>CM077569.1:59339931-60768897 GCA_039657325.1 Stephania cephalantha
ACTTTTAGTTTCTGCCCAATCAAAGCTTGTGTTTAAGCTACATATTTGCGAATATCAAATAAAAAGGGAAACACCTTGATTTTATTTCTTTATTTTCATTGATGGACCCCTTTTACAGGCATTGTGGCGGTGATTAATGTGAATGTAAGCTTTCTCTTTAGACCACTTCATATATATACACGTTACTTTGATTACTAAAACGTGTTGAAAATATATATACTTGCTAGCTAGGGGTTCAATATTGATAAATTAGCTTATCAAAACATATAAATATATGTCCAAATGAATTGAATCAAGTTTTTATATCAAATTTAATTAGGTTTACATGTAATAATAAAATTCACGTACTTTAAACAAAACTCATCACATATTTTTAAATCTTCCATTTTATTTATGTACTTCATTTGATAATATAATTATTGAATTATTGACTTAAATCCTAAACTTGGTCAACCATGCATAAGCAGCATAACCAACTAATAATGCATGTTATAACTGAGATATTCGGACTTAAATATATTACAAACATAATGCTTTAATAATTCGTTACATGCATCTAAGGGCATGCCTCGAGTTTAAATATCTTAGTTATTTAGCCTATATGTATACGTAAATTGCTAACGCATTGGCTTTAATTAAATCAAGTGATTATCTATCGCATTGATGTGAGGTTCAAATATCCCAACAAAAAATCCCAACTCATTAGTCATGATATCAAAATGGTCACCACTTATATATACATCAGTTTTGGCTAATTTCAGGTTGGCTTGAAACTGCTTAACTTAAGCAGTTATCACACATGATTACATTCAGACTTGACAATTAAATATCTTCATTAGCCCCTTAAGTATGTTTGTGCATTATATATTGTGACATTACAGACGTGACATAGGATACATTTTATGTTAGGATACATATAGGTCTATATTCTATATATAATGACTAATGGGCTATTTAAAGTCACATTTGAAATGGTCCTGGACCTCCTGGTGACACGTTATTCCTTCTTAGAACAAAAAAATGATTAAATAAAGAAAAAAAAATATTTATATTTTATATTCGGAAAGTACGACAATGACACCCAAACTCACAAACTCATATGTTGGGCCCGCCCGCACTTTTATCCGCAGGTCCGTGATTTCACTAGTACAAATATTGTCCCCAACTTAATCACCTTCGAGTCACATGTATGATGTATGATGTTTTACTCCAAAAGGCTTTGGTACTATTTGGAAAGAGAACCGCAACTTAAATACTTATTTAAAAAGTCACACTTAACCGATGTGAAACTATATGTCATATATCAACCATTTAAGTTCACCCCAAGATGTTTAAGCTCGCATATCGATATGCATAACATGATGCTAAAGCCCCCATCTACGGGACTTTGTGTTCTGTTGTGCTGTTAGGGGTTTTTATTATACAATAACATAGAAGAATGTACTTGAAAAAAAATAATAATAATAGTAATAAAAAAAAAGTATTGAAATGACGAAAATGCCCCCCTGGCTAGCGACGCGTTTGGCTGTTAATGCTGGTTATTTAATTTTGCTCCAGTGTTAGCAGAACTCTTATATTTAAACGCCAATGCTATGTTTCGAATTCATTCAAAAAACACTCTCTGCTTCTCCAAGTGAAACAACAACAACAACATCATCGACCTTGATAACCAGTAATCAAATCCTTTTCTTTCTCTTCACGCATACTCTCTGTTCTGCTTCTGTGAACACTCAAGGGAGTAGTAGTGAAACACCATCTTCAAAGCACCTCTGCACATTCACTCTTTTCATTGTGTGAGTGTGTGTGTGTGAAAAAACTCACTCACCCAATCAAGTTTCGATCTTTACTTCATTGATCCCCTCGTCCCTTCCCAACAAAATCACCCTTTAAATGCGCCCCCAATAGCCCCTTACTCAACAAACTTTTT
This sequence comes from Stephania cephalantha, assembly GCA_039657325.1. Classification (NCBI taxonomy): domain Eukaryota; kingdom Viridiplantae; phylum Streptophyta; class Magnoliopsida; order Ranunculales; family Menispermaceae; genus Stephania; species Stephania cephalantha. The sequence goes on from CM077569.1 coordinate 59,341,859, forward strand.
CAAACTTCCCAAAACAGAGTACTCTGTTTTCCCCTGTTTTTCCTCTGTTTTTCCTCTGTTCCCCGTCTTTTTGTATTTTGCTTCTCCACCAAATGGGGCTCTTTAAGGAAGATGACACATTGATAAAACGGGTCTGGGTTCACGGCGCGGTGGTCGTAGGCGCCGGGCCGTCGGGGCTGGCCGTCGCGGCGTGCTTATCGGACAGAGGAATCCCCAGTGTAGTCCTGGAGAAGACCAACTGCATAGCCTCACTGTGGCAGTGCAGAGCCTACAATCGCCTAAACCTTCACCTCCCAAGACAGTTCTGCGAGCTCCCATTAATGGGCTTCCCACACAACTTCCCAAAATACCCTTCAAAGAACCAATTCATCTCATACATGGAGTCCTATGCACACAACTTCTCAATCAAGCCCAGGTTCAACCAGGGTGTCCACACTGCTGTGTTCGATCCTGATTGTGGGTGTTGGGTTGTTAGGACTAATGATTTCGAGTACTTGTCGCGGTGGCTCGTCGTCGCGACGGGGGAGAACGCCGAGCCGGTCATACCGGAAATTGCCGGGATGGAGAGTTTCCGTGGGCCTATTATGCACACCAGCGCGTACAAGTCTGGGGAGGATTTTGAGAACCAGAAAGTATTGGTGGTTGGTTGTGGAAACTCTGGCATGGAAGTTAGTCTTGATCTTTGTAATCACAATGCTAGTCCTCACTTGGTTGCTAGAAGCACAGTAAGTTAAAAACTAATCCATCAAAATTTGTCTTACTTAGTCAGTCAGTCAGTCGCTCAGGCAATAATCCAATGTTATGATGATTTCAGGTACATGTTTTGCCAAGAGAGATGTTTGGGCTCTCGACATTTGGTATTGCAATGGCACTCCTCAAGTGGATCCCTTTGAGAGCGGTAGATAAGCTGCTCTTGTTTGTGGCACACTTCACTCTGGGCAACACAGATAAATTAGGCCTCAGAAGACCCAAAACCGGCCCTATAGAGCTCAAAAATGTCGCCGGAAAAACCCCCGTTCTCGACGTCGGGGCATTGTCGCAAATCAAATCCGGCAAAATTAAGGTAAGGATTAATATGTTACCACATTTATTTTTTTTTTGTATAATCGTGACTCGATTATTCTTATGAAAAAAAAAAAAAAAATGTAACATTTGATTAATCTTGGAGCTTTATTAATATTGTGTAGGTGATGGAAGGGGTAAGAGAGATAACGAGGAGAGGAGCAAAGTTTGTGAATGGACAAGAGAGGGACTTCGATTCTATAATACTGGCGACAGGGTACAAGAGCAATGTTCCTACTTGGCTTAAGGTTTGTATTAAGTTTTATCTTTATTCACAGTCTTCAATCGCTCTCAATGTACACACATCCATACAAAAGATAGCCAATTGTCTCATTTTTTCAATATCTGAAACCACCCATGTACTTCATGTTATGTTGCTTTCACAAACTGTTTGTGGGGATATATATTTGGACTACAAAAGGGTTTATTAATTTTATTCTTTTGATTTGTTGCTTTCATGAAAACATGCATATTAATAATTAATATATGTTTTCATAGTGTATGATGATGAGACTAATGAACTTGTTAATGTGTGATTATAGGAGACTGATTTCTTCACTAAAGAGGGAATGCCGAGGACGCCGTTTCCCGACGGTTGGAGAGGAGAGAACGGACTTTACAGCGTCGGGTTTACAAGGAGAGGGTTGTTAGGGACGGCGTCGGACGCCGTTAAGGTGGCGAAGGACATATGGGAGCAATGGAGGAAAGTTGAAGAGATCCCAAATCCTTACAGTGTTATTAATCGACTCTAGTGTGGGGAAATATTAATGTTACATATATATGTCCATACACTAAGTAACATTATATATCATCAACCAAACTAAACCAACATATGATCATCATTACTAGCTATATATATACATGCATATATATAGATAGAGAGAGAGACATAGAAACTAAGAAGAGATGGAGCTGGTCAAAGAAGTGAGTATATGTGTTGAATCTGGTGCAAAGATTTTGGGGGTTGAGGGAGATTCTGTGCTCTTTTGTAAATTACTCAATTTTGCATGGGATTCTCCAAAGTTTGTCACTCTTTTTTACCATGTTTTTTTTTTTTTTTTTTTCTTATTTGGTTTTGTGTATGTAACATATAATATAATGTTCACAAATACGGAAAGGCATTTGTTGTTTGCTTTCATATAAGTGTGTTGTGTTGTGGATGATGAGTATGGTGATCTTTATGTTGTTTGTATCTACTTTTTAAGTGCCCCCAACATTTTGGGTGACAAAATTACACCATATGCTATAATCTTTGATGTTGACTCCTATGACTGCGGTGGGTTGCTTAGCTATGCCGGCCCATTGTGCGCGTAATCATCTTAACGATTACTTAATTAATTAAGTTGGATTGTATTAAAAAATCAATAAGCTGCGCTAATTAATGATTTTAAAGTATCTAAATTAATGTATAATGATATCTCTCTATAGATCTTTTGGTCATTCTCTGATAGGTACTCCCTTTTCACTAGCCTGCCAGCCAAATTTTTGATCATACAGCCATGCACGCATCTAGTGTATGTAATGATCTAAAGTATTTTCTCATGCTATAAATAAATAAAGTCTAGTATCTATAAAAAAAAAGCAAAAAAGGTATATTCATGAAAATTAATATTATTTCTTTTTGAGATCAGAAATAAATAAGTGGCCTCGCTAGTTAATACCTTTACTTTCGAAGCCAAAAAAAAATTAATACGTTTTTTTAAAGGTGCCGAAAGGTCCGAAACAATGCTTTACCTGCGCCTTGACGCATTTCAGAGATAACCAATTAACCAGCTCTAGGTTCGAGTGGTATTTCACCCCTAACCACCATTTATTCGTTGGTTTTTTTAGGAAAATTATTCGTTGATTTTTCGACATTAGTCGGTTAATTCATACCTCCGCTTAGTTTCACCCAAGCTTCATCATGGTCATAGATAGATCACTTTGGATCGGGTTCGTAATCAATGATAACTGTCTTATAAAGAATCGCTTTCGCTATGGCTTTGGTGGGTTCCCTTGACCAAGGCGTTACTCATGAGTCGCCGAATCATTCTTCAATGTATAGACACGCGGTCATAGCCTTGGTCTACTTCCACTACTTGAGAGCGTACATTTTCATATTTTATTTCATTTTCTCATGGGGTATATTTTCCCTCGTAGTACTATTGTCAAAAACAAAAACAAAAACAAACAAAAAAAATTAACAAAAAGAATAACTCAATCCCCTAATTTTATATGACCAAAATGGGTAGCTAATTTAGCGATTACGACATTATTCGGCCACTGATGTACGACCAAGCTGATTGCACTAGAGCTTTTGAGAAAAAGTCAAATTCGCATGGATATCTACCGATATAAAAAATAAATATAGCAATTACAACGCACACAAATAATTTGATAGTAATAAATAGGTATTTAAGTGATTTTTTAACTTTAGCTGGAGTCCAACTCAAACCTCCTTAATCAATCCATGCATGCCTCATCCATCTAACTAGGTTCTAGAGATGCTTTGGCAGGTATTTAAGTGAGTTTAAGGCATACACAAAAATTTTTTTAGTGTAGGATTTGAGACGAGTACAATATCTGTACAGATATTATAATAATCGTGTTTGGGTTGGATTTAGGTATATCATCAAGACAATAATCAATGTCGAAAACCGATAGAGACTATCACGCGGGTGCATCTGTAGGTGATTGAGATATTTGCACACATTTGGATGTACAATCCAAAATATTTTAACAACTTTGCAACAAATGTAAGTACTATCAAAAGTATGTCACTAGATGTCCCTTTTAATATGTAGAAATAGTAGGTGAATGTATGCATAATTTCATACTTTTTTAATCAATTATTTATGTATGCGTGTGTTTCCAAATGTGTTTGTTGAAACTACTCTATCCAGCACCAACATGCAGTCCCTTCTTTGAAGTGGGAGCAAATTAAATGCCAAACTTAATTTTGCATCCTAGACGCCTACATGTAGAGGTCACATGTAAAGGAATGCACGCCAATTAATTAATTGGTTTCAAGGGCATGGCAACTTTGAACATCTCTTGTTGTCTACAGCCTTATTTTTAAAGAAGCACGCATACATAATGAACAACATATATACATATATATGTGATATATGAATTAAATTAAGTCCATCACATTAATTGGATTTGGACTTGGTACTACCAGGTCTATATATTTGTTGGAAATCATGACACACGGTTTATATATATGAAGCTTGAAAAGAACAAAATTATATGTATGCGTAACACTTTAAAGTTGCTACATATGTTTAATTAATTGATGTATCCCATATGAAAGTCAAAGAAAATAAATATGTACATATGTTGGCTATAGAAGCCTAGAACTGATGGAACAATAAACATGCAAGTTCTTAGTGATTTCGTCACCAAAAGGGCTTTGAACAAAAAAGTGCAAAATCCCAGTTATCTGTTCTGTTCTCGAGTAGTCGTCTCATGATGTACACACACACACATATATGTATATATATGTATGGGACGGTGCAACATACGTAATTAACCACTCAAAAATACAACACATACATAAAGACAAAGATAGAGACGACAGAGAGATTTAATCAATTAATAAGACTAGTCATAGATAATTAATTAATTAATTACTATACAAAGAGAGTATATATGTAACACGCACGCGTTACAGTGACATGGATGACGTCACTGATGGATGATTCTGCTAAAATATATTTTTGGGGGTTCGGGGTGCATGCCAGAGTTGATCGATCGATGGATTTGCACATATCACAAATGAGTGTACATGTATGATGGAGTCATAATAGTCCTATAGATAGAACCAAAGTAAGTACTGGGGTTGTGAAGGGGGTTAGTTTGTCTTGTATTGGCGTGGCCTGAAAGGTTACAGTTCGCATATATGCACACATGCTAAGCAACTGTGGTGGCTGAGCTTATCATCCCCATATGCATGCACAGGGCAGAGAGGGTTCAGATCAGAGTCTGAGACAATGAGTTGGTTTTGATGGTTGCATGCAACTATATGTGCAAGTGCAGCCAAACTTAACTGAAACAAATTAACATTAATATTGTATCACATTAATTAATTAATTGATGACAACATTTTTAATTACAAGCAAATATATGAAGGACAAGGTACGTAGCATTTTGTAGTGGCAAAATTTGGAAGATGCAACTAGTAACCAAAAGGTTATGAGATCATCCTAAGAAAAAAATTGGTGCATTTGTCAAGTAATTGATCAGTTGTATAAGGAGTCGTGAAATATATATATGTTGATTTCTTTCGAGTTATAAGCATGATCAGTTGGAATAAAAGGTTATGAAAAAAATATCTTGATTTAGATACACCTGATTAGTGGAAAAAAAAATCGTGAAATCAATTCTTACTCGCTTTAACTAAATATGTTAGACTAAGTAGAGGGGAGGTGTCCGACTGACTCTCGTTAAGATTAAAGAATACAAATTGTAAAAAAATGCCAAGTCATGATCAAGGAGGGGGGGTTGTCCAAATGTGAAATGGGGGGTCCAGCAGATCGAGAAGGGAATTCTGTGGTATTTTTGTTTTGTGTGGAATTGGATTTTGGGTCCACTGCTGCTACTATATACATACATATATACATACTGCTCCTGCTCTTTTACACGATATCACACTCGCTGCTCTGCTCTGCACCTCTGCAGTGCTCTGCTCTGATCATGAGCTCATCTCTTCACTCTTCTTCTGATGCATGCGAACTGTTGTGGGAATTAAGAAAAAGGCCACCTTGCCTACGCTACCATCACCTATACCACCCTACCCAGCCCACTTCATTGGAATATTCTACATTATTACTAACAAAAACAACACCTTTGCAATTATTGTCCAAATTATCGTCCCAAAAGGCATTCTTGTCATTTTTCGCTTCTTTTTTGTTTAACTTGTTTTCATCAATAACATTATTCAATTTATACCTTTTTTTTTTTTTTTTGTCTAAACTCTCTTGTATTGAACTACTCGACTTCTTTAAATTCGTCTCGAATCGTGTATTGTTGTTTAAGTGAAGGAGCTTCTTACGTTAGTATTTTTATTCCTAAGACTCGAACTCGAGTCACTGGTTAAATGACGACAACTTGTTTCAATTGCGCCAACAAGCCATTGATTGTACTTAATTTTCATGACTACTGAGAATGAACAATTCTTAGGCTGGATTTCACTACGTCTAGGTCATCAATGGGTCTGACTTAAAATACATCCAGGTTGTAAGCCCAGCCCAATGCTGTTCAAGAGCCCATGTCGTCAAGCCACACCAACGAATGGGCTGAGAAGACTGAAAGGCTCCAAGGCCCAATAAAACCTTGATTTCCATAACATTTGTTTATTGTGAAGCATTATCATAACTACTTTGATGTTTCGTTCCTGCCAAACAAAAAGTTATCAAGTTTTATTTTATTTTTGGTTTCTCAAGTGGCATTCGATGGGAACTATACTGATTAATTCATGCTCGGGCACCAGGCCCGATTTTAATATGGGGCTTGGTGGGTCATTGCCCTAGGGCAACGGCCCACCAAACATTAGAAGTCCCCCAATTTTTAAAAAGTTAGAGGTAATTTTGTAATTTCAAATTTTGTTTAATTTTTTAGGTGAAAAGAGAAAAAGGAAACTTGTATAATAAGTTATTAGGCATGTGTCATATATGGTGATGACTTTCCAGTTTCCAATCTTGAATGGACAAGTGTCACCCCATCAATCACTTTCATATAATAAAAAAAAAACAAAAACAAAAGACAACTAAAAAAAGCAACGTTCCTTGAGAAACAAGGCGAAATCAAAAAAAGGAGGCGAGAGGAATGTTGGATAAGAACATTGAAAGAGACCGTCGGCATGGTGGTACAAATGCAATGTTGATGCAGCTTTGTGTGGAACTGAAGGACTTGTGAGTGTGGGAGCAATTGTGAGAGACGAGGAGGGCATTATGCAACAGGGGTTCACGAAATATATGACGGGTCGTATACCATCACACGAGGCAAAAGCAATAGCTTTGAGGGAGGCGCTCTTATGGGTGAGTGAAAGTGGTTTACAAAATGTCATATTCGAGATGGATTCAATGATGTTGGTTCATGGGTTGAGGTCATCATCCTTTAATAGATCAGAATTTGGGGGCTTGCTAGAAGACTATTTGGAGGTGTTTAAAGGTCAAAGGCATTTTAGGTTCCAATTTGCCAGGCGTACGGCGAACACGGTAGCACATGGCTTAGCAAAGTTAGCTAAATTGTATGCCTCCCCGTATGTGTGGGATGATGTTTCGCCTCATATTGGCGAATTGTTATCAAAATATGTAATCTCTTATTCTCAATAACGAAAATGCTTTTAATCAAAAAAAAAAAAAAAAAAAAAAAAAAAAAAAAAACAACGTTCCTTCTCAAGAGTCAACACAATCTCCTCCAACATTTATTCTCAACACTTTACATCCTTGCTTTTTCTTCTCAACACCATCTCCCTCCAACACTTTTTTCCTTTCAAAAGTCAACACCTTCTTTCTTCCCAACATTTTTTCCTTCTCAACAGTGAACACCTTCTCCCAACACTTTTTTCCTTCGATTTTAGATTCTCATTGCGAACTTGCAAAATTTCACTTTGATTAAGGACTAAGGAGTCTCAACTCTCAAAATCAGGTTTGAGATTTACTTTATTTAGTTTTTTATTTATTGTTTGTGTAGGATTAACAAATATGTTGCTTAGAAAATATCCTCCCAGTCATGATAAATTAAAGAAAAAAAGAAAACAAGAGAGATTGAATGGATTAGCGTTGATATCGATTGAGGAAGATTTATTATTGAATATTCATGATAAATTAAAGAAAAAAAGAAAACAAGAGAGATTGAATGGATTAGCGTTGATATCGATTGAGAAAGATTTATTATTGAATATTGATTATAAAGAGATTATAAAAAATTTTGCTTCACAAAATGCACGAAGAGCAATTTTACAATAATAGAGTAATTAGCCTTGAATTTACTTGTTTGATTTTTATGTTGATGTTATTACTTTTTTTTATTAGTACATGTTTTTTTTTTCGTTATTAACCTCAATTTTATTTATGTGTTATTATTTGTTGTTTTTTGTCATTTTATGTCTTCTTTTAGTTACAAGGCGAAATTAGTTAAAGTATATATAACCTTTCACAACTTTTTATATTAAATCTTAACTTTTTGAATTGTTTTATTATTTAGATTAATTCTTTAGGTGTCGCCACATCGAATTTGAAGTTAACTTATTAAACATAAATGAAAAAATCTAGAAAAAGTTAGAATGTAATAACAAATTCAAAAAGATTAGGATCGAAAAATAAAATAAAAAGTTACGAAAGATTAATGATATTTTAACCAATTTTGCCTTGTAACTAACCCCCTTTTTTAACTCTACCGATGATAAATGTTACATTTTCATTGCTGGTCCCAAGTCCAGAGAGAGGTGGAGGGAAAAAGGTATGTGTGTGTGTATATAAGGCCCCATTTTTACGGTTCACCCTAGGCTTAAAAAGTGACATAACAGGCCTTGTTGGGCACTGTCGGATTTCATATTAAGAGGGGACGCTCCCAACACCGTTTGTTCTATAACGTCACTCAAACTTGAGGCCTTACTCAGTAAGTCAATAATAATTTTTTTACCACTCGAACCAATCGGTTGTTGGTTTCATTCACGCTTTCAATTGATTAAACTTGAATAGAAGTCCAACTCAAAAACTAATTAACTTATGAGTTAGAACCACTTGACTACTTTGCTTAAACTCTAACCATACAATTCACTTTTAAGTAAAAGAAATTTTTTTTTTTTTTGACGTCGCGGAACTCACATCCAAAGTCACATCAACCTTCTTATTCTTGCGCATGCGCCTTAAGATACACACCTCACGAGTTATGCACCGAAAATCTCTATGGGAATGCAACTTGAAAGTGCACATGAACGACTCTCAAGGTCGATATGACTTCGGGTCGTGAGATTGATGATGTCAATGTATCACTTTACTTAACCAACTAGTCGTGCAGGAGTTATTAAAACTTTAAGAGAAAGTTAATAAATTAATTTACATGAATATGTTGTAATATTTTTTACAATTAAAATTACAATTCACAATAATCAACCCATATTTTTTAGAAAAAAAATATACAATAGAGGGTAAAAAAATATTTACTTATAAATCACGCACATAACAAACATCCGAACAATCCTCACAACAACGAACATAGAGATGTGAAGTTTTTAATCGCATTGCAAGATCCTTGCTACGTTATGGAGTGTCATACAGCTCAACAATCGGCGCAACATTGCATTCGTGTGTGAATAACTCCGAGAGAGGTACTTAGATGTTGTTAGACTGCAGTACTTGTGAATATATAAACTATATATAAAAAAAAAGATTAATGTTCTATATAAATGATGTTGCAATAACCAAATGGATGGTGTAAGATTCGAAATGAAAATTAAATTCATTGAAACAACTATTTATTAACCAAGAAAAGAATCAAATACACTTAATAATTGTGATTTCGGTGCCCTAAGCAGTATAAATGATGTTGTGGTAACCAAAGAGATGCGTAAGATTCTAAACAGAGACTTAATGCATTGAAGTAACCCTTCATCAACAAAAAAGAATTCAAATGAACATAATTGTTATTTCAATGCCCTAAACAGTATAAATGATGTTGCGTTAACCAAAGGGATTGTGTAAGATTCGAAACAAAGACTTGATGCGTTGAAGAAACCCTTCATTAATTAGATTGTCGTTTGGTTGTTCAAGGTTGGGTTTTTTGTTGTTCAGAAAATACGGAGGGATGAATATATCTTAAAACAATAAATAACACAAATGAATAAAATATCTTAAAACAAAAAATTGAGAAAATCTTAAAAATGAAATGCCGGAAGGAAACAACATGTGAAACTTTTTATCTCCTCCAACTATATATATATAATATATTTATAATTATTATTTTTTCAAAATCGTCTTTATTATTCAAACACCCCTCTACAAGTTGGGGGGAAGGGGATTTGAGTTTACGTTTTTCCAGTTTCAAAATTTTCTATTACATGACCATAAACCCTATAAAAATACAATAATTTGTATAAAAAAACTAAATAAAAAACTCCTTATAGGTCGGGACATATGAGTCCGCTAATCTTTACTGATTTTCATCACACACAAGAATACACGAGAACAAACCTGGCTTCAAGTTGTGTGTTACAAACAGTGGCGGAACTAGAGGGGGGCAGGGTGGGCGGTTGCCCCCCGGCTCCCAGACCATCTTGTAATATCACGTATCCGACCACTTCTTTTACCCCTCGACTCTTCTCCCGCCCCTCTTACACTCGATAAACTTTTATAGACTATAAATGTAGTATGAATAATATAAGTTTAAGTGAAATTCACCCCAATTAAATTTTATGGTTCCGCAAAAATGAAATGAGTGTCCATACGTTCTAGAAAGAAAATGCTTGTAGCTTGACTCACCTGAGCCTCGCCTCGAGTTACGCAAAACAAATGATTTCAGACACATCTGACCACTATGAAGTTTTTGCATATGAATATTTGATATCCTAGTTAAATTAACATCAACCTATCTAGTACCACTGTTTGTTCAAAAATTCAGCTTTACTTAGCTTCAAAGTTCCACTTTAATTAACTCTTTTTATTTCTCAAGTGGGATTACTTTATTCGGATCCATCGAGAAAGCTAGAGATTAAACTACACAATATGTCAACTTGAGGAGTTGATAACTGAACATTTTCTAAAGGTTTCATTTTGTTTGATTAGGCATTTGTGATTGGAAAATACTTTTGTAACTCAACAACAATGCACACACACAACACATACTTATTAGCACCTTTTGATTCTTATCTCGTAATGCCCCATAGTATACTACAAGAATGACAACAAATGCGTTTCGTTGCTGAGTTACAATAGCAGGATCCTTTGAAAAACATGCAACCAACCGAGGAAGTTATGAATTCAGAGGGCCTAAATCTCCACATCTCTAGGCCTGACATAGGCTCTCGCAAATTTGTGAGCAACAAGATTAAATTCACTAAAATCTAGTGCTACTTTCAAGTAGATCGAAAAATAGAAACTGAGTGACACAAGTCAAAGTCAACATTCGATGTACGCTTCAACGGCACGCAGAACTCAGTGATTTCGCAGAAACACAAGGGCAGTCTCGTCATTCCCTCCACATTGGCCGGTCCCAATGAAGCAAAACCGCTCCCAAGTATTACCAAATACTGATAACCAAAAAATCCAATCTGTCTTTCTCTCTTCGTCGTCTCTGTTAATCACCAATTAATTAACAACGCAATTCAATTCTCTGTTTCGATTTCGATTGATAATGTGAAGATTCAAGATTGCTATGTAGCTGAAACCCTAATTTGACGAACCAGGGGTTTCTGGGTTTTGGGTTTGGGAGCCATGTCTCAGACTAACTGGGAAGCCGATAAGATGTAAGTTCTCGTGGATTTCTTGGTTTGATTCGTGTTTTATGGAGGGTTTGATGTTCGAAGCTGATTGCTTTTTGTGGGTTTGATGTGGGGTTTTGTTCAATTTGGGTTTGGTTGTGATTCTAGGGTTAGGTTTTCTAACTTTGTTTTTAGGGTTAATTTCTCTGTTGATCTTTGTCAAGGTCTTTCCTTTATGGTTCTGAACTTCTGATCTTCGGATTCGTTGATATTTTTAGTTGAATTTCGGAGTTTCATTGACTGATTACTGATTACAATTGGTGAAACCAGGTTGGATGTTTATATCTATGATTACTTAGTGAAAAGGAATTTACAAGCGTCGGCGAAGGCGTTTCAAGCCGAAGGGAAGGTGTCATCTGATCCAGTTGGTGAGATTGCTGGGAAATTTTTTTAGCTTTATCCCAAATGTTGAACTTTGGAAGTTATGTATCTCATGGGAGTTTTGTATTTGTTTTTAACTATTGGGTTGTTTTGTGTCTTCAGCTATCGATGCACCAGGTGGTTTTCTATTCGAATGGTGGTCGGTTTTTTGGGATATTTTCATTGCTAGAACAAATGAGAAGCACTCCGAGGTTGCCGCGTCTTATATTGAGGTTGGATAAACCTTTCATATTTGAACACTTAAGACATGGTTATTTCCTTTTAAGTTTCATTCCTATATGGATTGCCCAAGTTGTGGTCGATTCGCGAACAAACTTGCCGTAGAACGTGAGACTTAAATGCTGGCTTTCTGTATTTGACCTTTTTTGGATAAACGGAGGCGGTACTTCTTTTGTTAATAGTGAATGATATACAAAAGATAGTTTACAGAAGTAGTGTAGGCTATACAACAACAACAACAACAACATAGCTTCAGTCCCAAATTAACTGGGGTCGACTACATGGATCAAACTTTTCCATTGTGCTCGATTAAGTGCAATTGATGGTGAGCTTTTCAAACCATTCAAATCCCTCATAATTAATGCATCCCATGTTAACTTTGGTCTGCCCCTACCTCGTCGAATTTCTACAGTTTCTATTGAGTCAAGTTTTCTAGTTGGGGCATTTGTAGGCCGTCTTTGCAAGTGACCAAACCACCGCAACCGCCCTTCCCTAATCTTTGTATCAATTGGTGCTACTCCTACTTGTCTTTGAATTTCTATATTTCTTATTCTATATTTACGAGTTTTACCACACATCCACCTTATCATCCTCATTTCTGCTACGTTCATTTTATGTAATTGTTGTTGCTTTACCGCCCAACATTCACTTCCATAGAGTATAGTTGGCCTAATTGCGGTCCTATAAAAAACAAAAAAATGAGCCAATATGACTCACAATTCAAAATCCTGCGATTTAGCCCCACCAAACATCAAACCAACCAAAAAAACTTGTTCCGCCCCTTAACATAACATAATCCCATGACCTTAACTGAGCTCTCATTTCAGCGCCTCACCGACCCGCAAAAATTGCTGCTTAACGTGGCCCATACAAAAAGATAGAACCAATTCCATTCCATCATTACTTCCATTGCCCATCCAAATTTACTCCCGCAGACATATATGGATTCCATGCCCGGACAAAAATTCACGAGCAAGCCTCCAAACCATCGAAATAAAAAACAATCGTCTAAAAAATTAAACATACGAACACCTTGCGACCACTTCTGTGAACCATAGCTACGTACACTGTGCGAAGCTCGGTCGAAGTCCACCTTTACCCAACAGCCATTACCCGTACTCGAGAAACAACCCCGTACTCAGTCACACGTTTTACGGTGATCGACGTAGGCCGAAGACCGAGAGAGCAATGGCTGACAAAAGCACCAAGATTTGCAAGCCCTTACACACATAATCCCATCAAAGCACTATTTCACAACCCACAACTAACGGAAAGAGATAATCCCTAGAGTAAAAGATTCCAATTGCCACACAATTCAGTCCAAGACCATGCCTTAAATTCTTTATGTCCATAAGTCACCGCTGCTACACCTCGCTTGGCCGATTCCCAAACCTCTGCCCACGTGGCTTCTGTCGCCATGAAGATCCTTTGATTGCGCTCTTTCCACACCACTCATAGGATGGCGATTGTACTTGTTCTAAAGAGAATATTTTTCTTGCAACCATACGAGCTCGCACTAACTTGCTACAACCAATCTTTCAAGCTATGTGGGGTTATTGGAGGGATCTCCAACTCTCTCGACATTTCCGCCCAAATCCTATGAACAAATTGACAAAAAACAAAGAGATGATCGTTAGTTTCGCAATCATTACAACACAAGGGACATCTAGATGAGAGTAAAGTGTAAGTCGAGCATTTCTCTGTAGCACATCTACAGTATTCAGCTTCCCAAGCCAAGCCATCCATGTGACTACCCTGCATTTCATTGGAGCGCAATATTTCCAAATTAGAGTATATGCAGGGCAATTTCCTAAAGATATATCGAGACAAAGACCAAAAAATGCCGATCTAACAGTAAAGGATTTTGACGGGTCTCAACCCCACACACGAACGTTCTCGACATGTGGGACTAGGGATACTTCCTGTAGCCGCTGTGTAAGATTCTCAAATTCCGTGCTCTCAGCTCCACGTAGTCTACGGCGAAAATCATAATGCCATACTCGGTCCCATTCCTCATCACCATCAAACAATGCTGCTTCCGCTATAGTTGCGTCCGGGTGTCTCGCCAATGCAAACAAGTTGGGGAAATCCATCGCAAGAATTCGTGCACCATTCCATGTGTCCTGCCAAAAGAGAATTTTCTGTCCACTTCCCACCTTCAGTTGGACACCCTGGAGGAAGTCCTCTCTGCATTCACCAATGAAATGCCAAGGTGCTTTGTATGTTGGCTTGAACGCCCCTCCAGGATCCCACCCATTACTACTTGACCCGTAGTTGCTCTTGATCACGCGTACCCAATGCGCGTTCGGCTCCGTTTGGAATTGCCATAACCATTTACTCTCTAGTGCATGGTTGCGGAGCCTCAAATTCCAAATACCCAGACCTCCCAATTTTTTAGGGAGTTGGACTTGGTTCCATGCAACCGGTGCCCATGATCGCGCATCATCTTCTCTGCACGTTTCGCAACCTTTATAGGCATCCGAAACAGTGACATGAAGTATGTGGGTAGCGAATCAAGAATTGCAGAAATGAGAGTAACCCTTCCTCCTCTTAAGAGGAAGCCACGTTTCCAGCCGTCTAATCGCTGTGCAATCTTACGTAGGATCGGTTCCCAGAATTCAGAGTCCAGTGGAGACCGACCCAATGGCATGCCAAGATACTTTAGTGGCCAAACGCCTACTTGACAGTCCACTCTCCTGGCTTCTTCGGCCACTTCGGCGTCAGTGACGTTGATCCCGATCAAAGTGCATTTCTGCAAATTTAGTTGCATACCCGAGATCATACAGAAGGACTGAACCAGGCTCATCATCTTTGGAACCGCTCTCGCCTCCTTTCGCACAAACAGGAGGGAGTCGTCGACATATTGGAGATGTGTGATGTGTTCTTCAAAGCCCGTTATCATCCCTCGACTTTTAGCCGAATCAAACATCCGCCCCAGGACATCCGCCACCAAGATGAATAGGAACGGCGAAAGGGGATCGCCTTGCCTAAGACATCTATGGCCGTCGAATTGTCCTTCTGGGCATCCATTGATGAGTACTTTGTAATTAGAAGTAGAGATGCATTCATAAATCCATTTTCGCCATCTTTCTCTGAAACCCTTCCTTCTCAAGACGTAGTCTAAGAACTCCCAGTCCACTCTATCATAGGCTTTTGCGAAATCTAATTTGAGCATGAAACCTCGTCTGTTCGTCTTCCTGACAAAACTCCACCACCTCGCTCGCAATAAGGACAGAATCCAACATCTGTCTATCTGGGACAAACGCATTCTTCTCTTTGGTCACGGAAAGATGGAGGACCTCTCTGGGGCGTGTGGCAAGGACTTTGGCTAGCAACTTATACATTGAAGTTACCAGGCTAATCGGTCGAAAGTCTTCGACACGACCCGATTGGGCACCTTTCGGGATGAGACAAATAAATGTCTCGTTCATATTCTTACTAACCACCCCATTGCTATATAAGTCTTCAAAAAATTGCATTACCGCTCCTTTGATAGTGTCCTGACTTCGTCGAAGAAAAGCAAAAGTAAAGCCATCCAGCCCAGGTGCCTTATCTGCCACATACGCCGAAATCGCCGCCACGACCTCCTCTTCACAGAAACTTCTTTCCAGATGTCTCGCCGCCAGGGGTGGAATCCTCCCCCATTCAATTCCTTCGATTTCCCAACTCTCTGACATCTCGCTCGTATACAACTGCAGGTAAAATCTCACAATCTCTTGAATTATCTGTTCCCTGTCCTCCGAAAAGCCTCGACCATGGATATCCAGGCGATCAATTACACTTTTGCTCTTGCGTGCCCCTAGGATATGATGAAAGAACTTGGTGTTTGCATCTCCCTCCTTTGCCCATCGCACCCGAAGTTTCTGCCGAGCCATTCTGTCCTCAATCAACAACACCTCATCAAGCTTTGTTTTAGCCATTTTTCTCTCTTCTAACATTTGCATGTCCCACGTAGATGTGCCCTCCCGTTCGTCCAATCGCGCTATAGTGGTTTGGAGGTTTTCTTTCCTGACGCGAGTGTTACCGAAAACATCCCTATTCCAAGCCCGCAATTCGCGCCTGACCTTCCAAAGTTTTGGCATCAATGTGAAACCGGGACCGCCTCTACCCTCATCCCATCCCCACCACGATTCTAAATACTCCTGAAAAGACCTATGCTCTAACCAGACATTCTCAAAATGAAATGGAAGGGGGCCCCATTTAATCGTACCTATGTCCAATACCACAGGCGAATGATCAGACGCCACTCTGTTGCCCAAAGATTGCCTTGCCATTCGAGAAAAGTTCACCCCACTCCCTCAGAAATAGGAAGCCTAATCTAGCACAAATCGGGTTTGCATGAAAATTAGACTAGGTGAACGCCCCGTTAAGTAAAGGGAGATCAATTAATTCCATTTCCCTTATGAGCCTGTCAAATTGTCGCATACTAGTCGTAACCCGCGTACTATTATATTTCTCCTCTAGGAACCGTGAAACATTAAAGTCCCCGACAACGCACCATAGCGGACCACACCATCCAAAAAGAGCGCCTAACTCCTCCCAGAAGTCTCGTCTCCCCCTATAAGTAGACGGACCATAAACTTCTGTCAACCACCACAGTCGACCAGAAGCCTCCTCCACCTGTACCGACACCGAGAATGTCCCAACTAGACTATTAACTACTCGCACTCTCCTCGAGCACCAAATAATTGCTATACCTCCTCTAGTCCCTGCCGCATCTAAAGTTACCCACTCCTTGAACTTGCCATTCCATACCCCCATAACTACCTCTCTATTGAATGACTCTTTCTTGGTTTCCTGCAAAACTAGAAAATCTAGGTTGTATCCCTTAACTACCTCCTTTACTGCCCTCTTCATTTCTCGCGTCACCAAAACCTCTAATGTTCCAAGAAACTATCCTCATCGAGGAGCCCTGTTACCCCTCCTATCCAGTGTACTATAATCTACCCCCGAGTGAAGACAATTACTTTCACGCGTCAATCTAGCCTCACTATCTTCCTCTTGTGTTTTCGATCTCCGAGTAAGAACTATGCCGCATTGCGAAAGGAATTGCGCCGGAGGAAGAGAAGATCCATCTGTACTAGATGTACTTAAGGTCACATCCTGGTCACCTAATCGCAATATTTCAGGTTCTGAAGATGGCGTAGTTTCCGCAATCACATTAGGAATACCCTCCCCTGGAGTGAACTTGAGTAACGACAACCCCCAATCTGCCCTCTCCTGCATCAGTAAATCTATGCCCGCAACCTCGGCTTCTAGTATATCCTCACCACCTAATTGGGGTTGTTGAAAAGTCAACGAGTCGAGGACTCGTTCCTCTAAGAGCTCTTCGGATACCAATCCTTCATGTCCATTTCGCACTTCCAATTCGATGGATTCATCGGACTGCGATCTGTTTCGACCACCCCGTCATATGCCTCGGTAACTACGACATCTTCATACTCGGACCCTGAATGGGCATCCTCATGGGCCCCATCAACGTTCGTTGGGTTGTCGGACCCTGGTGTGATCAAGTCCTCCGCATCAACAGCCGAAATCGTGACCCTTCCAGAGGGCTCCCCAGACGACATCTTGCCTATCTCTTCGGTACTAAAACGAACTTTCTTAGTTCGAGCACCCTCCGTGGCTTCTCCCTCTCTCTCAATCGGCTCGTTGACGACTAGTTGAGCCTGATGCACATGACGTAGCCATTGATTGAAGAGTTCTTGGGCTTGAATAATAAACTGTTGTAATTCAAGCCCAGGGAATAGAGGGTGGGTCAGAGAGGTGTGGATTTGGTCTCGAGAAATGGAGGGCATATACTTCGATTGGCCCTCATCCGCAATCACTCGCTTACCCTCCGTGCATTGCACAACAAGTGGGTTTTGTGTGTCCACCTTGTTACATCCTAGATCTTGAGAACTATTCCCCTGTCTAACCCGAGCCGTCATGTTGTGCCCCGGCTCCGAGGTGGGCTCGTCTGATTGTGGAAGTTCTGTCCAGCCTTTCGGCACAACGAGGTCCAAGGCGAACTCTATACCACAGCGCGTGTTTCTCTGGGCCCCAAAACCAGAGCCTATTTCCACCTTTGTATATGGAGTGAGTGGTGCTAATTGAGCCATGTCACGTCCCTTTATGTTGGAGTGGGCCTGAGCAAGCTGGCCCATGGAGTGAGCTGAGCCATCGTGTGGAGATGACGACACGCTAACTGGGGTGTGTAGCACTAACGTGTTGATGTTGTGAGGTGGGCCCACTTGCTGGCTTTGTTCACTAGCCATCCCCGCGACGACTTTCTCCCCCTACCCATTAAAGGCGGATCAGAACACATTAATTGTGGCTTATCCGTTGGTGGGAGGGGCCTATCTGTCGAGACCTCATTAGGACATTTGTCCGTCCCATCAGAAGAAACTATAATAACTGGTAGTTGAGCGACGTGAATTCCTGCACGCGTTTCTGACAGAATTGGTACCCCGCAATGTCCACTGGACAAAGCACAATCCTCGTCTCTTGCTCCGCGAGTTCGCCCCCCTGTTGGTGGCGGCAATGCCAATGGACCAAAGCCAATCTCCACATGACGCTCGCTATAGTCCTCCCTGCTTTGATCTCTCATTGTGTTAGTCGACTCCGGCAATACCATAATCGAAAGTGTAGCCGGTCCTTTGTCACAAGGAATTGTGATTGTGCTAGGGAAAAAATGTGACGGCCCCAATTTCCCACAAACTGGGCCCCGCCCGGCCTAAGCCCACGTGGACCCCCCGAGTCAGTCTCGCAAGGTCAACGCAGGCCTAGTCAGCCTTCCAATCCATCAGTATAAGTAAATTCATAATTTTGAGTTGAGTTATTAGTATTTTTCAAGTTTTACAATTTAGCGAAAGCAATTAATAAATTAAATAACTCAACAATAATGTAAAAGAGTTGGACAACCTAATTGTGGAACCCTGTAAACATGTACATTCATGTATATCTTGTGTCAAGTGTTGTAACTAAGCAAAAATGATATACCAGTCGTGTGTATCTCTCAACCCAAATAAGTATCCCAAGTGTGATAACAACATATATAAGTAATACAAAAAGTCAAAAACCTACAAAAGTGTGCGGAGGAGGGCCGCTCCGATATCCTCAGAGTAGATCGTCAAGTGTCGGCGTCTTGCCCTTGCTCGGCTGCAGATCTGCACTCGGTCAAACACAAGAATGCCGAGTCCAGTAAGTAAAAGCCAGTAGGATCTAAATAGTAATTCAAATAAATGAAGCAGTCTAAAAGTCATGCAGATGGAAAGAAAGCTGTATGGAATGCATGATAATAAGACTGTAAAAATGAAAGTACAACGAGAAATGAGTGTCAAAGGAAACAATAGAGAGGTGCCCAAGTAGTCCAAGACCACCGAGTGCGGGTGCCACAGGGTCGTGGTCATAGAGTCGCAGCAACGCCAAGCAGACTCGGGTCCTAGGATGCGGCGTCGCCTTGCGCTGTACCTTGACCGTCGCGAATGAGGGATATCTACGGTGCCCCGGATAAAACACATCTCATTCGACCAAATACTCAAGCGACTCGAGGTCATGGCCCCGGTTGCAAGCCGGTAACCACTCAAATCAAAGACACTCGTATGATTCACTTGACCCTCGGACACTCATAAGTGGGTGGGAATTCCAAGGAAGGGACACAATACAATATCAATAAAATATAAGCTCAAATGAACTACTGTGCATTTCCTAGCTGGTTTTACTTACCTTAGATTCACATAGGCCGCCACGTCAAAGTAATCGTTCGAATCCTAGTTGAGTCCTTGCGCATCTACATTCATCATATGTACAACGAAGTCGTTTAAGTGGCCATATCGTAATCATCAATGACTACAAGATTTATCAATTAGACTTGTAGTTGAAATCGATGTGGTTTAGAACCTCACCATGGCCTTCAATGGAGGTTTCAACTCCAAAATCCATTTGAAGGACGCAAACTTAGCCATGATCTACGCCATTCGTCTTCTTCACGAGCAATCCATCGCGTCGTCGAGCTTCGTCGAAGTCACGCCTCATTGTCCACTGTTGTTGTGTCTCGTCGGGGATCGATCGGTCCGGCGACGCGCCTAGCTGCTACCGCTGCTGCAGCTTGTCCGCGAGCTCCCCTGCGTCCCTCGCCGGAGTCGCGTCGTCACACCACGTCATCCGCGCGCCGCTGCCGCCGGTGAGTCACCGCTCCTCCTCGTCGGCGTCAAGTCCTGCTGGTTCGTCCCCGCCGCTACCTGGTGGACCGTGCCGCCGCTCGTCGTCCTCCCCACAGCCGCACCACCTCCTGGTCCACTGCTGCTGCTGGCCGTCCGCGCCTTCGCATCCTCCGCCGCCTGGCCGGACTCCAGTCTCGCTGGAGCTGCTGTCCGCGAGCCTCTGTGCACCGATCTCCTCATTGGCTCACCGCTGCACTGCGAGCCGCCGCCTGTGAGCTGGAGCTCTGCCACGCCCGCTCGTCCTCGTTGGAGCCGCTGCTCCTCGTCGGAGCTCCCTTCACCTCGCAAGATCTCTCTCTCTCTCTCTCTCTCTCTCTCTTGGCGGCTCCCCTCTCTCTTTGTGTGCGTGTTGAAGATGAAGAAATAGGGTTTAAACCCCCCTTTTTTTTGTGAGATAGAATCTCATCTCTCCATCCTTTCCTCGATAGAAACAACACTAATGATCAAAGGTCACCACAACTCACTTAGACGTAGATCTAAAGGTCCTCCTTCGTCCCGATCACTTTGTGACCCCAAAATTTACACATTTAGCCTACACAACCTTTGTCTTGACCTCCCTTAGCCAATGTTCAATAACTTAATAGTCTAAGTGTCGTCATCGCGCGGATTCAATTTAATTAACTCAAATCATTTGCGATGTCAAATACTACACGCAGTACCATGCCTGACAAAATTTAAAAATCATTTTTTTATTAATATTTAAGCACTTTGACTTACCGCGACCCTTAGTCAGATTTTAAACCACTAATGATTTGTGATTAGTGATTAATCAACGAATTAAAAATACGGGTCGTTACAAAAAACCTCGAAGACGCCCTTTGACCTTGATTACGACATATTGGAGAAATTGCCTTCTTGCCGTATATGGATTGATCTCTAGCAAGCCTCCAAAGCGTTCACCGATCATATGATGGGATGTTTGATTCCAAAGACACAATGGAAGCCCAGAAATAGAGATCCAAACATTGACACCGCCCCATTGAGGGTCCTCCCAATGAAGATCTGGCTTCCATGGGGCTATTGACGTGATCAGATCCCCGCCGATTAAATCGGCCTTACGAGTAATCTCCCCTTCTTCCCTTGTTGACTGACAAAAAAGAATAGCACTATCAACTCGAATGGTTTGAGGTTCACACTTCTACCCTGTTCCTTAGACAATCTCTCGTCGATAGAAGCCCACGAGACACACCATGACGACCTAAAGAACACTAACGCAGGGTCCCATTCCATGAGATTTTTTGAGTTCGATGGCCTATGGGGTATAGTTTTTTGTTCACAACTCCAAACTCATGAACTGCCACCGCGGGCCTTGTTTGCTTAGCAAACACAATTCCTTTCCCCTTCCCGTTTGTATCCCTTTCTCCCACCAGTGTGCTTTGAGATTGGACATTGTTTTCATTTGCCTTTGCCATACTGGATTTGGAAGCGGATGTGAACTGGGCCATTGATTCCAAAGCCGTGAGAAGTTCCATCCATGTGCGATGATCACTATTGTCCGAAACTAGCACCGTTTGTCTCCTACTGACGGATAACCGCAAGACCTTCAAAGCCGCTCCTCGATTGTTATTGATACACTGTATGGATAACGCCCTTCATGCCAAAATGTTGGTGATGATAGATTCACCTTCCCATTCACTGCTTCCTTTAATATCCCAACCACCCAATTTATTGCTCTTGAATCTATAACAACCGAGTAGGAAACCTTTGAGGAATATTCCCAAAGCTTAGCAGAGCCATTCTTCAACAAATCCACCATGAACTGTTTTCTATCCCCACCAAAGTACCGCCTGCCAGTGGCATTTTGCTCTGCACTTTGAAAAGTTCCCGCTTTTGGCTTCTTCCTATCTATCTCTGTCTACCCCTCATCATCCCCTCCCACCATTGCTTAATGATGATGGCCCTCAATTGAGATAAATTTTTAAGCTGAACATGCCGTGTTTCTGTATTTGACCTTAGTTATAGTTAGAGGGTTTTTTTTTAATCGAAGACGCAAGTGTGACAAAGGGAAAGGGCTCCGATCACGATTGGCTTGGGTAAATTATAAAGGAGATAATAAGGCATTTAATTGGAAAGGATAGAAAAAATAAGTGACTAAGCATGATCTAGGGCACTTGATTCGGTGCTGATTAAGTGCCTTGAGTCGCAGTTATTGAAGATTTCGAAACACCCTTTCGAATTAATTCGTTTTTCTTCTTTCTTTTTATGGTTAAACTAGTCGATTTCCTGCGATCTACGTAGAAGTTATTAAAACTTTAAGAGAAAGTTAATAAATTAATCTACATGAATATACTGTAATATTTTTTTTCAATTAAAATTACAATTCACAATAATCAACCCATATTTCTTAGAAAAAAATATACAATAGAGGGTAAAAAGTATTTAGTTATAAATCATGCACGTAGTGAACATCCTGAACAATCCTCACAACAACGAACATAGAGATACGAAGTTGTTGATCGCACTGCAAGATCTATGCTACGTTTTGGAGTGTCATACAGCTCAACAATCGCCACAACATTGCATCCGTGTGTGAAGAACTTTGAGAAAGGTACTTGGATGTTGCTAGACCTGCAGTACTTGTGAACCTATGATCTATATATAAAAAGAAGATTAATGATTTGTATAAATGATATTGCAGTAACTAAAGGGATAGTGTAAGATTCGAAACGGAGATTAAATGCATTAACCAAGAAAAAATTCAAATGCACTTAATTGTTATGTTGATCAAATCCAAACTGTAAATAAATCCAATAAACGGGGGAATATATTCCTTGAAACAACAACAACAACAACAACAACAACAACAACAACAACAACAACAACAACAACATAGCCTCAGTCCCAAATTAACTGGGGTCGGCTACATGGATCAAACTTTTCCATTGTGCTCGATTAAGTGCAACCTTGAAACAACCAATAACACAAATAAATAAATACCTTAAAATAGAAAAAACGAGAAAATTAGAAAATTAAATTGCTGAAAGGAGGATGCATGCGAACTTTCTCTCAGCTCCAATTTTATATATATAATTTTATTTTATATAAATATAATATAGATAGACGTAGATTGTTTGAAAAGTATTTCTGTAAATGCCTTTGCCTTTAAAGCTAAATTGATAAAAAGTAAAGAATCGAGAGCTATAAAGTATCAATTTCATGTTTTTGGGATAGTTCACTGTGATAACATATGCGTCTTCATTTCTTAAAAATGATAGTTGATCTGTATGCTGTCAAGATTGATTGGTAGATGGTCACTATGTTAATAATTTCCTAATAGCAAGGTTTGAAACTTCGACTTTGCCTATGACTTCGCTCACTTAAAATTTGGAATTAATTCAAGGAAGTTAACTTTGACGATGGAAGTTTGACAAAAATTCGACGGTGTACGAAAGTTTATGGAATTTCACTTTAAATGCTAGAAAACTCAAGTTTCTTCGTAGAGATGCTAGAATTATGTTTTATTCGAATTTAGTTGAAGTTTAAGTATACTTCTAGCATAGTTGAAGTTTCAGTCAAAGTTTGCTCAACTTCCACGAAACATAACAATTTTACTTCATGTTTTATTAACTTCTATCGATGTTTTCGAAGTTCGGTCGAAGTTAGTCGAAGTTGAGTCGAAGTTTTGCAATTTTTCTACCGCTTATGAACTTCGCTTCGCTCACCTTAAAATCGACAAATTTCGCCGAACTTCGCCGAAGTTTGTCGATTTTTTAAACCTTGCCTAATAGAAATCCAAGAGTCATTAACGTATAAGCAGAAATGATTTCAAAAGCTTCAACGTGCATGTTTTAGAATCATTTAAATTTATAGAGCTTCAGTGATCTCCTTTTCAGTTGACCAAGGATTTTTAGATTGTATCAAGTGGGAGTTGCACAAAACATCCACTCTGTTTCGTTTGCTTTGTGGTTCAGTAATGTAGCTCAGCGATTGTACAAATGGTAAGAGTCAGTAAAACAGCTAGTTATGATATTTTCTTGACTCCAACGCCTGCAGCAGTTCTACGAATGGTCTCTCTTGTCTACTAGATGACTGCTGTCGAGTTCTATGTCATTGATTGGTTCGTTGAATCAAACTGCATGGTACCAGGTTGTGACCTTCCTCCACCATGGGCTTCACTCATAATCTAACTATCTAGTTCTCTCTTAACATACAACTGGTCATAAGAATTACCATTCAGTGAGGGAAGGCCAACAGATGTTTCAAATGTGGGTTTTTCCAACTTGCAGACTCAACTTATCAAATCACGAGAGCAGCAACAGAGGCAACAACAACAGAATCAACAACTGCCTTTGCAACAGCAACATCAACAACAACAACCGCAAGCTCCGGAACAAATGCAGATGCAGCAGCTGTTATTGCAAAGGCAGCGTCAACAGCAGCAACAACAACAGCAACAGCAGCAACAGCAGCAGCAGCAACAGCAGCAGCAGCAACAACAACAGCAGCAACAACAACAACAGCAGCAGCAGCAACAGCAACAGCAACAGCAACAACAACAACAATTACAACTGCAACAACCGCAGCAACAACATAGAGACGGAGCTCATCTTCTTAATGGATCTGCAAATGGACTTGTAGGCAATGAACCTGTTTTGCGTCAGAACACCAATACTGCGAGTGCCTTGGCTACGAAAATGTACGAGGAGGTGTTGAAGCTGCCACATCAGAGGGATTCTTTGGATGATGCAGCCACAAAGGTACCAATCCTTAATGATTCCAAGCAAGGGTTTTTTCTTTATTTTTGTTTCATTTATTGCAATTCCTCTCTTTAACCATTTTTAGAATTTTTTTCCAACAGCAACGGTTTGGTGACAATATGAATCCACTTCTTGATCCAAATATTTCTTCTTTGTTGAAACCATCTGCTGCAGCTGGCCAAACTTCTGGGTAATTAATTGCTCTCTCTTTTTTGATTTTTTTTTGTTTTCTGATTCACTAGTTATGAGGTCATTAATGTGTAATTATGCTTCTTCCAGGCAAGTGTTGCATGGTGCAACTGGGAGTATGCCTGGGTCTCTTCAGGTCCAAGCCCGAAATCGGCAAATACCAGGAACTACCCAAGTATGGTTTTTTTTCACTGATTGATTTGCTTAATTTTTTTATTAATTTTACTTGCTTATGATAGTACAATGAAGCAGGAAATAAAAACTGAGATTAATCCAGTGCTGAACCCTAGAGCAGCTGGTCCAGATGCGCCATTAATGGGAGGACTTCCTGGTATTTTATTTAGTAGTAGTGAGCATTCACTCAATGTGTGTCAGACCATGGATCCTGAAATGTTTTGATGCTTTTGTTGATGATGGCTAGTTGGTTTTTTTCATGTTGTTCAGGATCAAATCAAGGGGGTAGTAATTTGACCTTGAAGGGATGGCCACTAACTGTAAGCCTTTAAGTTATTATCTTTTTTCTTTTTGTTTTCTGTATAACATGGTTGCTAAGATTCCCTCACTCTGTCCTTTAGTATCTGTATCGTGAGTTAATTTGTATGTTGCTGTTGCAGTCCAGTATCCTATTCTTATATGTTTTATGTGTTAGGCGTACAGTGAAAGTTTTCTGGAGAACTTATTTTTCTTAATCTTCTCATTAAAGTTATTGAATTATCTAGTAGTGTAGAAAAGTGAAAAGCAAGTAGAGTTTAATTTGCCATAATGTGTCTTATGAGGATTTTGTTTTAAGAGCTTTGCATGTTTATGAGCTTCATGCTTAAATGTAAGCTGCTATAAAGCTTTTCTTATTATAACTATTGATATTATTTTGTGTATTAGGGACTAGATCAGCTTCGTTCTGGGCTACTTCAATCCCAGAAGCCTGTGATGCAGTCCACATCACCTTTTCACCAACTCCCATCGCTCCAGCAGCACCAACTTTTCCTTCAGGCACACCAGCAGAACTTAAACCCTCCTTCTGCCACAGATGTTGAGAGCCTAAGATTGAGGATGATTCTAAACAATCGGAATATGGGTATTGGGACAGATGGCCAATCTAACTCTGCGGGTGATGTGATTGCAAATGTTGGATCCCCAATACAAGCTGGCCTTCCTCACACAGATCTGATGCTTATAAAGGTGCTGTTTTTCCGCTGTAATATCATTTTCTCTGCTTACAGATGCCATCTTAAGCCCAGGACGTCCAATTTCCTATGCTAATTATATTTGTGAAACAGAAAGTTGCTCAGTTTCAGCAACATCAGAATACCAACAACCAGCAATCACCGCAAATTCAGCAGCATACGCTTGCAAGTCCACAACCTCAAAATTCAAACCCACATCTCCACCAACAAGAGAAAGTGGGAGTCACCGGTAGTATCACTATGGACGGTTCAATGTCTAACTCTTTCCGAGCAAATGATCAGGTCTGTCTTTTCTTATGTGACTGTAGAACATGTAAAACCTTGCAACCTTACATTATTTGTTGATTTTCTTTATTTCTTTCTTTCAAGTTTCCTAACATAATTTTTGTTATTGCATTTTAAGGCTTCAAAAAATCAGGGTCCGCGAAAGAGGCAGCGGCCCGTGTCATCGTCAGGTCCCGCTAATAGTTCAGGGACTGCAAACACAACCGGGCCTTCTCCTAGTTCTGCACCATCTACACCTTCAACGCATACCCCTGGAGATGTAATCTCCATGCCAACTTTGCCATCTAGCGGCACTTCCGGAAAGCCCTTAATGATGTTTAGCTCCGATGGACCTGGGCCTCTTACATCTCCATCAACTCAATTGGTAAGAAAGCCTTTGTATCTAGTTGTGGTTTTGTCATACAAGTCCAAAGAAATATATTTTGATATACTTGCTAGCACCATTCTTATTATAACTCCATTTTGGCAGTGGGATGATAAAGATCTTGCATTGCAGGCTGAAATGGAACGATTTGTAGATGATGGAGCTCTGGATGATACGGTTGAGACATTCTTGTCTCATGAGGATAATGATCCTAGAGATATAGTCGGGCGTGGTATGGGCCTCAGTAAAGGTGCGAGTAATACATTTGCCTAAAATTGGCATATTTCAAGTAGGAGTCTATCATGGAAGGATTATTGGTAAATAGTCCATGAGAATTGCATTTAACCATTGATTCCGTTTTTAGTAATATGAGATAATTTGTTCATGAGGGGGCGTCTCACTTGTTTAATACAGGATTCCCATTTAATGAGGTTGGTCAAGTTCAGGCTAGTGCAAACAAAGTCATTTGTTGCCACTTCTCATCAGATGGAAAACTACTTGCTACTGGTGGGCATGATAAAAAGGTTAGCGGTGGGTTTTAGGGTGGCACTACTGATACAAACATTGTTAGCTAGAAGAATGGTTTATTGAAATTGCTTCGCAGCTCTATATTTAGAGAAATTTCCTGCTTCAGGTCATTCGCTTGCCATTTTGAAGATAATGTGAATATGTTTGTTAATTGATTTGAAATGCAGGCTGTACTATGGAACACAGATAATTTCACAGTGAAAACTTCACTGGAAGAGCACACCTTTCTGATCACTGATGTTCGCTTCAGCTCAAGCATGTCACGTCTTGCCACTTCCTCTTTTGACAGGACAGTCCGTGTTTGGGATGCTGACAATGTTAGTAGACGCTTTTTCTTCTTGGTTTGTTGGTTCATTGTGATGAGAAGCTGTTTGTTGCGATTTAAATAATTTTTTTAGTTCTCTTTGAATCTTGAATTCAGCAGTGCCAGTGGTGATACCAGTAGATGATCTAGAGGTTTTCTTTTTGTCTATTTGGATCTTGATAGCATATTTGTGCTGTTTGATATCTGATAAAAAATGATAGCATATTTATGCCAGTATTGCTAATGGTCATAGTGATAGAAATGATGTAGTGATAAAAGAAAGCTTTTGATGAATTTGTTTTTGAAGAGTAGCCAATTCTGTGGTTCCTGATATCAAATGCCACATCAAATTGCTATGCTTTGATGAATTGGATGGTTTACGGTACTTTTGTAAGTAATGTAAACTGAGTATTAATCAACAGTGGTCGAGTGGGCCAGTGGCTCAATGTAGGGTCACTAAAGTGAGGATTTGGGTGCTCAGATTTCTCATTAAGCTACTGAAATTTGTTTTGGCTGATAGTGAGTTGCAGTTGGTTGTGTTACCTTTTTGATTGGACGCCTCCTGATAATTAATTAATGTTATTGCCTGTTGTCGTCATCGTCAAAAATTGGCGTTCATTGTGTCCATTACTGGCTGCAGTAATGATAAAAAATATCCTACCCTAGGTCATTCATTTTTTTATATATATATTTTTTAGTCTTTTTTTATAGGGCTAATGATAAAAAATATCCTAACCTTTACAAATTATGTCAATTATATCCTAACATTTGAGATTTATCAATTATATCCTAACTTTTTTGTTTTACTATCAATTATATCCTCAATTAATATGGACACTTTTTTCTTTCATAATATATGCCCCACACATGATTCTCTTCAACTTTACACCTTTAAAGATTATTCATACATATGCATTAGAGGCTTAGAGCTCAATATTCATAAAAAATACTTATGTATATAATACAAAGACTCGTAAAGATAGAATAAGAAATATAGTAATTCAAAGACAAGTAGGAGTAGCACCAATTGATGCAAAGATCAGGGAAGGGCGGTTGCGGTGGTTTGGTCACCTGCAAAGACGGCCTAAAAATGCCCCCACTAGAAAACTTGACTCAATAGAAACTGTTGAAATTCAACGAGGTAGGGGTAGACCAAAGTTAACATGGGATGCATTAATTAGAAGGGATTTGAATGGTTTGGAAAGCTCACCATCAATTGCACTTAATCGAGCATAATGGAAAATTTTGATTCATGTAGCCGACCCCAATTAATTTGGGACTGAGGCTATGTTGTTGTTGTTGTTGTTGTATGTATATAACACACATATAGTTGCATATGCATATGCCTACACATACATAATCAAAGGATATATTTCTTTTGTCAAATTAAACAACTATGAGTAATCTTCTAATTAGTTTTAGATGTCTTTTTCATCATATGTATATACACGTGATTTTCAACTTACATTGGTGATCTAAAACTAATTAAATTTGAATTAAATTATTAATGTATATATCATTGATTTATAAATTATTTTTTTGTGAGACCTCATACACTTAATTTATACATGAAGCTTAAAATATTTTGATATAAATTGATCAATGTGGATAATCATGAAAATAAAGTTAGAAGATTATGTTGATTTCGAAATAAAAGTACCCAAATTAATTGAGGATAAAATTGATAGTAAATTGAAAAGGTTAGGATATAATTGATAAATTTTAAAGGTTAGGATATAATTGATGCAACTTGTAAAGATTAGAATATTTTGGACATTTGGCCTTTTTTATATCTACATTTTGATGAAGAGAAAAGCATGAAAAGCATTTTTTTGTGGTACTTCATTATGATCGTGCTTAATTATTCCATAATTTGTGAGGATAAATTGAGAATTCTTCCAGTTCAAATAAAAATGATTTGTGATCTCTCCCAGCCATCATTTAAATTTAATGCTATTTTTTCATATAGATTTCCACCTT
Source organism: Stephania cephalantha (assembly GCA_039657325.1). Lineage (NCBI taxonomy): Eukaryota > Viridiplantae > Streptophyta > Magnoliopsida > Ranunculales > Menispermaceae > Stephania > Stephania cephalantha. The sequence goes on from CM077569.1 coordinate 59,371,718, forward strand.
CTAGTTATATTGTGTCCTCTTGACCATTTGGATGTCTTCGCTGTGCAGCCAGGTTATTCACTTCGTACTTTTACTGGCCACTCTGCCTCTGTCATTTCACTAGACTTTCATCCCAACAAGGATGATCTCATCTGCTCATGTGATGAAGACTGTGAGATACGTTATTGGAGCGTAAACAATGGCAGTTGCGCTAGAGTGTTCAAGGTATAAAGTGTTGGCATTGTTCCTTTAATATTTTGTCTCCACTGATTATATTTAAAGTTTTTTTTTCTCCCGTGTTTCTCATCATTGTTTGTTTAATTCAGGGTGGCACATCCCAAATGAGATTTCAACCTCGACTGGGGAGGTGTCTTGCTACTGCTGCTGAGAATGTTGTTTCTGTGCTTGATGTTGAAACCCAAGCTTGCCTTCATAAGTTACAGGTAGGTCACGAACTGTCAGATAGGAACTGCATGCCGTCAAGTGATTCAAGTCGATCCTTGTTATTAGCATTTTAATGACAAAACTCTCTAGTTTCACTACTATCATCAATGTTTTCCACACAAGCTGTTTTTCTATCGTATCTTTTCCATTAACTGAAACTCAAACAGGGAAAAAAAAACTTCAATAGGTAGCTTTTCTCTAAAAGAAATCCAGAATCCTATTAACACTATGATGTTTCTGCTCATGAAAAAAATTATGTACTCTCCTCTCAGTGCTATTCTTCTCTTACTTCCCGTCTCCTGTATTATTATTATTATTTTTTTCTATCCTTCTATTCAGTTCTTCTATTTGTTGGGATTGCATCGTAAATTATTTGTATAATTGGAGATGTGGAGAGCGCTATTGAATTAACTTCCGCAACCACAATTATATGAATTGGTGTAATGTGAGGGTACTAGTTCTGTAGCCAAAATTGTTTGTGACAGCCTATGGAAAACTTAGTCTATTTTACTCGTCAAGTATTCTCTTTGAAACTTCATTTCATACATTAAAGTTACTGGAAAGTATAAATTTAAAATTAATGTTGCGCTAATCATAATATCATTGTGAAAGGAGCAAACAAAGCTTTTTAAACTAGTCTCCAACTCTTCATGCATTCAGAATTTCAATGATCAATCAGAAGGAAATAACTTACATAGTAAAACAAACACATTAATATTATGTAGAAGAAAGTGACTGCCTTTCAATTGCTTTTGGCATATTTCTCTGCTTTCCTACCTCCCTCCCCTCTCATTTTCTCGAATTTTGTCATGCCTGAAATATTACTTTTCTGGCTAAATGCTTCATATGCTGAAGTCAGAAAGTCATTCGTGCTCCATTTCTGCATTGCGGGATCACTCTAACTCTACGTTGTTGACTCATGTAAGATTTGGTGTTTATGATGGGAATAACTTATCTATATCCATAATGGTTTCTCTTGTGCTTATGTCGTACTCACAAAATTGAAAAATAATTATGTCTCTACTGATGGGCTCTTTTTTCCTTTCCAATAATTGATCCATAATATGTGACGTAGGGCTTTTATGTTTTAGTTTAATTTTTGTCCGAAGCCCATTTCTTATTTAATGGGCATAGTTCACGAATTTATGGCCTTGCAGTGGAGAAAGAATGTTGATATGGGCACATGGGCTTCCTATATTTACATGGGTTGAGAATGTTGACATGGACTTCCTATGTTCACCTAGGATCTGTGAGAAGCATAGATTTTACTTCTACCAACTTATTCTTCATGGTGTTTATAAGCTATAAGGTTCAAGCCTGAGCTGCCGAATCCGTCTTGGATTCATTTAAGTAGAAAAACATCTTTAGGTTTACAATATTTTGCACCATTTTCTTTAGGCTTAATTGGTTAAAATATCCTAACCTTTTACAACTTTTGTTATTATATCCTCACATTTCTAAACTGTTAGATTTGTATAGTAAGTCACTTTTTAACTCCAAATTTGATGAGTTGACATATAAATAATAATTTTAAAAGCCACCTAATCACTCATAATTACTACATTTATTATTAAAACTCATTATTTAGGTATCACTTCATCAAATTTGGAGTAAAAAGTGACTTAGGATACAAATCTAGCAATCTAGAAAGGTTAGGATATAATAACAAAAGTTGTAAAAGATTAGGATATTTTAACCAATTTGACTTTTTCTTTATTATCATGAAAATAAAAAAAAACCACTAACTAATGTTTCTCTTGGTTGGATATTAAAGATTTTTGCACAAAATTAAAAGGCCCCTCTGTCGTGTAAATTGACCTTAAAATGTCGAGCTAAGAGGGTCCTCCAAATGATCTTTCTTTTTTAATTGTTGAGTAGCATAAGTAGGGAAGGGTTTGTACTATTCATGTTTGATGGTGAATAATGTGGGCATGGTTGGAAATTAGAAAACAATTTTGCTTGTAGTTCATGTTGTTTTTGTCTGGAACAATTTTCTTGAATTCTCGAATGATTGTCTCTTTTTCTTGTCGGCTTTTTTGCACTTTTTACATGCTTCAAAACTGACATTGTCTACATTCGGTGGTCTACTTTGTAGGGGCACACGAAGCCGGTACATTCTCTCTGTTGGAATTCTTCTGGTGATCTTTTGGCATCTGTAAGTGAGGATTCTGTCAGGATCTGGCCGATTGGCTCTGGAAATGACGGGGAATGTGTTCATGAATTGAGCAGTAATGGCAACAAATTCCACTCCTGTGTTTTCCATCCTACTTATCCTTCTTTCTTGGTTATAGGCTGTTACGAGGCAAGTGTTACGACCTTTTACATTTATCTTATCTTTACATTACTTTGGAAGTATCCTGCTTTTTCCGATTTATTTTTTTAAATAGTCCTGCTCGTATGGGCTTTATTATATTTGCAATTCTTTTCCTTGTGCTTCGGTTTAGTTACAATCGGCCACTTTTAGGAATTATTCACTTTCTAGTGTATTATCTTGTTTATGGTCTTTATCTCATTCAAACGGAAACTTGGCTCAGTTTAACCATCTTGGCCTTGGTGTGGGATTTTCTTTCAAAAGGCTAAGTTGTAATGAGTAGGATATGAATATTGGTAGCTATGATCATCTGGATTACCTTTAACATGGGCATTTATCACACTATTTTATAGCTATTCACTGGAGCCATTTCATGATCAGTTGGCTTCACCGAGCCTGTGCTTGCTCCTTGTCAAGATGCATGTTCTATCTTAACTAAATCGACTTTTTTTCCGTCTTCCATCCGGAGTCTTCGTCCAGGCACTAAATTATTTGCATTTGGGCATTTTTTAATTTTTTTTTAGTTGATCTGAATTTGTAAATCGCTGAAAATTGACTTGTCGATTCATAACCCTGATTGACCTCTTATGATTGTTTGGAGTTAATAAATCTTAGTTTGTAAGCATGTCATTGTCATAGTTTTGAATTTGTGGTCCCATGTCCTACTCCCATGTTGTGATAATAAATTTCATTATACACTGATGCTCCACTTGTTATTTAATACCATTCAGTTAATTTGATTCTGTGAACTTCTTGACATTTCTAGTCTTTGGAGCTATGGAACATGTCTGATAAGAAGACTACAACAGTTCCTGCACATGAAGGATTGATTGCTTCTCTAGCAGCGTCAAGCGCTAATGGTCTGGTAGCTTCCGCCAGTCACGACAAGTTTGTTAAGTTCTGGAAATGACAGTTTATTTCAGGTGCAATATGAATGGGTAACTGTCTCCATCTTTCACATTTGTAGTTTGCTGACTGCAACTCTAACATGTTATTGGGCTTGGCTTGATTTTGGTTGGTTTAGTGTAGAAGACAATTACCCTAAACCATAATGTGTCATCTCTTTCATCGCATTCAACCTTAGGTAACTGAAGGGTGTTATGCGACATCAGATGCTAACCATGTTTTATTTTCTGGTTATCCTCCAATGGGAGGAACCATTATAGTTCGGTCTGTCGAGTAGCTGTCTTTGTTATTGCAAATGTCTTTGCTTCTTTTTCGGTCGTATTGTACAAAATGTATGTTATGCTTTCAGTTTCTTTGTTTTCATGAAATTGTTCAATGCAAATGCTCATGTTTCTATCAACTCAAATGTGCTTCTTATGTTGTTTTTTCGATAATAGACTGTCATGCCGTTGACCTTCTTTAAACGCAATGTTAATACCAATTTTATGATGTTATGCTGTTATTTTTTTTATAGATCAGTTTGTCCTTGTAACCTGGACTACGATGATACAATTAAGTAGAATTGAAGAATGATGTAGGAAGTGGCGGTGAACAGTATAAAACAACAATCGAAGGAAGAGTTTTGAAAGAGTTCTTGGTGGCCATTAAACAACCATTTTGTGTATGGTTGCATGAGTTAGAAATTTAGAATTGGTCTTTGGGTGGAAAGAGTTAGCAAGTGTCTGATAGCTTCTACTACATTCCTGTATCCATGAGGTGAAGGCGCTTCAGACCCCTGGCATCGTAGTTTCGTGGTGAAAAGAGCTGCCGTATCTTAGTTTCGATCTTCTGGTGAACTGGGTGAGATGCAGTACTAGGAGGAGGAGGAGCAGGCAGCATGCCAAGGGAGGCTGGAGACTTGGATGACCCTGTATTATTATTATTATTATTATTAGTTGGTGGGTGGAGTTTGTGTTTTGTAATGGTGGTGTTGGCTGCTGTGAGGCAGTGTATCATGTGCTTACCTCTTGTGTTATGTATAGCTTTTAGTTATCATCTTATTAGGGTTTTGATTTGTGTATCTTAACTTTTTCTGATTTCCATGCTGAGTAGAATTAGTTCTGTCATGACTGTAGTTTGTTCTTTAATTGGTGTCCTCCTCTTCTCCTTCTTGGTTTGAGGTTTGTTCTTTCTTGATTGTTCAGATGTGTGTTTGTATATCTTGGTGCATGCAAAGAACTTCAACAGTTGGTCCGAGTTGGTCGATCCTCAGGTCCTTTAAGTTGCGGCTCGAGTCCGAGCCCTATGGATGGAGTCATGGAGATGTCAGCCGTTGGGAGTTCTTTACCTCAATTGTAGTCCAACTCAAGGCGAGCTTCTTCGAATAGTCAGGGCCCATTGGGCTTTCTGGGCATCGGGGTGGTCTAAAACCAAAAAAAGAACAACAACAAAGCTGTAGTTTCATATCAGTTGGGGTCGGTTACATGGATTTAACAATTCCACTTTGATCTAATGCGGTTTACGGTGTGTTTTTTTTAAAAAAAATAATAAAAATTAATGCATTCTAAGTTATCTTATTGTCGAATATTTTTATAATGTCAGTTCATGTCAAAAAACTCTATTGATCGTAAAGTATGCATAAAAAAATGTCTCTTCTAGCACGCAGTTTATGTCGATCAACTTCCTAGACAAGTTGATACCTTCAATCGAACAAAAATGGACGGCATTGTCAATAGTCAGTTCGATAGAGTGGACAAACAGAATTCAAAAGCGTAATGATATTCTATGGTAAACTTTGATCTATGTATTTGTTGATTAGTGATTAGTTTAGCAACTATTAACTACGCCATCCAATGGCGATGCTGCGCCCTTAATTATGCAAGTAAGTTAGTAATCAGTGGAAGAGATCCAACCATTGATCTAGTGTATAAATAAGTGAAACAAACTTCACCAAATGAGCACAAGTTGGAAACAAAGGAAGAAACAAAATGGGTTCTGAGTCTGCTCTTAGACTTCCCATTGTGGATTTCATTAAGGAAGACTTGAAACCTGGGAGTCCTGAATGGGACTCTCTCAAGACTCAAGTGAAGCAAGCCCTCCAAGAATATGGTTGCTTTGAGGCTTTGTACAACAAAGTACCCTCTGATCTCTCTATCGACTTATACGAAGGATTAGAAGAGCTTTTCGATCTTCCTCTGCAAACGAAGCTCCGAAACCGCTCTAACAAGCCGTTTCATGGCTACGTCGGGCAATACATGATGTAGATATCCCTGAAAAGGCTGAAAGCTTTGTGAAAACTATGTGGCCTGAAAGCAATCCTAAGTTCAGGTATCACTTCATTAAGCTTTTTTTGTACTTTTTTTTTTGTTTTGTTTTTTTGTCTAGTATGATCACATTGTGTTCAAGTGTTTGTTTCTTGATTTGTTGAACATCAATACTGTGAATTTATATGCAAAGCAATTGGTAGAGTTGGATCATATGGTGAGGAGGATGGTGTTGGAGAGCCTAGGAGTTGACAAGTACTATGATGAGCACATTGAATCAACAAACTATCTTTTAAGGGTCATGAAGTACAAAGGGCCCCAGACAAGTGAGGCAAAGATGGGTCTCAACTCTCACACTGATAAGAACATCTTGACCATACTTCATCAAAATCAAGTTGCAGGGTTGGAGGTCCAAACCAAAGACGGCGAATGGTTCGACGTGAAGCCCTCGCCGAATTCCTTCATTGTGATGTGATGATTGGAGATTCTTTCTTGGTATATATATATATATATATATATATATATGAGAATGATTTAGTGACCCACTTATGGGCACCGTTTTGTGCACTGGGCTGAGCTGAGCTGGACAGATTGGGTCCCACCGAAAATTGGTTTTTTATGAAATTAGTAGTCAATCTGTTTGTGAGACGAATGAAATTGCAGTTGAAAATTGGTTTTTTATGTTGTTGTTTTTAGGTGAAATTATAATTCTTGAACGATTTGTTGTTGTTTTTGTTTTTGGTTTGTTGGTGAAATTAGTTGGTCCTTTTAAGTGAACCGGTCGGTTGTCTAAACCTTCAAATGTTTCTTTGAAAATCGATCGAAAATTGGTGTCGTGACGTCGAGTAATCTTTGTCGGTGTCGAATGACCACTTTTTTATTCCACTTTCAAATTTTGAAAGTTGAAATCGTTTTTTCATCACTTCATCATTTTTGAGTTCTTGAGTTAGGGTTTAGAGGGAATGAAGAAAAAGGCGAACGATTGTGTTGTTGTTTTTGGTTTGTTGGCTGAAATTAGTTGGTCTTCTTTTTCGTGAACCAGTCAGTTGTTCTGACTAAACCTTCAACCACGTGCTTCTTTCCAAACGAAAATGAAGCAGTCGAACATCCTTGTCGGTCGACCCCTGTTTCTCCTGTATTCTCGCCTCCATTTCTCCTACCTTTTGTTCGAATCAATCGGTTGTTCTATAAAAGGACAAACCAGCCCCTCTTTTTGGCTATATTGATGACCCCATAAAAAACCCTAACTATGAGATTCGCGAGGAAGGTGTGTTGCCTCTCTTTTGCCCAAATGAGGGGATTTAGGGCTCCAAAGTTTTGGAGAGAGATTTAAATTTTTTTTTTTTGCTACAAGTAAAATCACAAAAGTCGGTCAGGTCGACAGTCATCTGTCGGGCCAATTGTAATTTTTTTTCAAAAAACTGTAAAAAAAACCTGACATCGTCAGTCTGTGAAACCTGACAAAACGACAGCCCGTGGGACCCACCGATTGGGTGCACAAAACGGTGCCCCTAAGTGGGTCACTTTAGCATTTTCCATATATATATATATATATATAAATCTTTCTTCCACTTCAAATATATTGTTGTATAGATATATGTTATGGAAGTAGAGGTACTACTGCTTAATTATTATAAAGCTTTATTCATTTGCTATGAAATTGGTTGGTATTGTTGTAAATTGAGTTGGAACTTTCTAAGAACTAGAGAAGGAAATAGAAGACTAAGAACTTTTACTACTATAAACTACTACTACAAAGGAGAAGAGAAGAAATGAGATAGTTGGAATGAGATGTTTTCATTCAACTTGGTGTGTGAATTACAATGGGGTTGACACCTTTATATAGGTCATTTGGTGATGATGATAATTGTACTTATACAATGTGTACAAGTTATACATACACCACAAGTCATACAACACATCACAAGCAACATAGACAATACATGGAAGAGTTAGTGTACATTGGAGATGATTACAAGTTACATGAAGTGTGAGAGCCATGCTTGATGTTACAATTCAATGTGAGAACCATGCTTCACAATGTGGTCACATACATGCACAAGTGTCCATCCATTTCATAACACCCCCCTTTGGATGACACTTATTGAAAGAATGTGTATCGTTAAACTTCTACTAGAAAAAACCATGTGGGAAAAATCTAGTACAGGAAAAAGAGTATAATATTTGTAACGACCCGTAAAGTATACGTGCCACGTGTCATGTGGTCCACGTGGGTTTAGGCCGGTCGTGGCCCAGTGTCGTGGGGAACTGGGGTCGTCACAATATTGCTTTGTAGTATAATATTTGTTGATTGCCTCATTAAAAACCTTGCTAGGAAAACCCAGTGGGATAAAACCATAGCGAAAGGAAAATAGTGCAATACACTAATCAATCTAGATAAAGAGTTTTAATATTGTTAGAATTACCTCATTAAAAACCTTTGCAAAGAAAACCCAGTGGGATAAAACCATAGCAAAGGGAAAAAAATGCAATACACTAACCAATAACTCATTTTGATTCTCCCCCTCATGTTCACATGGGTGAGACATCTTGTGCATTTTGTTGCACATGGACATCGTTTTCTATATGAACTATTTAATGTTGAAGCATATGATTGCCACTCTTTTGTATATAGTACTTGCATCAAGTAATTGATTCATAACTTGTTGCTACTAAATGATCATTTGAACTTCGAGTTCATATTAATTTATACATGGATCATAATACAACAAATTTAATGCGATTTGATGTGTTTCAAACAATTTCACGTCATTCCTTTTGAATTGACTTATATCTCCCCATAATGGTGGGAAAATCGCTTCATCAAAGTGACAATTAGCTTGCTATAAATAATTTTCCTATTAGGGATCCAATGCATCTTATAATATGATTAATGGAGAGTTAAATCAATATACATCTCCTATTGATTTGCCTTGAGATAATATCCAGCTGATAAAAAAATCCAGTTCGATAAAGGATGTCCGTGCGAATTTACGATATTAAATTTCGCATTATTGACAATTATGAATAATCAAATCAAATAGATATTTCCACATTATGAATGTCATTTGATTTATGACGACATTCGTTTTAATGTGCCTTATATATTCCAGAAGTTAAAGCCGAGAATATTATACTAAGATTAAATCATATTCATGTAGATAAATTTTTTATTATTCTGAGTAGACTTCTTCTGAACAAGACATTATCAATAAAATTGTTGTACCCGATATTGTCTGAACATTAGCATTCGCTAAGTTCGAATTCGAGAAATATTCACTTTTATATTATAATGTACATGCATGTAGCACGATTCACAAAACTCATCGCCCATATTTAGGTCACGATTTAAACACATCTCGATGTGCCTGTTTTATCGAGTCATTTTCAATGATAAAATTCATAATATTTTGTCTTTGATTTTGAAGGCATGGTAAATGTCACAAAAATATTCGGGTATACATATGACAATATTTAGGCAAAATAGTCTTTCATATATGACCAAAAATGTCACAATTATGAGCGCTCATTGTCAATAATTATTTGCCCTTTGTAGTGGTGCACCACTTTTGTTCCAATTTTTGGTGGAATTGTCGATATGACATTTACCTGATATTTTCACCTTTTCCACATCTATAAATTTATTATTGCGATCATGATCATTATATGCAACATATGCTTCTTAATTTGAAGCTGAACTAATTGGACGGGAGCGATATTATATTTATAATATCTCATTATTTTACTCAGCTACCATGAGACAAGAAATCAATCCTTAATATTTATTAGATTGACATGCGCACTCGATATTTGTTGCAGCAATAAATCGAGGCGGGCCACGTGACCTTATTTTTATTGTCTCATCAATCATATTTCCACGTAGCCTCAACATAGAGGTAATTAAAATTGTGGAATTATAATTAATATTTGATTGATTAAATTTTGTAGCTTGAGACTCAACCGCTCATTTTGAGCTTTTGGAGCAATATCTTTTTTGGTATTTATATATTTATAACTCCATAGGGTGAAAAGATATATAAAGTGAAATATTCACTTTTCAAATCTCTAAAGAGATATTGGCAAATGATTTAAATTTTGTATAACACAACATAGTCTTGCATAGATGTTTTATTCACAAATTATAGTATCTAATTGTCGTGACAAGTAATTCTTGTCGGTAATATAATAATGCAACAAGTTCGACTATGGTTGAATAATATTTTGAAAATAAATTAATTAATATAAAATAGTTTTCCCCTTTTTATGTAAAAACATAACATATGATTAAATATATGTTCACAACTTGATTCATTAATAAACAAATGTACTATTCGTATGAGTTGGTGGGACAACCTCCAGGTTGGGTGGCGAGACATAGTCTACTTAATACCATGCCTCTTCGAACGGGATAACCGTCTCCCTTTCAATGTTTAGCTTTACCGGGGACAAGGCTTACCCACTATCAACTCAAACTTATAGCATTATTTGTATTATAAAATCAAGAATAGAACAATAACTAATCGTTTGTAGTTTTAAGAGAAAAACTATATGTCACACATTGACTTTTGATTTTTGATGTAGAAGATCGTACAAGACGTAGCTACAGAGCATACTTTTGTAGTCGGTGACGTTACAATGCATAATGTATGAATAAAGTACATTTACATAATTAAATATGCATGTAACAAAAAGATATTAACCATGACAACATGGAAATAAATTGAACTTATTTAAATTAATAAAAATTATACCTTCTTAGCTTTATATCTTTGAAAAGAGTATTGATCTTCAAGACCTCCTCTTGTAAAGCAATTTCGTGCTGATAACGTGTTGTAAATTGAGTCGGAACTTTCTAAGAACTAGAGAAGGAAATAGAAGACTAAGAACTTTTACTACTATAAACTACTACTACAAATGAGAAGAGAAGAAATGAGATAGTTGGAATGAGATGTTTTCATTCAACTTGGTGTGTGAATTACAATGGGGTTGACACCCTTTATATAAGTCATTTGGTGATGATGATAATTGTACTTATACAATGTGTACAAGTTATACATACACCACAAGTCATACAACACATCACAAGCAACATAGACAATACATGTAAGAGTTGATGTATATTGGAGAGGATTACAAGTTACATGAAGTGTGAGAGTCATGCTTGATGTTACAATTCAATGTGAGAACCTTCGCAATGTGGTCACATACATGCACAAGTGTCCATCCATTTTATAACAAGTATATATATATATACTTATCTCAGGCATGGGTAAATGGCATGCTACATTCCCCCTTCCATCGAGTCGTAATGACCGGAAACGACGCCAGATACTCCGTTGGATTGTTGTCGGTTCCGAAGGCTGGCTTCATGCATGGTGAAAGCACCTGATCAAGAGCTTGTTGATGAGGAGCATCCCCTACTCTTCAAGCCATACGATCATGTCAAGTTTCTTGACTTCTATATTACACACCTGAAGGTCAGAGGTCCGAATCTGCCCTCAAGGCCTACTGTGGTGCATAAAATGTGAAAAATATGTGCAACAAGCCATCATATTTAGTTTTTACTATGTTAGTTGTCTAAGACACAAGTAAATGGTGGTCTCAATAATGATCTCTATGTCTCATGGTCTTTTTCTTTCTTTTTCTTTTGAAGAAATAAAAATCTCATTAATCATCAATGACTCTCATTACATTCAATTAATAGAACAAAACGAGACATATAATCAATCATCATAACAACTTGATTAACTAATTCTAATTGTTCAAAAAGAACATTCAGCCACTATAAGGTTGATTTTCAAGAACTGCGACTGTAGCAATTGAACAGTTTGACAATCAGTTATTATTCTCTTGACAAACGTTCGGAACACGATAATACACAAATACACCATCACCCGAACCATAACGAAGTAGATCAGACGCTTAAACCCTAAAACGCTTTGGCATGAAAAAAGTATAAGCGGGAATCTTTTCTTGAATGATTGAACCAACTAAGAGATTATGCTTAATATGAAGTTGTTGTCACTTGACAACAATATTGAAAACTCATATATATGGACTTAGTTTCTTGAAAGGTCTATCGTACTTCAAGATCCAAAGAAAGTAAATTTACATGTTGCTTTCATGGTAAGGTACTTAAGGTTATTGAATAATTCATTGGGCCCGTCACTTTATTTATGTGGGAATAAAGAATCTCCCTTTTTGAAGGTCTAAAACACCATAACCTCCTCTTAAAATTAATATATATATATATATATATATATATATATATATATATATATATATGTCAAATTAAAATAGGCCCTCACCGTCACACCCTATTTTGAGCTATATGTTACAACTATGTCAAATTATTGTTACTTTTATTTCCTAATTTGCCATGCAGCATTCTGAATTCAAATTAACATAAAAGTCTTAAGCAAATGTGCATATTAGTAGACATTCCCATTAGAAGAAGTGATGGATTAATTCCTTTTTAAGTCACAATAATAGTCATGCACCTAGTTTTTTTTTTTTTTTTTTTTTTCTTTGGTTTTTTTTTTTCTTTGGTTCCACTTTTTTTCTTTCTTTTTTTTTTTTTTTTTTTTTTTTTCCAAGATTTGGTTCCCCTTCTTGATTCTACCTTTTAAACCATAGTCGATCTTAGGGGTGGCAAAAATTCGGGTCTGGACAAGTCTGGGTCTAGACAACCCTTGCCATAAAGAAGTAAACGCATTGTCCGAATTCAGCCTAATTTCAAATTCAGACAAGATTAGCCTGTCTAGACCCGTTTTGTTAAAAATTCGGGTTGTCCGATTGTCCGGAATTGTCGCAATCTTGAAAACTAACTTCTTATATTAAAAACCTCTTCAAATATTAAAATACCCACACATTATAATCTCGTGTGATGTAATTTAAAAAAGTACCGTCAAATTCATGTAATTAAACATTTAATGTCTATAAACAATTATTCAAGTATAAAAAAATAAAATTTAATTTATTCTACAATCATAAGATATCTTTAATACATTAAATTTAATATATATTATAGTAGATTAATGTTTGTTAATCTATTTAGTAAGTAGTAAGTGTTTAATATATTTTTTTTACCAAATATATTTTTAACTCTATTTAAAATTCGGAACCAGGTTCGAGGCGGGTCTGAGTTTACAAGGCCTTGTCTAGACCCAGCCCGATTTTAAATACGGACAAGTGATCTTTGTCCAGACCCGACCCGGATTTATTAAAACATTGTCCGAACCCTTTTCATTCCAGGCTGGACACTAAATTGCCATCCCTAGTCGATCATTTCTTTTGATCGGCGATGGTTCCGATAATTTCTTTTGCCTCTTATTAATCAAATAAACTCAGATATGTTCAGATCTAATGAGATGGCTAGTTTCATCCCCGTTGCAGCCATCAAATTCACTAAATTGTCATCCCTAATCGATCCTTTCTTGTCATGTTTCATTAAATGTATAAATTGATGATTAATGAAAATTTTATATATTCAAAAAAAAGGAATTCATGGCCAAATACAGGCGTTACTTTCAGCAACTTTTGACTATCAAACTCTATTATTCCTTCCCTTTTTTTAAGAAACGCGTTCGAAAGCTTTCTTTTTATGATTGCTTACAACAATGGTACTAAATTACTAATCGGTTGATTCAGTGAAGAATCATTACAGTAATTTCTTTCTTTTTTCTCAAATTCTTGATTTACATGCATGAATCCTATGAGAAGCTCAAGATGTTGCTTGCCTTGACAATTCGTGTATCTTTGGTTAGAGTTATACATCAAGCTGGCCTAACATTGAATATAATTAAATAATATTCCATGATGCCTAATAATTTGTTGAATTAATTGCATGAGCATTATTAGACAAGAAAGGTCAATGTCTAGGAAAGAAAATTGATGTACAAGTTGAGATGTGGAGGCAAGAAAACAAACCAAACTCATGAAAAAGAATATACTGACAGTAAAAAAAATTTATTAGTTTGTCTTTTTTATTTTTATTTTTAAGGAAATGCATTTTCATTTGCCATAGAACAAAATAAGTTTGTCAAGTAATCAAGTAATTAATCAGAAAAATTATTACTTTAAGATTTTCCCTTAAATAAATCTCTCTTAGGCTCTATTTGATTGGACGGAAAAGGAAAATGTTCCAAGGAAAATGACACTTTCATGTATTTGCTAGCCAAAATTTTCTTTGCGGAACATTTTCTCACAATCGTCAATTTTTTATATTAAAACTCATATATTTTTTCACCTATTATGGTGGGAAAATTGAATTTTCTATTGAGAAAATGTGAGTTTCTATATTAAGACACATTAAATTTATATTTTAAAATATGAGAATTAATATATATAACAGTAAGTTTTCATATTTATCTCAAAACTTATTGTTGGAGAGTTTTGAGGAAAAAATTATTATATATGCAATCAAACATATGTAGAAAAATTCTCTTATGAATATTTACTTAGGAAAATTTTTTTAAGAAAATATTCTTTTCCTATAAATAACATTTTCTTTGGAGCCAAATATGCCTTAAAGTTCATCAAGCACTAGCTAGTTATGAATTGTCACAACATAGAGCATTATTATCTATTATTATTTTTAATAGAAAAATATTATTGTGCCTCAATATAAACACGTACTTGTTGGAGAATTAACATGTTGGAGAATTAACATAGATTTTTCGCCTAAAGAAGCGTATGCACACATCTCGATGTGTATCGCGTGGAAACTAACAAGTGTCTTTTGGTGCCCGTTCATGGGGCAAACTAGCTATGTAACATGTTCTTTTTAATATTTGCATGTGTCCAAACTTTTTTTAGGCCCTCTTTACTTTGATTTAACTATTTCGTGCATATGTGATTAACTAATTCAATAAATCTACTTGGACTCATAAGGAGATTTTTAATTTTTTTGTAAATATTTAAGGGGTATTAAAAGAATTTTACAAGTGATTATGGTTGCTTCATTAATTGCTCGATGATGTATTTGAAATAAAAAAAAAGTTTTAAGTCCGGACTAATGAATCCAAATAGCACTACCCTAACTAATTAAGTCGGTTCCCATTTAAGAGCACTTTTTTCGATTAACCATGGGTGTTGACACACTTGTCTGACTAGTTTTATGTGCTTTAGGATTGCGAAAAAGTGATCACCAATAACTTGACGTTTAGTTGTTGTAGAAAATCAAATTCGAGCTAGACTGTGCACCTGACCAACAAAATCATGCCTTAGTCCTTACCACTAAGTCAACCCGGTGGATTCTCCCGCTTAAGAGCATTATTTGTGTTGAACATGCCCAATCGATATTTTGTGAAGTTGGCATACGTAAAAATACCATTTTTTTTTTATATTCGCGGGTGTCCAAGCGAAATCTAACTATTCTCACGAGGCCCTGACATAATTAATTTGGGCGTATCCCTGTGGCTGGAGCGTGCATACCATCACCTTACACATAAACATTGACGCAACAAGATTAATTTATCCAGTCTAATAGATGTCTCATTAATTTCATCAATGCATAATTGGTTGGTGCTTTGTCATTGCGAATCATGAACAACTTGGCTATGTTGGTTTTGCCTAATCTCCTCATAAATTGAAATGATCGATCTATTGACCAATCCATCATTAATTAGATATATAATGAGTTGGATGATGAAATTGACACTTATCCTATAAGCGCTCAAGAAACTGTTTTTAGAATTAAAACCAATGGGCCACCTCACATTAATCAAATGGTTGACCAAATTGTATAGTATTAAGATTTTTATATACTTGCCAACTAATTGAGTGACCCAATAATTTAATATAAAATTTAAAAAAATTTGAAATTATGAGGTTATGGATTCAAACCTTGTAGGGTACGAAAGTTATTTATTTCTGTAAAAAAAAAGATTTTTATATTCTAGAAACAAAAATGTTACATGTACAGATATATACATCGCTTTAGAAGCAAATGGACCTCGAACTATGTGTCTGACGATTCCACTGAGAACAGTTGTACATAAAATACACTTTACGAGAAGTTGTTAAACTAAGGAAATATATCAAGCAAAAAACCAAATATACGAAGCATATAATGTATAACTCATGAAAAAATTGGACATTGTGCATTTGGTTATGCTTTTGGAGTGTTATTGTAGCCTTGCCATGAATGAAATGAGCTATATAGAGAAATACTACTAAAGAGAGTTTGGGTGCATCTCATCAAAAACCATATTCAAGAATATATGTTTATTGAGATATTGTGGGTAATGTCATTAATATCAAATGGGTTTATAGCTACTGTCCATCAAGACATAAATGCCACATGATCCAGTGCTTCCCTTGCATGCCCTGCCCCATCAAGTTTAATATTTAACCCCAAATGATGAACTTCACATCTCGATCAGTCACATGTCACATTTCGCGGCATTGGATAGGGATGTTACACTACAAATTATATATGTACAGGCTTTTGAGATGGCCCTTTTCTTATACTTCACATAGTCGACCTCAATTATATATAGGAAGTACTGTATGAAATTATAACATAAAAAAAAAAAAAAAAAAAAAAAAAACTAACGCGGTTGATTAAAAAAAAGCTTGAAAAATCTCCATAAAAAGTAGCTAGACCTTAATTATATATGAGAATTTTCCTAGCAAACAGTGGAGTATTTTCCTAGCAAACAGTGGAGTATGTTGTCTATTATCTTTCAGCTTCTGGATCGCGAATGAGAAATTAAGGTGCAACATACTTTTAAGGGAACAAAGCTGCAAATTGGATGACGAGTTATAATAGACGTTTGGAGATTGGCTCACCCTATATATTTCTCAATGACAATAGGTGTTGCTTTGATTTTAATGGATTATATAAGAAGTGATCACATTTCTTCCCCTTTCTTTAATGTAATAACAATAAAAATCAGGATGAGTGTGGTCACTTGGTAAGGACGAGGACGAACTTTGTTTCAATTATCTACGACAGCCAAATGTTGGGTCACTGACAATCTCTTTCCGTAAGACCAGTCAAACAAAGTGTTTAGATACACGCGGTTACTAAAAAAATAATTAATAAGTTAATAACAATTAAGTTTCAATCTCAAATCAAGCCATAGTATGATCTGCTCTAGATATCAAACTCTCAATTAATTAACGTATGAATACCTTGCCAATTTTATGTTGCTCCATCAAATGATCAAAATATTTTTCTACTAAGCTTGATATTTGAGTTCCTACAATGACATATCAATGGAGACATCGACCACACACATGCCACTTCTTTGTTGTAAGATACTCTTCCAATAAAACAGACACGCTTTCTTGGCACTTGATTTGTTCTAAGTATGGCTTGCGTGTATAGTTGATGTGACGTCCACTATTACTAATCCTATTTCTTATTGTTATTATTTTATAACATGGCATAAATTAAAGTCCCCTATATATATATAAATATAGAGTTGCACAAATTGACCAAGAAATTAAGCTAGAGAGATATAGAGGGACAAATAATTATTAAGAGAGATCGATCGATCAATTGATCATCAATATGGGTCTGAAGTGCAATGATGAGAGTAATCATCATAGAATCCCAATTCTTGATTTCACTAGCATTGAAGATCTGAAAGAAGGGAGTGATGGGTGGAACCAATTGTGTGACCAAGTTAGAGAGGCTTGTGAAAAGGCTGGGTGCTTTCAAGTTGTTTATACTGGCCAAGTACCTGATGTGCTACGTCAAGATATGGCAATTGCAATTAAGGAGTTGTTTGATCTGCCAGAGGAGACCAAGGAGAAGAACAATAGCCCAAAGCCTTATTATGGTTACTTGAGTAAGTCGGAAGTGGTTCCATTGTACGAGAGCTTCGGCATCGAGGACCCAACGTCCCTCGCCGGGGCTCAAGCCTTCACTGACCTCATGTGGCCCGGCGGCCATCCCTCCTTCTGGTACCTACGTTCATCTCTTTAGCTACCTAGGTCCAAATATGCATTTTTCAAGCATTGTGCATTAATTAATATATTGGTAATATGCCGCTTGAGAAATTAAAATTGCTTCACTTTCATGTTACATTAAATTCAACGCAATTACTTTGGGTTTGAGGCTTTGTTGTTATTTTTTTGTTTGTTTGTTTCATATTAATTTGGTTATGAATATTTGACAAAAAAAGATTGTAAATATTGTGATTTGTTGATAAATAATTTTTTTTTTAATAAGAACGAGATTTTATTTATTATAGTCTATTATATACATAATTACAAAAAAGTGAAAAACAATGTGATTTGTTGATAAATAATTACCATCCAAGTTTTGCATGGTAATTAAACTGGGGCAAAGCAAGAATTTTATTTTTATTTTTTTTTTTTTTTAAATCATACCTCGTATCGAGGGTTTACATGATTTGAGGTGCACCTGACAACCTAGAATTATCTTGCATGTGTTTGATTTGAAGCACAAACTCTCTTATGAGTTTTGATGTATGTTGCAGCTATTGTTGACATTTCTAGATTGATCGAGAATATATATATATATATTATATTGATTAGTTTTGAAGAAATGGAGTTATTATATAGAAGAGCAAATTATCTGTCATGATGTGGTGTTACTGAATTCCACAACAGCTGTGCTAGCTACGTTGTTTTTAATTTGTGAATTGTGATTCTCCTAAACTAAAACCAAACCAAATTAAATGCAATGACAGCTTTTCAACGTTTGTTACGCCTCGGAAGACACTAGTACCTCAATATCCTGCACAAAAACAGCCATACTTATCTCTTTTTTTCGCCCCTGTTTCAACGGTCTCATTTAAGTCAATAAGTCCCAAGTACCCATTACCTAATGCATCAAAAAAATGTTGGCTATACATACTACTTTTTATTTATTTATTTATTTATTTTTAGTAATTATGGGTATGAGATTGCAAAAAAAGACCACCAGTACTCGACATTTAGTTGTGATGGAGAATCGAAACAGAGGTAGCCATAATTTAACACAATCTTATTTTCATCCTTACCACTCAGGTCACACTCCTCCGAGTTTATACATAGTGCTTTAAGAGAGACGTCCCTTTTGATGTACGTCCTCATGCACGTACAGTTCTCGAGACCATTGGATTATACATCGAGATTTACAAAGTCAAATCTATTGGGTACTTGTATTTTAATTGTAAGGTCAACTCTCCCATGATCAAACTGCCACGTGGTGCTTGTTTGGATTGTGGACATCGTGGATTCCAGACCACATTTCCTTATAAAGTCAACTAAGTTACAAAAATATTTTTTTTTTGAGAAAAAATGTCTATATAATTGTGGATGTATATATAGTTCTTCATGAAGTTGTATACATCGAAGTAGACAAGATTAATTTACTTATGTGCTCTTCAAGCTTTTACAGTTAATTAATTCATTGAACACGTGATCCAAGAGGCACTATACTACAGTACAGTAGTACGTAGCCATAATTTAATTACATTTGGTCATTAATCGCTTTTTATTTTTGTAGCCAAACAATCAACTCAATGAGCAACAAAATGAAGGAACTAGAGCTACTTGTTCGGAAAATGTTGTTCACAAGCTATGGAGTGATGAAATACTACGATGAGAATGTAGGAGGCACAGAACACATTCTCCGAGCGATGAAGTATGAAGCTCCTTCATCCAACGACGGCGAAGCCATCGGGCTCACGCCGCACACCGATAAAGGGGTACTCACAATTCTTCACCAAGCTGATGAAGTGCAGGGGCTTCAAGTCCTCTCCGACGAGGGTGATTGGTTTGGAATCTCCCCGATGAAAGGCATCTTCACCATTTTTGTTGGAGAAGCACTCAAGGTATATATGACGAATATTATCCATTATAGAACATTGCATGACTCTGATATCACGTGTTGGGCTGACTCATAAAATCATATATATATATATTTGCAAACAAAATTTCTTTAGTTTAGATTTTGGAGGTTTTTTGGACAGTAAAACTATATTTCAGCCTACGTATACACATATCGATCCACAAAAAATAATCCTGATCACGTCGATAATGTTGTAATGTTTAATTATTTATAGGCATGGAGCAATGGAAGATTGGTGGCAGCGAGGCATAGGGTGATAATGAGCGGGAAAAAGAAGAGGTACTCTTATGCGTTGTTTGCGACGCCAAAGGAAGGTACGGTTGTGGAAGTACCATTGGAAATGGTGGACAAGGAACATCCTCTCATGTTCCGACCCTTCAACTTCATGGATTTTCTCTACTACTTCTATGCCAATTACACCAGTGATAACACATTGGAAACATATGCCGGAGTTTAAATATTAATGTAATATTACTTGTTACACTTTACTAGCTTTCTCAAACGTACTCAAAAGGAATAATGTAAGAACCTACCACTGGTTGTCAAATACTATAGTATTTATTAATTTATTTTCTTGTGCATAATTAGTATAAGTTGTTCTTTTATAATTACTGTGTTTTTGGTCTCTCCTATATACGTACAAGTACGTTGTTTGACAATCACAAACTAGATTATAATCTAGACTATACAAAATTTAAAATTGTAATTAAAATTTAAAATTTAAAAATTAAAAATTTTTTTTTTGATTATATATACAATATATATATATATATATAGTACTTTTTTTTTGTTTAGGAGAGTAGCTATAGACTATATACATGTACTGCCGCGAACGAGTTACTGAGATGTGCTTGATGGCCAATAGATCGTAGGATTGAATCCTGTCATCAAACTCTAAATACGTTAGTTTCTTGAGCAATTTTGACATACGTTTATAAATGCAATATATGTGCGCGCGGATATACATATAATAGCTAGGAGATTTGTTTAATTATCTGATGTCTGATTGTTGTTGGTGTTTATTGAAAAAAGTTAGACTACATGGTCCCAACATCTGATTAAGAAATGGTTTAAAA
Source organism: Stephania cephalantha (assembly GCA_039657325.1). Taxonomy (NCBI): domain Eukaryota; kingdom Viridiplantae; phylum Streptophyta; class Magnoliopsida; order Ranunculales; family Menispermaceae; genus Stephania; species Stephania cephalantha. The sequence continues at coordinate 59,392,490 of CM077569.1, forward strand.
TAAATTACAATGCTTATATCCTTACAAATTAAGTCATGAGGATTTTCAAATCTTTCACTTTGTCTTCATTAATTTGTAGCTGTGCAGGTAAGGTAATCTTCTATATATATTATATATAAATTGAACATTTCAACAATGCAAATGAGCCGCTCGATCAAGATTTGACTTCTCTTCTTCATTGTTTATAACAATTATATGCTTGATACTCTCTAGGATCGTACTCCTAACAATTAATCTGAACGCAACCTGACAATTTTGTCGATGAAGGCTAAGCATTGTAATTCAGGCCTAGCTTCTCGATATATATCGATTGGCGTAAAGTAGGTAGTTACTCAAGTGAGCATTGATCATTAGTAATTAATTAATTAAGCTGAAATTAATGGGTTCTGTGCCTCATCTAGGACTTCCCATTGTGGATTTCTGCAGCAAAGAATTAGATTTAAAGGCAGCTGGGACCCCAGAGTGGAACTCTGTGAAGAACCAAGTCATGCAAGCACTTCAAGAGCATGGTGCATTTGAGGCTTTGTACAACAAAGCAAGTTCAGAGCTTAGCCACGACTTGTTTTGTGGATTGAAAGAGATTTTTGATCTCCCCATTGAAACCAAGCGTAGGATCACTTGTGAAAGGATTTACAACAGCTACCATAAATTCCCAATCTGTGAAAGCATGGGAATTGAAGATGCACACTTGCTTGAAAAGTCTCTAAGTTTCACAAACACTTTGTGGCCCCAAGGAAATCCCAACATTTGGTATATATCATCATTATTCTTTTCATATATTTGGTATATATATATTTGCAATATTGCATATCTTAACCAGGGGCGGAGCCGCATACATTGCTGCTAGCTCGAGGCAGCCCAAAAAAAGCCCAAAAAAAATAAAAATAAAAATTAGTATTAAGGCTTTTAAGCCCCACACTTACTGACAGGGCGTACATGCCTAGGCAGAAGTGCAAGGCCCAAAAAAAAAATTATAGCCCAGGGCTATCAAAATCCTGGATTCGCCCCGAGAGGCGACCTTGTTGTGCCCCCCTTATGGATATAGTTGGTCACTTAAAAAACTTGTAAAAATACTTAATTAAGCTAGCCCACCCCTCAAAATAATACTTAGGATACCCTTAATTGATCTAGCTCAGTAGAGCTTAAAATAGCTTAAAATCATGGGTCCGCCCTTGATCTTAATTGAGACTGACGGCCTATTGTTTAATTTGTTGGACAGCGAAACTCTCAATTCGTTTGCAAAGAAAATAACGGAGTTGGACGAAATGGTGAGGAGGATGGTGTTGGAGGGATTCGGGGTTGAAAAGTATGGCGACGAGCACTTTGAATCGACATGTACATCTCTCCGGATCAATAAGTATGAAGCACCCATGACAAATGAGGGAATATTGGCCTTCAATCCTCATACCGATGAGAGTGTAGTGACCATACTGCATCAAACTCAAGTTCGAGGGCTGGAGGTCCGAAGCAATGTCGATGGAGAATGGTTCAATGTCAAGCTCTCGCCAAACTCGTTTCTTGTCATGGCAGGGGATATTTTCCTGGTAGGCTAGCAGCTGGTCTATATATCAATATTCATCATCTCCATTATTTTTGCTACAAGCTTTAGGTTGAAGTCCCTTGAACACACATGAAAATATATGCGCGCACATATATATATATCTCTATGGATGCATATATAGTTTAAAGGACCTTAACAACATTGTAACAAATGTACTCCTTATTGAAGTTAGCATGTTACTATTATTATTGTTATTATTATTATTATACATAGAGAAATGTACTTTAATTGATCTTTGCCTAACCATTGATGAATTTGTTTGATCTCTATATATGATACATGCATGCTGCAGGCATGCGTGAATGGTAGACTCCATGCTCCATATCATCGGGTCATAATGAGAGGAACTGAGCACCGATACTCTGCGGTGTTGTTTTCGGTGCCCAAGGCTGGATGCGAGGTGAGAACCCGAGAAGAACTCATCGACGAAGAACATCCCCAGCAATACAAGCCTTTTGATTATGACAAGTATCTTGATTTCATCTGCGCAGATGACGCACCGGTGGCCAAATCTCCTCTCAGGGTCTTCTGTGGTGTATAACATTACAAACTGTTTGGAACACACTACAACAACAAACAACAACATATATAGCCTCAGTCCCGAATTAACTGGGGTCGGCTACATGGATCAAACTTTTTCATTGTGCTCGATTAAGTGTAATTGATGGTGAGTGTTTGGAACACACTACACATAGTATTATTTTATTTTCATGTTGTATCATTTCCTTTATGTGAAAAGTCTAGTATTATACCAAAAAAAGGGTCTAGTACTAATAGAGCGAAATGTAAGAGTTTGAACTATGTAGCTGACCTCAACTATTTTGGGGTTGTTGTTGTTTGTTGTCTTGTAATTGAAGTGTCAAGTGTGTAATAAGGTCAAGTATTTGGTCTTTATTTCTACATGTATCATGGTCGTATGTGTATCTTCATCTCAAAAAATTCTTACTTGGCTCTGATGGTTTTCTAAGTTAATGAAATTATTGTTAAGATGATTTAATCATTGTTGACGCATACCTCAATCACCTAGATAATATTGACGCAACAAAGAATCTATATGCACCAACTTTTGGGAATCACGTATGCACAACGAAAGTAATCACACACCAACACTCGAACACTCGGCTTTGCTTATTCACTCAAAACTTGTAGATAACAAACGAACCTCGGGATGCTTATATATATATATATATATAGATAGCAAAAAACCATACTTATTTGTAATCTAATAACTAGAACACTAAAAACTATATCCAAAAACAAATCTAATTCTAATTAGACTCAACTAACAAATACAAATCATAAATAGAACTCAAATTTTATGAGTAAAGAAAAAGAACTCAAACTTAAGTAACATCAATTTTATTAATTAGACTCAAACAATGAACTTATTTAAACACACTTAAGCTTCTAACTAGCCTAAGACTCGGATTTTTAGCCAAACTCACCCTCCAACAACACTGTCAATCTAATCAAACCTAATAATATCTAAACGTTTTTTTTTTTTTTTTTTTTTAAATATCTAAACTGGATTCTATGATGGGAGGGTCACGAAACCGACACAACCCGACCCGTTTTCTATAAAAATGTGTACAAAGGCCTGATTTTATTGACCAGCTCCAGGTCCGTTTGGCCGTAAACATTGAAAACCCATTTTTCAACCACAAACAAACATTTTTACTCCTTCCCTCATTTTCTCCTCCAAACGGTACCTCTACGTGACGCGTTCGCCACTTGTCTACGATTTCCAGATGTTAATGCCACCAAAAATGTTAGGCTGCCTACACACAATTGTTTGTACTCTTTTGATGCTTGCATCGAGATTCGTTCATTCAAGTCCCGGAGAGTATCATATTCGCAGATATAAAACATGACCAATTCTCACCAATTCCCCAATTTTTTCTAGGGTTTCTTCTTCACAATTCAAAGGTGCGTTTTTTATTCCAATTTTTGATCTTTCAGGGTTTCAATTGATCTTAATCGCAGTTTCAGATTCAAATTCAATGAATTGTTGTTCGATTGTTCGATTTGCAGATTGAATTTGTAGGGCTTCTACGATGTTGGAGCAACTACTGATCTTTACGAGAGGGGGATTGATTCTCTGGACGTGTAAGGAATTGGGGAAAGCCTTGCGAGGGTCGCCGATCGACGCCCTGATCAGATCGTGTCTTCTAGAGGAGCGATCGGGGGATTCTTCGTATAATTACGATTCATCTGGTGTGGCGTACACGCTGCGATGGACGTTCCACAACGAGCTAGGGCTGGTGTTCGTAGCGGTGTATCAGAGAATTCTTCATCTGCTATATGTGGATGATCTGCTATCGATGATGAAGCGCGAATTCGCGGAGATTTACGATCCGAAGAGGACGGTGTATGATGAGTTTGATGATGTGTTTAGGCAGTTGAGGAAGGAGGCGGAGGCGAGGGCGGAGGAGATGAAGAAGTCGAAGCAGTTGGTGAAGCCTTCGAGCGTGTTGAGTGGGAAGCAAGGGCAGGGTGGGAATGTGAGATTTGATAGTGGTGGGAATCAAAGGAGTGGGCTTGCTGGGAAGGATGGTGGCGGGGAGAAGGATTCGTCGGAGAAAGGGCGGAACTTGGCTAATGGGAATGCCAATGGGCATGTTGTTGAGCAGTCTGTTGTGAAGAGGGAGGAAAATGGGAGCTTGAATGTTGGGCCTATTGATGTAAATAAACTTCAAGGGATAGCGAGAAGGAAAGGTGGGAAGAAGAGTGGGGTGGTCGCGAAGAAGGCGACCAAGGAGGAAACAAAGAAAAATGTGACAAAGGCGAATAGGGTTTGGACGGATAAACCTGTGGAGTCGAAGAAATTGGATTTTTCGGACGAGAGAGGGGATGATGATGTGAAGGTTGAGGGAGTGGATCAAGGGGAAAGTTTGATGGACAAGGAGGAAATTGTTACAAGTGATAGTGAAACTGAGGAGGAAGAAGAAGGAAGAGAGGATGCCAATAGTAATTCGAAAAAGAAGGGATGGTTTTCCACAATGTTCCAGAGGTAAATTGTTGTCTTCATACTTAGTTGATCTCGAATTTGCCCGATTGTTTTCGCATCATCTGAATAGCTAAAAGTCCTTGATTTAGGTGAACTTCTTGTTTGGTATCTTTAGCATGAGTGTTTTTTTAATCATCTTTTTATTTTGATGCATCAAATTTTAACTTGCTTTTCAATGATTGTGGCTTATATTTTGTTTGAAAAGCTGTTATATAAGTTGTTTATAGTAGGTTACACTTGCACTGTAGTCCATCATAATGAGGACTGGTGGCTTTGCTTGTGAATGGTAATGCTTAATATAGTGTGCATCTTCGTGCTATCAGCATTGCAGGGAAAGCAAATTTAGAAAAGTCAGACCTGGAATCAGCATTAAACGCTCTTAAAGACCGACTCATGTATAAGAACGTGGTATGTTTTTGTTTTCAGTTATCTAGCTTCGCCTTGCGATAACTCAGTTGTCAAGATTTTTAAGATTTTCTATTAATGCCATGCTTCAGGCTGAGGAAATTGCGGAGAAGCTATGTGAGTCAGTCTCTGCTAGTCTCGAGGGGAAAAAGCTGGCTTCATTCACAAGTGTGTCATCAACAGTTAAGGTTTGTTATAGTAGCCCCTCAGAATTTCTCATGTACGTTACTGTTCGAAATATTTTTTTTTTTTCTAATTCCGTTCATTATTGTCATTATTTTCCCGTCTTCGAAATAAGTTCATTTATTTTTTGCAAATCTAGTTGTTGGCTTGGCTATCTGATTTCACATCCTAGGCCAATTTGAATCTCTTCTTTAATTTTATGTAGCCTTTCCATGCAATTATCTATGTGATTATCATGTCTTAATATGCTGGAATGCTGTAATTCAGAGAGCAATGGGGGAGGCTCTTGAGCGTATTTTAACTCCACGACGCTCCATTGACATACTGAGGGACGTACATGCTGCCAAGGAGCAAGGGCGACCTTACGTAATTGTTTTTGTTGGCGTTAATGGTGTTGGAAAGTCCACCAATCTTGCTAAGGTAAAGGATTTCCTTCCTATTTAATTTGGTTTTGAGTATTGCAATTTACAACATTTCCTGAATGAATGAAGCTTTACTTCAACTTAAGTACCTAAAATATTTTTGGGATGTACTTCAGGTTGCTTATTGGCTACAGCAGCATAATATTAGCGTTATGATGGCTGCTTGTGATACCTTCAGGTCAGGAGCTGTTGAGCAGCTTAAGACTCATGCACGCCGCCTTCAGGTATGAAAAAGAATGATTCACCAGAGCGAGATTTCATATTGGTTCTTTTTGGAATCTTGATTTGCTAACATAACATCTTCTTTTCCCACTTTTAGATTAATCTATTTGAGAAGGGTTATGAGAAAGATCCTGCAATTGTGGCAAAGGAAGCAATTCAGGAGGCAACTCGTAACGGAACAGAGGTGGTCCTTGTAGATACTGCTGGACGGATGCAGGTATGATATAGGCTTATGGATGCTTTCATCTTGGTGCTTTTAATGCTGTGGCATAAATTTTGTTGGTGGATTACTCTGGTCGTCTGATGCACCAATTCTGGTCAATTTGCCAATAATTGTCATTAAATATTGGCTAGGCTTTCGATATTTGCTTTTTAGCAGGGACCCCCTTCCCTCTCTCTAGTTTTTTTCTTCCTCTTTGTTAACATACTTGAAGGATGATTTATTAAGTGTTTTTATTTTGAAGGACAATGAACCACTTATGAGGGCTCTCTCAAAGCTTATTTATGTCAACAACCCGGACCTAGTCCTATTTGTAGGAGAAGCTCTGGTGGGAAATGATGGTGTGGATCAATTGTCTAAGTTCAACCAGGTTGGCTTTATTTTTCTATTTAGTTTTCTTTTCTCATAGATAAGAGCTTAGCTTCTTTATTTTTCATTTTTTCGAGTCGCATATGTTTATTTTCTTTGTAATATGCGGCAATAAATTATTTGTAATAATTCTCACAGTAGATGTGGAAATCTCCTTTTGATCCAAAGAATGATTTTGAGTATGAGCAAAATTACTGACTGCAGAAACTAGGGGATCTCTCGCCTGCATCAAACGCCAGGTTAATCGATGGGATTCTGCTCACTAAGTTTGACACTATTGATGACAAGGTAAGGGGGTGCATTTGACTATAGCTCGCTAAATGCTGTAATTCGCGTGTTTGTGCCCTTTATATTCTTGTTCGTTCTTACAAATATGTTGTGCTATTACAGGTGGAGCCGCACTTTCCATGGTCTACATATCTGGAGCACCTGTGATGTTTGTTGGGTGTGGACAACTGTACCAGGACCTGAAGAAACTGAATGTTGACTCCATCGTTAAGACCCTTCTCAAGTGAGAAGATTGGCAAATACTTCTCTGCTTTCCTTTCTCAGTATATAACGCTACGTGAACAATGGTGTGACTTTACTGCATTTGCCCTATGACCTCGTTATCGACTTCGCGGGTGAATCCGCTGTAATATTAGTTGTAACTGATTTCTTTTTTTGTTTGATTTGAATGTTGTGTTGCTAGTTGAGGATTGACATCAACTTCCATTATCATTGGAATTACTTGAAAATAATGCAATGTAGTAGTGGCTTGTGAGTGGATATCCACCTAGTTTAACAGAGCTACTGCAATATAAAATACTTCCAGATTTTGCATGACATGATTGAATATTCTTTCTGCAGTCTTTGGTGTATTGATTTCATTTCTACTGTTCCAAATAGAAAAGCAGAAATAAAGGTGAGATTTGTGGCTGAGGATAGCAGAACTAGTGTTTGAAAGGACTTACCATTATGTAGTAAGCTTGTGTTAAAAATGTCATGCAATCACTTTTCCTATTCTTTGGCAAAGCACTCCTAGTGTAGGTAAGAGTGTCTTGCCTTGCTCAATTCATCACTCGAGGTCTATTGCATGGAGAGAATAACTGAATCTTTGAGGATAAGGCTTCATTTTTTTTTTTTTTTGGGGTCTGAACCACGTGGCACTCTGACTATCCGGCTACTCATAATTCGCTTCGAGTCACGAACTATATATGGGGGGAGCTCTCAACGTCGGTGTTCCATTTCCAACTTGAGTTACTAGTTAAGGGGCAATCACTCGCATCTAGTTGTGTTGACCAACAGTGTGGATAAGGCTTTCTTTTAGGATTCCATTTGTAGAGCTATTTTGGGTTGGACCTACTACCCAAAATAGTGTTATTGAAGTCTTGAATTCTTAAGGCTCTCTTGTGGTTGCTTTCATGTTGCAATCATAGAATTCATCAAAATTAAAATCTAATCTTAACCAAGAATAATAAGCTCATGCCAAAACTAGCACCAATGACCATACATATGAGATGTGTTAAACTGGCATTGTAGTTCTAATTTAATGGTACAGAATCCATTTTTGTGTGCTTGAAAAGAAATACAAGAACTAATCTGACAATAGTACTGGAGGGAAGCATCAAAATGGTGATGAGAACAAGAGCAGTCAAATATACAGTTAGCTTCTACTTGCTTTCTTATTACTTTCTATATGAAGTAATTTTATTAACATGTATGCATGCTTCTATCATTATTATAATAGAAGAACTTTATCTCTCTTTTAATTCCTTGATAGGAACTGATATATTACTATATTATATTTTGCTTATTTGTTCAAATGATTTTAAACAATAATTCTTATCCTCCTAAGATGGAGATTGCATCACTCACCCCTCTTGTTCTTGTTCTTTTGTTGATACTGAACTCTTGACTTCTCACATTTTTAGATAACCTACTTTAACATTATGTACAAATCATCTACAAATACAACATTCTCATACTGCAATTGATCTTTCTGGGAAGGTATATATCTTTCTTTATAGTTTGCACCGATGCCCGATACCCTCTAGGATTTGTTTACGATAACAATGGCCGGCCGTGTAGTGATTCTTGTGAAAGCAGTAGAAGAGTTGTAAAATGAGGAATATCCTCTTCAGTGTGATCCTTTTAAATATAATTTCTTGACTTGATGAACAAGCTTATCTTATTAACATTTTAGCATCATGTTATGTCTTTTGCTGTTGGATTACTTCTTATATAACTGCATTCTGCTCATGTTAGTCCATCGAAAAATGACTACGAATCGATTACCGTAATTCCTCTGCTCCCCTCTGCCACACTTGTTCTGCTTCTTTTACTAGTCTAGCTATTTTACTTCACAGTAGCAATTTTGTTAAGTACCAAAATGGGTTCTCTTGAATTTCCAATTGGACCTCCTGTTGTGAACTTCTGCAAACAAGACTTGAAGCCTGGAACTTCACAGTGGGACTATTTGAAGTATCAAGTCAAGCATGCTCTTGAAGAATATGGCTGCTTCAAGGTTGTGTATGACAAAGTCCCTTTGGATTTTCGCAACGATGTTTTTGACGGATTGAAAGAGCTTTTCAATCTTCCTACCGAGACCAAGCATCGAATCAGCTATGGAAGAGCTTTCAACTCCTACCTCACGTCTCCACAGCCAACTCTTTTCGAAAGCATTGGCGTGGAAGATGCAGATGTTTTCGAAATGGCACAAAGCTTCACTAACACATTGTGGCCAGAAGGAAATCCCAACTTTTGGTATGACTTATAGTTTTGTTCATATTTGTAATGCTTTGCATGTATGTGTACATATAGAGTGCCTTTTTTAACATTTTGGTTCAATTTGTTTCGAGTACAGCAAGACCTTCAATTCATATGCAAAGCAAATATCTGAGATAGATCATGCTGTGAGGAGGATGGTGTTAGAGATGTTTGGAGTCGAGAAATACTACGATGAGCACTTCGAATCATCGTGCAAAGTTCTACGTCTCATGAAGTACAAAGCGCCCGAGACCAATGAGAAAAGAGTGGGCATTGAATCTCATACTGATGAAGGCATTGTGACTGTTATTCATCAAAATCAAATTTCAGGATTGGAGATTCAAAGCAAAGATGGAGAATGGATCAGTGTGGAGCTCTCACCTCGCTCATTCTTTGTTATAATCGGAGATGTTCTCATGGTACTTGTTTGGCTCTATTAATTTGTTTTTATCGTACTAGCATGACTACCTATATTTTCATACATAATAAGCGTTAGCTCAACTAGTCTGGTATGTCCTCACTTCTATATGAGGTTGAGTAGTTTGTTGGGAGTCGTAAAGGAAGGTTTCTTCCACTACGCAACCCTGACTAAATTATGCTTTAACTTTAGGTAGGACTATACATAAACTAACTATGATAAAATCATAGAAAAATTGTGTGAGCATCCATATACATACCTAATAGAGTTTGCTTGATTTGTATGATCAGGGATGGACAAACGGTAGGCTCCGTGCCCCTCAGCATCGTGTCTGCGTGAGAGAATACAACGATCGATACTCTCTAGCCCTATTTTCGATGCCAAAGCCGGGAAGCATTGTGAAAGCGCCGGAAGAGCTTGTCGACGAAGAACACCCCCTGCAGTTCAAGCCTTTTGAGTATGACAAGTTCTATGAGTTCCTATGCTCGGATGTAGGACTGAATTCCCAGTCTTTCCTTAAGGACTTCTGTGGTGCATGAGAATGAGATGTGATGAGAGAACAAATGTGCATGGTTGAAGTTACATATAGATAGTTTGATATGCTGCTTGCATGGGTTGGCTTGTCTATATTGGTGTTTTTATCTCTTTTTACCGGATCTATCATGTACTTAGCGTGTGAATAATGGGTACAAAAAATGTATTGGCGAGTGTTTTGACTTTATTGTTTTCTATATCTATCTATTATAATAAAGTCCATATAGTTATGTGTATATTTGTATAAAATATATAATGTAATTAAATGTGTATATTTGTATAGAAAAAGTATTATTATTTACCAATACTATTGCTTAACGAAACTTCAACCTGCATCCAGCATATGGAGGATTTTGTGGCTAGTTTAAGGTCTACTCTAAATTAATTAGCTAGTTTTGTCAAAGATACGCGTTCGTAGTTGTCCCATGACGATATACATGATAAAGATGAAGGTGTCACCAAAACTCCTAATGCTTCCAATGGCTGGTGTCTAGGAGTGATTCGACACTCAGCGGCTTAAGATGAGGTTTCAAGTTCGAAACTCCGAGTACGGTTACAGAAACCACCATTGGAAGAGCTTTACCACTGAGTAGAGTTGGGTGATTTGGCTCGAGTTTGGGCATCAGGCATGGTCTAAACCAAAAGAATAAACTCATAAAGCTACGTCATATTAGGTTTTTGTGATTGTCAAACTCGACTGGAGATGTACCCGCGAACTTCATAAAATTGGTTTTTTAGCAAGTGATGTGTCATTTATTTTCACCAAAAATGCTTTGACGAAAGATAATAGCAATGATGTAGTAGTTTAACAAATCTAAATGGGTTATTATATACCTACTCTTGATTTACAAACCTAATTAAATGGAAGGATATACCATAGAAACTAAAGTTATTTGCATCAAATTGAAAGCCTTAGATCCATTTTTTTCCTTTTTTTTTTTTTAAATTGAGCTGATTAGTTTTTCCTCGAGTGCTAGTTCTATACAAGGAGCGGCCCTTCCAATCTTGTTCATGTGCTACACTCGAAACCATAATTCAGTTGAGCCAAAGCTTATTGAAAAATTGATTGTTTTGTTTTAAGTAAAAATGATGAAAATTACCCATATTGTGAAAATTATTGAAACTATAGCCTTGTTTGGTATGAGGTGGAGATATATCGATAACTCAAAAGGAGTTGAAATTAATCTTGTTTGGTTGCCCAACTTCCCTACATGTTATCTCCCAAAAAAATTATCTCATAATGACCCCCTCATTAATGATCATTTTATTACTCATCTCTCTTTTTTTTGTTTGAAGGTTATTTTTAACAATTTATATTTTTTATTGGCTTAAAACTTTTAAAATAAAACAAAACATAAAAATATTAACTCCGCCGAGTCAAAGGAGTTAACTCAGAGTAAATAACTCATAACTAACCCTTTAAGTTATCAAAAATAAACCAAATGATACTTTATATATAAAAACTCTTAGAAACTTGGAGCGCGTAAAAATGGCGCAGTCCACCGACTACAAGCACTCGGTTCTCGAGCTCTTCGCTTCGGCCGGCGCCGCCGAACCTCGAAGCGAGGGTTTCTCCGTCGCCGCCGCCCTCGCGCGCTGCATCTCCGACACCGCCGCCGGCGGATCCGAGTTCCGCCGCCTCTCCGATCCCGAGTTCCTCCTCCGAGAGGACGCTTCGTAAGTGATTCCTTCCGCTTCTGTCTAGGGATTGGAAACTCGATTGAAGTAATTGTTAGGTTGAATTGAAACTTGTGGAGTCTTACGCATAGAATACCAGCGTTCTTCATGTCAATGTGCTTGCTTGCTTGTTGTCTTGTTCTTTCATGATCGATGCTAGGGTTTGGTCATTGTTTTTGCATGAAATTGGAAGTGCAGGAAGGTTGCTGTAGTGATTGAATCGGCTTTACGGTCTATTAGATGTCCTTATCCTCTTGATGCTCACCAAATTCAAGACCTTGACTATAGTAAGATCCATTTCACCTCTTTCCATGAAATTTAGACAACTAAAAAACTATTAGTTCAATTGAAGTGTGGACTTTCAAAGTTATGGAAGATCTTTTGAATGTTGAATTTGATTCTGCATAGGAAGGCATTGGGGTTGGTTATGCATTTTTAATTGATCTCATGGCATTGAAAATTATCCATATTGCGTGAAGGTTCAGTTTGAAAGCTTATGAAAATTTTGTGAAACTTTGCCAACCGTTTGAGATAGTAACATTCACCTTCTCCTAGTTTAGCTATATAATCGTCATATGTGTTTCCCCAAAAGCATGCCAATGCATGCACATATGACAAAGTATGCCGGGCATGCTTGCAATTCATCTCGAGGAACCATTAATATCACCTTGGAAAGAGGGTTTATAACATGAGGACACACCCATTAGCGCTGAATATTAGGCCGAAAACAAGACCATAAGCTCTTTGTGTAAGTATGCCATGTTCGCTAAGACAAATCATGCCTATCTACTGATTTAGAAAATATTTGATTTCACACTAGTACTAAATTTTTTATTTTCTCATGTATATTAAGACATCAAGGATTTCTCTATTAAAAAAAAAATATCAAGGATGTCCAAGGGTGATTGTTGTCTATTTATTTTGGCATTCTAGTTTTCTGTTTTGGTTAGAAATTCAAATACTGCCTAATCGCATGATCACCATATAGATACCGTTGTTACTTTTGTCAATGTAGTATATTCATGCACTGCGACAGAACTCAGGTTACAGAAGTATCATGCGAAATCGAAGATGAGAAGCAAACTCTCGAGCAGCTACAGAGGAATTTGGCTCATGAAGAAAATTCAATAAAGACTTTGCAGATTGCTTTGGCTGAACAGGTTAAATAAATTTTAGTGTACTGTTCTATGCATGGATTCTTATTTAACTTTTTCAAATGTTTTGTACTCAAATGTTTGTAAATGTAGAGTTCTATGCAGCTTTCAAATTCTTTCCATCAATAGCTTTATTAATAAGCTTTCCTGGTTGATTACTTTAGGCTTCTTATTTTTCTCTTTCTGTCTACCAGAGTCAAAAGGAGGCTAATATCCTGCATGAGAAGCAGAATTTGCACAAGAAGCTTGACAAAGACAGTGATGCATATTTCGTTGAAAGGTTCATGGTGCTATTGAAATCATTTAAGGTGTGCCTTTTCATTAACTTCCATTGACACATTGGCTTGATAGTTGTCTTGTCCATGAAGCGACATAACATTTATCTGTATCTTTTATTGTGTAGTTTTGTTGTCTTTTTTAATTTTTTTGTGATGCAGTTGTTGAAGTTCTAATTAATCTAGTTGGAAAAACTTGAAATTTGGAAAATTCGAAATATAATATGCAATCATATACTTCATCATGACGCGCATGACAATTGCCATTGAAATTCTGGGAAAATTTGCTAGCATTATCATTTATCATTATTAAAACAAGTAGAAGAAATACTTCATATTTTGGTTTTCTCAGACGTTTCTATATTTATCTCGTTGGTTAAAGCATTTTGATTTGCAGGCTGATGTCATTAAATCGGAGAAAGAGATGCCAGTGGGTGAAGAAAACAGGAGCATTTCAGATGATGTTGGGCCTTTTGTTTGCACTGAAAAGCTTAATCTAGCTAAGTGTGTAAGGTCACTTACTCCGATGTTGTGCTTTATTTATATATTATCTTCTTATACAGCTAGTCCCAAGTTTGGAATTGCAAGGATGAGTTTGTTGAGAGAAAAATGTAATAATTAGTTGCTGTTGTAATTAGTGCTGTTACAACAGTTGGTACAACTGTTATTACTACAGTTACAAGCTAATTCTTAACTAATTGGCAACTAATTACAACAAAAACTGTCACCTAGCTCTCCCAATAGATTTTCTGTTTGTTAAGAACCAACATTGTAACTTCAATAGATCTTATCTGACCATGGATTTACATAATCTAATATGCCAGAAATTAGGCATATATATTTTAATCCTTGATGGAGTACAAATAGTGGTTTTGTGTGGCCGACTTGATGCAGATAAGACTTGTTGAGTTGAGCAACTTGTTCTTTAGAAAGTAAACTTTAATTATCTCTTTATTTTTCTAGAATCTTTTGTCTCTCGTAATTCTTCTATCATTGGCGAGAACATTCATTTGTACTCATCTATATGATCTCTCGACCACGATAGAAACAACAACATAGCCTCAGTCCCAAATTAATTGGGGTCGGCTACATGGATCAAACTCTTCATTTGTGCCCGATTTAGTGCATGATAGAAAATTCTAGAAGTTTTTTTTTTTTTTTTTTTAATTTATTGTGTGGATTCAATCCACATTTTGGTAAAGGCCATTTGGACGATTCATGTATTTTTTTTTTAGATTGACATGCACTTTCCCAAGTCAAAATGAATTTCGCTTACTTTCTCTTGAGTTCTACGTGGAGAAAGTATGCTATTTATTATTGTTTTTTTTTTCAGGGAAATAAATTATGATCTCTTCTTAACTTTGTTTTCTAGGAACTCGCAGCTAAAGTTAAGGCAGTGCTATCTCTGAAGCGGCAGCTTGCTGATATGCCTTCCCAATCAGAATTAATACAGTATGTAAACTGTTTTATTTATTTTATAAGTTAACTGTTGGACTTTATCTCACTTTGTCAATTTCTCTTCTATTTTTTTTGATTGGCAATTGAAATTTCGTCTTGATGCCACCTTCGTCAATGACTCCACAGCCTTCAAGGTGTTGATAATTGTCTAGTGAACTTTGTTGTTGTTGATGATGAGGCATGATGTATACTTTCTTTTGAGGCTTGAACCTGATAGTTTTTCATATAGTTAATTATTTGTGCTTGCGTCTGTATATTGGATTAGTGGAAATTTGAAACTCGAAAGTCGAAAGTCATTGAGCTTTTTGTACATGTCCATCTGGTTAGCTGCATTTTGACTATTCATTCTTAGGACTTTTTGTGGTCTGCTCCTCCCATTCTTGATAATGCATTCATTCACCTCTTTAGTTTCTTTAGGTTGTTATGTTCACCGTTTCCTGGTTATATTGTATAATGTGAAGAAAAGGTCTGAATTGACATGCAAAATATTGAAAACAACTGTTTTTCCTGTGAGAATCGAGATATGGAAGGTATGGTTAATAAATTATTTTTATCTTGGTCAAAACCATGAAGGAGAAGTATTATGCGAATCACTAGTAGAAAACCTTTAGGCTTTTGTTGAACTTTCTTGATCAGAATGGAGCTATTGTCTCCTTTCTTGCTCCTAAATTCCTAACCCCATCTCAAAATGGACAAGCTGGCAAGAGATAAGATGTCAATAATGCTGTAATTCTTCTTAGAAAACAATGCTGTATTTTTATTTTTTATTTTTTTGATAGTGATGCTGTAATTTAAAATTAAAAAGAGAATCTCTTTTAAAAGAGAAGACACAAGTTCATCTCTGGTTCTCAACTTTGTATAGTAATTTGGTCGCAATTCTACTTTTGGCATTTGGAAAAGTGCTTCTTGAGGTAGTTCAATGTGATCAAGAAGTGTTGTCCAGAAAATTTTCTAGTTTTACCGTTTCTTCTAACTTCTTTGGATCTCTTTGATTTTTTTGGAAGGAGATATTTGTAGTTTATTTGTAAGGCACTGTACATATATTCATTTAAATATATTCGCAGATATGAGCGACGATTCTCAGAATTGTATGCCCAAATACAGGTATTCATGTATTATTTTTTCTTTCTTTTATTTATTTTCTTTATAAATTCTAAAAGCAGATCTTATTTTAATATTTATTTTACATAGCTTTGTCATTTGAGTTATTTTCACATTTTTGCAGGACAGATTATGCCAAACTCGTAAATTTTATGCTACTTATAACGCACTTGTTGAGATCAAGGAATTAATGCTCAAGGAAACATCTTTACTGAACTCATTAATTTCTCAGGTTTGCATTGCACAAGACCTTTTGTCTTCATTAGTATAGGGTTCTTCTTTTGGTGTTCATTAATTTAGGGTTTGCTGTACAGCTAATTGACTTCTTTGTTGGCAGTTAATGCTTACTTTTTTTTTGGTGAAAGTTAATGCTCACTATTTATGTTTAAGTTTCAGTTCACTTAATTGTTGACTCGTATTTGCAACACTTCGTGAAAAATTGCATTGAGGTCCTTTTTGTTACTTTCCTGATAAAAGTCAATGATTGGCTCTTTGATAATGTTGTGTTCTTGTACCATGAAAAGCATATAAATTTCCTAATCATCTCGAAAGAAAAATTGAAGATTTGCCCCATATGGAAACCCTAATCGTGCAGCCAGTGTTGTTCACTGTGGTAGATGTTCCTATTGGCAAATAGCAGCAGTGTAACAATTGGTGTGGTTATGATCTCACTGCTGGTAATTGCATTATAGGTTGTGGCTGTGTCTTGCATAGTGATCATAGCAGTCAGTTCATTATCTGATGTTAAAACTTTATTTATATGCTTATTTCATTTTTAACAACCTCCTCGCATATTTTTCTACCTATGAAGTTTTGTCCTTTATACTTCCCGCAGGATAAGTTTGTTGCTGCATTACCGTATTGCATCATCTCTCATTTCAGTTACTATCAGTTTTCTGCTGGCTGCTGCAAAATAGAAGTGCAGGCTGCCTTGGATTCATGATTTGAATCTGATTCGCCGTTTCCGAAACTAGATAATGGCAGTCGATTGGTTTGTTTGAAATTACAAAAAAGAGATACGTAACAAAATGGAAGGTTCTGAAATATGGAAAAATAAATAGGACATTTTCTTCTTAAAAAAACCAAATGAAAAGAAAATGTCTTATTTTCCATATTTCGTGATAAAAAAAACCAAATGAAATATGGAAAATAAGACATTTCCTAGTTTTGAGGCGATAAAGCCAAGTTTGAACTAAAAATTTATACCTTGTTTAAGCCTGTTGTGCAATTAATTGCACCAGCCTATGCAAATGAAAAGAAATTCAATGAAAAGGATATTTCCCCCCAACAAATGAAGTGGTATAAACATGGTATCTTTCAAAATCAAACTATTTGAACAGTATTTACGAAAGTATTCAGTTATTGGTGAACAATCAATATTCTTATAACATCGAATCAGGATCAACTAAGATAGAAATAAAGCACTGGGTTGAACTCTTCTTTGGTGTCAAGGTAATCCCTAGTGATCTTGTTCTTTGAAGGTAGCATCGAGAAGGTGGGGTCCGGTTGCGCCTTATGAAAGCCGGCAACTTGATTGACCTAAGATGTTATGGTTGTGGAATTGTCAGCTTGGTTGATGGTTCTAGATTAGCACAAGTCACTCATTCTACAATTTAATTGAGCAATAATGGCATGGGTAGATTTGAATTCATACCTCAAACTATTCTTAGATCTTTGATTGGTCAATTCCTATTTGGTTGGTTGTGTTATGTTGTCTTTGGTTGGTCTCCTACCTTATTGTTCTGTTCAGATGCTTGAAAATTCTCGTCGTTCTAAATTAGTCAGTTTACTGATAATTATTTTTGTCTGAATAAAAGCATTATGTTTAGTGTGGTAAAGTCTTGTATGGAGGTCGGTTTCTATTGGTTGAATTGAGAAAACTTGTCTACCTCTTTTAATCATCATACATAATAACGCATTTCCTACTGTGCTTGATCACAGTCAATCAAGCCAAGAAAAATTATTTCCACTATTTGTATCTAATTAAAAGTTGGTTATCTTTTCAATATATAGTTGAGTTAGGACTTGAGGATGAACTTTCTTAATAGTCAATGATCACTAAATTCTTTTGGTGCCAGTCAGTCAGTCACTGTCATGAAGGTCGATCTCCATATGTTTGACTTGACTTACTCAATCTGCATCTAAACCTCTAAGCAGGATTACACAGTAAGATAGAGGTTTTCACTACATTCCATTCCCCGATTATGTCTTGACACTGTTGAGCAAATTGTTCATTGAAGAAAAATAAAGAAAGGTGGAAAGAAGCTTACTGAAATTGGATTTTTTTTTTTTTTCTCTTTTGTAATCTAGTTCCAAGAAGCTATAAGTAGTACAGCTGGCCGGGCGAAACTTGCCAACTCAATGGAGGATGTTTTGAAGGGAACTCAGCAGGTATTTATTTCTCATGTCAGAACTTTATATAGACACTGATATATTTGCTGGTGGGAGACACCTATGATGCAATTGATAATTCTGAATAGAATACTCCAGAGAAAATTTAAGCTTTCAAAGATCTAATAATTGAGTAAAAAGGGACGCTTGGTACTTGCCTGAGTAGAAATGCCAACTTGTCTTTTGCATTTGATGAGCTGTGAATATTTCTACTTGGCTAGTAGAGAATTAAGAATAGGTCCTTTTTAAAAAAGTATCCAAATGTGTAGTGATGGCGATTTGACTTTTATTAGAAAATAATTCTGTGGCTAAATTTTATTTTCATCCTTAATATTTGAATTTTTTTATTTAATACTTATCACTGAGATATGATTGTTTAGGTAAATTTTCAGAGTTAACAGTTTAACTTTTTATGCAAACCACCCCTTTTTAGCATGTCTCTGAACTTGATACTGTCTCAAAGACATTCTCCGCCCATGTCAATTTTTGTCTTCTGCTTGTTAATTGTATATCTAGTTGATTGCATCAGTGAAAACTAACAGAATAATGTTAACTTTCTAAATCCAATTTAAGTGTACTTTCACCCAATCTATTGGAGGCGAGAGTGCTTTTTCATCGGAATCTAATACGCTTACCGTGGATATATTGTCAGTTCAAGTACTGATGCAGTGCAGCCACTCTCAAATTAGACAATTTAAGTGCATGATTTTTCATTGAGCGACTAGGCATAAATTATATTTGTTGGCAGTGTTTGTTCATGTTTCCGTTTATCAATGACAGTTCATTTATATATGGATGAAGGTGTTGGACGACCATCTGATAATTGTAACGGTTACCTTCCTATAACAGAAGCTAGGAAAGGTGCAAGGAGGCCTTCAAGCAGAGCTCAACACATTTGATACCCTCAAGGAGAGAGTGGCTAGATCGGTTGCCGAACAAAAACACTTCTACTCTGTTCTAAAGGCCTTTCAGGTGAATGCTAAAACTATTTGTGCATTACACAGATGGTCTCTTTGCTTTCGGAACAACTGGGAATTGAATTGGTCGTTTTCTTATCTCTCGAATGACAACAACACTGTTCATCCAAGGAATTTTTTTTTGTGTGTATGTGACTTACAAGAGTTCAGTTGTTAATTGTTCTCCATTTATTTGCGTGTGTGACATTGGTGTTGCGGAGAACTATCCGAATCTGACTAAACGAAGTGGCACTGCGTTATAGCAAAAATTTGTTGAGCAAATGATATTAATTTTTTTAATTATGCTAATTGTTTCCTAACTTGAAACTTTTTCAGGAGGAATGCATGAGAAATGAAAGGATTAGAAGCCAATCGTCTGAAAATGGACCAACTTCGAACAGCGCTTAGCTTGCTACGATGGTCCGCTGTCAAGTAACATACATGCTTGATTCATAAATATCTTGAATACTTTGTCTGTTAACATATATGTCCATTCACTAAAATGACATTATTGGGGTGATAAACTGTAAATTAGAATGGAGTTCATTTTTTATTCTTTTTGAAATGTGCAATGTAACAGTGTTATTCTTTTGAATCTTCATAAAAGAAGGGACCCAACTCTGTTTCGGAGTCCTCTAGAAAATTAGATTTGCTACCCCAACAAATGTTGGGCCTTAGCTGTATATGTGCCCTTAAGGGCTTACAAACTGTTCATTCTGTATTCAAAAGGGATGTTAGAAATCTTAATTGCAGTCCTTGTGACCTTTAAAAGTTTCGTATGTATTAGATTATGCACATGTAGTAACACCATGAGGATACACAATCCAAGCATGCATTGGGTGGTTTGCTAGACTAGAGTCTGGAGACCCAATGTCAGGCTGCGGAACCGTGCCGCGCCCATCGAAAAGCTTTCAACCTATGGTGTTGCACTGTAAGTTTCTGAAAACAGAATTCTAATCATGTCTCATTATGCAGTTGCCTGATTTTATTGGAAAATCGCAACTGTAATAACAATGTGTTCTTGTTTTGTGGCAGCGTAAGACAGAATGTTAGCAGTTGTGGTTGTGAGGGTCACAGACTCACAGTGCAGAGCCGCAGCTCAGAACTTGTAGTAATTGTGAATGCTAGACTGCTAGTGGCGGGTGAGAGATCCCACATTTAACTCTCTTAAGTTTCAGTGTTTGTTTCAGATGCCTCAGACTTGAAAAAAAAAATAAAATCACAAGTTATAGACGGGGCAGAGTTTAATTTGCTGAAAGAAAAGGCAGAGTCATTGAAAGGACTTGATTTGTGCCTTTTCAGTAAGTCCAAGATCCCAATTGAATTTTGAATGAAATGGGACAAATTGGGTCGAATCATTGTTTAACTTCTCGTTTCCTGTGAAATTATTGGGTGTGTTTTGCCTTTTTTTTTTTTTTTTTTCCTCTAGTTCTCTCTTATATTATATGATGTCATGATGCAATTCTATTGGTTTATCTTGACAATTGTCTTATTCTTTGAAGGATATCTTCCTTCATATCCGGGGCATAACGATGTCGGTTCGTCTGTCCTCTGCTCCATTTTTCTATTGGGACTCTCACTTTGAATCATATAAAATCTTTATTTCTCATATATACATTACACAGAGACAAGGATGCAACAGACGCACCATTTGTTCACATCTCTTCACATGACACAAGAGAACACAAAACTTATCCTATCTCTCCCTATTCATTTATTTATTTTACCCCAGTAACCAATAAGACAATATGTCGCCCCTACTATTACTATCTACTGCTATGATCTAACAGTTTCACCACCTTGTAAGGTCTAACTATGTTGTTGATGTGATTCTAAGTGTGCCCAGTGCCTTGTTGAAATGCTTGGCTTTTGTTTCAAGGTACTCATTCCATGTAACGGACTTGTAGAGAGGTGGGTTGTTGAGATCAACCAGTTTTTCAAGAGGGCCGACTTGGGTGTTCGGTGGTGGCCCGTAGAGGTAGGCGGCGGAGAGGCGATGGCGTGTTTGGTGAACGACGGCGCGGTGGAACACACTTGGGTACTTGCCATTGGAGAGGATGTGGAGGAGATCACCAACGTTGACAACCAGTGCTTCGGGTAGCGGGGGCACCGTGATCCATCCGGTCGACCCGTCTTTCAGTACTTGGAGTCCGCTTGTGTTGTTTTGGTAGAGGATAGTGAGGAGGGTTGAGTCTGTGTGGGCAGCCAAGCCCATGGTCCTATTCGGGTCGGGGCAAGCCGGGTACGAGTTCAGCTGTAGTCCTGCACTGGCTTCCTTGAAGTCGCCCTTCGGACCCGCCCATTTCAGGTCGGGTTTGGTTATACCCAGCCCGCCTAGCACTAGCCACATTAGCTTCCCTGCAAGCCCTTTCATCTCTTTCACATATTCTTCAATCACATCACTGCAACATTAATCGAAACAAGTCCAAGATTGGCACCATTGATTTGTTCCTAGCAGTGTTAAAAGTAAAAATAAAAATAAATGGATAAATAAGAAGACAGAAAGAAGTGGAGTTCCTTATTCTTTTCTATCTTCTTTTCGTGATCTCTCTTTCTTTCTCTTAATCAAATAATATCTTCTCGGTGGACCATTGCAACCACTAATGAAAGATTTGGTAATTTAACAGCACTATGTGATTAGTGATTACTATTTGATCTCCATCTCTCTCTCTCTTTTTCTCTCTCTCTCTTATATATATAGTGGGCAATCTTTATCTAGACAAGTCTATATATATACATACATATATATATTATTGATAGTATGTGAGGCTAGCCAGGTACATGTATATCTAGCTAACTAGCTAGTCGGGCATGTAAGTACATGTTACATGCTACAGGTACTATATAACATGTACTTACATGTGTTTGTGGTGGTTATGTGTAACTAAATTACCAGAACTGAGTGTAGTCGTCTGGCCAAAGTTGGCGAGCATGTTCAACAGGGGAGCCAACAATGGTGAAGCCCTCGGACCACATTAACTTGGGAAAGAAGGAGGAAATGCGGGCGAGACCATAGCCCGAAATGCCGTCCGGCAAGCGAGCGGCTTTAAGCTTGTGCTCCGCCGGAAGAGAGAACAATCTCCTCCCTTGAGCCTCAAGCTCTTGGAGAAGAGTCATGGGAATCCCATGATTCACAATTTGAAACACCCCCCACGTCTCGCATGCATGTCTCACAAGCTTCATAGCATTAGGGTCATTAAGGTCCACGACGGGCACGCCTCCAACCGCCGCCGTATCCACGGAGGGATAGTCATCGACATCTTGCCATGTATGAGAGTCGGGCACCTCTCGAATGGACTCGAAGTCTAGGTGATCCTTGTTGCGAAGGTGCACCGGGACCTCTCGAAAAGCATCTGAGAGTCTAGAAGGCATAGTGAAAAATCAACAACAATATAGTACTAATGAAATCAAATGGAAGTATATAGTTGTTGAAGAAGATGATCACTATATATGTATATAACTTTGATGATATAGTAGTATATATATAAGACTATAGGTTTGAGTAGTTGGTAGTATATAGTTTTGGAGATGGTGAGAAGATAGTAGTATTATATAGACAAGAGGGGTAGGGGTGGTGGAGTTTTGGAGGGAGTGATGTTGGGGAGAGTGCTGATTGAGGGACAACAAATGAGGTCGGTTGTATTGGACAAGGGAAGGAACAAAAACGGAAAGGACCAACTTGTCCTCACCCCTCCAAAACAAAAGACCAAAATGAACTACCAATTTCACATTACAACCCACTCTATGACACTAGTGCTTGTTGTTGTTGTAGTTGTAGTACACTACTACTGAATAAGATGCCCTGCACACACACAGCTAATTAATTGGAGAGATGGAGAATTTTTTTTTTTTTTTTTTTTTTTTTTTTTTACTAAGTATCCAAACATTTGTCTGTCTGAATAGTAGTCGATCTCATGAGTTCTGGGATTGCGGAAATGGACCACTAATTACCTAACGTTTGGCTGTCGTGAAGAATCGAACTCAAGACCGTGCGTCTAATCCACACGTACAGTCTCGCTATCTCCTTTACCACTAAGGCAATCCGTTCGGGTCGAGAGATAGAAAAAATTAATTAGAACATTAATTCAAGGGCATGATCTGATTTGATCTTCTCATGAAGAGATTGATCTCATGAGAGGAGAGCAATGGTTTCCCTTTCTATGCATGTGGCCTTGTCTTGTCCTTAACTGGCGAAAACATCCTCATCAAAGCCCTTTGGATATACTTTGGCCTCCTCTTTCCCTCTTCACAACAAGACAATTCCTGCTTCTTTTCCACAAAATGACACTAGAACTTTTACATAAATCCATATACACCTATAAAACGGATCCGGAGTGGACATCTCCTTTAATAACGACTAATTAAAGATAGTGTTCGAACTCGTATTCATTTTTTAAATGAACACTTTGTTTTTTATCCAGACTTGTATGTTTATAAATACATACGACTTATTTTTTGTTTGGACTCATTTTTAAATATAATAAATTAATTTTTCTCACTCGATTATTCATAAAAAGTATGATTTTCATGTCACGATACATTCCATTACAAAAAAAGATATTATATATTCAAAATTTTAAGTCTTGCAAATTTTAAGTAAAAATAACATTATCAATATTGGTAAAATTATAATATAAACATAGTGAAAGTTTTTAAATACCCCTGAATAAATAAAGTATTCTAAAAATTAATCGCAAAATGAGTACCCGTTTTTTTTTTTAAACAGACTCGTACGCGTTGTTTAAAACAGTTAAGAAAACATGTCTAGATCCTATGTATTTATTTAAGAAAAATCATATCTTAACGGGCCTAGATAAATGCGAACAACCGTCCAAACACTTTTTACCACCCCGTTACCAACATATGTATGCACACACATAGATATTAATTGGCCAAATCAAAAAGTTAAATAGTACTCTTCATTATATTTATTTTATATATATGGACACACACAATGAGCTTATCATCGTCATATATATTATGTAATTTCATGGGGTTGGCCAAATTAAAGGACAAGAAAGTGGACAGTATGTGTGGAAATGGGACCAATCTCTCATGGACACTTTTTATGTTTTTGTTATATACCAATTTTCAAAGTGAGATGAGTGTTGTATTTGCTTTTTCTTATGTTTTTAGGACATTTCTAGGAAAAGTATGGTAAAGCCTATTTTGGTGTTTAGTAGTTAGATTTGCGTTCTTGTCCCACTTTGCCCTTGTGGGGGCCTCTTCTCACTTGGCTATTACTACTGTGGACACTGGGCAAGGGCAGGGCCAGTCAAATCTTGTATTGTGACCCTACAATTGCTATCCCTCCAAATTGAACATATATGGTCCCACTAAGATTGGCATTCACTTTAATTAATTAATGGCTTAAGATCAATTCATAAGTATTTATATATGTTAACCTGCAGCCATGACCACATAAATCTCTATATATGAGATCAATAGATCATCATATACACACATTAATTGTTCATCCAAACAATATGCACACATTAATTAGCAAGTAAGAAGAAATCAATATGCGGACCACTTATTAATTAGAAGACTAATAGAATTAGTGGTGTACATGTTAATGAATACTAGTAGATTTTTTTTTCCTTTTTTAAGAAAGCACCCACAATAGATTAATTTGTGTAATCACTAACCAATTAATTGGCTAGCCTAATGATTTAGTATGTTGTTATTTGTGTAAAACGTTAAGGAGATAAGTCGGTTTTTTTTTTTTTTTTTTTTATGGTTTACTATAAGTTGGTTTCCTTACTAATTAATCTATGATGATCAGTTTGAAAATCTAACGAAAAAAATATATGTGTATGTGCTTTTTTTGTCAATTAATATATATACGCTAAACTTCAAATAAAAATGTCACATATTAGGGTTGCAAATCCTGGATTAAGTGGCTATAGCTAACTAATCATGCACAGACAACACTAATCAAGATCGGATACCCTAATTTCTCACCTAATTATGGACAACATGTCGAGGCCTTGCTCCCTTTACAAATTCTATTGAAACCCTTTGTCTCTTGGTTTGCTGCTACTAAAATTAGTCAATTTAATTATAACTATGATTTGTAGCCATGATAGATCATATATATTTATAAACGTCGTCTCTAGTATATTTTCAGACTTATTCATCAAAAAAAAAAAAAAGTATATTTTCAGACAATCTTCCTCAATCGTTGCGTTCAACCAAAATGGCCAATCCTGTCTAGATATAATTCAAGAAAGTCGCATCTATATACTGCCCACATGTACTGTATTGTTTTATTTGCAACATCTCTAGTCTTATCTAGCTAGAGATAATTAATTATTACTTATTTCGTATTTGTTTTTAAGCATTTTCTATATATATGGAGCTTCGTGCGTATACGCGCGTGTGACAATATATAGATAGATCCATAGGTGTAGAGACTGTCTTGGATCTTTTTCAATTAAAGTCTGGCTAGTCCCACGGGATGATCGAGAGCACCTTTTTCAACACCTCAAAGTACTCAGAGGACATAATATAATTGCCGCAACTCGAACTTCGGACTATTGCCTCAATCAATGTTTTAAAATTGTGTTGCTACCACTACACTACACTACACTACACTACACCGCTCAGATGTGACATATATATATATATATATATATATATATATATGATATATTATTATTATTATTATTATTATTATTATTATTATTATTATTTTGATATTATGAAAAAAAATACTTGACTTCCACTGCAATTTGAATTCATAATCACTTCTTACTCTCTAACCTCGTACCAAATCATTGAGCCACTCAATTAATTGGTTTGGTGCTTGATATATATTAGCAAAGAGTGTTACAATAATATGATTACACAAAAAAGAAAAATGTCAAATTGGAAAATAATATATCTCCATGTCAATTACATTCACACATAGCAGGTGCTGTATGGCTATATATGTTGATAAGAGTACTCAAGACTAGCAACAGTGTCATTAATTAATTTTGATAAAGCTATGTATGAATAGGCCGGAGCTAGGATTACAACTACTCATGAATCATGCATGCTTGCATGCTTTGTTGATTTAACACATGAAAATGCAATATCATATACCATGCATATACTAGCTAGTTTGTTGAAAAATCATGCTAACTAAATGGTATGTTCATGGACTTGGCATGTCCTCACATTTATACGAGAGGTTGAGATGTTTAAGTCTCGCCCTGTCAAAGCTGAGGGCATGTAAGCAGGTTTATTAAAAATATAATTTAAGATTCGTCCTTTGATTTAATTAAGAAGTGTAATTGAAAATACTTAACCTTCACTAATAAATTACTTTTTTTTTTTTTTTTTTCTTTTTGATTTATGGGGTTACTTTCTTTTTGCAAGTAAGGTATTTTTGGTAGGCAAAATCTGGCATTTCCCACATCATGTATTCTCTAGTTTTTATACATATATACTTTTTATATATTAATATAAAAAGAGTATCACCTCCGTTCATCTAAAATTAAAACTAATAAAATGTTACTCACCTAGCCACATTCACATATATTATGAGTACGTACTACACCAATTCACTTTAGGAGATTGAAAGAAAGAAAGAGATTTGGCACCTCAAATTAAGAACATTAACACTGTATGACGTTTGGAAGATTGGGAGACTAAGCAGCAAAGACAAGTAGGCTTTAAAAGATGTTTGCACTCCCTATTTTAAGGATACACTTAATTATACCATATATACAAGTGATGCTAATTAAGCCAATATAAAATCAATCACTCCTCCTACAGCTTTGGGAACATGTCTGAATAAGGTTGAATTACATGTGGTCACATGGCCTTCAATGTGTGTACAAATTAAATATATAATCACTAATAAACCCAAAAGGATAGGGAGGCCCACCTCTGAAATCAATACAGAATTTCAGTCCTGTCTTCTCAAATCAAGGCCTTTAATTCTTTGTGACGCAAAATATTGGATTAGCTAGAGACATGTATATGTGTAGCTACAAATGTACCACAAATATTAGTTAGGAAGCTATATATGTGTATACAGCTACCAATATGTATTAATTCAATTGGTCTTCTTTAAAATTGGACTTTTCCTGCTCTCTAGCAGACAACAAGGAAGAGAATTGTACCAATTTTACTTTTGTGTCTCTGGTTTTTTCTTTCTTTATGTATGTTTTTTTTAGGAAAAAAATATTTTTTTGCACGAAATTTAAGACATTTTCAATCAATTGTTGCTTATTTATGTAACCTGCTTTATTAAGTTGATAAATCACTCTAGTCATGCAACATGTGCACGTGACCACGTAAAAGACAACAGCCTTGCATGTTCCCTTCACGTGACGCACATGTCAAGTAGGCCTTAACTCCAACGATTGATAGATGGATGGGTCGGGGTCGATCAGTGAGATTTCCCTTTTTTTTTTTTTCTTTTCTTTTTTTCTTTTTTTCTAGTTGGTCAAATATTGCTAAGGCCTAGCATTTTTACTAGAGCCAATTAAGTTTATTTTAGTCTCGTTTAATACATAATAAATGTTAGATTTTTTTTTTTTTTTACATGAAGAAAAGACAATAATGTTACATTCTAGAAAAAAGAAACTCTTACTACATAATCATCAATAAATATTAGATCTTTAGTTGATATTTAATTAAGTCTATTTTTTCTTTTGACTTAAATAAAGTCGAATAACTCAAACTTTGTCTTTTGGCAGTTAAAGTTCATTTTAAATCTTGATAGTGTTGTGATTAAGATCTATATGGATTATGGGCCTATGATAGCTAGTTATGTGGGTCCGTTATGCCTACCATGCAAGCTCACCTAGGTCTACGGGTTCGTTGTAGCCCATAAGTTATAAACTACGACCGATTAGGTCTCACTCAATTAGGACAAAAATTACGGATCAACGGATGCTAGATTAATTTGTGCCATTTGTCCAAGTGTTCGTCACTGATTAGTAGAACGGAGATGGATAGTAGACCAATCGAATGAACACATGTCATACACGGTCCGTTACTAATCTATTGCTATATTTTAATTAGCAATGAATTAACGACTAGTAATTTTGGGGGAATTCTTGGCGCATGTTTCAGTGATGGATTAGCGATCGAGTATTGGCATGAACTTTTTCCAGTGCATCGTTTAGCGACGGATTATTTGTACTTTGTGGCTATCTCAACATTGATCCGTTTTCCGTCATTGCTTTAAACCTTTTTTTTTTTATAAGAAAGAAATAATTGTTTCCACCAAAGTTTGAACCAATTACTTTTTACTCTCAAACATCATATCAAATCCTTGGGTCACCCAATTGGTTACCACTGCTCTAAACCTTTAAATCAGAAAACATACATTTGTGAGCGATCATTCACTACTTCTCCCTAAATGCACAACATAATTGGTCAAATGGAACAAAAAGGCAGTGATATATCATATATGTGTTATATATATAACGCACTGAGAACTAACTAATTTATGGTCATGATGAACATTATGTATGTTTTTGTGTATGGTTGCATGTTTAGGTGTTGATGCATCCCAGACCCATTACTAGTCGCTTCATGAAACATGTTTAATTTTGTGTCGTACCTGAGATTTTTAATTCTATGAGAGGAATCTCGAAAAATAGGCTCATCAGAGCAACGTGCGGTCTGTTAATGACATCAATCACATTATTCAATACTACTTGATAAGTGAGTCCCCTGATCCCCTTGTGCATTATTGAGTGAAGAAATGTGGGCAGTGCCATGAATGATGCATGCGTGCTTTGTTTTTTTGTCGACCTTAATTTGCATTCCTTTTACCATTATACTCATTTATCATAAGAGATTTCTACGTACCATGCATGACTCCTTATTAAGTGAACAACCATGCATATACATAACAAAGGTTCAAACTTCAAATTAAAGGTTCATAAAGTATCATTAATTAAGTGCACGCTAATTAATAAGTAATTTTCTCTTCGCTTTTTTTTTTTTTGGGCATAGCCTCTTATGTCCTAACTATGCACTTTGAACCGACAAGATCCAAAAAGAGGGAGGGTCCTGAAGCTTGTTCAATACCTTTATTTTAAAAAAGCGAAAAAATATCCACTTAGCCAATCCTCACCTAAACAAGAATTGAGCTAGACTTATATCAATTTATTATAGTGTGCATACATAGCATATAATGCATCGTGATGCCCTATATAAACATAATTACGATTTCCTCATATTTTATTTGATGACGTACGTGCTCTCGTGGATTAATCAATCGCGTTGTACTGCCATGTAAACAATTCGCTATTAGGGGACCCTTGATGTTCAAAGGGTCCTTGTCATGAAGTAGAAACATATTAAAGAGCTTGATTGATTGGATATTGAAGGCAAGAGAACAATGATGGTGAACATATCAGCATCATGTAGTGAATAAGTGTACGTATGCATGAGAAGATACATACACATACATGTATACGTACATTAGTGATGCGACTAGGGACCTCTTCATTGTCTGCTTGATTTTATTTGTATCATGTATGTCTTTTCTCTAGCTCGATCATTAATTCTTCTAGGACCGGTGCTCGCATCTTAGTACAAGTTTAATTGAAGTCTAAAAACTGATGCTCTTTTTTGTTCTTATTTAACAACTTGTATGTAACAGAACACACTTTTTTCATCCAAAAAAACAGAACACACTTCACAATAACACGTTAACTCTCACTTTTTGAGTTCATTATTGATCTCAAAAATCGAGGTGGTGAGAATCTTCTTTGCAATTTCTAATAGCCATAAATCAATTTTTGAGTTCATATAATTTTTTTTTAAATTTTTGTAAATATTTAAGGGGTATTAAAGAAATTTCTCAAAGTGAATGGTTGCTTCATTAATTGATTGATGGTGTATTTGAAATAGAAAAAAAATTTGAATCTTCACGAATCCAAATAGCAATTTCTAATAGTATGTGTTAAGCTATATAGCTAGTCTCATAATTTTTTATAATTAATATTCTCTGCATGGTCTTAGGAAAAAAAAATGATTATGATATACAATCATTATCATATGTACGTAGGTGTCATTGTTGCGTGCCTAAATTGGCTTGGATTCATTTTTGTCTACATTATTGGACCATTATTACATTAAATCATTTTCGTTAGTTTGACACATTGATCAAGTAATCAACAAAGTTGTTTGTCTTGTTCAATATGGATAAAGCTTAGAGTTGCATTTAATATATATATATATACACACACTATATTTTATTATAATTGTATGCATCTCCATATACCGATTAACTCTATATTAACTTCTTTTCTTTCATTTTTAGCTGTATAAGAGGGGAATGCTAGAATGAGACCCTCACAACACACCCCATAACACACACCCCCACGTAAGCCGTCCATATTTATCTTGAGATAACTATGCATCCCGAGATGTAAAACATGGTAGAATGTAGGGGTGTGTCTTGGGATGTGCTATCGATCAGGGATATTCTAGATTTTTTCATAAGTGTGAGTGTGTTTTTTTTTTTTTTTTTTTTTTTGAAGCTCAAATAGTCAGTTTCATACTTTCCCTATTTAGAGGTAATCTTGTCCTAATTACAAGCTTACAAAAAGCAATCACAAGCTTACTAGCGCTCAATAGATAGACTTATCTGTCAAAACATACCCATAAAACCTAAGTGAACCGACACCGCGAATTCATATATGCTCTGTTTGGTAAGCACAAACTAGCTTATCAGCTAGCTGATAAGCTAGTTTATTTGTTAAGCTGTGTCTGGTTTGTAGCTTATTTTAAAAATAATTTAGATGATAAGCTCCCAATTGAAACGCTACTCTTAGTAGCGTTTGAACCGAAAATCCGTCGTTTGGATTTTTTCTCACGATTATACCCTTATTTTTACGGTATTAATAAATTAATGCCCTTCCAAATTAGTGGAAACAAAATACGCAAATACTTAAACAAACCCCGCGAATATTAGTAGCCCGCGAAATTAGAAACCAAATATGGATAAATACAAACAGATTTGCTATATCACATTAGGGATTTCCAGCTTTGCTTTTTTTTTTTTTTTTTTTTCTTTGGGAGTTGGCTATCTCTCAATCGTCCAGGCTTTGTTATTTCTCTTTGGCGGTCGGGCATTAGAGACTGGAATCTTGGGTTGAAGGACCATATTTGTAAGATATCAATTGTTAGTTCTGTAATTTTTTTATTTCATGGGTGATCTCCCTGATATATATCTTCTTATTCGGCTTAGTAGATTTTTTGATGAACGTGGTTTAGTAGATTTTTTTTTCGATGCCTATTCAATGAATTCTGCAATGAGATTATTTAGAGTTCATCTTCTTTAGAGTTTGTTTCGATGCTCGATGCATATGTTTTGTGCCGCAGGTAATAGATGCTAAACTGAATTGCGTAATCTGATGAGCATAAAATAGAATTAGAGTTTTGAATCATGTGTCATATGATGAGCATAAAATAGAAATAGAAATAGAGTTTTAAGCATTGATACCTTATGCCCATCATTAATCATACGTGGATGCAACTGTTGAGGCGCCTCATCTTTTGTGAAATTCAACTGTTGAGGTGTCTCATCTCATGAATTTTTTTTTCTATTTTTTTGGTTGCTTGTTTGGTTGGTCGAACTATACAATGCCCCATCGAGCTAGTTCTTAACTAAAAACACACAACTGGTGGAGTTTTTTTTAGCAACTACAAAACATGAATATGATATGGATAATGGTGTGGGTCTGTGAAAGTTTTTTTAGCTTATGAAGTCTATAGTCCATATTGTTTTTTGCTTTGAAAGAGATGCATTTTGATGTATATACTTACTGTTTTTTTATCCCAATCCCATTCTTTTGTCTCAATCAATAAATATCTCTATCTTATCAAAAAAAAAGTCTAATGAATTTCAAATTCATGAACTTTATTCCTACTATACACACAAATAAAAATTTAGAGACTTTTAGGTGGTATTAAGACAACCTAAAGAAAGAATTTCTTTATGTAATTTATTTTTTATTCAATTGCCGAGATATTTATAGAATTGCGGTTGTTCTTTTTAGTTGTAATGATTATAAATATTTGTTTCAACCCTCAACTATCTCTTATGTTTGTTGGTGTTAAATATGATTGTAGCTAGAAATGGCTTTGATTAATGATGATGCGGAAGGAGTAAAAGTATTTAAATGGAAAGGTTATGAAAAGATTTTCTGTGAAGTTTGCCTCAAGTACATAATGCACAATGGGCGTGGAAGTAATTTTAAATGGAACAAAATTAGCGAGATGTTGGAAAATGAAATAAAGATAAAAGTGTCGATTGCCTCTTGCAAGAACAAGTTTGATCATATGAAGAAGCAATGGAAGCTTTGGAAAACTTTATTGCTTAGTGAAACTGGCCTAGGATGGGATCCTACAACGGGACAACTGAGTTGTTCAAACGAGTGGTGGGAGAAAAAAATTGCGGTTAGTTTGCAATTTTTTTTGTTATATTCATACCATTAATTAATATAATAATAAAGAAAGTTGATTTAGTACAAACTCATTTGTATAAGCTCTCTTTGTTGTAGGAAAATCCCGAAGTTAAAGCATTTCGCAACAAATCACCCGGTCAAGAACTTTCGGATTTATGGGCTCAACTATTCGATGATAATTGTGCAAATGGATGGGATAATGTTTCACCCTCTATGGACCCACCGACAAACATGACTATGAATGTTGAGGAAGCCAAAGAGAATGAAGAAATTGGTGCAAATGAAAATGACATGAATAAAGCTACATGAAATATTTTTGAAGATGTGTATTCTGAATATAACCATTATGACCAATTACTCGACTCGGACAACAATTTCAATGAATTCTTGAATGAAGTAAGAGTTCGTAAAGGTGCTAAGGAACCCAATCAAAGTTCTAGTAGGAATCAAGTTCCCAACTTGGAGTCTAGAGAAGGTGATAGCAACAAGAGGCCTACAAACCAGCCTTCTAAGTATGTTCAAGCCAAACGAAAAAGGAGACGGTCAGGAGGGGGATCTGCAATACTAGCTGCTTCATTAGATGATAACAATAGGAAAGTTTGGCTAGATTTTATGCGTAGGAATAAGTGATTGTTTAGACCCTGCTCGTATTATTTGCGTATGTTTTCCTTTTTTTTTTCTTTGTTGCATTTATTTTTTTAGACATCTTTCTTTCTACATTTATTAGTTGTATTTGGAGTTGGATTATGTTTTAGTTCTCAATTTATATAAATTGACATGCATTTTCAAGAGTTATGAACTTATGTAAATTACTTTTAGTTATGTGTGTGTGTTTGTTTTAAAAGTATTTCATATATCTTTTAGTTACATGTTATTTATGCATATCAGGTGTATCATGGATATCGAAGAGTGGCATAGGCAAAGAATGAAAAGACTTGGTTTTATTGTTATATCCGGATACACGACATGGGCTATAGCTGCTACACATTATTACAAAAACATATATAAAGAATCATGCATGACTTCACTTCAAACGGGAGAATCTTGGATGATGGAAATTCTAAACGGACATTATGCTCGAAGTAAGAACAATTTTAGGATGGAAAAAGAGCTTTTCATAGAACTATGCAATGATTTAGAATTAAAATATGGTTTGGAACGAAGCAGAGTAACAATTATAGAGAAAGTAGGTATATTTGTATATGCATTAGCCAAGGGTGCCTCTAATAGGGACTTAGGAGAGCGTTTTCAACGTTCTGGTGAGACTATAAGTAGATCATTTCATGAGGTTTTGGAAATTATTACCGGTAGAAGCAATGGCTTTAAGGGTTTTGCACATGATATGATAAAACAACTGATCATACATTTCAATCCATACCGTCTCACATCCTTCACGACGAACGATATATGTCTTATTTCAAGGTAAGACAATATAAAAATATTTGTCACCTACTATTTTATAATTTGATTGTACATTATATAACCATTTATATTTAATACAACAGGATTGCATAGGATGTATTGATGGTACCCATATTGTTGCATGTGTTTCTGAGGCAGATCAAATGCGTTATAGAGGGAGAAAAACTTTCGCGTCTTTCAATGTCATGGAAGCATGTGACTTTGATATGTGCTTCACGTTTATATCAGCTGGATGGGAGGGATCGGCACATGATTCACGTATTTTCCTCCATGCAATTAATACGCCATCGTTAAACTTTCCAAAGCCGCCAGAAGGTACAAATACTTTTGAGTTTACCTTATTGTCATATGATATTTATAAATCATGTAATGCCATTTTTTTCTTTCAATAGACAAATATTATTTGGTGGACAAAGGATATCCAGATAGGCGAGGGTATTTAGTGTCATATTTCAAAACAAGATACCACCAAAATCAGTTTGAAAATGTTGGTCCCAACAATGCAAAAGAAGTTTTTAATTGATCAGCTATCATTCCAAACAATCAGCTAATCAATCAGCTATCATTCCAAACAATTTTTAGTTGATCAGCTAGATTATCAACTTTCCGCTACCAGCTAGTAGATTATCACTATCGCTAGTTTATCAGCTAGTTTATCAGCTATCAGCTAGATTATCAGCTAGTCTTGCCAAACAGAGCCATAGCCTATATGGACATGAGTTATATATTATACCACGATTCATAATGGTCTCGAACTAAATTCACACGCGAGTGACAGACTGTGAACCAATAATCTAACTAAATAGTGAAGACACTTGGGTTGCCATTTGAGTTTTTTCTAGGTTTGGAGTTCGACAGGTTTGGTGGGTTCGTGGCAAGTTTTGAGTTCAGGTATCTTGGAGGCAAGGAAAGGTGTTGGGAAGGCATTCATCGCTGCATTCAAATCTGGAAGCTGCGATCGGATTATTGTGGTATCTCTTTTAATTTGGGAATCGGAGTATTGTGATATCTCTTTTAATTTAAAAATATAATGCTAATGTGTTAGATTGGAGCATTTTGTTGTTTAAAGTTGTACTACCCTTTTTTTGTTTCTTGCCTGTACATAAATTTTATAAGTATTTATATATATATATATGATAATGGAGTACCGCCTCTTTTTCATAAAAATAAAAATAAAAATACTACAACCTTTATCTAAAAGAGTGAAAGACAGTAGATTGTCCAGAAGTGCTGCCTCTAGTCAAGATCATCATCATCATTGCAATGTCGTTGCCATTGACCGCTCTCTGCTGAGCCACTGGTCAATCGCCTTCCCTGAATGCAGAGGATCCATACCTCATCTTACAGTCTTCATCATCTGAACTAGCTAGGCCATAACCAATAGAGTTAAAAAAAAAAAAAAAAAAAAAAAAAAAAAAAAAAAAAAAAGAGAGGGAAGGATGAAGAGACAAAGAGGACGAGTAAATGATAGAAGAGGGGATCTCGCGCATTGCTCACAAATTCAGATCGAGATGTGGCAGTGTCAAATCCTTTAATGGGAGAAAAAGTAGAAGAAGAAGGAAATAGTGGGGAGGACATAGCGCTCCAATTTCACTCGTTGGACCGACTGGATCATCCATACATGTGATCAAACCAAACTTTCTTTCTTTCTTTTTTTAATGAAAACTAAATTTTCTTAAAGTTGCATATATGTGTGGGGGGTTTTATGCTCACATAATTTTATAGCTCATATTAAACCTTCACGTTAATAGGCCTTGTAATGATGATTAGTAGAATTTAAGCCGACAACTTTTCCCCTATTGAAAGAATATATAGATATTAGACTACACGACAAAACTTTGTTGCAATTAAAACACTTTTCGTTTTATGGAGTATACACTTTTGGACTAACAAAGCATATAAAAGTAAGATTTGCCCTTAATATATTACTTGAGACACATCAAACTAAATGTGCTTTTCCCATTGTGGTTCCCTCAATAGTATTGTATCGTCCACACAAATTGGTGGCAAACCCCTGCACATAGGATATGGGAGCAAAAGAAGATTAAGACATGCCACCCATTTTAGACCTCACTCGAAAAACGAGTGACACTCATATCATCATAGATTCAACTTAATTAATTACTTCCAATTAGCATCTTATCTTAAAAAGATTCAATTTGTATAATGCAGTCCTTGCTTTGACTAGAAATATTAATTTTTTTTCTAAATAAAGGCAAAACTTTCGTGACTATTAAAAAGTTGTACCATGTCTATCTTCCAAACTTTAAATTTTTGATTTAATCAATTAAGCCATTAAAACATTGCACGAATAACATCTCAAATACGGTAACCATTATATACGCATGTGAAGTGTATTATTATCATCACTGTTTTGTCTTGATCATACATATAAAGGTGATTAGTGCTTAATCTTTTGAAAATTAATATACTGGTTAATTAGTTAATTATACGCATATAGAAAGACAAACATAACGATGACCCATCGATCACTCTCTCTCGTCGGCATTCCACATATATCACTAGTTTAGTAAGCAATTAATTAATTAATTACATATGAATTTGTCGCGTACACACATGTAACGCTAAGGTGAAGTCAAACCATTCCTGATGATGATGCATGTATCAAATTAATTAATGTTTGTCGTCACGCCAATATCTTCTTTGTATTTTACGTCATCAATGTATATTGATCTATAGATTTCAAGTAAATGTGTTTGGTTAGATTTCAATTTGATTTATTTGTATCATTGTATGTATGCAATTTAATTACTTCATAATTTAAATCAAAATACTTGTGTTGATAAGGCTTACAGCATATAGCTATATAAATATATGGGCCGGGCCATAAATTCATTTAACTTTATTTTTGCGCATAAGCCCAAATCAATCATACATACACGCATGCAAAGTAAATTACACATACCTACGTATTCCCCACCACCGAGTGTGAGTAAATAAAGAAATTATAATTTATAAGTTTGGATTTGAGAAACCATATATATCGTGAAGAAAATTGATCTAAAGAGAGGAGAGAAATGTTTTCCCCTCCTCATGTATCCCGTGGGGATTTCCTGCCTCAAGGATTCCTCTCAAATCCTCGTAATATTTTTCGTGGGGATCCTCAAATTCCCCACTATGCTAGTTGTTCAAAAGATATCAAATAGAAATGCATCAAAATCATTTTTCGAGACGGCTTTTTTGTTACAGGAGTTGCATAAGAATTTATTAGATCTTATAATTTTTTTTTCTCTCCATAAATTTTGAAAGCCAACTTAAAGCTCCAAAGAAAGAATTTTTAATGATTTCAAATTTGTATCTATAATGTATTTTGACCTCTTTTTTTATATAAATTAAGGTTATGTGAAAAAGTAGTGGGATGAGGAATCTCGATGGAGGAGGGAATCTCCGCATGGTAGTGAATCTAGGTCAAAACTTTCATATGTAGCTAGCTTAGAATTTCAAGCGAGGAATCCCCCCTCGCCAAAAATGAGGATCTTCAACATGAGTCTAACCTTCCAACTCGATCTCCCAACCTCGCATGCCTTGATTTGACAAAGTGGTAGTTTTTGTGACGTCCTTGATCTGCTAAAGAACCAAACCAGTCCAACGCACCGGCCTTTGGTCATACCAAATTTGTATGTTACGACCTAACAACATCTCTGTCAATAATTTGACTTCATTATTTGAAATATTTTTTTTGAATATTTATATTATTTCCAATAATTAAATGAAAGTGATTAATTAAAAAAAAGGCCCGCAATTTTATTTACATATTCACGCGTTTCATCTATACAATATACATATATATATATATATATATATATATATATATATGCATCAAATGTATATATACATATGCATTGTTACATGTTAATCGCTGATGAATCATCAATCGAAGGATGAATTTCGAATCAAAGAGAGCGCATCATTAAAATGTTGGGCCTTGAGATCAACATAATCTTTTCTAGTGATGGACCGATACCGAGGAGGATCCAACAGAGGAAAGATATTGGTATCCATTGGAGGCCCATAGAAGTACGCAACCGAGTACCTATGATGGGTCCGGTCCACAACTGCTCGGTGGAGCGCACTAGGAAACCGACCGTTGGAGAGTATATGAAGAAGGTCCCCAATGTTGACTACCAAGACACCGGGGACCGGCGGCACGGGTGCCCAACCGACCTCGTCTCGAAGGAATTGAAGGCCCGCGCTCGGTTGAGTCTGATGGAGAATGGTGAAGAGGGAAGTGTCGGTGTGAGGCGCTATGCCCATGGCTCGGTCGGGGTCAGGGCACGGTGGGTACGAGTTGAGTTGAAGTGCGTTGTGTGCTTGGGTAGTTGTCAGGGGTCGGTGCTGGCCAAGGCCAAGGCAGGTGGTCGGTTGGAATCCCTAACGAGTCCATCATCAAAGGCAGTAACCGCTCCGCTAGCTTCCTCATTTCCTCATTGTACTCCTCCACCACTTCACTACATTCATGATTTAATATATGAGCAATGCAAATAATTAACATGGCCGGTAATTTATTTACAAAAGCTTAATTAAAGCTCTGCCCCATGAAGAAGAATCATAAAAGATACACATAATTTCATATGATGAATATATATATATATAGGCGAAGTTGCCGACTACATCAACTAATTCACGCTAAGGGAGTGCCCAAAACGGTGGTAAGATGCTAATTAATTTTAGCTACAAAATAATTAAAGGCTAGGTTGTTGCTAAATCGAGCTTTAGTAACATAAAACTTTTTTTCTTTTTTGATTTTCCACCTGTTATCCAATGCTAATCACATTGATTGATTCACGCTCGATATTCTGACTAATTCACGCTTAGTATTGTTGAGCCCCATTAATTTAAAGCAGCTCTCTTTTTTTTTTTTATCTAGCTGTAAGAATAACTCGATACTTCACGTAAGGGGAATTAAGTTCCTTGTAACTCCAATCAATCAGTTGTTGGTACTAACATAGTACTTAATCGTTTCTTAAGAAAAAAAAAAATTACTTTACCGTTGGGCCTTTAGCAACAAATCGTTGCAAATTTTTTGCAGCTAAAGATCTTTTGCAACGAAATAATGACTCTTGATTGTTCTGCTAAAAATCAATTTTCTTGTAATTGCCATGCATGTGAGCTTCTTATTTAGTTTAAAGTATTTTTTTTTTTTTTTTTTTTTTCATAAAAGTTAGTAGGCATACATGCATGCATATATAGCATATATGTATTATGTATATATAACTAACTAGTCTTTGCTTATATATATCTATAATTA
This sequence comes from Stephania cephalantha, assembly GCA_039657325.1. Lineage (NCBI taxonomy): Eukaryota > Viridiplantae > Streptophyta > Magnoliopsida > Ranunculales > Menispermaceae > Stephania > Stephania cephalantha. Next base: position 59,431,709 of record CM077569.1, read on the forward strand.
GTTGGGTATGAATATTGTTAATATTGCATGTATATGGATGCAATGCATGTGATATATATGTATGTATACCAGAAGGTTGTGTAGTTGTGAGGGAAGAGTTTTGGTGCAAGTTGAAGAAGAGATGAAGAGCCCCCCATGATAGTGAAGCCTTCAATCCACATGAGCTTTGAATGAAAACGTGAGATGCGAGGGAGGCCATAGCCCGAAGCCCCATCAGGAGGCCTAAGACCCTTCATTTTTTCATGTGTAGGAAGAGAGAAGAGGAGTCGACATTGAGACTCCATATTCTCCAAGACTCTCAAAGAGACCCCATGGTTGATCACTTGGAACGTGCCCCATGTCTCACAACCCCTCCCCACCATCTCCGTCGCCTTCTCACTCGAAAGGTCGATTACTGGTACCAGCTCTTGACCCGATGATGAAAACGACGATAATGAGACATCGTTGCCTTTATCAAGAGACGGCCAAGTATGCGTTTCGGGTAATTTCGAATGGTGTCGAAGTCGAGAGGGGTGATGTGGTGGTCATTCAAGTTATGGGCTTGGTACACTTCTGAAAGAGATATTGATGATGATGAATTGGCCATGGCATGCATAAGTACGTTAATTCACTACAAAAAAAAAAACACATTTAGCAGCAAAAGCTTTAATTTGTTCCTAAAAGCAGACTTTTCGCTCCAAAAGCTGGTTAGAAACCAAAATTTTTCATTGCTAACTTTGTAGCTAATTAATTATATAAGAGGGGGTGTTCCATGTATAGATTCACACACACACATATATATAGATGAGATAAGAGTTTGTTAGTTTGATTGGTTGGTTGTTGAGAATGACATATGAATGTGTTGATTAATTAAGACTTATACAAGAGAAGGAAAGGGGGGCTTAGGATGTAGAGTTGTCTTGGAGGGTAGAGGACAAGAAAAGGAACAAAACTAACGGAATTGGAGGGGTTTTGTGTGTCCTTTGTACACATGCTTCCACTTGAGGTGAATGAAACAAACGGTCGCCCACATGTGGCTTTTCAGTAACATTTCAATGGCATTGGCACCCACATGAAAATTGACCTTTTCACTGTTTCCCTAACCTTGATTTTTCTTTTCAATGTTTCTTCATTTGCCTAGTAAATCGAGCGCAATAGAGTTTGATCCATGTATGTGACCCCAACTAATTTGAAATTTACGCATGTGTTCATTGGGTCGACTAGTTCACACTTCACACGCGGGCATTATACAGCTCCTTGAGAAACCCCAGACTCAAAACTAGACATAGTTTAAAGAAAACTGAATCCCTCGCTACTCTGACCAACTAGTTTAAAGTTTTGGCATAACAGTCATATTTTAAAGCAAGAGACAAAACAACACACATCACTCAGAAATATTAAATGCCGGCACACATAAAAATATTTCATTAGGGACAATAATGCTCTACAAGTGATCAAAAGTCACATCCTAAAGTCATAAACATAATTTGAGACTCGGCAAATAGCAAATAGAGGAATATTTCAGCAGCTGAAGAGGTACATACATATAAATATAATTAATTCACAGTTCAGTAATCTGTTGTGATTTCTTTCATTTCAGGCGTATTAAATGTTTCATCAAAGCTTTCATGTTGGTGGGTTTAGAACTACTGTACCGAAGAAATAAACAAAGACCACTGAGTCCATTTTGAATACTAGAAATACTTATATATTTAAGGGCAACAGAACATTAATACATCCAAGGCTGTATGAAAGAGTTCCCCCCAAAAATTGGAAAACTAACATCAAATCAAAGACAAAAAGGGCCCTCTATAGCACTACCATCATCATCATCATCATACCTCTCTTTTGCCTTCAATGTCATGCTCGGTGGCTCGGCTTTGTGTTCTTACATCTCTTGGTATCATGTTCCCCTGATTGTCCCCTATAAAAATTGGGATATGGGATTGAAGAATGTAGTAATGTAGTAAGCGCGAGTTTTCTTTTACGATGTAAAGGTTAAAGGTAGAACATGATAGCGGAAATAAATATGGCTTACCAGACGACAAGCTTGTGGTATCTACTGGGGTGGTTGGGATTCCTGGGCCTTGGTTAAAAGCATGACTGGAATTGCTTACCATTGATGGCTTGCCGCGGGCTTCTTGTGGAAATGTCAAGCTTCCAAAGCTTGAACCATTTTCTGCATTGGGTGCAGAGGTTTCGATAGGAGGCGGTCGTGCTCTAGACTTTGAAGAATAAGTAGTAGACCATGAACCTCCATTTGATCCAGCTAGTGCCATTATAACATCAGCCTGTAATATCAACAATTACACTCCAAAATGGGAAATACTCAGTAATATTTAACCTGAAGCAGCTCCTAACAAGTGCTACTGAATACTGATGTTAGAAACAACTAATTTGTCAAAAAATGACAGTCAAATAATTTGTCAAAAAAAAGTAACAAACGAAGAACAAATTTAAGACAACTATGCTCCAAAAACCGAGAGAAAACAAAAACTAAGGTTCTAGTAAAACAACAACAACAACAACAACATAGCCTCAGTCCCAAATTAACTGGGGTCGGCAACATGGATCAAACTTTTCCATTGTGCTCGATTAAGTGCAATTGATGGTGAGCTTTTCAAACCATTCAAATCTCTCCTAATTAATGCATCCCATGTTAACTTTGTTAGAACAGAGGGACTTGCAATGACTTCAAAGCGTGTAACACCGCCACTTTCCTAAAGGAAGTTTTACTCTCTAAAGCGCAAGAGTCGGCAAATATCCTAAAGGATACGATGAAGTAAACCCACCTTTCACTTTGCAAAGTAGTGAAAAATGAAAACAAGAGCGATTCTTTGGTAAATTTCGAGATAATTTCTTCCTCCCCGAACCTCTCCTCTTATAGAGCACCGGTCATGACCAGTTAGAGTGAAAATGGGGTAGTGGAGCGATGGGAACAGTCAAGCATTGAATGAAAATGGGGTAGTGGAACAGCAATGGAGTAGTGGAGCAGTAATGGAGTAATGGAGAGCAGTTTCAACTGCATCCACTCAGTCACTTTAATAACTACCCATTTAATCTCGAAAATGGTAAAAATTAATGGTAAAAAGTTTTACCCATGGTTAGCTTGCACACATATACACGCACGCGCACGTGCAAGTGCTAAGTGCGCCTATAAAAGCGCCTAAAATGCGCCATATGCCGCATAGCACTTGTATTTTATTTTTACACACCGAAGTGCAAGAGTACATATATACTCTTTAAACTTGAAGTTCCTAACCAATGTGGGACTAAACATTTATTTTGAAAATGTTCAACAAACTTTGGTGCCCCTACCTCGTCGAATTTCTACAGTTTCTATTGAGTCAAGTTTTCTAGTTTGGGGCATTTGTAGGCCGTCTTTGCGAGTGACCAAACCACCGCAACCGCCCTTCCCTAATCTTTGTATCAATTGGTGCTACTCCTACTTATCTTTGAATTTCTATATTTCTTATTCTATCTTTACGAGTTTTACCATACATCCACCTAAGCATCCGCATTTCTGCTACGTTCATTTTATGTAATTGTTGTTGCTTTACCGCCCAACATTCACTTTCATAGAGCATAGCTGGCCTAATTGCGGTCCTATAAAATTTTCCTTTTAACTTAGTAGAAACATTTCGATCACAAATCACCCTTGTTGCACTCCGCCATTTCTTCCATCCAGCTTGAATTCTATGTGTGACATCATTCTCAATGTTACCATCATTTTGTATGATTGATCCTAGGTATCTAAAGTGGTTTACCTTAGGAACTTCTACTTCCCCTAATTTTACCACTCCGTCATCTCGATGTCTAGTGTTTCTAAACTCACAGTGCATGTATTCGGTTTTCGTCCTACTCAACTTAAAGCCTTTAGATTCTAATGTATTCCTCCAGAGTTCTAATTTCCTATTCACTCCATCTTTTGTTTCATCCACTAAGACAATATCATTTGCAAATAGGTTCTAGTAAAACAATGTGAAGATAATTGTTAACGGCAAGCCTTGTGGTTCTTCCAGTTCCAGGTGCCTCGTACCCCCTCATCGTTTTGAAACAATCAATTTTGAGGGATATATGGTTGAGAAACTCCCATATTCAAAAAATAACGACGACCAATAAAAGAGAAGGAAACCCATATCTTGGAACAGAAAGCCAGTGATTTGACAAAAATCTTCACATTTGAAGTCCAAAACTCAACGAATTTCCTAAAACAATTTCCAAATAACTCAAGTAATTTTGCCATGGTTGTGATTCACTTTCTTTACTGGAGAGGAAACAGAGCTAATAATCAGCAGAAAGTCCAAAGAAATTAAAAACAGCAAGCCAGCAGCCTAACATCAACTAAAGAATTCATGAGATATGTGTACAGCAAAGAGGACTTAAAGGCATCGTTGATACAACAACGATAGAGCCACAATCCAAATTAATTGGGGTTGGCTAAATGGATCAAACTCTTCCACTCCGCTCGATTCAATGCCCTTGATGGCGTGATTTCAAAATCCTTAAAGACATTATAAATATCCTTTCTAAAGTTTAAGAATCGCCCCGCCTCAATTTATCTTAATCTGAAACCTACATAAGATAATAACATAGTAAACATACACCTCCTCGATTCAAAATTGGTTAGGGGCGGCTACATAAATCAAACTCTTTGACTCCACTAAGTTATCTTAATCTTAATTTTATCTCAAATGATGGTATTCTTGTTTGTATGTGAAAAGTTCAACATCAATGTGCCTTTAACCTATCGTGACTCGAATCAGTAACACTTAGTAACATTACACATCAGCAATGGTTCAACACTTAATATTTATTTGCATGTTATCAACCTTTTAGGCTGTAATTTCAGGTTAACTTAATTTGTGGATTGTGCTTCGTAAATTCGTAATTAAGTAGGCAATGGCAAATAACTAAGGTGATGAGCACTATCTTTGGAGGAGTATTGTCTTTCTTGTTATGAAAACTTGGCAATGACAACGCTAGCTCTAAAGCTAGTGCTATTGAACATGAGCTTTGTTACCTCTGCTTTCTCACCATCCTGCTTTTATTCACACATCAATTTTGTTATCTTCGCTTTATGAAGAGACGATTCTTAAACTTTAGAAAGGATATAATAGTTTACATATCTTATGGAGACACGATTCTTAAACTTTAGAAAATGGGCTCTAGAGTCCTCCTTTATCCGGACTTGGGACCAGCTATGAAGCGCAGATAATGTCCTACATAAGTAATTCCAAGAAAATGTAATTAGATCTAATACGAATACATATGAAATTATTTACGGAGTTCAAAATGGGTTATTGTGCAAGGAATTGCTAGTTGTGACAAGGCTCCTTTGTATAACTTCATACACAAAGCTGAGATGGTCCAAATTGACATCTCCAGTAGCAGTAGGGCTGCAGACAAAAATACCCTAACCTCCTTATACTTGATCTTCTCATTTGAATACTAAACTCCATCTAAAAACATCATAATTTCTTCTCGATACATCAATGCAGAGAACGAGCCTAGTTGAGTGATGAATAATAGTCATTTAATCATCCCAGTCATTATATTTGCTAGATATGAACCACAGAAAGTTTCACACTTAAAATGTAACATGAACCTGACTATGTAATCACTGCCTGGCCAAGTCACATACCAAACTAAATTCAATATCACAGTGAAAAATAATTTCCAAGTGACTCTACAAAATGCAATAGAATAGCATAGCATATGCATATTGACATAAGAGGAAAGCGGGAAAAACATGAGGCTGGAGCAAATCATAGGACATTATAATCTTTAAAAAGTACCACGAAATCTGACCTTTTTTGGATGAACATCATCGAATACATGAGCTTGCCCTGCATAAAATATAGTCATCTGCCGACTAACAGATGCCAGTCCATGTCGACTTGTAACCATAATAAAAGAATAAGATAAAAGGATTAATCTCCAACCACCTTAAAAAAGCAGAAACAGATAAACTACCAGAAAATATCTACCTCCCAGCATTAGAAGGTTCAGGAGCCGCAATCTGAGTCCCAGACTTCAATGTGCTGCCACTCAGCAGAACTCCTGATAGGTTCCGATCACGGGGAACACTAACAGTATTAATGGCGCTACTGGTATTTATGGCGCTTAATATTCCAGAACCTTTTATGCCAGTTCTTGATCCTTCGTCAGCTGCAGGTTGTGAAATAATCGACGGACCAGCATTGCTATCTCTATATAGACTTGAAGATATTTTATCTGCATACGCTGCAAATTGGCCAAGACGTTGATTCTGGGAAGTTGGCCCTGCGCTCATAGGATTAGACCGTTCCCACTTGGAAGCGAATGGTTCCATTCTACCACTACCAGAAGGCTGTAGCACGGGGTGTGAAGTAGAAGTTGGCCTTGGCGGTTGCATACTAAAGAACATGTCGTCGTCATGAGAACCTCTAATTCTCTCTCCCACATTATTCCTATTAAGGATCTGAAGTTCAATGAGTCAAGCAATGTCAGGAAATAAGAAAGCTCCACTAACTTACAATGCTTATGGATTCCACAACAGCCATATTAGACTAAAGAAAACATAATGTTGGAATTGGAAATGCTATTCCACTCACCCTCATCAGATGCGAGCTTTCGAGGGGATCTTGCCCAATTTGAGGCGGCGGCGTCGTCCTGTCTCTCGCCCAACCGAGAAAAATCGAATCGGAATTGCTCCTCTTTCGTCCCGCAAATCTGTTACTCAACTCAGAGATGGGCAAATTGCTTTTAGGACCTTGCACCGGCACCCCCTCGAAATGATTTCCCATCTGCCTTTCTACTAGCATGATTAACAACACAAAAGGCAAACTTCATTTCCATTACAACAAAGAACAATCCTCAACAAGAAAGGCAAAGCCATGCTTTTTCAACACCACATCAAAATGGGCACATCACATTACATCCATTTCACATCATATCAAATTGAAAGAACACCAACCTTGCTTTACAGCAAAAATTTAATATCAAAGAAAAGATCAGAAGATGCCTTAAAAGTGATCCAACAAAGAAACATAGGAGGCCTCAAAAGGGGAAAAGTGCACCAACTTCACAATCATGTTGAGGAAAAAAATCAAATAAAAGTAAGAAAAGCACACAAGGGATTGATAGTTAAATAATAAACAACAACAACAACAACATAGCCTCAGTCCGAAATTAACTGGGGTCGACTACATGGATCAAACTTTTCCATTGTGCTCGATTAAGTGCATGATAGTTAAATAATATATATATATATATATATATATATATATTAATGAGCTTAGTACTGCACACAACCACTCCACTTCAACAAGAAACCAGAGAAATAAAGATACCCAGATTGAAAAAACAAGTCAGGAACCTAAAAAACTTCGGGATTTCAACAGAAACTCAAAATCAAACCTACCCTTGAAAGAAAAGATGAAAAATAGGGAAAATAAGAAAACAAAGAACGCATTTTAGCCCAGAAACAAAAAACAGAGGAAAACAGAGGAGGTAGTGTGGTACTGACCAGAACCCAGATCAGATGCCTCAGAAAGCAATCTCATTTCACCCCCAAAAGAGATTTTGCTGTGTTGGTTGTTGGGGGGCAGAGGAATTGATGAATCTGGAGCACAAGTGGTGCCAAGAAAATCATGGAAAATGGGTTTCTCACCTTCTTTACTAGTGTTAGGATTATTAACATCGTTTTCTCTTGTGTTGTGGTGAGCCATCATCATCAGTACCGCCATTTCACCATGAAATCATGCTGTAGAGCTCGTCGTACCAACAAAGCCTCTGAACCTTCGCTACAAAAGTACTACCAGTGATACAGAAGCTAGGATTTTCAGGAAAGGTAAAGCAACATTGATGATGGAAACAGAGAAAAGAGGGTCTCACTCTCTCAAATGGGGAGATTAGAGAGAGCACTGACAGTCTTGAGAGACATGCGCACACGATCAGTAGAGCATTTAAAAGCAAAAGTTGTTCTTTGCTCTGTGTTTTTGTGTTTCCCCAAAACCTCTTCACTTTTATTATGCCTAGAGAGAGAATATTGGTTTTTGTTTTGTTATTTTATTTTATTTTAAATTTCTTTAAGTTTTCCAATACAATAGCTCTGACTAAACCACTCTCGGATACTGCTAGACCGCTTGTGATGGGTCAGTCTACAAGCAGTAGTAACTCGAAAGTAAGATCTTACTTTAAAAAATAAACGATTTTTAAGTACGATAAGGTCGCTTGTGGGAGTGGTCCGTCTTAATGCGAGTATTATATGACTCTTTATATATAAAATTTAAAATTGAAACCTTACTTAAAATAGAAACTAAACTACTCTCAAGTACTATAAGAAGTGAAAGTCCTTTCAATTGGACCAACTTATTTTTTTTAAAAAATTGTACAATTAAGAAGTGGCACGTGCGATGGTGGAGATGGCACGTGAGGAGGGGGGTAAGGGTGTGGAATGATTGGGAGGATGGAAAGTGGGGGTGGTGGTGGCGGTGGTGGAAAGCAAATTGGGGGATGGCATCGATTCCCATTAAGTACAAATCTTCAAAACCTTACTACTTCTCCTCTTCAATCATAACTTGAAGACTATTATTAACTTGTTATGTTATGGGTTCTGCTTATTATATTTCTCTCTTGTCAATTTTGTTAATGCATACACATTCATCCATTAATAAATTAAGACTTAGTGTTTGTATCCATTTTTTGTTAGGAGTTTGTTTTTATCAGTAGACTAAGCGTATTCGTGTGCATATATGGTTGAGAGTTGAAACAAATAGGCACTATATGTACCTACAAGTCTTTAAAAGCTGAAACTTTGCTTTTCCTCTTTTTGTAATAATTGGTGTTGTCTTGTTCTTAACAAAAGTAAACCTTAAAGATAAGTTATGCTAGTTTGTATTATTTTATTTTATTTTTTTGGTTATATTGTTTCTCGAATCTTGATATAAGTCCACACGGATTACGCCGAAACATTTTTGGTGAGATAGATGATGCGTCACTTTTCAAAAAGTAATATTTGGAGAGAACGTGAATCGACTAGTTTAGAAAGCAATCTACATAAATCACGCAAAATCAAAACCCTAACCTATCTGAGGAATTTATTTACAATTTTTGAGATACTCTAAAAAGTTATTGAATATGTCAAATAAAATTGAGTAGATGCCATCTTTTCATGGCTAAATAGAGAGTCAAGCTCCCATGATGAAACCTGTTTTGTTAGGCTAAGAGTCAACATGGTAATTATCATTTATTGATTTCTAAATAAGAATTATCTAAACAGAAAATAGAATAAATAAATGTAAAAAAAAAAAAAAAACTAAACATTTTTTTTCTTTGAGATATACTCCATCCGATCACAAATATAATGTAACGGCCCATTTTATTAATGTCGTTAATTATCTCGAATTTACAGACGTGGACGCCAGCTCAGATCTACGTGGACGCCGCGGTAGGCTAGGACACACGGGGACCTAGGTATGATAGTTTATTGTGTGTTGGATGCTTATTTGCGGTGTAATTTATTAAAATACATCGCATGTGTGTATGTTGCATAACAATACGTGCGAGATTGTGTGAATTGTATTCGCCTCGATATGCGTGTCGACACGGGTACCGGGTAATGACGGTACCAAATATTAGGTCGGGGAAACTAAAACACACAAATTAAATAAAAATTGGCCAAATAACTAATATGGAATGGGTATTGTGTGGCTAGTGACGAGGCGGTACGCGTATATCGTGGTTCGGACGTGAAATCGAGCGTCGAAACACCCAAAAATGACACTTTTGTGCTTAAAACACATGCGAGTGTCTCAAACATGTCACAATTCGGAGTCAAGGAAGTGTTAGGTTATAGTAAATGGAGGGTTGAGGATGCATAGAGATGCACATGTGAGTGGAGATGTGCCTATAAGTCAACAAGCCTTATCCCACCACCTTTTCTCTCACAATTCTCACTCACACACCCGAACCGGTGAGGTCGAGAGAAGAAGAAGAAGAAGAAACGAGAGAGGAGAAGGAGAGGAGAAGAAAGCCGGGAAGGAGAGAAGAGAGGGTGGAAGCATCGGGATCAAGGTGAGTCCTAGTTAATTTTGTAGTGGGTTTGGTGCGTCGGCCATGGTGGCGAGAGGGGGTTCGACCATGGGAGGCCGAGGTCGGTCGAGGTGGAGATGGCGGGGGCATCTCCCCGCCATCAATTCCACTTGGGTTGGGGTCACCCCAACCAAAAACAACAAGAAAAAAAAAAAAAAGGCCTCGGATGGAGAAGGTGCACGCGCATGGGCCGAGCCTGGACCAATTCAGTCCGGGGTTGGGTCCGACCCAAACCAAAAAAAAAAAAAACTAAAAAAAGAGAAGAAAAGAAAAGAAAAAAGAATTGGGAAAATTTTTGAAAAAATTATATTTCGATAAATAAATAAAAATGGATGAATTTCTATAAAACAAAAAATATGTGGGAATGTCGGACGCGACTTTTGCGGAGTTTTTGCCTCGAAAAGCGCTAAATAAGCAATTTGGCCTAAATTTTAAAAATTTGTTGTAAATTGTCATGCTAAATCGGAATTATTGATAAATGGATATAGGTGGCACGGGTGATCAATTGGCGACCAAGGACCCATTGGACTTGGACTCGGGGATTGATTACGGGGTATTGGAGTGCGTTGTGAGGTTTGTAAAACCTGATTGAAAACTCTGAGTATTTATTTCGCTTTGTATTTCCATTCATTTCCAGTATTCCTTATGGTCTTTATTACATCTATATCTTGTCATTGTTTGGACGGTTGGTTGAGTTACTCCCTACGGATCTTCCGTTGTGTGTCTATGCATTCGAGACCATAGCATGTGTATCAGGAGTTCTCATTTGGATAACGATCCGAGCTAATGAACTGCTACATGTGTCGGTGCGTCGTAGGTCTACGCCGCCACCGAGAGGGACCAGGGGATAACTAGTTGGGTGCGCTCACTAGTGGGATCCCTGGAAGGGTATTTCGAAGTATGGTTTAGTCTGACTGGAACATGCACATACATTTGCACTTTATTGATATATATGCATGCGATGCTCTAATTACAGTTGTGTGTTTACATTCCGCATGTTTATTTAACGGTATTTATTGAATTCCACTTGTTTATTTGAATGCTCGAGAGGAGTTTCTAAGGATTTTACTTTTTGGACTCATCATCCATTTTCTTATGTGATGATTGAGTGCGGATCCGAGTACAAGTAGAGGGCAAAGATCTTAGTCGACTACCTCATTCGATCGTCTGTTGTCGCATGACTACTTGTAAGTGTGTTTGTTTGTTTTCGATATTTTTATTTCTTTTGGGAAGCTGGTGAGTATCATGACATTGTACATGTAGATATCTTATATGGTATAGTCGTCTATCTCTATGAGTATTTTTCGGGGTTTTTTCCACAATAGGATTTGTTTATTTGATTATTACTAATTTTTGAATTAATGGTATAAAGTACGACTTCCGCTGAAAATGTCACTTATACGTTGTACACACAAGTGGATATGAATTTCGAGACAGAAAAAGGACGGGCAGGTGCCGTACACGTGTAGTTGGGCCAGCTAGCAAGGAGTACACAGAGCCACGTCACCCCGGGGCGGCGAGGGCCGCCACATATAAGTCGTTTAAGGTAAGGGCACAAGAATTAAAACAACCTTAATTACAAGTATAATTTACGTATACGCCTTTTGACATTAAATGAATTGAAGAATTGAAGAATCATAAATATTTAAATTGTATAAGGTATAATTGGTAAAAAAAAAAAAATACACTCTCGAATTCTGAAAACGACTTATAATTTTGACCAAGAAGTTTTTACTAAAAAGACATATTTTTTACTGGCGGAAGTAATTAATAAATAACTGAATCATAGACTATATACAGACCAAAAAAAAAAAAAAAAAGAATCAGTGGGGACATAGAGAGGTCCAAGAACCCGTGAGAGTTAACATGCACGGCCATGCATCAGTAATGTCCAGTCTTTAGCATGTTTTAGCAGCAATTCATGAATTAGTACAATAACTTTGTAATAATGTTAGAAAAAGCAAAGATCGGATTCATCCCAAAAGAACTAATTAATTACCATATGACATGCAAGTTTATGGACCCACTGGTATTAGGGCATGATGGACATCATCACCAACCATAATGATCATCTTTAAATTTGTAATGATGCAAGAGAAACAAAAAAAGTGGGCAGATCTATTATATTATACACGATATTGATTTTGTTTTTGAATGATGATTATTAAAGAGAACTTAAAAGAGAAAAGGCAAGATTGCAAAATCCATGAATGAGAGGTACATTGTGATTATTGCGGAACTTGACATTGCATCAAATCGAGCAGAGTAGAAGAGTTTGATCCATATACCTGATCCTACTAGCACGGAAAGCAACTTAGGTTACCAAATTGTGCATAAGTAAAAAATGAGGAATAAAAAAGGCGCAATTCAATCTAATTTCAAGTTACAAGAAGTACATACAAACTTAATAACAATCAACAGTTAAAAAGATGATACATAGAACCACTTCCTCATTTAATTTATCAAATTCTACATTCATAGACATTCAACAGTTTAGTTCTCAGGAAAAATATAAAACTGGTCATTTCGAGTGAAAGAAATACAAGAACAGTATCATCAGGTTGGGACTTGGGAGACCAGCACCCCCTAATGGGCCCCGACGACAGTCAATTCGGACTAGTTCGCATCATTTCCCAGTCGTTCACGCTAAATATCCTCCGGTAAACCATTTCACGAGTATTAGAATAAAATTAGATGACTCGTCGGAGTACTGGTTTAATCATGTATCTACAATTCTGGCAGTAGTATCATTTGGATGAGCTTTCTCCATATCTAATATGACAGGTACCTTATAGGCAACTTTGCATTTTGGCTCTATCCGATGAATCCCTCAACTTACAGAGTTCTCTTGGATCATTAGTTTTCTTTAATATGTCAGACATGGCTTCTGCTTTCCTCATTATGGAGGTTCTCACATCACGAGACCGGTCTCCTTCCCTATACGTATTTGGCAACTTAGTTGAATGCCGAAGCGAAGCCATTTTAGTAGATAGCTTTCTAGCCATTTCATGCATTCCTGCTATCTTCAACTCCTCAATCAGTTTCCTATATGTGAGATACTGAGGAACTAGTCCCCTTCGAATCATATCCTCGAAGTAATCACATGCTTCCTCAAATCTGTGTAATTTGCATAGCAAATGAATCAACATTGTACTTGTAGCTAGATCTAAATCACACCCCCTAGCTCTCATTTCCTTTGCGACCTGCATCGCTAACTCTAACCTCTCTTGCTCGCACAACATCTTGATTAACAAATGGTAAGTGAGCCTATCTGGCTCATAACCTGATTCTATCATCTTAGTATAAAGATTCATCCCCTCCTCAATCTTCCCAAATTTGGAAAAGTACCGAAAGAAGTAATTATAAGTTGTCGGCGTAGGAACCAACCCCTTCCCTATCATCATCTTAAGAATCTTACTAGCACCGACGAGGTTTCCCGCTTTGCAAAACCCCTTCACCAAAGAATTATACGTCGAAATCGTCGGTCCTTCCTCCAAAACAGACAATCTCTCCAACATCCCCATTGCCTCCTTAAACCTCCCAGCCTCACCCAATGCATCAACAACAGGATTACAAACAATCACATTGGGCTCAATCCCTTCCCTCCTCATCTCATCAATCAACTCCATTGCCCTCTCCACTCGACGCATCCGACAATACCCTTCGACAAGGGTCCCATACGTCACAACCGACGGAGCCACATTGTCCTTCCTCATACTCTCCCACACCCTCTCAGCATGCTTAAGCTTCCTCAGCCTAAACCACCCATTAATCAAAATGTTATAAACCCTAACAGAGGGCACCCAATCCGGCTCCACCGCCTTTTTCCGATCGCAATACTTAGAGCCAACCCTAACATGCCCTTCCTTACAAAGAGAATCTAACATGACCTCAAAAAGCCCTAATTTCCAATCAAGATCCAAACTTTCATTCAGATTTTGCGCAAATTCAAAGGTTCGAATCGCGGGCGAGGTCATACCTGCGCGGGCGTAGCGCCTGATGAGGATCGCAAAGGCGTCGCTAGAGATCACCGATGAGGAATCGGATTCGTGCCCGTTGTTGTTGAGGCAATCGAGGATCAGAGACCAGGCGGAATCGAAGGATCGGGACTTGGCGAGGAGGTCGATCATGGCGTTGAAGGTTGAGGGGGTTGGGCGAAAAGAGGGGTTTTTCTGGGCCCATTTGAAGAGGGTGAAGAGGGGTTTTGGGGAGGAGTCGAATTGGGTGAAGATTTGGTGCAACAATGTTGGGATTGGTTTGATGCCGGTGTCATCTAGGGCGGATTCGAGTGAAGGGCCGGAGAGATTAGGGTTTCTGAGGAGATTGCAGATTAGGGCACAGTCGGTTTGAAGAGATTGGGTGCTAGGGTTTGCAATTTGATCTTCTCGTCCTCCTCCTCGTCGTTGTTGTTGTTGGGGCCAGTTGATGAGGGGATTGCCTGGAAGAGAGAGCCATGATTGATTGGAGAAGAATCGACGAACACGGAAGAGTTTATGGAGCACTGGTGACCTGAACATCAGAAACTAATGCGTTTCCTGTTCATGCAATGTTTGCCTCTCTATAATAAACCTCGAGATGTGTGAGCATGTGTCACGAGGTGAATTGCACATCACCCGATCGAGTCAATACTCAAAGTCGGTGCTCAAAGTGAGTTACCAAAACATTTTCCTTACTCCAAAGTCCTTCTCGGATTAAGTTGGCTAATAATCGACGTTTTATTCGTGTCTAATCGCGTTGACTCATTTATGATCTAAACTATGTCAAGCTCAAATCTTTTTATTACCTGATATATTCGTGTTAGATTACTATGTTGGTACAAGGATTGCCACCCCTATGTAAGTTCGATTTAGGTCTAGCCGCTAAAGAGTAAAGCTCTTGCAGAGCGAAAACGACTTCATTTAAAAAGCCTCAATTCAAGAGACTTAAAACTTGAAGGAGTACTTATTTAGTTGCAGAATAAATCTATCTATTTGGTGTAACTCCTTTATTAAAAAATCCTTAATTTGATTTTCTGGTTCGGCCACTAGTGGCGTGCTTGAGAAATATACAAAGAATAAAAAAAAGAGGTACTGCTTACATGGATAAATACATTAAGTTTATTTTAAGGAAGGAATATACATGGTGTTGAAATGGAGCAAGTGCATCTTGAGTGGAATATAGTAAATGGTGCTATGCCAAGGACTGAATATACAGATTTTATGCAACAATTGAAAGAGTTGCCTAGGCTTGGGTTTGGAGGTCATACTACTGCTGCTATTACAAATATATCTGAAGAAGACCCAGGTCATGCTCAAAATCTAGTTGAAGTGTTTCAATGATATGTTCCTTATCTATCTCCTTTGGAAGTTGAATGTTCTGATAGCAAAAGCGAAAATCAAAGCAAAAAGGACGCCGAATGCCACTACAACAACGCCGGCAAAAGGCAAAACCTCGTGCTTGTAGCCATACTCATGTCTTATAAACTCCTTTAGGGGAAGTGAATGGACTCCATTAGAGAGCTTTACAGGTTCTTCAACGTTGCCGTATTGGGATGTCATGAGGCCGTAGAGACTCCATGCGATCGGATTCATCCAGTAATACCATCTCCACCAAATGGGGATCCTCTGCAAAGAAAGAGCAAATTGAGCAACTGATACCAAATAGTTTGGCTGGATTCTTCCAAACCAGCATATGAAAAACATTTATAGGATCATGTTCTATTATTGAGGCATCATGTAATGAGCATGGACAGACTCGGATATTTTTGCCGCTATAAGCACCTTATATAATTGAGGCATTTAGGTTCGCCTCATCAACAGTAGACAGAATAGCAAGCACAAGCTCAATGCTATCGAAATTTGCAAATGAAAAAAAAAAAAAAAAAAAAAATTGCAGTGTAGAACATAAAAGTTCTTGTAATCTAGCAAATGGAAATGAGGAAGTGAAACTGCATGTTCATTACCTTGTGAGCAATCATGAATCCACTGAAGAGGTTCCACAACATGTAAAATGGAGCAGCTATAATTGACGCCACACTATGGTTTGGTGTGATTGCAGTGGTCATCATTCCGTAATACGTAAAGTAGAGTACAGCAGTATACATAAAAAATATGTACCAAGCGAACTTCAAAGGATCCCATTCGAATGAGGCCATAGAATAGAACAATGTGCTGTAGATAAGTGACTGGACGAAGACGTATGGCAACTCAATCACCACCTGCACAATCCAAATATACTTGAGCATGGGAAGAAAGTGTCTGCAGCAATTTAAAGAGAGGATGCCTATAAGAAAGACCTGCGCAAACGCAAATGGGAGAGCTGAATACATTCCTGCTGCCCTCTCTCTATACGAAACAGCCCTCTCAATTGAAACAACAGGTTGAACAGCACCGCCGTTTGTAACTCCAAGAAACAGTACTGCAGCATACATAGATCCCATAGCATTAGAAATATCCTGCTGTCTTTCCCTGAAATGCAAAATTGAAGTCAGCAATCAGAATCAAATTTTACAAATAAAAAGAATCATGGTGGGGGTACTGATCAAGACAAGTCTCTTTCTTATTAGAAATGTGATCACATTAAATATAAACTGAAACAAGCATTTCAATTAATATTGAAAAGAGAGCAACATTAGAGGTTGGCTCGATAATTAAACATTGACGAACGATAATTAGAGCAATAATAATTAGTGTAGTTCAATAGCAGTCCATAATAGAGATAAACATGAAGCCACATGGAGAAGGTAGAGAGAAACATTTCGTTGATGATACCTTTTAGAACCAAATTTCCAACAGATTGATCCAAACATCAAAGAAATGATGACTGTGTAGAAGAATCTAACAGCTGTGTATTGTGGATTTCTCCAGTAAGATAGATTTTGCTTCCACAGACAAGATGAGAACTGGTCAAGAAATGTTCTTGCGTATTTGGACGGAAAGCTTAATTCCTTTGCATCAATGCTTGGTTTGCTAAGTCTTTCAACCAACTCTTTGTTTCGCCTGATGAAGGAAAATGAAAGAATTAGGCATACAACATGGAAAAGCGCCTGTATGGGAGCAACACCAAGGAAATCACACATACTGATATAGTCTAGATCTTCGATAAACTTCAGCAAAATCAATGCCAAGGCGACTTTCTTCAGCTGGAGAAGTGGCCTCTAGCATCCATGCAGCTGGATTATACCCAGGCTTGATCTCTTTCACTCCTTCAATTGCCTAGAATGAGAAATATCTAGCAGATTAGAGTAAAGAGAAATACACATTTCCCACAAAAAGATGAAATATAATCATGGAGTTGAAAAATAAAAGGAAACAAGAAAAAGCCACCTCGAAATACTGGACAAGCCTTCGTGACCTTTCTCCCAATGGACCTGCATAGATGAGCTCTCCTCCACGCTTCATGAATAAGAGCTGTGAACAGATAATTAATGATAAAGGTGCTTGACAAGGAAAAGGAATTTTTAAGAAGACGGAAAAAAGTAATGAAATCAGTGATTTTGCTTCGTGAATAATAGCAAGTGAATAAGAGTCGAAACCTCATCAAAGGACTCAAATATGTCTGTGCTTGGCTGATGGATAGTGCACACAATTGTCCGTCCAGTATTTACGATATTCCGCACAGTCCTCATTACAATCGCCGCAGATCTAGCGTCCAACCCTGAAGTTGGTTCATCCATAAAAACAATAGATGGATTGGCTACCAGCTCTACTGCAATTGTCAGCCTTTTCCTTTGCTCCGTGGACAGCCCATCCACACCTGGAAGGCCAACAAGAGCCTCCCTCAAAGAAGTGAGCTCCACAAGTTCCATCACCTCTTCAACAAAATCCTGAAAAGCCGCCAAAACAGAAATTATCTTTAGCCAGATCTATCATTATGTCTATGACTTATGAGCTAATTCATCTTACATTGTTACCTTTTGTGTCTTTGAATCAACATGAGAAGGTAATCGCAACCAAGCAGAGTAAAGAAGCGACTCGTGAACAGTCAAACAAGGAGAATGAACATCATTCTGCTCACAGTAACCAGAGATCCTTGCAAAAGTCTCCTGCTTTTTGGGATAACCAGAAATGTATATGTTCCCTTCTATGACTCCACCAGTTTTTCTACCAGCTAGAACATCCATGAGGGTCGTTTTACCAGCACCGCTGATTCCAACCAATGCAGTAAGAATACCAGGCCTAAATGCTCCGGTGACATTAACTAACAGCTGCAATCTTTCTTCTAGTATGCCTTGTTGTTTCAGTTCCTGTTCCATTACAGTGTAAGAACAAACTCAAAACAACAACAACAACAACATAGCCTCAGTCCCAAATTAACTGGGGTCGGCTACATGGATCAAACTTTTCCATTGTGCTCGATTAAGTGAAGAACAAGAACAAACTCAAAAGAACTCGACAAATAGCATATAAAAGCAGAAGCCGAAGGCATACCACTGGGACATCAACATAATAGTTTATATTGCTGAAAGCCATAGAAAGAGGTTGAAATGGAAGAACCATGCCTCTTTGCGCTTTTATTATATCTTTTCCTGCAAGAATAGGTAGGTAGTTAGCTCTAATTCGAGACTAGAAAAACAAGAAGCCGAGATAAGAACAGATGTAGGAAGCTTCATCAAACACCTGCCACGGAATGAGAATGCTGCAAGAAGTCTCTCAACTGGATAACAACATTTTCACTTTTCCCTTCAACACCCTGGTGTGGAAGTTCCTTTTTCGAAACAACAGCCTGTCGCTTCCCCAGAGCTACAAGAAATTTAAGAAACAAACAAGTCACTTGCAGTTTTTTCACAAATGAATTTGAAGTCATGTAGCTCCGAAAGATAGGGACAATACTTACGATTGAGATAGGTCAAGAAAATTGTGAAGAGGATGTTGAACAGGATAGTGTAGCCTAATAAGGCACCAACACCAATCCAATACCAATAACTCTCAGGAAATAGAGTGCGTGCTTTCAGCAATGCCTTGCCCATTGACATGTTAAATGGTGCTCCAACCATCTAAACGACATAACAACGAAAGGGATTTCATAAAAGACAAGGAAAGTGCCATAAACAAAGTTACATAGAGAAGTTGAGCTTTTTTCGAGTGGGATCAAAAGTTGTATTTTTTAGCAGAATCAAAATTTATGTCAGTGACAAGTATTTGACATTAAAGCATAAGTACAAGAAAGTAAAAAAAAAAAATGTAAGCATTTTGAAACGCCATTTAATTTTTGGAAAAAAAATACATGAATCATAAACTCATATTACCTTGTCCCAAGAATGACCAAGAAATTCATTAACAGATGCTGCATTTTGAGCATACATCAACGGAGAAAACCAATAACCCCAGATCCACCAGCTGGGAATGCTATCTATAACAATCAATACATAGAAAAAATAAATAAATAACCGTGATCTCAAATGAAGATGGAAGAAAAAGATTGTCTAAATTTGAACCTCTAGAAATGATGAATCCTCCAAGAGCCATCACAACCAACATTGCAAAAGATCCAAAAGTGTTGGCAACAATCATATTTCGACCAAGGGATCCCATCACCCGAAAAAGTGATGTAGACATCTGGTGCAACAAGAAATATAGCAGGAACTGCTGAACGAATCTGCAGAGCATTATGACATGAAAAAATAATTGAGTACAAGTTAACTTTGAAACTCAAGCAAACTTCATCATGCACAGAGCAAGAAATTACCTGATTACGCTTGGATCAAATCCAATCACGTAATACGTGACCACAACCCACATAGCGGACTCAGCTAGTGAAATTGGAATACTTAAAATCCAACAAGGAATCGTGTACGCCCAGCACGGATAAAAGTGCAAGTCCCGATGCTTATAGATCACTGGAAGCTTAGCTACCAACATTGGCACCTCTGTGAATCCATTAAATAAAATAATAACCATAGCAAAGTACAAAGCCCCAAGATAAATGCCAGCATCTTCCATTGTATTGTGGTGCATGGAGGTTCGAAAAAATACTGTCATTGTGATTATTGCAACGAATAGAAGCTGACAAAGGAGAAAATAATCTGTACATCAGATATTATTATGCAACATAATGTTTCATGAGCTAACTGAACTGATAATCACCTGTATGAATCTGAAAACATAAATAAATGAATTCCTCTTCATAAGTAACTTCTGCCAAGAATAGGTAGTCTTCAGAAGCTCCATCCTCTTTACTCCGTAGGTGGAAGTTGAAAGTGCCGCAGGATGGTTATATAGCCTGTCAAAAGGAATGGCTAGTTCCTCAGACAAACGTTTACCTACATGGAAGGAACGGAAGGCTTCTGCAAACTTCACCACCGGTATGTATTGGTAGGTGCAGTCGGGAACTGACCAATACTGCTCTTGATCTTTCTCAGATATGACCTACAAATTGCAAAGAATTCTTTTCTCAAAACTCTGAAGCCACAACAAAATCTACATGCATTGTCACCAATTACTTACTTCTTGCAAGAAGTCAGCAACATTTTTTCTTGCAGGACATTTAAAACCCATGAAAGCAAAGAAGTCAAGAGCAGATTCTCGGGGTCCTTGGTATACTATTTTTCCTTCGCATAAAAGAATAACATCGTCAAACAACTCATATGTTTCGGGAGCTGGTTGCAGAAGCGAAACAATGGTAGTCCCATCAAGCGCACGGTTTGAATGCCTAAGGTACTTGATGATTTGATAGGTTGTTGAACTATCAAGTCCAGTTGATATCTCATCCATAAACAGAACTCTAGCAGGGCCTACTAGAAGTTCACCTGCAAATCCAAGTATTAGTCAGGATCTATTAGAACTTCTGAAATGAAAAATACGGAATAGTACCAAAGATCCAGAGGGAAAAGATATGCACCTGTAGTAAGACGCTTCTTTTGTCCCCCCGAGATTCCCTTAAGCATCTCATCTCCAACCAAAGTATCAGCACAGATATCTAAACCTAAAATCTTTGTTAGATAAAATTTAGTACATTGCCAATTTTATGAAATTGCAAGAGAAGTTCTACGAAAGATAAGAGTATTAAACACTTTAATATGGAAGGAACACACCATAATGCTTATATCTCGTAAAATTTAGATATTTCTCAATAGCATAGAACTACAAAACATTCTTTTGAAATCAACAAACAAGTTTAAATGTATAATTTGAAGCAAATGATGCACTTCAAAATGTTAACCTCCTTAGAGTAAATAAAAAAGAAATTTTATACCTCCAAACAAAAGAGAGGTTCAACTAATCCTCGTTTACATGGTTCTATGCATTAAAAAACAGTTTACAGTATCACATGAAGATGCGTTGTCGTTATGTATAACCAAGCAATTAACATCAAAGTTAAACAAAAATTGCAAATCATCTGATCCAATACCTTCAATATGTACTCAACCACAAGGTTCGTTTTCTGCCCCCTCAAGGCTAGTCCCTAAACAAAACAAGCAAAGGAGAGATCAAATGAGCACCAAATCCATAACACTAAACAACTTGTAACTCAAAAACCAAGGAAAAAAGGGAATTAAAACCAACTATTGAATGTATTACTGACCTTCATGAAAATATCGAGATCTTCATCCGGTTTTATCCCACTATTCTTTTCCCTTCTGACCAGCTCCAATAGCATATCTATAGCCGTATTGCAAATTCAGCATCAAAGTTATGTAAATTCTCTACTCAAAATGATAATTTCTGAAGCTCACCGTATTTAGTTCCAACACCTTGACAACGACCTGAAAAATCAAGTGTTTCCCTAACTGTCATCTCTGGCACATGCCAGTCATATTGACTAACATAAGCAGAGGTCCTCTGAGGAACAAATTCATTTAGACCGTGTCCGTTATATGTGATTTTCCCTGACATCTTCAAAACAATATAAAGTTATCAATGAAGAGTGAAACTAACTAACAATCAAATGGAAAAAGAAATCGATGCACTTGTGACGCTTAAATTATTTGGACATTTTCTCATGAGCGTCAGCTATATCTATTTAGAACTACCATTTAACGAAAAGCTGAATAAAGATTTACGGCAGAACTTGGACATAATTACTTTCATCTCAGAATGCAGTCATTTCTCCTTTCACAGCTCATAATACCAATCAAAATTTATATCCATGAAGCATAAAATGACTGTTCACCACATCATTTTCAGTTTTCCAGTTAAAGTTCTTATCTTTCAAAGAAAACTAAAATGGCACCAATGGCAAATGAAAATATGGATACCTGCAATCCAGGTCCTAGCCGTCCTGCAAGTGCCAAAAGCAATGTTGTTTTTCCAGAACTCGGAGGACCCAAAAGCAAGGTCAGCCTGCAACCACAATGCCTCATCAATAAACAGTGACCAAATATGAAGCCAATTTGCAATGAAATGAGGTTCATAACT
This sequence comes from Stephania cephalantha, assembly GCA_039657325.1. Lineage (NCBI taxonomy): Eukaryota > Viridiplantae > Streptophyta > Magnoliopsida > Ranunculales > Menispermaceae > Stephania > Stephania cephalantha. The sequence goes on from CM077569.1 coordinate 59,454,100, forward strand.
AACCTGGAGGGCCTAATGACTCCACTAATATCATCTAGAATTGAGTGTCTCCTTCTCCTTCCGCGGAAAACCCTCAACTGCCTCAAGAAAAGCTTTGAAACGCAAATAGAATCGTCAATTAGTGACAATCCACCACTCAATTGAGCACCCATTGATACTAATTAGTACTAAATTAACCATCCTACCTACCTCAACCATGTTAAAAATGAAATTCGGAATCGTCGGCAATGCTCTCCTCCCAGTGTGGACATAAGTCCCCACTTTAAGATTCTGAAACCGAACTTCAATCTTGGGGAACTCCAAAGCCACTCTACAACACACCAATAAACCAAATAAAAAAAAAATACCAAATCATGTACTACAAAAAAATGGGGGAACCAGAAACGACATCAACAACAAAGCCCCAATCTCAAATTAGTTGCGGTTCGCTAAACAGATCGAACAAACGTTCATTGTGCTCGATTTAGAGCACTTAATGGCATGCTTCCAAATTCAAATCTCAATTTCACAAAGCCAAATAACTAGTGAAAAAATCAATTCAAATATCGAATTAGGGCCTAATCAAGCAACAACAACTACATATAAAGATTTACACAAAGAAGGCAAATTGAGATAAAGGAAAAGGGGGTTTACGCGTCGAATCTGTGGCGCATCCGATCGAAGAAGCGCTCGACATCGTCGTCGACGGCGCTAACCAACCGGTGCAAGAGCAGCTTCTGCTCATCGGCCTGAAGCTCACCCACACTGACTTCTGCCACATCCCCACCAACATTCCTGAAAAACCCTCTCCTCGCTCTCTTATAAGTAGGCAGTCTCTGAAGCGCCGCCCATCTCAGCGCCTCCTCGTCGTCCCCACCGTCTTCACCGATGGAATTCGGCCTCCCAAACACACTCTCCGAACCACTCCACATTGTCAACAAAACACAAAACAACGAAAAGGGGAGCTAGAGAGGTGGGAATGGGGAAATGGGTAGTGAGGATTTGATGAGCAATGCAAGAAATGAAGCAACTTTGTGGGCAAAAGGGGTTGGTTGTTGAGTTCTGCATTAATGGCTCTCTCTCTCTCTCTATGTGTAGTAGTAGTAGTAGTAGTAGCACTACCATGTGCGTTGGGTTTGGTTGGAAAATGTGGTGTTGAGTAAAACAGGGGGAGAGACATTAAAGAGCATTGGAGAGATTAGATTGATATCTACAAAAATTAGCATTGAATTGGATTATGAATTATGGGTGTTGTGTGATTTACAGTCTCTAAAAGCAGTTGGGGTCGAAAATTGAAGACCAATTAAGTGGGGGTTATTGGAGGGATTAACGATTGGTAGGTGGAGAGGTTGCAAGTATTGTTCATCCACTTGAAACTACGTATGTTTGTATGCATGAGTTTTCGTAAAAGTTGTTAACGATTTTGTTTAACAAAACTGGGTTTTGATTTTGAAGATTGTGTTGTTGATGTTGGATTGGAGAAATTGTGGACATAGGAAGAAAAAACTGATGAAGTGGGTCCAGGGCATTAACTACCAACGGGTCCAACAGTTACAAGCTAACTGTACAATTGAAACATAACACTCCGTGCAAATCCGCCTGACTAATTCACGATCGAACATTATTGAGCCTCGTAAAAAAGGTCAATCCTTCCAACTTAATTTTTTTCGTCAAACTTGAGACCTAATGAATGTCTTAAATTATCTTAGATTTATTTATATACTATCAAAATATCATGTTGATTAATTTGAGTGCAAAAATCAAAGAGGAAGGACATAAGCATCAAAAGCATTTAGACTTAATTTAGAAACTTAGACTTTTATAGTTGGACAAAATTCATCTCTCCAACTTTGGAAGTGCGAGGAAAAACGATTTATTCAAAAAAAAGAAAAAAAGGAAAATTAATTTGAGCGCAAAAATCAAAGAGGAAGGACATAAGCATCAAAAGCATTTAGACTTAATTTAGAAACTTAGACTTTTATAGTTGGACAAAATTCATCTCTCCAACTTTGGAAGTGCGAGGAAAAACGATTTATTCAAAAAAAAAAAAAAAAAGAAAACGTAACTTTAGACATTGGAGCCTCAACTACTCAACACAACTCCACATTAAAGATTTTTTAAGATGGAACTCCATATTAAGAATCATCATTTTATAAAGGAATCCTTGGTGGTTATATGATTTTTGTTGTTGTTGTGATAATCGTAGGTGTTCGAACTTTTTAGGCTCGACTATTGTCATGAGGGTCAGTCAGAGGCACCTCAACCCCATAATTTGTGAGAAACCAAGACTTGAAGTTGGATGGACATCAAGCACATCTCAATAACTTTAATTACCACCATATTAATTCAATTGTACGTGGTTATATGATATTTCATGTACATAAACATATTGATTTGATTTCATGAAGAAATGCTATGGCACGTGAAATTGAAATGGAATTTAGACTTGGGTAGGAGATACAATAAATTACTCATACGCATTTGAGAAGACATGCATGGCATTGAGAGGGAAGCGAATTAAATGATGATCAAATCAATTTTGTTCACATGTTGGAGGTCCCCATTCCAATTAAATGTTGGCACAGCTTGGAGATGGCGACTAGACTAATTGGGCATTCAAGTCATTCAATTAACTGAAAGAAAAATTGCATTTTGACACACATTGGCTTGGTAGTAGTCGTAGAACATTAGATTGCTCATCAACTTTAAAATACAAATCTCAAATCCTATCCAACGGACCATAACAACTACTTATAGCCCATCGTTCATGGAAAGATTATCATGCAATCACCTACCATAATTGATTGGTAAATCATATTACTTCCATGCTTTAATTTGTTCTCATCTCCTAATCTTTTGACTTCTACGTCCAATCACAACACAATAAATGATAGGAAAATTAGAGAAATTATTTATCGTTGGTGTATTGTACAAGGAAGATTCACCAAAAAAATGTTCTTTCATGTCAAACCAATAATTACCATAAATTGATTGCCAAAACAAATACCATAAATTGCCTACATTTGTTGAAGGAATGAAAATAAAAATAAAAAAGTTACTTAAAAAAAAAAAAAACATGCTTCATTTTATTGTCGGGAGAGTTGAGAGATGTAATTTTAAAGCCACGCCTAAGTTTCTCATAATTTTATACAATAAAATTTAATAATTAGGTCCATTAATTAATGATTAATAAAATTTCTATTTCATTTCAAAAAATAAAAATAAAAATCAGATGATATTTTTTGATATATGCGTTTGTATGTAGTTAGTCTTGTAAACTCTTAGTTACACAACATATGTCATAATTTGAAGCTTTTTCAAAAGATTTTATCACATGTGCTTTCACATCTGCGAGGAAAGTGAACGTCATTTTTTTTTTCCAAGTATAACATTAAATCTAAAACTCGGACGACTTGGCCTAGTGGTAAAGGCGAGCCAAACGTGGGCCACTGATGACCTCTTTCCACAATCCCAAGGCTCATTGAACTAATCGATTAAGTGTTTAAATATTCATGGTTATTCAAAAAACATTAATTAATTTACTTTTTAGAAAATAAAAAAAAAAAAAAAGTTCCAATGTGTAGTTTTGTTTAAGCAAATCAATGTGTATATGCCGAATTGTGAAAGCTAGGATAGTAAATGTGTGGATCAAAAATTCACGTCACATTTGGAAAAAGAAAAAGAGGGCCGCTAAGGGCACCCCACCATTTAATGAAGGCACCCAAAGTTTTTGTAAAAATTCGCAAAAGTGGAAAAGACTATTTTGCCCTTGTATATATAGTGATTCAAACCCTACAAATCATTTTGACAAAGAAAAAAGGCACCCCACCACAAGGTTGAACCCCAAAGCCACATTGCATTTGGCGAGCGTTGATCGATTATTGCGGATTGTCATCATCCGACAAGGTAACAATGTTTGATAACCATATGATGGTTTGAAGGAACTGTTTTTTGTCAAGGTAGGGTTTCTCAAATTTTCGAGATGTTTTTTCACTGACGCGATTGATTCGGCCTCGCAGACCGAGAGTTATGCACACTTCTGGCCACCATCCACCGAGAATCGAAACAGCCTCAGTAATGGACAACCGAGAGCTATTCTACATTCTCATTGGACATCACCGACAGACAAACTATACACTTCGACTTACTCTCGTGAAGTGGTGACCGAGACGACAATAAAAGTCTCGGTTATGGACAACCGAGAGCTATTCTACATTCTCGGTCATGCTTGGCCGAGACTGTAAACAAAATCTCTGGCCTGCGTGGCCGAGACTGTAAACAAAATCTCTGGCCTGTGTGGCCGAGAACCACGAACGCCCAATAAATGAACCATTGAATGCACCGCCACACAAACATAACAACTACTCTATCAAATGCAACTTAATTAGACTACCAACGCACATTCAAACGATCGATTTCAACACTATCGACGTGTGAACGAAAAACTTGAACCGAGCCCTAATTTGGATATGAAATCGACCAAAACTCAGAGTCTTCAAACTCGAAAAACGTCCTACAACAGAGGAGAGAGACATAGAGGAACGAATACAACTTAGATTCGGGATTGCTAGGTGGTTCGTTCACGAGAAATGGAGAAAGTCAAGCAAGAGGACGGTGGTGGGGGTGGTGGGGTGCCCATGGTTTGCACGAGGGTGGGTGAGAGGGTTTTTTGCACGAGGGGCATTTTCGGTATTTTGGGTTTAATTTTTGGGTGCCCTGTAAATCGATTTGTGCCCACATTAACTCGGGTGCCCTCATTAAATGGTGGGGTGCCCTTAGCGGGCCTCAAGAAAAACTGTATGTCATGCAGATCGACATTATCACGCAATCACTATAAAAAAAAAAGGCTTCTAGTAATTAATTAGACTATCAGAGTTTCAAATCGAGGTTTCATTTCCACAATAATCAAATTGTCAAAATCATGTGTCTCTCTCAAAAAAAAAAGGGCATTAAATGGGCACAACCAATCACACAGCTAGTTATTGCAAGCCGATTTAGGAGTTTGATTAATGAATACTACTCCTATATAACAAAAGATATATGTGATCGTCATAGTATCAATTTTTTCGTGAAAAAAAAAAAAAAAACAACATTATTTTCATCAATGACTCAAAAAAAAAAAAAAAAAAAACACCAATAGTTCAGTTTTACATGGTATTGGAAATAGAAATTTGTAGAACCAGTTTTACTTCTATATAATTCTATTCTTTCCTTTTTGGAATAACAAGGAAAGTAAACAACCATTCAAAATCCTCTTTAATTACAATTTATCTAAAAAAATGAATATACCGCAACAGCTAACAACAATATGGTTAGAGCTTGATGAATCATGGAAGAATTCGATATTTGACCTAGCCCTGCAACAAAACCTACAAATTTTAAAAGAGTAATCAACATGAATCTCAATAAAGATTTTTTTTTTTTTTTTTTTTTGAGTAACCGTAGGTATCCAGGCTGTCATGGGGAATCAAACCCGAGGTCGTGCGTCAAACTCACACAACCTCATCATCGCCTTTACCACTAGGCCACACTCGTTCGGGTTTAGTCCTTTTTTATTCAATTTACGGCATCCGCGAAACTTAAAATCGAGACCTCATTTGATTTTACCTTTACTTGGGGACGCAGAACTTGGACTTGGTGGTGGAGCCAGACCTGAGGGGGATGGTGGTGGCTGAGGCCCAAATACAAGCCCATTGCAATCTGCACCAAAGGTGCCTGCCAAGAAACATGACTCCTTATAATTAATTCAATGTCACATACAGAGCTTGCTTAATCAAAACAAAAATGCTACATACACAAATATATATGTCAATGAGACACCAATATATTCGTCACATGCGCCTCGGATTGTATCTTTATGCATGATACGAGACGCATCGATCTAACAACGCAGACATGCTCGAAAATTTGAAAAGGAACTAGTAAAAATATATTTACATTCTTTGAAACAAGCCATGGCTGTTGAGTTGAACAGATTTGCAGACCCTTCATTGCATTTACAAATGTGATTTGTTCCATTTGCCATACAAGTCCCTTCTCCACACCAAGACAGGAAACAAGCTGCAAATGAAAGGATAAGCAAATGAGTTGAACATAATTAATTTATAATCATCTATGAGTCTATGACTGATGCACTTCCAATAAGGCATCTAAGCCTTGAAATGTACTATCAATGAAAATTGTGTCTGTTTTGTAAACTTTACGGTCGGTGAGATTTGGCAATGAAGGAGGTAGAGGAGGCGGGGGTGGAGGTGGTGGCGGCGCACTGCCACCGCAACTGAAATTAAGGGTGCCTGTAGTGAATTCAAAAAAAAAAAAAAAAAAAAAATTAGAGAAGCGATTCATCTGACTCTATAGTAGCGCTTGAAATACCGAGAAAGGACGGCAGAGAGATTAATTACAGTCGGGAAGAACGCAGGCGGGCAACGTCGCAGGACCTACTTGAATCTTTTTCCATCCAGGAAAACACTCACATTCATAAGGAACAAACAAAGTGGTGTTTGAAGGCTTGCATGTTCCTTGTCCACAATCTACTAAGTCACAAGCTGAGGAGTTATCAGCCTTGAAACCACTAATCAAGATGAGGAATGGAAGGCCAAACACAATGAGATTAATGTTTGAAGTCCTAGTGACTGAATACATGTTGAGAGAAGATATCGATGCTGACATGAACTACTGTTGTTGGGGCCAACAAGTGCAGTATATGTAGTCTGTCTAGGAAACTCAGTGCATTTATAGTATTGTTTTGGGAAGGGACGGCAACTATGAATCTATGAAGTTGACTTGTTTTTGTTCTGACTTGAATTGGCGTGGATGACAATACAATTAGCTAGTAGAGACACTAGAAAGCACAAATATTGGCCAAGTTTCAACAACATGCACTGGCCTCTTAAAGGGAAGAAACAAATCCAAGAATATATTGATTTGAATTTCAAAGCTGTGAACTGATTGCAATATTTCGATTACGATCGCCACCCTTATTTTTACTTAGTATATTTAGCTAACACAGCTATTTGACAAGAAAGAAAAAGAAAAAATGTATATAGGCATATGTCACATGAAACTAGATCACCATGGAAATCATGTGGCATTTGTTTCTAAAGAAAATTACTCATATCGCCCAGGAAGTAGTTGTCCCTGCTCCTCTCCTAAATCTGAAATAGACGCTGAGTAAACCGATTTCTACAAGAGACATTATTTATTATAATCCAATATGTACTGAAGAAACTACATTAATAGTGGCTGCTTTTATCTACGAAACAACTACCAAAATGCATGCACTTGATATATAAGTTGATAAGTTTAACACATACACCAAACACAAACTTTATTAATCTCTAACTCGTGATATATATATATATATATTAAATTACATAAACTTGATCACTCCTATTGATCAGAGTAAAAAAAAAATCCTATAAGCAACTAAACTGAAATAGATAGCAAAAACAAAAACACAAAACTAATTAGTCATAGTGTGGTAGTAATAAATTAAAAAGTAGGCATACAACGAGGTAGAACCTCCCTCAATTGATGATATGCATTAACTTAATAAGTATGCGAAGATAAAGTGGTGATAATAAGAATTATTATATTCTTTGATCTGGATGGATTGAGATAGAAAATTGGGTTTGAAATTCAACTTTTCGCGCAAATCACGAAGCTTAAGACATTAGGTGTATTTGGAAATTTTGTTGTGTACCGCTGAAGAATGAAGAATGTTTGGAACTGATGTAGAGTGCGTATATGTGAATAAAGTGATTAATTATTTAAGTTGGCATTGAAGAACAGGGTGATTTGGTTGCTAATGATTTCTGTCCAAACCTGCTGCGTCCAATCTTTGGAACTCTAGCGGAGATTCCTCCGATATATTGTTTTGTAATTTTCGAAACTAATTCTTTTTACTGAATTGTGTTTACACAATTCAGGGATTAATTTTACAGTGTACAACAACAACATAGCCTCAGTCCCAAATTAAGCTGGAGTCATTACATGGATCAAACTTTTTCATTGTGCTCGATTAAGTGCAATTGATTGTGAGCTTTTCAAACCATTCAAATCCCTCCTAATTAATTTTACAGTGTATATTTCAAAAATTCCTAGAGAAAGATCAGGTTTAAAAAAGTTTCATTAAGATCATTACCACGAATTTGAGAATTTTGAATCAATTTCACAACAAAGTGAGATTAAGGGTCTTATACCTACTTATAGCTAATTCTTAGGAAGATTAGTTTTCTATACTTGCTTTATTGGTGTATGAAGTTGTAGGTCTATGATTTGAAGCTTTAGAAAGATAGCATGTTTGGCTTGGAAGTATAACGATAATTTTAGCCACGCCACAAGACTCAATCACCTTGTTTAGCATCAAATCAAAAATGAGGCATGCTTTGGTTCTGCTCCTAATATGAGTTTCTTCTCATTTGCATACTTATTGAATCATTATGAATGAGTATTTTCATGTGGATAATTAATTGATTTGTTTTTATTTGTTTTAGTTCTGTTTTATTTATTTAGCTTAGTTTTAATATAAAATATTCTAAAACAATTGCATAGCACGTACACACGTTATAATAACTAGTTTGTGTAGACTATTAAAAAAAAAAAAAAAAAAAAAAAAAACACATAAGCTGCCGTTCTTGATTGATCCACCAAAATAAAAGATTTCGGCAATGTACTCCACAAGTTTTCCGAGTACTAAGGTTAGGATTTTTAAGCCGAATTGTTATCCTTTTTGCTCAAAACTAATATTAGCCTTGTTTTTTTCATAGTTTAGTTAAAATTAAATTTATTTGTTTTTTTTAGAAAAAAAATAATGTGCCTAGTTTCAACAACTCTTGGCCTTTTAAAGTGAAGAAACAAATCCAAGAATCTATAAATTGGAAGATGTGTTAGTATAGATAACTCACTATATCAGGTGCAAATGAATTGAGAGATTATCTTTAGTGGTACATTGCAATATTTGTATACCCATCAAATTACATTACATCAAATACAACTGACATCTCTTGTAACAAAAACTCACCAAGATCATCATATTAGCGGCGGCCGATAAGGTAGGCGTAAAAAAAGGCAGACAAACAAACAAGGGATTAATCAATTTTAGGCGAATTCTTTGGATTCTATGCTGATCCAAACTCTGAAAACCATTTCTCATGGCGTTCGATATCTGCTGGTGAAACACTTCTTTGGACCTTGCTCAGAGCTTCTTCGAAGTCGCACATGGCAACTGGATCCTTCGATATCTCATCCTTGGGCATGTTCTTGATCTCATCCCTGGTCTTGCCTGCTATCTTTCGCCGCATGCCATTCAAGGAAGCGTCACGGCAGACATTTGTCAGATCGTCTCCACTATATCCCTCTGTTCGACGGGCAACGTCATCAATATTTACATCAGTAGCAACCTGATTATAAGGATAACATTATAAGTTGTTAATTAGGTTGGAATTAGACATTCAATATGAACACCAGCAACTAATTAAATTGTCCATAGTTTGGCAACTTAATTCTAGTGTTACTGACTAAGCCCAAATTCATCACCAAATTCTTTCCAGAATTTTTGGGTGAACGCAAAGATCATGCCCACCTGAAACTCAATTTCTGAGATCAGCTGACACACACCAATCCATGCACATATACAACATTCAGTGAAATTAGTAATTAACTAAATCGTCAATTTTACTTCGGGTAAGGTCTGCCTTAGATTGACATCAACTCATGCACGCAGCACCACGGAAACAAAACCATAAAATTGAAAAAGTTCCAATGCAGAAAAAAAACATTTAGCAGCAGCGACCAAATAAAACTCACCTCAACAGTTCTCAAGTTGATTCGAATAAGCTCCTTTCTACTCTCAAAATCTGGAAGAGGAATATATATACGCTTTTCCAGTCGTCTCCTGCATTAAAAGTTTGAAACTAAATCAGGTTAAAATGCAACACAGAACAGATAGGCCAGCACGTGTCACGAGAAGCTCAGTGCACAAGCAACTAGATGCTCTTAAAGTCCCGAGCGAATCATTGAAGAGAAACTCTTAAAATAAACAGATTGAGAGATTAAACAAGACCTGAGTGCCTCGTCAATATCCCATGGAAAGTTAGTAGCTGCCAGGACCATCACGATTTTGCGTCCACCATCTTCACCCATAGAACTGTTATTAACACCATCTACCTGTACAAGAAGCTCAGACTTCACCCTTCTAGATGATTCATGCTCCCCTGAAGCACTGAGAGACAAGTATCAACAATCAATCAATCAGTGATAAAAAAAATAATGAAAACTAAAATATGCCAACTAAACATAAATGAAAACATGTGTACAAACTCTTCTTAACCAGATATGGGAATGCGAATTTGACTCAAGACTACCAATTGAATGAATTGTAAAAGTAAGCATTTCATGGTCATCCCTCTTCTTCATGGTGTCAAAAGTTGCAACTTAACAAAAGCATATGCTTAATAGAAATTCAACATGATCCCGAAAGATGAGTATTTTCAACAAGAAAAAAAAAAAAGGAAGGGTTTAGATTTGTTACAAGAATTCATCACTAATTCAAGGTAATACTAAATGGTGACTCCAGTGATAAGCTTTTAACATCCAAAAACTTTAAGTAAGAAACAAATGAAAGTTTTACCCTCTAGCATTGCAAAGAGAATCAATTTCGTCAATAAAAATGGTGCTAGGAGCATAAGCTCTGGCAAGATCAAACAAGCATCGAACCATCCGTTCACTCTCCCCACGCCATTTTGAGGCTAAAGTAGCTGAAGAAACATTAAAAAACGTTGTCCCACACTCAGTAGCCACAGCCTTAGCCAAAAGAGTCTTTCCCGTACCAGGAGGACCAAACATTAGAACACCTTTCCATGGCCTTCTGATGCCCTGCACGTAGAAACCAAAATTTAGAATTACCCACATAGACAAGAATCTACATCATTGAAAAAAAAAAAAAAAAAAAAAAAAAAAAAAAAAAAAAAAAAAAAACACATCACACAGTTGCAATAGGCTTCATTACCAAAAACCACATTTTCTTCAACTCACCATGCTAGTACTTCAAGATTTCAGAACATATTTTGCCAAAAAGACACGAAAAGAAATGGGAAATCCAATCAATAATCCTTGATCATCATTGATTTCCAATTATATAATTGGTCATAATCCTTCATTGAATTTAGTATTGATATTTTTAGTCCACCGTACCTGGAAATACTCGGGCATCCATAAAGGAAGAACTACAGCTTCTTCTAAAAGTCTTTTTGCTTCACTTAGACCAGCAACATCGTCCCATCTCACTCCAGGACTAGTCTCCAAAACATCCCGTTCAAGCATATCCGCCAAGTCAGGATCAGGTCCCTCATACTGCCCTCTTTTTGTCTTCCCTTCCTCTGCCTCACCATTCTAACAATATGCAAAAGTAAGAAGATAATAGTGTAAGCATAAAGAAAAGCATGACAGCCAAACATAAAATTCTCCATACAGGGCTGAGAATTGAAAGAAAATAGTTATCAACCAACCCCATGTCCCAGATTCCATATTTCATAAGGATGAGCACCAAATCTTCTAACTAATACTAAGAACTTTGGAATAGTGAACAAGATCAAAAGTGGAGTCATATAAGTGATGCTTAATCAACCTTACTATGCCAAACAATAATTACGAGACATTTATTAGTTAATATACCTAATCTTCACCTCTGAAATAAAAAACTATGTAACTTGCAATTATGTAACTTGCACTATATATTTGGCAAGTAAAATAACGAATTTCAGGTTGAGTCCAACAAGTTATGAGTTAAGTTCCTCAAAAAAAAAAAAAAAAAATTCAACGAGTTAAAACATAACTTAAGGAAAGATCATGACAGAGACACGCCTTACCAAATGAAGCAACTAAACAAAGATGCATGGAACGTCATAGTAAAGAGAAGCCTTAACCGTTATACCAACATAAATCTAGTGAACATCACATAAAAAGAAATCAAGAAATTCAAGACTTCAAAAGAAACAAAAACCTTATTATCTCTTAGCATAAAGAAACAATGAGAATCTAACAAAGACAGTTATGAAATAACAAAGACATTTCTCAACTTGCAAACTGGCTAAGCTACTCCACATTTCCTATAAAGAAACTCTGAAGCTATACAAAATTCAAGAAAAAGTACGATAACTTACAGCGGAATCATTCTTCACAGAATTGGATTTGTTAGATCCAGTACTACCCTTTTTTCCAGGTCCAGAATTGGTTGAACCTCGAACTCCAGGCGCCGGTCTATTACTTTTTCCTCCACGCCCAGTAGTTCCCGGTCTAGTAGAACCACCACGAGCCCAAGCCGCATCCTGTGGTGACTTCCTAGTAGTCATCTGCCCAGGCCTGGTCGGCCTTCTATTGCCATTATCCCGCGGTGGAGGCGCCCAAACATCGGGATCATCGACTGGAGCAGCAGACGATGTCGGGTACTCATCAAGTGGCTGAAATAGAAAATTGGACTTAGTATGAATAGGCGGCGAAGGCGGGCGCCTGTTCCCCGCCAAACTCTCCTTCAACGCCCTCCTCTCCGAATCCAACTGCTTCACAATGTCAACCTCATCCGTAATCGCTTTCTTGCAGTTCATCCATTTCGCGCGGATCAACGGGTCGTCAAGCGCCCCAAGATGCCTAATTTCACACAAACACACAACACACGCCCAAAATCATCACCCCAATTCCCCAAACCACCATAAACCCCATCAAAATCGAAACTTTTGAAAACCCAATTAAGATCCCCAATCAAGCAATCAAGATCACTCAACATACAAACAAACAACACACAAACATTTGAAAGAGAGAGTGAGTAAGAGAGTAGTACTTGTTGATCTGGGCAATGGCGCCGTCAAAGAAGATGATTGCTGTGTCGTACAAGCCCTCGTTCGCGTACTCCCTCGCCAATCTGAGGTGATCTTGCAACCCAGACAGTGCTCCCACCATTATCAAAACCTAGGGTTTGTTACAAACCAGTTCCCCCAATCCCCAACAACGCGAATTGCAAAGCAGGAACCAAATTAGGGTTTTGAAGGAACTAGGTTTTGAGAAATCGAGAGCTCTCTCTGTGTTTTGGTGGTTGGATTGAGCGAGAGAGAGAGAGAGAGAGAGAGAGAGTGAAAGTGTGCGTGAGAAGAGCTTGTTGAGCAAACAAGGAGAGTATAAATGACGGCGACGTTTTTTACCGTTTAAGAGACGGTTGAGAGGGTGAGATACCGAGATTACCCTTTGGTTTTGACCGTTGGATCTTTCTTTCTGAAAGACTTTGATTCTCCCATTTGAAATGTTGTGCGCCTTGTTGAGTCTTTGATGATGAGTCAACTAAAGTAATGGGTCCGCCCACACTAAATTACTAACAATGGAATCGACTTTTGACACCGAGTTTGATGATCGACTTGTCTTGTGTGTGTGGTCTAATACACATCGAGATGGCAAATCTAGATTCAGAAGTCGATCATTAATGCATTTTCATTAGTATTTTAGTATTCGTTAAAACAAATTAATTGTGATAAAATTAATTTTAAAATTATTAAAAACTATAATTACATTAATCCTATTTTTAAAGTTTATTCGGTTTATTATCTCTCTTTTTATATATAAAAACTTCAATTCTTCACCTCATCTTAAATTTTTGTCAACTTTTGAGGCAAGTCATAAAAACATTGAATAATCTGATAACAATGCGACTACTTGTTAGAAAGACACATAAATTGAAATTTTCACAATTTATTTTTGCATCAGTTAAGTAGCAAAATTACTCGGCTCAACAATATCGGGCATAATAAAACCAACTTCATGAAAAAAAAATAATGAGATTTATATAATTATTATTACTACTAGTTTTCAAAAACAATTATAATTCCCCTAAAAATACGTGGTCAAAAATCAAGTGAGATCGAGTGTCAACAAGCACCAGAGAAAAACAAACAAAAAAAGAGAGAATTCGAGAACTGATCCAAGAATGGCTTCACTGCACTTCGCGTGCCCATCATTCCGGTCACCGGAAAAATGGGCAACCCATCAGAGTCATAGAAGACCAAAATTGATGACTTCATCCAAAAAGACCCAATTTTTGGTTTGTTGTGTCAAAAACTCTACAAAAACCTTGGACAAGATTGAAGAGAATAAGCCGGAAATCCAGCTTGAGTTCATTGGAGTAAGTGAATAAGATTAAAGACTTTGTTGTCTAAATTTGTGGGTGGTTTTCATTTGTTTCAAATTTTGAGCTGATTTGATTGAATCAATGGTGTGTGATGTGATGATGAGTGTAGCCAAAAGCAGGACCAGATGGGTCGTACCCAGTTGATAAGGCTTCAGCTGTTAGTGGGGAGAAGCTGTTGAGGAACATTATGGTTGATAACAAAATTGAGCTCTACGCCGCCTATGTAAGTTCCATTTTATTTTATTTTCGTAATCATGGGTGTCTGGACCTTTTTCGGACTTTGGTTGGACTAATCCCGGGGAGTTAGTCTAGGCGCTCCAAGCCCATATCTCGGGAGAAACCACGGAAATACAATGTAATGATGCTATTTAGCCTATTTTATTTGTCACTACACGGCGCTCATTGGGGGCTTTGGTGATTTGTTCTTAGCATTGTAACTAATAGAGAATTGTTAGATGTTTAGTGTTTACAATTAAGGTTTGGTGATTAGTCATTAATGTGTTGAAGGTACCAAACAACAAGGTCTAGACTTTTTTTTATTGGAAATGTATTTGATTTTTAGTATGTGATGAGGTACATTTTGAGTAGCACATTTGAATGGTGTGCAAGAAAGTTAACTGTATGAGAGGTGTTGGAACTTCGTTCGACGATGGAGGTATTTTGCGAGATCTAAAAGAGTTGTTTTTAAGCTGTGGATTATGTTCTTCGGTAGGGAAAAGTGATGAACTGTGGAGGAGGTGGAAGCTGTGGAACCTGCATTGTAGAGGTATATATGTATGCTCTTGTTTGTTGAGTTGGTTTGAGAATTAAGAATCCTTGCATGTGAAAAAATGGTGGATGCAACACATTTTCATTATTGACAACTTAAGATGTTCAATTACAAGTCATAGTGATTGCGCGACATCGATATGAATTATTGAATGACT
Organism: Stephania cephalantha; assembly: GCA_039657325.1. Taxonomy (NCBI): domain Eukaryota; kingdom Viridiplantae; phylum Streptophyta; class Magnoliopsida; order Ranunculales; family Menispermaceae; genus Stephania; species Stephania cephalantha. The sequence continues at coordinate 59,469,175 of CM077569.1, forward strand.
CGAATGTAGTTAACAAGGTCAGTAACTGCCGCATTGCTAGTAATTTTCTATGTCAACTGCATGCTATCAGAACATAGTTCCAATTCTCAAAAACCAGTTGATTACACCAAATTATGCATCACTTTGGAACTCGGAAATTTAAAATTTAGTTGGCCTTGATTGTTGTCGTTGCTCCGTAGAGACAATGAAACATTCTGAAACTTTTTTATTTTTTTTTGGATGCAGATTGTCGATGGAAAGGAACTCTTGAATGAAAGGACGAATACAGAACTTCGGTACTTAAAGAAGGCATGTTTAAGATGAGCTTGTGTCTAAGTTGATCATATTTTCCATTATGGACTCATGGAGGTGAAAAATATGATCTATGTTATATATAAGCAACATTTTCATTTGTCATGAATGTGCAGAAACCAGAATCTTGGAGACTGGCTTGTCAAACTATTGTCGGAAATAAGGAAAATTCTGGCAAGGTATGAACATCATATCTTCTGCACTTCAATACAAAATTTCAGTTCATGGTGTAGATGTTGTTTCTTCGAAGCACGTCTCTCAGCTGCGAGTGAGATGTTTTATTTGTTTGTTAAATTCTTACTTGTTTTGGATTATTTATTAACATGAGCTCTGATTTATGTTCCCCACCCTTTTCTTTCTTCTTGAAACAAAATTTTGGTCCAACTCTACAAAATTTGACATTGTTTTGTTTCTAACACTTTTCAGGTGGTTGTTCAACGGTTGCCGCAGTGGAAGAAGTAATCACCATCCAAGAGGACCAAGACAAACCCTCCCAGACTAATCATATAGATTTCAGGATACAAAAGAGGCAGCAAAAGTTTCACTCTCTCCATGTAGAATGCATTTGGAAGCAGAATGTTTATCTTTTTTTTGGCTTCTGCAATGTCAGTATACATTTTTTTAGATGAGTGAATAATCTTATCTAGTGTTCCTCAATCTGTTGAATACCAAGAGACCAATAAAAAAGTTGTTAAGAACCATAAATGCAAAATCACTTGTGCCATTAATCAACCATCATGTTTAAATGATAAATGTGGCTTGTGTGCATAAATGAAAATCAACAGCATTATCTTTCCCATTTTATGTGATCTCACAGGGTTTGAATCTCCGACGAGACGTCCACTTCGGCAAGCCTGAAGCCTCTTTATTCAAGATCCCATCTTTATTCTGTTTGGTGATTTTGCATTGCTCTTACTCCACCATCCCATCGCGCACCAGCTCTTCCAACCCTCTTCTAAGCCTCCCTGCTGCAACTTCACAATCTGACTCTTTTAATCCTCCAAACGATATGCGAACATAGCCAGGACCTCCACTTGCGCTCCCTGGGATTACAACTACTCTGTGCCTTTCAGCAAGCCAGCGAACTACCTTGAAATCGTCTTGGTGATCATCTGGAAGCTTTGCCCAGAGATAAAGAGCACCCTCCCCACCTTTGACTGCATCTAGCCCAAGAGGGGTCAGAGCGTCCAAGAGGAGCGCCCTATTCTTGACAAGGTCCTTGACCTTATCTCTAACCCATTCCGTTCCAGTTTCTAGCGAATAGAGAGCCAATCGCTGAGAGATGATGGGAGCACAGATTGGTATGTTATCTTGGATCTTGAGGAGCTGTTCTGCAAGGCCTTTCACCTCTGTTGGGTATGCTATCTGCAAACGGGTTCAATAACATCAAATTAAACAATGGAGTTGTAAAATTAAGTGACTGTGCCCTTGCAAAGATGGTCAAGCATTCAACTTTATATAGTCAGCAAAATATTGTTCATGTCATGAGGAATAAATCAGTATGGTAACGCACGAAAAGTTTAAGAAGGAAGCGACTCTCAGACTCATGATTCATTCGGATAAAAAAATCAAAATAAGTACAAGCATGAAGGGGTTAACTCCAAAATCTTAAGTTCAATATCAGCAAAGTCTTCTTTTTATGGTACAATCAACAACAACAACATAGCCTCAGTCCCAAATTAACTGGGGTCGGCTACATGGATCAAACTTTTCCATTGTGCTCGATTAAGTGCAATTGATGGTGAGCTTTTCAAACCATTCAAATCCCTCCTAATTAATATCAGCAATTTGAAACACCAGAAATGTGCATCAATAAGGATACAGATTGACTTCTTCAATCTAATCCTAACAATTTGACACGAATACATGGGAGAACCCAAGGCATTACTTACGTATCCAATGCGCCATCCCATCATCCCGTAAGCTTTTGAGAAGGAAAATAAGTTCAAGACGTGATCGCCTTCAATACATGAATGGTTCAGACCATCGTACATGAAGTACCTGCAAAACTACACGTAAAAACCCTCTTTTGACCAGAGCCAACACGATTTTACGCAGAAATCACAAGTATGACAGTTTATCACTTCGCTCAGACTACCTTGAGGGTTTTCATATGAACATACAGTGTTGAAACACCCATTGGAAATTTGGATCCATGGTTCACTCAGTTGAGAAACACAAACCAGAAATTCCATGCAAATTAGCATTGGGCTATTTCCTCTCTAAGGTAACCTCAGTTTATTTGCTATGTGTACTTTGTATTGTGTGTCCTAGAAATTCTTCAGTTTTACTTTGCAGTTCAATCACACTGACACTGAAACTGAAAATACTCGTCTTGCCGCGAAATCTCAATTAATCCAACAGGAATTACAATAATGGGATAAAGCAGGCACTCACTCATATGTGTTGTCGACGACAAGCCAAGACCCTGCACTTTTGCATAGCTCCGAAATTGTCTAAATAGGACCAAAATCTAGTTTATTAGCATAAAGAATGAGCCAAAAAGAAATAGATTGAATCACAGAAAAAAAAAAAATTAAGTTCCAGCTAATAACTACTTGGCAGGGAAATTACCTTGAGAAGAGACTCTGGTATGTGAGTTCCAGAGGGGTTGCCAGGATTTACAACAGTAACAAGTTTTGGCACTGGTTTCTTTGAAAGAACCTCCTTCAACCAGTCTATATACAATCAGCAACATCAATGAAATTATATTAGGGACACCTTCTCATGAATTATGATTTAACGTAAAATGCCCTGAACCAAGAAATCTCAAAAATCTAAAATATTAGGTATAGTGCAATCATTATATCATAAACAAGCTGTATCACTTGCAGGTTCCATCTTCTATTGTTAACCAGCAAAATATGAATTGGGGACAAAGAATGGATCCACAAAAGGAAGAGGTCATCTAATGAGGAAATAAAACTCAACTATTACGTAAGGACTGAAGTCAAATCAATTAGAAATGAAGAATGTGTACGCCATCGCTAAAAAGGACAGCACTTTTTTTCTCACCTGCGTCCGGTTGAAGTGTTGTGGGGTTGCTAGGACCTACAACTATGTCTGTAACTCCAGTCATCTGAAATGACATGTATGCATTGAAGTAGTAAGGGGCAAACATCACCACACGATCTCCAGCATCACATAGTGCAAGAACAATGTTCACAAAAGCCTGAATATCAAATAAAATCAAATATTAGTCTACGCAAAAGATTTAAGCGTAAAAATAGACATAATAAGCAAACGGAATAACAATGATGATGATAATGAAAAATATATTTAGATGTTTTATGCAAGTAGGATGTAGTTTACACATTTTGTTTGGAGGCAGAAAGAGTCAGTTTGAGCACCTAAAGTAAAGGGGTAGTGGTATTTAGCAGAACATTGACTACTGGAATAAGTTTTTTTAATCCTGAAATCGACTTCTTGCGCTTTGTTTTATATTTTCTATCCTCCACAGCAAACATATTGGAAATTCTAATCTCTGGAAATGTAAAAGGGAGAAACAAACATGTGCATATCACTATTTAGGATGAGGTTATTTAATTACAAGATATACCTGATTCGCACCAGCTGTAACCATAACAGAAGATTTGTAGAGTTTATTATCTTGATGCAGCTGAAAAAAGAGCGGATGAAACATTAACCAAGCAAATAAAAGTCACATGATTTTTATAGACATATAAATGATACTACTAGAAAGCCGACGTTTGTAACCAAGAAATTGCGGCAGCTGTACTGGAGTTCATTTTCTAGGAGTTACAAATAATAGTATTCGAAGTCCAAAATGATTTGAGTTTCATAAGCAGAGTAGAATTGTAGAAGTCTGATGTTGTCTTCCGTAAATACTTTATGTTGTTGGACATTGAATGATTTCCATAAATATTGATATTCCTGCTCTTGTTTCTTCCTCCAAATTCTTCACTCCCATTACCTTTTCAATCAATGCGTTCCGAAGCTCGGGCAGGCCTTCATCCGTACCATAACAGCTAACTGAAGGATCCCATACCATTTCCTTCACCTTATCCAGTGCTTTCTTCGGAGGTTGCCAATAAACCACCCCCTACAATTCAACATAATCACAAATTACAAATCAGCATATAGGAATAATGTGATTGTTATCTTGTAGGGTTCAAGAACTTCAATTGTCCACAATACTTGATAATATAATGGTTCAACGACAAAAAATTTTAGACGGTAAGTTGTGAACATACATATCTTAGTCTCTAGGCTAATCCCTGGCTTGGAAGTAAAACTTTAAACTGGCATACATCATCACTCCAACCACATTAGAAGAAGACTTGGTAGGATCAAAAGAAATGTTTACCTCCGAATTAGATTAATAAAAAGATTATAGATAGGAGTGTCGAAATAGTTAACTTTGTGAACCAACATGAAGTCGGCGTGACGGGTAGTTAAGATTCATGCTTTGTGAACCAAAATATCAGAAATGCACTTCATACTCAATCTAAACAAGCAAGCAAAAACATTTTGAATACAAGAATTCCCAAATCGTTAACATGACTCAAACAAGCATCGAAAACAGCGCTTCCAACGATACATGGTACATTTATTCCGAGGAGATGAATGAATTGAGCCCATTAAGAATTAAAAAAAGAGAAAGCAGAAGCAATAACATAGTATTAAAAAAAAAAAAGGTGACACCTTTACACAGATTCCAAACCTCAAACCTCCAAATGCAAATGAAAAGCAAAGGAGATGAAGAAACCAACCAACCAACCAACCTGGGCCAAGGACACAGCGTCTTTAGTCCCTCGAAACAATTCTTGAATCTGCAAAAACACAACACCATTGTTAGACTCAAAACCCAAATCCCACCACAAATCAATCGATGCATCGATCAAATTGAGAGTACCTGCACCATGACCGGTGTCTCGGTCTCCAAAGCCCTCCTCGCAAGCCTCGCAAACGTACCCATATCACCACCGCAAATCACCACAAATCGCCCAAATCACCCAAATCGAAGAAACCCTAGTTTCCCAAAATCAAACCTATAGACTTGATTGGCACCAACCAACCAACCATCCCACCAACCAGAATCAGAGAGCCCGTTTTACTGACCAGTTTTTTTTTTTTTTTTGTTTTTACCATAAACGGACACAACAACAAGAACGACTTAATCAACGCGCTTTTTGTCTCATCTGCTGAGTATGAATGTAATCTGATGATCTTCAACTCCAACTGATTATTAATTAAAGGAAAGGGAATCTGGAACGTGCGCCAGCGAATCAAACCCGAGAGTTTCAATTACTGAGTGCGAATGAATTCGACTGAGATGAGAGGAGGAGGAGGAGGAGGAGAAGAAGAAGAAGAAGCGTGGACGATCGGATTTCTGATTGATTGATTGATTGATTCGGCGTGTTCCTGCTTGAATTTGATTGGTCCACGGGAGAATCTCTCAACACATGGATTGATTGACCGGTGCTTGATCGGTCTCAGGGAGTGTGGTTGCAATTCTTACATCGTCCTTCTTGCTTTGCCACGTGTACTCTTTTTTCTTTTTTTCTTTTTCCTTTTTTTGAGTTGACTTGAGTGGATAACGTTCATGTCCAATTGTCCCGTGACACCTCAAGACATCACTAAAACAAAAAAATTGAAAAACATTGCATGGAGCATTATTTTGAGTGGAGGCCACTAAATACATGGCATTCGACGACAATTTACATTTTTAATTACTTTTTTAGAGTTTTTTTTTAAAAAAAATATTGTGAAAGAGTAATGTAGAAAATCGGTGAGCTGACACTCTGCTACTTCTTTTTGTAGGCCATGTTTGATTGGATGGAAAATGAAAATAATGAAAAATACATGATCAATTATATATGCGATTTTTTCGAGAAGCCCTAGAAACATCTCACTGCTTATAATCACTTTAGGTCTTTGTCATAACTCAAGTATTTAGTTATGTCTCGTTTGGTTCGTTTTTGTTAATTTACAGTGTTAGTTCGGAGTTATCTCCTTAAAGTTAATTTTTCATGTTTGGTTCAACTTTAAACTTGTAGGAAAGTTTGAATTTTTAAACAATAAAAAATATGAATTGACATAAATAGCGTTCAAACAAGAGATAAATGAATAATAAAAGATCATTAATGAGAGGTAATTGTGTCAATGACTCTTATGAGATAGCTCCTTAAGGGGTGGTGGGAGAGATATCTCTCCCTATGATGTAAGTCGAGAGATAACTTGTAAATAAGTTGGGCAACGAAACAAGATTAATTTCTAACTCCTTGTAAGTTATTTCTCAAAAGATAACTCCACCCTTATCCAAACAAGGCCTTAATCACGAGCGATATTTTTTTTAATTGGCACTAGTCTTAATATGTTCTTTCATTTTTGTTGCCGTTATTGTATCTATCAATATTATTGTTGACGTTGTGCACTTTCCACAGAGCATCTTACAATATAGTAAATTCAACATCATTTCCGTTTTCTTACATGCCCTTTAATAGATTTGTCTTTAACGTTTTTGTTGTCTTTCATTATTTAAAGTTCTAATTTTTCTTCCCTCCTTAAAAGTCATTATATTATGCATGCATGACTCTTATGTTGCGTGTTTTTTTTTTTTTTTTGTTAGCAAAACTCTTATGTTATGTGTAATGCGTTTGTGTACTCTAATACTATTGCTTTTTCAAGTCATACGCGGGGACACGCGAAAGCATTTCCACACTGCCAAAACTTGTGAAAGCTTTGTTGGAGTTTTTACTTGATTAATACGTTTGGGAGAAAAAATTAGCAACTTAACACACCCACCAAACTATTTCCCAATCTAACACACTGCTGTTGCCACGTAAGCGCCTAATCACCACCACGTAAAAATTTTTTTTTTGTCATCGGAAAACGTGACTTAGAGTCACGTTTTCCATTGACATGGATGTCGTGAGTTGCGATCACGACTTCCATCGAATAGAAGTCGTGGATCGCAACTCACGTTTTACTAATTTGTATTTTTTGTGCTTAGTTATTTTTCCCTGCATTTTTGGTAAATGAAAAAAATGTACTAATAAACATCTAGTGAGTTGCGATCACGACTTTGTGTGAATGGTCATAAATGAATCAAAAATTAAAATTAAATTTCGTTTCCAATTTTCAACAAAAGTCGGGCGTTGGGTAATTAGCGCGCTAATTCGGGACCTAGCGCGCATTCGGACTTAGCGCGCTAATAAACTTATTAGCGCTAAGCTAACGCAGGGACCTCAAAATAATTATTTTGGCCATTTGTGTTACCGACCCTTATACTCGTTCGGGACCTAACCAACCCTTATATAACATGTTATTCATCTATTATAAGGGTCAGTAACACAAAGGGCCAAAATAATTATTTTGAGGTCCCCGCAGCTTAGCGCGCTAATAAGTTTATTAGCGCGCTAAGTCCTGTAATTAGCGCGCTAGGTCCCGTAATTAGCGCGCTATTATTACTCGCCAAATTTTTGTTGAAAATTAGAAACATAAATTTACTTTTAATTTTTGATTCATTTTTGACCCTAGGATCCCTAACGGTCATAAACGGTCATATTGGAATACCTAGCACTATAAAACCACCAAGAACATGGTTTTAACAATAAGAAGAAGATACCCACTCAAAAACAAAAAATCTACAAAGAAGAAATCTGATTTTTGGATTGGTGCAATATACGTAGCATACTACAACGAAGTTCAAGATGCATATAATGCATTACTACTCCCCTTCCATCATTGCAAATCATGTAAGAACTGAAATATAGCTCATTTATCTCTCATCAAACAAATAATACAAAAACTTCTAAAAACCTATACTACAAGGAAAATATAGGTTCGTTTATGACATAAAACTTGAAAGAGTCTTTCACTATGAAGCATTAGACGGTTGTCCTTGCTGACGACGACTGCAAGTGCGCCTATTGTGTCCATCCTGCTTACACTTACTACATCGCAGCGTTGTCGGGGTTTCTCTCCATTCCTTCTCACGCTGCATATGCCGTGGCTGTTTCTGATTGCCTCTCCAATCCATCTCAGTGCGCAAACGGCTAGATTGAGGACGACCTTTTTTGACTCGCTTCCGATATGGATCAGCCAACAACGTGTGTGGAAGTCTTGCGTTAGGCCAATAATCTTCATGCGGAATGGGTTGGAAATTTGCGGCATAACATTGACTGTACACAGACAATTTGTAGTATGGCTCGATGTATTGACAGTGATCTATGGCAACACTAGCACAAACAGCTTGAACATGGGAACATGGAATGCCATAACACTGCCACTTCATACAAGTGCACCTACGGGCCTCTAATTTCACAACTTGCTTGTTACCCCCTTTTCTCAAATGATAGCCACGTGGTGCAAGTTGATTACTTCAAATGTACCATTGTCACGATTTACTAATGTTACATTGTGCCCTCCACCACATTTCCCCATTTTGACAACTTATCCATTGCGTACGTCGTGTACGTTTCGCTTCTGCTAGGGCCACACCTATTTCGTCTCGTCTTTTATTAAAGTATGCCACGACACGGTAAAATGTAATCAGACTTAAAGCGGTGATGGGGTAAAATCGCGCGCTTTCAGACTCGTTAAAGCATTCTACATTTGTGACCAGAAAAAAATCATATTCGTATTAGCTTGAAACATAATAATTCTTCGAAATTTAAGTAATTAATAGTAACAACCGTAATAAATCAAACTTAATACCCGCGAGATTTGTAGTCATCCACCAGTATCGATAACCTTTGTCGTATGCGTTTGTCCATTGTGCTCGATCTAGGTCAAGATAAACCACGCAATACATTCGGGATTCAAATTGATGGAGTTCTTTCATGGCCGCCTTAAATTTTCGCGATTGATGTTGTGCTCGCTTATGTACACCAGGTCCTTTAATTCTTTGCTCCCAAATCTCATGTTGAAATTATCATATGTGTATGAGACAAAATCGTGTTGAGCTCTGTTCGTTGGTCCATCCATTTCGAGGATCGTTCATTGCCAACAATATACCGGGTGTCGATCGAAATGACACATACACCATCCCTATCATCACATGATGTCGCAAACAAGCCATAAACCATCCCCTAGCCTATCTCGACTTTCCTCATCAACAATGGCAAATGCCAAAGGAAATACATGATTATTATCATCAACAACAAGTGGCTATTAGGAGTTTTTGTTTGTATTTTCCATACAAGAATGTGCCGTCAATTTGGATCATTGGCCGCAATGTCTAAAGCCTCGCAATAGAAGGTGCAAATGCCCAAAAAACCCATTTGAAGACAACTTCATTGTTGGCATTAGGCTCACCATGCCGCCATTCTACACGTGTCCCCTGGATTGCTTTCTTGAAGCGCGGTCATCCACCTCGGCAACATTTTGTACGATTCATTCCAATCTCCAAAGACTTTAGCAATTGCTTTCTTCTTCCCCAACCATACTTTCTTATAATGAACGTCAGAATCGAATTTGTCCTTGATCATCGGTGAAGCACAGAACCGAGGTGGACGGATCTCTTCTCACCACATTTTCTACCTCACTAAGATATAACGGTGGAGTCCAAATGCGCATGATCCTTGGACAGTTTAGCATAGATGCATGTATGTGGTCCTGCATATGTACTGATCTCAAACATTCCATGCGATTTTCGTCTCGAACACCGCAACCTCCACGTACATCCATCCAAATATTTCTTACAACGAACAATCCATACATCTGGTGTAGAATGAGTCACCACAAAGCGCCTGTGTCCTTTGATGCTATAAATTTTCACGGCATGTTGGATATCTACCTTACACATGAACCGCATGCCTTTCTCAAATTCAGATGCCTCATTCCATAAAGACCTAGAAGGGATCATTGCATGCTCATTGAGGGGTTGCATTGCCGCACTATTCAATTCCATAAATACAGAGGAAGGAACGACAAATTCACGTACACCCACTTTGGCGCACCATCAATTCCAGCAGCCTCTTCATCGAAGAAATCATCGTTCCCAATTTCGTTCGAAAGTGGAGGACAAGATAAGGAGCCATCATCTGCTATGACTCGATTTAACGCGTATCGAATCATGCCATCATCTACATGATGACCATCTTCCCCTTCATCGTCTCAGTATCATCTTCGCTACTATCTTCACCGGTATCCCCATCACCGCCGCAATAGTCATCATCCTCGCTAGTATTCATATCATCACAGAACGAGGATCCTCGTCCATTTCGGGATTTGCGGTCGCCATAAAGCGATGCACAATGGCTATGCTCAAAAATTGGTTGAGTGAAAAGGTCCAGCCTCCAGAATGTAACTCTACATTGCAATTGGAACTATTATATTGTTGCCTTAACTACAAGCGATATAAATCTCCATGCAATGTGGTGGTGGTAATTGTGACAAAAAGTCCCAAACATCTTTGAGACTCGACTCATCGTCTATTGGCAATGGGATGTAGTTGGCCGATCCACTTCCAATGTACGCTTGGATATCGATATGTCATGTGTAATCTCTCGTAAGTCATTGTCTATCCGCAATGAGTTACAGATATAACGCACCACTACCATCGTACCCTAACCCAATCTTCGATCCGAGATGTCGAATGGGCGGTTTCGTGTACGAAATTCTGATGCTCCTTCTACCATGTCTCCATTCATATAACACAACAACGATACTCTTTGATCAACCATTCTTCAATCTATATATGTAGAATATAATTAATCATTATAGAAATAATTCTAATATATATGACCTTAATAAAATTGCTTAGGCACCCTAATAGAATTGGTGTATTGGTAACTAAATAGCCTAGTGATCAAATTAAGTACCTTATTCTCGCAACAAAGAAACTATTATATGCAAATAACTATTATATATTATAAACAACTTCCCATACACCCAAAAGCAAACAATTTCTACTCCTAAGCAACCTTATCACCGCCAATGTCTCATCTCCTAAGCGCACGCCTAATGCTCTTCCAAATTTTCCTACTAATTTATTGACATGTATATGGGATTTTTGGTCGGATTCATACCATACCCCCATACACCCAAAATCAAACAATTTCTACTCCCCCCTGGGTACCCCACATGGTTTACATCTCAATATGGCAATGACATATATCCACACTAATTAATGTATAAATTGTACTATTTAAAAATAAACTTTCTAGCTATTTACTTAAATATGCAATGCATCAATTAGAATAAATATGCAATGCATCAAGAAGAATGATATATCATACACAAATTGAAAAAAAAAAATGGATCACTCCGCCAATAGAAGAACATTCAAGTATGAAATTTTGCTAGAAAGAAAAATTTCAACAAAAATTGCACCTAATCAAAAATCTCGAGAGACACATTATATTTTGAGGTTATTTAAACATCCCCTAGGAGAAAATAACAAATAATTTAACACACAAAATCTCCAACCAAATAGATCTTACCGAGTTGAGGGAATGAAGAGTGGAGTTGTTCGTTGGGGAGTTGAAGGACTTCGGATCGATTGTTGGGAGTTGAAGGAAGTAGGAAGGCAAGTGAGAAATGAGGGCAAGAGAACCAGATCTGGATCTATTTTGCTCTCGGAGACAAAGTGAAGTCGTGAGGTGAATTCACGATTTCACTTTAAAGTGAAATCGTGATCTCGGGTCACGATTTCACTTTAAAGTGAAATCGTGACCCTATCTCACGACTTCAATTTGAGTGGACAACACAAAATCAAATTACGAAATACGTGGCGACGTGGCTACAAGTGTGTTAGATGGGGAAATAGTTTGAAGCTTTGTTGGACTCCGAGATATAGGGTTTTTAGAAAATTGAGTGGATATAGTTTATATTTCACAAAATAGTGAGATTTACTTTTAAATTACAAAAGTAAGATATAACTCCTTTTAAAAATGAGATATTGATGATGAGGTGGTATGCATGGTAGATGGTGAAGTGAAAGACATTTGTATTGATAGCTCATTTTTAAAATGAGTTATCTATACAAAATTATACACTTTATGAATGATTCATTTTGAAAATGAGCTATCTATACAAAAATTTTGGCCCTAAGAACGACACGTGCACATGGAGATGGACGACCCGCGCACTCGCGTATCTCGAGGTAGACAACCAATGTAAGTAACACGCACGCATATCGACGTGGACAACCCATGCAGCTGAGGTGGAGATTTCATGCAAATGCTATGCACGTCTGTCGAGGTGGGCGACCCATGCAACCTCGTGCAACTCATGCAAACGTCACGCACGTGTCTCGATGTGGTAAAACCAATGCAAACGTCACACACGTATATCCTGGTTAACAACACATGGAAACGCCACGCACGTATGTCGAGGTGGGCGAGCCATGCATCTTCGTGCAAACCATTCAAACGTCCACACAAATCTCGAAGGTGTGACAACTCATGCAACAATCTCATGCAAACCATGCAAATGTAAAACACATATTTGGGGTAGACACCACATGCAAACCATGCGAGTCCATGCAAACCATCCAAACGTCGTGCACGTAACTCGAGGTGGATAAGTAATGCAAACGCCAGACACGTATCTCGAGGTGGACAATCCATGCAAACGTCATGCACGTAACTCGAGGTGGATATGTAATGCAAACGACATGCACGTATCTCGAGGTGGACAATCCATGCAAACGTCATGCACGTATATCGAGGTGGACAATCCATGCATATCCACTACAGACCATGGACCACATGCAAACGTCACGCACTTATCGCGAGGCGAACAATTTTTTTTGTTATGTCCCTCAGAACGACAAATACCACACCGGTGGCAAGTACCCCGAGCCCACGTGGCAAGTACACACAAATAGCGCATTCGAAAAATGCGATATTTGTGTGTACTTGCCACGTCGACATCCACGTGGAATGTCACGTGGATGTTTACACGAATAGCACATTTTGAAAAGGCGCTATTCGTGTAAACACAGTCCACGTGGGATGTCCACGTCAGCGACAAAAATTTCTTCCAACTAATAGCGTCTTTTCAAAAGGCGATATACCCTACTTTTTGAATAAAAAAATCATACTTATTTTCTTCATTTAAATTAAAATATGTTGTACTTTTATAATTTTTTCCTGATATATATATATGTACACTGTTCTCATCTGTATATGAGCATTTTATTGCATGTTCCACGGTTGAGGTTTTCTTGTTTTGACTGAACAATGGGAACAGTGTACGTGCTTTCAGCTTTTTAGTTGCATGTGACCCATTTGCAGGCCTTGCAGCATTAAATAATTCATTCCTCATCGTCTCCTAAACTGAGGCTTGTTTGGTACGGGATAAGAAGAGATATCTCACATAGAGTTGTACAATCAATCTTGTTTAGTTGTCCAACTCTCTGTGAAATATCTCACAACTTATAGAGGGGGGTGAGTTATCTTTCCCACCCCCATAGAGAGATATCTCCCAAGAGTTCAATGAGCAAAAATACCCCTCACAAATCATTTTTTTCTCAAGTCCTCACAAATCATCTTTTTTATTTTAAATATGTTTGAAGGACATTTATGTCAATTCTCACATTTTACTGTTTTTAAAAATTTGCAACTTACCTGCAAGTTTAAAGTTCAACCAAACATGAAATATAAACTTACATTGTGAGTTAACTCTATGGAGTTAACTCCACTCGCACTATAAATTGGCAAAAATGAACCAAACGAGGCCTCAAATACATCTAGCTACACTACTCGCAATAGCTTGCGTACTTTGTTATTGGCGAGTTGGATGGAAGTAATTGGCAATGCCATTCTCAACTCAAAGATTTAGGAAAGCTTTCAACATGGCTTTCCAATTGTACATGTCATTTTTAATGACACTCATGTTTTCCAAATCTTTTAAGAAAAATGATTGGTTGAATGGCGCACATGTGGCGCCACCTTTATGTACTTTATGGGAGCCCCACATCTGAAAAAAGCCACTAAGTTATGCGCCCCATTTGTGTCAACCAATCTTTTTTCATCATTTAAATACTTTTTCATTGCCCTCAATTTAATGCAATTAATGACACGCATGCTTTCCAAATCCTTTAAGTACTCCCTTCTAATTAATGCAACTCAAATTAACTTCGGTCTATACTCTTACATTGTCGAATTTATTTGGTTTTTATTGAGTCGAATTTTCTAGTCATGACATTTGTAGCCGGTCTTTAAAGGTTTCCACACCGACGGTCGGTAATCGCCCTTTTTTTAATTTTTTTATGTCAATTAGTGTTACTCATCCTACCTTTCTAAGTATTATATATTTATGAGTTTTACCACACATTCACCTAATCATTTCATTGCAATGCTCGTCTACATTCAATAATTAGGTAGATATGTAACGCAGGAAACACCATAGTCACCCCTTGCTCATCAAAACATAAGAAAAAACGAAGGAAATGAATAATGAGGTGTAATGGCTAATAGTAGGTATTATTGATTTAGATTTGCTATCAACTATATATAACTATCAATGCATTTGGTTCACATTTTGAATCATGTCTAGCATTGATGAACTATATCCCCCACGTACCCACCCAAAAAGGAAAAAAATATTTCGTAAAAACGTTTTTCGAAAATCATGTCTTATAAACATAAAATTCAAGGTTCAAATTTACAGGAGTCAATTCATAACTTTTTTTTTGTTCATTTGAATTCCATTGTCTTCACATTACTACGTTACATCCACGTGATTTGCATCAATGACACCATGCATGCGTGCCCACTAAACAAAGTCTTGGTTATTTTGAACGGACTACCAAAGCAAGAAAAAAAAAAAAAAAAGTTCAAATCTGGTAGAGAGAGAGAGAGAGAGAGAGCGTCGCACATGCCTTTCGATCTCAAAATTTCAAACTTCAAACGCGCAAGGGCACTCTCGTCATTCCCCCCAACAATTTCTCTTCCACTCGCCCTCACGGCCCTCACCTGTAGCAGCTGTAATTGTTGCGCATTAAAGCACACATTAAAGAGGAAATCCCTACTTGAACTTCCCAAACAGCCCTTGTGAGTTAAGACCAGTTTGGACAACAACAGAGAGAAAACAACGAAAGGGCAATTTGGGAAGAGCAACAAAAAAAACCAGATTCAAAACTTCAAAATTCAAAGTTTCTATTTTGTTTGTTTTATTTTTCCATTAAATGAACCTTCTCTATATACTACTCTACTAGCCATCACTCCTATTAGTTGAGTCTATGAGCCACCGAGATTATATGAGTCTAATATAACCGATTATATTTGTCTAATCTCAGTACGCTTGTAATTTATATAAAATTAGCTCTTAAGACAGTGAAACTGCTCCTCATGAGCTTGTAATAAAAAAAAAATTGCTACTGTAACTCAAAACTCAATTCAAGAGAAACACGCACTTATCTGCGCGCCGTTCATTTCGATGCTCACGTATATGGAGGTGCATCACACGACGCCAAACAAGTTGTTAGGTTAAGTTTGTAGGTTACAAAAGTATTTTCCAAAAAACATAAAGTGGTATTTATTTATTTATTTATTTTCAATATATGTGTTTTTTTTTTTTTTTTTTTATGTTTTTGGTTTTGTAAGTTTGAACTGTGCGACGTCCCGCTCACGCAGTGACGCTCCTCTTATTTTAAGCCCACTCACTTCCTCACTCACTCTCTCACACACTCTGCGTGAGTTCACTCACTCTCTCTCTTCTCTCTCTTGCTCGCTCTCTCGAGACTCGAATCGTCCATGGTCGTCCGTCCGAAACCAGGTTCTTCTTCGGGCGGCCATTGACGGCGACCGAGATCGGCCGGCGGAGTCACGGTTCGTCTTCTTCGATTTCACCTTCTCGTCGTATTTGCGCTTTTCGTTTGAATTTTTAGCCGTTTTTTGTGGATTTTTGTGGATTTTTTGGGTTTCGGTGCGATTGGCGTTGTGGATCAGTTAGGGTTACGGATTCTCGACAGATCTGAGGGGGATGCTTGTTAATCCCTCGCAGATTGTTCGATTCGGACATTTTGGTTTGGTTTTGGATTTGTTTGGTTAGTTTTTGTTCTGGTTTGACCGGTGATTTGAATTTGTGATGAATTTCGACGATTTCTTCGTTCAGGTTTGTGATGGTGTAAGCTCCAGAAGCGGTGCAGCTTGAGAGCACTATTTCGTAATGGTGTTCGGTTTTTGATGGATGGGATTTTGAAGGTTGATGGGGCTTGGTCGACATTGCTGCGATTTTCGCCTCTCGAATTAGTAAAGCCTCGTTTGTGTCCATAACCTGGTTTTGAATCAGGTTTTCAGCTGCTCAATTTTTTAAGAGTTGCTTTTTTGAAGTTTGTCTGATCAATGCTCTAGAGAAATTAGTATTTGAAAAGTGCTTGATTAGTTCATCTGTTATTAGGCAAATCTACATTGTCCTGTATAACAACAACAACAACAACAAAAACAACAACAACATAGCCTCAATACCGAAATTAGTTGGGGTTGGCTACATGATTCAGACTCTTCAATTGCTCTCGATTTAGTGCAATTGATGGCATGCTTTCCACATCATTTAGATCCCTCCTAATTAATGCGTCCCAAGTTAGATTCGGTTTACCCCTACCTTGTCGAAAGGAAAAACAAAAATGATGCAATTTGATTGGAATCATAGTTGTGGTCTTCTGTTCTATGCGATAAAAATTAATACATTAGTAATGAAACGGGCAATACGCATTGTTTCTTATGTGTTTCAAAGTAGCAAGATAAAAAAACGCTAGATTAGTGTGTTCCTTTGCACTTCTTCTTATCTGATAAGCAGCACAATATCAAATGAATGAATACACTCAAGCAGATAAGACGTCCAGTAAATAACTATGTTTGATTGGGAATGGCATGTCCAAGTGACTACATTGTGAAATGCTTTTCGACAGCCAAGAGCGATGAAATATTGGATTAAATTAGGGAAAAAGTCAAAACTTTCTTCTTAGGAGTTGGGACTATCTCATGTGTTAGAAACTTTTCTAAATACCTTTGTCATCTTTGATGTATCTGCACTTTGTCATTGTTTCTTAATACCTTTTCTACAATTTTGACTTGGTCCTTGATGTGCAGATTTAATGAACTAGCTCCCTGCTACATACTCGTTTATTACAGCAGAATGCCTGTGAATATAAAGAAAGAGCAGAAGGTTTCTGCAGCTCTCGAAGAACTACCTGCCCGGATAACAAGAGCCCGAGCTGCAGCATTTCATGCATCTGATGGAGTTCTCCCTCTGAAACCAGTAATGAAACAGGATCAGAAGCGGGTTTTACGTGGTAATTCGAAAAGACCTGCTTTGGATGAGAATTCTATTGCTGCAGCTGCTGCAGGTCTTGGACCTAAAAGAAGGGCAGTGCTCAAGGACGTCACAAATGTTTGTTGCGATAACTCACACAAGTGCTTCATCAATGCTGCAAAAACTCAGGTCTTGCCGACATTTTATGTAGAACTCTGAATTAGATTGTGTTTTGTGTACTTCTGCTGATATGTTGATGTGTTGGTTGCTTGGGAGTAGAGCATTCAGTCCACTTACAGGACAAACTAGGCAAAGACTAGAGAAGACATTTTCAAAATGTAATGGCAGTGCAGACACGGGCACTTTAAGAAATTGTTAACGAATGAATTCTGTGTGGAACCTTTGTATCTGCTTGTTATTTTGTTTCTCATAGACCTGCTTTCATTTCCATCTATTCTCATTTGTGTTCTGTTTTTCTTCCTGCCTCAGCTTAAGAGCTGCAAACAGATAAAGGGAGGCCTTATGAAGAAGGATGTCAAGATACTTCCTAATGTTACAATGGGGCATTCGCAGGCTCAAGTAGCTGCAGGAATTGAGGGGATGTACAAAAGAGGAACTGCAGATTTAGAAGGGATTATGCATGCAATAAAATTGGAAGAAGATATTCCAGTTCGGCAAAGCCTTGGAAGTAGTCTAGCTGATTCTCAGCTCGAGGAACGTTATTCTGGAAAGCTAGAGTGCTCAAATTTATCAGATAATGGTAAGAATCTTTGTGATATGTATTTTTATGATTTAACCCTTCACTCAAATAAACTGAATAAGATACCAAAAAAGACTGAGTAAGATACAGTTATCTGCTTAAGCTGCACCATGCATGCCAATATCCAAGTTGAAATAGTTTACGTGTAACGATTAATTAACTTTTGATTATTTGAATTCAACTAAGATGGTAAACATGCCGATTGAGAAATCATTCTCACTGAAGCCAAATGCATGACATGTCATCTGGCATCATAATAATTTAATATTTTTCAAAGATTATCATATTGCAAACATATTGAGTCTTAACATTTTATGGCGCATATACATAAATACTTGTTTTTTCCTAAAATGTTCTTAAAATAGTCATTTCCAAAGTAACTTTTTTTTTTTTTTTTTTTTTTTTTTTTTTTTTTTTTTTTTTTTTTTTTTTTTTTTTTTTTTTTTTTCTGGTGATCCAGATAAATTATTGCTTCATCAGGATTGTGGAAGTGAACTTGACATCACAGATATTGATTCTAATTACAAAGATCCTCAGATGTGCAGCACCTATGCAAGTGACATTTACTGTAATTTGCGTGTTACAGAGGTTAATATTCATGACTTTTCTTTATTATATTTTTTTCTTGGTATTAACCATCTTATTTTTGCTATTTCCTTTGTGTTCACATATATTTCAGATGCAAATCTAGGTTAAACATTGAAGAGTTTTGAATGGAACAGTAGGGCCTATGGAAAGATTCAGGAGTATAGAGCTAGTGGTGGCAACAAAGAACATTTAGCTTATAACTTTATAACTCTACAAGTCTATGACTGTAATCGAAGTTCAACACTAGAAATTGGTGGTCAACTCAATTGATTATGTTTACCAGGTTCATATTTATCAACATGCTTAAAAAAACCTCCTTACACAAGCTTTTGGGTTATAATCAAATTTTTGTCTTCTACAAATATGCTAATTTTGAGGCATTGTCGGTCAGCTCTATGAAATTGAATGACGTGCAATAAAGAAACAGTATGTTGCTCTTTTTTTTATTTGATAGGATGCATTACCTCAGTTTTTCAAAAAAACAACTACAGTCTATTGGAGTGCAGAAATTCATATCTGGTGAAAAGAGTGAACAAAAGAGAATATTTCATCTGATTCATGTCCTGAATGGTGACGAGTGAGCTAATGCACAGATGCAATGAAATATTTAATTTTTGTCCTGTTTATATGAGCATAGTAAGTATTTAATTGCTCAATAAAAGTGAAATGAAGAACATAAACGTTTGACTTGTTCATGTTTTTAACCTGAAAAGCAGCTAAGTTGTTATTTGCAAAAGTTGCCACCCACTCTTATTGGCTGTATATTTTGTCTTAAAACTCAAATTTTACTCTCTAATTCTTCCTGATTTATTGAATTAATAAAAAATCCTTGTCTTTTTCCTATTCAATGTCATTTGTTGACCATAGTAAAGTCGTCAATTAACGTAACAGCAGACTTCTATTGCTCAACCAATTAATGTTTAAGATATTGGAACTTTGGTAGCTATTTCCATACTTTTTTCTGAAGCACTTGAACATAAGTCATAAGTAGAAGAGCGTCCGAACATGGCATCTGTAATGAAGTGGACTAGTGGGAATGAATTTATATAGAAGAGTCTTCATTATCCAAAAAAAAAATATAAAAACCCAGGTTGTTCAGAAAAAGGCTTTGAAGAGTTGAGTATTATTCTGAATCTAAATTTAGAAATATTTGAAAGGAGGCTAAGGAAAACTTCTATTAGCATTTTTAGACGTTAAAAAACTCATGAAGGTTTGGTTTAAATGGACTGTCAGTCTGTCACTACTCAAGCTAGAGATAATTATAGCATAAAAATGAAAAAAAAATAAAAATTGACGAGCGTCATCTAGTTTGGGAAATAGCTTAAACTTGCTCTAATTGGAAAAATGGAGTTATACACTCTCTCTTTCTGTCTTTCTAATGTTGGCGATAACTATTTTCCAGCTTATGAGGAGACCAAGTTCTGATTTTATGGAAACAATACAGAGAGACATCACCCAAAGCATGAGAGGGATTCTGGTTGATTGGCTAGTAGAGGTTTGTCTAATTTTGTTGAATGTAAATGGTTGTTTTAGTTCCATTTCTGTGTGCACACTGCACAGCTTTCTGGATGTGACAGTGAGCTTTAGCGTGATACTGCATGTACATGATCCTACTATGTAATGGCTTTCCATCTATCAAACCTTCTACAGGCTCAATCTACAAATTGCTAAGGGCATCCATGTTGACCCTAAATTAGAAGTATCTCTTGCCATTTTAATATCTGATCACATTTCTGTCCTTAAAGTTTAGTTCCTTTATATATGAAGGTAGCATGCTTATCTTACCTCAATTACTTGAGTCTCTTTTTCCCTTTTTGTTCTGCTGGTCCTTAGTAGAGACTCACCATATCCAAATTTTTGCTATATGAAGCATATGTTTGCCGTCTAAGAAGGTTTCATCTTCCCTTGTGTCAGTAAATTATATTTTTCAGTTTCTCCATTGCATTTCCACCTCTTTTTCCTTTCTACTCCGTGATCTTTTGAGCCTATAGCGAGAGTTATTTATACCTCAACAAATGGAATGCTTGGATTAGAGCTGAGCCAAATTAGCAGTTGGGTTTTTGCACAACATAAAATGTGATAATGTTGAGTGGAACAGGTCTCTGCTCAGCACATATCGAGTAACTAAAATTCTATGTTGAAAGGCCTGAAATTAGATATTAAAATACCATTTGGTGAAAAATGCGTAACTAGTAATTTTGCAATTATTGAAAATGTGATTGAGGAAATTGCACTTTATATAGTCTTCATGGAAATGCAGTTTGAGTTTTTCTTTACTTTTTGATCTTTGTTGGATGCTGAGTATACTCATTCCAGGTTTCGGAGGAATATAAGTTGGCGTCAGATACGCTTTACCTTACGGTGTATCTCATTGATAGATATCTCACTCAAAAGTACATTGAAAGACATCGGCTGCAGTTGCTGGGCATCTCTTGCATGTTAATTGCCTCGTAAGTTATCTCATTTGAGAATAATCCATACTTGTTTTTATTAGTCCTGAATTGCCTACAGAAATAAAATAATGCTTTAAATTTTAGTTTGAAAGTGCATCTGATTCTATTTTGAGAAATGAGAACACTTATTTTTTATTTTTTATTTTTATTTTTGTTTTTCTTTGGAACACGTGTGGGAGTTTGTTATAATGTGATAATATTTTGTTGGATTTGACCACCTCAATACTTGTTTGACCCTTCGTTTGTAACATTTGGAGGCTTTGTTTTTGTTTGTTGTTTCATCATTATGTAGTCAACGAAAATTTGGACCCCTCTCAATGCATGCATATATTTGTTTTTATAATGATAAATTTCTAGAATGGCTTCTAATTTTATTGGTGGAGTTAATGCTTTGCTTCTTCTCTTTGGAACTTGAAGGAAATATGAAGAGATTTGTGCTCCTCGTGTGGAAGAATTTTGCTTCATCACAGATAACACTTACACAAGAGCAGAGGTATATGCATTTGAAAATTATTTTATTTGCTATTGGGATTTGGAGTGAGTCCTTCTGGCCGAGCTTTATGAGTGAGATTAAGAATATTTTATCTGAAGCCCATTGAATCAGAGCTAACAGTTTCTGTAGGTTGCCCTCGCTTGCAATTTTTAATAATGCTTGTTCTTAGCAGCAACTTGCTTTCTTGTTGTATCAACTTTACATTAATTTCTTTTTTCGATATTCAGTTTACTTTCTTCAGTGTCATTCTAATTTTTGGATACATTGTATTGGTTTGTTAACCTCCTTGCAAGCATAGAAACTAATCAATTAATCTTCTTCGTGCTCGTGCTGCAAGGCTTGACTCATTTTGACTCCCTCACATAAATATTGGACTACAATTTTATATTTGTGGAAAATATCGTGATGTAACTTATTGAGTTATTAGAAGAAGTCTACTGATGATGGCCAAAACTCTTGCAATGACCTTATCAAGTGATCTTTGGCCATTGTAACTTGCAACACATAGATGACAATGGTCTAATGCAATGGCTGTGGTTAGAACTGTGGATATTTCATTAGGTGCTGGTCAATCCTTAGAACTATGGATCTATTGCATGTCTCATTGGTTGTTATTTTTACTTGTTTAATTAAATTAGCACAATAAATTTTTATTCAGTTGTAAGATGGAAAAGCATTGAAGTTTATAATGAACTGAACTGGCAGGTGTTGAGAATGGAGAGCCAAATACTTAACGATATGGGGTTTCAACTATCAGCACCCACTGTGAAAACATTTCTCAGGTGGCCAAAGCTAGTCCAATCTTTTGATATTTGTAAAATTGATGAGGCTATCTATAGTGTTTCAGTTTATAATTTGTTCTTCCCTCAATTTTGTTTTTTAGGAGATATCTTCGAGCAGCACAAGCATCTTTTTACAAGGTATTATTTGTTTCAAATTCACGCTGTTGATCTTGTAAGGAACCGAATTCTGTAGGTTTTCTTTTGTTCTTGTGTTGTTCAGCTGGGAATTCTTTTTCTGACTCACTGAAGCTTTTTTTTTTTTTTATTTTTTTATGTCCAGGTTCCCTGTCTAGAGATGGAGTTCTTAGCATATTATTTAGCAGAACTGACATTGGTCGATTATGGATTCTTGAAATTTCTTCCTTCTCTAATTGCTGCCTCTGCTGTTTTCGTTGCCAGATGGACATTGGATCAATCTGGCGATCCATGGGTCTGAGCCCTCTTTCTTTCTCTCTTCATTTCTTAATTGTTGATTAAGTGACAGAACCTCAATTCCTGTATGTTTCGTTCAGAATTCAACTCTTGAGTACTACACACGTTACAAGGCGTTGGATCTAAAGGCTACTGTTTTGGCACTGCAAGATCTGCAACTCAACACAAGTGGTTGCACTCTTAATGCCATACGAGAGAAGTACAAGCAGCAGAAGGTATCATACATAAATAACCTGCTATTATTTTTCGATTACATTATTCTTCTCACTTTGATATCTAATTCAGTAATTCTATGATAACATATTATGGTCATGGAACCAATTTATTCAGACCTGTTTCGTAACTTTAAACTATATAGTTTTGCATTTCTGAATTTATTGATCATGTTAATGCTGCAGTTCAAGGGTGTGGCGAAATTGTCTTCCCCGAAACCACTGCAAGAGCTCTTCTGAGGATGACTACGAACCCGTTCTTTTCTCTTGGGAGTTTGCTAATCTTACAGGTTCATGGATGTCACTTGATGAACCATATCGTTCCGAACAGTCCCTTCTCATCTTTCTCACTCTTAATTCTTTATTCCCTAAGCCTCACTCCTTTTAAATTTAGTTCTTTTGATCATCACTGGGTGTCCAAACCAACGCTTCTCCATAAATTCGAAGTTTTTAGCGCCTAATTGGCTTTAACTTATTTGAAGCTTTTTCTATCCTTGTGCAGATGAACTGTTACATAGCCACTGAGTTTAACATGTAAGAAGGTTGTAACTCGTAATAGGGACTGTATTTACTTGGAGATGTTATGTAACCCAAGCTTTCTTCAATTCTACAAATGAAATTTAAACTGTGTCATTCTGCTTGACTTCTTGGTAGTGCTTTTGAGCTTTTCTTTCTACTAATGAATCTGTGATGCTTAAGCAGACAGTCACCAAAGAAATAATAAAGAATATCAGAGTTGACAAATATCTTGCTTTCTTGACATAGTAGACCAGTCTAGACTTAAAACCATAATTCAAATTTGTTCTAGCTGTTAGGTACATCATATATGACTTATTTAGTTATTTTTGGATTAAAGTGCCATATTACCTTAGTCAATTAGGGGATAACTTCAATGTTTTAAATTTTTTTAATCTGCAACAACAATAGTGATGTCTCGGATTCAAATTAATTAGAGTTGGCTACATGAATCAAATTCTTCATTCCAATCAATTAAATTATTTTTCTTTATCTATATCGCTTTATGTGTAATGACAAATAAAGAAATTTCTTAAGTTAAAAATAAATAAATAAAAAACTTCTTATCCTACAAAATAATTATTGTAATAAGTGAACTCATCAATAAGAACTAAAAGTTAATCTAGTTTGGATCCTAAGAATCAATGTCTTATGTGTCATTAACAAAAGAAGAGTCATTTGGTAGCATAGTTTTAAAGATTTTTTATTCTACCTAAGTTTGTTGAAGTCCTTATATTTAGACAATTACAGAAACAATGGAGGTTTATAGTCGCTCCCTATTAATATAAGGCTTGCGCCCAATTTTTCACCAGAAAAAATAAAATAAAATATAGGCTTCAAAAAAAAAAAGAAATATAAAAATGGATAAAAAAATATATATTTATGTCCATAATTGTGAAATGAACTAGGGACAGTGTGTAAAGTATTTCAAAATTGGAGAGCGAAAATCCAATCGACGAGAGCGCGCGAGCGATATTAATTTGTTCTCTCAGCGAATCGGTGAGCGTCGATCCGGAACGAATCACCGACGAAAGTGAAATGGAAGCCGAGAGCACCACTTCATCGATACTCGAAACCCTAGCTCTCAAAGGCTGGTGTTTCAGAGACGCCAAAGAAATCAAAGACTTGATCGAACTCCAAATCATCTCATCAGACGATGCCTTCTCCGCTGAACGCATCGAACCAGAGCTTCTCGTCGACATGGATTTGAGGTCGATTGGCGGAAAGTGGTTGCAGAGCGATCCCTGCGTGTTAAAGCGATCAGCACACCTTCAAGGCCCCAAGGTTTTACAGGTAAGGCCGAGGAATTCTTCTTCTTCTTCTTCTTCTTTATCGTTGTTATCGTTGTTGTTGTTGTTGTTGTTGTTGTTGTTGAATGGTTTCTGATTAGTGGTTGAAATTGAGTTTGGACAGGTAGTGTCTGTGAGGGATATATGTCTAAGTAGCATTGAAGATGGTAATAGAAGGTCTGATAGTAGGCGGCTTCTTCGATTGGTACTCACCGATGGTCATTCGGAGGTGACCGCGGTAGAGTACTCGCGGATACCGTCTATAGACGAAGACATTGTTCCCGGGACTAAGGTATTATGTAAAAAGTCTTGCCTTTGTTGGTTGCATTCGTGGTTTTTATATATTGCATGAAAGAAAGCAAGCAAATTTAATAGTTTCTCTAAAATGTGTAGTGCGGTTGTTGTTGAATTTATGTACATGTGCTACACATTGATTCATTTATGCTCTAGAATTTATGGGATTTCGCCATTGACAATACTGCTCTATAGAAAAATGTCTAAAGAAGATTTTTATTGGATAGTAACGAAACTTTACTTATTATAGCCTAATATGTACAAGAAGTATAGTGTTTATGAAAGGCGAAAATGTTTCTCATAAACAAAGGCGAAAAAACCCCTACCAATGTAGTAGGGGAAAAACCTGTCCTAAAGAAGATATTGTT
The DNA here is from genome assembly GCA_039657325.1 of Stephania cephalantha. NCBI lineage: Eukaryota > Viridiplantae > Streptophyta > Magnoliopsida > Ranunculales > Menispermaceae > Stephania > Stephania cephalantha. The sequence continues at coordinate 59,494,825 of CM077569.1, forward strand.
AGTGGAAGAATGTATATATATATATATATATATATATATATTTTTTTTTTTATTTGGGTGCGGTCGCTTAGAATTGTTGGTTTTTTGGTTAGCTTCGTCTGGAAGATAGAGTCGTCATGCATAGCGGAATACTATGTTTGAAGCCTGAAGTGGTGACTGTGTTGGGCGGCATGGTTCAAGAACTTTATGAAGAGTGGAAGGTGAATAAAAAATACTCAGGTCTGTCACGCTCGAATTTCAGAGGGTCTCAGATGAAAGATAGTGAAGGTCCTCCGCCATTTGTGAAGTTGAAGATTGAAGCTGCATCACATCGTTCTACGCAGCGTAAAACTTCTTGTCAGTATTTCCCATAATTCTTCTCAACTTTATTAAATGCTTAGGACATAAATTGTGAATGCCTTATGTTCTTAGTGTTCTTTTTTTACATACAATTCTGCTTCCTGATCTTGTTTATGAAAGTTAATTAATAGGCACGTGCTCTTGGTTATGCTGTTTAAATTTCACATTCATGTGAGAGAGTTTTTTTTGCTATACACAAAATTAAGAAGTAGGTTTGTTACTTGTACATCCGTCCCTTTCATTGAAGGTTTAGAACTGAAGGGGCCAACTGGGCAGTTTTATCTATGTTACTGCATTTTGTTCTCCGTGGAGTTTCAGAAGATTGTAAAACCCCTAATCTCTCTCTTGATGGCATTTCCTCTTTGAATATTATTTTTATTTTGATGCTCGTAGAATTGTAACGTAATAAGACTTGGATGTCTTGACGTTGAATAGTGAACAAGAATCTCTATAATTTTTTCCCTCTTTATTTGAATGTTTACGCTTACTGTTCTTAAAGCCATGACTGCTTTCTGGTAAAAATGAAATTTGGTGACTTGTAGATACATCTGACATGACATCGAAAACAGCTGCTCAGGCATTTATAAACTCAATCGGAGTTTCCGATTCAAGAGAAGCAGAAAGAAAAGAGAACCTGAATTTCAAGGCGAAGGTTGATGATGGCGGGAAAGCAGTGACTACAACTGCAAGACCAGAAGAGAAGCCAAGTAGTTCCGAGTTCAGGCAAAAAGAAGGTATCATCCGCATTTGTTCTGAATTTAAGAAAGTTCCGTCAGTTTCTGTTCGAGCATCTCTTTTGCATGCTTTAGGAACTGCTATCTAGTTTTGACTTCATGAAATGTGAAATGCATGTCCTTTTAGTGTCGGAAGCTGTTCCAGTTCAAAATCAAGCTGCTGCCCAGAAACTTCTGCAAAAAATGAATCAGCCCACTCGGGGTTACCATCATGGTAGAGGTCAACGTAGAGGGAAGGAGAGGCAAGAAGAGTCTGAGGTTTTCACTCTAGAAGAATGGGAAAAGAGAAAAGGTGGGGCAAACCCTCACAAAACAGAAGGCTCTTTAGATGTTAGCCGTGATGAACTGATTGCTAGGCAGCTTCAGGATCAACTGTATTTGGAAGACTATCAAGTAAGAAATTGTGCATCAATTGTTTATTTCATGTTGTCATTGGATCTGTATATTGTGGTCATTGATGACTCTGAGTTCTTGTTTCATCGTTAATTATGATCTTGCGGTTTTTCAATGTGTTTAGGGAGAATCACTAAATCAGTCAGAGGCAGAAAGGATAAAGATGAGCATGTTTAGCTTTGGAAATGCAGCAGATAGTGACCAAAGCACTTCAGGCTTCAGAGGGAGAGGGAGAGGGAGAGGGAGAGGGAGAGGACGAGGAGGAGGGAGGAGGGGAGGGAGAGGAAATTGGTGATCACAGTGGCTCAGCGGTTTACTTTTTTTTTTTTTTCTCTTACTTGTAGATTGCATCGTCTGTATCGACAACTTTTATACCAATCATGTTTTGGAAAATTTTGAAATATATTGTGTTTTACTCCATGCGAAATTGTCTTTGCTCTGGTAAATGTTTTTATTGAGTCTATTTGCAAAGCCTAATTGTTTCTTCCATTAAGAAAAGTACAGTTGCAGACCTAGAGATACACATGGCCAAACTGGAGAATCAATGTCTTCTACGAAAAAGGTATTTTTTTTTTCCGGCGGCCTTAATGGCAGTAGTGTTCTTTCTTCACCAAAAAAAGAAGAAGAAAAAAGTATTTTTTTTCAACATTAACTGCCTTGTATTGATATTTCAAGCTAAAGTATGTGCTTTTTACTGTTCTTTTTATACCCTTTTCTTGTGTACATTAACTGTCATTTGTAAATCGAAAGATCAAATGATCAATGTACTGTTATTGTCTAACTCTCCATTATTTTTGAACCCTTGTTGTAAATAATTTATGTTTCCATACTCCCTATCAAATGTGGCTGGCGTTTACCATGTACAATGGTACTGGTGCAGTATAAACTAGTATAAGATGTGTGTCACATTCTTCATCTAACATTATTGCTTTGCAATTCTGGTTTTCTTACAGAATGAAAGGTCTCATCGGGGATGAAGAAGTAGCCTTACGCGCTTTCTCAACAGGTGTGCTTTGCATGACATTTCTTTGCCATTTATCGCTCGACTACGTTCCTTTGTTGTGACTGGTTTATGCTTTCATACGACTTCCTCTTTATTTTCCCATGTATTCACTATTCACCGCACAGATCTTTGTACATTTCCTTGGAAATCAAATGCTGTCTTTGAGGTGAAAAACTGTGTCCACTTAATATTTCATTTTTTTTTTTTTTTTTTTTTTGAGAGAAGTCCACTTAATATTTCATGTGAGACTATGTTGCTTTTGTAGGTTGGATTTGAAAATTTGTTTGGCTCTTCTAGTTTGCGATTGAAATAATTGAACGTGGTTTTTCCGTTTTTCCTTTATTTTCAGAGTCGAGCAACAGTATATTATGTAGTGAATGTCGTGATTTTAGTCGCAGGTTGAAGGTCGCTCGAGAAGGGCGTGGTAGTAGCATGGAGCTGAGGTTCTTTAATTGTAAGCTCTGTGCTGTTCGAAACAGTTGAGTCCGCCGATTAATTGCATGCTCTTCACAAAGTTTTCTGCATGCTTGTTGCTGTGCTGACGACGCAGGAAGCAACGATGATCGAGTAGTCACCGAAGATCGCATTGTTTCCTTCTGCATAAGTTGTGCAGTGATGTTGGATCGATGGCAGTTGAGCAGGTAAAATTCTAGAGTTGAGCAGGTATTTGTGCGCCGTCGCAGACAGGTGAGTTAAGTTTTTGAATTACAAAAGCATTTTCCTAGTCTTAATGCTTACATCTAAACAAAGTTAACAAACCCTCGTGGACATTCCCTCTTTGAGTTTGGGATTAGTCGAGGCAATGATATGTGACAATAATAAAAAAAGTCAATTGTGCATTAAAAGATTTATAATTTACACGAGTGATTCAATTACTAGAGGTGACAATTTGTCTTGGCGAGTGGTAAACATATCGTGTCGTAAATGGGTTATGATACTTATATAATGCAAATCCATGACATGACATATTTATTAATTGTGTTAATCGTTTTTGTGTCTAAAATAGATTGTGTTAAACATGTCGGATATTCGTATCATTTATCTATTAAATATTTTATTTAAAATTTAAAATTTAAAATTTGTTTACTACATTTTTAAATATATCTACTCGAATAAATTTGAATGAACATAATTAAATAGTCAATAAAATATAATGGGGTTGTATTTTTAAGTTTTACTTTACTTTTTCATTCAAGTTTTTATTAGTCTTAATAATAGAGAAAAAATGATTCGTAACAATTATTATATGCAAAACTATAAAAATCTTTTAAAAAATATTTAAATTTTACTTTAGTGGAAAATTTTAAATTTTACTTAGTAAATAATTATTAATTAAATCTATTTATTATAACTTAATTATTATTTATAAGTTATTTTTTACTCGTGTTAAGCGAGTCATAAACAAGTTAACATGTTAATGACTCGTTTATTATCAGTGTATAAACATATTAACATTTTTATGATCCAAATCCATTCATTTATATCAAATTCATGACATGTTTATAACGTGTTGTGTCATATGGTGTTAATCGTGTTATGACCCAAATTGCTCTCAGTCTGCATTTCTTCACATCCACACAAATCACCTCTCGTTTTTGTCCGTTGGATGCACTTCGAGATGCGTGAAACGCATGAACCAAGCCATGTTCTTTGTGCGTCATGTTGACGTGGCGTACATCATTTCCATTTGGTCGTTCGAACGTGCTGCCTTTCTCAGCTCACACACACTCTTCACTTTCATTTTTTTAGTCTCTCGTTCAGTCGCTTGTTCTTGCTCGCTCTGACTCTGAATCTCCAGAAACCAAAACCTCAGAAATCCCATCTCATCTCATCGATTCGCGTAGAAATGGAAGAGATTCCGATTCTACGCCTCGCAGCGTCTCTCCTAATCTCCTCATCGATCGCCATTGGCGCCTTCTACAAGAAATCGCTGAACCTCTCGGGAGCCTGGCTAGGGTTTCTGGTCATGTTCGTCCACTTCTTCGTCGGATACAGGTTTAGGTTCCTCCTCCATCTCGATTGAACTGCTTGTTTTCTTGTTTCGTCGTTTCATGTGTTGACAACTGTTGTGGCTTCTTCATCAGGTTCGGAGCGGTTCTGGTTGTGTTCTTCGTCACTTCGTCTGCGCTCACCAAGTACGGAGAGGAGAAGAAGCGGAGCATCGATGATGAGTTCAAAGAGGGAGGACAGAGGAATTGGTATGGTTGATTTGCGTTCTCTGTTTCGATTTTAGCGGTTTTGGAGTTTTGAGTTTCTCAAGATCTTACTCTACTGATGAGTGTTTTAGGAGAACTGTTCAATTATCTTGTAAACAAGCTCCTGAGTTAATAAAACAGTGAATCAGTGATCTTATTCCGTGCTATTCCACTCGATTCTTGCTCGAATTCATCTACAAAATCAAATTATATGAGGATATATTCTCGTAAATAAATCTTATAACGTTTGAGCTTTTCTATCTCTTCAACACGTAGTTGCAGTTCCGCATTTAATGAATACATTCAATTACTGTGTTACCAATCAGCATGTGTTTGTTTAGCTTTTCACAAGTTTTAAGAATTTCTATGCTGATACGATTGAAATCTTTGTTTTCTATTTATTTGTTGGAATCTCTTTTCTTTCTTCGTTGATCTAATACTAATAGTTCTTTTTCCGAGGGCAGTCTCCGTTTTCACCTTGAATGTGTCTGTTGTTACTTTTTAAATTCATTTTAAATGTAAAGCCTTATTTTATGTCATTAACGTTGGTAATGTTTAAAGATTTTGGATATTGGATACCTTCTCATAGAGAAGCTATATTTTGATTTTTGCTCGTTTTATGCTTTAATTGGTGTTATTCTACTGAAAGATGTTCTTAAAATTAGATTGTATGATTAGGTAAACACACTGTCATCCATATGCATTATCTTTCTCTCTACGCATCTCACATAATCTTTTTTCGAGATTCCGTCTTTTTACAATTTTACTAAATACTTATAAGATTAGTAAAACTTATTAGTTTTGCTGTCCTTCTCTGTTTTGTATTTAAGTGTAATCATCTTCCATTTTTTCCCTTTGCCTTTCGACTTCATTAAAATGTGTTCTTCGTTAGTGACATTAATTGTATCTATTAGCTATGACAACATAAGTAAATCGTCCTGTTTTTTGGCGGATAGTACATAATAGGACTGGACCATCTCGTTGCAAGTTAATGAGTTCATTTTATGATTCAATCAACAACAACAACAACAACATAGCCTCTGTCCCAAATTAACTGGGGTCGGCTACATGGATAAAACTTTTCCATTGTGCTCGATTAAGTGCAATTGATGGTGAGCTTTTCAAACCATTCAAATCCCTCCTAATTAATGCATCCCATGTTAACTTTGGTATGCCCCTACCTCGTCGAATTTCTACAGTTTCTATTGAGTCAAGTTTTCTAGTTTGGGCATTTGTAGGCCGTCTTTGCAGATGACCAAACCACCGCAACCGCCCTTCCCTAATCTTTGTATCAATTGGTGCTACTTCTACTTGTCTTTGAATTTCTATATTTCTTATTCTATCTTTACGAGTTTTACCACACATCCACCTAAGCATCCTCATTTCTGCTACGTTCATTTTATGTAATTGTTGTTGCTTTACCGCCCAACATTTACCGCCCAAAAATTCTCTTTTTGACAAAAGCAAAAATCCTTCAAGATTAAGTTATTTCACCTTGAGCAAGTTCAATCGAAGCTTCTATCTTGAGATTAAAATTTCTCTAATTCTCATGTTTGAAATTTCTGTTCATTTTTGCTCCTAAAGCAGAAGCATTTCTGCTAGGAACTTATGATAAGCTGCCTTGGCAAAGCATGGAAGCATTTGACTTTACTATATACTATTAATTCTTTTCCTTTTTGAGGCTGAGCTTCTTGAGCAGAAAGTTGTTTATTTGCATTTTTAATGAACCATATCTTGTGCTTCATTGCAGGATACAAGTTCTAGCAAATAGTGGGATTGCAACAATACTACTCGTGATTCTTGGAGTTTTGACTGGAATGAAGGACCAATGCTTAGATTCGAAGCAATCGTCTTATATAACTTGCCTTGTCGGTGGAATTGTCGGACACTATGCCTGTTGTGCTGGAGACACTTGGTCATCAGAGATTGGAATGCTTAGCAAATCACAGCCTTGGCTTATCACAACCTTTAAGGTATATACCTTTCTCATTTGGTTTATATTTTACGGACATTTTTAATTGCTGTTCCCGCTAATTCAAACGTGATGTCTTGAGTTGAGAGAACCAAATACGCTCTTTGTTTCTTTTTGGTGCTTATTCTAACTTGTCGAAGTGACTCTTGATGTCTGAACTATTGGCTTAGTTTCATTCCACTACTGTAGTTTCAGTTGCATTTTTTTTTCTTGCACAGAAGTTTTCCGTACTACTTCCAACTTAAAATTTGGATGCAATAGATGCTGTGTCACCGCTGCTAATTCACTTATTAAATTGAAAATCTGTAATCTTACACTCCTCTTATGTAAATGTCAGCGAGTTCGGAGGGGCACAAATGGTGCTGTGACCACCAATGGGATCCTTGCAGCTGCAGCAGCAGGCTGCACCATTGGGCTGACATTTGTTTTGTTTGGCTTAATCTCGACAAGCTGTTCTTTCGACATAAATTTGAAGCAGTTGCTGGTAGTACCTCTTGCAACAACAGCAGGAGTAACTGGAAGTTTGATTGACTCTCTCCTTGGAGCAACCCTGCAATTTAGCGGAATTTGTGCCATTCGGAATAAGGTAATACACTGCATCAAACCCTTGGGTGGCTGAATATCATTCTGATATGCTAATTAGGATCCTGTTGGACGTTCTGGCTTTACTTCTGATATTGCACCATGTGTTTGTTCCAGACTTTCAGTTATTCGCTGGAAATACCAAGCAGATGTACACTGCTTGTTCTTGCCAGCTCCATGCTTACACCAAATGATCTATTACTAGCTTGATTGCTTGTTTCACTCTGTAGGTGGTCGGAAAGCCAGGACCTACAGTGAAGAAGATATCGGGACTGAAAGTTCTGGACAACAATGCAGTTAACCTGGTTTCTATATGTCTGACGACAATGCTGACTTCTGCTGCCTGTTATTACATTTTTTGATGCTATAAAGGAAAAAAAAAAAAAAAAAAAAAAAAAAAAAAAAAAAAACACCATTGATATGTACATAAAACGCGCTAACAGACTTCGGAATTCATTCAGTGCCTAGTTAATTGGTGGGCAGTGGGCATCATTTTTGATTGGAGAATCCAATGCTTGTAAGATGCGTGTTAGGATGATTGATGATTGTTGTTCAGTTTCAGTTTTATTAGCAAATATGAAACAATGTAAGGGATATATACATAGTTAATGAGGTACACATTTGTTGGAATTTCTCTCTGCAGCTGAAGGCAGAAGCCAACATCATCCGATTAAAGCCTATTCCTTTGGGTAGACAAATTGTTTCATAGTCTTACAATAACAACACCAGCAGTAGTATCAGCAACAAGTAAACCTCGACCTGAAATTAGTTGGGTTTGGCTAAATAATGAACCAAACTCTTGTACTCGCTTGATTTGATGCACTTGATGGTGTGCGTAATCTTGAGAATTTATTCCTATTTTCAAATGCCATCGACTTAAAACTTCTAAACTCTTTAAAAGTCTAATCATATTTTTAGATGTCTTCTTGACGGTTTGTTGTGTTATTATTTTATTTTATTTTTTATTTCTCATGTAGTGGTATTTAATATCAAATGCACCGTGTTATCTGCATTTGAACACTATCAAGCTCTATTTGGTGGTTTTCTCAACCCATTTTTTATTTAAGAAAATTTGAATTTGAGATGTCCTGTCTTATGAAAAACCCTCGTGAAGAACGGACGGTCCACATGTATCCGATCACGTAATAGGATCTAAAGATCAGATGATTCAGGAGATTAAAAGACTATTAGGGCAATTTCTGAATTAGAACAAGATGTAAAATTCAGTTGTTTTGCCGCCACAATCCAAGTCTCCCCTGTAAATCCATGGCCACCAATTCCCTTCTCCGATCTATACTAACCCCACATCGTCTCAAAATCTCCCATTTTTGCTCAACCACTCCTTCTCAGAATCTCTGGAACCTCTTGCAAACAATCCAATCTCACCCAAACCCAGAACAAACCCTAACCAAATTTGGGCGAACCCAAACCCTAGACTCTTCCACCATCTCTGATGCGTTGCAGAGATGCTCAAAGACTCATCAATCCATTCTCGGTCTCAGGTTCTTCATCTGGGCCGGCATTCAACCGGGCTACAGACACAGCACTTGGATGTATAACCAAGCTTGTCGAATTTTGGGGATCGATCAAATGCGAGAAACCCTAATTAGGGTTCTTGAATCTTATAAAAAAGAGGGGTGTTTGGTTAAAGTCAAGACTTTTAAGGTGATTTTGAATCTGTGCAGGGAGGCGAAGCTCGCGGACGAGGCGTTGGAGGTGCTGAGGAAAATGGGTGAGTTCAATTGCAGACCTGACACTACAAGTTTCAATCTTGTTATTAGGTTGTTTTGTGATAAGGGTGATGTGGACGTGTGTTTGGAGTTGATGAATGAAATGGCTTTGATTGATCTGTACCCTGATATGATCACTTATGTTAGTATGATTAAGGGGTTTTGCAATGCCGGTCGTTTCGAGGATGGTTATGGGTTGTTAGAGGTTATGCGTGGTCATGGGTGTGTTCCGAATGTTGTGGCGTATTCGACATTGCTTGACGGGGTTTGCAAGAATGGGAATTTGGATAGGGCGATGGAGTTGCTTGGGGAGATGGAGAATGTAGGTGGTGTTGGTTGTGTTGCGCCAAATGTGGTTACGTATACGTCTGTGATTCAGAGTTTGTGCGATGTCGGTAGGATTGGTGAGGCATTGGGTATTTTGGATCGAATGAAGCAACGTGGGTGCCTTCCGAACCGAGTTACAGTTAGTACCTTAATCAAGGGTCTTTGTAATGTTGGTCGTGTGGATGAGGCTTATAAGCTGATTGATGAAGTGGTTAGTCTTGGATCGGTTATAAGAGATGAATGTTATAGCTCTCTCATTGTATGTCTTATGCAGAATAATAACATGGAGGAAGCGGAGAGGATTTTTAGGAAGATGTTGATTGGTGGAATGAAACCTGATGGTTTGTCGTGTAGCTTGTTCTTGAGGCAGCTTTGTTTAGATGGACGATTCTTGGATGCATTCGAGGAAATCGAGAATATCGAAAGCTCAGTAACAATTGACTCTGATATTTATGGTATTCTTCTCGCTGGACTTTGTGAAAGGAGTCATTTAAATGAAGCTGCAAAGCTGGCTAATATAACGTTTGACAAAGGAATCCGACTGAAAGCTCCTTTTGTTGATGGTGTACTTGAATACTTGAATTTAGCTGGTGAGGGAGAGCTGGCTTCGCGTCTTACAAGCTGAGAATGTTGAGTTACAATCTGTCCGCGAGGTTCTTTTTACTGGCTCACATTCAAGGTTAAAAATCTTTCATGTTCCATACAAAGGGACTATCAACTGCAGCTTGTCAAGAATTGGTATTTTCTAGGTAGAAGACAGAAGTTGAAGAGAACAAAATGGACAGAGGGAAGAGTTGTTGCAAATTATCGACTGAAGGTCCAAAATTGCAAGTAGGAGAAGAAGGAAAATTTGAAAACAGAATTCCAATTCTTCCACCCTCAATTGACTGATCTTGCTTGTTTCAACTGGGCCTGAAAAGCCAGAATCATGCGCGGCAGTAAGTGTTTTAAGTTCTGATTATTATTATTGGTCAACAATTCTTCTTCCAGTAATGCTCTATTTTTCTCATTGTTATGTGCTCACTCAATTTTAGATTCTGTTATGTGTCAAACTTTTTTTTTTTTTTTTTTTTTCAAAGTTTTCTCTAGCCTTGTAAGTTCTAGAACTCTCAGCTTCTATCCAAGTTTTCCGTCAAGTTAAAGTTGATTGCTTGAAATGTAGGTAATGTCCTGGCTAAAAACGTTTGAGCATTCAATATCAGGAAAAACAAATCATTTTTGTGACCGTTACTATTGTATCATGACCTTAGCCACGAACAGATTAGAAGCGAAGAGACAATATATTTCGTTTTAACATTGGAAAAAAGATCTTTTCAACTTAGATTATCGCTTGGGAGAATAGGCCATCTTGAAGTGTGGCTTGAATAACACAGATTGTGGGCGGTAGGTGTCAAAACAGTTGTAGGTTTACATTCTTGTTATAAATTTGATATTGATGTTCATGTTTTAATAAATTGAGCCTCACACCCAAAGTCTGGGCATTCCTCATAATCGTGAATGCAAATCATATTCGTTTTTATACAAAAACCTGCACCATTTGCTTCTGTAATTTCTGGAACAAAATTGCTTTTTGCCAAGCCGGCTGACCATATTGAATTTTTTAAGTTGCAGGTTCCACATGAGGATTGTATGGTTGAAGAGAGAACTCTGGCAAAAGGCCCGTAGCTCGTATAATATCTTGAACTCGTTCTTGGCAATTGTGCGTAACTCAAGTTCCATTACCCACCTGTGGCTCGTATATAATTGCAACACTGCAGAAGAACAACTTCCATTATATTTTATCAGATGCGATATTTACCAAACAAATCTACAATATTTCATTGTTTCCTGCTACTGGCTTTATGATGCAACGACCCAACATGTCATCACTGCTGTTGGGAGAGGCTTGTTTTATTTAATTAGTAAGTCATACTACAACCTCTTTCATTTTTTCAATTCTTTAAAGATTTCTCTATATTTAATTGTTCTAAACTATGCATACACTTGCGTTTTCCGTGGACCCTCTCGTTCCACTGATTATTTATCAAACCTTACACCTTCTATAAAACATTCTAGCTTTACATTGCCCATGTTCTTCGCTCAAGTGGTTTGAAATTTAATCCTCCCCAGCCAGCAAGTTGCTAGTTATATGAATGTTAATATTTCGTACTCTTACTTCAATGGTGCAAATGGTGTCTGGCATGTATTCTTTATATGATCTTCTTTTCAAGGCACTGTTTTGTTCTGAAAAAAATAAACAACGAAGTTGTTGCTGTTTAGGGTGTAATGGACTTGAACTCACGAACCACTTTGTGAACTACACATTGGTCCGCATCTTGTGCTAGAGAGTGAAAGAAACATTTTCCACACTTGTAAACTACCATTGTACAAATTACTTCGTTTTTATATAATAATGTTCATCTGTTACAACAACCACAAAGCCTCAACCGTAGTTATTTGGAGTCGATTACACACATCAAACTCTTCTACTTCGCTCAATTTAACGGATTGCTTTCCTTCATCTGCTATGATTCATTATTTAGGAACTGATCTTGTCTGCATCAAGTATGCTTCTGACTTGAATTTTTCATATGACCAGATTATATTGCAAAACACCTTGGACTGGCCAGTACTCAGTATTGAGTCTAAAGGTGAGAACTCATTAGCTGCTAATGGACCCAACACACTTAACTTCAAACCATATATAATCATAATCAATTATAAATCAGAGGCCCTAGTTAGAGAATCCCATCTAATTTTAAGATATCTAGCTGGTTCCCTGGTGTATACCAGCTTTGATGATGATTTGATGAATTATAAAATCAAAATGTTTATTTAATCCTTAAACCTTTTTTGTTAAGATAAATATAAGAACACACCAAACCAATGGGGTCCCAAAAACATTTCTTGATTAATTCATAAGTTCAATGCACATACTTAGTTTTAATCAAGATTTTTTATGAGCCCCCCACAGGTGTCTCATCAAGCTGCAGTCCACATATCCATCATAAAGTCTCCATCTATAGAGCATAAAAGCTTTGTTCCTAGTATATATATCACATCACACCTAATCTTTTTTCTTTAATGAAACTTAGACCCTTGTTTTCATGCCCATTATATTATAAATGGTCTAAATTGAAAGGTGAACAAAAAATTCATTTCTTCATGGCTTAAAATTGGTCTACATGTGGCCTATGCGTGTTCTTGTAACCAAATAGACCATTTTACAGATTAGGGATTTTGAATAAAAATTATGTTTCAGTAAAACTGTGTACACGGGCATCTTTAAAGCAAATTGACATGAAAATATTGCATGATTTTTTTTTATTTTTTTTTTTGCAGATATGAAGAATAATAATTAAAGATTGAGATTTTTCTATTTGTGTTGTCTCCTGTTTTAGATTTGTTTCACTTTGTATCGTTAAGTTTGTCAACTAAACCAACAAAAAGAAACATCCGGGCCCATCATTCTTGCAAGCTCATCTAACCTCATTGATGGAGACAGCATGAACAAGGGCCCGGATTTACTCTTATTGAATTGATTTGGTCCTATTTTTAATCATTATTTATAGTCTATGGATTTGGGCAGCGTTTGGTTTATATAATAATCTAAAAGTGGTTATTTGTTTTTGAGTTGGCATAACAATTTGAGGACCAATGTGGGACTGAGGCTATGTTGTTGTTGTTGTATAACAATTTGAGGACCCAATAAGTTTTTAAAAAACACCATGAGAAGCTACTTTGAGTAGTTCGGGGCTTGGGTTCTTGGAGTATTGGTCTTAATTTTGAGCACTTTGATGGAGTCGCTTCTACTGAAAGAGCTTTACTTCTTTGTGGGCCGACTTGGCTTGAGTCTAGATAAGTTGGGGTTTAGTAAGCTTGGGATAAGATGTTGAAAATCAAAAGATAAATTTTGAAACACAAGTGTTGATTATTTAAAAAAAGGAACATGCTACTATAACCAAGAAAGACATGCACTTATATGCGCACTGTCGATTTCTGTGTGTATGCATTTCGAGGTGCATTGCATGGAACGCAAACAAGTGCGTGTTTTTTTTTTTTTTTTTTAGGGTAAGTTCCTTGATCATACTATAAGGAAAATGATTTGGTGACATTTGTGGGAATACAATCCCATCGCACGTCCTGTGTGGCGCATACGTGGTGTCCGTTTTTATAGATGTCAACAAACCATTTTCCATACTGTAATAGCATTGTCCTTTTTTAAAATCTTCATAAAAAAAAAAAGAAGGTTTGATTGCTTCGAAATTCAACACCAAACAAGGCCTTAGGTAGAGTTGTTTGTTTCTTGTAATACGCAGTGCAAGGGAAGAAAAAAGCGAGAGTGAGAGTGAGATCCGATCCGTTCCTGTTCAAAATAATAAATAATAATAAAAAAACAAAGTCGCGTAACGGCTAGTTTTCCATTTCGCAGTGACACGTTTGACAAAAAAGCGTTGTACAGGGGCATTTCAGGGATCTGTCAAAAACCCAAATGGCGTCGCTTTCGTCTCCACTGTTCTCAGGCGGTAGGCCTTCCTATCCCCACGCGTGGCCCCCACACACTTCCACCTGCTACAGCCGGTCACCCACTTATAAAAAAAACACTCGCTCACGCTTTCCGTCTCTCTGCTCACACAATCCACACTTGAATTTCTCCAGAAATCAACAGAGATTTCTGGAGAGATCGCAGGTCGGTTGTTGAGAATTCGATTCAGTTGATTTGAAAGCAGCGCGTGCACTTCACTGCTTTGATTGGGGGCTCAGTTTTTGCAATGCAGAGAACGCGATCAGTTGTTGTCGCTCTGTTAGGGTTTGGAGTGGGGTCATCGGCTGTTAATGATCGATCGACTGTGCATTGGTGATTTATTGGCGATTTGGTGGTGGAAGAGGTGGATTTTTGCGGATCTCGATGTCTGGAGGAGGAGGAGGAGGAGGAGCTCCGAGAGTGAGGTCGATGAATGTGGCGGTCTCGGAAGCCAGGCCAGTGCTCGGACCGGCTGGAAACAACAAGGCTAGATCGGGATCGGCGGCGGTGGCGGTGGCGCGGAAGCCGGCGTCGAAGCCGCTGAGATCGAAGCCGGAGAGGACGGAGAAGACGCCGCCTGAGGTGGATGTAGTACCAGCGCCAGCTGTGGGAGAGAAGAAAAGTGTTTCGTCGCCTTCATCGCCTCCGCTTCGGTCGATTCTTGTTCCTTCTGTGTTGAGGAAGCAGGATCAGTTGTTGTTGTTGCAGTCGAATTTGTCGCTCGATGCGTCTTGCTCGTCGGACGCTTCATCTGATTCTTTGCAGAGCCGGTCTTCTGCGGGGAAGGGGAGTCGATCGAGCAGTGTTGATAGGAGGAGGAAGCCGTGCGTTTCCAAGGCGGTCACGGAGAGTTTGGTGCCGCCTAGTGATGTTTTGCAGGAGAAGAAGCGGTGTGCATGGGTGACTGCTAACACTGGTGCGTCTTACGCCTTGTTTCCTTCCCAATTTTGCCAATTTTCGTGAGAATTAGCAGTTTTTGATGTGCGATTCATGAAAACCATTCCATGTTTGGAACAATTAACCGCCAAAACCATGCCCTGAATGGACACTAAGGCCGATTGCACCTCGTGAGAATAGTCAGACTTGCCTGAATACCTGGAGATATAAAAAAAAATTAACGACGATTTATCGTCAATGTTTCCATTGTAACGAACTCTTAGTATAAATGGATGGTTGCATTAGCCAATAATTAGAAAGGCGTAAACAGGGAAGGGAGAAAAAAATGCTGATTTGACCTCCTAGACCTTTTGCATATGCACATATGCTAATGTACATAGCCAGAAGCATGATTTCTATCTCTTAGTTTTCCAGAAAGATCTTTGAGATCTTAAAAGCTACTCGCCTATTTCAACTTCAAGTATTTGAAGAATGGGGAGACTTAAGGATTGAGTTATCAGTTAAATGGTTTACTGAAACATGCACACTTTTAGGCCTAGGGTTCAAATTCCCCCACTTTTAACTCCCAAAACAAGAGGGTGAGTGGGTGGAGAGATAAAGTCCATTTATCATGCTGGCGTTGGGTGATTAAACTAGAGAGAGACTGCTTTTGAATTGGGTAGATCTAACTTTTTGTCTTGGCCCTGTTTCTTGAACTTTCTATACGTTATGCCGAGTGGAGCTACAAATTCATCACTATATTTGGCATGTGATTTTGGTAAAAAAAAGTACTGATTATGCTAGGTATATTTCTTCTACGTATGAAATCGATATAGGTATTCTTTGGAAAAAAATGATATAGGTATTGATTGGCTGTAATGAAAGCTAGTGCTTATGAATTTGAACTTCAAAACTTGGATCTTGCAGCTTGCCTATATTCATAAAAGTAAAAATGCCATGGAAATTTTTTTAAAAAAAACTTGTAATTTAAAGATTTGTGTTAAAAGAATCATCATTATGCATGCCATCAAGGGCACTTAATTGAGTTGAGTGGAAGAGGTTGATCTATGTAGCCAACCCCAACTAATTTGCCTTGTTGTTGTTGTTGTTAATTAGAATCATTAATGCCCAAGTTTACCCTATTTTTTGTAGGATTATATTTAATTATTTGGCAGACCAAGAAAATTATAATTGATTTGCTCATTTTTAGATTCCTTCCGATGCATCTATTTAGTTGATTGTGTGCTTATTTTGTTTCTTGTTTTATTTTATGTAATATAGAGCCATGTTATGCTGCTTTCCACGATGAAGAATGGGGAGTTCCAGTTCATGATGATAAGTATGGATTCCACAATCCGCTCTCTTATTTCTTAAATTACTACTAGAAAGAGTTCGCAGAGTATTGATTTCTTCACTAAATGCAGGAAACTGTTTGAATTACTCGTCCTATCAGGTGCTTTAGCAGAACATTCGTGGCCAGCCATTCTCATCAAAAGGCATACATTCAGGTAATGCTTTGATATAGTGTGATGTCCAAGATTGATTGATAATCTTTATTGGAAATTACTATTAAATTGGCTAAGCTGGCAGTAATTGACATTTGGTGAGATTTGCCGCTCCTACCAGTTTTCTTTCATTGCCTTCTAGGCTCATATGCATTTGTTGCAGGGAAGTCTTTGCCGATTTTGATCCTGTTGCTGTCTCAAAGTTGAATGAGAAGAAGTTAATAGCAGCAGGAGGTACTGCCAGCTCACTTCTATCAGAACAAAAGCTGCGAGCCATTGTAGATAATGCACGGCAAATATCCAAGGTTTGTTCATGTGGTTGTTTTTGGATTAAAATCCTTTGTTTTATCAGCTGGTATTACTTCGATAGATCTACATTCTATTTTATTGAACGATTACTGGGTTTTTTTGTCCACATATTTTCTGAAAATAGTGTTTAGAAATGGACTTGATTTTTGATCCTGGAATATCATATGGTGATGATGAATCTCATTAACTGGTGTTCAAGCTTCTTTTTTTTTTTTTTTTTTGTTCTCCTCATCTGTCTTTGCTATAGGAATTCTAGAGGTCCAGATATTAGGCTAGATGTTGGAGTAACATTAGTTATCAAGAATGACACATTCTTTATCTCAATGCAACGTTATTCATTCGGATTTGCTGCTGTTTATTTGATGTTGCAGATAGTCAATGAATTTGGCTCGTTCGACAAGTATATTTGGAACTTCGTAAACAAGAAGCCCATTGTCAGCAAATTCCGTTATTCGCGCCAGGTTCCTGCAAAGACTGCTAAAGCTGAATTCATAAGCAAGGACCTGTTAAGGAGGGGCTTTCGCAGTGTAACGCCAACTATCATCTATTCATTTATGCAAGTCGCTGGTATGACTAACGACCATCTTGTCAGCTGCTTCAGATTTCAAGAATGCATTGGTGCATCAGAAAAAAGCCATGAGGATACAAGCAAAACTAGTATTGAAGAGAGAAAGGCCGAGGACATGATAGATTTGGTATTAGCAAGAGCTATAGATGAATTTGGCATTTCCTCAGAATGATTGAAGTGGCTACTCTTTAAGTTCGACATGGTGGAAGCTTCGATAACATTGGATTTAAAATTTCTAATGCATCTTAATATGTTGATTAAGTAGCAAAAAAATCCGGTTTGGGATCATTACCATGTTAATGATAGTGCACTTGCTGAGAGAGATAGAGAGAGCCTGCAAGACTTTTGAACCATGGATGTACCACTTCTCTGTACATAAAAAAGGGTAGCACCTTTCATCTTTTTTTTTTTCTTTGCCTCATGAAATTCAAAAATCTACTTGATGGCTTTGAGAAAAGGAAGATGGCAGAACCCACTTTGGGCACCTAGTGGATCCAGACACTAAATTGTCATGTTTACATTGTAGCATCTTCCTTTTATCAAATCCCTAAATTGCCCTCCGCGTAACAAAAAGTTTGTGTTATTTTTCATAGTTAGTCCATATATTATTTTGTTTATTTTACTAATGGTAGTTGCAGCAAAACCGGGTTGCCAATCAATTAGGCGGCTTAGCGGTGTAGTATGATATTTTGAGAGTAAGATGTTCAAACTTCAGTGGCAAGCAAATTGTTTCTTTCTTATTAAAAAAAAAAAAAACCATTTAGTTGGACTTTCTTTTATGTTTATCGAAAACTGAAATTAGTTTTCGGGTCTGTTAAAAAAAGTTATTATTAATTAAGTTTAGGACTTTTTAGTTTAATCATTAGGAGTCAAATTTATGTAATTAAGTTTACAATTATGTGTCACTGTGAGTCCCCACGTTGTGCTCAACGAGTTAGGGATTAATAAAATTTATATTTGCTTGTTAGTATAAAGGGGTTAATTTTGTTTATAGCTATTAGTATTAATTAGGCCGTGCAGCAACTATCCAACTTGAAATTATCAAATAACATGTTGCAATATGGCCTAAACACTTTATGTTCCATGAAGCTTTCAATATTGGTGGTAAATTCTCTGAAAAAAAAAATATTGGTGGTAAATTTAATCGATTTGCCAAATGATAGATCACATGTACCATACTTATAAAATGTAATTGAAGAGTTTTACTATCACAATTTGTGTATATGAAGGACAACTAAAAATGCAAGTATATACTTCCTCAATAGTTCAACAAACACTTTCAACTGAAAAAACAAGTATATACGATCATCAATAGTTCAACAAAAATGTCACTTTCAGCATAACTTTTTTTTTTTGTCAAACTTATTGCAATGTTCGTAACACCCGTGAAGGATACAACAATCTATTACAACGAGAATAATAGAAAATACATTCTATGAAGCTTGGAACAACATCCTCACAAAGGAGAGCAACAACCCCACGCAGGGGACAACAACCTCCCAAAGGAGGGCAACAACCTCACATAGGGGGAAACAAACCCACAAAGGGGACAAAAACCTAAATTTCTAAAGCAAAACAAAAGAAAAAGGGCAAGACTACTAGCAGAACTAAAAACAGTATGCCCATGCCCCCACTCAACAAAAGCCCCAATTTGAAATGTAAATACATTGGTATTAATGTATTGCACTTAATTGAGCATAATGGAAGAGTTTGATTCATGTAGCCGACCCCAATTAATTTGGGACTGAGGCCATGTTGTTGTCCTCAATTAATTTGAGACTGAGACTATGTTGTTGTTGTTGTTGTTGTTGTTGTTGTTGTTGTTGTTGTTGTTGTTGTTGTTGTTGTTGTTGTTGTGTTTGTGTTTTTTCACTTAATTACTAAAAATTTAACCCACTTATTTGCGTGTTGTCTATTTTGGCGAGCATGTATCTCTAGGCACATCACATGACACACAAACAAATAGGTTAAGTTTCAAGGCTATAAAAGCATTTTCTATATTTTAATTTTTGTATCACAAGACCACACAAAGTAAAACGTGGGTTTGATCGTTTCTCTTAAGTCACATATAAATGCAACTCAATAATATATTAGATCATTACTATAAAGCTTACAATCAGTATATTAGATGCTTATTAAATCATATATTTCTCTCTCATGTATATTTTTTATGTGCATGGTATTATGTGCACCCCACAAAACTGTAAGGGCAAGCCACTTAATTAGTGTAATCCACAGTTTAATTAGGGCACCACAAGAAAATGGTTTATTCCCCAAATTACCCCTATTGAGGAGGGCACCCCACAAGCATTGGAACGATTCGTACGTTCCCGCCTCCCAGCCAAGAACCCTCACCCACACCCTCAAATCTCAATTTATTTTTGGCGATTGTTACCCCAAAGAGTGGTTAGCGAGTGATTGAGTCCCTCTGACGTGAAGTTTGTCACCATGTTGGAAGGAAGAGTGGTTGGCGAGTGATTGCGTTTCGGCCTCAAAAGTTTCGTTGAATTGAAGGTGAGCATTTTAAGTTGTTTAAGTTGTTTTTGTTGTATATGTTGTTGTTTTGGTTGATGCTTACGGATTAATGTTGTTGTTGAAATTTGGGAATGGATCTGGTTCGGTGTTCCAGGGCCGAAACTCCAATAGAAGGTTCAATTATTGTTGCCCGAACCTTATGTTGGAGTTCCAGACATATAAGACCGAGCGTCTTAGTGAGGTTCGGTCACATGTATTCGAATGTTTGGGTGAGGTTCGAATGCATGTGACCGAAACTATGAGTGAAGTTCGGCTTTTGCTGACCGAAACTCCAATCAAGTTTCGGTTCTGCACAACCGAAGCACCTGGATTACAATGAATTTTAAGTTTGTCAAATTTATATATTTTAACTGGTATTTTTCACTACAGGGATGGGTTGTCCGAAGAGGCCATGTCGGCGACAGGCATCTGTGGTGGACAGATACCTCAAACAACATCATATAGAAAGTCCAAGCAATGAACCGATGAACCGATGACCTTACTCTTAAACTTCATACTATACCATTCTCAGCCACCCAATTAGTCGCTACTTTTAGTGTAACTTTTGGGTGTCATTGTAGTAGTGGTGGCAAAAATCCAAGTCTGAACAACCCTTACTATAAATAATTAAATTCATTGTCCGGACCTGACTTGATTTGAAATTCGGACAAGACTAGTGTAACAACCCAAAATCTCTAATTGTGTTTAATTTCTTAAACATGATCAACGACCCGTACCGTAGGACCCACACCGTGATATGTCCATTGACCGAGGCAAGGGTCGATGTATATTTTATATTTGTTGTGATGTATACCTAGTGCATTGTATATGTGAAGGCTATTAAGTCAATTTGTACGGGTATATAAGTATCGAGACGAGCGGAGATGTACCTCGAGTTGCGTATCGATGTGGGACCGAGGTAGCGACTTATGGGGTAAGTCTAATGTGAACTAATGTTGGTTTTGTAAGTAACTTTAATGTGGTCACATTTGAATAAACATTAAGTGTCTAAAATTGTGAAATAAAACAATAATCAAATGATGTGAATCGAGACATGTATTGCAAATCAAGAGGTCAAGTGAGTCAACTATTGGAGTCATTCAATCATGACTTGAGGGACAAGTGTGTCAAGGTAGTCCATTAGTTGAGCCTTGAGAAACGTGTGCAACATTATATAGTCAAATGAACCTTATAAGTCAACAATTCTCATTTCTTATCTTCATGAAAATCGTTGGCAAGGAAGAAGAGAGAAAGAAGAGAGATTTCTGGAGTAACTTGGTGGAGGAGAAGAGATTAATTGAAGCTTTGGTGAAGAAGAAGAAGTTCTTCAAGCTAGGTAACTTCTCCACTCCATTAAGTTGTGAATTCATGAATTTGATGTTGGTAGTTGTTGTTTTACATTGGGTTTGATGTTAGGGACCTCTTATAGTGTGTATGAGGGTCCCTAAGGCGTTAACAAGGCCTATGTGTAGCAAAAACCCAGAATTCGAAATGCAGAATTCTGGGTTCTGCTGCACATTGGGCGCTAAGTAGATAATCTAGCGCGCTAATATTAATTAGTGCGCTAGATGTTTGAAGTAGCGTGTTAATATTGAAATTAGCGCGCTAATGTCGAAAACTAGCATGCTAATCTTGATTAGCACACTAGAGATTTAAAGTAGCGCGCTAAATTTGGAATTAGCACGCTAATATCAGAATTAGTGCGCTAATTGCCCAGACAGAACAAAAATCAATAATTTCCAAAAAGGGTTTAAACACTATAAATGAGTCCAAACTCACTCTAAAATTTTTCAAACAACTCCAGGGAACTAAGGGGAGATCTCGAGAGTTCGAGAACGCATTTCGGAGTGTCGAAAGATCGGATAGGTTAGGACAAGCGTTGTGAATTGTAAGTAAAGCTGTGAGAATTCTATATTTCATTTCATTGACTCTTATCATTTTATGGTCTATTTGTAGACATTGATATTCGTAATCTCACATCATGTTGTTCTTGTGTCTATTTCATGTTTGAGTATTGTTGACATGATGCCTTGTGAAATGTTTCATTGATTCAACTTTCTACCATTGATGCTATTCTTAATAGATAGATGATCAAAAACATGTTGTTGGGATAAGATGGAATGGATTAGACTTGTATTCTATTTCTTTGGGCTTTGTAGCCTAACTAGTTTTGAAATCCTAGAGAATTGGAACTATTGATTTTTGCATTCACCACTACACTTGCGCGGCACACGAGGTATGAGATTCGGGGTGGTCGGCAAGAATGAGATAGATGATTTGTATGCGTAGAGCGCAGCTCCGCTATTTGTATGGAATGTGTTGAGCTCAGCTCCATATAGTAGTGGGAAAGATTAGGTGATAGTTCTCACCGCCGACCGACGTAGATCATCTCGACTTAGCCTTTCTCAGTCTATACATTTTTAAGTGTGGTATTTACTTGCTTTATTTGATTCATCAATTCTTTCGCTACTTTATGCTTTTAAATACCATTCTTATATTTTGGAAATGTGGCATATAATTCTCAAATTATTACTTAAATATCAATATATTTATCGTCTAGTTTGTGACGGTGGGTGTAGGTCCGTCGAGCAGTAGCAGACCGGGGAATGAGAAGATCGACGACTTTCTTTGAGCATTTCGGTGATTCTCCTATATCATTTTGTATGACTCGACTTTTATTGTATTATTATTGTTTATATCTTTACTGTACATTTTGGGTTGTATAGTGGGTGAGTGTATAGTTCCTTGTTTTGAAATTGATATACATGCATGTGATGCTTTGTATTCCTGGTTTTCCACTCTTATGATTTTGAGTAGTAAGAGCTTCTGCATAATCTTTAAAATATGTAATAATATAAAAATGATAAAAAGTTTTAATTAACTCTGAAATCTAATAAGATATTGACACGTGTATTGAAGAATATATGGACGAAAGGCTGACTAATACGTAATTAAGTCTTATATGGTTGGATTAAGGCTTGATTAAGAGATTAGGCCGGGCGGTGCCCTGTTTAGAAGAAGGGGTCGTCACAACTAGCTTGTCTAGACCCATTTTGCTTAAACTTTGAGTTGTCTAATAGTTTAGAGATATTGGGATATATAGTCCCACATCGACTAGTTGAAATACAATATTACTCCATCTTAATTGCCATGACATTTTAGATTGAACCTCATTTCCATAGTTAAGCCCATACAACTCATCCTTGTGTCAAAATATTAAGAAGTGGACACTCCATCCTGCCTTGCATTTTGGAGTGAATCTCATTTCCACGCTTAAGCTCATACATGATCTAGTCACCGCATTCTCTTTACCTTGGATTAGACCAAAATTCTGCAAAGAGTTGCACTAGCATTTTCCATTGAAGACTTCGAGTTAGCGTGTTAGTAATTTTTTTCGATTGAGCAAGACTGATAGATTACGCTATGGGATACGTAAGTCTATATCCCGTTGTGCGAATTGCGGTGGCTATTCCATCACTGCCCTTTTGAGTTGAGTGAGCGATGGGTAGCGGCGGAGTGACCGACTCAATTAAAGCAGCAACAGCAGTTGTGGGTGCTCAATGCGCTAGGCGACGAAAGTGAGTTAGTTTAGTTTAGGTGTTTCGTATCGTAATCCGAACCTCAAGTGAATCAGGACCGTTGATTTAAAAAATGATCAGTCAATTGCTGAGCATCAAAACCGCATATGCGCATGCTCATGACTAGTCATGATGCTGCCGATGCTCTGTAGTCTGTAGTTAGTTCCACGTCCTTGCCAACCCAAAATGATGATGACGGCGATTCACACAATAACAAACGTGGGCACCTCACACCACTATATAAACCACCACCTTCACCTCTCACCAACTCAAAACCACTTCTCTGTTACTCTCACTGAAAAAGTTGAACAACAACTCAACAGTCCTCTCCAAATCAGCTTTATTAATGGCGGCCAATGCAATCACAGGGGGAGATGGGACTAGGTACGCGGTGGTGACTGGAGCGAACAGAGGCATAGGTTTGGAGATCGTTCGTCAGCTGGCGGAGGCAGGGGTGGTTGTCGTGTTGACGGCCAGAGACATCGACAAGGGATTCCTAGCGGCGCAGTCCCTTGCTTTGGAAAACGTTGTGTTTCATCATCTTGATGTTCAAGCTCCGCTTAGTGTTCGGGACCTCGCCGACTTTGTCGAGTCTCGCTACGGAAGGCTTGATATCTTGGTGAGTGAGTCGCTCGATCTGGATCGCTGATCCCACACTCATTCATTGATTAGATTTTGCTGTTGATTCTTGTTTTCTTGTTTGATCTAGGTTTAGCTTCATAGGGTTTTTAGTCCTTTGTATTCTTTGACATTGTAACATTATAGTCCTTGGTATCAAACTTCAAGTGGTAAGTAAGTTTAATTCTCTAACAAGTTGATCAAGGCAGATGTGTTGAGTTTGAAACTTACCCGCTCCTCCTTTCTCCCTCTAATTCAACGCCTGAGGGATTAGTCGGGTCTACCATCAGTCAAGTGTTAGCTAGCCGCGAAAAAAAAATAAAAATAAAAAGTTCAATCTTAGGCTTTAGGGTCAGAGGGGTTTTAGTCCTTTGTTTTCTTTGAAATTGTGAGATTATAGTCCTTGGTATCAAATATTGTGTTGAATGCTCTGATGTGTGTGTGATGAAGAGGAGGAAACACCCTAGCAATAGAGGAGTAGAAGACTTGGCTTGTTTTGACTGATCTAGACCAACAAACATTCAAGAATCATGTGTCGTTTTATTTGTTGTTTCATTAAGCATCTTCATCACATTGTAAATGCATGTGAAAATCAAATTTGGTTGATTGTAATTGTAATTGCATAGGAGCTTTGTTTTTATCACTTCAAATCAACCAAAGATTCATTTCTCTATCTGAAATCTGTCTCTCTGAATTTATAGTCTAGGAGGTTTTGATGGTTACAAACTTCCCTCTTCGCCCTAGGTAGTAGAATATATATATGCTAATAGTATCCAACAATATTTGTGTGTAATACTTACTAAGCATTCAAGTGTGGACATGAGGATTTATTTGAAAGGCCTTGTTATAGAGATCTATATTACAGCTGATAAATCCCTATCAATATAATATAATGTTGCATCGATTCTTATTGGTAAAGAAAAAGGTGTGAAGTTTATGTGGATCTTCACTATAACCACCTTGGTCGACAAATGCGGAATTTATTTCAAAAGGCATCGATTTTTCTTTCTTGCGGAGATTCATTGTTATGTTCTTGAAGTGTTGATATGTTTAGGTCCGCATATTTTCGCCTAATGCTAATGTATTCTATTATCAGGAGAGTAAGCTAATTAATATACATTTGTCTTAGTGGCGGAGATACGCCGGTATAAAGATGTTTCCCTTTTGGAATATACTGAGTTTTCTTTGCTCATCATGTTCTACAGGTAAATAATGCTGGAGCATCTGGAGTCGTAGTTGATGTGGAGCGATTGAAAGCTCTAAAAGTCGATCCCAAATCTTGGGTAAGTTGGATATATTATAAATACAATTATTATGTTTGTATGCAATTCTTATGTTGCTCGCGAAAAACTTAGAAACAATATCAATGGAAAAAAAAATTTGTGCAGCTCTCAGGTGAGGCAACCAATATAGTTCAACAAGCGATACAACAACCTTATCTTGAGGCAGTGAAATGCTTGGACATTAACTATACAGGATGTAAAAGGGTCATAGAAGGTCTTCTACCGCTACTAAGCCTGTCTCCATTTGGAGCAAGGATTGTGAATGTATCTTCTCTCAGATCAGAGTTGAAGGTACATAACACGAGTCATACTTGAAATTGACATTTCTATTACATTTTTTGGATAACATTCCTGTTACTTATATTGTCGATCGTCTCTTTCAGCGAATTCCAAATGAGCAAACTCGAAAAGAACTGGGCGATCTAGAAACTTTAACCGAGGAAAAGATAGATGGGATCGTCAAGAGGTTTCTGCATGATCTGAAAAAAGGAAAGCTAGAAGAGAATGGATGGACGAAAATGTTGCCTGCTTATAGCATGTCCAAACAAGCACTGAATGCTTATACAAGAGTTCTGGCGAAGAAGTATCCTAACATGTTCATAAACTGTGTCCATCCTGGTTACGTCAAAACCGATTTAAATTGGCAAACAGGGGTCTTGACTGTGGAGGAGGGAGCTAAGGGTCCAATCAAGTTGGCTTTGCTGCCTGATGGAGGGCCTACAGGATGCTACTTTGATCAAACAGAAATGGCTGAATTCTGATAAATTGCCTACCATTTACTTGGCGTCCAGTGTAGAAATTCTAATCGGAATTCAGGAAGTTCCATCGGAGATTTCACTACATTTGGTAGTCTCTTCCTTTTTTACTGTTTTACAGACTCTCAACATTTTGAAGTCACAATGAGGCATACTTACTTCCTAATCTGTTGAACATGAAAGTACAATTAATTGCCATGTATTTCTACTTTTGAAGTTCAATTACCCTTAATTAGTTTATTTCCTTGTTTGCCATATTATTTATTATGCAGGTAGAGCAGTGGCCAATGGCCATGGTGCTTTTTTGCCTATTTTGGCATCAATTGGTACTTGGTTGGGTCTAATAGTAGTTAATGAGCTATTTCATTATCTCTATTACTACGCTTTTATTTGTTCTTTTTTTTGTCTAACCACCTGGTATTTTGACTTAATCGACTACTCCTCCTTTCTTTTACCAAGAGAAAATCTAATGTCTATTGTAATATAACTATAGTCTGTAGTCCATAGTCTGTATATGTTAATATAGTAACATGTGCAATGCATGTTTTGCCAGTCTAGCAGTCAAGATTCTTAGTTGAAAACTAAAACAAAATCAAGTCTAAACAAATAAAATAATAAAATCATCATATTAAATTCATTCTTTGTTACATAATACAATGCCAAAGGGCTTAGTCAAAATAAGAGCTAACTAAATTGACACCATATCCCTTTTTTTTCCTTGTATTTAAATTTGCATCTGATACCATACTCTATTTTAAATAAAAAGATACTTTGTATAGACCTTTACAACAACAACAACAACAACATAGCGTCAGTCCCAAAAAAAAACATATTTTTTGGTTCTCGAACTTCGAGTCTTCTATGCTTTTGGTCCCTTAACTTTCATTAATGTATATTTGGTCATTGAACTTTTATTGTTACATCTTTGGTCCCTAAACTTTGAGTTTTTTTATGTTTTTTGAAGAAATTTGATTTTATTTTTGGCTTTCATTGGTTGATGTGAGTTGTCTGGTTAATTAATATAAATATTTACTCTCCTTCACTAGCCACACGATACTTTTGCTACCCACGTCGGCGGAATTTAACACCTTAAATAATGGAAGAACCAAATGTAGATGTTTATGAAAGTTTAAGGGCCAAATGTGTAGTAATAAGAGTTAAAGGGACCAAAAACATGAAAAACGCAAAATTCAATGACCAAATAATGGGTTTTGCCTATAAAATACAAAGTCATAACCACAAGGGCCGGACCTAGGGGGCGGCTGCCTCCCCAACCCTTCGGACTCCCTATAGTATCCCTACATATAGTAAAAAAATAATAATAATAATAATAATTATGCTTAGTTTTTCATATGATCGCTCCCCACCCCTTGTAGTTCCGTCTAAAGTTCGTCTTCTAACAAAATTTTTTAGTTCCACGCCACTGATAACCACACTCTTTAGTCCAACTCCTCGTGTAATCTATCCTTTTTAATGAGGGCCAATAAACAATATATCTTACTCAAATAATTTCATGTGAACGATACCATACACAAAATATTGTAGTCTCTACTCATCCAGCACAAATACGTGACCGCACTTGGCGTCCAAAACCATCACTGCCCCAAATTGCGTGCATTCTCTTAGGAGGCCTCTCTCAAGTCAAGGTTTCGTTCTGAAGGACTTGATTAATGGAGATCAATTCTTCACGCAATCAAGGTTTTGCTTTCAAACATTAGCTTTAATTACGTTTAGTAGATTGCCCACTTTTCAATTTTTGCCACACATACATCGATGCTAGTACTATTTGTTTCCTCTTGTTTGAAGAGTTTCTTGTGTTTGTGTTGCTTGAATTGAATGCAACTGAGTTTGTTTTGGTCCCCTGACTTCATTTGGATTGTTTTGGGGGTTTTGAGAATATTTTGGATTATTTATTGAATTCTGCTCGACAAAGTCTGGGAGTTTGAACTGGAGAAAAGTGGGTGAGTGTGGTTTGTGAGAATGAATTATTGATAGAGAACGAAACTCGAGCAAATGGTTTCTTTGTTCGAGAAGATAAAAATTTCAATTACAAACAACCAGTTGGTTCGAGTGGTAAGGGATTATGTTCCCTTAGTTGGAACAAGCAATCTATATAATCATAAATCTAAACATGGCACTATTAAAACAATTAATTAATCATGTTGATCTTAACAACTAAGAGAATTAAGCAATAAAGTGTACCAAAGGCTTGCAAAGCAATGTCTTAAGATAGAAAATTTTCCTTCAATTTCGTGCTGAATTCTACTATGAGTTGGGGATACAACTGGTTCATTCTTTGATTAAAGCACCAATCAAAGAACCTTCAAAATTGCAAAATTGATTCTCTTTCAAACACAAAACACATAATAATTTATTTCGAAAAACCATGTGTATGAACTCTCCACTTATAGAGAATAGTGTAACTGTTTCATTAGTGAATAGTTTAATTAATTGTCTCATTAGTGGTCTAATTAGTGCATCACTAATTGGCAGTCAAGTTACTCGAAAATCAAAATCACCCTTGTCAAAATTTATTTAAAAAAGGGTGTATCAGGTAGGGAAAACCCCATGGGTCACTTAATACAACCCACCCCACTTGTCACATAATCGTATGATCAATAGTGAAGTGTGGTGTACATATTTCAAGTGAGAAACAAAACCTTTATCTCCTGTGTGGGACTAAAGGTTTAGTTGTTACTTTGCAATACAAATTTGAACTACAAAGTTCAACACCCCTTAAGTTATGTCTCAAGTTCGAGTCTTGTAAATGGATGTAAAAGAAAATTGAGTTATGGGGCCTGACAGTGCTTGAACATGGTAGTTGTTGTGGTTGGTGTTGGATACCACGTCGGAAGCCAACCTAAAATCTCAATTTTTTTTTTATTAATGTCTAGATTAACTGTAGATTTTGTCACTCCTAGTTGATTCATGGCGTAGGGGTAACTTAATCAAACTTTCCATGATTTTAATTTTTGAGGGGGACTTTTCAAAGTATATTTGTATTGATTTACAAAATTGTTTTCTACAATTCATTGAATTCATAGTTCTCCCCATATATCTTTTTATGAACTAATTCATAGTACTTGGGTAGTTTTTCTACCATTTTAGGCTGTCATGAGAATGCTCAAATGAAAAAGATAATGATGTATTAGAGGACATATTTTCTTGTAAGAAGTTCGTTAATTTTGCATACATTGCCTTCTGTAGTTGTCTACTAGACAGTAAACTGATTTTGAATCTTTTCGTTTACTCTATATAGGGGATACTGCAGAGGATTCATCAGGAACAAAAAGACATTTCACTACACTGGTAGAACGAATTTCTGAATTTAGTGCTGCGACATGGGAATTATACAAAAGAAAACCAATCTCGTATTGGGTTTTACTTGCTTCAAGTAGTGGAGCAATGCTTGTTGCTTTTCCCGCTTCGAGCCTCTTATCTCGACTATATTTCGCCGATGGAGGCAAGAGCAAATGGATAATCTCTTGGGTGGCTGTCGCGGGTTGGCCTCTTACTGTTATTTTCTTAATACCTATGTACTTCTTCTATGAATTTGCTCCGACACCTCTTACTTGGAAACTCGCTTTTTCTTATGTTGTATTGGGATTTCTAAGTGCTGCGGATAACCTCATGTATGCATGGGCTTATGCCTACCTTCCTGCATCAACTGCTTCCCTTCTGGCTTCGTCCTCCCTTGTGTTTTCCGCACTTTTCGGCTACTTTATTGTGAAAAACAAACTAAACAGCTCCAGTATAAACTCTATAGTGATCATCACTGCTGCTATGGCGCTGATCGCCTTGGATTCAGATTCAGACAGGTTCAGCTATATTAGCAAAAGCCAATACACCTGGGGGTTCATATGGGATATATTGGGATCGGCTCTTCATGGGCTTATCTTTGCTCTTTCGGAGCTGGTTTTTGTGAAGCTATTAGGGAAAAGATCTTTCCATGTTGTACTGGAACAGCAGGTCATGGTTTCATTGTCTGCATTTGTTTTCACCACTATCGGGGTTATCGTTAATAACGATTTTAAGGGTATGCAATCTGAGGCTAGAAGGTTCAAGAATGGAGAAAGCTCATACTACATGGTTCTTATATGGGCAGGAATTACTTTTCAGCTTGGAGTCTTAGGAGGCACTGCTGTTCTTTATCTGGCTTCTACTGTGCTGGCCGGCGTTCTCAATGCGGTAAGGGTACCTCTCACAAGCATTGCTGCTGTTATTTTATTTCATGACCCTATGAGTGGTTTTAAAATCTTGTCATTGATCATAACTTTTTGGGGATTCGGTTCGTACATATTTGGTCATTCCTTCGCAAGTAAAGCGCCAACCTAATGTATTTTAGGGTCTGTTGCCTGTTGGATCTTT
Organism: Stephania cephalantha; assembly: GCA_039657325.1. NCBI lineage: Eukaryota > Viridiplantae > Streptophyta > Magnoliopsida > Ranunculales > Menispermaceae > Stephania > Stephania cephalantha. Next base: position 59,524,978 of record CM077569.1, read on the forward strand.
AATATGATCAAATATAATGTTGTATCTGTTCTGTTTTTGTATCACAGTATGCTATCAGAGAATGCACAATAGTATAAATTCATTCATCTTCATCCATGACTATGCTCTAATGAACAAATTTCCGAGAATAAGTAGCTGCATAGATTAAATCAGTACAAGTACATTTCATCAGCTGATCTACCTAATATGTAAGAATGTTCCCCCGTAGCTTACAGTTGATCCCTTCTTTATTTTGGAGGAGCATGTAAATGGAAGCCCAAATATTATGTCTAACAAATCCTTCAGTCAAGGCGACGGAGGAGGTATTCGACTTGAACAAGCTTAGTCAAGGGCATCACCCACTCATCATATAGGCGAGAAACTACTGACGGGTCGATTTTATACTTCCCGCTGTCCCCTACATTGTTCAGAGTTACTTCTTGCCCAAACACCATGGCCTTCTTCTCTACTCTCCTTTTCACCATCTCTTCAACATTTTTAAATGTCAACAGTTTCATAAGAGTGTCCCCATCCTGAAAAGAACAATTATTCCACAAAAAAAGAATCAATCATGAACATCAATTAAAAGATCTAAGAATCTCATTTATTCCACAGTGGTGACATATAATACCTGAGCATGAATGGCTGAACTGTATTCTTCTGGAGAATCCCGGAATTTGACCTCGGCGACAAACTTCCCGTAATGAATTCTTCTAGACAATGCCTGAAACAGCATCTTAAGGTCAGTATTCATTCATTAAACATTGTTAGTTGGAGAAGATAGTTTCATGCTAACCTGCAAGCACTGTAAATCACACTGTGCTGTGTTCGCGTAGTTGCCATCATCACCTGCAGTGGTGAACAAGGGAAGCAGTTGCTTTGTGTAGAAATCCCATATATCCTTGTTTATGTTGATGGAGGCACCTGCAGGATGTAACACCTGCGACGCAGATTGATCAAGTTTCAGATTGATTGTCACCATTAGGCATTGTTAGTTATGGTCTGGGTAAGAAATATACCGACGGATAATTATGCGGCGGAAATAGTTGTGGCGGTAAACCATCGGGGAAGAAAGGATTCTCCTCCGGGCTCGCATATCTACCGACCTGTAAGATACTAATTCAAATGAATAACAAAGTATTTAAATGTTTTTTTGTCAATATTCATCGTCTTTTCTGTTGATGGAATAAATTGAATTCACTTGGCTTTATTTTAACTTATGAACACAAAGATAGTAGAATATACTGAAAGGGATGCAGAGAGAGTGAGTCTTAAAGTAAGAGTCACGGGTGAAATGATCTTGAGCATGCACAGGTTTCCAAACACAACAAAGTATGTGTGGCTGATACAATCACAGATACTATAAGCTTTTAATATCTTGTTAGTTATTGTATTCTAAGCATTTGAAACCTTCATAGTGTTTTGTTTGATTAGATATATGAGCCTACTAATTCACGCTCGATCACTTTTGGGTCTCATAGGGGAGTGATCCTCCCAACTTAATTTGTTTTATCCGTGAATTTCTAAATAGATATCTCACGTAAGGGAGAGAGGTCCCTTGCCACTTCAAACTTTTTTTTGACTTTTTTATTTGTGGTTTATGATGTAGTATATGATAGGCAAAACTAATGTTTTAGTCCTTAAACTTTGTGTTTTTTATGCTTTTGGTCCCCTGAACTTTTATTACTACATATTTGGTTCTTGAACTTTTACAATGATTCTACATTTAGTCATTCCACCGTTAAAAGTGTTAAATTTCCACCAACGTAGATAACAAAAATGTCATATGACTAGTGAAGAAGAGTAAAGTGGTTTATATTATTAAACCAACCGACTCACATCAACCAACAAAAGTCGAAAAAAAACAAATTAAATTTACTCCAAAACATAAAAACTCAAAGTTCAGGGACCAAAAGCATAAAAAACTTAAAAGTTAATGGGCCAAAATGTACAACAATTTGTACACTAATAAAAGTTCAAGGACCAAAAGCAGACTTAAAGTTCAAGGACCAAAAAATATGTTTTGCCTATCTGACACCAACTGTGCCAACTGCCAACTAATCCATTGTCGGGCACTGTGTACCTTTACCAATTCAGGTAAACAAGGTAATGGGCATTAAAGAAAAGACAAAAACAGAGAAAGGGCGCACCTTTGCGTTGAGAATCTCAGATTCCTTGACAATGTAGTGAAGCAGAGAGCCATCAAAACCAGGCACACCAACAGAGGAAGATTGTTGATCATAAATCACAGAATTGATCGGGAATTTGGCCCTCTCAATCAGACAGAACACGATGGTGTCCTCCTGCCTGATCAGCGAGTCTCTGATCGCGTCGAGACTCAAAGTGTTCGCCGAATCAGAGTCGCCCGCAACGAACCTTCAAACAACGACAACCACCATCATCATCATCAACAACAACAACAACAACAACAATACCAAAATCCCAAGAGAGAAGGAGAGACAAGTAGACAAGTAGACAAGTAGACAGGAGCGCGCACTCAGACTCACATATAGAGATATAATGAAGAAATGATTGAAGAGAGGAAGAATAACCTCGATCGAGAAGAAGCCATTGAAGAGATTGGTGGATTGGTTGGAGAGAAGCCACACAAAAGTGAAGGCTTAAATGAAAGGCGACTTGTACGCTTTGCGCTCTCTCTGCTTTGATTTGCTTCCAATTATACCGTTACAAATATTTGTTTAATTAATTACTACTAGTTTGATTGATTTTCTTCAAGGCCAAGTTTGGTCACATCACACTTAATAGCTTTTACGCGTAGCGACGACTTCTCCCCCACTACACTTTAATTCCATGGTTGGCAATGGCTCGTTGTGAGTTTGTAATTAAGATAAAAAAATACTTTTGAAAAAAAAAGGCGAACATGAAACCCAAAAAAATAAAATAAAATAAAAAGTTAAAATATCACATCATAAAATACATTGAGTCACAAGAGCTGTCCCGCTTAAAATGCAGGCGCATGGACTTATTCGTGTAATTCATTTCCTAAAAAGTGAGAAACTTGCTTAAATTGTCAACCTATCAATCCTAACTTGAGTCGCACTATACAGAAGATTTTAGTAACCACTAACTAAAGATTTGGGAAGACTTGCAAAAGCATACAAAGTCAGGCCAATTTGATCGTGCAAATCGATCTACTTTTGATACACCATGATACATTTCAAAGTAGTATGCATATGGATTTAATATTTCAAATTATTAATATATTATGTCAATCTCTTGCCACAAACAATAGTTAAACAGCTCCAATTATATAGTAGCTAGTTAGAAAGATTAAACCATCAATATTATAAGTTATAAAATAGACTATCAGCCAAGCCAAGCATTTCACAGGTTCAACTCCACAGCACATCCGTCCACGAGAAAATACAGTCCAACTAATGCAAAACCAACCGGGTTTCGTATTACTGCTAGACTCACTCGGTAGAGATATCAAGCTTCGGAATCATAGACAACACAAGATTCCCACCAACAGAGTCTGAAAATAAAAGGTTTCGTTTGCTTCTTCATTTCTAACAGTTATAGTTTTAACATAGAGAAGCCGATGTGATTTAGGACTTGGGGCCGATGTCTTTGAGGGCGCAAATCTGCTCCTCGCCCATAGCTGACATGACTGTAACCACAAGGTCCTTTCCCTCCTCAAATCCAGACTTGATCTATAACAAGTTGGGAAAACAAAAAAAAAAAAAAAGAATGCAAAATTTAAACTTCGAAGCTCAATTCAAATGCAGATGGGAGGAAACAACAAAGAAAAAGTGAAAGAGCGTGTGTTGCTGTTAAGAAACGACAACAACATACCTGCGAAAGCAGACTGTCATCGGTGGGAAGCCTCAAATCGTCCTTGGTGCCTCCATTTTCAGTCAGAAGGCTCACCTGAGAGATACAAAAATCCCATTTAAGTGTACATCTATTAATGAACGGGTGAATGCAAAATATAGCAAGGAAACAGCGAAGTAGATGCTAAAATTACTTACAAAACCGTCTTCAGAAATGTCAATCAGCTGATAGTCGGTACGGTTAACATGCGGAACCTGAAAAGAACATGTTGAAAATTTCAAAAAAAGAAAACATCAGATGGACTAGACAAACCAATGCTCAAGGAACATGAATCTATATCTTCCATGGTCTAGTTTACTTCTAAAACACAAATTATAAATCGTTATCCTGAATAGTCAATCTTCTAGAAAGAATTCAATTAGGCTGAAGTTATACAGAATAGTCGATTGTTTCAACCATGGATAAGTGCACAAACAAAAATGAACATATCTCCACGATCGAATAACAATTCATGTCTCATGGTTGATACACTAAAGTTCTGAACAATGTCCCAAGTGACATAGCTTCTGCGGGGTTTTTCTTCAACATGAGAAAAAACATCAAATAGTTTCATAAAGCCCAAAAATCTTCAACAGAAAATAGCTACATCTCCTTTTATCTAATCGACAATGATATAGCAGCAAAGCAGCAAGCACGCCTACTATGTACGCTTGGGAAGGATAAGATGCATCAGTGAAAATAATATATGAGGAAGGATAAGTAAAGCCCTTGAAACCCAAAAAAGGAAATGAAAATTCTGCAGTTGAGACAGCGATATTAAGGTACTTGAAAACTCGAATAAAATGCTATGCCGAGTAAAATGGGTGGAGTCTTACATCACAGTTGTGAGAAGAAGGAACAATATCTTCAAGCTTCTTGGCAGTGAATATGTCAATCCCAACAAAGTGGCACTTAGCATGCCCATGCTTCCCAGTCTTGGAAGTGGAAACCTCAACAACCTATTCCAGAAAAATCAAACAGAAACATACATATTAAACTTCGGAGAATTGAAGGTCTAGTTCAAAATTGAATACATTGGCCACAATGATACTTCAAATGGAGCTCTCAAATATGATACCATCTGTCTCACCAATAATTTCTTAGACAAATAGGTTTGCCGATAAATTTTGAAGAAGACATAAAATGCCTTCATTGACAAACTCTAATACAACATGTCAAAGAACAACAAGTTAATTTCGGCAAATTAGTTGGGGTCGGCTACATGGATCAAACTCTTCCATTGTGCTCGATTTAGTGCAATTGATGGTGAGCTTTTCAAACCATTTAAATCCCTCCTAACTAATGTCCCAAGTTAACTTCGGTCTACCCCTATTTTGTCGAATTTCTTCAGTTTCTCAGTCTATCCCACACCATTTAAATCCCTCCTAAACAAAATACTAAGCAGAAGAAAAAAAAAAAAAGTCAGAAATACCCATCAAAGAATAAGCAAAACCAGTTCATAGTCCAAACTAAAACACCAATCAAAGAGCAATTTTTAACCAAAAAAAAAAGACAAAGAATCAACGCTTAAGAAATAGCTTTTCTGCAAAACCAGCCAACCCAATTCCCATTATGATCTAACAACCCTAATCGAACATCAGCAGAAACAAGAAACAAAAGATCTGAAGAACGACCATGAAAGAACTAACAGGAACTATTCCATGATTGCAACCAAAACACCATAAAAAACCAATCTTTCGATCAAAACAAGCAAAACCCTAATCCGATACAACGAATCAAACAAAACCCAGATGAAATAAGCACAGAAACAAAACAATCAACAAAAAAAAAAACACGAACCCACATCAAATCTTCCCCAAAATTGCATGAACAAAGCCCAAAATCAACAGATATACCTTGCAAGGCCTCTGCTTGATCACGATGTACCCGTTCTTGCGAATCGTCCCAGCTTGTTGAGGGTACGTCTTGGACGCCCCTGCGTCGGCTTTCGATTCGAAGTGATGCTCTTCGTCCGACATCGCTTAGCCCTCTCTGTGTAGTTCTTCTTCTCTACTGAGCGAAGTGTGAAAAGAGAGTACAAAACAGAGGAAGATCTGAACCAGACACTTCCGCCCTTTATATCTCCTCACTCTTATCGAGTACGTTTCGATGTCTCGCACGGACGAAACTCAACTTCAACACTCAGTTTCAACACTCCTCTTCGCTGACTATGCTAGGGATTGTTTAGGTTTGTTTTATGTTAGATTTGATGTTGGCCGTTGGATGTGTTTCTGTTGTGTATATTTTTTTTATTTTTTTTTTTATAGCATAAGGTATCCGAGTCACAAACGTGACACATGATAGACTCGATTAATCTCTCGAAGGTCTAGTTGCCCCACCGAAAAACTCAAAGAAGAAATTAGAGAAAGAAAAAAGATAGCTTTCAAACTCAACACATCTGCCTTATCAATATGTTGAAAAATAAAACTTACCACTCAAGGAATGCCCTCAGAGTCGCGTGTGTAAATAACTAAATATTGGAATGGGTTACATGTGGTTTTCAATCCTGGAATAGAGGTGTCTAGAGTTTGGACCACTAAAGACAAAAAAGAGTGGTGGATTCGTGGAACTGGAATCTATTCCTTTTTTTTTTTTTTTTTTTTTTTTTGGTATCTTCTTATCCAAAGATGGGAATTGTTTCTCACTATGTATTTAGGAAAATGATTTTCTTGACATTCTTTTCTTACATTTGCTATATAATAGTGTAGATTCTCTTAAAATTTGTGGGATCCACACATCTCAATCAATGCCTCGTTTGATATGTGGTGAGGGCAAACAATCTTGTTTGGTTGTCAACTCCATGTGAGATATATCTCAACTTACGGAGAGGGGGTGAGTTATCTGCCCCTCCACCATGTAGAGATATCTCTCAGGAGTTCAATGGACAAAAATACCCTTCACAAATAATCTTTTTCTCAAGTCCCTCCAAATCATCTTTTTTATTTTAAAAATATGTTTAAAGGGCGTTTATGTCAATTCTCATATTTTACTATTTTTAAAATTCGCAACTTCCCTACAAGTATAAAGTTCAACTAAACATTAAATATGAACTTACCTTGTGAGTTAACTTCATAGAATTATCTCCACTCGCACTGTAAATTGGCAAAAACGAACCAAACGAGACCCAAATCTACATCATTGTGTAGCAAATGTACATCTTCTAGAATGTTAGATTATCATCTTTCATATTTTAGTGTATTTTATGGTTCCCACATTTTAGTGTACTTTGAAGTGACATAACTTGAGAGGGTGTGAGGGAAAGCTTGTCAAAATTGAAAAATTGGGACAAAAGGCCCTATAGAGGAAAGTGAAACATCTTTTTGGTAGTAGAGGAAAGTGGCTTGAACAAAACCAAAGTTTTTTAACAAAAATGTCTACTTTTGCACTTTCCAATGTTGTGAAGGTTTGCTTTTCTTTTGGCTAGAATCTAATGTTGAAGGTTTTGCAATTGTCAAGTTTTAATCTCGAATGTCTAAATTTTTCACTTACCTAGGTTTACCATTGAACCAAACCTCTCTTGGTTCAAAAATATGCTTTTAGTTGCTTCATTACAATATTTACAATATTATAGAGAAAGGGACCACTGCAAATATTCCTTTCAAACAGAATACAACACCATGGTACATACAAAAGGATGAGACATGAAGAGTGCTTTTATTTACCAACCAGTAGCAGTTTTAGATCATTTGTTGTCAAATCTAAGTTCTACAATCAATTAGAGAACAAGAAAATTGTGAATGAGATACAAAAGCTTACTCCTAAAAGAAAAAACACAAGAGCACACTGTACATTCACTAGCATGGTAGCAAAGTAAGACCAGCTAGCACAAATGAGGAGACAAAAAATAAAACCAATGAAATTCAACTATGATGCATTGCATTGTCTCTTTTCTTCTTTTTTTTCTGGTCATGGAGTGACAACAGGCTCAATGTCCTTGAGAAGGCCAACTATCTGTTGCATACTAGGCCTCTTCGCAGGAAGATCGGCTGTGCATAGATAGCCAATTCTTAGGGCCTCCTCCATATGCGCCACTGGCCCGGTCCCCCTAATCTTTGGATCGATAGCTCTTGACGCCTCGCCTCTCCTAACAAGTGCTCTCACCCAAGTCACCAATGTTGAATCTTTATCGTCTGGATAATCGTCTCCAATTGGTTTTTTCCCGGTAATCAATTCAAAAAGAACCACTCCGAATCCATACACATCGGATTTTGATGTAGGAGCAGCAGTTTCGGGTTGAGAAAATTCGGGAGGGATGTACCCTGGTGAGCCTCGAGAAAGCACATCTTCAATACCATTACCAAAAATCTTGGCCAAACCAAAATCAGATAGTCTTGCCTCCAAATTCGGGTCAAGGTAGACGCTGCTAGCTTTAACATCTCGATGAATTATCGGGGGAGAGCAACCATGATGAAGAAACGCCAATGCACGAGCAGTGCCAAGCGCGACTTTGTGCCTAAATTTCCATGTTGTCAGTATCCCTTCATAACCAACATTTTGAATGCTAGCATTGTGCTCTTGATCTTCCCATGTATCGGTGCTCCAATCTTCAGTAGCCTGAACTCCTAGAGGCAAGTCATGAAGCAAATTTTGCAAATTCCCATTCTCCATGTAATCATAGATCACAATTCTCTGACTCCCGGCCAAGCAGTATCCCGTTAGCGGAACAAGATTCGGGTGTTTTATCCTGCCGAGATATTCAAGCTCCCTCGCTGCTTCTTGATCTGTCATTGTGGATCCATGGACTAAAACCTTAACAGCAACATGGATACCACCAGTCAAGAGTGCTCTATAAACTGGACCACATCTCCCTTCAGCCAACAGAGTTCCGCGATCAAAATGCGAAGTTGCAGATAAGAGATCTGCGAAGGTGAAATTCAGCAGTGGCTTCTCAAAGACCACAACAGGAACAGAAGTTGCTAGCTTCACATCAGCCACCCAAGTCGTCGAATCAGTTTGGAACGAAAAGGGCCCCGAAATGGTTGCTTCTTCTTTGTATGAAAGCTGCTTAACTGCCCACATTCTAGTCTTTCTACGACAACCGAAAGCGAGACACATTAAGCCCATCAGCAGACACATGATTGAGAGAGTTATAGCCAAGGCGAGCTTTAGTCGCTTATCATTCGCAGCCTTTCCACCTGCTCGTTCAGGATTGGCGGCAATAGGACAGCTATCTGTTGATCCTATGAATGCCATTTTAAAGGATTGAAGAGAGACATTCGAGGCACAGATACTCAAGTTGTTGTAGGAGAAGTTGAATCTATGAATACTCGATAGGTCTTGAACAAGTGAAAATGGGATTTCTCCAGTTAAATTGTTCAAAGAGAGGTCTAAATCTTGGAGATTATTGGTTTTCAATTTGGGAATTTGACCAAAGAGATGGTTCTTAGACAAGTCCAGCACAGACAATGCACTCAATTTTGATATTGAACTGGGGATTTCCCCTTTGAGACCAGTTTTGGAGAGATTGAGATACTCTAAACTAGATAGGTTTTCGATCGGTGGAAAACCCGCCTCGAAAAACTTGTTATTGGCAAGGTTTAGGTGTTTGAGGTTGTGGGCTTCACTCAAATCATGGTAGAAATTCCCACTGAGTTCATTAATGGAGACATCAAAGTAAATCAATCTAGACCAGTTAAAGCTTGAATTGATGTTTACCTGAGAAATGTGGCCTTGAAACTGATTTTCACTAAGGTCAATAACTTCAAGTGGCCCCTCAAACACACCCATCACAGAACCTTGAAACAAGTTCATGGAAATGTTGAGATAATTGATGGATTTCAATCCAGACAGGTCTGCGGACCTTCCGCGAATCTCATTCCCGGCGAGGTTCAAGCTCTTGAGCTTAGGCAAGGCAGACCCCAAACCATCTGGAACTGTTCCATTAAGCAGATTCGACGAGATGTCGATAGAAACAAGGTCTTGGCAATTCAGAATCCCAGATGGAATGCTCCCATTAAACCGATTTCGACCGAGGTTGAGCACCCGAATGCTCGATAGAGAGCTTAGCGACGCCGGAATCTCGCCCGAGAACTCATTGTAGGAAAGATCAAGACTTTCCACTATGCCAAGGTTACCAATGTTACTAGGCAACAATCCTGAAATTTGGTTGTAAGAGAGATTCAAAGTCTTCAAAGTGCTCCCCAAACTCCAGAAATCTGAAGAAAAACCAGTGATTCTGTTGCTGCTCAGATCCAGATATTCAAGCTTGGCAAGCTTTCCAATGGAGGACTCTGGGATTGGACCAAAAAGGCCTAGATTTGAGGCCACTAATCTAATCACATTTTCTCTTTTAGAATCACAGAACACACCTTGCCATGAACAAAAAGATGTTGAGAAGTTGAAGACATCATCGGAAGTGGGACTTCTCCCCATTTTTTGCAGAAAATCAGACACAAAAAACCCATCTGTGTTGGGTTCTTGAGAGACCAAAACCCTGAAAAACAGTGTAAGCACCACAACAGAACTTAAGAAACCAAGCCCCATATCTCAGTGAATGATTCTTCTCAGCAGTTCAAACTCAAAACCCATCTAGATAAACATCCAACAAATAATGGGTAGTCTTCAAAATCAAAACTTGTCTCTTCAAAACCCATGAAATCATCAAAACACACCACAGAAATGAAGAGCTCTGCAGCAAACATGGAGACTTTGGAGTCATGTGTAAGTTGAAAAGCACAACTCAGTAACAAATGGGTATTGAAGATTCTGAAAAAAAGTTTTCTTCTTTAGAGATTTTGAACTCACCTTTGATTGTCTCTGAAGGTCTACCTGTGAATCCAACAAAGACAACTCTCAAATTAAAGATATTTTGTCTGTTCTCACAACATGGCAAGCTCCCTATAATTTTTTGAAATTTTTGCATCAGAGAGTCAAAGAACACACATGAGAGAGAGAGAAAGGGACGGCGTGGTGGGTTGGTAACAGTAGTTAGTTTTCAATAAATGGGGGGATTGAAGAAAGTTGTTTTGGTTGGTGAAAATATCAGAGTTGTGTGGTTAGGTTTAATGGGTCTTGAGCAGGGCAACTCTGTGTTTTTTTAGTAAGGTTTTTGAATGTGTGCAGTGTTTGAGCAGAGAACAGAAACCAAACTTGTTCAAATGTCAACTCTCCATTGTTGATCAGTTTAAAGGCCATTCTCTCTCATATATAGTAGTACTCTTTTAATGAAAATTGTTGCGAAATCATGTCAAATTGGTGCACAAGTGCTTACAATTAGGAGAGAAACGCTCAAAAGCTGATCAATGATTTTTGGTAGAATGGGTAGTTGTATTTTGTTGACTTTTCACTTTGGAAATAAAATCTAAAAAATCTGCCAAACATAATTAATGGCATGCCCATGGTTAATCCTTATTTAGGCTGTTTGCAAATCATTATATTAATTACCTTCAAACGAAAATCAGTAGTATATTAATTGGCATTGAATTTACAATTTCAATATTTTACATTGAATGTAGGCTATTTTGAATGGAAAATACTACTAGAATGAGAACAACAATGTCACACCACTAAATACATTGGCTCGCAAGAGCCTTTCATGCGGCCTCGACCTGCGTGTTATACATCAAGATCTGGATATATTCGTATCGAGATATATATATATATATATATATATATATATATATATATATATATATATAATCATGTATAGTTATATATGTGTTGCATGTAAGTTAATGTGTCTTGCGTTATGACATGGTGTTGTCATTCTAGCACTTCTCTTTTGAATAGGGTACAGTTATTTAGACTCATGAGTCCGGGCCTTATCTTTATTTTATTTTTTTGAATTGTATTTCAAAATTTTCCTTATTATAATATTATTTAAACACCCTCTATAAATTGAAAGGATTTGAATAAAAGTTGTTGAGAAGAGTAATCCACATAGTTGACACCACCACGTGAAAAAAAAAAATACTAGTAATATATTATTTACGTTAAAATATAATGAATCTATTAAGTGATCATTAAGATTTACTAGTTGTTCATCAATGCCCTAGCTCTAAAAATTACTGTTCCCATATATATTTCTTGTATAGTAAAATGTATATTTAGTGGAATAATTGGAAATAATCTTGGAACCATAATAATTAATGAAATAGTAAGTCAACTAAGCCAAAGAAAATCAAAGAGTACTTTCTAAACTGGCCAAACATGGAAGACCTAAACATGACCATATAGATCATATAATTGTACATGCATGGATACATTAGTACTAATTAGGTAGGGAGGTGATGATGATAAAGATGAAGGTGGGAGGAAATAGGCATGCATGTATGGTTGAATGAATGAGGGACATTTATGCACGCCAAGACCGACAAGCATGGAAGTGAAGCATTTTCATGATTTGCATTAATGAATTGAGTTGAGAAGGTGAAGTAATGAACACCCCAACCGACAACATAAATGATCGATGTGCCCCTCCCAAGTGTTTGAATGCACGTAAAATTATACAACTTTTTTTTTATCATGCACATAGAAAAAAATGATCACATTTTGACACAGATGATTGATTTTAATACATTGGAAGTTGGAGTACGTTGTTGGTGAGACCAACATCGTGGCACACATGACATGATCTCAGCCACTATTACACACATTGTTCCCAAAAAAAATGAAGTACTCCGGTATAAGAAGCCCAACTGATAAAAAAAAAAAAAAAAAGTATAAGAAGCCCAAAACTGATTGTCAGTGTCGGTGTCACATTAAAACAATTAAATAACTATGAATTTGGGACTGATAAACGAGATTTCATGTTTGAAACAGTTCGGTTTCTTCGCATTATCTGGGCTGGAAGCCATTTTGGCAGTCGTTCTTCATGCACATAACAGTTACTCTAACAAATTGTTAGGACACTTCAAGTTAAAGTGTTGGCTTGCATAGTTAAACCTTGACTTAACTCTAAGATTGATGCTTGGTTCATATGTTAATTAGTATTTGGTCTTATCTAAACACTCAAACTCATTCTTACTACACCTCCTCATATCTATCTACAGAAGACAAATATGAAGATGATGTGGAAGGGGCATAACAGACCAACAAAAAATTTAACCTAACACAATTTGTATAGAGGTAACCTGAGGATTAGCTATTGTATTTTAGCAAGTAAATGTTGAAAGATTCACTAATTATTAAACCAAACATGCCGTGAGAGGTGAGTATTGCATAATTATTAGTATAAATTAGATGTGTCCTAGTGGACGAGATTGCTTTAAATTTTAGGCGATTAAGATAAACTTATTGCATACTTTTTTTTATTACAACTTATTGCATACTTAATGGAGTAATAAGCAAAAGAGTAGTGCTATTTGGACTCACGAGTCCGGACTCAAAAAATTGTTGGCATGGGATATCCAAAACGTTAAGCAATCAAGATGAGGCATTCTTGCACTTAATCCCAAGTCACTTTTGATATTCAAGAAATTAACTACAAAAGCCAGACCGCCAGGGGATGATCAATATATTTGACTATGTGAGACACATTACCAAATCAAGTGCTCATGACAACATTCTAAGTTTTTACCAGAGTAAAGAACTTTTCATATAGACTATCATGCCTCTCATAACATCCTATTAATTTATGTAATAACTAAATTATGTAATGTATAGACTTAAAGATTGGTGAGCTCTCATTACCACCTCCCAAATGCAAACAGACAAGTATACAAGGAAATTATGTATTTGTATTTACATATAATTATATTCATGGAGGTAGACTTGACAAGACACATTGATAGCATATTACTCATTTCGTTTCATATTATCTATTACATTTAGACTTGTGCACGAGAATTAAGACGATAATTGAAAGTATTTAAAAATAGACATTGAGACTAAATTACCCCTCATTAATAGTCTATTTTTTAAGTTTTTGCTTTAAATATTAACGTGGAACCCCCAATTGGCATTAATGACATAACTTTAAATTATGGGTAAAATTGGGAAAAAAATATTATAAATACACTCTTGATTTCTTAATATGACACATATTGTGAAACAAAAAAATAACGAATTTAATGTGACAGATAATATAGAACAGAGGGAGTACTATATTATATATGAGACCTTTTTTATGGTGCATAGGACGTTTGTTTCCCTATATACAAAGCCCTGGTTGTAATTATATACAAGTACACATTAGCTAGTTATGATATTAAATTTCATTTATTAAGCCAAACAACCTTTCCACATGTCACGTCCAAACTCAAATAATCAATTTGATAACAGATTCATAATCTAATCCGACATGTTTAGTTAGTTTAAGTAATTGATTAGAAACTATTACAAAAATAAAATAGATGGAAGAGAGGAAGGAAAAACCTCCATTTTCTTCAATTATATTTGGTGCACAAGGCACATATATAAATACATGCTAAATGGATGATAACTACAAATAAAGAAAAGACAATCTTGACTAATCGAATCAATCCTAACTAAAATATATGTGTGTGCAAGATTTAACACATGATATATATTCTATCACTTAATACCCTCCGGCAAGCTGGAACATACAAACTTTGGATGCCTAGCTTGAATAAGAATATCTATAATCAAAAAAAAAAAGTGTCGCCTATGAACATGGTAACTTGAGATCAGCGGCGAAAACGTTGACATCGATCAACATATGAAAAACCTTTGAATTGAAGAAAAAACATTCCAAATGAATATTGGTTGAATTGATTAGATCCTCAAGTCGAACGGCAACTAGCCAACTGGGACGGCATACTAGCCAACTCAAATCCGACGGGGTATTGGCCAACTTGAGACTTGACAACAATAGATCGTGATCATTATAGATTACTTGAGAGAGAACTTGAATTGAAATCTTGAGCACCCATTTTTTTTTTTTATTACTCGATACCATATTACAAAAATAAAATAGATGGAAGAGAGGAAGGAAAAACCTCCATTTTCTTCAATTATATTTGGTGCACAATGCACATATATAACTACATACTAGGTAGATGATAACAACAAATAAAGAAAAGACAATCTTGACCAATGGAATCAATCATAACTAAATAATCAAAACAAACCTTAACTGACGCACGTCGAACGTGTCAATAAAATATATTACTTAGACCAACTATTTTGTAGATAGTGATAAAATAGTCGATCCCACAAAGATTGATATTATTTCTAAGGTTTAAAGAAAAAGAGAAAAAATGGGGGTTTTGAGAGAATGCATAAATTAACTAATCTAAATATCAAGGAATTAAATTTAACGGGGAATAATAGTTTTGAAACTAATTAATAAAAATACTGAGGTCAAGACATACAAGTTTGATTCGACAAATGATTGGATTCGGTCTTCAATCTATGTAAAGTATGCAAATCAAAAGTATCATAATGTAGTTACAGACCATGTAACGTATGTGGTTCATCGCACTTCCTATTCTCATTCTCAATAGCCAATGTACGATAATGACTACTTCTCTAACCAAACGTATAACCTTATACTCAAACGAAATGTGTTTAACATGATGACCGCAATGAGTTTTGTAAACACACTACACCTTGTCAACCATATCGCACAAGTACGGATGCTTCCGATTTAACCTAAATTCCCAAGGTACTTGACCGATCCCAAAAGGGTCGAATCAATCAGTATGATCAATTGTCACTTGTGTGGTCTTATTGCATAAAGACGGATGCGTACGACTCACTAGCTTTAAATCAAAGTTTAAATCAAAGTTTAACCTTAATTAATCATATAATACCAAATAAAATAAAACACTAAAAAAAGCAATGAAATTAAAATAAATAGATCTCAAAATTTTATGGTTAATAATGATCAAACCTCCATCGTAGTTTTGACTACGCGGTTGAAGAATACAAAACAAGAAAAGCAGAGATGAAAAAAAATATATATATATAGAAGTCAAGAGAGAGATGCTAAATAAAAACCTAAACTGTTTTTATCCACTCCCTGGCGGTGAACACGAATTCTAATTCGATTAGAATGAGGGCCGCTAAGGGCACCCCACCGTTTAATGAGGGCACCCAAAGTATTTGTAAAAATTCCAGCAAAACTGGAAAAGACCATTTTGCCCTTGTATATATAGTGATTCAAACCCCACAAATCATTTTGACAAAGAAAAAAGGCACCCCACCACAAGGTTGAACCACAAAGCCACATTGCGTTTGGCGAGCGCCGATCGATTCTTGCGGATTGACATCATCCGACAAATGATGTAACAATGTTTGACAACCATATGATGGTTTCTTAGAACTGTTTAGTTGGGTAAAAGCGTGAAAATGATGATTTGTTTGTCAACGTAGGGTTTGGTAATTTCCTCAAATCCGAACTTGTTTCCACTATATAATGGAGGATTGTCTTGCTACGGTGCAAAAGGATGTTGAACTTGAGGTAATTTTGCGAATTTATTGTGTTTTTTATGAGGTTATCCGAAGTTTCGTCGATTTGCGCGATTGTTTCGGCCTCGCAGACCGAGATATATTGAAATGTCTCGGCCATAGAGGACCGAGCCTACTCTAACCCTCTCGTCGTGTACAACCGAGAGTAGGAGAAAATTCTCGGTTGTACACCACCGACGCCACATTACCTATCACTAATTGTAGCTCTCGTCATGTCTCGCCGAGATAATCGAAGTATTATCGGCCATGCGTAATCGAGAGACACCGTGAACTCTTCCGCCTTCGTGGCGAGATCGCGAGTTCCCAAAAATTTAGCTTCTCGTCTCGCCATGCTTGGCGAGACAAGCTAACACGATCTCGGCTGTGTGGCCGAGAACCGCGAATTCCCATTTTTTTAGCTATTGAACAAACCACTACGTAAATCACAACTACTCTACCAAATGTAACTTAATTACACTAAATAAGGTGTGTCCGACGAACTTCAACCGAACCCTAACTTGGAGACGAAATCGGCTCACACCACGCTCCCTACGAACGCAAAAAGCGTAAACCGAAGGAGAAACACAAGGTGAGACACGATTTCGGAGATTCCTCTCATGGTCTGGTTCAAACCAAATGGTTTCTTGGAGTCAAGATCGGTGAAGGTGGTGGAGGGGGTGGTGGGGTGCGGCGGTTTTTTTTTTCGTGTTTGTGCGGGAGGGGTATTTTCGGGATTTCGTGTGTAATTTTTGGTGCCCTTGGTAATTTGTTTTGTGCCCTCAATAACATGGTGCCTTCATGAAACGGTGGGGTGCCCTTAGCGGCCCTCATTAGAATTGATTGCTTGATGTAAAACGCAAATCGAGGCTGATCTATGGATAGGGATACGTTGCATTGCAAAATCTGCAGCTTACTACCAATATTGAACGCGTCTCTCCACTTTAGTTATATCACGACATCATGATGATGTCATCAACAATTGTCAATTCATACTTATCAATTAAATGAACGTCACTAATGATGCCAATGCTGCCTCGAGATACGCGCAGCTCGCTTTTGATGCAACTCTCCGCCTGTCTCCAAAACACTCCTTCACACTCTTTTCGACATCAATTTCCATTATGCACCTCATAAACCTGTAAATTACAAATAAGAGTTATTAGTGCAATATATTAAAGACTTTTGAACCTAAAAACAGATTAAATACGCAACTAAAATCAACATAAAATATCGACTTAACACTAACTAAAATATATATGTGCAAGATTTAACACATGATATATATTTTATCACTGAATAGTGAATAGAAACATCAAGGAGGCACGTACTTTAATTATACTATATATTGTGAAGCTTCTAATTTCTAATTAATGTGTGATTAGCTATTTAGCTATAATAAAAATTCTCATGACTAGACTGCATCCAGTTTCTACTAAAGTACAAAGTGGGTAAAGAGAAAGCAGGGGAAGAAAAAGAACTACAACATTAATTAAAATCACATGTGTTTTAAGTACTCAGGCGCGTCATATATATACATATTAATAGGAAAAAGCGGGACATACTTTAGCTACATAGTTTCTAAAGATCTTTTGAATCATTCATGATATGTACGTGAACACTCCAATGCGTGTTCAAGGGACCTCAGTTTAATTAGTTTGCAGCAAATGTAGGCGACGTTAAAAAAAAAACGTATATATATATATATAGAGTCAATATTTGATCTGAAACACACACAGCTTGAACTGTAATAGTGAAACAGGCGGCGTGCTCGTCTAATTCTCACTTTCTTTCAGCCTTCACAAATTAGTCAAGAAGAGCTAGCTAGCGCTGAAGCTCTACGTGTGGTGTGTACATGCACACATTAGTGAGGAAAAATTACAAACTGTACAATGAAAATTGATTTAAATGAGTAAAATAAGTTGATATTTTTTTTTATTCGTTAACTAAGGTATAGCACCAATTGATACAAAGATTAGGGAAGGGCGGTTGCGGTGGTTTGGTCACTGCAAAGACGACCTACAAATGCCCCAACTAGAAAACTTGACTCAATAGAAAGCGTAGAAATTCGACGAGGTAGGGGCGGACCAAAGTTAACATGGGATGCATTAATTAGGAGGGATTTGAATGGTTTGGAAAGCTCACCATCGGTTGCACTTAATCGAGCACAATGGAAAAGTTTGATCCATGTGTAGCCGACCAGGTTAATTTGGACTCGAGGCTATGTTGTTGTTGTTGTTAACTAAGGTATAGCGCATTTTGAAAATGCGTTATTCATAGACATTCATACAGGGGCGAATCCAAGATTTTAAGTAGACCTGGGCTAGACTTAAATACTAATATGTATTTTTTTTTGAAAATATTTTTTTAAAAAAATACTTTTGTAACGTAAAAAAGTTGACACTCACTTAGTGACATCTCTTGAGTTTCCCCAACATGTGTGCCTGCACGCATCTTGATGCCTATTAGAGGGACGCCAACAAATACGTGACTTTTTTGAGTTACAGTATATAGTAGGGTCTTTTTTTGTTTAAATAAAGAATTTCGAAAATATATCAGCAAGTGTTAATTATATTTTTCTCTAGGAAGAAAGATGATATAGCTACCAACTACATTATACTATAAAGTTCATCTCGATTCCGATCAGGACGATGGAGGTGCAATTCAAATTCAATTACGTTGTTACACCAACTACTCCACCACCAAAATTAGCTCTTTTATTTTTACTTCAATGGAAATCGAATCACCACCTCCTGAAACATTGTCTTTAGGCAAATGATGTATCTGCCAAAACTAGCTCACTCTAATTTTATTTCAATAACACCAGTTCAATGAAATAAACATTTTTTATTGAATCAATGAAATAAACATTAAACTGTGCTACACATTTTTCTTGCTTTTCGTTCTCTTTTATTTATTTATTTTTGCTTAAGAGGGAGTCGAACACACGACCTCCATGCTTACCTTTTAGCAAGTGATGTTTCACGTGAGATGTTTTTGACTCCTTATTTTTAATTGAATGTCGACAAATGAACTTTACTTAATTTATTTTCTTTTATTGATTTTTTATTTGGGTGGATTAGGCTTGAAAAATCTTAATAATGGGTGGGCTAAACTTAAAAAAAAAAAAAAAAAAGTGGCCTTTGTATATATAGGGGTTACATGTATCTTGCCCTGGGCTATAGACCAAGGCAAGATACATGTAGATCCGCCCCTGCATTCATATCCACGTGGCAAGTTTAATCCCCGTGACTACATCATAAATGCGCCATTCGTGCAAAATAGGTGCCGAAGTGGCATTGCAAGACTTGCAAAGCAATATTATATATATATATATATATATATATATATATATTATATCATATATTATTAATATACAATATATATTATATTATATGGTACTATTAGGTGAATCATAAAAATACCCACATACCTTGTAGAGTTTTATTGATGGGCGAGGCCAGTTAAAACAAGACAGGCAGTGGGGTGCGACTGGCTAGCTTGATAGGCGGTGGACAACATGAGATTGCATGAGTTTACAATTGCAATTGATATGCGAGTCGTCAATATTTACCTCGAGATACGTACGCGACGTTTGCATGATTTTTGCACGGATTGCATGGGTAAGCACAAGTTGTCAACCTCGAGATAGGTGCATGACGTTTGCATGGTTTGCGTGGATTGCACGATGCTGCATGAGTTGTCCACCTCGAGATACGCGTGACGCTTGCATGGTTTGCACGAGGTTGCATGAGTCGCCCACCTCGACATACGTGTGTGACGTTTGCATAAATTGTCCACCTCGAGATCCGAGCGTGTCATTTGCATGAGTGTCCACCTCGAGATACGTGCGTGACGTTTGCATGGTTTGCATGAGGTTGCATGGGTCGCCCACCTCGACATACGTGTGCGACGTTTGCATAAATTGCCCACCTCGACATACGCGCGTGTCATTTGCATTAGTGTCCACCTCGAGATATGTGTGTGATGCGGGTTGTCCACCTCGAGATAAGTATGTGACGCGACTTGTCCATCTCGATACGCACATTTTCGTTTGGGTTCTCCTCCTCGAGTTGAAGATATAACTCCTTTTGAGAATGAGTAATTATGACGATTTTGTATTTTGTATAGATGACTCATTTTGAAAAGGAGACATTCATTTCACCTCATCAAACACACCATGCCATACATCCACATCATCATCAATGGTTTCTTTTGAAAATGAGACATACCTTACTTTTGTAATTTTAAAGTAACCCTCCCTATTTGATGGATAAAAAAGTAATCCAACCTTACTACGTGAAAAGCTCCCATTAGTGAGTCTCTACGTGTCCAACTGTGTCGGGTCACTGCTCACATGTACAAATTAGACCAGTGACTCCTAATTCAATTTGTTGGAATGGTAGATTGTAAGTTTGTAACTATAACCCCCGTGATACGTTCTTCTTAGATGAGATTTTGTTGACTAACAATATTTCTAGAATCCTAGTGCGACGCACACGGTACTCTAAATTACAAAACCATTTAATGGTCGAATTGACAATTTACAGGATAAGATACGACCATTAACGTGAGCATAGTAATTACTACATTTCTTAAGCCAACCGTTGATTACGTTGACGAAGATTTCTTTTTTCTTCTTTTTTTTTTTTTTTTTTTGTCACGGCGTTGACGAAGATGTCAACTATATACATAGTATGGTGGGCCCTACTTCTGTAGACCTGTAGTCTCAGCAGGACAGTCAACTTAATTTTTTATTTTTTTATTTTTATTATGATCGTGTCGATTCCGCTTGACCCCTTCTGAAAAGAGAAGTACTAAAATGAATAGCATGTTGCACTATAAAACATATTGACTCGCAAAAGATATCTATGCGCACCTCGAGATGCGAGTATATACAGATCCTAATAAATAATATACGGGTCGAAGTCGCATGAAAGGCTCTTGTGAGTCAATGTAACTTGTAGTGTGACATTATTATTGTCATTCTAGTACTTTCATTTCGATAAAAAGTACGACTAATTCTACAAGGCTATAAAGGTGCCTTTGCTACTAACCCAATATAAAAAAATAATAATGTAGCTTTCACAAATCAAATTCATCACTAACGACTAGTTGGCTCGAGTGGTTTCGGTACTCGAGTCTTTTGAGTTGTGACTCAAATTCGACTCCTATAAATACAAATGTCAGCTATTGGGAGTTCTCTACTTCAATCGCGGGCTGATCCGAAGCACTTCTGAAATAGTCGGTTAGTCTAAATATTGAATAGTTTAGATTGAAAAAACAAAATCGACCCACGACAGCTAGTTAACTCAGTTGGTTAGGCTGCTGGGCTGCTTAAGAGCATGTCTCGATTTCGAGCCCGCTCGAATGCAGTTGTTGTTCTTAGAGAGCTCCAAAACCCATTCGAAGTCGACTACGGGGCGAGCACGGAATAATCGGGCTTACCCGGATACCGCGTGAGTTATCCACAAAAAAAAACAAAAAAACAAAATCGATTCCATCAACTCTCCCTTAAAGCCTTGTTCCTAGGTACTCCACCACGGCAGTCAACTAAGGCCTCGTTTGGTTTATTTTTAATAACTTACAGTGTTAGTTAAGAGTTAGATCTTTGGAGTTAATATTTTCGTGTTTGGTTCAACTTTAAACTTGCAGGGAATTTTCAAGTTTTTAAACAATAAAAAAAAAAATTTGACAAAAATAGCCTTCAAACAAGAGAGATATATAAAAAGGTAATTAATGAAGGGATGATTTTGTCCACAACTCCTAGGACATAGTTCCTATGAGGTGATGTGAAGATATCTCACACCCTAGGGTGTAAGTTGGAAGATAACTTGCAGGCGAGGTTGACAACCAAACAAGATTAGTTATCAACTTCCTGTGAGTTATCTCTACCTCATACCAAACAACGCCTAAGACTCCGTAAAAAAAAAAAGACTTGATTAAAATGAAGTCACAAATCTGACGCACTTGTTTGGAAACGTGTGACATATATCAAGATTCGAGTCAACAAATTTTGATGCGAATCTCACGGTTCTCAAATATGCGTGTGAATTTAGAAGCTAATGTGACGTTAAGCTAGACAGAATTAACAGACAACAACTTGACCAAGTCAATTCCAAACGAACCAACAAAACCGTAATGTGAACTCAATTTGCAATTCAGTCTATTTTTTTGATATAACAATACAGTCTATTCATATACCCAAAACAACTGAAACCACTTCAGCTTCTTCAATGGCGAATTCCCACTTAACAGTCCTATTCATCTTCCTCTCTGTGATCTGCAACACTCGCAGAGTCAACTCAAGTAAGCAACACAGAGCACCCACAACTCAATTCCTCCGTTTCACTCTGTTTTGCTCGATTTTGGTCTCTTTTTTTGATGAAATTAATGTGTTTTTGAAGGTACTTGTTCACTTGATTTCAATCATTTCCCATATGAAGCTCCGGGAGAGTGCCTAAACAGTGAAAAAGACTCAACCGATTCAGTGTACCCATGTTGCGTGTCTGCTCTCAAGACCATGTTTCAAGCTATATCTTTAAGGGCAAACACAACTCACTCTATTTTCTTAGACACAATTCGAGGCCATGACTGCAGTGAAGATTTTCAAAGTCTGCATAACAAGACCGACCTCTCCGCGTGTAAGATTGGAGATTTCATCAGTTCTTCGGCTTCTGCAAACGGGGTTTTGTCGTCGAAAGACGTTGATTCGGTTATCGCGGTGGTAGGGATCAAGAGATATGGTGATCTTTTGTTGAGTTGTAGAGATATTCGGAATTACAGTGATGATGCTTGTACTAAGTGTGCGGTGTCATATAAGGAGTCTTTGGAAGTGTTGAGAAATGGTAGTGACGGAGGCGATGATGAAAGGATCTGTGGTGAAGCTCTTCTTGTTAGTCTTGCTAGCTCTGATGTTGAGTCTGTGGATTGGGTTCAAGGCATCTTTTCATGCTTGTGGGATGAGATTAGTAAGTTTTAAAGCTTCAATCTTAATTTATTTCTTCTTATATATATTAGCACTTTATCGTGTTAGGGAATAGGTACCATCGGCTCTGATATCACTTGTTGTTGTGAGTTTTTCTTACTCTCACAGGCCTCCATACTATTTTGGAAAAAAACTAACAATTAAATCTGTCATTACGAAGTCATATTTAACCGTGGTGAGACTATTTCGGTTCTGGCATCTCCAACATGACCAACTTAATAACTTCTCTAGTTCTTTGAAGATTTGAGTCATTTTGAACAATGTTTGAAGCAATCTAGTCTCTAGAATTTTTAAGAGCTATTCACTTGTATTGCTTGGTCTTATAGAACAACTTCTTCTATAATGTTTTGCAGAATTCCCATTGCCTTCATACCAGTCCAAAAAAGGTACACAACATTGTTACTTTACATCAAAATTCTATGATACCTTTTTTAAAGAAGTGCTAATAATGGTTTGGTTTGCAGAGTCATCATTTTTCAAGTCCAAGAAAGTGATCATATTATCAGTATTGGTATTATTAACAGTTATACTTGTTCCTATACTATATAAGTTTACAAGGAAACGACTAGGCGATGCAAGCCGAAAGGAAATGGAAGATTTATCAGGTGAGAATTAGACAAACAAGCACAAAGGGAGGAAATCACACTTAAATTCTCCATGTCAAGGTGTCAACACGTTACAAAATTGTGGGTTCCCTAATGTTTTGTGTAATATGGCATTAATTGTTGCAGTTAGAGTCCTTAAGAGCACCATAGAGGAAGACAGCAAAAACCCTTTTGGTGACTCTGGTCTTTACATTTTCTCTAACGATGAAATCGCGAAAGCCACTAATTCCTTCAATGATTCTCTAGTGATTGGAGAAGGGCATATGGGTATGGACCATATATAAGATTAATCAACTTTTTTTTTTTTTTTTTCAATCTTCACATCAGCTCAAACAAATTAATTGAAGTACTTAACATGGTCCAATTAATATTCTTTTGTGTTGCATACAATGCAGGAAAATTATACTTGGGAGTACTCCCTAGTGGCATGAGAGTGGCAGTGAGAGGAGTTAACAAGGGCATAAAATTCAATACTATTCTTGCAGAGGTTAATAAAATTGCCAAAGTAAGGCATCCAAATTTGATAAGCATATTAGGATACAGTGATGAAGGAGACACTATGTGCTTGGTCTATGAGTATTGCAGTAATGGCAGCCTAGATAATTGGCTCACAGGTATATGTCCATTTATTTCATAATTAAATTGAAGATGCTACATTCTTTTTCTTCAAAAAATGCGTCGACAATCCAAGATTCCAGTAAAAAGAAACATGGTAAAAATTAAATATATGTAACAGGTGATAAGAGACTTCCAAGTTTAACATGGGAATGCAGATTACAACTAGCAATTGGTGTTGCACAGGGTCTATGGTTCCTCCAAAACAATCCAGTGCAGAAAATGGTACATGGAGACTTAAAGGTGCATGTGTTGTTAATTAACAATCTTGTTCATATATTCTAGACCACTAGATTTATTTCGTGTAATTGCATGTTTAACATTGGATCTTGAATTAATGGTTGCAGTTAACAAACATATTACTGAATGAGAGACTAGAACCAAAGCTCTTAGACTTTGGACTACCATTAAATTCCAAGTCCAAGGAGTTGCATAGCTTGAACAACCTCGCAAGCGATGACGTCTTCCATTTCGGGCTACTCCTACTTCAACTCTTCTCCGGGAGAATTACTGTGAACTCGAATCCTTCTACATCAAGGTCTCTAATCAACGAGGTTAGTATCTATTCATGGAAATGACCATGATTTAAATCATATAATTGGATTATTAATTAACCGCGTTGGACAGGCGAAAAAAGCGATGACATTCGGAGGGAACATGAGTTCATTAATAGATCCTAGGCTCAATGGAGCTTATGATGCAAATGCATTTCCTAGAATCTTGGCTCTAGCTTTGCAATGCATGGTTCCTTCAGAGCATGACAGGCCAAGCATTGAAGAGGTTCACAACAAGCTTCGCCATGCCACTTAATTAGAGTCTCTAGCAGCAACTTTTTTATTTCTGTTTTAGGTGGATGGGTCGGTCGTGACCCGACCCGTCCGCCATATGAGTCTTATATATATTTTTATTTTACTTAATATGTATATAAAATTTTATTAGTATTAGTGCATCAATAAACAAATAGACTATAACGTATTTGTTTTTCATTTTTTTTATCAATTTAGTTGGTTAGTTAAGAGCAACGTAAGAAACTACATAACATAAGTAATAATAATTTTTTTTTTTAAAGTGTAGAAACAAGTTTTTGTATTCGTTTTGTATATATGTGATGTACAACAATCCTTATATGCTTAGTGAAATAAATATTTTACTTTGATAATTTTACACTACTTTTCAGTTAAGTTGCGGGGTGTTGAAGACCGTTGAAGACAAGTCATTCTTATCAATGACGATTTCTCTGTAAAAATTATTGTCCCTACCTTTTTACATATTGTCACAGTTGGTCCAAAAAATATGTCTTTCTTTCTAACTAGGTTTGTTTCTATATAATATTGTAGAAAAAATATATCATAAACATAAATCAATCGTCATCAACTCATATTTTAATCCTGGCTCGGCCTCTCTATATAACCCGTTTGATTTTGCTTTAGTGATTCTAGGAGGGGTCAATCAGGCCCCATCAATCTCTCACAAAAAATCAAAAGATAAGAGATTGAAAAGAAGTTGGAACATCAAAAAAGAAAAGAAGTTGTAACATAAAGTGAAACGTTGAACGGGCACACCAACCGTTCGTAGAAATATCAGTCATATGTAGTGAAAGACAATCTTGTTATTTCGTGGCTTCCCACCAACTTGTATCAAATAATGCAATTTCTAATTCTCTGTCTATAAAGCAACTTTCCTCCTTTTGTTCGCACTCTTGTATTATCCTCTTTGATTTATTTCAAAAGTCACTTCTATTCCATCGTAAAAAAAAATTACTATTACAATGTAATAAGTGTGGATTTGTCGATGCAACAAGCTACTTAACCAATAACGGGTTGGTCAAGTAATAAGAGATTTGCACATTTTAAACAAGATTTAGAGTTCGAGTCTCGTGAATAAAAAACTCTAGATTGAGAGGGTCTCCCTTCATATAAGGCTTGATAGTACCCATACGTGAATTAATCGGGGCAATTGGTGCCAAACACCATGTAAAAAACTAAAAAAAAAAAAAAAAAAACTAATGTAACTACCAGTCTGCCGTGTAAATTAGTCGAGTCAATTTACAAAATTTTACTACATAGATCAAATGCTTCCATTCAAATTAATTTTATAGATTCATACACGCAACATTGATAGTTATAAGTTGCACAATTTTTCCACACGACATATGTTTATTTATTGTTACGAAATCAAGTAAAATGAAAGAGTTTGATGCATGCAGCCGATATTAACTAATTTTAATTTGAGATTCATGTTGTGTTGTTGTATTGTTACAAAAAAAAAAAAAAAAAAAAAACTAAACAGAAATGGGCCTATTATGATTAAATCACAATACACATGATTGGGTCCTGCAAACCAAATAATTTGCCCCCACAAGCAAGGCTTTTTTGTTCTTCAACTTCTCGTTTCATCCACCATCATTTTGATTCAAAGCAAAACAATATTCCAGAGACTAAATTAAGACTCCATTACTTAATTAGCAGTAACAAATAAACAGAAAATGATTTTGGTCAATTAATTAAATAACTGCAAAATTCAGTGCACGTGCGAGTCAAAAAGTTCAACCCTCGGGATTCCCACGATCTTCCAAACCAAAGATCCGGACGACTCGAGCCATCACATCGTTGTTCCGAAATGACGAAAATGGCCCGCTGAACAAGCTCCGTTTCAGCGCGCACACGTGCGAAGATCTGAGCTTTTTGTGGAAACTAGAAATAAATCACACACACTATCATCATCAATTCATCATCATCATCATCATCATCATTATTGTCACTACGAACACAGAAACAGAGAACGAATTGAAACAGAGAATCGACAGAGATGTGTTAATGGCGGTGCTTTAGATCTTGAAATCTCGTTAAAACGGAAACCTATTAAGACAGCTTTTGGTGTCTCGGATTGAAAGCGAAGTCTTCAGAGCGAAATCACAGAAAGCGAGAGCGATTGCGTGAAGAGGAGGCGAAGGCCGCGTTGGTTTCCGAATCGACACTCTTGAAGTCGAAATCATTCGTTGTGCAGAGAGAGATCTCATGATTGAGCATCGAGATTGGCGGTTCTGGAGGTTATTTGAGGCGCGGATGGGATTGGCGACGCTGAGGATTGCGTGCGAGGTGGAAATCTAGGGTTTGGTGTCGGATTTGAGTTCGTTGTTGTGTTAGGGTTTGGAAATGGCGTTGTTTCGGAAGTTCTTTTACAGGAAACCGCCTGATGGACTGCTCGAGATCTCTGAGAGGGTTTACGGTAATATTGTTGTGGTTTTGGCTTTGTGAATTGTTTGATTGAGTTTTGTGATTTTTTAGGTTCGTTCTTTGTGCGAGTTCTTGCAGTATGTGTTTTTTTTAGGTCGGTGACAGTGTTGCATTGATTGGAAAACATAGGGTTGTCAATGAGACCAAACCGAATGGCCAAAAAATCTCTCTTTTGTGTCGTCGTCGCAGCGTTGCGTGATTTTAATGAAATCTAGTGTTAAGTTTTATAGTGACATTTGAACAGGAAGATTCGCGAATTCAACCAAATCAAACTTGAAGTCTTAATTATTAAGAACTTGATTAAAATAGGCTATTTGGGGCAATGTTGAAGAGCATAACATTTTTTCCATTTAAAGGGAGTAATGTAAAACACACTACAAGGTATCCTAACAACTGTATGAAGATACTAGGAGAAGCTAATAAATGACTGGTGAATAATATAAGGTCATTCGAGGAGGATGAAGACCGTGAATCAATTTTTTTATGCTAAGGGAGAAGATCTTAAGTGTATTAAGCGCAAAAAAGTAATGGTCGAGCCTTGGTGAAAGATGGCAAACAAACAAAAAGAATGTAGAGGAAGAAGAGATGATCAACTAATATAGATCCTACAGTCAGGCATAGTGATGGATATCCAAACTATCTTATGAGTTTTTACATGAATGCTGTTCTTGTATGTTTTTTTTTTTTTTTGAAAGCCTGTTCTTGTATGTTTGAGTACCTTGAGAATGAATAAACATGTTTGTAGAGATCGCATTTTGCTTGGATGTATTTTCTCACAATTTTTTTAGGTAGTGTTTAAGTGATATATCCTTATTTTCTCTCTTACAGTGTTTGATTGCTGTTTTTCAACGGATGTCTTGGAAGAGGATGACTATAAAGTTTACATGGGTGGCATAGTAGTTCAACTTCGTGATCACTTTCCTGACGCTTCTTTCATGGTTTTTAACTTTCGGGAGGGAGAAAGGCAAAGTCAGGTAGCCAACATTTTATCTGAGTATGATATGACAGTAATGGACTACCCTAGGCAGTATGAAGGTTGCCCATTGCTTACTATGGAGATGATTCATCATTTTTTGAGATCAAGTGAAAGTTGGCTCTCATTGGGACAGCAAAACTTGTTGTTGATGCACTGTGAACGTGGCGGCTGGCCAGTTTTGGCATTCATGCTGGCTGGCCTTTTAATTTATAGAAAGCAATACATCGGAGAGCAGAAGACCTTGGACATGATTTACAAGCAAGCTCCTCGTGAACTTCTACAGTTGCTTTCACCATTGAATCCCATGCCTTCACAGCTGAGGTACTTACATTATGTCTCGAGGAGGAATGTGGGATCAGAATGGCCTCCTTTGGCTAGGGCACTTACTTTGGATTGCGTCATTCTTAGAATTCTTCCAACTTTTGTTGAGGAAGGAGGTTGCAGGCCAATATTTCGGATATATGGACAAGATCCCCTTCTTGCAAGTGATAAGGCTACCAAAGTTTTGTACTCGATGCCTAAGAAGAGCAAACTTGTTCGCCTTTACAAACAGGTGACAATATTAAAAAAACTTTTTTTACTTGATTATTCTGCATTTTTACTTATGTTCTTGTACAAATTTTTATAGCATCTATGTTAAACTGGCAATGTTTACCTTGTTGAAAATGGTGAGAAACTTGCAAACGAGCTATTTCTTTCAAAATTTGGCATTTTGTTTTTGCTAGTCTTTACCTGAACAAAGTTTAACCTATAACTTACAATGCAAGAACTCGTAAAATTGTGTCGTATGAGAACCTTATGCGGTCAGATACAGTACTAACACAATAGAAGTGTAGTTATTTGATTATTTCCCACCACTTGATCTAAAGTGGTGGTTGAAATCCATCTACAAGTTTAATTAGCCAGAGAAGAGTTACATGGTCATGAGTCATGGCTCATGTAACATAGTTCTGCATGTCATGCTGTGTGCTCTAATGACATTTCCTGCTCCTAATTTGTCATTTTCAGTTAAACTGTTTGTTTCTTTAGATATGTGACTTTAAATATCCATTGACAGAATCAAATTGTTTGGTAAAGATTACATTCTGAGAGTCTAATTGCATCAAATTTTATTTGTTTGTCCCTTAGGCTTTATTTCTTTATTTGTTCAAATTTTACTCGAAAACTTCTCTGGAATAGTTTTAATTTCATTCCGGATGCTGATTGGCTGTATTCATCCAAGATTTTTGAGTATACAGCCATTATTTGCTTTTCTTATCCTTATTTATTCTCTCTATCTTAGTGGATCCCAACTGAATTGAGATTGAGGCTTTGTCGTTGTTTTATTTGTTCTCTCCATCTGAGCTAATTTTTTTCTTCATGTTATTTCTCTTAGCACTATGAGATCCTGTCTGCCGGTTCTACTTGATTATTTGCTCTATTCATTTTATTTTCTTATTTAATGTAACTTCTTTAGTACTTGCATTTATTTTTTACTTCTTTTTACAGGCAGAGTGTGAATTAGTTAAAATTGACATCCATTGCCATATTCAAGGTGATGTTGTACTGGAGTGCATTACCTTGGATGAAGATCTGGACCGTGAGGAAATGATGTTCCGAGTCATGTTTAATACAGCCTTCATTAGATCAAATATTTTGATGCTTAATCGTGATGAGATTGATATCTTATGGGATGCAAAGGATAGATTCCCCAAGGATTTTAGAGCAGAGGTGAGTGTCGCCCAACTCGTTTTCTTTCTTTTTTTTAGACCGGTGTTCCGGCGCTCAGGTATCCGAGGAATTGCCCCAACTAGTCCCGGACTAGGGGTTGGTAGGACCACTGAGGGGACCCAGGATTTTAAGGGACTCCATTCCCACGACTCAAAACTGAGACAAATGGTTTAAGGACGGTGCATCCCGTGCAACGCGCCTCACCCTCTTGGGTTGCCCATCTCATTTTCTTTGATTGACTTTGTTCTCTACTTTTTTTTTTTTTTTTGCCTCCTTGTTGATGATCAGCTAACTATATGTTTTGCTTGTATGAAGGTTCTCTTTTCTGAAATGGATACATCCGCTTCTCAGATTTCATTGGAGTTGCCTCATATTGAGGAGAAGGAAGGCCTTCCAATAGAAGCATTTTCTAGAGTGCAGGAAATTTTTAATAATGCTGATTGGTTAGATCCAATGACAGATGCTGCACTAAATGTTCTACAAGAGAAATTGGAGGCAGTTGTTCAACAAAATGCTCAGTCCAGCAATCAGTTGGAAGACGAGAGTTTGGATAAACTACAAGTGAAACCAAAGCCCTACTTGGAAAATAATATGCAGAGCATCACACCAGTGCTGCAAGATGAACGGTCTAAGTCTCCCCCTAAGTCATCTCTGGAACCAGAGTTGGCGAACAAGAATATTCAACCCAAACTACAGGTTGCACTTCAGCGATCCACTCATTCTAAGATCATAACTCCTCAATCGGCAATATCCAGTCCGATCTCATATGGTAATTCTCCACTAGGATCTCCAATGTCCTTGTCAAGATATCACAGTGCACCATCGGCTCTTGGGATAACTGCTCTCTTGCATGATCATGCTTCATATGCAAGTACAGAAGTGAATCGCCAAGTGAAAGCATCTTCACCTTCTCTTTCTCCATCAGCTTCTGTCATTTCATGTTTACCTAGTTTTGTTAGCCCCATAAGCACTTCAGTTTCACCTCCGATACCACCTCCTCCTCCTTTGCCTCCGTCTTCGTGCACCCAACCACCGTCCACTCTGCAGCCTTCTTTGGCTACTTCTACCACTAGAAGCTCTGCAGCTCCTCCTCCTCCTCCTCCTCCGCCGCCTCCGGTACTATCTGCCTCAAAACATGCAAGTATTATGGCATCCTCAGTTCCCGCACCACTACATCATCCCTCACCTGTCTCAGATCATCCTATCAAAGAATCACCGCCTGTGCCTCCTCCCGCTCCCCCTACTCTTGCTCCTCCACAGGCTCCACTTGGTCCTGCTTCATCTCCTCCTCCTCCTCCTCCTCCTCCTCCTCCTCCTCCTCCCCCTCCATTATCAGGTGCTGTCTTGTCACCTCCACCTCCACCTCCACCTCCACCTCCACCTATGCCTGTTAGTGTTCCATCACGTGCTACTTCAGCCCCCCGACCCCCTACTCCTCCCCCTGTGCCTTCAACTACCTCATCTCGTACTCCCCCTCCACCCCCACCACCTCCTCCATCACATTCTAGACCACCTCCACCACCTCCTCCACCAGTGCCTGCTACTGCTCCATCACCTCCTCCCCCGCCACCTTTTATGAAGAAAATGACTAACATTGTTGGACCTCCTCCCCCTCCACCACCTCCATTATCTTCTGAGCCCTCTCGAAATCCTACAGCCGCAGCATCAACGTCAATGCTGCCACCACCATCTCCGGCAAGTTTACCACCAAAGCACACTACTGGTCCGTCTAGAAAATCTTCTGTTGCTCCTCCTGTTCCTCCTCCTCCAGCCCCCTTTGGCAAAGGAACTTCTAGAGCTGCTGGTTCTTCTGCACTCTCTTCTCCTGGACCTCCATCACCTGCACCACCTGTAGGTGGTCAATTTGGGGCAAAAGGAAACAATTTGGTCCGTACCACCAGCCCAAAGAATCAGCAATCCTCGCAATCTAAGAGACCTCTGAAGCCATTGCACTGGTTGAAGCTAACTAGAGCTATGCAGGGAAGTTTGTGGGCTGAGGCACAAAAATCTGATGAAGCTTCCAAGTATGACAGTAACTTTGTTAGGACTTTTTCCCTTCTTGTCTTCATTTGCTGAATGGTGCTTGTTACTGCCGTTTGCCCAGTTTTCTCTGTTAGTTACACGCGCCTTTCTTTGTCTGCATCAGGGCCCCCGAATTTGACATGTCAGAACTTGAAAATCTTTTCTCAACTGCAGTTCCTAACTCCGATAAGGGGAGATCAAGTGAAAAATCGCACCGCCGTGCTTCACTTGGGGGTAAATCTGATAAAGTCCAACTGGTAATGAAGCTTCACTGAAAATTTCTATTTTCTTTGCTTGTATGCATTTCCATTTTTGATTGCTTATTTGGATAATTTTTTGTCTATCCTACATGCCATCTTGGTAAGTAAATGGTAATCCTTGAGCAGAAATGCTTGACCGCTAAATCCGCCATTTCTGGGGAACTTTGTCACCATTCTTTAATGTTTTTAACTTGTTGAAAGAATGTGATTTTCTTCCCAGAAACATTCTTGGACAAAATTCTGGTTTAGAAGATATGGTCTGTTCCTTGTTTTTTAAGCAAAGATCTTGCGTTTTTTTGTAGTATGATCATGTTTCTCTTGGAACTAAGTGGCAGCCAACTTCCTGGTAGTTTTTAATATTGTCTCATGCAACAAATTCAAAAATAAGCATGGATCTTCTGCTACTCAGTTTGCATTACGATTTCTAGTGATCTTATATAAAACTAAATGTTATTGTTAATAGTATATTATCTCTTTTAGCATAACAACGTGTCTTACATTTTGAAACTTTCATTTAGTTGCTCATTCTGTGCATTTTGTTCTTGGGAAATCTCTACTACACCGAAGATTTCCTTCATATTCTTTTCTTTCCTGTCGTTTTTGGAGGCTCAAACAGAATAGTTTGAAATTTGAAATTACTATGTGTTTGCTTCATTTATACATGAATGAGCCAATTGTGAGCTGGATATTGCTTCTTATCTGATGATTGCTTTTTGGATGATTTTGCCGTTGCGCAACGATTCCCTAGAGAGGGAAGCTTCTCATGTATGTTGAATTACATCAGCAATCATCTTACAACATTTAATATGATAGTTTGTCAAGTGAATGATGGCTAATGGGGCACTGCCATTTGATGAAACTTTCACTTGAATTCAGAGGCCGTGACCAAGTAATTCAACCGACAACAACAACAAACAACAACATAGCCTCAGTCCCAAATGACCAAGTAATTCAACCAAAACTATTAATTTAGTCTCAGATTGAATATTGTAAGACTGTATTATTATAGAATATAGCTGTTGGGAGCCATCTTTTTGAAATCTTCTGCATGGTTTTGAGCTTTCTAGTTGGTTCAAATTTTGTTGGATTATTGAAATATTTTTCTGTTATCTGAGGTGAATCTGGTGATAGTGTAGTTTATTTGTAGCATCGGCAGTGGAGGAAAATATATTTTGCTTTCTTCTTTCATTTAAAGCATACATCTTTGTTTCACTCCTTATGAAGAAGTAATTGTTTGAGAAAGTTCAAATCCATTTCATACTCATGATTTGTGTATCTTGCTTGATGCAGATTGACCTTAGAAGAGCATATAACTGTGAGATCATGCTTACAAAGGTTAAGGTGCCATTGCCTGATTTAATGGTAAGCTAGTTATATATTCTTCTCTCCTTTTTCTTCCTTTGCTATCTTATTTTACTAGGCTTCTTCTTTTCATTGGGTGGTTCCAAGATCAATAAAGGTGTTGATGGAATTTGGCTAGCATATGAACTTTTATAATTTTGTGGTTGTTATTTTGAGTGAATCATCTATTAATTGCTTTATTATCACCGTGTCGCCTCACATAAGCAGTGTTTGAGAATTGGGAAGTTCTAGTGTCCTATGAAATTCCTGGATTGCCAAGTCAATAATACTTTGCTTGTGATGTATTGTTTTCTTAATTCTCATTGATGGCTTTTATTGAATGTTCTACAGAGTTCCGTGCTTGCTCTTGATGATTCTGCACTAGATGTTGATCAGGTGGATAATCTCATAAAATTCTGTCCTACCAAAGAGGAAATGGAACTGTTAAAAGTGAGATTTTTCTTTTATTGTTATTTATTTTAAGATTTTTCTTTTATTTTAAGGTTTTTATTGTTCTCAATAAGGCAACACGAGGCTACTTGTGTTATATGCAGTTGATTGGCTGTCTAATATTTTTTTCTTTCATATTCTACTAAATGGTGCTTGGCTTTTTAAGCCAAATAAGTGATAGTTGATAGATCATATGGCTTGCAGAGTAATTCTTATCTTTCAAAAGTTCATTTGTTTTCAAATTGTGACTAAACTCATAATATTTGAAGATTTAAACTATAATTGAAAATGAAGTATGGTAGGAAGTCTTGCGCCTTTCGTTATTTTTTTTTCCTAATGGTCAAGTTCTCCACTTAAATTCTAAATAATCTCTAAAATTAGTCTTCAACAAATTGTTGGGAAATTGCTAAAGAACTTAACGACTTCCCATCGTATTGTAGCATTTGCAAGTATAATATATAATAAGTTGTGTTAGTCTTTTCTAAGCTATAGCGAGTAATAATGTTCAGCTAATATATTGTATTAGTCATCTAGCAGTACTAGTACATGTTCGGCTTAAGACCATCAATTTTGGCATAATAAGGTATAGCGACTAGTAATGTATAGGCATGTAATGGCACAATGAGGCTTTGGTACCTTGACAATAATGTGGATGGTGGTGCAGATGTTTACCCTCTTTCCTTAATATTTAAGTCATAGAATAAGAGTTTATGGATGACTAAAATTTTATTCTCAGTTGAGAGTCCATATGTAACGAGGATTTGTTTAATTTTTTTCAGTAATTTGCTATTTTATTGAGGTACTATTAAAAGTTGACAAGAACTTTGAGTGTATAAACAATTAGGATTTAATTTTAACTATTTTACGCATGTTTTTTAATCTTATTTACAGACTTCTCTTGTTCTCCTGATTCTCTCTTTCTCCTCGCTTCTTTGCTCAATTCTCCACTAGTGTATAAGTTTCACAATTCTTTCAGCTGAAGAGTAAAATTCTCATATTCACCAAATGGCTTCATGTTATTGTTCAGGGATACAATGGAGACAAGGAAAATCTTGGGAAGTGTGAACTGGTCAGTGTAACTTGCACTTTTCTTATCTTGACATTCTCTCAGGGATTTACTTTGACTATTCATGAATTTCAGTAATGTAGCTTTTGACTAATAATTTTTTGTAAGCTTTGAAGCAAATGAAGTGTGATTATACTATCAAGTGTTGTGTGTCAAACTCTTCATTTATTTTTTATTTTATTTTGGAGCTAAAATTATGTATCAGCAGATTTCGTTATTACTTCATCTCTCCCTCGCATGGCCTCATGGCATCTATTTTGATCTCAGATTTAAGATGTACCCTTGTGTGTGTGCCTCAGTTGTTAATTGACTTGCAATTTGTTTTTCACCAGTTCTTTTTGGAGTTGATGAAAGTGCCTCGAGTCGAATCAAAGCTAAGAGTGTTTTCTTTCAAGATCCAGTTTCCCTCTCAGGTAATATGAAGGCATATTCGTGGTCTTGTTTCCCAGATTATTTTTTTTAGATTGATTTCTGATTTTTTTTCCTTGTGAGCCTTTTCAGGTTTCTGATCTGAGAAATAACTTGAATATCATTAATTCTGCAGCAGAGGAGGCAAGTCCGTCTTTATAGTGAATTTGTTCTTGGTCCTTACAAAATTTTCACTTCCGGGAATTTGTGCATTGATTTTTATCATTTGTCATTAGTTCCATCCTTTCATGAATTGTCATTACTTGCAACCTACTCATTTAATTGTTTTTTGCGCTGTCTAGCATAACTATTGATTTGTTCATGTTGCGTAATCTCAGTTAGAAGGTCCTTGACTAATAATGAAGACTTAAATTCTAATTCAGACAATTTTAGTCAAGAGAATTGTTACTAGTTGTTATCTTTGCCGCTATTATGTTAACTTTCATAATTGCTTTTTTTTCATTTTGGATGTTAAAATTCTTCGACTGTTCAACTGATTTGCTTGCCAGATAAGGAATTCAGGAAAATTGACAAGAATTATGCAAACGATTCTTAACCTTGGAAATGCATTGAACCAAGGAACTGCAAGAGGTGAGTTGAACATTCTGTCTTACATGGAATCTGCGCAAGATGTTACTTTTTAACTATACATATAGACATGGCATGTTCTAATGTTTCATAAAGCATATAAATTTACATTCAGAAGTTTGGAATTGAAGTTTGAAACAATAGATTCCTCCAGCATAAGAGATCTGTTAATTTTTCATGTTGGGCCCGCTTGCACACGCTAGCGCGAGCCCGTGGATCTTCGCCAGTACCAATATCAGTTTGGCATCGCCTGCATATGATTTACCTTTATTGCATTTTTTCTCTTAAATTGATAAAATATTTAGTTCTCAATTTCTTACATTTTCAGCAACGAAATAATTGCATTCTTGTAGGATCTGCTATTGGATTTAGATTGGACAGCCTGCTAAAACTTACTGATACACGAGCTCTAAACAACAGGATGACCCTCATGCATTATCTTTGTAAGGTACACATTTCATTTAACCAGACAGCTCTGCTTATTCTTTTCCATATGTGGTCCTTGATTTAGCCGATCCCAATCAATCTAGGATTATTGTTCTTGTATGTGGTCATTGATTGATGAATAGACAGTATGAGAAAATCTTGTTACTCTAAACAGAGGGAAATTTGGTTGATCTTACACTCCAGTGTCAATCCTATCTGAAAATTCTAATATATGCCCTTCCTGCACCTCATGTGGCTCTTATTCTTGTGTAAGAATGAGTTCCATCAACTTCTAAGGCAATTTAGAAATCAAAACCAGAAATTGCTATCATCTTTGTGCCTTTTTATTTGATAGAAAAGGGTATATCACCAGTCGCGACTCGCCAAGTTGATATCTTTTTGTGGTGGATCATTTCGGTAACTTAGTTTCAAGGCATGTTCACAACTATGATGGTAGTTTGTTCCATCTTGTAGTTCTATCTGTGTATTTTATGAAGAGTTCTTTTAGTGAGGTATAAATATGCGAATATCAGCGTGGAAGTCTGGATATTTTACATATTAATTATTTTTTGTTTCCCGTGGGCCTTAACTGATTAAGTTTTGCAGCATATTTTAATCAAATTTTTTTTTTAGTGAGCATAGATTTTACTTCTAATTACACGTTCTTGAGTGTTCTCCGACAATTTGCAGGTACTTGCTGATCAGATGCCAGAACTTCTAGATTTTAACAAAGACCTTGTCAGCTTGGAGGCGGCGTCCAAGGTATTCCTGTTTTCTGCTATAAATCATATTATATGAGTTTCACCTGGTAAGGCTGGTATTCAGCGGTAACCTTCTCATTAACATGATTTCCCTGCAGATACAATTGAAATATTTAGCAGAGGAGATGCAAGCAATTAGCAAAGGGTTGGAAAAAGTTGAACAGGAATTAATCGCTGCTGAAAATGATGGTCCTGTTTCACAAACTTTCAGGAAGGTACTACATGATTGTTGTGCAGTGTCACTGTGTTAGTTGTATTTGCTTTAGTTTATGGTTCTTGGCGTTTGACATGTATCGGTTGTGCCAGTTTCTATTAGCTCTTGTTTTCACGCTAAACTATCAAGGGTAAATGTTCACCTGACCAAGCCATGGTAGTTAATTTAGTTCATAATGGGCTGGTATCATCAATAATTTAGGTCATTTGACATTAAGTGGGATTGTTCAGATTTTAGCCTGGTGAAAGGAATAAATTGTCAATAAATACGGCCAATGTTCCTTTTCAGTGCTGCCATAAAGTGTAGAAAGCCAATCGAGTGCAGCCTTATGTTTTTAATACTTAACTGCCTTACTTATTGCACTTGACTCATTACTTACTACATAGTCAGATCCTTGTGGAATAATATTACAAACTTGACCACAAATGATTGGAATTTGGAACTTGTTTTGATGCTTGATAACTGTTATATGAAATGCTCTCGGGTACTGTATGACGTCTGTAATGCATTGTATGTCCCATAATGGGTCCCATTCTTCTACCCCTTCCCGGGAGTAGATGACTATTCATAGCTATTACCTTGACACCAAAGAAGAGTTCGACTCAATGCTTTATTTCTGTCCTAGTTGATCCTGATTCGACATGACTGAATGTGGCTAAATTTCTGATGGCATTGAATATCTTTTCATTATGTAGAGATTGAAGAAATTTCTTGTTGGTGCTGAAGCTGAGGTTAGGTCATTGGCTTCACTATACTCAGGCGTGGTATGTTTTATCTTTTGCATTGTATGAACCTGTTCAAAATTGTTCGTGTTTCTATTTATACTGCTAATATGTTGGTGAAACCCATTGCAGGGTAGAAGTGCAGATGCGTTGGCCCTCTATTTTGGAGAAGATCCTGCTCGCTGCCCATTTGAGCAAGGTATTTCAAATTATGTCAATTTAGGAAATTCGAAACTGTGGTGAGATTTAAAATGAAAATAAGAAAGCCACTCACCTGTCGTAAGTCATATCTGGTGGTAGTCATTGTAAATTTGTAAGATTTGATTTTCTTTCAAGACATTGGTTTTGATTATAGCCAAACGAGACCCCTTACGCAATCTCTATGACTAATGACCAACCATACAAGGCCTCACTCCACGAGTGGCACTCGGCTTCCTACACAAGAACAACCTGAGGATACTCATCCTCCTCTTGTGAAGATTTGAATCCAAATCAACTGTGTTGGAAAGCTTAATTAGCAGCCATGTTGTCGGTAGCGGGTGCAGTGAATGGCGGACTTGTGATGAGTATTTTTTGGTACATGATGAGTATTTAGCGCAGTAGTCATTCTGCTTTACAAAGTATGTCTGTATTTTCTGTGTGATTTCTGATCATACCATGTACTCTCTTTGTCTGAATGTCCAAAACAGTTATTTCTACACTTCTCAACTTTGTGAGAATGTTTTGTCGGTCGCACGATGAAAACTGCAAGCAACTTGAGCTGGAAAAGAAGAAAGCACAGAAGGAAGCAGAATTCGAAAAGGCAAAGATGACTAAGGAACAAAAGGGTTCTGAACAACCATTATGGACACAAATTATGAGTGGTGGCAGAAAATGAATTACTTGTCGTACTGAAAGCTATGAAAAAATAAAAGAAAGTTTTTCCCCTTTCTGAAATTTTGGAAATAGAAACCATGACGATCGGGGAAAGACGCGATATCACCAAAACAAACAATAGAAAATGTGAACTGGAGCGTAGAAGTTCTCATGAACTTGAAGTGTACAAAAGCGGCGTAATGGAGAAAGAAGCTATGCAAATGACACTGTCAAACTCTGTAACTTAGAGAGAGAGGTAACTTTTTTGTTTAGCCTCTTTTACTTTCAATTTTGAGATCTTCATCTGTAGTTCATGTAGTAACTGAGTTTTTACCTTTTATCTCACATCGATTTTGATCATTGTTTTGTTGGAACAGGATCAAGAGACGGGAGTTGTTTTTAGTCACCCGTCTTGTATAGTATTCACTCTTAACGAATTTAGATTTTGTAAAATTATCTCTCTAGTAGCATTCTTTTTTTTTTTTTATAGCATTCCTTATATTATATCACAATTTTTTTGTTCGTTTCTCCTTTGGTATTATTCTGTATATTTGAATTACAAGGATGTAAATTGCAGTAGCATTTCTCAGTTCAATTGACTAAAATAGCAATATTGGTTTATGTTGCCTATTAATTTATCTGGGACTATCATTTGTGTTTGATTGGGAAAGGATTTTGAAAGCACAACATCAAGTGCATTAAATCAGAGTGGTGGAGTGTGATCTTCGACCTTGTCGAGGCTTTGTAAATTGTTCAGACACATTGTTCTTTGTGCATGCCTTGTATGAAGTTCATCTTCATCTTGCATGTCTCTACTTGAGATTGAACTGAACTTTATCGAACCATTTTCTTTGTGATTTGATATTGATGTTTCCCTAATTGATCGTGTTTGAGGGATATATTTAATTGATTTGGCTTAAATGTGGAAGAGAGAAGTATATAAATTGTGAGCTATAGCGATATGGTATTGGCTTATCGTCTATGATTGGTTGTCTGAAGGTAAAGGGTTGGTGATCTAACTTGACTCATTCAATTGAAATTCAAATCTTAGAATATTTATTGATGGATGGATGGATGACGTCTTCGTAGAAAAAACGTTTCCCCGTTTCGCAAGGGCCCAAATTTGGAAAAAATTAAAAATAAAAAAATCATTGCAAAACTCGTCAAAATTTACGGGTTCAATTCTTCCTAATAATAAATGTTGCAGAGTAAAATGGATACCAAACATTATTTCTCAACTCGCAAAACGGATACCTACTCTCAACTATCATCAACCACCCTCTTTTTATCCTCAACAATAATACCACTCTCTTATGAATTATAAACATGACCAAGTTCACCCATTCGGTCACATCAAATAATTTCAATCCTTCATAGATGCTTTGTTCTCTAAAGTAGACGATCTATAATTATATTGATTAGTCCTGTAAAATTTTCAACAACCACCGACACACTTTGTAGTCACTTGTATAAGAGGTTATCAGTTCGAGTCTCAGACTCTCTATCCAAGGCAAAGTGTGGTTTCTTTCTTCCAAAAATAAAATAAAATAAAAAAACAAACAAAAAATCTGTTTGGACTCTTTGAATTCAGACCCAAAGATTTTTTTATTAATAATTTAAGATATCTATCTAAGTAAAAGACCTAATTACCCTCTACCCCCAAACACCAATAATGAATTTAAATTAAGGGTCTATATGTCTTTTTGGTTGTTTGAGTTCGGACTTTTTGAGTCCATCTAGCACTACCCAAAAAACAAAACCTAAGTGTTCCCTCAAATCAAATTTAAACCGTGCATTTTGTTGACATCAATTTCATTAAAAAACGCACATTCGTAACTTGGGAGAAATTACAAAAGTATAGTAGATTTTAGTTTAAATGAGTAAATAAGTGTGATTTTTTTTTATTTGAAAAATATGGTATATCGCTTTTTGAAAAGGCGCTATTAGTTGGGAAAATTTTTTTCGGCTTACGTGGACACATGAATAGCGCATTTTCAAAAGACGTTATTCATGTGTCCGGTCCACGTATGACAAATAACACGAATAACGCCTTTTCAAAATGCGATATTCGTGTTATTCATCCACGTGGATGTCCACGTCAACGTCGTTGGAGGGTGTTTACACGAATATCGCATTTTGAAAAGGCGCTATTCGTGTAAATATCCACATCCCACGTCGGATGTCGACATGTGCAAGAACACACAAATAGCGCATTCGGAAATACGTGCATGACGTTTGCATGGATTGGCCACCTTGAGAAACGTGTTTGTCGTTTGCATTAATTATCCACATCGAGTTACATGCATGACGTTTGGATGGTTTGCATAGACTGCAGCAGGTTGCATGAGTTGTCTACCTCGAAATATGTGCTTCACATTCGCATGGTTTGCATGGATTGCACGAGGTTGCATGAGTTGTCCACACCTCGAGATATGTGTGTGACGTTTGAATGATTTGCACGAATATGCATGGTTCGCCCACCTGTGCATACGTGCGTGTCGTTTCCATGTGTTGTCAACCAGGATATACGTGTGTGACGTTTGCATTGGCTTTACCACCTCGAGACACATGCGTGACGTTTGCATGAGTTGTACGAGGTTGCATGGGTCGCCCACCTCGACAAACGTGCCTGACATTTGCATAAATTCTCCACCTCAGCATACATGGGTGACGCTTGCATGGGTTGTTCACGTCGATATGCGTATAATGCGTGCGTGTTGTTTACATGAGTTGTCTACTTCGAGATAAGCGAGCAACGCGGGTCGTCCATCTCCATATGCACGTGTCGTTCATAGGGTGAAGAATTTTGTATAGATAGCTCATTTTCAAAAAGAGTCATTCATAGAGTTTAGAATTTTGTATAAATAGTTTATTTTCAAAAGGAGCTATCCTCACCACCATGCATGTCACTTCATCATCAATAGCTTATTTTCAAAAAGAGTTATACATTAATTTTGAAATTTAAAAGTAAACCCCACCATTTGTTGAATTACAAATTAAAGCCACCCACGTTTTGAAAAACACCCGTAACTTGTAACCCATGTAGTCTGCTCCCGTTTAGAAAAACGTGACCCGTGGAGTACAGGAACTCTCGTCTGGCGCGGCGGGGAGTAGATTACGTGAAGTGACGTCAACGGCGCGACAGCACCCCATACAACTATACAAGTGTTGTTCAATTCCACATTCGGTGTAACGGAACGAAACAGTTCCGATATTGACGTGTCATCCCGATAAAGAAAAAGACGGTTTACCAAATCCCCATTTTGACGCTCTCTCTCACGCGCGCGCTCTCGCTTTGCTTCCACGTTAACTCGCGTGGCGACAAATTCATCTCTCCCTCTCGATATATCGCGCCGACAAGTCCCGCGAGATGATCGGAAAATGCTCGATCTGATTAAGATTATCGCCGTTCGGTCCTCTGTTTGGACGGTTGCGATCTGTTGAGCTGGATTAGATGACGTAGAATGGGAGCATCGGAAACTAAAAGAGAAAGTCGTGTTTTTGTTGGCTATCGATTATAGGGAGAATCCAAAGCTACG
The DNA here is from genome assembly GCA_039657325.1 of Stephania cephalantha. NCBI lineage: Eukaryota > Viridiplantae > Streptophyta > Magnoliopsida > Ranunculales > Menispermaceae > Stephania > Stephania cephalantha. The sequence continues at coordinate 59,567,921 of CM077569.1, forward strand.
TGGTCTTATCGCTTTATCAAACCACGTGTCATATATATATATATATATATATATATATATATATATATATATATATATATTAGGATAAGAAAGTAAAAACTGATTTTTACATGAAATAATTGGCGACAAATGTATTTATATTATATATATATATATGGGGGAATGTAGGGTGGCCTGAAATTAGATATACACTATTCATGCATTGAGATATATGCACGCACTTGTGGCACGCACTTGTGGTACGCAATGGATGGACATCTGTTGAAGGTGTCCATCTTTATATATATATATATATATATATATATATATATAGAGAGAGAGAGAGGTATATAGTTCTTGAGTTTCAAAGTTTTACGTACCAATGAAATTGTTTCTATCGAGAGAGTTGTACTCGTGCGAGTTTATCTTGTTCAAGTTTAAATTAGTTAGGACTTAGTAAGCTTTCGAATGTTGAGTAGTGCTAGTCTACCAATTATACGTAGGCTAATCACTAAGCAAAATGAGGGAGGTAGCTAGCTACTTTAAGGCTTCTTTTGGTTGCTAACATGAAATGATTAGTGCAAAGATCTCGTAACCACATGAAATTAGCAATGGCAAAGATGGTTTATTTTCAATTAAAGAGAATCAGTGAGCATATGTTAATTATTATATCCAATTGTTCCGATTATAATAAACATAAAAGGAGGAAGGATATACATATTCCTATCTTTAATTAAAGACAATATCAAGCATTGGTTTGTCTCCTTCTCAACATGTAGGAACACTTTTAAGACTCTAATTTAATTAAGGGACAAGCATGCATGTCTCTAATTAAGCTCTTTTTTTGTTTTTATTATTTTTTTAGTAATGCAAGTTTGTTTTTAAATTGTACTTAAATCTTTTCATGTGTAACACATGTGCCCTGTAGTAATAGAAATTGGAGAGTCTGGAGAAACAACTTTTGAAGCTGAGGGCACAAATGTCCCCTTACTTTTGTAAAGTTTATTTCAATTATCAACAAGCCCTACTCAAAGATTAAAAGTATTCTCCTTGAAATGACTGCTTTAACATATTTACTACATGACTAAAAAGGCGTGTTTATTGTTACTTGTCACAAGTAAATTTAGTGATGGAAAGCATTTTCAAGTTGGTCACAAATTAGGTAATTGTGGTTAGTCTACTTCAATTTTCCATAATGAGCTTCACATGTAATTATTAACAAAAAAAAAAAAAAAAGTTCGGTAGCTATGTGATAGTCGATAAATTATTTTTGTTGAAAATATTAGCTGATAATTTAGCTGATACCTGATAATCTAACTGAAAGCTGAAAGCTGATAATCTAGCTGATCAATTAAAATTGTTTTATAAAAACTAATTGATTAAGTAGCTGATAAATGTTAAATGACTTTAAATGATGTGTTATATAATTCATTGAAGTAAAAAAAATTGTTATTATAAATTATTTAAATAAAATATGTATAAAGATTTGTAAATATTTATAATTATCGTTTTTATATAACAATTTTTTTATCTTATGAAAAAACTAATATAAAAATAAAAAATAGTAAATATAAAAAAGCACCATATATGTCCAATATATGTATAAAAATCTAGGGTTTTCGTAATATCTTATTAATTCCGCGGTAAAAAAAATCTCAAAGATTCCATAAAATTGAAACAAAAAATATGGGTTACTTGGGTATAAATTTGAGGGTAAAATGATACAAAAATTTAACAGCGATGGTTTCAGAAATCAAACGCTTGCCCACCAAACGTTTAAGCTTTTAGAGATTTAATTAGCTTATTTTCAAAATAAGCTAATTAATCAAACACAACTTATTGGTAAAAGTAGCTTATAATCTAGTTAATAAGCTGACTGATAAGCTAGTTTGTGCGTGACAAACACACGATGACACCCTATAGCTTCCAATCTTATTTATACAGGCAATCCTAAGCATAACAACAACAACAACAACAACAACAACAATAACAAAAACAAAATCTCAATCTCAATCTTAAATTAGTTGAAAAATTTTTTTGATAAAAAAGAAACAACTTTCGCACCTACCAAGGTTTGAATCCATGACTTCCTACTTTCAAATTTCATATCAAATCATTGGGTCACTCAATTAGTTGGTCAAAAAAACTAATTGAAATTAACTCTATATATAAATCAAATTCTTCCAATTGCTTATAACTATATAAAATCTTCTATATATATAAAGAAACTGTTTTTGTGAGAAGCTCTCACGGATTGGCACGCGGTATGTTGATGTCACTATTTCTATTTTTTTCGTTTTTGATATTTCTATTTTTATATTTTTCGTATTTCTATTTTTGCTTCTTGAATATTTTCGTTTTGTCATCTATGGTATCTCTTTGGCTATTCTTAGAGATTTCGTTATTATAGTAGCTATTTTTTAGATATTTCGCTATTTTAATTGCTAATTTTTAAGCATTTTTGCGTGTTTTCAATTTTTTATTTTATTTTTTGTATTTCTTTATCGATTTTTGTTTTTCTTCCTTTGATTTCATTTTTATGATTTAGTGGCATATTTTATAGAGATTCGTCTTTTTTGCCATGTTCAAGACGCGTGACATTTGTTTTTGAATTTTTTTTTCTTTTCACGCACAATTATATGATGGTTGTGTGAACCACTTTAGATATTATTTAATGGAGTTTATACTACTTTTTCTTCATTGTGTTAAAGTACTTTTCTACATAGAAGATGCTACAATAACACCTTTAAAGTCACATTCAACATTGTACTGGTGCATAACAAGCAGGTGTGTATCTCAAGGCGTGCACGAGCAGCTCCTAAAAACGCGAGCACGCACATCGTGTCACCCAATGTGACTCTGGGGTGTTATTATACATAACATTTTCCTTTTTACACGTCTTTTTTGTGATATATTAATTGTGATTTTTACTTTAATTTCTTAAGTGGAAACAATTAAAACTACTTTAATCAAAAGCCTAATAAGTCTCAAGCATCGGTTATAGAAAAAGTTAAATTCTTGGCTGAAGGTATGCAAGCAAAGTGTATATCTCAAGGTGTGCACATATGACTCTTAAAGACGAATGCCTGCACAACAATCACCCGATGTGACTTTGGGGTGTCATTGTACATAACATTTTCCTTTCTAAGTGTCTTTTTTTATATATTAATTGTAATGTTAAGTTTAATTTCTTAAGTGAGGAACGATTAGAACTACCTTAATCAAAGGCCTAATAAGTTTCAAGAGCATTGATTACAGAAAAAGCTAAATTCTTGGGTAAAAGTATATGAAAAAAAAAATTCTTTTGAGTTATATCTTGTACTTGACTTCGAATCCTTTAAAAAATGCATATTAATTTTTTTTTCATTTTTCCTTCAAATTAGTTTTTTATCTTATTTATTGATACTCGATCTTTCTCTCTCATTAGTCACTTCCATAAAGAATTTAATAATATTGAGATTACCAAATTATGCTCAATAAGCAACCATAACACACAAAATATTGTTGAGCCAAGTGTGTTTTTTTTTTTTTTTTTTTTTTTTTTTTTTTTTTAAGTTTAAATTTTTCTACGTGTTTTTGTTATAATTGTGTGAATTGTTTTATATTAATTGTTACTTTTGTGCCATTTTTGGAGTTTTGGAGCTGATTGAAGCAGCTTGGTGATTTTAAAGTGGAAATTAGAATTCTCCAATTTCAAGATAAGGTTTAGAATTGTATATTAATACTTGGTTTTACCTACACTAGTTATATATATAATGAGGATACCAATAACGGATTTGGTCTGAGCGCCAAAGAATATAATGAGAATACTAATAATTAACCAATTTGATACGAGTACTAAAGAAGGTAATTTTCTCCAAGTTATTGACTTTGAGTGTGACGGCCCCAGTTCCACAACCCAAATTGGGCTTCGTCTGGCCTAGACTTACGTGGACCCCGAGTCACTCCTCGCGACGTCAACGCAAGCCTAGTCAGCTTTCCTAATCATTTTTCATTATTTATCGTGAGTTATTCAAATCTTTAAGGTATCAAAGTTTATGCGGAAGCGATTTCAACTTAAACAAATCGAAACAACTCACTCGAATCAGTTAGCACACTTAGAGTGTGGGAATCCCGTATGTACTCCACGTAAATATCTCACAAAACCCATATATCCCATGTGTCAAAACAATATACCTAAATAATACAAAACCTACATAAAAATGTGAGAGGAAAGGCCGCTCCAAAGTCCTCACAATAAATCTCCTAGCACTGGCCCCTTTCCCTTACTCGATTGCGGATCTACACTCAGTTAAACACAAGAATAACGAGCCTAGGTAAGTAACGCCAGTAGAATACTAAACAACATTTCGAAATAAATAAATCAATCCATATTCATGCAAATAACAAGAAAGATATAAGGACGCATGAATAAATAAAAGACTGTAAATAAATTAAAAAGCAATCGATACATGAGTGTCCAAAGATGCAAACAGAGAGGCGCAAGTAGTCCCGACTAATAAGTCGTTGAGTCTTGGCAAAACATCAAGACTCGGTACACTAGGACACGAGGTACACTCACAAGTCCTAAACCCGAAAATTTGAGATAGTGAGACGTTTCATCGTCGGAATAGCCACGCTAAGACTCACGTCCCCTAAGACCTCACACCCCGTCAAAATCAGTAACTAGTGCATTGCATCCCGATGTCATAACGCTGATATGTTACCTCAGCCCGCCACTCATTCCAAGGACCACCGTTGACTCACTTGCCCTCGGACAACTCAATTAAAATGGAATTTCAAGGATAGATAACAAAGCAAGGAACAAAAATATTCAAATAGCTTAAAATGAAATAACTGTGCATTTCCTAGCTGGTTTACTTACCTCGATCCACACGCTTATAATTCCTAACCTATCCGGCCTCCTAACATTCCAAAACGCGTTCTCGAACCTCCGTATCTCTTCCTTAGATTTCCTGATATCATTTAGTATCAATTCAAGTCCAATATCCTTGGTTTAGAACTCTTAAAGCATACAAATACTGCGACCAAAGTACGCTCGAGAGCTAATTCTAAAAAGAATACTTTATAATAATTTCAAAGTATTATCAACTAGCCCACTAAAGTTACGATTTTAACTCTGAAAACCTCATAATTTGTCATGACAACCAAGAAGGAACTTGTAGTACTCATGACGTACTTTCCATAGACTCCAAGAATACTCAAATCGGATCACTAATGGAGAAGTTACGAATTTTCTAATATAACATGTCAACTTGACAAACTTTATTTATTTTCAACTAGAAAATGTCTCCAAATCAATATTTTCGCAATTAAATCCTCAAAACTCAATAATAAATGCCACGAAACCACTCGATACCAACACCAAAATATTTTCACGACTCGTGGAGTCAAATTGTATCAAAATCAATAATTAATTCATCCGGAAACACAATATAAATCAATATCAAGTATAAAAACATCTCCACCAAAACAGTTATCAACTAAATCACATTAATTCAAATCATCAAAACCCTAACTCAAGTCGGTGAAATTTATCCCAAATTGACGCGAATCAATCCAATACACCAATTAACGACAATTCATACCAATTTTTATCGAAACCCTGCGAAAGAAATTGAAAAATCGCGAGGATTCAAATTGATTCGAGGAAAAATGTCCGGCATTGAGAATATACCAAATTACGAGCTGAATACCTCGTTTCTGCCTCGGAAACTTAGCTCGAATTGACCGTCTTGCGATCCTATACGATTTTGCAGAAAGAAACTAGGCAAAAATTGGATGTCGAGAGCTCCGCGAGTGAAAACCCAAATCGAGGGGTTTATGGAGGAACGAATTAATCGTTCGGTCAATGGAAACCAAATGAGTTTATGATTTTCATTTCATGTTTTATATATATTTATATATAAACTTAATTTTTTTATTTATTAATTCCTGAAATTCTTATTTTGACGTGTTTTGACTTCTAGCGCTCGTTTTCGATCCCGTTTTCCACAAAATTAAACCAAACTCTCGACAAAATAGTCCATCTTCATAAAATGTCTAAAATACTGGTTTCGGTCACGTCAAAACCCTAAAAATCTTAACTTCGTCCATGATATACTCAACTCTCACAAATTAATTCTCTTGCCATATTTAACCAAGCTTACACCAAATTAAACCCAATCTCAACCTCGACTACTGCCAACTGACACAAAACTCGAGGTAAGCTCTTACCTACACATTTCAGAAATTGATTATTTTAAATTATTCAATTTTTGTATAATAAATAATATAAGCATCACACAAAAATAGCATACATCGGCGTCTACACCCGAGATTTGGATATACGGATCACGACGAGTGGATTCCACATACGACACTGACATGACACGTGACATGAGTTAGATTTTTAGGGTCGTTACATTGAGTCATCGGACGAAGCAAATTAAAGTAAGGATTACTCCGGAATTAAGACCTAACACTGCACGAATGTGAATGGGTGACACAATTGGCGTTGGACATAGAAAATTGGAAGTTGTACTATATATGGTAATTATTGTAAGGCAAAGCTCATCTTTTGGTTTTTGAACTTTCAACGTTTTATACTTTTGGTCCTTGAACTTTCAAAACTATACATTTGGTCCTTCAACTTTTCAACTAGTGGACATTTAGTTCTTCTGTTAGTTGGCTGTTAAAATTGCTGACATGGTGAACCAGATCTGCCACATGGCTCATTGGACCGGCCATGTGGCCAGTTCTTCTCTTAACCAGCGGTTTGATTGAACCAAACCGATTTTTTAAACTCAACTTTATTAAAAAAAAGAAAAAAATGAAATACGAATCCGGCAATGTGACTTCATCTGCTCCCCGGCGAGCCGCTTATCGCGGAGGCTTACGACTGACCACCTGATTTGGAGGCGAATTTTGAAGAGTTTAGTGAAAAAATTGATGATGAAGAACTGAAGAAGAAGACATTAATGGCGATTCCCCGCCAAATCTGAATAGATTTCTAAGGGTTCGGATGATGATCTCTTCTTTATCACTTCATTTGTTGTTTCAAGAGTGAATTTTTTCTAAGGTTTTGTTTGATCTGATCATTGTTGATTTGTTCTTCCTCTGTTTAATCTGATGTATTGATTTGATGAATACGATGAGTTGTTCTGTATCGATTTGGTTTGTGAGTCATTTGCAATTAATGTGAGATGCAAATGTATAAAAAATAAAATTAATTTTCAGCAAAAAAATGGAGTGATTTTTTCTTTGATCATGGATCAGGATTCATGTTGATCTTGAGATTTTTGGCTCTTTAAAGTGCAAAAAATTATTTTCATTTTTCATTTTTTTATTATAAAGTTGGGTTTTAAAAAAATTAATTTGGTTCAATGAAATCGTTGATTCAGAGAAGAATCGGCCACATGACCGATCAACCAGGGACCAAAAAATAAGTTTTGCCTTATTTTAACGGCAAAGATCAGTAAGCCCAGAACAACAGTGAGTGTTGGTGTAGTAGTACTACTGTGCTTTATGGGTCACTCTCACCTGCCACTACAGTTACTACTCTCCGACACTTCGCACTCTCTCTCTCTCTCTCTCCTCACAACAAACACACCTCTCTCATCTTCTGAGTTCTTCCTCTTCACCCACTTTTGTTGATCTGCAACAAAATCAAGTGCATGTGATGCTCATCCATACGACTTTCGGGTGCCTCGGAAACTCAACTTTGATGCAAAGTTTCCTTCTTTAACACTACAATCATCATTCAACCCCACCAATTTTCCCTTCTTTTGCTCATAAAACCTTTTTATAATAATAATAATAATTATTATTATATGACCCTTCAAATTAAAGTTAGAGTTGCCCACTAATCCTACTGAGTTAAAAACAGTGTTTCTTTTACTAACTCAGAGGTCGAAGAAAAAATAGTACATTAATGCAAATCAAACTCATCACCTCTATTACCTTGGTGTAAAAAGGAGCCTCCAATTTATCAAAAAAAAAAAAAAAAAAACTCATCACTTCTACTTTAGGAAGAGTATTATTGCTCTCCTTAAAACTACAAGGCTACACCCTCCCTTGAATGTGCTTACAAAACCTTTTTTCTTTTTTGTGATAGCTGAGCGTATTTGATAATACCGGTAATGAATCCGACTAATCTCTTAAGAGTTGGGAGGATGCTTTTACCGCTGACTCAGAGATATAAGAAGAAATAGTGAACCGTTTGCGAATCAAATCGATGAGTCCGGGACCTCTGCTTTGATAACAAAACTATTAGCAACAAAAAACAGACCATCCTCTCTTTATCACTCATTCTCTCTCTCTCTTTCACTCTACATGTCTCTGTTTCTTCACTTCAAAGGCTCTGCTTTTCTCATCATTTTTTGAGAGATCGATGTCGGGGAGTAGAAATCGAAATGCGCCCAAAAAGGTTTCAACTTGGGATGGAAGAACTAAAATTGAAGAAAAGAGAGATGGGTTGAAGGTCTCCAATGGCGAAGAGATCAGAAGATTGAAGCGAAGTCAGAGCACTAGTGTGGTTTGTGAAAAGAAGAAGAAGACATTAATGAGGAATGAACAGAGAAGCCCAATTCAGATGAGGAAGACCAAATCTGACCCTCACAAGGTTCGAATTGACCAGTCCCCCCAAAAAGGTGATTGTGTTGCTGAAGAAGGAGTTGAAGAGAAGGGCCAAATTGATCAGTTAAGAAAGACTAGATCTGAAACAGAGGATTGTAGGGATTTGGGGGTTTGTGCAGAGGAGGTCAATTTGAGCACTGAAGACACCAATGTGGATCACATAATTGAGAATTCTGTCATGGAAGTTGACAAAGTTGATGACTTCGATGAGGGAATTGTTGATGATGATCAAGAAATAGAAGAAGAAGAGGAGGAATTTAAAGTTGAAGAAGATGAAGAAACAGAGATGATGATTGAAAAAGACGACTTTGAAATCAAAGAAATGAATTCACCAGAACAGAATCCCCTGACTCAGAAGATTGTCAATCAAGACAAGAATCTCGACCAGATCCATCGAAAATCGATACCCATCTCTCCAAATCGCCGAGAATTCAGAAAACCACGTCCAAGTGAGTAATTCAATCTGTTTATCTCCAAAAAAAGAAAAAAAAAAAAAAAAAAAAAAAAAAAAACACTTCTTTGATCACAATTTCTCTTCCAATTTCAGGCCAATTCGTGAAATTCACACGCACCCAGAACAAATTACAGAACATTGGTGAGTAACAAACAGTTTCTGAATCAAATTCTGCTACACCGATCGATTGATTCTTGAAAACACTCACTTCACCGCTTAATCCTCTGTTTTTGTTCTTCAATGTTTTAGTGGATTTGGTGATGTGGAAAGACGTATCAAAGTCTGCACTAGTGTTTGGGTTTGGAACATTTGTTCTTCTCTCCTCATCATTCACAAAAGATCTCAACATCAGGTACGAATTCAACACAAATCAACGAAACCTAGTTAGTCAATTCATCAAAACAGAGCAAACAGCCCACTAATCTCAATTTCTCTTTTTGTTCAGTTTGATTTCTGCGATTTCTTATGTCGGTCTCTTCTACCTCGCTTTGGTCTTCATCTACAAGTCAATCCTTTGCAGGTAATTATCAATTCACAAGTTATATATATATATATATATATATATATATATATATATATTGTAATTGTAATTTTATTTTTACGATAACCGTGGTCGTCTAAACTTTTTTATTTTATTTTATTTTATTCAACGCTTCTTACTTATTTCGATTATTCTCACGAAAGTCAGTTTGGCGCCTCAAGCTCACAACAAAAAAAAAAAAAGAAAAAAAAATCAGAGTTGATGGCTAGATTTAATTCTATGATATATATACATATTAGTCGCTTCAAATATTCAACAGGGGTATTTTCTTTGTGATTTTTGAAGGTGGTTTGGAGAGTTAAAAGTTGGGTTTTGTTGTAAAACAGGGGACGTGTTGATGTTGAGGAATTAAATGATCAGACATTTTTGATAGGCGAAGAGGAGGCAATTTGGGTATTACATTTGGTTCTGCCTTACTTGAATGAATTTTTGTTGAAGCTTAAACGTCTCTTCTCTGGTGACCCTGCAACAACAATGAAGGTAGTTAAAATCTTACATTACTATTGTGGTGTTCTTTCACTTCTTTGTTCACACTGAAAAGGATTTTGGAATGGCAGTTGGCAGTAATGCTGTTTGTTTTGGCTCGTTGTGGAGGATCCATTGCCATTTGGAATGTGGCCAAATTGGGTAAGTACAAACTTCCAAGGATTATAAATCTGATTCTAAAATAAATCCCTAACAAAATTATTAATTTTAGAAATTTTATGAGTATTTTTTTACGAAGCTTACCATGGTGGTCCATGTCTCAGTAACTCTGATACATATTTGTCGGTATCCGTGCGATACACATTAAAATGTATACGTAAAAAGCAACATATCTCAACACTTGTGTTCTTGTTGGGGGACTAAAGTATTTCTTCTTTTTTTTTATTACAAACTCGGGTTATAAAGTAATATATAAGACAACCTTAATTTTATTGATTAATAACTTTTTATGCAGGGTTTTTTGGTGTTTTCACTCTACCAAGAGTTTGTGCTTCATATTCAACTCAGTTATCTGGATATGGTAAATAATCTTATCACTCTATTTTTTACAATCCACAACTTGCTTCAACTAAAGTTTGAATGCCCAACCTCTTACACAAGAGGCTTAGTACTATATCAATGACCTACCCTTTAGTTTAGTGTTTTGTTTTTTTTTGTTTTTTGTTTTTTTTTGAAGATGACTCCAACATGAGTCGAATCAAAACTTCTTGAATCTTATATTTTAGCAAGTAATGTCTCGTCCATCTCTACTAGAAGTGTTCTAGAAACTTTTTAGTTGTTAACATAATTAGTTATACAAGTAACATGGATTATAAGCCTATAAGGTTGTCCGCAATGGAGCTTATAGAGAGTCTATTAGCCCCATTATAATATACCCTCCCCATATGAAAGGTATGAGGAGAGTATATTGAGCTCGGTGTGTTTGCTGCAATTGCTGTTGTGCCCCTTTTTTTAATGTTTCAAATATTTTTTTGATGATGTATAATTTTTTAACGTTAACTAATTGTTTATAAAATAATGTATAAAATATTAACGTAGCCTTTAATAAATATTTAAATTTTAAAGTATAAGGTGTGATACGATTGTAGATCCCATTTGAATCTAAAAAGAGTTTAATTTTTATGAAGAAAAAGTAGAGATAAAAGAGAAAAACGCTGATTTAATAAATTGATGATGTGACATGTTAATAGCTTTTTTTTTTTTTATCGGTACAAGTGTTGCGGACACTGTAAAGGTTGTAACTTATTTTGTGGGCCTTAATAACCTAGTATTGCGTGGGCTTAAAGTTAAGGTAGGTCCCAAATTGGTAATGACTAATATTACGTCTGTATGTGTTTTTGGTCCCACTTAAAGGGAAGTTCTGGATTAGACGCTTTCGCGATGCATGGGATTCCTGCTCTCGCAAGAAAGCCGTAGCGGCTACCGTTTTTACCCTCCTTTGGAACCTGTCTTCGGTCTCTGCTCGAATCTGGGCAGGTAAATCTCTCAAGGCCATTCTCGTAATTTCCAATCTCTGCCGCGAAGGCTCCTGATACAATACATTCGGATTTTGTTTAATCTTATCTCTGCAGCATTCATGCTCGTTGTGGCCTTTCGGTACTATCAGCAATCATTGATCAGAGAAGAACACGTGTGTGGAGATGAAGTGGGCCAGGGAGACGCATGTGGGCCCACTTTGGTGGATTTGACAAAAGAAAAGAAAGGGTCGTAGTGTTCCATGCATGCATGCTACGCACGTGAGGTCACTGTGACTACTGCCAGTCCCACGTGACGAGATTTGGATTGAATGAATCCCTTTTTTTTTTTTTAATTTCTTCTTAGATTTTTCTACTCTGTATTGGATAGGGATGCAGTAGATTGGTTAGGTAGATCCAACGTTCAACCAGTCAAAAGTCAAATATCAAAGTAATGATCATGATAATACATTGTCATGTGGGGCCATATTTTCATTTTTATTAGTTATACTATATAGGTCTATTGTTTAATTAAGAATGTAAATGAATTATATAAATGTGTGTTGAATAGAAGCAGTCGATTGTGGTGATTGATTTTGCGTTACTACTGTGTCACGTGTGGGGGTCAGAGATGGTCGGATAAAATCAACTAACGCGATGATCTACCTCTCTATTGGGCCTAGTTTCATGACTTTTACGGACTATTATTGGGCCTCCTGCCCCGCACTGTTAAGCCCAATAAGCAAAATGTGCACGAAAACTACTGCTATGTCACAAAATGTTCTCCCTTTGATTAGTTAATATATTCCCAAGCAAAGCTACTACTGATAAATTGGGAATGTACTAGTACTTTGGCATGCATGTTCTATTGGCGTACAATGGTGCGTGCAACTGCAGATGCAATAGCTGCTTTGAAGCTCGGATCTTTTGTTAGGGAAGCTATGTACTCTTCAATATTATTGTTGTTGTTGTTGTTGGCCTTATCGGTGCTGATATCAGTACTTGTACTGGCTGAAAGTGTTAAATCAAGATGAGTACTGATATTTGGCTTAAAGGGAGAAGTATTAACATTGGTGCTTAAGCCTTGATCATAATCTGTTGAATATGATGTAGTTTTGTCTACCCCAGTTGCAGTGCTGGTATTAGTTGGTACACCATGATTGTGCACTCCTTCATAAGTGGCCATAACGATGGATCTATCTTCTAAACATCCCTGCACCTGCACATGTATATATATGTTGATAAATTTGATATACAGTTATTACTAGCTCATCCCCAGTTTGTATACCATCGATCTAATCATCTAACATTAACGTTGGAGCAATTAAATTTAATTTTAACCTGAAGTGAAGTCAAAAAAAAAAAAAAAACTAATATATATATAGCTCGTATGATCAATGTTGTCTATACATTAATTAAGAAATTGTTGCAAGTCTGGTCTGAAAAGTTATCAGCATATATATAGAATCAACACAAAGCTATGACAAAAACTAAAGAAGCCCGGCCTTAAACCTTTTTTTTTTTTTTTTTTTTTTTTTTTTTTTTGCAAATTAAGTATTTTAGGAATATGTGAAGAAGTTCTTAATTAAGTAATAACTAGTTTGGATATATCAAAAGAATAATTAATATTGGTGGTTCAATTAATTATTTAATTTTCTCTCATGAAATGCTTACTACAATATATTGGCACCCTTGTTTCACAACAAATTAAACTCACAATGAAAACCAATATATACCATGTTATGTATGCATCTCGTTTCTACATTATAATTTATACCATGACTAATTAAAGCAGCAAATAGATTTATTCATTTGATATTCCCATGAAGAAATCTACTAATAATAAACTAGCTAGCTAGGCAAGCTTGCATATCTCTTAATCAATATTAGCTATATATAATTAAGAACATATTAATCGTATATATTTATATAAATAAAGTATTATCGCCTCCGTTCATCAGAAAAAAAAATAAAAAAAAACATTTTAATTCTGTATACCACACCTTCTTCTTGACTGGACAGCCTGGACCAGACGAACACTTGTAATATGCTCTAGGGTATGGATTATCCTTGGTGACTTTCTGCCCATACTTTCTCCATTGAAACCCATCCTTAACTACCTACACCCACATATACATAATATTCTTGAGATTGAGTACACCCTAATTAAATCAGTGACTATATTAAGAGTACCAGTACTGCAACTCACCAAACCATTTTTCTCAAATTGTGCCCTAGCAAAGACATGGGTGACCTTGGTATTGCGCACCGCGGCGTTACCGATCCTCTTAACCTTCGAGCAGTACTGATCATGATTAAAGTAGTTCTTTCCCCGCAATATTTGAGCTTCAAGTGTGCTGCAATGACTACGCATAACCTCGATCATCATTTTCAGCTTCTCATTTTCTTTGCGTAAACGATCCAACTGTCCTTCCAAAGCTTCAACCTGCACGTTTATAACATATATATATAAAGAGAATTAATTAATTTAATCTCTATATATATGCATGTGATATGATGATTAATTATATATATATATGTATCTTATGCCTTTTGTGCATGGGAGATGTGAGAATCCATGATAATCAGATGCCAAAGTTGATTGAATTAATGCGTTGCGCCGGGGAAGTACCTATATATCAAAAACAGTGTTTTGTCATCAGAATTGCTAGTGGGGGACACAAAACGCTACATCTAAATAATTAATATTAATGTGTGTTTTGCTATTGTGGGACACAAAAACACTGTATCTAATTAATTTACTAATGTCAAGGATCAATAAACCCATAAATATATTATTCATCAAAAAATAAACCCATAAATATATTGTGTATACTAATAATATATATAAAGTACCGTTACAGTAACGATTCTAGGTCGCGATCGACTACATGGCGGCCATTAATTCTTTATTGGCTTAATAGTTAGTCAATATTTCTCATTTGTCAACAAAAAAAGAGGGAAATTTCTTTTTTTTTTTTATCGAAAATTGAAATTAATTTTCGAGGATGTTAAAAAAAGGTTATTATTAATTAAGTTTAGGATTTTCTTAGCAATTAATCTACTTGGACTCAAGAGTCTAGACCCATCTCCTCTCTCACGCTCGGTCCCGTCTCGGCCGTCTCTGCGCGTCTCACGGTCTCACCATCTCCTCTCTCACGCGGTCCGTCTCGCCGTCTTCTCTCTCGCGTCTCACGGCCTCACCATCTCCTCTCTCACGCTCGGCCCCGTCTCGGCCGTCTCTCTGCGTCTCACTTGCCTCACCATCTCCTCTCTCACGCTCGGCCCCGTCTCGGCCGTCTCTCGCGTCTCACGGTCTCACCATCTCTCTCTCGCTGGCTGGCCCCGTCCGGCCGTCTCTCGCGTCTCACTCTGTCTCACCATCTCTACTACTCTACTCTCGCGCTGCGCGCGGCCGATCTCCTCTCTCTCTCGCCACCAACTAGTTGCGATTTGGTCTCACCAGTCCATCGTACATTCGAAGCATAGTTCCGATTTGGTCGAATTGGTAAGTGTTGAATGTCTCGGACTCTCGAATGAAAACTGTTTCACCCATATTGTTAACAGTAACTAGTAACTGACAATGACATTGTGTTCATTCATTTCAGAGGATGTGACCCCAATTCCCACCGACTCTCAGTTCTCACGACTCGCATGCCTCTCTGCCTCTCCTCTCACTCCCGAGTCTCGACTCTCACGGTCTCTCCTCTCTGGTACCACATACCTTCACATAATTTGATTTAATTTATATTCAATTGTCTATATATATTATCATTATGGCCTCTACTCATTATTAACTAGACATTATTTCTTTTTTGTTCACGTAATTGCCTTTATTTGATTAGGAAAAAAAAGAATGTAATGCGATTTTATTACTTTGTGTGCAACTGTGCATTTTTCATATTTTGTTAATGAGATTAATCCACTAGATTTAGATATGATTTTCATTTTATATTATTGCAGCGTCATGGGTGATAATATGCATAGCATTGCATCTAATTCTTCTCAAAAGAAGAGGAAAAATCAGTCTAAAGTGTGGGATGATTTTATCAGTAATTCCTCCCGGCACTTCGAGTATCAGGATAATAGGAAGAGAGGAAATGCAAACATTGTATGAGTGTTGTTTTGGGTGACGGTAATAATGGTACAAATGGCATGAAACGACATTTATCCGGTTGTCCTAATTATAGTCGTTTTGGTAATCGTGATGTGGGACAAATGATATTAGAATCGTCGATTTACTGGGGAATATGGGATTGAGGTCAATAAATTATGATTCCGGGGTTCATCGTGAAAATATGGCAATGATAGTCATCATGCATGAATTACCTTTCACCTTTGTGGACTATGAATATGTTAAGTTCTCTTATACCTCTCTTGTTCTCGAAATTAAGTGTGTTTCGAGAAACACAACAAGGCAGATATATTAAAAATCTACAAAAGGGAGAAGAGAAAACTTTTTAATTTGTTGCAATCTCTTCCAGGGAGAGTGTGTTTGACTTCGATATGTGGACTTCCATTACATCCGATGGTTATATTACTTTGATCGCTCATTATATTGATGAAGATTGGGTGTTATGAAAAGGATTTTGAATTTTTGTTTTATGCCACCTCCACATAGTGGTGTAGCAATTGCCGAGAAAATTTCGCTTTGTTAGTGGTCTTGGAACTTAGATAAGAAGTTGTTTTCCATTACTTTAGACAATGCAAGCGCAAATGACACATTTGTTGGAATTTTTAAAAATACTTTGAGAATTAAGGATGCATTGCTAGTTGATGGTGAATTCTTTCATATGCGATGTTGTGCACATATTTTAAATCTTATGGTCCAAGATGGTCTTAAAGAAATTGAAAAGATCCTTGACAAAGTTCGTGATAGTATCAAGTTTGTAAAAGGATCACAGTCTCGAAGGAAAAAGTTTTTGGATTGTGCTACACAATTGGCATTCGATTGCAAGAAAGGATTGGTGCAAGATGTGGTTACAAGATGGAATTCTACATACCTCATGATTGAATCTGCGTTATATTATCGTAATGCTTTTGCTCATCTTGCTTTGAGTGACACAAATTATGTATTTTGTCCCGAGTTGGAAGAGTGGAATCAAGTGGAATATGTTTTTAAGTTTTTGAAAATATTTTATGATCTAACTAATATATTTTCGGTGCAAAGTATCCGACAATAAATCTTTTCTTTCATGGAATGTGGAAAATCCAAGCTCGATTGAAGGATGAATTGAATAACCCGAATCATTTCATTCGATCTATGGCTTCAAAAATGCAATTAAAATTTGACAAGTATTGGAAGGATTGTAATGAAATATTGGCAATTGGTGTCATTTTAGATCCTCGGTACAAAACAAAAGTGGTCGAATTTGCTTTTTCAAAGATTTATGGTGATGAAGGCAAGTACAAGGTTGCTATAATTCGAGATAAACTTCAATTGTTGTTCGAGACATATTCTCATGAATTTAATCATTCAAGTGGAGATGTTTCATCCACTAGCAACCAAACGCCACAATTTGTTGAAGCAAATGATATAAGAGAAGATGATCTATATGCTATGGTATGTTCTACAATTATGATTTATTTATTTTTAGTATTTGATTTAGTTGTGGTTCTTACTTTATGATTATCTTATTGTTTATAATTGTGTGTTAGGGTTATGACTTTTTCCAAGGTGATGATGTTTCTAATGAGCAACAATCTAATTGGATATTTACTTGCATGAGCCATTGCTTGATAGAAAGAAGAATTTAGACATCATAGATTTTTGGAAATCTGTTCAATATCGATATCCAAAGTTGAGTATGATGGCACGTGATATTTTAGCCATTCCTTTAACTATCGTTGCTTCCGAAGTCGCTTTTAGTACAAAACAAGGTAGAACACTTGACAAGTATAGAAATTCTCTTTTACCCGAAAATGTTGAAGCATTGATATGTTGTCGTGATTGGGTGAATGGAGCAAAGTTTAAGAACAAATCTGGTGAGCATTATATAATTAGTTATTTGATTGGTAAACTATAAGTCTAAATTGATTTGTTGTGTTTGATTTTTTTTTTTTTTTATGTAGATACTCGAAAGAAACTCATAGGGATGTTATAACAATTTTTACAAAAGTTCAAGGGTTCTACAAGAACTTTACAATTTGTTGTATTTTTAGAGGGAAAAATCAATTTTTTTAAAAAAATTCGAAAATTCAAATCATTATTAAATTTAGGCTAAAAAAGAGGCTAGGAAAATGGTCTTTCCCAAGAAAGCCTTTAATTATGTTGTCACACATTAATTACGTACACATATATATCGATAGAAAAAGAAATTTAGATTTTCCCAATTAGATTAAATGTAGATTAATCCGTACATATAATACTTAGAATCAATAGTTAAATTTTCTAACTTTTGTTATAACAATAGTAATAATATGTTGTTAATTATAATAACAATTATAGCAATAACAATAATTTAAAATAACAATAGTAATAATAGTAATATACATTAATTTATAATAATAATAATAATTCATTATAATAATAATAATAATATGGTGATACTTGACAAAAAAATGGTGATACACATATATAGTTAGAAACAATCAATTTCTAAGGTTTAATTTTACAAAAAAAAAAAAAATATTAGTCAAAAACATATAAGGGTAATACAAAAGCTCATTGACATGTATAACAAACACACCAAGTACCCCTACCTCGCGACATAATAATATTTTTATTTTTATTAATAATACTAACAATAGTAATTATAATAATAATTAATAATTAATAATAATTCGTAATTATAATTAATAATAATTGTAATAGTCAGAATATTATTTTTTGACGGTAATACAAGAGCTCCGTGACATGTATAACAAACACACCAAGTACCCCTACCTCGCGACATAATAATATTTTTATTTTTATTAATAATACTAACAATAGTAATTATAATAATAATTTGTAATTAATAATAATTCGTAATTATAATTAATAATAATTGTAATAGTGCGAATATTATTTTTTGACGGTAATACGAGAACTCCGTGGCATGTATAACAAACACACCAAGTACGAATAGACTTTCGCTGCTAGCTAGTCTCCCCGCCTCACTGAGGACCTCATATAATAATAATAATGATAATAGTATATATAATAATAATAATAATAATAATAATAATAATAACAATAGTAATAATAATAACCATATAACATATACTCTAAACTGAAAGATGTCCTTGTATGGAGAGATTAAGGCGTGGCTATGCCTTGTCAAGTTCTTGACAAATTAATGCGCGAGCACGTATTAACTAATAAAAGGTAGTGTGAGTAGGGCTATCGTTGTTAGTCTCCCCGCATTCTTTACGCTATATTATAATAAACAATAATAATAATAATATATAATATACACTACAAGAAGTTAATGATACATCAACTTCAAACAACAACGTTCTTGTGCAAGTGTAGTGAAATGTTACATACAAAAAATGTTTCATGTAGCACGTTGTTGTATATTGCAGTATTGGAAACTATAATAATTTTTAACAACTTTCAGTTTCTCAAAAGTTGTCGTAATAGTTTACACAACGTTCAACACCAGTAGTGAAATAATTCACTAAAATAGTTATTTAACACACATTTTACTCCTATTTAACAACACAAATATTTAAAATAGTCTTAGATATTGCCGCTAAAAAAATTAATAGGAACAAAAAGGCGCTAAAATTTTAGAGGGGGAAACTAAAAGAAAAAAAATGAGTTGCGCTATGTGTACCCCAATTGTTTATGAGGGCACCCAAAAGTGTACCAATTTACATATATTTTGGGGTGCCCTCATAAACAATTGAGGTGTAGTGCTCAAAAAAATAAGTAGAGTTTTTTTTGGAAATCGGATGGGCATTTTTTTGGTTTAGGGTTTTTTTTTTATCAAACATCGACTACAACAAAGAAGAACATACATTACACCAACAACACCTGGAGAAGAGAGAATCGATGAGGACTTGAACTCCATTGTCTCTGTCCGCTACCTTTTTTTTTGAAGAAAGAAAAGAGGAACATAGAGAGAAAGGGTTGGCTGAGGAGAAGGAAGAACAGAGGCGTTGGATTTGAAGAACATGTTTGCCCTATCAATTTCTCTTAAATCGATCGATCAATTGTTGAAAATTGAAAGTGAGTCTCAAATCGACCTAGGTTTTGATTTCGGATGTCTTTGTTGTTGTTTTGTTATTCTTCACAATGAGGCTTCGACTTTGAAGAAGGCAGGACGGATGCGACATTGGATTTGAAGAAGGAATAACATAGGCGTTGGATTTGAAGAAGGAAGGACAGTGGAGGCGTTGAACTTCAATAGAGGTAGGCGTTGGGTGTGTTTTGGATCTCTTATTAAATAATGGTTGTTGAGGGATTTTGGGTTTTGTTGAGATTTCCTGAGTTTTAATTGTTGCGATTTTTGTTTGTTTATGTTTGTGTTTCTGTTTCTCAATTGTTTTTTATTTTGTGTGAAATGGATTTTCTTTTTGGGTTGATTGTTAGGGTTTAAGTTCGATGATTGATTCTAGGGGTTTTTTTCATTTGTTGAGTTGTTTGTTTTGATTCATTAACTGCCATTGTTAATATGAAAGTGGAGGAGTTTGGAGGCGGATCGCGGTCTGTGTGTTTGATGTTTAGTTTTTCACTTCTCATTTGGGGTTGATCTTGTAACACATGAATTAGTTCATTTGTTTTGGTTCTCCTATTTTGAATTTGAGAGTTTTGGTTGTTTGGCTCGTTAAATGTTACAATTGATCAATATAGACGGTTTGATCGATTGGCGTGGAAAATGTTTGAAGTAGAGGGCAAAGTGAACATTATTTGAGGGTTTTTTTGGCGTCTTAATTAGTTAAATGGGTGAGACTGGATCCTCGAGAACTGAGTTCTTCTCGTTTCTATTACTGTTATCTAGGTTCATTCCCGTAAGCTCTTCCCTGAGAGTTTTCCTACGACAGCCAAATATATTTCTAGTCCAAAGACTCCAATTTGCTAGAAAGGTATTTGGCACTCGTGGCAAAAGACACAAATAATACAAATATTTAAATGAAGCAGATAAATAACCGCAGTTCATTCTCGTAATCAATCTAACAAAAAGAAAACTTAATGAAATCTAGCAATAAAAATAGAGGAGTGCCACTAACACAAATAGTTAAACGAAGCAGAAAAATAACTACAAAAAGACACAAATAATAAAGAAAAGGCAGAGAGTTAGTACAAAGAGAAGGACAAAGCAAACATGTTAAATTATGGCGAGAGAGAAAACTAACCAAGTTGAGAAGGAATGGACATTCCTCATGTTTTGAATTTCTAGTCCAAAGACTCCAATTTGCTAACTTATATACCGAAACAATGATTTACAACTGAGTTATTGAGTCTTGATCCTATTTGACTTCATTTTTTTTTCGAGAATGGGTTGTTGTGCGTTGACGATTATTTTCTTTACTTTGGGGTTGCATTGCTTTGGTAACTCTTGCGTTGTTATGAGCATCTTCTTTTCTTTTTTTTTTATTTATGTTTCATTTTCCCTCAATTTTTTTTTGGTTCTTATTTTTGGGTGGATCGGATTTTGGGTTTTTGCTATTGAAAGCTTGAAGTAATTATTTTTTTAAAAAAAAACTCCAGTTGTAGCATTGAGGAGGTTAACTTCAAGATGCCAACTACATCCTCATCATATTGCAATTCTAGTTCGAATGATATTAGAGAAATATCTTCTTCAAATAAAGAACTCCGTTGCAGACTTCCACATGCCACACGCATAGACAAGAAGTTCATAGTGACAGAGACGGAGGTGATGTGCCATTGTTCAAGGCCATGTGTGGTGAAAATTTTCTGGACGCCTGGTCACCTTGGTAGAAGGTTTTACTCTTGTGCTTGTGTTCGTCGTGAGGTAATGAGTTTTTTATTGGGAATTAAAGTGATTATGCCCAATGGTCTTTATAGTTTATACTTCGTACTATCATAAAATTGTTTGTTCCATAAATTTGAGTGTTATCAGCGTTTTGAATTTAGTTTGCTCCATAAATTTTGTAGGGTTGCAACTATTTCTTTTGGATGGACGATAAATTTTCAGAGTATGTGACTTTCATTTTGAATGATCTTGTGGGTACCATTACAAATTTGATGGAGGAAAGAAGTAACCATGCTGACATGGATGAGGTCGTCAAGCTTCGAGCAGAGAACAATTTATTAAGGTCAATAATTGCAAATTTGTATCACGAACTTAAGGCACCGAATAGGCGAAGTTTTGTATTAAAATTGATTGTATTAATTGCAATTGGATGGTGCATTTGGGTTTTATCTCAAAAGTAACTTCACTAGATTTGCTTATTTTAATATTTTTTTTTATGAAAAAAAGCTAGTTGTTTGATTTTGCTAGTATTTGAGTTGAAAAGTTCCTAATCTTGCTTGAGCGGGTGTGTATACCATTTTATACTGCACTAAGTTGCTGAGAAGACGATGTTTTGTATTAAAATGTGAATTTCACTATTGCTTTAAAGCTTCGTCAACACTAGAAATGGTTAACATTTTATGCATTCACCAAAATTTTAGTTTTGGAAGAATTGTCATACATGGCGAAATAGTCTATTTGGTTTGAAATGTTTACAGTTCCTACTTCCTACACACCCCTTCAACAATACCTATTAAGATATCTTCTGTTTTTGGCTATGACAGTTATGAAGAATGAACGCAAATCAAGTCCCTACATACCCCTTCAACATGCTCGGAAGCTTATTTATATTTGTCATATTTAACTAGATGTGATCGCAAAATTTTACTATATTTCCTTCGTATTTATAGTTTGTAGCTTGTTAATTTTTTTAATGTCGACTAGGCTAATACTCATGCTTCGAGATCATGAATAGAATATAGATGGTCGTTTCCTTCGAAAATATTTTCTTTGGATGAAAGTGGCGTACTCGTCTCCCAATAAATGAAAATACAAGTGTGATAGCGTTGTAGAAAATACAATTCCAGATCAAATGTTGTTTCAACTCTAATAAAACGCAGCTGAAAAAAGAATGCTCAGCATACAAGATTGGGCATAAAAACTCACCCCATCATTATAGAAAAAAGATA
This sequence comes from Stephania cephalantha, assembly GCA_039657325.1. Classification (NCBI taxonomy): domain Eukaryota; kingdom Viridiplantae; phylum Streptophyta; class Magnoliopsida; order Ranunculales; family Menispermaceae; genus Stephania; species Stephania cephalantha. Next base: position 59,590,546 of record CM077569.1, read on the forward strand.
ATCAAGTATTATTGATTTTTCGTATTTTCAGCATCAAATTAATGAATTCCTTATCAAGGTATTTCCATCATTGACAAAAAAACCAACGTATTTCCATCCTTGACAAAAAAAATAAAATTAGGTATTTCCATAAGTTGCCATCTTCTCTCCCTTGGACATGGTTCGCTCTCCTCGATTATCCACAATCTCAAGAGGGAATCTCTTCTACCTAAATAAAGGTATGAACTTTAATTCAATCAAAAACCAGAACTTCAAAAGCCATAATTGTTTTCTAGGCTATAAGAGCTCACCAAGTTGCGATTAGAAATCGCTGAAAGGCTCGCCAAGTTGCGATTCTCTTCTTCTTCAGCAAATTGAATCTCCGAGTCGATTATTCTGATGAGGTCTTGATTAAAACCTCCCTTAATGAGGCTCAACAAACAAGATGTGATGGGCATGATTCCTAGGTTATACAGATGTGAAGGAACATTTGGCAAAGGAAAGGTTTTAGGAAAAAGAGATGCAGAAGATGAATCGTTTGATCTGAAGATGAATTAAATCGTTTAATCTGAAAATGAATCGCTTGCTCTGAAGATGAGAATCATGTGGGCTATTTCATGAGAATCACGTTCATTTATTAGGCAAAGTGGGCTGAAGATGAATCGTTTCACTATGGGTTATGAAGGCAAAATGAGAATCGTGTGGTCTGAAGTAAATGTGCACTCCTTTATATAAAGGTCTACAAGTAGTGAAGTCAATAGCTAGGCAAGGAAATCTTTCCCTTAATTCAATTAAAGAAAATGTCTCGAGGTACTCCCGCCAAGGATAGATGTTCGTAGTCCACTCCATCTCCGAATGCATGAAGACAATTTTCTCCAAAATGGAAGACAAGTTTGACACCCTCCGTGTCGAGATGAAGGAACTAATGATGCAAATTCTTGCATTGATTGATAAGAAAGCTCTGTTGGCTGTTATCTTGGATGATGAACCACTCGTAGCTTGTTACGATATTTTTTGCGATGCTGCGAAAGAGATGAAGAAGACCCCCTGCAAAAGAAGTAATTGTCATTTCTAACACTACTGCCTCAAGTGCCGTTTAGTTCATATTTTTTTGATTTTCTTTTTATTTTCAATGAGATTTTGAGGCCTTATAGCCTATTTTGTAGTTGCAACTTTGAAATGAAAATGCAAGTTTTAATGGGTTACATCAGTACACTGTGCTTCTTCTGCAGCCTCTCAAGTTTTTTTTTTCTAGTTCTATAACTATCTTTATATTATTTATGCAGTTGAGGAACATCCATTGTGAAAGTTTTCACATCAACCAACAAGACTTTTAAAATTTGTTTGTTCAAGTACATCGAACAGTAAACCTGAAGGACATCTCTACTTGACATGTCAACTGGTTAAGAAATAAGTTTCATTACAAATATTCCTTTCCCTGTTAAATTACAAGCTAGCATTAGTTTTTGTTTTCTTGTCACACAAAAGGAATTGATGACAATTATCATTAACATGGAACTTGTAATATCTATTACCAAAAGGGTATTGATTGTTAATGCTAAGAACTGGTCAATATATCTCACAACAAACCACGAAGGGACCTGTTGAAGGGTAATTGGCAGCTTAATCTTACAACCTTTGGAGTATCGCTAAATCCGTGGTCTTAAGCCTCCAGGACGCGGGTTCGAGACTTGGGAGGCGAAAAACTACGTCCATGGCTGTAGGAGTTTCGAACTTAGGCAGCATGGGGGGAGGTAGATGGTGTGGGTGAGTGCACCCACACTGCCTTAGAGGTCCTGGGTGGGCTGTAGGGGTTTCGGACTTAGGCAGTGACCCATGCCTTCACAAAAAAAAACCTTCACAAAAAAGGGATTTAGCGAGACTTGTACCACTGAGTCACCGGTGACTCAGTGGTACAAGTCTCGCTAAATCCGTGGTCTTAAGCCTCCAGAACGCTGGTTCGAGACTTGGGAGGCGAAAAACTACACCTATGTGCACAGTAGTGGCATGAGGCGCCTTTTTGTGAAGGTCTGGGTCACTGCCTAAGTCTGAAACCCCTACAGCCCACCCAGGACCTCCAAGGCATTGTGGGTGCACTCACCCATACCATCTACGTCCCCCCAATACAGCCAGTGCTTACACCCGTAACTCGTAACAATATTAGGCATAGTCTTTCGCCTCCCACGATTCGAAACCGAGACCTGGAGGCTTAAGTACTCAATTTTAGCGAACCGTGTACCACTAAGCTACCGTGGCTCAGTGGTACAAGTCTCGCTAAATTTTGTGAAGGCCTGGGTCACTGCCTAAGTCCGAAACCCCTACATCCCACCCAGGACCTCCAAGGCAGTGTGGGTGCACTCACCCACACCACCTACGCCCCCCCATGCTAGCTCAGTGGTACAAGTCTCGCTCAACCGGTGGTCTTAAGCCTCCAGGACGCGGGTTCGAGACTTGGGAGGCAAAAAACTACGCCCATGGCTGTAGGAGTTTCGGACTTAGGCAACATGTGGGGGACGTAGATGGTGTGGGTGAGTGCACCCACATTGCCTTGGAGGTCATGGGTGGGCTGTAGGGGTTTCAGACTTAGGCAGTGACCCAGGCCTTCACAAAAAACAGCTCAATGGTACAAGTCTCGCTAAATCCGTGGTCTGCCTCCAGGACGCGGGTTCGAGACTTGGGAGGTGAAAAACTACGCCCATGTGCACAGTGGTGTCATGAGGGGGGACGTAGATGGTGTGGGTGAGTGCACCCATACTGCCTTGGAGGTCCTGGGTGGGCTGTAGGGGTTTCGGACTTAGGCAGTAACCCAGGCCTTCACAGACCAACGATTATCACCTTGTCTGACTGCACGAACCTTAGCAGGGCAATTAATCCTCTTAGAGTGCTTTTCAAAGTATGTGTTTCGTCCCCCATCACATGAAATCGACACATACTTAAATTGACCACTTGCATTTGTATCTCTAACATTAGATCTTATCAACGGCAAAACCCTTTTTCCTTAGCATGGTCTTGATAAGCTGTCAGCAACTCATCTACGCTATCAAACAACATGCCTACAGCAGGAAGAGGATGAAAACTAATGCTGAGCTCTTGTTCTTGAACTACATTCAGACTCGTTATCTCATCTGCCAAAGAAATTGTGTTGTTTTCACAACCAAGATTTTCATAGGATGAGCTTCCACTATCACTAGAACCAAATATGTCCCTTAATGCAGTTGCTCTTGCTATTTGTAAATCATCTATCTTCAAATCACTAACAACGTGCCTAAGCATTTAAGACATATATTCAATGAGCTAAAAAGTCAGCATGATATGAGAAACAAAATGCCATTTTTTCTAAACACCAATAAGTCAGCATATAAGTCAGCATGATATGAGAAACCAAATGCCCTTTTTTGCCTTGTGAAACTAAATTCAAGTTAAACAACATGATTAAAAGAGTTGCAACAATCAAAAACATTCAATTGAAAAAGAAACAATCTTTTCAAATGAAAAAAAAACAATTTAAGTCAAACAATATGATTAAAAGAGGTGCAACAATCAAAAACATTCATTAACATAGTTTGTCAAGTGTATGCTAAGAGCAAACTAACAATAGGAGCATAACAAGCAATGGGAGTTGTTTTGATTATCAAATATTTTTATCCTTTGAAACAAACAAAATCAACTCCAGAAGACCACAGTTCAAGAAAAAAAGCAGCCTACGCAAACCTGCAGATATTGAAAATAAACCGCATATTGACATTGTATCATATTTTATGCTTGAACTCGTTTTGAGATTTATTGCACTAAAACTCGTTCATTCCTCATGCATAGACTAGAAACAACTTGATCTATGCTAGAATAGAATCCTCTATACTTACATAAGCAACAACCAAAACTGACAACTAAAAGGTTATTCACTGGTAGTTGTTTCTTTTATTGTGTTGAACTCAGAAAAAAGTTAAAATAAAAATAGCGATAAAAAGTCAAACAAATTCATCTTTGTGTGCGTATAACTTGTAGAACGTTAGATTATTTATCTAAAAAATATTATCAAGATTGAAAACAGTGGACACTTACTCAATTCAATATATCTATTATCTGCATACTACATTGTTTGTGAAATTCCTCGATTCTGATACAGATAGCATACAAAATACCAACTCATAAGTACCAAGTGCAAAACAATTGTACAAAATCTGACTTAATGCTAAGGCAGAATTTGGAGGGAATAAAGTTTGAGAGGGTCACAAACTGAAGTTTTGAAATTTTTAATCTCTCTAGCTATATTTGAAGCATTATCTATTTATAGACGAAATAAGGATTTACAAATAGATTGAAGAACAAAAAATCATCAAATTTTGGCACACCCCATTAAAAAAACAACTTATATAGGCTGCAAATCATGTCAAGTACAATTAACGGTGACAATGCTCGACCAAACAATTAAATTTCCCCTAATAAATCTTGCAACAATCACAATGCTCTTATAACATGATTTGCAAGTTTTGGAGTACTAAATGAAAAGAGAAGGCTCAAAATTGGCTACAATCACATGCAAATCAAATAAGTCAAGTACTAACTCATGGGTATAAAGTAAACTAATCATAAATCATCTCTTGTTTAAATGTATAAACAAATCGTAAACTGATCCATAGGCTCACAATGGTATAAACTAATCAAAGGCCATCTTTCGTTTACTGGCATATTCACAAGTGTTGTTTGGAAAACAATTGCAGAAAAATCCTTTAAAAATTAACTGCATTAGTCAATTAATGGAGATGCTAAGTCGAATCAAACCCGCACCTAACTCGATCGGGAGGTTCTTTTATGTATATTCCATGAAAGATCAAACGATGCAGAGATCATTCTACATTAAACCTCATTAAGGTAAGATGTCATAGCACCCCTCGGATCCTACATATGGGACCCTAATTTTGTTCGGCAATTAGGGTGTGCCAAAAAAATTCCTACAGCCGAAAGAGGATTAGAACTAATGTGGACAAAACCCTAATTTTGGTGAACTTACCTCACGCCCGAAGGATTCGTCGCCTCATCAGTGAAGCATTCCTCGCTTTGAAAGCAGCCGCCGACAAGGTGAGGGTGATGAAGATGGTGGTGCTCTGTGATGATTGTGGTGGTGGTGGTCCTCCGTGATTATGCAACGACAATAAAACAACAACAACAACAATGGCTGCACAAGACGAAGAGTTTCGTCAATGGAGATGGCGCGAGTGGCGGTCGTCTGTGATTCTTGCAACGACTCCTTCGTTCCAGGTTGGTCTCCATGGGGAATCAGAGAGATTTCCACAGCATTGAAGGCTGTAGAAGACGAAGCGTTTAGTGAATGGGAGATAGCGCGAATGGGGAAAACAGGGGCAAGATTATTCCCCCAATTTGTCCAGAGTGTTTCAATAATAATATGAACTTTGAATGATGAATTTGAAATAAAAAAAACCTCTTGAGTCTGGACTCTTGTGTCCAAATATCATTGCCCTTTTTTTAGTATGATCATTAGGAGTCAAGTTTAATTTTGTAATTAAGTTTACAAGTATGTGTCTCAGCTGTCAGTCCCCCACGTTGTGATGATCAACGAGTCAGGGATTGATAAAATTTATATTTGCTGGTCAGAGCATAGTAACATGAATTTAGTTTATATAAGGGGATAAATTTTTTTTTTTAGCTATAAATTAGGCCGTGCAGCAACTATCCAACATGAAATTATCAAACAACATGTTGCAATTCAATATGATGGTAAATTTAGTCAATTTGCCAAATGATAGATTACATGTACCATAATATATATATATATATATATATATATATATATATATATATATATATATATAAAAGTCCGCGCTATGGGCACCTTAGCACTTACTCAGGGCAATTCATTTACAAAAGCACCCATCGAATTTGTTAGGACACCCCGAAAATGGACGAAATTGCCCATGCCCTTTAACATAACGCACCCCACCACCAAATCGAATCAAACTATCATTTTCCCTTCTTCCGCTCTCGCTCCCATTACGAATCAATGGGCACGCGCTATGCGCGTGAGGCGTAAACAATAAATATATCAAGAAACATTTGTGAAAGTTAATATTAAAATATTATCTTAATGACATGTATAATTTATCGAATTTATATTTAGAGAGAAAAATGTGTGTCAAAATTACCTTTCAATAAAAGTGCTCAAAATTTTAAGTTGGGTCTAAACAATTTTTTTTAGATGAAATTATATATTTTCAGTGCTCATGAATTTAGAGTATCTCATGACAGATACATACAACCCATAAAATATTTTTTGTGATAAGTATTTAGACAATATTATAAATAGAATGGAATAGATCTAATTGGATTTGCGGATTGATGAACACCCCTAGATGTGATCAATAAATTTCATGTTCACAATGTTTTTGGTACAATTTTACATTACACGCAATGTTGTCAAGCTGTAAAGGAGATGTGAAGGAAATAAAAATTAAAATAGTTTAATAATTGTAGAGAATTTTTAGTTATAAACAAAATTAATTGTTTGAGCTTTGAATTAAAATTAGTGGTTTTGTAATTCATGAAAAAAAAAATATTGAATTAATATTAGTTGTACCTACATATATATTGTAGGATTGTTTTGTTTCTAAGAAAAATTAAAATGTTTATCATAGTTTTGAAAAACTTAAGCCAATTAGATTGATTGGTATTGTAATTAAATTCATCATTTCGTAATTTGTCTTCATGCCTTGGAATAAACTTTTTCTATAAAGTAGTAATATAGTGAGACAATTTTTAATAGAACTGCAATAAATCCTCTAATTTGACCCATTTTAATTTAATGCTAGCTACATTTGACGAAGAGTTTTAAAATTTTTCTTATTTCTAGGATCGAACTCAAGACATTTGATTAAGGAAAGATGGATCATTGCCACCTTAATTACAAAAATTGAGATGCACATGCATGTATACATTTTTTTTCGTACAAAACAATTGTAGGTATCAAATCCACCTCTATGAGGTTAGTTGGTTTAATCCTTAAAAATTACAAATTGAATCAAGTAATTCACAACCAAAATTAATTTTTTGAGATTTGAATCCAAAGCAAGTATATGAAGCTTTGAATTTTCTTATGACAAAAAAAGAAGCTTTGAATGTTCCATGTCTAAGAAAATAAACATTATTCACAAACATTATTACTAAAAAATACGCAATATTCAAGTAGTAATCAACCCAATTGATAAGATTAAGAAAAGAGAAGTATTTGTCAATATTGGAATTAATTCACTAATTATGAGAAGATGTGGTGAAACAAATGAAAGGAAAATTTTTAATAATTAAAAAAAAAGTCACAAAGCAAGTATTTGAAGCTTTCATTTTCCATGTATAAGGAAATAAACATTATTCACAAATAATTAACAAACAAAATTCACAAATTGAAGCAAGTAATTCACAAACAAAATTAATTTTTTGAAAATTTAATCCAAAGCAAGTATTCGAAACTTTGAATCTTTCTTATGACAATAAAAAGAAGCTTTAAATTTTCAATGTATAAGAAAATAATTTTTTTTCACAAACATTATTAATTAGAAAAAAATATACACAATACATAAGATTCAAGTAGAAATCAATCCAATTGATAAGATTAAAAAAAAAAAGAATTATTCGTCACTATTAGAATTAATTCACTCATCATGAAAATGTGTGGTGAAACAAATGAAAGGAAAGTTTTTTGTAATTTATACAAACAATTCACAAACAAAATTCGCAAAGCAAGTATTTGAAGCTTTGGATTTTCCATGTCTAAGAAAATAAACATTATTCACAAATAATTCACAAACAAAATTCACAAATTAAAGCCAGTAATTCACAAACTAAATTAATTTTTTGAGATTTTAATCCAAAGCATGTATTTGAAGCTTCGAATTTTCCACGTTTAAGAAAATAAAATAGAAAACGAATTTAATTCACAAACATTATTACTAAAAAAAAAATAAGCAATACTTAAGATTGAAATAGAAATCAACTCAATTGATAAGATTAAGAAAAAGAGAAGTGTTTCTCACTATTAGAGTTAATTCGCTCATCATGAAAAGTGAAAAGAACTATTAAAAAAAATATCCATGGTTGTTCTAAGTATGTTCACGTCCAAGGAAAGAAATAAGAAAGAAAAATTGAAAATTGAGTTTATGATATATACCTTACCGCAAAGATAAATAAAATGAATGGTTGTCTTCAAGGAGACCACCGAACCTAATAGCAAATCATAAATTTTTTTTATTGAATCGAACACGTGGGGGAGAAATGAAGAGATAGATGACGTTGTTTTTTTTAAAATAAAAAAAAAAAAAAAAAAGAGGAGGCACTGCGATTTTGAAGAAGAAAGTGATTTACAAAGAGAGAAGAAAACGTGAATAGAGTGGAGAGAGAGAGAATTGTGGAGGGGAGAGAGAGAAACGTGGAGGAGAGATGTGAAGGAGATAGACAAACAGAAACGTAGAAGATAGAGAGAGAGGAGAGAGAGAGTAAAGAGGTGGAGGACAGAGAAAAAAATCATCTAAATCCCACTTTGTTAGGAAACTGCCTACTAATTTGAAAACTTTTGAAAACTAATTGAGTTTTCATCCGCACATCTAAAATCAAAACCGTCTATTAATTTGTAGTTATCAATTAAATTACCACTTTATCCCAAATTTAAATATTTGTATCAAAACACTTAAAGGCATTGTTGGAAGTTTTAGCCAAAAAGACTTCACGGTTAACCGTTTCTAGTTTGCTATTATAATAGTATAGATTAATAATAATTATGAATATCCATAGATACCATGTTACTCAAGCGGATAATATTTATATCTATTCCATAAAAAAAATAAGGTAAAAGAGTAGGATATAAGTAGTATGAGGCGGATATGGGTATAGTACTTCCATGCAAGTTGACGGTCATGACTCACGTTCAAGGAATTAAAGCAAAGTTTGGAGTGTATGTGGACACAACTATCTCACGGATCAATTGGGTCTGTCACACTCATAGATAGAGCTGGGGGCATGGAATTTTATTCTTGTCACACTCATAGATAGAGCTGGGAGCATGGAATTTTATTCTTCTTTGTCGACTACTTAATTTCAAGTCGTCATATCAAAACAAAAGGGGTCGTCGTTCGAGTAGTCTTGCCCCTTAAATATGTATATTTGTAGTGGTTGTTATTGTCTTTTGTTCTGCTCATTTGTGCTCTATGAGAATAATCATTATATGGAGTTATTCTCATTATATAAAGTTATAACTTTTTTTTTTTCTTTTTGATAGAAAAGAAATAACTTTTGCACCTGTTTGAAATTTTGAACCTATGACTTCTTACTTTAAAATTTCATACTAAATCGTCGGATATATAATTCAATTAGTAGTAATAGAGAGTTATAATTGATAACATATTAACTTGTGTATATAGAATGTTCACTAGCTTGGTGGTTAGGTGGGCACGTACATGGAAGAAAATAATGCACTCTTGCAATGCACGAGGTGGAAGATTGACTAATTCTAGTATCATTGTCAAGAAAACATGGAAATCGAATAGATTAATATTCTTTGAAATTAAGGCATCTCTAATCTACCAACACTAAAATAAAGTTACTCTAACACTATTTACCTCTATTTTGAAGTAAAACAGTGATACTAACACTATTCACGTCTCAAACCCATCAATACTATCTTTAACACTATTATACTTTTCATCATTATGTTATTCAATTTTGTTTAAAATGAGATAAATAAATATATATATATATATCAAATAAGATAAAAACAAAAAATAAAAAAAAATAAAAAAATAAGTGAATAGTATTAACATTGATGAACAATGACACTGTTGCTCCAACACTATTCACCAACCAGTGCCACTGGTTGGAGTTGGTCTTAACATGTGCATTTGCTTAGGGGTGTGGTATTTCGAAAAAAGCTTTAGTCCTCTGATTAAGGCAGAGGTGACGTATTTGATTCGCAACAATTGCACTATTTTTCTTTCAAATTTTAAATTAGTGGCAAGGGCTTTCTCCTAATCTAAATCTTAAGCCTTAATCAAAAGGGTTAAGACAGTTAAAACACCCATAATAATAAAAATAAATAAATGTACAGACGGCAGATTTATATGCATATACTTCCTCCATCTAAAATTATAAGTTATTAGCCCTCTTTTTAATTTTTTTGACGATAAAAATAAATTTCATTCATTTAATTAATTAGCTCACTAGTTTCTCAAGTACAACATTGCTCGAAGACTAGTGTCAAATCATATATAGCCGATTGAATAAAGATGAAAGAAGACAAGCCGTCATGGTTCTAGAATTAATGTAGCTGGAACGACTTTTGCATATTTCATTAAGAATTAACTTCAAGACTTTCAACAAAAAGAAAAAAAAAAAAAATCAAGACAAAACTCTACCCCACACGAATACATGGCGGCTAGGTTTGTGTGAAATTCAAATTAATCCAATTGCATTATGCTTTATACTCAGTCTCGATGGGCTTAAATATTAATTAAACTGCTTAACGAACTCTTTTTACTTCACAATGTTGACATTAACAACTAGTAAAAGACTAATAGGTTTAATTGGTTGGGCTGGACCCAATCTTACTGTTGATTTAAGGTCCAAAAGGTTTGTTGGGCTGCCCAAGCCCAAGTTCAGGCCTATAATCCTCTGCTTTAATTTGACCCGTGTCCAATTCTTTTATTTTATTTTTATTTTTTAACTTTAGGGGAGTGGAACTCATGAACATTCGTAAGTTTTATATTTTAACAAGTGATATCTTACCCATCTCACCAAATATGTTTTGGCAGCTTTTTCAAGTCCATCTCCATATATTTTACTTTATCTTCCAAAATTAAAAGATTTTGAACTGTGACCTAAATGAGGCAAAGACATTTTTGCAAAAAAAAAAAAAAAAAAAAAAAAAAAAGGCAAAGACATATGCCCACAATGTTTGGTTTTCATCTCCTAATTGATTTGTCAAAGAATTGATGTTCACACTTCAACGATTGTGCATAGTCTGCAGACAAAGAAGAAGAAAGAACATTCAACAACGAAGTTTAACAAGTGTACGTGCTGTAACATTGGATTCCACATGCAAGGACTCGTTTGATTCGTTTTTGCTAACTTATAGAGTTAGTTGAGAGTTATCTCATTGGAGTTAATATTTTCATGTTTGGTTCAACTTTAAACTTGCAGAGAAGTTTTAAATTTTTAAACAATAAAAAATATGAATTGACATAAATAGCCTCCAAACAAGAGAGAGATATGTAATAAATAAGTCATTAACGAGGGGTAATTGTGTCTACAACTCCTGAGAGATAACTCCCTAGGGGGGTGGTGGGGAGATTTCTGACACCCTAAAGTGTAAGTTAGGAGATAACTTGCAGACAAGTTTGGCAACCAAACAAGATTAGTTCTCAACTCCTTGTAAGTTATCTCCCGGGAGATAACTCCACCCCTAACCAAACAAGGCCCAAGTGTTCTGAAGCGGGGTTTAAATACTTAAATAAGAGAAGTGCTAGAATGACATTGACATTTCATACCGCGAGACACATTAGCTCACATGAGTCGTCCATGCGCGCTTCGAGATGTGGGCATACACAAATGCCGATGCATAACACGTGGGTTGAGGACGCGTAGAGGACTTTTATGAGTCTATGTGTCTTGCGGTACACTGCGTTGTCATTCCAGTATTTTCCATTAAATAAAGATTGAGAACCAAAAACTCTCCACTTCTTACTCAAATAACCATACTAAATCTGTGATTATTGATATAAATGGGAGCAACAATTAGCCCCCCCACTACTCTATACCAACCCCCATTTAATTTAATACATTTTAAATTAAAACGCCTTTAAGCAAATAACCACACTCTAAATCATGAACTTATTTCATATCTTTTTCCCTTTTTACTTTTCACCCTATACATCCCTCCTCAACTTTACCTTTCACTCTCTACACCCTTCTTTAAATGAAACTTTAAACTTATCCACAACCCTATATCTCTCATTTTCTCTTCTAATTTCTAATCTCTACACCCCTTTTCATTACGCTTGATCAACAAGCGGGCTTGGGTAGGCCCAGACCGGGCCTAAGCCGGCTTTTTTAAGGCCTTATTCAAGCTTGCTTAGGCCCAACTTTTGATGCGGCGGGCCCAAGCCCACCCAGGCCCGATACGGACCGGGGTCGGGTTGGCCTAATTGGACTTATTTTTAATTAAAAAAAATTAAATATATTTATTAAGTTTCAAGAGTTGGCTAAAAAAAAGTGGGCAGTGAAGTTGTTAGAATCTATTCAAATGAGCATGAGGGTCTAGGTTCGAACCTCATAAACTCACATCTAACATTACTTTTTATATAAAATATTAATTTTCATACGAGGTATTTATAAAAAAACACATTTCTTATTCAAAGCGGTCGGGCCTGGGTGGCCTGATCTAAAAGCACAAACCCAGGCCCGCCCATTAAATAACCGGGTTTTGGCGGCTCGGGCCCGGGCCGGGCCAGTCTTCAATTTGTAATAAGACCAATCTCGACCCATGTCGGGCGGGCTTAGCGGGCCTCCGACCCAGTGAGCATGTATTCTTCTGATCTCTTTGTCTGTACACTCAACAATTCACTATCAAATTAAATACAACATTTTAATTATAATATTTGATTGAAATTTGATTCATATTCTTGAATGGTTAGATATCTTTATTTGTATTGAATCTTAGCTTTTAAGGATCAAAGAATCATTCTCGGAATGCGTATAGTGCAAATTGAGCTAAAGGGGAGAAAACAATTATGTGCAACAAGGGGTTAAAGGTTGAAGATCACAAATGTGAAAAGAGAGCTTTCTTTAGGGAAAGAGGACGCAAATATAAATTAGGGTATAATAGAGAGTTTACTAACAATTAAGAGGTGCTTAGAGTATGAACTAACTTATTGAGGGTTATAACTAATATTACAATAAACGAGGGGCTGATATAACATATAAGGGTGATAATAGTAACTCTATAAATTAATGACAAAGATTTTGGGCTTAATTAGGCGACGCATTTGGACTAATCCATCTCCTAAATGGGCCTCGACATCGTAACAGGCCCAATTCATTTACTATATTTGATATCTGAACTGATATATCCGATCGGTTAATGTAACATTCTTTCGACACGACTGACACAATTGGTTGAACTCCTTCGGCAATGTTTTGAAACATGTGCGCGCATATCTCAATGGATAACGAATGGAAGGACCACAAAGAACCGTATCCAAATCATTCCTATTTAATACTATATCTTTTCATTCCTATCTAATACAAACATTTTTGAAGATTGGCTCCAACCCCCAAAAATCTCGCCTATAAGCAAAGAAGTCTGGCCAGGAAACGAGGTAAGAACCGACCTGATAGTGTTCTCCCCTAACGTACCTTCTAAACCCTTCTCTACAGACAGGCTGCCAATAACACGGAGACACCTCGACGAACTGGACACTCTCAACAAGGGAGGATACCACCCCCATGACATGCACGACGGAGCAGTCTCTCCCCGTCGAGCCTATGGCGAGCCCGATCGACATGCTCACCGCCACCGGATCTTTGCGGACATGCCCCCGACCCCCACTGCAACGAAAGCCTCCTAAAAAGAATACCATCAACCAACGGCGAACTTGGTATCCTAATTTCATCGGAAGAAGGTGGGGAAGGGGGCGAAATCATCTTCCAAAAAAGATAGTGTTGACCGGGAATTGCGAAAACTGATATCGGAGATAAACTACGATACTCAAGATAAGAGAAACTTCGCTGGTTGATCAATGAAGCTCTTGTCATGGAATGTTTGGGGTTTGGGTTCGGAGGCAAAAAGGAGGGTTGTAAAGGAAGTAATTTAAAAAATGAAACCGAACATAATCATGCTACAGGAAGTTAAAAATGAGGAAGTTAGTATGGGGTTGATATCGAGTATATGGGCAAATAGATTCCGAGAATGGGTTACCCTTCTGGCGGAGGGAAGCAAGGGAGGCATAATGATAGCCTGGGATGCACGCAAATTCTCTGCCTGAACATCTCTTCTGGTTCGTTTCTCACTAACAGTACATCTGCAAGAAAGGAATGACCGAGATTGGTGGCTCACAGGCATATACGGACCTACAAACCCTGAGGATCAGGATGAATTTTTGTGGGAGATAGCCGCGGTGGCAGGATACTGCGGTAGTCGATGGTGTATGGGGGGAGATTTCAACGTCACCCGCTTTCCCAGCGAAGCCTCTAACACGAGGTGAAGAAACCGTGATGTGGAGGACTTTGATGTTCTAATCAATGACCTTGAATTGGTAGACTTACCCCTCTCTAATGCTAACTTCACATGGTCAGACATGAGAGCTACCCCCATTTACTGTCGCATCGATAGATTCCTGGTGTCCCGTGATTGGCTACATATGTTTCCACACTCGATCCAATCAGTGGGACCTTGCCCAACATCGAATCACTTCCCCCTATTACTTTGTTCCAACCACCTCAGGTGGGGCCCTCCCCCATTTCGGTTTGAAAATATCTGGCTCTCACAGCAAGGGTTCCTAACATTGATGAAATCATGGTGGGAAGGACTGGGTAACATACCAAACGATGATTCCGGGTTCATGCATGGCTTGAGTTTGTTGAAGACCAAAGTTAAAATGTGGGACAAAACGGTGTTCGGGCATGTGGGGATGAAGAAGGATAACCTTATCAGGCGTATTTAACACATTGACAGATTGCCACAAGACAAGTGGGATGCAAGTGCCAAAGTGAACCTCCAGCAACTTAAACAAGAACTAGATCAAATCCTCCTCTCGGAGACTCGTATGGCCTGCCAAAAACGCAAATACAAGACGTGGATCAAAGACGGGGATGCAAATACAAGATTCTTTCATATGATGCTAAACCAACGCAGAGCAAATAATCTGATCAATGCAATTGAAGGAGAGGATCAACGGTTTAGGGACACGGAGGCAGGGGTTACAGAAGTTATAACAAACTCTTTCAAGTCTTTTTTCTCAATTAGCAGGGAGGAGGAGTGGCAGGTGGAGGGAATCGAATGGGGCGGAATTTCACAGGGGGATGCCAACATAATGGAGCTTCATTTCACCGAAGAGGAAGTGTGGAAAACGATTGCGGAAAGCGGCAACGATAAGGCTCCGGGGATCGATGGATTCTCTACGGAGGCCATAAAGCAAGGGTGGTTTTTCTTCAAACCTAATATAATGAAGGTCATGAACTCCTTATATCACAAAGGCTTCCTCAGCAAAGGTACAAATGAAACTCTGCTATGCCTCATTCCAAAGAACAGCAAAGCGAGTAAGGTGTCTCACTACCGCCCCATCAGTCTGGTCACTTCTCTATACAAAGTTATTTCTAAAGTGCTTGCAGGAATATTGAGACATGTAATCAATTCCACCGTGGCCCCCGCGCAGGGCGCTTTCGTGGAAGGCCGTCAATTGGTCGATCTGGTTCTAATAGCAACTGAAGCCGTGGAGGAGTATCGAAGGAAGAAAAAAAAAGCTTCGTCCTCAAATTGGACTTGGCCAAAGCTTATGATCACATAGACTGGCGTTTCCTCGACTTTGTGCTCATGAAAAGGGTTTCGGATCCAGGTGGTGATCGTGGATATCGGGGTGCATATCCTCGGTCTCTTACTCAGTGATGGTGAATGGGAAACCTCAACAAACTTTTGACTCTCAGAGGGGACTACGGCAGGGATGCTCTCTCTCTCATTTTCTCTTCATTCTCGTAGCAGACGTGTTCTCAAGGATGATGGATAAATCAAAGGTGGTGGGAGGGCTTGAGGGGTTCCACATCGGAAAGGACCGAGTTCATTTAACACATCTCCTTTTCGCAGATGATTCCTTACTCTTTCTTAATGGGGAAGAACAACAAGGTCACAACTTCATGCGGGTCGTGGAGGGGTTCTGCTTAGTATCGGGCCTTAAGCTCAACAAGGAAAAAAGTACAATCGCGGGAATAAATGTTGGTGACGACAAAGTGAAAAGGGTGGCGGAATTTATAGGTTGCTCGGTGGGTACATGGCCAATCAAGTACCTCGGGCTTCCATTTGGAGGGGCTCCATGGACAAAGGACTTTTGGGCTCCAGTCGTGGAGAAAATGTCAAGACGTCTTAAGGGGTGGAAAAAAGGCTACTTATCAAAAGGGGGACGGGTCACGTTAATCTCATCGGTGCTCGACGCCATCCCAATTCACTTCCTCTCGGCGTTTAAAATTTCTACAAGTATAGCCAGGTATCTTGAGAAATTAATGAGGAGATTTTTATGGGAGAAGTATGATGACAAGTATGATGACGGAAGGCCGATCTCATTGGTTCCATGGAGGAAGTTACGTGCCCCAAAGCGGCCGGTGGACTAGGAATCGGTAGTTTACTGGTTGGGAATGTTTCCCTAGCGTCGAAGTGGCTATGGCGGTTTCCTAAGGAAAGGGATAGACTATGGGCGAGAATCATTAAGAGCAAATACGGCACACACACAAACCAATGGGACTCAGGAGGTGCCAATGTTGTTTCCAGTCGTGCCCCATGGAAATACATTGCGTCCTTGCTCCCCGTGTTTACACCTCTTAACCACATCACCACAGGCAACGGGGAGACGATAGGCAACGGGGAGACGATATGTTTCTGGTCGGACATCTGGTTGGGCAATTTCTCCCTCAAAATTAATGATGGCTCCGCACCTCTACAAGTTATCAAGGAGGCAGCAGGGGGTGGTAAAAGAGTTTGCAAACCCTCCATCCGAAAGTATGCCATACCATGAATGGGACCTAGACTTTCGCAGGAGAATGACCGAAGCTGAAATCGAGGAGATCACTTTATTGTTGGGAAAACTACATGAGGTACGCTTGAGAATTAACATCCCTGATAAACGCACTTGGTTAGTTGACAAGGAGGGTGCCTTCACAGTTGAGTCCATGTTCAAAACTCTAACTAATGAAAACCGCCCCGAAGCCTCATTCTTTAAAGCTATACGGAAGAATGGAGTACCAAGTAAAGTTATATTTTTGGGATGGCTCATTTGCAAGGGTAGAATGAACGTGGCTGAGATTCTCCAACGCCGCCGGCCCACCTGTGCTCTGTCCCCGCATATCTGCCCGCTCTGTTACAAAGGCCCAGAATCCATTGATCACCTGTTCGCTAGCTGCCGGTTTACTTCGCGTTTTTGGGAACGTTTCGCTGATGAAATACACGTGGATTGGAACCCGTCAACTGCCTTGATGGACCGACTAAACGACAATATCCGATTCGTGCAGGGAAGAAAGAAAGTATTATGGCTAGGGGTGGGCGCGATTTTGAAAAACCGCAAACCGACCATACCGCACGGT
Source organism: Stephania cephalantha (assembly GCA_039657325.1). Classification (NCBI taxonomy): domain Eukaryota; kingdom Viridiplantae; phylum Streptophyta; class Magnoliopsida; order Ranunculales; family Menispermaceae; genus Stephania; species Stephania cephalantha. Next base: position 59,607,865 of record CM077569.1, read on the forward strand.
TTGGTCTGGTTTTTAAAACTGAAAGGTTTGGTCGCGGTTTGAAAAACAAAAAGCAGAATCGCGGTTTGGTCGCGGTTTTCATTATGGGAAAACCGCGGAAACATTTAAACCGAGGGCATTTTGGTAAATACAAACCAAAAACCCTAAAAGGTAAAAAAAAACAATCATCTTCTTCTTCCTCTCATTCACTCTCGTGAGTCCCTCTCACTCCCGCCGTCTCACTCTCACTCCCGCCGCTCCCGCCGGCTCCTCTCTCCTCTCACCGCCGTCTCTCTCTCCTCTCACTCCCGCCGCTCCTCTCTCCTCTCACTCCCCCGTCACTCCCGCCGCTCTCTCTCTCCGCTCACGCCCGCCGTCACCGCCGTCTCCTCTCTCCTCTCACTCCCCGTCTCGCCGCCGCCGAATCCATCGTCATCGTGCCGCTTCCACCCGCGAACGTCCACCGCCGCGCCTCGCACCGCAGGCTTGGCTGCCTTGCACCAAAACCGCAACCAAATCACCAAACCGCGCAAACCGCGGTTCGGTTTGGTTGCGGTTTTGGTGGTTCGCGGTTTGGTGGTGGTTTGGAAAATCATTAAACCGTAGACCCTCGGTTTGGTCGCGGTTTGGTAGTTTTCACCACCAAACCGCTTTTGCCCACCCCTAATTATGGCGGTACGCATCTTTGGCAATGAAAACTTGGGTAGCATGTATTGTACTTCTTGAAAAGTTTATTTAATGAAAACTTGGGAGCACTGTCTCTATTTCCCTCAAAAAAATAAAAATAAAAAATTAATTTATATCTCAATGCTTGACACAAACTTGCCGGGGATATTAGAGGCGGGGGGACATCTACTTTTGTGTACTTGTTCGAGAAGCTATAGATAGTTTGATTTATAAAAAAGAAAAAGCTACAAATAACTGATATAGGACTAAACATTTCGGTCCACTTATCTCTATCACTAAAAACTTTGTTGACACGCATGCAATGCAAGTAATTAATTGGGGCAAAAAATGCAAACATAACAAAAAAGAGTTATGCTAATTCGACTCCAATTTCACACGGCATCTTCACACGCGATCATTGGGAGTTACTTAGTTTTTAGTGGTTGTGAAAATATATGTATTTACATTCATTTTGTTCCATCAATTCTCTTTTTTCACTAACACATGCAGCTGTTGATGCTGCAAACTAAACTTACTTTTTTTTTTTTTTTTTTTGGAGGTTTGCAAGCTACACTTAAACTAATTTTACAAGATCACCAACATTAATGAGAACTAGTGAACACTATTTCTGAAGAAAATTTCCCGAAATGGCTGCGGCGAGGGCCGCCGTGAAACTTGGATCCTTGGAGAGTGAAGAAGCCATCTGCTCCACCAAAAAATGTTGCAAAAATGCAGACTTAACATTCTTATTATTGTAGTTGTTCTTTAAGGAAGTCTCAACTTCTGGTCTAGGAGGCTTTAGCAAAGCAGCAGAATTTTGTGTGAGATCTAATATTATTGTAGAGCCAGAAGACCTGATAGGAGATGAAGATGAATTACACATAGCTCCTGATGATGAACCGTGTTGCACCGCACCACGTTTTGAACCCATTGTTGATGTGTCGACGTCGGCTTCACTCGGGCATGGATGATTGTGCTCTCCTTCATATGTTGCCACCAAAACTGATTGATCTTTCACACTTCTCTGCACCTGATCATATACATAACAATTAAATATTCAAGTTAGTATTAATGATCATTAATTGATGCTTGTTCAATTATAAATTAATATGATTTTACATGTGATATGTATTGTATGTGTACCTTTTTCTTGACGGGGCATGAAGGAGCAAAGGAGCACTTGAAGTAGGCTCTAGGAGAAGGGTTATCTCTAGTGACTTTTTGCCCGTATTTCCTCCATAGATATCCATCTTTCACAATCTGTTACCAAATAAATTAATGAACTTAAGCAACAAATCAATATTAATCAAAATGTCGATAAGGCGCAAAATTATCAACCTATATATATATATGTGTGTGTGTGTGTACATTAATCTTAATTGAGCTCATGAGGTGGTGAACTTTAAATTAAACTTAAGCAGAATATGTCCAGATTTGATTAATTAATTTGGTGAACCAAGTTGTGAGATTGATCACTTACGAGGCGAGAATCGGATGGATCGGAATGAACATACATCACAGAGGTCTTGGAATTTGGATCCTCTCTAATTCTTATTTGCTTCTTATTGTTATTCGCATTTTCCTCGCTAGAACTGATCTCAGAGTTGCCATGTTGATAATGGTCACCTTCTCCGTTACTACTACTAATGTTATTGTGACTTTGCTCATCACTTTGATCTGTTTTTCTCTTCTTTGATATTGGAGAGGCCTCTTTAATATTATTAGGACTATTATTCCTCTTCAAGTCTATCAATCTGATCTGCAAGGCATTGTAATTCTCGCACATAACGGTGAGCATCTCGCTTAGCTTCTTGTTCTCAACACTAACTCTATTTATTTTCTCGACCAAATCACCAACCTATAATATAAAGAGCATAGCTCAAATTAAATATACCAAATAATAAGTCCAACCCTTAAAATAACTTGATACATATATGTAAATATTTACATATATTGGAAATCAAATCATAATCTATATATGTATTGATCCTTATCCAAAAAAAAAGTCCATGTATTAATTAATATTTCATTATTTATGTGCACACCTGTTGTTCAGTTGAGAGCTTCAGCGCCAAATCTGTGAAATTGCTTTGATCAAACTCTTTCTTCTACACAAAATCAAACAAGAACGAAATGAATAACTATGTATGTATATATGATCATTTAATTGATTAATGAATGAATTGTGTATATATATGTAGTTGGGCCTGATCTATGCATGAAAAAAATAAGTGATCATGCGTACTTAATACTACTACGTACTATACTTACCACTTTTAGAGGATTAACGTTGAGGTCGAATAAACCAAGAGAAGTATCAACCCAAGCGGAGTCCATGGCCTTCTTAGAAAAATGTGTCACAATATCAAGAAATCTCTTCTCTATATCCACAAAGTCGATCTAGCAGTAGTAGCACTTGAATGAGATGATGAGGGCTATATAAAACGTCCCTAGCTAGGTTGAAGAAGATATGAGGATGTTGAACATATATAAAAAAAAAGGAATCAAAGAGGGTATATATAGATATGATATGAGATATAGGTGTTGGAATTGATTTCAACGAAGATTGAAGAAAATTAGAGTACATGTGGGGGCCATGGAAACAATTGAAAATCGAAATAGAGATAAAGTTAACGTCACTCATGAGGTATGGGAAACCTCAACAACTAATCCTGTTTTGATAATTAGTTTTATAGATTCAAGGACGGAGAGTAGACCTTGTCGGTTCAGTCAAGGTCAAGCCCATCTAAAATAAAGAGAGTCTAACTTGACTAATAATCTCCCTCTCATGCATGTGTTCCACTTGCGAGGCCTTTTTTTGATTTTTTTTTTGTCACGTTTGGACTAGTTGCCTATTTTTTGGTCATTATAATAATTTGGCGACGGTGACGCTTTTTTATATTTTTCTTAGGAAAGTAACGTATGTGATATTATCTAACTCAAATCAAATTAAAGAAAATGTGATAGATACACATATCTATCATATTTTCTTTTCCAATAGTTCACCAAAATTATTGGGCAACTAATAAAAAGTTTAAATGTATTTTGTCGTATTAGACGACTTCCAATTGACTGATAACTTAATACTTATATAAGGTGCCTGGAAAAGAATGTCCCTGGCCTGTAATTTTTTTTTTCTTTTTTTAATAGGAAATGTCCCTGACCAATGACTTGAATGATCAAAATATTAGGGGCTTGTATATATATTATGACCTAATCTTTTTTTTTTTTTTAAGACAGGAAAAAAGAAAGAAAGGTGTAAATTTTTTTTTTTTTTTTTTTTTTTTTTTTTTTAATGAAACGGATGCAATACTATATCCATTAACTTGAAAAATTTATGTACAAGCAAGAAAAAAAAAAAATCGATGACAACAAGATTCATTCTTTCCCCATCCAAGAACACCAACACAACCACCTCTGAACCGCCTAGATTCGCCGAGGGCCCTACTACCACAATGGCCTAAAATGCCCCCTCCCCCACCACCACCACTGCCAGTGCGACCCCTCCCTAGTCCACATCGCCCTCTCCCTCAACTCCCAATACATCCGCAACTCCATCGTCGTCATCGACGTCATCCACTCCGTCATTCGCCACCGTGTTCTCCTATGAATTCACAGGGTCGTGATCCTTCAAAGGGCTTTCAGATCCATCAATCATCCCCATCAAAATCCCTAAATCACTCCTCCCCACCCTCCCCACCATTCCCAATTAGACCTCGCCCTCTTCGCCTCGCCCCGTCTCGCCGCCTTGAAATCCTTCCCCTTTCGACTCACCATCGCCACCAAATCCAAATTCCCATCAAAAGCACCGTTGTTCCTCTCCTCCTCATCTAGGGTTTTGTAGGCGGCGCCCCCCCATTGCCCAAATTCGTCAAACGTCGAGTCTTTGATGCCTTACTCGTCACTGCCCCGAATTCCTTGTGCGACGACTGCCTGTATGCCTACAATTCCCCACTCCATTGTTTGATTCACAGATTCGCCGGTTGGTCCCCGAAGTCGCCAATCGAAAGCTCGGGCGGCGTTGCCGCTTCAACGTTAGCCCCATCGAGTTATTTTCTTCCACTTCATTTCCACCGATAACCATGACTAATTCACCTCCCTCGTCCGATCAACCTTCCTTTTTCCAAACCCTATGTGGAACCCTCGGTCACCCTCTCGCACAAACCCTCCATCGCCACCTCCCCCAAACCCTCGGATGGGAAAGAAAAGGAAAAAGGGGCTTACCGACGACGTCCAATGCCAACGAGCAGGTCTCGCCGACGCCAGCAGCCCTAAAAAACGGTGGATCTGAAGATCGACCCTCAAAAGAGCTGAGGCGGCGCTAGGGTTTCTCTTAACGAAACGAGAGAAACCCTTTGAGAGAAACCCTAGCGTGAGTAGTGGCTGTGGCTGTGTGGTACAAGAAGAAAGGTGTAATTTAGGATTCAATTAAGCCATACACATCATGCATGGTTAGTTTAATTCATGAATTCAACCAAGAAAATGTTCTTGTTCGTGTTTTTCTTCTTGACCCGCATAAAAACCAATTAGGTGAGATGAATTAATCTATAATCCTAACAACATTCCACCAACCTAGACTTTACCCACCTATGCGATGTGCATATATACCTTTTTTATATCTCCCTTTCAATGTTTTCGCGTACTTAATTATTTTTTTCTTTTAAGGTTGTTACTTAAACCCACTTAATCAATTATTACAAGGGGCTTCGATTAAGTACATAGGTTTTTTTTAAAAAAAAATAAGAAGGTTCAGTACATAGTCTACTTGTATATTCGTACGCTCCAACTTTTTTTTTTTTTTTTGCATATTAATAAAAATCTCGGGAGCACGTCTCCTTCCCCTAAAAAAAATTGCAAACATCTTAACTTATTCATTTCCATCACTTTATCCAACAAAAATTTCTATCTTTATCCGAAAAAAAACTTATTCATTTCCATCAAACAGAGAATGAAGAGAATTCCACTCTTTCAGGATTTTTTTTTTTAAAAAAAGTCCACTCTTTTCGATCAGATAATGAATTGATCATTTTAGCTCATAATTGTATAGGCATTATTAAATTCGTAGCTGACTATAGATTTAATTCATTTGAAAACTTGATACGATCTCATAAAATTAATCTATTCTACTTAATTAATTAACAAATCCTTTTCAAGATCCCTCGTTAGTTTGTCATTGAAAAAAAGGAGAAATTAATATGTCAAAAGCTTTAGTGATGGTTAGATCAAGGCGTTGATTAGTACCAAGTAACAAGAGATGTTTAGAGTATTCAACGGAAAGAGCGAGACTTTGACGACCGCACGTGGAGTGGACCAGGTGCGTGGAATTAATTGGCTACATTCGTCCGGGTTCATGCACGTACGTAAGTAAATAGCTCCAATTTTGACTTTTCCATTACTGAAATCCAAGTTTGACTTTTAAACAACACACTCATCAATGGCCCAATCACATAACATTAATAACTTCCCAGTTAATGAGTGGTCTTTTTCCCAACCCAGTTTGCAAAACGATCTCCCAATTTGTTGTGCCTAGCTAGTGGAGGTATACATGCCTAATATAATACTGCCAGAGTCTGAAATTGTTAGGCTTGATTAAGTAAGTACGGATACCATTACTCCCAAAGAAAGATAAAAAAAAAAAAATGTTACCAACCAAAATTGCCCATTGAATTGTCTCATCGATCATATTTCCACATAGCCTCAACATAGAGGTAATTAAAATTGTGGAATTATAATTAATATTTGATCGATTAAATTTTGTAGCATGAGACTCAACCCGCTCATTTTGAGCTTTTGGAGCATTACCCTTTTGGTATGTATATATATAACTCCATAAGGTGAAAATATATATAAAGTGAAATATTCACTTTTCAAATCTCTAATGAGAAATTTGTGAATGATTGTGTACAACATACAACCTCGCATGGATACAAGCTTTATTCATAATTTGTAATATCTAATTATCATGACAAAAATTATAATAAGATAACAAATTCAACTATGGTTGATTAATATTTTGAAAGTAAATATAATATAAAATAATTTTCTCTTTTCTTTTATTAAAAAAAAAAACATAACATATGATTAAATATATGTTCACAACTTGATTTATTAATAATCAAATGTACTATTCGTATGAGTTGGTGGGACAACCTCCAGGTTGGGTGGCGAGACAAAGTCCGCTTAATTTGCTAAGAACCTAAGAACTTATACTACAAAAGAGAAGAGAAGAAATAAGATTGGAATGAGAAGTTTTCATTCAACTTGGTGTGCTCTTACAATGAAGTTAGTATCATTTATAGCCATTTGGAATTTATTCAATGGGTAAAAAAGGTGGGTTCAATCCTTGTATATGGCAAGTCATCCACACTTCACAACAAAACCAAAATTATAGTTTATTTTTGTTATCAAAAATATTTGTTAAAATAAAAAATAAAAAATACATGTTCCTTATAATTAATTTAAATTAATTATTTGATCTAAGGTATGGTTTTAGGGTTTGAATATTAGTATTCGATATAGAATTATTGTTGCAATAGTTTCATATAGATTGAAAATAATTAATTTCAGATTGAAGGTTATAAAGGTGGATCTCTTCTTAAATAGTACGACATTTGTGTACATAATGATGAAAGTGATTAAGTTGATGATCATATTTGTTGACTTAATTTTCTTGCTTCCACCATGTATAGAGTGATTATTGCAAATTATCTCACGACAGTTTTAGATTAAAAAAAGGATATGATCGTAGGCTTTAATTGCTTTAATGGATTCAAATCTATAAATGTTTGTGCATTAGACCTAGTAGAAGAATTTAATAATTAATAGACACGAGAGCTAGACTGGATCAATTTGGATAATAGCCAGACAATATTTACTCGGACAGTTGGGAACTAGGAAGAATATATTGACGAATTTAATGATTTATAATAGATTTATTGGTAAACAAAATGAGCCAATGAGGACATTGTAATTAGGTTGGAGGCCACACAGGTGTCATCATGTAAGAGCCCAAACTTGACCCGTTTCATCGGTCAATTCAACATGGCTGGATGTTTATGGGCCGGTGAGACTCAAAGAGGGCCAGGCGCACTCATGTCGGCCACCATACCACATCCACACATGCAACACACTTCTATTTGTCACTGCAATTAAATTCATGCATCAAATAGTCCCCATTATCATTACAAATCCCTTCTATAGTAGCACATTGGAACCATTACTTATCAAATAACCCCTGTTTTATAATTTTTTTACACTGAGATGAATGCAACTTACTTTTAATCAAAAAAAAAAAAAAAAAAATCTGGTGAGATTGATGAGACATCACTTACTTTCAAAAAAAAGTTGGTGGGAGGTATTGTGTTCGACTCGGGTTGGAGAGTCATTTGTTAGTTGAAAAAATAATAATTAAGAAAATAACCCTATAGGGGTTTAAGTTGGAGACCGTTTTAGTGTGAAAAGTAGTACTGCCCTATGTTTTAGTTTCATTAACAGATTTGCTGGCCTGGTCCATTTCATTTTTGGGTCTGAAAACTGCCCATGAAATGGGGATGCATAAAGCCCACGAACATTAATGTGGATCCTCTTATGATGACGATTTAGTGAGTTCCGAACCTTCAAGGCCGTTTTGTGACTTCCGAGGGCCAGAAGCCCATAAGTACATATGGGTCTTGATTTAGTTAGACCCGCTAACTCGAAACCCCACGAAATTATGAACCTTTTTTTATATCCCAACTAATCCCACGAAGGCAAACCATAATTTTAAATATATTTTATAGCAAATAAGAAAATAAAATAATGTTACACTAGACCTTATCATGGGCTCGAGTACACGTCTGGCCCGTCCAACCCCGTCATGAACAAATAAATGGGCTTGGGTAGACATTTTCAAAAAAAGTCCGGCCCGAGCCCGAGCCCATTTAGGCCCGCTTTATAGTGGGTTGGACTTGGGCCACCTTAAAAAACCCAAGCCCGACTCAGGCACGATCTGAATACAAGTTAGTAACTAATATATTTTCAAATAATTAGTGGTGGAGGTGGGATTTGATCCAACATTCATAAATACATAACATTTGAGCTACTTCTCCTTTTTGCACAACATTTGAATATATAATATATACATAGAAATACAATGGTACCGAAAAAAATCCATAAAATTTTTATTAAATAAATAAATGATTTATTTTTTACATTTTTTAATATTAAAATATTTATATATAGGCTTGATGGGTCAAGCTTAGGCTTTGTATTTTTTACATGGATCAGCTCGGGCTTATGTATAGGCTCGCATGTATATGGTGGGTTGGGCTGGGGCTAATTAAGGTTGTTAGGCCCAGACCCAATTGGGCCCGGCCCTAGCCCGATCTATGAACAGGTCTATGTGACTCGTTTCATGCATTTTTGAGACATTTAATCCTTGTCCAACGTGTCCTCTTAATTCTCTAATAATTTTTTTTGAAGTAAAATGGAAATTTAATTAATCATCAACTGCTTGATACAAAATCAGACATAGAATCAATACATTGACTCGCTAATCCTATATATTTGTTCAAAAAAACCATCATTAATTTGGTTATGAATGCGACTGTAAACATTGAAACATTGTGACAATCAGGGACCGCTCTATAAAAACACTTGGAACACATAACAGTACACAAACACCATTTAAACCCATATAACGAAAACAAAACTTTCAGTCAGGTAAGAAAATTTAAGACTTCCAACAAGGATTGACAAAATCAAGACAAACTAATTAAAAATAGAAACTACAGAAGACCAACCCATAAGCCGCATAGATACCTAAAAATAAATCCTGATAATTGTTCTTAATTAGTATAATTGCGTTCATTTGATGACGCCATTAGCATATGTAGTTCACCTAATGATACCCTTTCTTGCTTATAGGCTACAATATTTGTTTTACAAACAATTATACCATTAATGGGGACACAACGCATCTTTCGTGAACATGTGGATTGTGGGTACGTTTGATCAAGTCCAGTGTTATTCAAAAATTATGCGATGGCCAGCTCATGATTTATGGTACTAATTCGGTTTTAAACTAATTGGTTTGGTCTTATTATAAATAATAATAATAAAAAAACTAGTTTGTCTGATGTTACAGAAAGGGATCAACGAATAGCAATGGAATTGCGTCACGTTTAAGATTTTTGCCCTTTTTGGATATTGTTGGTTATTTTTTGTTTTTTTGTTTTTTTGTTTTTTGTTATCGTTGGTAGTTTGTTGGTGTTGGAATCTTTTTTTAGCATGGACTACTTGAGACTTATTTTGCAAGAGTTTTTTTTTTTTTTTTGGAAAATGTTAGAATGACATCGCAAGTGACATTTCTATGATGTGACGGACGAGTCCTACATAAAAATGTGACGTGGCGTACTGACTCACATTTATAGGAGCCGCCGTGTGCGCTTCGAGATACACACCACCCGTGTTATGCACCATGAATTATTTTGCGCACACTTATTTTTACATAACACTCACCCGTCACGTCACATGAGTGTCACTTAAGGTGTCAGTAGGGGTGGCATTCTAGCATTTTCCTTCTTTTTTTTTTTTTTTTTCAACGATTCAGTTAAAATTATGATGTTCATATCCTCAACCCAGGTTCCACCACATGCCGATTAAGAACAAGGCAGGAAAGGGCGTCCAAGGGGATGGGTGAGGACAGGAAGGAAGTCTACATAGTTTCGGGCAGGACCAGACATCGAAGACTCTTTTTGAGGATGGATACAATGTTTTGGTAAAAGAGACATCTTAGATAGCCCTATAAATGATATATAGATGTGTGTTGTAAATTGAGTTGGAACTTGCTAAGAACTAGAGAAGGAAAATAGAAGACTAAGAACTTCTACTACTACAAACTACTACTACAAAGGAGAAGAGAAGAAATGAGATAGTTGGAATGAGAAGTTTTCATTCAACTTGGTGTGTGAATTACAATGGGGTTGGCACCCTTTATATAGGTCATTTGGTGATGATGATAATTGTACTTATACAATGTGTACAAGTTATACATACACCACAAGTCATACAACACATCACAAGCAACATAGACAATACATGGAAGAGTTGGCGTACATTGGAGAGGATTACAAGTTACATGACTACACAATATGTTGGTGTACATGCATGGTCATCCATATTCCACAACACTCCCTTTGGATGACACTTGCTTCGAGATTGTGCCTCGTTAAAACCTCGTACTAGAAAAACCATGTGGGAAAAAAAAATCTAGTATAGGAAAAAGAGTACAATGTTCTCGTCAATCTTGATTTGTAGTATAATATTGTTGATTGCCTCATTAAAAACCTTGCAAGGAAAACTCAATGGGACAAAACCAAAGCTAAGGAAAAGAGTGCAACACATTGATACACTTTGAGAGAATATATATGCCTCATTAAAACCTTTACTAGAAAAATCATGTGGGAAAAAATCTAGTATAGGAAAAAGAGTACATTATTTGCTTTCATAATTTTTTTTTTCTTTTTATATGGAGTATAATAATGTTAGGATCGCCTCATTAAAAACCTTGCTAGGAAAACCCAGTAGGATAAAACCATAGCTAAGAGAAAAAGAGTGCAATGCACTAATCAATAACTCCTTTTGATTCTCCCCCTCATGTTCACATGGGTTTCACATGGGTGAGACATCTTGTGCATTTTGTTGCACATGGACATCGTTTTCAATATGAACCATTTAATACTGAAGCATATGATTGTCACTCTTTTGTGTATAGTACTTGCATCAAGTAATTGATTCATAACTTGTTGCTACTGAATGATCCTTTGAACTTTGAGTTCATATTAATTTATACATGGTTCATAATACAACAAATTTAATGCAATTTGATGTGTTTCAAGCAATTTCACGTCATTCCTTTTGAATTGGCTTATATCTCTCCCTAATGGTGGGAAAATTGCTTCATCAAAGTGACAATTAGCAAAACTTGCTATAAATAATTTCCCTATTAGGGATCCAAGGCATCTTATAATATAATTAATGGAGAGTTAAATCAATATACGTCTCCTATTGATTTGCCTTGAGATAATCTCTAGCTGATAAAAAAAAACCAATTCGATAAAGGATGTCCGTGCGATATTTTCGCATTATCGATGATTATGGATAATCAAATAGATTTTTTCATATTATGAAAGTCATTTTATTTATGACGACATTCGTTTTAATGTGTCTTATATATTACAGAAATTAAAGCCGGGAATATTATACTCAAATTAAATCATATTCATATATATAAATTTTATATTATTCTGAGTAGACTTCTTCTGAACAAGACATTAACAATAAAATTGTTGTACCGGATATTGCCTGAACATTAGCCTCCGCTAAGTTCGAATTCGAGAAATATTCACTTTTATATTATAATGTACATGCATGTAGCACGATATACAAGACATAAACTCATCGCCCATATTTAGGTCACGATTTAAACACATCTCGATGTGTTTGTTTTATCGAGCCATTTTCAATGATAAAACTCATAATATTTTGCCTTTGATTTTGAAGGTATGGTTAAGATCACAAAAATATTCGGGTATATATATATGACAATATTTAGGCAAAATAGCCTTTCGTATATGACCAAAAAAATGTCACAATTATGAGCGCTCATTGTCAATAATTATTTGCCCTTTGTAGTGGTGCACCACTTTTATTCCAATTTTTTGTGGAATTGTCAATACGACCTTTACCTGATATTTTCACATTTTCCACGTCCATAAATTTATTATTGCGATCATGATCATTATATGCAACATATGCTTCTTAATTTGAAGTTGAACTAATTGACGGGAGCGATATTATATTTATAATATCTCATTATTTTACTCGGCTACGATGAAACAAGAAATCAATCCTTAATATTTATTGGATTGACGGCGCACTCGATATTTGTTGCAAAGCAATAAATCGAGGCGGGCCACGTGACCTTATTTTTATTGTCTCATCAGTCATATTTCCACATAGCCTCAACATAGAGGTAATTAAAATTGTGGAATTATAATTAATATTTGACTGATTAAATTTTGTAGCATGAGACTCAGCCGCTCATTTTGAGCTTTTGGAGCATTACCCTTTTGGTATGTATATATATAACTCCATAAGGTGAAAAGATATATAAAGTGAAATATTCAATTTTCAAATCTCTAAAGAGAAATTGGCGAATGATTATGTATAACACACAGTTTTGCATATATGCTAGCTTTATTCATAATTTGTAATATCTAATTATCATGACAAGAATTATAATAAGGTAACAAATTCAACTATGGTTGATTAATATTTTGAAAATAAATTTAATATAAAATAGTTTTCCCCTTTTTATGTAAAAACATAACATATGATTAAGTATATGTTCACAACTTGATTCATTAATAATCAAATGTACTATTCGTATGAGTTGGTGGGACAACCTCCAGGTTGGGTGGCGAGACAAAGTCTGCTTAATACCATACCTCCTCGAACGGGATAACCTGTCTCCCTTTCAATGTTTAGCTTTACCGAGGACAAGGCTTACCCACTATCAACTCAAACTTGTAGCATTATTTGTATTATAAAATCAAGAATAGAACAATAACTAATCGTTTGTAGTTTTAAGAGAAAAAACTATATGTCACACATTGACTTTTGATTTCTGATGTAGAAGATCGTACAAGACGCAACTACAGAGCATACTTTCGTAGTCGGTGACGTTACAATGCATAATGTATGAATAAAGTACATTTACATAATTAACTATGCATGTAACAAAAAAGAAATTAACCATGACAACATGGAAATAAATTGAACTTATTTAAATTAATAAAAATTATACCTTCTTAGCTTTATATCTTTGAAAAGCTTCTTGATCTTCAAGACCTCCTCTTGTAAAGCAACTTCGTGCTGATAACGTGTTGTAAATTGAGTTGGAACTTGCTAAGAACTAGAGAAAGAAAATAGAAGACTAAGAACTTCTACTACTACAAACTACTACTACAAAGGAGAAGAGAAGAAATGATATAGTTGGAATGAGAAGTTTTCATTCAACTTGGTGTGTGAATTACAATGGAGTTGGCACCCTTTATATAGGCCATTTGGTGATGATGATAATTGTACTTATACAATGTGTACAAGTTATACATACACCACAAGTCATACAACACATCACAAGCAACATAGACAATACATGGAAGAGTTGGTGTACATTGGAGAGGATTACAAGTTACATGACAATACATAGACAAGTGGATGTACTATTAAGTGAGAAATACAAGTTACATGACTACACAATATGTTGGTGTACATGCATGGTCATCCATATTCCACAACAATGTGTATGTTATTGGGAGTTTTTCATAAAGTACGGTAACCATACTTTTTAATTCATGAAAGAATGATGGATACTTTTTATTTACAAAATTAAGGTATGTCTCATTTTGGAAATGAGTCATTGATGATGATGTGGCTCCATGTGGCGATGTGTGTTGATGAGGTGAAGTGAATTACTTATTTTGAAAATGAGTCATTTATACAACTAATGAGGTGGAATGAATGACACATTTTCAAAATGAGTCATCTATACAAAATACGAAACCTCTTATTTACTCCTCAAAAGAGTAATTTGTTTAACTCAAAGTGGTGAACCCATGCAAACGTCATGTACGTATTGAGATGGACAAGCCGCATCACGTACGTATCTCGAGATGGACAACCCGCATCACACACATATCTCGAGGTAGACAATTGATGTAAAGGACACGCACGTATATGGACGTGGACAACTCATGCAAACGCCACGCATGTATCTCGCGGTGGAGAAGTCATGCAAACGACACGCACGTATGTCGAGGTGGCCAACTCAACAACCTCGTGCAATTCATGCAAACGTGACACACGTATCGTAAGGTGTGCAACTCATGCAACCTCATGCAAACGTCGCGTACGTATCTTGAGGTGGAGCCCACGTGGAGTGTTCAGAAAACATGAATGACCCACGTGGATTCTTCCCCATACACAAATGGCGCCATTTGTGTTAGGGCCCGATCCACGTGGACTGTTTCCACAATACACGAATGGCGCATTTTGACAATGCGCCATTCGTGTATTTTTTCTTAGTGATGACGCTTTCTCAAAATGCGCCATTCGTGTAACAATTTTTGGTACATCTAAAAACGTATTTGGAAAATGCGATTTACCTTAGTTTTGGAATAAAAAAAAAACTATCTTATTTTATTCATTTCTTTTATTTTTAACAGTACATCAGTAATTTTTCCTATGTTATTGTATTGGGTGCTGGAATGTAAAGTTCTCACCCCATTCTTTTGGAAATCTATTAATAAAGTCTCTTTCTTATCAAAAAAAATAAAAAAAAAAATGATCCTCATTTCCTTGTCGCTGCACTGCGTCACATTTACAACTTAGTATTCCAAAAAACGATTTTAAGAAAATCGATGAGGCATAGAGTTCACGTTATTAATTAAACAAGTATTTTTTTAAGCCAATCGAGCGAGTTTTTTTTTTTTTTTTTTTTTTGTTACATTGGGCGAGTATTTGATTAGGAGTACATATATGCTCATTTTTCTTTTTTGTTCAAGACATGTAGATTAGACTCTAATGAAAAATATATAGTAAGTAAAGAGAGAGATCTTATCTTTAGGGATCCGATCGCGACCTACACTGTCTGAATGCTGCGAGAAAAGAAGCAATAATGCGAGTGAAGAAGCAGAGCAGAAGATATGCATGCCATTCAGCTTGAAAAGACAAATTAAATTGCAGAGAAGAACACTTGGTGCGTTATGTGTGGAAGGAGTAACTGATAACGTAAATTAAAGAGGCGTACATGTCAAATTTGAATTATTGAAAGTTCACTCTCTGTCTCCCCCAACTAATACATCCATTTCAGTCATTTTCCACTCCAATGCCGACTCTGCCACTACTGTACTTCATCGCGACATGGTCATGAAAAATGAGATGTGAAATGATTAGACAGTAATTAAAATTTGTTTTTGAAGATATGAGAATTATTGAAAGAATATTAATTAGTTCACATCAAAATAATTCACCATGTTGCTTTTTTTTTCGTCAAAGCACTATGTTGCTTTGTTAATTAGTGAATCTTTCATATCAAGCTGTCACATTTAAGTGTTTCTTTTGTACAGACTCAATTAATTTCGTAAAGTTAGGCTTGTCGTCCAATTTTATCAATTGTACTAATTTTTTACGACGAAAATATCACTGAAATTTCACCAAAGCATATATGGTGAAATAGGGACGGCATCGCTTTTTGAAAAGCAAGAGTTGACGAGGTCTTGTTTCTTCTCCGTTTGAAGTAAAAAAAAAAAAATTCACTAAATTTTTACTTAATTCTAAGAATGACTTTAAAAAAAAAAAAGTCAAAAGAATTAAAACATGCTAAGTGATACCAACCAATAGATGACTCATGATATGGTATGAGGATAATTGAGTAAGAAGTTAGGTGTTTGTATACCCTGTTGAGGGCAAAATGTGATTTCTTTTTTATTAAAAAAAATAATAAATCTATTTGGACTCATTAGTCCGAACTCATAGGGAGATTTTCAAAACTTTTGTAAATATTTAAGGGATATTAAAGGAATTTTACGAGTGATTGTGGTTGCTTCATTAATTGCTCGATGATGTATTTGAAATAAAAAAGTTTTGAGTCCGGACTCATAAGTCCAAATAGCATTACCCATTAAATAAATGCTCAAGTAATTGTTAACACATAAGGCAGTGTCATTGGTGTTGTGGCAGTTGTGCACGCTAAATTTGAGCAAGAGCAACAATTATTTGGAAAAAATTACAGATGTACAGCAAAAATTACTTTAATTGAGTTAAACAAGTTAGTGTTTCTTTTAATTCGTTTAGTAAGGTAAAACGCATTTTCAAAAGGCGTCATTAGTGGGAGAAAATTTCGATTGGAATGTGCTGTTGAAAATACACGAATGGCGCATTCTCTGAATGCGCCATTCGTGTTAGATGCATCTGCTCCGTGACATCGTCACGAACCGTCCTCTTCCTCGAGAACGCAGGGAATATATTCCCTGCGTTCTCGAAAATACAGGCTAGGGGTTTAGGTGTAGTCAGAAGGATTGAATGGGGTGGTTGGTTATTTAATGGTGGTTATTGGTGGGTTGTTGTTGGTGGGTATTTAGAAGCAAAGAGAGAGGCTGTGTGACAGCCCTAAAAATCTAACTCATGCCACGTGTCATGTCAGGGTCGTATATGAGACCCACTCGTAGTGATCTGTACGTCCAAATCTCGGGTGTATACACCGATGTATGTTATTTTTGTGTGATACTTGTATTATTTACTATACAAAAGATTGAACAATTTAAAATAATTAATTTCAGAAATGTGTAGGTAAATCTTACCTCGAGCTTCGTGTCAGTTGGCCGTAGTCGAGGTTGAGATTGGGTTTAATTTGGTGTAAGATTGGTTAAATATGACAAAAGAATTGGTTTGTGAGAGTTGGGTATGTCATGGGCGAAGTTAAGATTTTTGGAGTTTTGGCGTGACCAAAACCAGTAATTTAGACATTTTATGAAGATGGACTATTTTGTCGAGAGTTTGGTTCAATTTGGTAGAAAACGAGATCAAAAACGAGCACCGGAATTCAAAATGCGTTAAAATAGGACTTTCGGGAATTAATAAATATATATTTTATATATATATATATAAATATATATAAACCATGAAATGAAAAAAAAAATCATTTGGTTTCAGTTGACAGAACGTTCCCTAAACCCCTCAATTTGGGTTTTCGCTCGCGGAGCTCTCGACATTCGATTTTCGCTCAGTTTCTTTCCGCAAAATCGTAGAGGATCGCAAGACGGTTAATTCGAGCTAAGTTTCGCGGCAGAAACGAGGTATTCTAGCCCGTAATTTGGTAAATTCTCAATGCCATACATTTTTCCTCAATTCAATTTGAATTCTCGCGATTTTTCAATTTCTTTCACGGGGTTTCGATAGAAATTGGTATGAATTGTCGTTAATTGGTGTATTGGATTGATTTGCGTCAATTTGGGATAAATTTCACCGATGTGGGTTAGGGTTTTGATGATTTGAATTAATGCGAGTCAGTTGATAACTGTTTTGGAGATGTTTTTATAGATACAATTTGACTCCACGAGCCGTGAAAATATTTTGGTAATGGTATCGAGTGGTTTCGTGGCATTTATTATTGAGTTTTGAGGATTTAATTGCAAAAATATTGATTTGGAGACATTTTCTAGTTGAAAATAAATAAAGTTTGTCGAGTTGACATGCCATATTAGAAAATTTGTAACTTCTCCGTTTATGATCCGATTTGAGTATTCTTGGAGTCTATGGAAAGTACGTCATGAGTACTACAAGTTCCTTCTTGGTCGTCATAACAAATTATGAGGTTTTCAAAGTTTAAACCGTAACTCTAGTGGGCTAGTTGATAATACTTTGAAATTATTATAAAGTATTATTTTTAGAAAAAGCTCTCGAGCGTTGGTCGCAGTATTTGTATGGTTTAAGAGTTCAAAACCAAGGTTATTGGACTTGAATTGATACTAAATGATATCAAGAAATCGAAGGAAGAGATACGGAGGTTCGAGAACGCGTTTTGGAGTGTTGGGAGGCCGGATAGGTTAGGAATAAACATGTGGATCGAGGTAAGTAAACTAGCTAGGAAATTATACAGTAATTTCATTTTAAGCTATTGAATATTGTTGTTCATTGCTTTGATATATATCCTTGGAATTCCATTCTAATTGAGTTGTCCGAGGGCAAGTGAGTTAACGGTGGTCCTTGGAAGGAGTGGCGGGCTGAGGTAACATACGAGCGTCATGACCTCGGGATGCACTGCACTGGTTACTGATTTTGACGGGGTGCGAGGTCTTAGCGTGGTTGTTCCAGGAAGTCTCAATATCTCGTGGGTTTAGGGCTTTTGAGTGTACCGAGTCCTAGAACCCGAGTCTTGATGTGTTGCCAAGACTCAACGACCTATTGGTCGGGACTACTTGCGCCTCTCTGTTTGCATTCCAGCTGGACGCTCATATATCGATTGCTTTTGTTTGATTTACAGTCTTTATTTATTCATTCGTTCTTTATACATTTATTTCTATCTGCATGAATGTAGACTGTTTTATTTATTTTGAAATGTTGTTTAGTGTCCTATTGGCGTTACTTACCTGGGCTCGTCATTCTTGTGTTTGACTGAGTACAGATCCGCAATCGAGTAAGGGAAAGGGGCCATCACTGGGAGATCTACTTTGAGGACTTTGGAGCGGCCTTGCCCCTCGCATTTTTGTAGGTTTTGTATTACTTACGTATATTAATTTTTGTCACATGGGATATATGGGTTTTGTGAGATATTTTAAGACATGGAGTATATGAGGGGTTTTCCACACTCTAGGTTGTCCTGACTGATTTGTGTAGAGTTGTTTAGATTTGTTTAAGTTGAAATCGCTTCCGCATAAACTTTGATAACTTACAAATTTGAATAACTCACTATAACTAATGAAATATGGTTAGGAATGCTGACTAGGCTTGCGTTGACGTCGCGAGGATTGACTCGGGGTCCACGTAAGTCTAGGCCGGGCGGGGCCCAGTTTGGGTTGTGGAACCGGGGCCGTCACAGTTGGTATCAAAGCCTAGGTTTATAGACCTAGATGGTTTATGGCAATATGATACCAACACAGTTGGTATCAGAGTCGAAGTTTTAAATACTCGACTCTTGATTTAAATCACAATCCATTAAGACACAAACCAGCGGAAGTTAGGAATGGTTGAAACTTAGAATGGAACCTTATGATCCTTACTTAAGTCTTAGTTGGGAAGTGAGGAGAGTTGGGGAAATTAAAATTTGGATTATATGAGCTATTTGATGTATTGTATATTATTACTATCGATAGTTATATCATGATCGAGAAATCGCATTCTTTGTAGATTGCGATGGTCGATCAGCCCGAGATCAGCGATACCGGTCCGGGTGACGTTCGAGAGAGGTTAGATGATATGTCCCAGCTGGTCACCTCACATGGCCACCAACTTCAGGAGATTCTCTGACTTTTGAGAGCACAGGCTACAGCGTCGCCTTCTACATCTGCAGCAAAGAAGCAAAGACCTGTGTACTCATGGAGGAGTGCGCCGACAAGACAGTCATTGACTCCTACAACGCCGACCTGTGACTTCGAGGAAGTACAAAGTTCAGCCGAGAGAGTATCATCTACTCCTGATACACCGGCGAACGATACACTGAGCACGCCCAATGATGGGAGCACTCGAGCGACAGCTGAGGCGAGGCAGTCTCGCTAGTTTCAGCAACATCACCCGGAGAAATTTCACGGTGGTACGGATCTCGGAGCAGCAGAGAAGTTTATGAAGAGTCACGAGAAGATTCATGACGTCTTGGCCACACCAGAGCATATGAGGTCGAGCATCTCATCAGCTTCGTTGTTCGGGGAGGCTGATGTTTGTTGGCGTGACATGGTGGCTACGAAGGGGAAGCCCAAACACTGGGTGAATTCAAGGAGAGGTTCAATCAAAAGTTTTTCCCTCCCTCGGTCAGGAATATGAAGAGGACCAAGTTTCAGAACATCCGACAGGCGGCTGACGAGACAGTGATGCAATATATGGGCCGATATTTGCAGTAGATGGACTATGCCGGACGCAAAGCTGATACGGACGCTGACCAGGCCTACTACTTCATGAATGGCCTGTTGGGTGAGATTGGGTCTATAGCGGTGACCACAAGCTCAGGGACTTTACAGGAGGCATACGAGATGAGTTTGGCCAGTGAGACTTTTCTGAGCACGCGCACTGGTACAGTAGTAGGAGCTCCACCACCAGCACAACCAAATGTCAGACCCGGAGGTGATGGGAGGAGGAAGAGACCTAGACAGTGGAGGTCGAGGGATCGAGCTCAGAGTGTGGGGTCTGTTGCATCTCCACCTCCTACTGCTCGTATTGCACCAATACCATATGCTCCAGTACAGAGTTATATTAGCACGCCACAGCTACCGACACGGTCAGGTTCTCAGCGACAAGATGAGATCGAGGAGGATGAGGGCGATTGCGGTGGCGTGGACATCGCGACGTCCCCAATTTTCCACGAACTGTGCCCCGCCCGGCCTAAGCCCACGTGGACCCCCGAGCCAATCTCGCAAGGTCAACGCAAGCCTAGTCAGCCTTCCAATCCATCATTATAAGTAAATTCAAACTTTTAAGTTGAGTTATTTGTATTTTTCAAGTTTTACAATTTAGCGGAAGCAAGTAATACATTAAATAACTCAAAAATAATCGTAAAAGAGTTGGACAACCTAATTGTGGAACCCTGCATAAGTATATCATTATCAGATGAGAGTAAATACAAGATATACATGCCCAAAATCTCAGTGTTTTTTAAAACAAGTATATATAGTAATACAAAAGATTCACCTAGCTATGGAGCCTTCCCCTTGCTGGACCGTGGATCTGCACTCAGTCAAACACAAGAATGACGAGTCCAGGTAAGTAAAAGCCAGTAGGATCTAAACAGTAATTCAAGATAAAATGAAGCAGTCTAAAAGTCATGCGGATAGAAAGAAAACTGTACGAAATGCATGATAATAAGACTGTAAAAACAATGAAAGTACAACGAGAAATGAGTGTTAAAGGAAACAATAGAGAGGTGCCCAAGTAGTCCAAGACCACCGAATGCGGGTGTCACGTCGGGGTCAAGTGACTCGAGGTCATGGCCCCGGTTGCAAGCCGACAACCACTCCAATCATAGACACGAGTATGACTCACTTGGCCCTCGGACACTCATAAGTGGGTGGGAATTTCAAGAAAATGACACAGTGCAACATCAATAAAATATAAGCTAAAATGAGCTATTGTGCATTTCCTAGTTGGTTTTACTTAACTCGAGAAATCGCAAATCGTCCTCAAGACGTCCCGCTCACGCCTCGATATGCGCACCTGACACCCGACTATTGCATCATAAGTCCCTGGTGTCCATTTATACATTTTAGAGCTAAGTTGCTACGTCATACAAATCATAACTAAATTAGGTGTAGTAAACCTCACCATGGCCTTCAAAATCCATTTGAATCCATCGCGTCGTCGAGCTTCGTCGAAGTCACGCCTCTCGTCGAGGATCGATCGGTCCGACAACGCGCCACCGCGCCGTTGCTCCACGTCGTTCACCGCGCGCCGCCGCCGTCGGCCGCGCCACCGCCGTTCACCGCGCGCGCGCCGATCCCGCCGGAGCTGCTGCTCTGCGAGCTCTCGCCGGCGTCCCGATCCCTGGAACCACCGTCCGCGACTCTCGCGCGCGCCGCCGCCAAGCATCCCGCTGGTCCGCCGTTGATGCTCGCGATCCCCGCATCCGCGCCGGCCAACGCGCCACGCGCGCTGCCGTGCTGCTGCAGCTCGTCCGCGAGCTCCCTTGCGCGCCGGCTTCCTCGCTCGCTGCGCGCGCACCTCGAGCCGCCGCGCGCGCTATCGATTCGTCGCCGCGATCGCGCTGCGATCGCTCGCCGGCCGTTCGCGCTTCACGTCGCCGTGAGCCGCCGTCCGCGACCTCCAGTTTCGCTGGAGCCGCTGCTCCTCACCGGAGCTCCGCCGCGCTGCTCCTCTCTCTCTCTCTCCGCCGTCTCTCTATCTCTCTTTCCCACTCTCTCACTTCTTGATGAAGAAATCAAATGTGTCATCGAGATTCGTGCGGAGCGAAACTCGAGGCACATCAAAAACATATTTATTCAAATGCTTTCCTTAAAAATTGGGCAGCGCGCATCTCGAGGCACTATAAATATTCACACCACTACCACCTCATTTCACAATCTCGACACTCGCGCCACACGCATTACGAGGTGCATCCAATGTATATTTTTTAATGTGACCACATTAAAACCACTATAGCCACTATAGCCACATTAAGCCGCTATCTCGGTCCCACGTCGGCACGCGACTCGAGGCGCGTCCCCGTTCGTGTTTCGGCTCACCAAATTCCTCGCGTATACCAACTCGTAAAATAGCTCAACAATTAACATTATAATCGCAAATTGGATATTACTAAATAATACACACATCACAAAAAACTATCATACTTCGGTGTCTCCACCCGAGATTCGGACATACGTATTCCGACGAGTGGATCCCACATATGACCCTGACCTGGCACATGGCACAAGTCAAATTTTCGGGCCGTTACAGTGACGTTTTGTTTTAATTTTAAATTCTAGACAAATAAATACGTAGTTTTGCATGACTTGCATGGTTTATAGTGGATATGCATGGGTTGTCCCCTCGAGATACGTGCGTGACGTTTGCATGAATTATCAGCCTTGAGATACGTGTGTCGTTTGCATGGGTTGTTGTGACGACCCTAGTTCCACAATCCAAAATTGGTCCTCGCCCAGCCTATACTTACGTGGATCCTCCGAGCCCGTCTCGTTGAGTCACGCAAGCCTAGTCAACCTTCCTTTACCATTTACTATTTATCAAACAATTAAAGTTGAGTTAATCAATTAGTGAGTTATCATAGTTATAGCGGAAGCAATTAAACTAAATGAAAACCCCAAAGACACACAAGTTAAGACAACCTAGAGTGTGGAAACCCCGAATATGTATGTTATTATCAATGAACAGTCAGAGGTGAGTAAACACAAGATATACATGTCTAAGAACGCTCAAAAACCTAAATCCCAGTGTTTCAAAACAACTATATCTAATAATACAAAAAGAATCACATATGTCAGACAAGTGGAAAGAACTGCTCCAGTATCCTCAAATGATATCTCCTAGCTGTGGAGCCTTCCCTTTGCTAAACTGTGGATCTGCATTCCGTCAAACACAAGAATGACGAGCTCATGTAAGTAACGCGAAGCAGGACATATATACAACATTTCGAAATAAATAAATCAGTATAATTCATGCAGATAGAAAGAAATGAACAGGTAACACGTGAATATAAAAGACTGTAAATAAATCAATCGATAAGTGAAGGTCCGGAATACGAAAATCGAATAGCAAGGAGTCCCTACCAAAAGGTCATTGAGGCTCGGCAAAAGCCCAGCAGACTCGGGTTCAGGACGAGACACAACCTACCAGCCCTAACCCTTGCGACTATGAGATATCCACAGACTCGGATAAGTGCCCCTAACGTACACTCAATTGGGAGATATCAACGGCGTCCAGATAAGAGCTCACATCACAGATAAATAGTACTCATGACTCACTTGCCAATGGACCACTCAACCAATGGAAATTTCAAAAGAAAAGATGAACAGTGCAATAACAACAAATTAAAGCTCAAGAAATAACTATAATAAAATTCCTCACTGGTTTACTTACAACCAATCCAACCCAACGTTGGTTACGAAGCCTTAAACATTGTTCCCCGGCTTTCACGTACTTCAACAAGTCCTATTAAATCACGAAGTCACGTTTTTAAGAGTTACAACTCCACTTGAATACTAAACATTCATATTACAACTTACAATGAGATTAAAACTCATTTTCAATCTCATAACGGAGTTCAAACCACTCAATAACTCTAACACCTCTTTTTAGAGCTCATTTCCATTTTTTGATATCTCTCAATTAGAGTCTCATTGTATCACTAACAATTTCATTCACCTCCATTTCATGATCAATTCATTTCATTAACTAATTCATTTAGTTCATTACTTTTTGCCATTTTCACAACTATTTTTCGCCAATTTAAAAGTTGTACCAAGGTCCGAGTTTAAGTATCACTCAAAGTAGGATATATAAAGATTTTAAAAAGTTCAACTTTAGTTATTTTGGATAACAAATACCCATTTAAATCATTCCTCAAAGTTGCTAAGCAACTGTCATATGTGGACAGTTTTGAAGCATACTAATATGCTATGTTTTACATTATTTTTCATTGATCAAACAAACTCCAATGGCCACAATTTTTATTGATCATCAAAGTAGGTTATACTAAGACTCAAACGAACATATTCGCAAGTCAATCGGACCTCATTTGATGTCCAAATCAATTTATCAATATGCCTACTCAAAATAGTTAAATACATGATAGTGCAGTCTTAATTTTTAGCCTCCTTTTCGGCCTTTAAAACACTATCAAACCTTCTCCAAATCAAAATCTGATTTACATGGATTAAGTTTGATCTATAAATACGAAAACCCATAAATATTTTCGCTCAAAAACCTTCGTTTAATTGCTCAAATCATTCCAAAGTAGCCTAAAAACTGGACCGCATAGTGCATTTATGCAACCATTTTGACTCCAATTAACCTACGAAACCATTTCGAAACCTCAAGCTGATTTTAAGGGACTTAATTTGATATATAAACATCAAAACAAATGTGTAAATTCGACAAAAATTCAACGTTTAATCCCTCAAAGTCATATCCCAACATAACATGAATCAACAACATCAAATTCAAGTATATGACTAAGCTATGTTGATGGACTTACCTAGCTTGATGTTCTTGCAAGCTTGATCACCACCACTTCTCCTCTCTCCCTTGAACACTCTCTCCAGCAGCTCTTCTTTCCTCTCCAATGATGAGAATGAAAGAATTATCAACACTTTGACTTATATGTATTGGATAAAGATTGAACTATGACCACACATCCATTTGTGCACATATATCTCGAGGCATGTCTAATGGACCACCTTCATACAATTATCAACCAAGTCATGCACAAATGACTCACAAGTTGACTCCATTGACCTCTTGATTTATCAATGTGCATCTTGAGACACATCATGTGGTCATTTTAATTTTTCACTACTTAGACCCATTTAATTCCACATTAAAATTGGTCACACTAAAGCTAGTTAAAACCTTAATTAACTCACATAAAACTTACCTCATAGGCCGCTACCTCGGTCACACGTGGACACGCAACTCGAGGTACGTCTCCGCTTGCCTCGACACCGATACGCCCGCGTATATCTTAACCGCACATTTCCCAAAACTGATTAGTTTAACTTGTTCAATCATGTATAATACATAATACACATTACAATCATCAAACAAAAATAGCATACCTCGGTGTCGACTCCCGAGGTTTGGACATACGTATCACGACAAGTGGGTCCCACGTACGACCCTGAAATGACACGTGGCATGAGTTATATTTTAGGGTCGTTACAGTTGTCCACCTCGAGACATGTGTGTAACGTTTGTATGGTTTACTTAGATTGCACGAGGTTACATGGGTTGTCCACTTCGACATACATGCGTGACCTTTGCATGGTTTGCATGGATTGAACGAGTTTGTAGGAGTTTTCCACCTAGAGATACGTGCGTGACGTTTGCATGGATTGCACGATGTTGCATGAGTTGCACACCTTGAGGTACGTGCGTGACGTTTGCATGAATTGCACGAGGTTGCATAGGTCGCCCACCTCGACATACGTGCGTGGCGTTTGCATGAGTTCTCCATCTCGAGATACATGCGTGACGTTTGCATGGGTTGTCCACGTCGAGATATGTGCGTGTCGTTTACATAGGTTGTCTACCTAGAGATACGTGTGTGACGCGGGTTGTCTATCTCGAGACACGTGCGTGTCGTTAAGTTGTATGGGTTCTCAACCTCGATACGCACGTGTCGCTTGTAGTGGTTCTCATATTTGAGTTGAACAAATAACTCATTTTGAAAAAAAGCTATTCATACAAAATAGAAAGTGTTTGAATAGCTCTTTTTCAAAAGGAGTCATTTATACAAGTTCTTCCACCTCATCAAACTACCACGCCACCTCATCATCAATGGCTCATTTTCAAAAGGAGACATACATTACATTACTTTTGTAATTTCAAAGTAACCCTCCTTATTTAGTGAATAAAAAAGTATAGCCACATTACTTTTGTGAAAAATACCCAATTATTTGTGCCTTTTTATATCTAGGACGACCATCAAAGAAGAAGAGGAGAACCACTAAGAAGGGTTGGACGGCCATTGCGCCCATTAATTATTTTGGGTTGCGGCTTTCCAAAGCCACTTTTATTTACCAAAACAAGTAACCAAATTATGGACCAATTGGGTTGGAACATCTGTGGTTCTGTGGTGTGTGAAATGTACAAGACAATGTTGATGTAGGACCAACTCAATTGCCACTGGGATCATTGTCATCTGCTCATAGGACCAAATAGACGGCTCATTGGTTTGAGAGTAAAAAGTCATGAATTTAAATTTTGGTATAGGAAAAAATTGTTCTTTCCTCTATGTAGCTACCTCAATTAATTTGGGACAGAGGCTATATTGTTGTGGTTGTTATTGTAATAGTAGTAATTAAGAAGATTAGAGTACATTAGAGTTCAAATGCATACAATAGGGACAGCTATTTGAAATACGTTGAATCATATACATCACAAGTGTGCCATTAAACATCTCCATGTATATCCAACGTCTCCCTCCACGTTCCAACATTGTGGCAAATACTATATCAAAACTCATGAGATTTCTTTGTCAAATTCTTCTCAATAATGCTATATAGAACGCTATCAATCGATGTGAACTTCTAACGTTTATTCAATCCCAACCTATCCTTTAGTTTGTCAATCTCCTCCACCCACGCTTCCGTGGGGCACCCTCCCAAGTCCCAACATATGCCTGCCCCTAATAAGCCCTCCAAACATTCCAAATTCTTTCAACTTTTTCAACTGCCCAACCCCACTATTAATTCAAAGGGAGATGCTAGGGTGACCTGGTGATCGTGTCCATCCATTCGCATATCGCGATATGCGTGCACACACATCGATGTTCGATGGATGAACAGTATCGGTGAGTCATCTTAATATTTTCTTAATTCAACCAACCAACCAATTGGATGACCAATGATCCGGTATGAGATTTGAAGTTAAGAGTCATGGTTCAAACTTGGATGCAAATAGTTATTTCTTTCCTATAAAAAAAAATATTTTCCTAATTCAAAAACAACATTTTAGCAACAAAAAAAACCAAATTTCCCATTTCAAAAGTTCTCTCTCTAGTCTCTACACTACATAATTTACATAACATACCAAAGTTCAAACTCTCCGAGTGTAATTAATTACATACATAGATTATATATATACAGTCAATTACGAATCACTAATCAACATGTAGTGACTATGGCCACTTTGTTGCCGTTGTAGTCCTCGCCGTTAGCGTTACTGTTACCGTCTCCTTGCCATGACCAGACAATATCTTTCAGTGCAGGCCTGGCCTCCTCTTCGCAGAACTTAACGTACTCAAGCGTATCTCCAGACGACTTGGAGAGTTCAACAATGGCGACGTGTGGGGCCACCTCGAACACCTCCGCCGTCACAGACAATCTCCCCTTCCTCCCCTCCTCTGCTCCTTGCATACTCACCTTGAATTCCTTCATCCTCACAACTCTATATCGAAACTCCTTCGCCATCCCTTCCAATTTCGCCATAATCGTCGACGCAGAACACCGCGAAGTAAACATCGACCCCGTCTTCCTTTTGTTCTCGAACAAACTCGATAAATCAAACCCTGACGACATCGAGGATATCAGCTCGAAAGCGTTGAAAAAGGGAGGCGTAGACGTTGATTCTAACGACGAGATCAACGTGGATGATGATTGATGATGATAATCTTCTTTGATTGAAAATGCCCATGGCCTTGTGAACCCCTTTTTGAACCACGATATTTGCATGATCTCTGCAATTGAAATTCTCTTCGCCGGATCTGCAACCAGCAATTTCGATATCAATCTCTTCGTCTCAGAAGAGAACCACGGCGGGTACTCGAATTCCGCTTTAAATACCTTTCTGTACATGTACATAATGTTCTCGTCTCGGAAAGGGAGAAAGCCAGAAAGCAAAACATAGAGAATAACACCACAAGACCAAATATCTGCTTTAGATCCATCGTAGCCTTTCTTTCTTAAGACCTCCGGAGCCACGTAGGCCGGCGTCCCGCACTGCGTGTGAAGCAGGCCGTCGTTGCGGAGCTGCTCCGGCAGAGCAGACAGACCGAAATCCGAGATCTTCAGATCTTCATTTTCGTCTAGTAACAAGTTCTCCGGTTTCAGATCTCGATGAGAGACGCCTCGGCTGTGGCAGAAATCGACGGCGCTGATCAATTGTTGGAAGTACTTCCTGGCTTGGTCCTCTTTCAATTTTCCTTTGTAGACTTTTGCGAAGAGTTCGCCTCCTTTGACGTGCTCCATCACGAAGAAGATTTTGGTCTTTGTTGCCATGACTTCTTTTAGTTCGACCACGTTCGGGTGGCGAACGAGGCGCATAACGGAGATCTCTCTCTTGATTTGGTCCATCAGGCCATCTTTCCTCACTTGGTCCTTGTTGATCACTTTGATTGCCACGCTCTCGCCTGATTTTATGTGCTTCGCGTAGTATACCTTGCCGAAGGTCCCCTGCCCCAATAGCCTCCCCATCTCGTACTTCCCGAACAGAACATTGTGCTGCTGCTGCTGCTGCTGCTGCTGTTGTTGTTGTTGTTGCGGTTGCTCCATTGATAGAACCAAAACGAATCAATACAAGATTAATAGGAGAGAGGGATTTAGCACATTTTGATTTTTGAAGGTGCGGCGCACCTGGTTTGGGGACGAAGCACCTAGGAATTTAAAGGAGTTTAAAATGGAGGGATCCAGAGAATAAATTTGAGGGAAATGTGGGATTGGCCCGCGGAAGGGTGAGTGGGGGCTGTATCGTGTGGGTTGGGGAGTTAGGTTGGTTAATTCACTTTTGTAGGAGAGTGTGACTTGTACTGCAGGAAGATTGGTTCTTGGTAACCGAGCTCTCTGGATACGAGGTGATTGGCCCTTGTTTGGGGACTTGACGTTTGACCGGTGCCTTATTGGTACTGCACTCTCGGCCGCGCTGTAGTTTGATCTGGAGGACCACCTTGTTGACTGACACGTGTTTGAATGAGTGATGGAGCATTGAATAGGTTTGCCTTTTTTTGTTTTTTTTTTTTTGGAAAACTGTTACAATGATATGTCAAACTCACACCCACTGACTTCACATGGTAACATGCGTTTTTGAAAGCAGTTCGTGTATGTTTCGAAATGCACATGTCACTGCCCCAAATTTCGAGGCAAATCGAGCACCGCCACGTCGCCGAACGCGTCACCAGGCCATATCATGTCACTTACACATCTGTCCATGACGACCCGCGAACTAATCATCTTATCATCCAACTTAGTCAATTTCGTTGTTTAAAAGATTATTTTGTCGAAATATTAAGTTAAGAAGTTTTACAACATAATCTGTTTATTTTGATTCTTTTTAGGTTATTTTTAATAGCATAAGTCTTAATAATATGCGATTAAAATAATATAAACGAGTTTTGCATTAATTAACAACTTATAGGGTGAAAATCCGATAAAAGCATACCATGTATATCAATAAAGGCGACAAAAGGTATAATAAGTGTCAATATACATGTATCATGAAATAAGTCTCCCAAAATTATCCAAAAACAAGTATATATATAAATATAAACACCTACGAGTGAAGCCAATGGAAGCGCTCTAGATCAGAGGTAGTCGCTAAGCACCGCTTTCCCCTGGCTCGTCGTAGGATCTACAATTCGCCATAAAAATAACGACAAATTCCAGTGAGTAAATCCCAGAGAAATTCAGTTAGTATTCACAAGAAATCCAAGAAAACGACTACAATTTATGCATATAAAGTAAATGAACGAGAATGTGTGACGGCCCCTTCTACGAAATAGGGCACCGCCCGGCCTCATCCCGTAATCAAGTCTTAATCCTAACCACATAAGAATTAATTACGTATTTGTCAGCCTTTCGTCCCTCGTCCCTATAATACAATAAAAGTCGAGTCATACAAAATGAGATAGAAGAGTCGCCGAGATGCTTAGAGAAAGTCGATGATCTTCTCTTTCCCTGGTCTAGTACTGCTCGATGGACCTACACCCATCGTCACAAACTAGACGGTGAGTATAGTGATATTTAAGTAATAACTGGAGAATTCTATTCTACATTTTCAAAATATAAGATAGGTATTTAAAAGAATAAATAGCGAAATAAATTGTTGAAACAAGTAATGCAAGTAAATACCATAGTTAAAAATGTAGAGACTCACACAGGCTAAGTCGAGATGATCTATGGAGTTGTGCTCAACATATTCCACACCGAAAGCGGAGTTGCGCTCTACGCATATACATCATCTATCTCATTCTTGCCGATCGCCCCGAGTCTCATAACTCGTGTGCCGCGCAAGTGTAGTGGTGAGTGTCCGAACCCCGGTAGACCCATGTCCCCGTGAACCGCGCATCTCTTGTGCAATGGACACTAGATAATCCCAGTTTCCAAAGACAAATAATTTCAAATCTCTAGGATTCCAAAACTAGATAGGCTACAAAGCCCAAAGAAATAGAATACAAGTCTAATCAAATCCAAATTATTCCAATAGCCTGTTTTTCATCAATTCTTTACCGAAAATGACATCAAGAGTAGGAATTGGAATCAATGAAATATTTCACAAGGCATCATGTCACAATATTTAATCATGAATAGAAACAAGAACAACATGATGTGAGATTACACGTAGCAATGTCTACAAATAGACCAATAAATCGATAAAAGTGAATGAAATGAAATATAGAATTCTCACAGCTTTACTTACAATTCACACGCTTGTCCTAGCCTATCCGATCTTTCGGCACTCCGAAATGTGTTACCAAACTCCTGGGATCTCCGCTTAATCCCCTGGAGTTGTTTGACAGGTGTTAGAGTGTGTTTGGACCCATTTATAGTGTTTAGACCATTTTTGGACTTGGTTCATTTTTAGTACTGGCTGGGATATTAGCACGCTAATTGTGAACAGTAACGCTAATTGCCATATTAGCGCGCTACCTCGGCTGTCTAGCGCACTAACTTTTGACATTAGCGCGCTAAATTTTCTACCTAACGCGCTATGTACAACAAAACTCAGAATTCTGCACTTCGAATTATGGGTTTTTTCCATACATAGGCCATGTTTTCGCCTTAGGGACCCTCATACATGTTACATGAGGTCTGTAACATCCATCCCAACGTACACCAGCAACCACAACATGAAATTTATGAATTCACAAAAGTTATGGTGTGGAGAGGTTACCCCGCTTGTTGTTCTTCTTCTTCTTCCTCACCAAACCTTCACTGATTTTCTCACTTTCTTCCTCTCCTAGATAACTCCAGCAACTACTTTCTTTCTCTCCTCCTTGCACAAACGATTTGATGAAGATAATAAACCATTTTTGTTGACTAATGTTCCATTTGACCATAAATAATGCTATATTTGAACCTTAGTCTTTGATGCATGTGTGAACACATATCTCGATGATTATCTAGTAGATCGTAACTGGCCCGCTCGCTAGAAGAAGGCTGCTAAGGCGGAAAGGCGACACGTTGCATTTTAGGCAAGAAACCGGGCCATTCCCCCCACAACTCGAACCCAGGAGCCACAGGGACACGAAGTACTCCAGCTCATCGAGTTGTGTACCACCGAGCCTGTCTTGGCTCGGTGGTACACAACTCGATGAGCCCGAGTACTGTGTCCCTGTGGGCTCTGTTCGAGCGCGGGGAGGGGGAATGGCCCGGCTTTCGCCTAAAATGCGCCGACGTGGTCGCCTTCCTTCCGCCTTAGCGGCCTTCGGCGAAGCGGGCCGTTACAAAAAGAGGCACCTTTTTGTTGGGATACACGACCCGCCCGCAAGCCTGCCGAGTCCCCGAAAGATGTAGGTAACAGGGCCAATATCAGCCACACCCATACATCCCTCCCTCACCCCCCACGGTTCGAACCCACGCCCTCGAGGGATAAAGGCGTAGGCTCATGGAGCCGTGTACCAACCTCCGAAGGCCGCTAAGGCGGAAGCGACCACGTCGCTTGCATTTTGGCGGGAAGCCGGGCCATTCCCCCTCCCTGTGGACACGCACAGCTCATCGAGCCACTGGGTACCACGAGTACTCGCTCAGGTACACAACTCGAGTTGTGTACCTCGAGTACTTGGCTCGGTGGTCCCTGGCTCGATGAGCCCTGTGCTGGTGGGGGAGAGGGGAATGAAGAATGGCCCGGTTTCGCCAAAATGCAATGCGACGTGGTCGCCTTCCGCCTTAGCGGCCTTCGGGAGCGGGCCGTTACAAAAAAAAAAAAAAAAAAAAGAGGCACCTTTTTGTTGGGATACACGACCCGCCCGCAAGCCCGCCGAGTCCCCGAAAGATGTAGGTAACAGGGCCAATATCGCCCACACCCATACATCCCTCCCTCACCCCCACGGTTCGAACCCACGCCTCGAGGATAAAGGCGTAGGCTCATGGAGCCGTGTACCAACCGAGCCGATCGGCCCGGTTGGTACACGGCTCCATGGCCTTTATCCCTCGAGGCGCGGGTTCGAACCGTGGGGAGAGGGAGGATGTATGGGTGTGGGTCGATACTCGCCGAGTCCCCGAAAGATGTAGGTAACGGGGCCAATATCGCCCACACCCATACATCCCTCCCTCACCCCCTGCGGTTCGAACCCACGCCCTCGAGGGATAAAGGCGTAGGCTCGTGGAGCCGTGTACCAACCGAGTGATCGGCTCGGTGGTCGGCTTTCCGCCTTAGCGGGCCTTCGGGCGAGCGGGCCATTACATAGACTACCTTGTCCCACTTGTCCCTCAAGTCACCATTGAGTGACTCCACATGTTGACTCACCTAACCTCCTGATGGGTTATCACGTGTCTCGATGCACATCAAATGGTTCTTGTTTTATTTTAACTAACTATGTGCACATTAATGTTTCTATTTTTATGTGACCACATTAACCACTAAAGCCACTTACTCAATTCATATTTAACTCAAATAAAGCAAGCTTACCCCATGTGCTGCTACCTCGATCCCTCGTCGAAACGCGATTCGAGGTACGTCTTCGCTTGCCTCGATGCCTATACACCCCATATAAATGAACTAAACAGTTTACACATACACAATACACTAGGCATACATCACAACAAAAATAAAATATACCTCGGCCCTTGCCTCGGTCAATGGACATATCACGGTGTGGGTCACACAGTACGGGTCGTTGATCCTTTTTAAGGAAGTAAACACGGTTAGAGATTTTGGGCCGTTACAGAATGTAAAGCATGAATATAAGTCGCTGAGATAGTCAAGAATATGGAACGCGAGTGTGATGTATAGCTGTTGAGCCCTGGGACGCAAATACTAAACCGAGAAGGCCCTGGAGGCGAGGAAATCCACGCTTCCTCTTTACGGTCGAAATGAAGAATTTTGTTGGTCGAAAGGTAAATTTTCGTCCAACGTCTCAAATGAGAGGAACTCTGTGACATAGGCAAGCCTCACGCCAACCCAATCTCAAGATCATCGACTCGCGGAGAGAAATATCATGCATAGTCTAAGGTATAACCAACACCATAGCAACAATCGGATCGTCATCTACGAGAGAGCTGGAAAAGGGGTCATACCGTCCTTTCGACCATATACAGACACATGCTAGAATAGAGTAAATATGCAAACCAAACTAGCGAAAAGTAATGTGAAATAAATAAATTTACGAAGGAAATAAGTAAATTCTAAGCTAATTTTATCGTGGATTTACTTATCTCAGGCAATCGCAAATATCCTTCCAAAATGTCACGCTCATGCCTCGAGATGCATACCGGACACCCGATTATGGTCTCTTATGTCCCTGGTGTCCAATTATATCACTTTAATTATTTTATAGTCACATTAAGTGAGTTTGCAATGTGGAACCAAAAATTACAAATTTTATTCCAAAAAGGTTAGTTTTAGCACATTTTTAGGGTTATACCAAGGTGTCAAACGCCCAACAAAGCCTTGAAACTCTTTTCTTAACTCTTTCTAATTTTTCATATTTTTCTAAAATCTTTCATAATTTTCAGCTATTTTTATATATTTTAATGTAATTTATGTAATTCGTTTTCATTTAAAATTATTTTTATTTATTTTTTAATGTGTTGGGCTGAACCAAGCCCGGTTCGCCTGGTTCGGCCCAACGAATAGTCTAGGGTCGGGTCGGGTCGACTCGGCCCGACTTACCCGGGCTTGGACAGCCGAGCCCGGCCCGGCTGGGGGGGGGGGGAGTAGCCAGGCCCAGCCCACTTGGCTACCTCTTTCCTCCCTCCCAATTCGACTATCTAGAGACATGTACGTTTTTTTTTTAAAGCAAAACAACAACAATCACCTAATTATCATCAATAACAACAACACAATTACCTAATCACCATTAAAGCATTATTTTTTTCACCAAAAAGTTTACAAAATCAACAAGCACTCACCTCGATTTAAAGATCGTCGCGTGCCACCAAGATGATATAGCATCGCGAGATATGTGAGACCGAGTTGAGAAAGTGATGGAGAGCTTGGTGATGGAGAGTTGGAAAAGATGAGAGCAATGAGAGTGTGTTGAGGTTCGGCTAGGGAGAGGAATAAGAGAAATTTTTCTCCTTTTTTATTTAAATGAGATAGGAGAGAGAAAGTGAGATATGAGTGTGAGTATAGTGATTTGATGAGTGATGTGATGTGATTGTGATGTGACATCTAAACCTTTTACTACCTCATAATCGTGTTACGCACACACCGCGACGTCGTACACTACAACGGGACCAAATGTAATTCTTAACTTTTGCGGCGCGAATTATTAAATAATAATAAAATAAATAAACACTCGCCACACAAAAAATAACAAATTTTACCTCGTTAAGCGTGCTTTAGACTTTTCTGCGACGTCCAAATGGGTCTGAGCATAGGATTATAATATGAAATTTATCAATTAATCAGAATTAATTAAAGCGGGTCGTTATAATACACCTCGTAAGTTATGCATTAAGAATTACGTGCTCACGAAGGTACACCTCAAAGTTACAGCTATTTTCTCGCGGTTCATATCACATTATGTGACTTTGATGCTAAAAGTAGTTGTCATTTTGACATTTCTAAAAAATATTAAATATGTTATGAAATGGATGGACACTTGTGCATGTATTGTGACGACCCCAGTTCCTTACGACACTTGGCCCCGTCCGGCCTAAACCCACGTGGACCACATGACACGTGGCACGTATACTTTAAAGGTCGTTACAGCTATTATACTATTTTTCCTGTACTAGATTTTTTCACACAGGGTTTTTTCTAGTAGAAGTTTAACGAGACACATTCTTTCAACAAGTGTCATCCAAGGGGGAGTGTTATGAAATGGATGAACACTTGTGCATGCATGTATGTGACCACATTGTGAAGCATGATTCTCACATTGAATTGTAACATCAAGCATGGCTCTCACACTTCATGTAACTTTTAATCCTCTCCAATGTACACTAACTCTTCCATGTATTGTATATGTTGCTTGTGATGTGTTGTATGACTTGTGGTGTATGCATAACTTGTACACATTGTATAAGTACAATTATCATCATCACCAAATGACCTATATAAAGGGTGCCAACCCCATTGTAATTCACACACCGATGTTGGAATGAAATCTCTACATTTTCATCTCTAGCACTCCTCTCTCTTGTCTTATCTTCTCTACTTGTTCTAGTAGTTCTTTGTTTATGTCTTCTATGCTTAAGTCTCTAGCAAGTCCAACTTAATTTATAACACGTTATCAGCATGAAGTTGCTTTACAAAAGAAGGTATTGAAGATCAAGAATAGCTTTTCAAAGATATAAAGCTAAGAATGTATACTTTTTATTAATTTAAATAAGTTCAATTTATTTCCATGTTGTCATGGTTAATTTCTTTTTTGTTACATGCATATTTAATTATGTAAATATACTTTATTCATGCATTATGCATTGTAACGTCACCGACTACCAAAGTATGATCTGTAGTTGCGTCTTGTACGATCTTCTACATCAGAAATCAAAAGTCAATGTGTGACATATAGTTTTTCTCTTAAAACTACAAACGATTAGTTATTGTTCTATTCTTGATTTTATAATACAAATAATGATATAAGTTAGAGTTGATAGTGGGTAAGCCTTGTCCTTGGTAAAGCTAAACATTGAAAGGGAGACGGGTTATCCCGTTCGAGGAGGCATGATATTAAGTAGACTATGTCTCGCCACCCAACCTGGAGGTTGTCCCACCAACTCATACGAATAGTACATTTTGTTTATTAATGAATCAAGTTGTGAACATATATTTAATCATATGTTATGTTTTTACATAAAAAGGGGAAAACTATTTTATATTAAATTTATTTTCAAAATATTATTCAACCATAGTTGGACTTGTTGCCTTATTATATTACCGACAAGAATTACTTGTCATGACAATTAGATACTATAATTTGTGAATAAAACATCTATGCAAGACTATGTTGTGCTGTACAAAATTAAAATCATTTGCCAATATCTCTTTAGAGATTTGAAAAGTGAATATTTCACTTTATATATCTTTTCACCCTATGGAGTTATAAATATATAAATATCAAAAAAAGTAATGCTCCAAAAGCTCAACATGAGCGGTTGAGTCTCAAACTACAAAATTTAATCTGTCAAATATTAATTATAATTCTGCAATTTTAATTACATCTATGTTGAGGCTATGTGGAAATATGACTGATGAGACAATAAAAATAAGGTCAAGTAGCCCACCTCGATTTATTGCTGCAACAAATATCGAGTGCGCACGTCAATCCAATAAATATTAAGGATTGATTTCTTGTCTAATGGTAGCTGAGTAAAATAATGAGGTATTATAAATATAATATCGCTCTCGTCCAATTAGTTCAGCTTCAAATTAAGAAGCATATGTTGCATATAATGATCATGATCGCAATAATAAATTTATGGACGTGGAAAATGTGAAAATATCAGGTAAATGTCGTATTGACAATTCCACCAAAAATTGGAACAAAAGTGGTGCATCGCTACAAAGGGCAAATAATTATTGACAATGAGCGCTCATAATTGTGACATTTTTTTGGTCATATATGAAATGTTATTTTGCCTAAATATTGTCATATATATACCCGAATATTTTTGTGACATTTACCATGCCTTCAAAATCAAAGGCAAAATATTATAAATTTTATCATTGAAAATGGCTCGATAAAATAGGCACATCGAGATGTGTTTAACTTGTGACCTAAATATGAGCGATGAGTTTATGTCTTGTGTATCGTGCTACATGCACGTATATTATAATATAAAAATAAAAATTTCTCGAATTCGAACTTAGCAGAGGCTAATATTCAGGCAATATCTGGTACAACAATTTTATTGTTAATGTCTTGTTCAAAAGAAGTCTACTCAGAATAATAAAAAATTTATCTATATGAATATGATTTAATCTGAGTATAATATTTTCCGCTTTAACTTCTGGAATATTTAAGACACATTAAAACGAATGTCGTCATAAATCAAATGATATTCATAATGTGGAAAGATCTATTTGACTATCCATAATCATCAATAATGCGAAAATATCATAAATTCGCACGGACATCCTTTATCGAACTGGATTTTTTTATCAGCTGGAGATTATCTCAAGGCAAATCAATAGGAGACATATATTGATTTAACTCTCCATTAATTATATTATAAGATGCCTTGGATCCCTAATAGGGAATTTATTTATAGCAAGTTTTGCTAATTGTCACTTTGATGAAACAGTTTTCCCACCATTAGGGGGAGACATAAGCCAATTCAAAAGGAATGACATGAAATTGCTTGAAACACATCAAATTGCATTAAATTTGTTGTATTATGATCCATGTATAAATTAATATGAACTCGAAGTTCAAAGGATCATTCAGTAGCAACAATTTATGAATCAATTACTTGATGCAAGTACTATATACAAAAGAGTGGCAATCATATGCTTCGACAATAAATGGTTCATATAGAAAACGATGTTCATGTGCAACAAAATGCACAAGATATCTCACTCATGTGAACAGGAGGGGGAGAATCAAAATGAGTTATTGGTTAGTGTATTGCACTCTTTTTCCCTTTGCTATGGTTTTATCCCACTGGGTTTTCTTTGCAAAGGTTTTTTTTAATGATGCAATTCTAACTATATTAAAACTCTGTATCTAGATTGATTAGTGTATTGCACTCTTTTCCTTTCGCTATAGTTTTATCCCACTGGGTTTTCCTACTAAGGTTTTTAATGAAGCAATCCTAACATTATTATATTTCATATTAAAAAAATAAATAAATAAATTATGAGAGCAATTAATGTACTCTTTTTCCTATACTAGATTTTTCCTACGGGGTTTTTCTAGTAGAGGTTTTAATGAGACATTTATATTAATTATCTCTAAGTGTATCAATGTGTTGCACTCTTTTCCTTAGCTATGGTTTTGTCCTACTGAGTTTTCCTAGCAAGGTTTTTAATGAGGCAATCAACAAATATTATACTACAAAGCAATATTGTGACGACCCTAGTTTCCCACGACACTGGGCCCTGCCCGGCCTAAACCCACGCGGACCACATGACACGTGGCACATATACTTTACGGGTCGTTACAAATATTATACTCTTTTTCATGTACTAAATTTTTTCCCATAGGGTTTTTTCTAGTAGAAGTTTAACGAGACAAATTCTTTCAACAAGTGTCATCCAAGGGGGAGTGTTATGAAATGGATGGACACTTGTGCATATATGTGACCACATTGTGATGCATAGTTCTCACATTGAATTGTAACATCAAGCATTGCTCTCACACTTCATATTACTTGTAATCCTCTCCAATGTACATCAACTCTTTCATGTATTGTCTATGTTGTTTGTGATGTGTTGTATAACTTGTGGTGTATGCATAACTTGTACACATTGTATAAGTACAATAATCATCATCACCAAATGACATATATAAAGG
This sequence comes from Stephania cephalantha, assembly GCA_039657325.1. Lineage (NCBI taxonomy): Eukaryota > Viridiplantae > Streptophyta > Magnoliopsida > Ranunculales > Menispermaceae > Stephania > Stephania cephalantha. The sequence continues at coordinate 59,647,325 of CM077569.1, forward strand.
GTGTCAAACCCATTGTAATTCACACACCAATGTTGGAATGAAATCTCTATATTTTCATCTCTAGCACTTTTCTCTCTTGTCTCATCTTCTCTACTTGTTCTAGTAGTTCTTTGTTTATGTCTTCTATGCTTAAGTCTCTAGCAAGCCCAACTTAAATTCTAATTGGCTTACAACTTAATTTATAACAAAATAGAAGTATGTCTATAAAGTATGAAGATTTTTCTTTCAAAGTAAAAGAAAATACGAAATAAGCTCTAACTGTAAAGAGCACGAATAAATAATTAATATAATGGATTTGGACTTCACTTCAACAATATTGTTTGGTGGTTAACCTAGACAAGTTTACTTAGTGGCAAAAGTGAATGTGAGGTTGTGTGAATTAAGTGCACAATCTCGAGTTTAATTTTTCAATACAAGTAATCGTGGTGACACTAATATTTTCTTTTCGCAACCACAAAAATTTATTAAATTAGTCAAACAAGTATGGTGATAGGTTAATAAAAAAGAAAATATTGTTGGGTGGTTATATTATTGCTATCATCCCTTTGTAGAGAATGCTCACTATATTTTGTCATGATGATTGGGGTCCCTGGGGAAGACATATAAATGAAAGACAACTGTCCCGTTTTTCTCCAATTAATCAGGAATCGACACCTGACTAAGGTTGTTTTATTTGTCTAATGATGTGACTAATTGAACTGAATATGGCTCCACTAATATTATTCTCTCGCTTTAATTCATCCAATCAAATAAAGTTTTCTTCTTTTCAAAGAAAGACCAATGGGTCAGGTAAATGGACCGGGGCATGGTCAAGTTGTAGCAGCTGGCTCGTCGATCGCTTTCTTTGATCTAGTGAACAAGCTAAGTTCTGGGTTTTTTGTTGAAAAAAACAAAAAAACACTCCTTTTTTTCATTCAAATACTGTTTCTTTTCACTATAACAATTTCGATATTTAATAGAGGTTTTTAAACCCTTATTAAAGAGGGGTGTTATTAAATAACACCTAATTGATAAGAGTTTTAAAAAATCTCTATGTAATACATGTGTTAAAAATTAAAACATAACACATTTTCACATGACATTTAATAACACTCTATTTAATAGAGGTTTTAAAACCTCTATTAAATGCCAAAAATATTCTAGTGAATTTTTAGTTATAAGAAAAATATAATAGCATTTATTCTCCAAAAAAGAAAAGTATAATAACTCTTAGTTTGGCACTGTCATCATATATATAACGTAGGTTGCCCTTCTAACAGTATATAATAGTAATTGCATATTGCTCTATGCGGATATTAAGATTAAAAATTTTATTTGCTTTAGATTATCTCTCTAGCTTAATTACAGATCTCGAGCTACCGCTGATTTTTTTTTTGATGAGTGGTGGTTCCAACCACTACCTAAATATGTAAAGATTGTTATCATTTTTGTTGCAATACATCTCTCTCAACACTTGTTGGTGGACTTGTGCAGCTGATGAATTGGTTATTTTCTATAAGTTTTTCAATTTAGTAGATCGAGAGTTTGTAAATAACTACTGGGACGATATATTTTGTTTTTTGAGTTTTTTGGTTTTGACTAGAGCGCCAAGGGGAAAAACGAATCAAGGCTTTTGTTTTTTGGTTGCAGTTGCTTTTTGTTTTGCATTGGTTTGAATTGTCAGCTGTTTTTAGGTGCCAATAAGAGCACAGGGGTCTGTAAATATCTGCTGTAAGGGTGCATACCCCCACATGTTTTTTCGTACATATTACTTTTGATATTTACAACGTCCTTGCATCTAAAAAAAATTTAGTATGTAGTTTGTCTTCTTTTGTTGAAAGTTTTGATTTTGTCTTCATTTTGTTAGTAGTTTTAATTTTTATTCCCTTCGTTGGAAATTTTGTTTGTCATTATGTAGTTTTAGCGGTGTTTGTGTACTGTCAACATGTTTTTCGAAGAAATAAGGAGTGGTTAGAATTATGGAAAGAAGCAAAATGGAGTAGATGGGAGACCGGTTCCCACATACAACAAGAGCCATTACAAACACAGTGGTGCGCATTAGAGAGGGGTTGGGTGAAGTGCAACACGAACGCGGCTATTTTTGAAGCAAATGACTTAGTGGGCATTAGTGCAGTGATCCGTGACTCGAATAGAAGATTGTTGCATGGGAGAACTAAAGTGATGTAGAGTAGATGTGATCCAACAGAGGTGGAAGCAATTGCAATAAAAGAAGCCCTCAGTTAGATAGATGGGTTGAACTTTGGGCGTGTGGAGTTCAAATTTGATTCTCTGCAAGTGATCCCGAATTTAACAAAATCGAGTACAAACATACTTGAACTATGAGCTTTAGTAATGGAATGTAAAGTGTTGCTGCAAAATCACGGAACTTGGGTGGTACACCACGTAGGGAGACAAGCGAATACGATTGCTCATCATATGACAAGAAATTCGCGAAGTCGTGGTGCTATTAGTTATTGGAGTGAGACACTGGATGATATACTAGCTTTGCTATAACCTTGTAACTTATGTACTCATCTTCAATAAAATGTTGATTGAAAAAAAAAATCGTTGATTGCGCACTGTTTCAATGTTACAATCGCATTCAAAGTCAAATTCATGGCACATAAATTTTTTTTTTGAATAAATAGAATTAGCGAATTATTGATGATTATGGTCTCACATTGAATCATTAATGATTAATAAAATTTTATTTTCCTTAAAAAATGTTCTTTCCTTTATATTTATTTTATTTTTATTTTTGATAAAAAAATTCTTTTTCCTTTATTATTATTGAGCATAAGCTGTCTAAGTCTAATAATTAATAACTCGAAATAAAAATGACTTTCTTAAAAGTTAATATAAAAATATGGGATAGTAAAAACAGGACCCCACGTGGATCACTCCATGTTTGTGACGTTTTTATGCTGAAAATACATCCCTTGTGACATCTGGAGAATATTCTACTATTAAATAAGGAAACTAATTAAGCAACTATAATCATATATACACCAATAATGCAATCTGCGCGCTCTCAGTTGGCCATGTGTCGAACAAGTTCAAAAGTTGACTGTTGAAGTCTAATCAACGCGGGATGTAACATGACCATCGATTTTCAGTTGACATTGACAACAACGCTTTATATTTTCGGGGAAAATCCTTCCGTAATACACTTCAACATTCTCACTAGTGACTACATTCTCTTACAAGCTTTCCAAGAAAATCGAGATTTAAAATTGTCAATCAGATCGCGATGTATAATCCAACGAATGAAAGGAACTTTGTTAGTGGAAGTGTGTTCTTCAAGTATGTTTCCAAAATCACTTTCATTGGCGTCCAAGTTGCTCCATATCACGCGTGATTTGCCACTCGATGGGCCACGTTGCTTGATGTCATCATTCATTGATTGAAAGTTAATGTGTGATTTTCGAAAGATACCACCTTCCACCAGCGCCGTTTGAATGCCTTAAGCCAATAGTTTTTGATTTCGGTGGGATCTCACACACTAATTTTCTTTTTGGATGATAATTTGGTGATACATGCACTTTCATACTTAATCATTTGTCAGATAATGTTTATAGTTCCTTGGACTGTGCATGGAAATGTATAAGAGTTGTGCATCAAAGAAAATAGATTTGAACTCGGAACTATTTCGATTACATCTTAAACTAAGGGGACATAAGTTACATAGCTCGCGTGTATCAGTGACCGTAACACTGCTACATACCATTCATGCAAGTGGATAACTCACTGATTTAATATTAACTATGTGGTTTTGTATGAGAGGATGGGGGAGAGCAAATTAAGTTGGTACCTTTTTTTATTAAAAAACTACGTACTAGCTTCTATGTACTAGGTAAATCACAAATTGTCCTCGAGGCTCGTCATAATATATAGGCGATTCGTACGTGATTTATCAAATTATGAATGACTCGTCTAATTAAAAAAAATCAATGACTAAGTAATTCAAGAGCTGCTAGACTATACACCAACCTAATTATACTTATAAAGTTTTTTTTTCATTTATGAAAAAATCTCATATTTACTATAGGATATATATCCCCATATAATTTGCCTACTATATCTTTTTAATATCATAATTCAAGAGTTGCTAGACTGCACCTTTCCCTTCAATATTTATTTATTTATATATATTAAGAGCATATATTAATTATCTCTAAATTTGAATTAGTTTATAAGGAAGCTTTATTAGTAGTTGTATATTAATTTGGACTCTATATATTTACAAACTCAAATATTATTGTACTTGAAAATGATATTCATGATAATATAGTAAGAAAATCAATTAATTAAAGAACGCCACATGTATAACCATATATATGCAGAAACGTAGTTTCTTATTATTATTTTTGTACAAAAAAGTCATATAGTTTATTTGATATAATCATTTCCTCGATCGTCTGCCTTAATCTTAATCAATCAATTAATTGTTAATTGGAAACTGATCAAGAGTCCGGACAAAACACACTAAATTCAACTTTTATTATGACTAGCTAGGAACTATATGTTGAATTAATAATTTGCTTAGTATTAATTGGGGCATAGGGGGTCCAATTTGACGCGAGGAAGCACTTAAAGGACACGCACATACAAATACAACTATACAATATATTTATCGTACATGGACAAATATCTTGATTATAAAAATTGGTTATAATGAATATTTGTTATTGCAAAGCTCCAAAATAATAAAAAGCTAAAGCTTATCTCTTTTTTTCTTGCCTGTGATATGTTTAAATAACTGATCTTAAAATTTGTGACTTGGTCACCATGTCGGCACATCCATGGAAAGGCTTGGAGATGAGAGTTAAAAGTAAGGAAATAATGCGTTACATGTCGGAAATGCAAGAGTGTTATTGATAGGCTACAGTTACAGAGCGGGGAATTCACTGAGGATAGTAGCAGAATTAAGCAGGAAATAGTGGACTTCTATAGATGTTTGTACAAGGATGAAATGGATAGCACGTGGGAGATCCATGACATCGACTGGGGTTCTATCTCAACCAAGGAGGCGACACACATTGAAAGGCCTTTTTAGAAGATGAGGTCTGGGCGGCGGTCACCTCGTGCAATATGGACAAAGCTTCTGGTCCCGATGGCTTCACATTCGCATTCATTAGGCATTCATATTATGAACTTCTTTGAAGACTTTCATACTAATGGTGTGATCAGCCGGAACATGAATGAAACATTTATCTGCTTGATCCCCAAGGGCTCCCAGGTAGGGTGTTTAGAGGACTTCGGGCCAATCAGCTTGGTTACATCGATGTACAAGTTATTGGCGAAGGTCCTTGCGCATGGCTTAAGGACTGTTCTCAAGCAGACAATTGCCAAGGAACATAATGCATTTGTTCCAGACAGACAGATGCTGGATTCAGTGCTTACTGCTAGCGAAGTAGTAGAATATGTCAGGAAGAGGGGAGTGCAGGGTTTTGTTCTTAAGCTGGACTTTGCCAAAGCCTATGACCGTGTTGACAGGAAATTCCTGGATTATGTGCTACACATAGGGGTGGGCAAACCGCGGTTTGGTGGTGAAAACCACCAAACCGCGACCAAACTGAGGGTTTGCGGTTTGGTCATTTTGCAAACCACCACCAAACCGCGAACCACCAAAACCGCAACCAAACCGACCGCAGCTTGGTTTGGTCGGTTTGGTTCATGTTTTTCTTGTTACATGTTTTCCAAAAAAAAAAAAAAAAAAAAGTGGTAGGAGGCGGCGGTGAGAGATCACTTTGGTAGGAGATGGCGATGGCGACTGGTGGGAAGCGGCAGTGACGACGACTAGTGGAAGGCAGCAACGGATGGCCTCAACTGGTGGCGCGAATATGTTTAGGATCTTGAGATGGAGATGAAAAAATGAAACGGTTGTTGTTTATATTGGTTAAGGTTAAGTTGTTTATATTGGTTAAGGTTTTAAAATGTGAATTAAATAAATTTACTAAATTACCCTCGGTTTGGTTTGGTGAACCGCGATTTTGCGGTTTTCAAGTTTTTCAAACCGCCCCCAAACCGCGAGTTTTAAAAACCAAACCAAACCATACGGTTTGGGCGGTTTTAGGGAAACTGATGCCCACCCCTAGCTACACATAAAGGGATTTGGTGAGCGATGGCGCACATGGATGAATGGTTGCGTTTCAACGGCTCACTACTCGGTCCTCATCAATGGGCGGCCTGAAGGTAGCTTTAAAGGACAAAGAGGTTTGAGACAGGGAGACCCATTATCACCTTTCCTTTTCATCCTGGTGGCCGATGTCATGAGGCGAATTTTGGACACGGCTAAGACCAATGGAACGATTGAAGGATTCAAGGTAGGCAGAGAAGGTGTCCACGTCACTCATCTCCAGTACGCTGATGACTCACTGTTGTTCGTTAAGAACACGGAAGGTGCAATTGAAAGGGTCATGCAGCTCGTCTAGGCTTCTGCTCAATTTCGGGCCTCAAACTGAATATGTCCAAGTATAGCCTCCTTCGGATTAATGTGTCGGATCATGCAGTGCTACAGGCGGCGGAGAGTACCCATTGTCAAGTGGGGGCCTGACCCATGAAATACCTAGGTGTGCCGTTAGGGGGTTCTCGTTAGAAGCGACTTTTTGGGAACCGGTCCTTCATAAAATCGCTCGTCGGTTGGATGGGTGGAAGAGAGGTTTTTTGTCCAAAGGAAATCGAGTCACTTTAATATCATCAGTACTCGACTCCATCCCGACTTACTTCATGTCACTCTTTCGGCTCCCAATTGGTATTGCCAATAAAGTTGAAAAGATGATTAGGGACTTTTTATGGAAAAAATGGGATGGGAAATCATCTTGGCCGTTAGTAGCTTGGAGTCAAGTGAAACTCCCCAAACGACTTGGAGGACTCGGTATTGGAAACCTCCTCACACGCAATACGGCACTCGCATGTAAATGGCTCTGGCGTTTTCAAAACGAACCAGGTGCGTTTTGGGTACACGTGGTTAGCAGCATCTACGGAACAGAGGCAAATGGGTGGGATACAACGACGAGGTTTATACCCTCTTTCTGAGCCTCGTGGCGCTTCATTACTAACCGCAGATCTGAGTTCATCAAAGGTGTGGTTTTCGTGCTAGGAAATGGTATGAGAATCCGCTTCTGGCAGGACACATGGAATGGGGTCCGGTCGTTCGCTGAAGATTTTTTCGGGTTTGTTTGCTTTGATGCGCAACCCCAATGCGTGCGTTGCTGAAGTTGCCGGTTCGGTCGAGGGTACCGAATGGGATAATTCGTGGTGTTACGACTTTCGTCGAAGGCAGGTGAAGGCGAAATCACTGAATACGCGACACTTACACTTCGGCTTCAGGAAGTATCCTAACCCCACACATGGAGGATAGGCGTGGGTGGGGTGGGACCCATCCCACCTTTTCTCTGTCAAATCTATTTTTCATGGACTTTGTCTTGAAAATTCGTTGGTTTCTTTTCCGGTTCATAACTTAATTTGGAAATCTTGTGCTTCTATGAAGGTTAGGGTATTTGCTTGGATGGTCTGGTTAGGAAAGATCAATACAACGGATGTGCTCCAAAGACGGCTCCCTCACCTCACCCTCTTGCCTTCTCGGTGTTGTCTCTGTTTGTCTCAGGTAGAGTCTATTGACCACTTATTGTTGGCTTGTCCCTTCTCTTGCAGGATATGGGAAGAGATGTCGAGGGAGCTAGGCATTACGCGGTCCAATCCTCAATCTTTGAGGAGCTAGATGATGTATGCAGCCTCCAATTCAGGCGGTAGCAGACGGAACTTGTTATGGAGGGCGGGTTTTTTTGGCACTTCTTTGGGCACTTTGGGGAGAACGAAATCAACGAATTTTCCAAGAGAAAGACAATACATGGGAGGGGGATTAGGAATCTACGAAGCGAAACGTCGCATTGGTCATGTATGGACACAAAGACTTTACGGATTGGTCGTGGCAACAGTGGCATGGAGATTAGTCGTTATTTTGTTGAGTTTTTGGTGGATTTTTGACTCGGGTCCTAACATACGGGCATTTAGTGGTGGTATAAAGATCGGGGGGCAACTAGGCATTGCCTTGTTCGGGTTTGCCAACAAGGTAGTGTGCCCGATCTTTTTCCAAATACTGAATGCATGATGTCTCCTTCGGACACTGGTGAGGACAGGATTCGCTTCAGGTCGTGTTTGGGATCTGCTTCATAGGATGTGTGATGTGTGTTTTTCCTATGTTTTGCGTTCATGACTTCATGACTGGGTAATTTTTTGGAAGACAAGGGCTATCGAATTTGTGGGAAGGAAATTGATGGGAGTACTTGGTAGTGGTTCGATCTCACGCTCTGAGTTTGTGATATTCTGTTGAGGGCTCCAAAGGTGGAAGCGTATGTTCTGTTTGTTTTGATTTTTGGTCTGGTGCGCATATTATACCAGTTTTTGTTTTGGTGCATTATGGGATAGGCTCCTTTCTTTTTGTTTTACTGATGTATACAACATAATTAATTGTAATCTTCATTTTGTACATATATAATATATACAAGGAGTCCTGCCTCCATTTACATCAAAAAAATAATGCGTTACATGTATAATATATTCACGTGACATCGTATAACTTACAACCCATCATGGCTTGTCTACATATGATCATATATATAGTTTGTTGCGTGGATCATGAAGGAACGTGATGGATGATATCATCTATATATAATGCTAGCTACAAGCCTACAATATATGTATATATAACTAATCATTGATGAGTACTTTTTTTTGTTTTTTGGTACGTAGACCTTGATGAATGATGAGTACTTTCATATCACACATTTATATTAAATTTTGGAAGATATTTGAATGACAACAATAATGTCACACTGCAAAACACAATAATGATTATCCCGGAAAAAAAAAAAAAAAAAAAACAAAAAAAACAAAACAATGGACCAATGGCTCATAGAAGGCGTCCATATAACCTCAACTTGCATGTTATATATTAGAATTTGTGTACGCCCGCATCTCGAAGCGTACATGAACGACTCATGTGAGCCAACATGTCTTGCACTTGAGATGTAATTGTCATTCAGCACTTCTCTTAAACTTTTCATCAATTTGTCACATTGGTGCTGTTTCGAATCTTTTATGTCCTACAATAACAGTCGGTCGTGAAATTCGGGCCCAAGCTCAACCCAAAATCAAATTGGGCTACCCAATACGCATTCTACATGTAAGTTAGATCCATATACTGCTATACATAATACATTATATCTATGTGCATTTGATGAGGATATTCTTTTTTTTTTTTTTTTTTTTTTTTGAGGAAAATTGATGAGGATATTCTCAATCTGATCACACGCGTAAATTATCTTTTTAGAGTAATTATAGTTATTTGACGGAAGCATTATCAATTTTCTTTTTGTTAATCAATCTCATGGATAAAGCTTGATTCAAATCATATTGTGCCATCTATTGTTTATATGTCTTTTTTTTTTTTTAGAAACGATCACACCCGACCATATAACTTAAGAAGGGAGGATGACCTTTTTCACTGCGCTACAGGTGTGCATGGTTAGCAAATATATTATAAGGTATTGTTTCATGTAATTTGAACAATAGCAAGACTAATTGGTAGGTGAAGAGCCCACCGTGTGAAACTAATTGGTAGGTGATGTCACATTAATGTTTTTTGGACGAGTCTGTGAAATGAACTCTTTTGTCAGAAGTATGAAATGGGAACAATGACCTTAAATCATCAATCAAATTACGGTATAGAGAGAAACAAGTGAATAGAATAACTAACTATTAATCGATGGCCATAGCTTTTAGTGGAGACAAACAAGACAATTAGAATAACGCAATGACAGCAACAAATACAATATTTTGTAGCCACTGTTAATGGAGAGAATGTGTAAAACAAGCTGTCCTTTTTTGCCATAAACTCGTGTTGAGTTCTAAGAAATTAATAATCCCACTACCTTCTCTCTATAATGTGTAATCTACTTTGATACTTGACATTTGCCACATATTTGTTGAAGTCTTTAGATAAATTTCGTTGTTAGTGTGCACACATCGCGTTGCAAAAAATTGGAGTAACACATTTAACTTGATGAGTAGTACCAAAAGTACGCCAAGCTCTTAAATATTATATTTGGGGACGGCTAGAGTAACCCATTTTAGCTACCAACTTTAGGCACCGACTTAGTCGGTAGCTGTGCAATACATGCCGAGATGTACGCACGCATATCTCGAGGCAAAATGCACGGCATCGAACTAGGTCGGTGCCAAATTGGTTACTTTTGCAATTTTCCTTTATGTTTTAGTTATGTTAAATTCTACACTAGTCCGCAAAAAAAAAAAAAAAAAAAAAAAATTTCTACACTAATAGTACGTATAGTTAATAATGATAGAGTGACAATGCAAAAATCATATACTTTTATACATATGACCTCAAAAAATTCAACTACATATCAACAACTATAAAAATAAAAAATGAGAAACATATGCTATTTTAATTGGTATTAATATTTCACTAATATAAATGATTTTGTTATATATATGAGCTCACTTATTGCTATTAAGTGGCCTCATATTTATATATTTTTTAAACCAAGTGGCCTCAAATTAAGTTTTATTTTTTGAGTTTTAATTAGCAACAATTTATTATTATCTAAATATCTAAATTATTATTTTTAAACAAAAAAAAGTTATAATAAACTTAAGATAATCGTTAGAATTAATATCGAAAAGTACTATTTAATTCTTTATACAAATCGATCTATGAGAATATAAATTGTTGTTTTTTAACAAAAAAAATATTGTCGATTTTCACTACTTATAATTATTTATTTAAATTAATTTAAATTTATCAATTATTAAGGCCCCAATTTTTTTTGTTTCGCCCTAGGCCTAAAAAATGTCAGGGTCGGCCCTGACTCTGAGTACCAAGATTGGCACCTACCCACTCCAGGCTCATGTAATACACTTCGAGATGTGCGCGTGTGTGCTTGCACGGGCATGGATAGGTGCCCAATTTCGGATATATATATATATATAGAAAAATCTACAATGGATTCCAAAATATATACATGTGTCATGAGAACCCCTCAAAATGTGTTGTGCATTTATGACTTATAGATCAATGTGTTGGATTAGAATCCAATACTTGTAAATATTTGGGCTCCATTGTAGAATTTCCTCTATATATATATATATATGCTTCTACCATGGAACTCAATTATATTGCATTAAATTTCATAGTAATTCAATGGTGAAGATATATAGTTCCCATGACATGAGTATATATTTAAGCTCCATTGTAAAATTAACGTATATATATAGAAAATGCTTTTGTAAAATTACCGTATATATATTTAAAAAAAAATTCTCGATCGAACCGAGAGAGAGCTGGTTCGATCGGATGGGGAGAAAGGTGCACACGCGCGCCGGGCCGGCCAGGGTCGGTCCGACCAAACCAAAAAAAAAAAAAAAAAAAAAAAAAAAAAATGGAAAATATTCAGGAAAATTTTGGAAAATTCCGAAAAAAATTATATTTCCATAAAATAAATAGAAATTGATGAATTTCTATTAAAAATAAAATATTTGGGAATTTCGGACGCGACTTTTGTGGGGTTTTTGCCTCGAAAAGCGCAAAATGGGCAATTTGGCCTAAAATTTTAGAAATTGGTCGTACATTGTCATGCTAAATCGGAATTATTGATAAATGAACATAGGTGGACATGGGTGATCAATTGGCGACCAAGGACTCAGTGGACTTGGACCCGGGGATTGATTACGGGGTATTGGAGTGCGTTGTGAAACCCAATTGAAAAACTCGAGTATTTATTTCACTTTGTATTTCCATTCAGTTTCAATATTCTTTGTGGTCTTTATTACATTTATATCTTGTCATTGTTTGGACGGTTGGTTGAGTTACTCCCACCGGATTTTCAGTTATGTGTCTATGCGTCTAGACCATAGCATGTGTATCGGGAGTTCTCGGTGGATAACGACCCGAGCTAATGAATTGCTACATTTGTCGGTGCGTCGTAGGTCTACGCCGACCGCCGAGAGGGACAAGGTGATAGCTAGTTGGGTGCGCCCACCAGCGGGATCTGTAAGGGAATCCCGAAGTATGGTTTAGTCTGACTAGAAGAGGCACATACATTTACATTTTATTGTTATCTATGCATGCAATGCTCTAATTACAATTTTCTGTTTACATTCCACATGTTTATTTAACGGTATTTGTTGACTTCCATTTGTTTATTTGAATGCTCAGAGGAGTTCCTTGTGATTTTACTTACTTGGACTCGTCATCCATTTTCTTCTGTGATGATTGAGTGCAGATCCGAGTACAAGTAAGGACAAGGGGATCTTAGTCGACTACCTCTGACTGCCTGTTGTCGAAGACTACTTGTACGTGTGTTTGTTTTTGATATTTTGATTTCTTTTGGGTACTGGGGAGTATCATGACATTGTACATGTAGATACCTTATATAGTATAGTCGTCTATCTCTATACCGAGTATATTTCAGGGTTTTTCAAGAATAGGATTTGTTTATTTGCTTATTAATATTTCTTGAATTAATTGTATAAAGTACGACTTAAATTTGAAAATGTCACTTATACGCTCTGTACACACACGTGGATACGAGTCTCGAGACGAGAGAAAGGATGGGCATGTGCGTACACGTGTAGTTGGGCCAGCTGGCAAGGAGTACATGGAGACACGTCACCCAGGGGCGGCGAGGGCCGCCACAATGTGTGTTGCACGGACACCAACAAGTGAATGTCCGTGTTGAGTTACCATATATAACAGATCCCTATGTGAGAATACCGCACCAAAATCGATCAAGTAAATATTGTTGACTTAATTTATTTGCAGGGGAATGAAGATTTTCTTTGGCCGTAGTAAAATAAAGTCTCATTCCTATCTGAAAAAAAAAATAAAAAAAAACTCCATGCTAATAGTACTCGCAAATAACATTTCTTCAATTGTGGTCACTACTCGCTGGGCAGATCTAGTGCAGAGCAAGCCAGACCATTTCGGGCCGAGCCCAAGTCCACTGTAGGCTTACAAAATTGACACAGGATGTTGAGTTTACGAGGGCCGGCTCACGTGTAAAGGGGTTTATTATTTGAAAGGGACATATACAGACATAAGGAAAAACACAAAATCTTATCATTCATGTACTTTAGCAAATAGAAGGCAGACCCAAAATTGTTTCCATGTGGGTCGATTCCCAGTTTCTTGGATCGTTTTGGTGCAGCAACTTAAACCATCAATTGTCACTGATGATCATGGCCACACGGAATCATGTGATTATTAGCCCTGCATGTAATACGAAATACAATAATAAAATAAAATGTATACTCAAATATTGGTCTAATTTAGTGTGCTTTATAATCTTATCAATAATTTAGTATGCTTTATAGTACATTTCTGAGGCGCCAAAAGTGTGTGGTAGGAGTGGATGGACTACTTGCTTCAAGTTAAACTAGCCTTTTGAACTTTGACCACTAAGGTACAAGTGAGGAGTTCGATTTGTAGCTAGTAGCTGCACAATTTTCTTTCGACATTTAAATTAGTGATAAGGGCGCCCTCTTAGCCCTCATAAAATTACTCGAGTCTTAATCGAGAGGGTCGATAAGTAAATATTATTTTGACTTACTCAGCGTTTGATTTCCAATAGTATAATTATTATCTTTGAGGTGTCAATAAAATTATTATTAACTAGTTTTACTAGACAAATCTTGGAAATTTGTGTTTTCATACAAAACAAATCAAGCTGAATACGAGAAATCACTTACAAAGTATAGGAATACATAATTTCTTCTTTTTTCGACTCTTGATTATGTATGTTACATTTTTTGACTATCGCACAAAGGACACGCTCTATGAATATGATGAGAATCACTTACAGATCAAGCTGAATAAGATTACATAATATATTTTTTTTCGACTCATGATCATGTATATTACATTTTTTCAACTCATGATCATATATAATTAAGAATACATAATTTCTTCTGCTTGCGTACAATACAAATTAAGCTGAATAAGAGAATCACTTTCAGAATATAAGAATACATAATTTTCTTTTTTCGACTCCTGAACATGTATATTACATTTTTTGACTATTCGTTGATTAAGTGTCTCTTACTCGTGGTCCGAAGTGAGACAACCTCATTTTTATTAAAAGTTTATAGTTATTTAAATGTACAGAAGTAGTTGCGTCTGGTCAATAACTATCAAGTCATCACAGTGAACCAAGTTACGTGGTAGGTTCTGGCAACACAGGAGTACTGGTAGTTGATGCGATGATGAGGATTCCTGGATTGAATAAAGCTGATCAAGAAGAACAGCATGATACGTGTCACTTAGACGTTGGCGGACAAAACTTGTCACGCGCGCCACATCATCACTTTCACTTCAAGTTTTCAATACCAAATTAAGGCCTCGATTGATTGGTTGGTTTTTTTTAATGTTAATAATCTCACCTTTGGTTCCATCTTTAAATTTTTAAAGTTTTAAACAAAAAAGTATGAAGAGATATAAATGTATAAAAAAAAAAGAGAGATGTATAATAAAAGAATTATTAATAAGAGGTAATTGTGTCAACAACTTCCGATCGGAGATAACTTTATAGAGGGTGGTGGTCTGAGAGATATATCTAATCTTATGGTATAAATTGAGAGATAACTTATATGCAAGTAGGACAACTAAACAAAATTAGTTTCCAACTCCTTGTGAGCTATCTCCTTGAAGATATCTTCACGTTATACTAAAAAAGGACTAATAAAAAAAATAATAATTTCAACACAAAAAATAAATTAAGCCAATATATTGCTTTGGTGTAGTAGCTATGACTTATTAGTTATTGTATGAATTTTTTTGAGATTTTATGTTCGAATCTCTTAATTTTTTGAGGTATATCTTATAATATATGGTGTGTTTTTTGAAACAGTGAAGAATAATTCTACACGCCACATAGAGTATCAAAAACACAATACATATTTAATTTAAGATTCATTGAATAAGCATGGTACCAACGAAAATATATATAGGTGATTAGGTGCACCCAAAAAAAATTGAAAATATAGAAAGGATTATAATAAAAATAGTTGTAATTGCAGTCATATATGGTTGTATATAATATGTATATGTTGTCACCTATATATACCAACAAAATATGGATCTCTATAATCTATATATTCATAAGATGCAATAATAATGCCCCGTACTTTTATTTATCTTATCGCATGACCGTGCGTGGCATTTTATACCTAAGAATATAATTAATTAACATCAAATTAACAAACTTATATAAAATCCCACATTGTAATATATATTTTGTTTTAATTAACGTAATATTGCGCAAATTGTTTTTCCCAAAAAGAAAAAAGAAATAACATTTTTTTGTTTTTTTGAATAAGAAATAGACTTTATTTTATTACAGCCAATATATATATAGTGAGTTTTTTTTTTTTTTTGATAAGAAAAAAAATAATTGCTTCTACCAAGTCTTTAGGCCACCCAATCAATTGGTTATATATACATGGTGAGTTATATATATATCTCACAACAATGATATCAAAATAATCAGCTCATCATATAACCATAATTAAACAAAGTGCACATTTTCATTAGGGCGGAGGGCGATGAATTGAGACACCATTATTTTGTAACATTATTATGAAGACATCAATAGAGAATCTTGACATATGTGTTGGTCTCCTAGGAAAAAAAAAGTGGTCATGATTGCAAACAAGAAGAATAACATTCATGAATTATACAAGGGACAAGGCAACGATACCTGATCATAATTCTTGTCTATATTCAATTCATAATACATTATTTCAATATACATCACAAAATGTTTTAATAATGTTAAAAAAATTCCATCTCAACGGACCCGGAACCGCAGGAACTAGATGGATGCTTCTTAGATCGATGCATATTGAGGCCTCATTTGGTTTGTTTTTACCAACTTACAATGCAAACGGAATTATTCACAAAGTGAAAGATCATATACAGAGTTATTCACAGTGAAAGATCATATATATTTGATAAGAACCCAACAACTTTTGCACTCTCAAGGTTTACTAACTTCTTACTTCTTTACTAAACCATCGGGCCACCTAATTGGTTGGTGTGGGAGGTTGCAACTTTTAAATAATAAAAAATTATAAATTGACATAAATACCCTTCAAACAAAATAGATGAAAATAAGTAATAAAAATTAATTAATAAAGGGTAATTGTGTCTACAAACTCTTGAGGAGATGACTCCTTATGGGGGAAGGGGAGATATCTCTCGCCTTTGGATGTGAGTTGAGAGATAATTTACAGGGAAGTTGGACAATCAAACAAGATTAGTTTCAATTCCTCTCTAAGTACTTTTCTTTCGAGATTTAATTAACTCTATCACTATCCAACAACAACAAGGTATGAGTTTTGGAATGACATTTATAGAATGAAAGAGATATTAATCCAACAAAACGAAACACAATGACTTGTGATTCTCACAAATATTTATTACAAACCTATCCACAATTTAATTTTAAAGCTTAGAACAACATGAATAGTGATATCTAGGATCAGACGGTCAGCATTAGATCACAAAGTTAAAGCAAGCAAACATTCAATCAGACCCCAAGTCCCATCTTTTCATACACCAAGCATCAGAGCGCGACCCCTCCAAGTCTCTCAAGCCACAAACTTTCATATTAACACAATAAAATTTTAATGACCATGTTGCCCTCCACATAACATCACGCCACGTGTTCGTCCGACCAATTAATTGGTGGGTCCACCATCACGTGCAGGTGACAATTGAAACACGAAACGGAAACAGCCGTCACGTGCTTCCGTTCCTAAAGCGGAGCTCAGCGCGTAACCAACCCCTTCAAAACCCTAATTCCCATTAAGCGCCCATTGCTTTATTCACAAAATAATGACTAAACTGCCCTCGCTAAAAAGCGTGCTCGTCATTATTGGTTCTTAATTACACGCTCAATCATTCATACTAAGCACATAAATGCTCTGATTTCAATCAATTAATTCATTGCATTGGCCCACTTAATTGCAATTGATGGTCACCCTGCAAAGACGGCCTACAAATACGCTTAAACTAAAAAACTTAACTCAATAGAAATTGTAGAAATTCGACGAAGTAGGAACATACCAAAGTTAAAATGGGATGCATTAATTAAGAGAGAGATTTGAATGGTTTGAAAAACTCATTATTAATTGCACTTAATCGAGCACAATGAAAAAGTTTGATCCATTTAGCCGACCCCAATTAATTTGAGACTGAAGCTATTTTGTTGTTGTTGTTGCTGCATTGGCCCACTTAATTATTGAAGCATTTCCCTCACAAGCCCAAAGGGCATTGTCGTCAATTCCCCCTTCCCAGCCTTTGTTGACGCTATAAAACAGGGGAACAACATTTCAGTTGCACTCGCACACACAAAGCAAAAGCATAGCTTCAATGTCGATCGATGAACTAATGAACTAATTATGTAACATTTCATTACTTCAAGCAATCTTTCGATCTGTTTATTTGAACCTCCAATTCATTCTTCGCTTTGTTTTTTTTTTTTTTGTTTTTTTTTTTTTTTTTCATTTTTAATTATATACATATCAATTGATATCCAAACTAACCTGACTATTCTTAATTCTTCAATTCACCATTTCTGTTGACGAGGAATGCATCAAAATGAGAAGAAGACTGTCGTCGCGAAACCCTGATCAACAATTTTTGAGATCAAGAGCAAGCAGAAAGAAGAACAACAATGGCGGCAGCGGCAGGACTTGCCATCGAAAGCACGTAGAAGACGGTTGATCAATTGATCATTTGAATGATTAATAATCAATCATCATAAAAATGGAGAAAATCAACAACAAGAAGAACCAAGAGCAGTGCAGGCCCGCTGTGATTAACGGGAAGTACAAAGTAGGGCGGTTGCTAGGCCACGGCACGTTCGCCAAAGTCTACCACGCCAGGAATTTAGTGACCGGCGAGAGCGTGGCCATGAAAGTGGTGGGCAAGGAGAAGGTGATTGAAGTAGGAATGACGGAGCACGTAAAGAGAGAGATCTCCGTAATGAAAATGGTGAAGCACCCAAACATTGTGGAGCTTCATGAAGTAATGGCCAGCAAATCCAAGATCTACTTCGCAATGGAGTACGTTAAAGGAGGAGAGCTTTTCAACAAGATATCGAAAGGGCGTCTACAGGAAACCACCGCCAGATTCTACTTCCAACAATTGATCTCAGCCATCGATTTCTGCCACAGCAGATGTGTCTATCACAGAGATCTCAAACCGGAGAACCTTCTGTTGGACGAGAAAGGGAATCTCAAAGTCACTGATTTCGGCCTAAGCGCGTTTGCCGATCATCTCAAACAGGACGGCTTCTTCACACTACGTGTGGAACCCCGGCCTACGTAGCTCCTGAAGTGATTGGGAAGAAGGGCTACGACGGCGCCAAGGCCGACCTGTGGTCTTGTGGCGTCATATTGTATGTTCTCTTAGCTGGGTTTCTTCCCTTCCAAGACGATAACTTGGTTGCCATGTACAAGAAGATTTACAAGGGCGACTTCAAGTGCCCGCCGTGGTTTTCATCGGAGTCGCGGAGAATTGTCACTAAGCTTCTGGATCCGAATCCGAGTACGAGAATCACGATAGCGAAGCTCATGGAGACGCCTTGGTTTAAGAAGTCATTGCAGAGGAATAGGCTTAGGAGGACGAAGGAGGAGGAGTTGGAGTTTTATAGCAATAATGGGGATGATGATGATGAGGTTTTGAGAGATGGGAAGGAGAAGGAGACACTGAATGCATTTCATATCATTTCGTTGTCGCAGGGGTTTGATTTGTCGCCGTTGTTTGAGGAGAGGAAGGGGAGTAAGGATGAGGAGATGAGGTTTGCGACGACAACACCGGCGAGTGGAGTGATGTCGAAGTTGGAGGAGGCGGCGAGGGGGTCGAAGGTGATGAAGTTTGATGTGAAGAAGAGGGGGGAGTGTGCAGTGAGAATGATGGGGCAGGAGAGGGGGAGGAAGGGGAAGTTGGTGGTGGCCGCCCAGATTTATGCGATTGCGCCGGCGTTTTCGGTGGTGGAGGTGAACAAGGAAGGGGGAGACACCTTGGAGTATAACCAGTTTTGTAGTGAGGAGCTTCGGCCAGCTCTCAAGGACATTGCCTGGACTTCCTGCTCCTCTACTCAAACAACAGCAGCAGCAGCAGCACCACCACCACCATCATCAACTGCTACTGTTTGATTGCATAACTTGTAATTATATATGAAATAACTAAATGGAGGCTTCATTAATTTCTATGTTGATGAACTATGTGGTCACTGGTTATTGTTAGTTAATGGAATTGGTTTCCCTATTCAAATTTCAACGATGAACTCTGATGACAATAGCTGTAATTGACATTTTGTACCATGTATATTGATTTCAATACAATTAATATTTGCATGTGCTAGACTAACTATTTTTCGGCACCTTATTTGGTGCGACTAATCCCACAAACAAAAGTTAATTGAGCGCCTCAACTCTAATTCAAAACTTGAAACCAAGTTGATATAATGTAACTACCACAATTCGCACCTAAAACCTCTGCCTCAATCAGAACTCCAAATTAATTTAAAGCACATCTTGCAACCACTGCACAACCCTTAATTATTTATTGAGCAGCACCACCTTTATCAATTATCAGTATTACTTTTCTGACTCAAAAGATAAATGGTTGACAAGAACCTTTTTTTTTAAAAAAAAATCTTATTATTAATTGGAGGACACAAAAAGTTCCAAAAAAAAACAAGTCAAAAAGATAGAAAACATGCACTAGCAAGCATATGTAGTGGCGATCACTTATTTGTGCTCTCTTCTTTACTCAGATATCAATTATCAAACTCCTCGATCGCCTTCATGAACAAGTACTGATTTAAGCTTCTTCTGCCACAATTAAGAAGAGTTGATTGGTTTGATCAGGGAAAGAATTCCCTTTCAAATCCGCTGAAGTCCCACCAGTCATTGATAAACAACTTTTTTTTTAAAACAATAAAATAAGAAACCAACTGTATTACCCCTCTAACTTGTACTCGAGGGCACTCGAATCATCAGCCTCTTACATAGATGACCGCATACCAAACTATTGATGAGCTACTACTTGGTTGGTTTCAATCAAAGCATTAGGTCTCACAACTAGAACTGCTGATAGAAGATCAATTTTTTTCAGCACCAACCGCATTTACTCTGCGTAAATAGACATAGAAACACGCGATTAATAGTCTCAATTAATCTTTTGGTATCAAATGGCAATTGTGTATACATGTGGGAAAATCAAAGTCTGATGTACAATCAGCAAGCCATTAACTTGAATCTCAGTTTCTAGCATGCATGCAGTACCACATAATTAACTAGTAGTATTAATAAAAAATAATTAACTAGTAGCAGGTTTTGATAGTTAATACTTAACACTAAACAGTGCCATAGGAGAAGGGTTGGTTTGTCACAAACTCATTTCCTTGTCATCCTTTTCACCCTCCAACAAAATAGGTAGTACATGTTATGAATTAGTGTAACACCCTGTTACTGATCATGCATACTCGTATATATGAAAGAAAAAAAAAAAAGACAGATGAGAGTGCAATACGGCTCATAAACATGTTCCAACGCTTTAGGGAATATAGACCACAGCTGTCTCATGATTCCATTTCAGTCCAATTTATATAATTCACCAGAACATCTGGAAGTCTTATGTTCTATAAAAAGTTTCAGTGTGAATTACCTCGAAGAAAAGCTTAGATGCAGGAGCTCATTGTCATGTATAATTGTAATTGCATAACGCAAGTCCCGTAGCTCACTGTACAGGAAGAACAATTAATTTCAATCAGTTCATTTGAGCAAGGACCAAAACGTTGAATTAAGTAAATGATTGTTACCAACTGCTCCAACATTCCTCACCAAGAGACATCACAAATAAAAAATCACCCATTGACAATAATAAGAAAGTGTGATATAGTAGTAAATATTACTGTTAATTACAATTCAATACCTAAACAACTCTTTTCAGGATAATCATTATGAAGTATAGCCTATCACTTGTTTGCATTTTAGACTACCAAGACAAAAAAGGATCAATATGTCACATTCAATAACAACAATGTCAAAGTCTCAATCTTAAATTAGTTGGGATATCTGCTAAATAGATGAAACCACTATGCCCAATTCGATGCAATAAATGATGCAAGTGGTTTAATAATCTTTCAAGTCCTTCTGAAAATTAAATAATTTTATCCTTAGCCAAACTCATATCTCGTCGAGTTCATGCAACTTCTACAGAAAAAGACTGACTTGTATTTGGTTCGGTTAGAAAATATATTTTTTACGATGTATTTTTTGAGAACTGTTCTTATGATGGTAAGCAATAAATACCATATCATGTAACTCATGATCAGAATTTACATAAAATGGCCCTGCTTAGGTTAAATGATTTACCAACACCACACATATTTCATCAAAAAAAAAAAAACCAACACCACACATATCACCATGCACACGCCATTTTATTTTCAAACAACATACTAGAAATTTACTATTGCTTTTTCAAGAAGAAAAAAATAAACAAGCAATCATATTTATTGTCGATGAAGTTATGTCCAAAAGGGCCACAATGTAGAAGTTGATTGGATAATAATCGAACTCAATTAACACTTCCCCAACTTTCTCTTATAAAACTTAACACATCTGGAAGGGCAAAATGGATTCATAAGCTTTCCCATCATGAGTAATAGAAACTTGTGCAACTTCTCAATAATGGTTTGTATATCATTTCAATATCAAGCTGATCATACACTCCTATCAAAAAAAATAAAAAAATAAAATCAAGCTCATACACATACAACCATCAGCTATTAAAGCAACATAAAAAACACAACCGGATTTTATGTTAGAAGTTGAGTGCCTCTAATAGTCTTCTCATCATATAGACTGGGGATCCATCTCTACGAGCCTGATCAGATTCTATTTCATCTTATCAGAAGCATCAGAGGCAACCTCAAATGGAAATATCTTTTATGCAACAATTAAAATTATTTTCTACAATTGTACCTTTGATAGCTATATTGAATTACGACCAATTAACAGTTGATCATAAAAAAATGGAGGAAAAGAATTGGATTTCCATTACAATGTTAAATGCAGTGGACCCAAAAAGAACAAGATTGACGTACATAGAACTATAGAAGTATCTTATTCCTCTTTACAGATTCCACATTCAGTCATTGCTTGTATCGACACATTTTTTTAATCAATTCGAATCACTACATATGACTGATTAATGCCTTCTTTCCTAGCCAGATCATAAAATGTCAACTCTTGTATTTAATGCTCGTGGCAGTTCCACAAAGAAACATGGATGTAGAAATGAAATTTAGATTTATTACCTCCCTGCTCACTTTCGTGGCCTCCTGTTGCCTTTCAAAATTATTGCCTTTAAGAAAAATGAAAAACAAAAGTTACATAACAACATTCAACTACTTATAATCGCTAGAACAATTTCGGTACTTAATACTATTAAAGGGGGGTGTTATTAAATAACACCTAATTGATATGAGTTTTTAAAAAACCTCTATGTAATACATGTATTAAAAATTAAAACATAACACATTTTCACATGACATTTAATAACACACTATTTAATAGGGGTTTTAAAACCTCTATTAAAGGCCAAAAATGTTCTAGTGAATATATGAAGGAATTACCGTTTAAAGACAAGCCCAAGAAAGAATTTTTTTTTTTTTTTTTATAAAAACAATCCGAACAAATAAATTAATATATCATCTGCAAGATTAATTCGAA
Source organism: Stephania cephalantha (assembly GCA_039657325.1). NCBI lineage: Eukaryota > Viridiplantae > Streptophyta > Magnoliopsida > Ranunculales > Menispermaceae > Stephania > Stephania cephalantha. The sequence goes on from CM077569.1 coordinate 59,670,134, forward strand.
ACTTGTTGTAACACTTGTTACTGATGTTGCCATGAACAAGGATATTGAAATGATATAAGGTAATTTAAATTGAAATTCCTTAAAACTATTGATGTTGCATTCAAATTTTAGTCTCATGGCAGTGTAGTGGTGGTGGTTTTGGGGGAAGAACAGATGCAACTGAATTTGTTTTTCATGCATTAAAGTTCTTTATGACCAGTATTGAAAGGGGTTCCCAAATCTATATTCAGTGTCACAAACGTGCAGAACAAGCAAAACTCCATTTTTATAATTAGCGAAGCTTAAGAAATGAAGGTTCTACATATGAAACATCAATATCTGTCGAAGCTTTATGACATCCCGGAAGAAACATTTACCGACGAGGACAACCCAAGATTAGGTAATTAATATATGCTCTAGAAACAAAACTGCATACGCTAGGGTTTCTCTCGTTTCATTGAGAGAAACCCTAGCGCCGCCTCATCTCTTTTGAGGGTCGACCTCCTCCGGATCCACCATTTTTTGGGGTTGTTGGCAGTGGGTGAGACGTGCTTCGGTGGCCTTGGACGTCGCCTATGAGCCATTTTCTTTTTCTTTCTTTCCCATCTGAGGGTTTGGGGGAGGTGGTGATGGAAAGTTTGTGTGAGAGGGTGACCGAGGGTTTCACAGAGGGTTTAACAAGGGGAAGGTGGATCGGACGAGGGAGGTGAACGAGTTGTGGTTGTCGATGGAGATGGAGTCTGTGACGACCCAAAAACCCAATAGACCCGCCCGAAGGGAATAGTAAATTCACAAACCCTACACTAAATTAGCCCTAATATAAAAATCAAGTTGTAAACCCTAACCTCTTTTGGTCAAATCCAACACGTTTGACGGAAAGGAGCAATTGAAATTTGTGGGGTTTCTAATCTAAAGAGGCACCACTAAAAAGGTAACTCTCACCCTCATCTTCTTCATTATGCTTTTTTTGAAGTTATAATGGTTTACATATGGCGAGATTTGTACAAAAGAAAAAAAACCTCATATAGAGGCGACACCACCGCGACGCAACCGGAGGTGAACGATGGCATCACCGTTGTCGCTGCCAAGGGAGGGTGGCGGTGTCACTGCCACCGCCACGGTCCCAAGAGGGGGCCTCCATTAGAGGCCCCCGAAGTGAATAGGAGATAGGAGGGGTGGCAGTAGAGACACCCCCATGGACTTGAGATAGGGGCCAGAGGAGTTTGTGCGTCAGTTTGCTGAGGACTTGGTGAGAGAGGAGTCCGAGGATGTGTATCACTTCGATGATGGACGACTCGGGCCCGATATTGGGTATTACGTTGCTAGTTCAGGCGTGAGGACACTCACCGAGATATATGAGCTAGCGAGCCCTAGCGCATGAGACATACTATCTGGGCAGAGTTGCTGATGGCAGAGCACCTGGTCCAGTTTTGTCTGCAGATCAGGCCTTAGAGTATGAGAGGAGGTGACAGAGGGGTAAGGGAGCAAGGGGATGGAACCGAGGATCTCAGGGTTCGGGGACAGCTATGCACCCACTGGCTGTGCCTCATGTATCATCCATTGCTCCAGAGCACATAGCACAGTGGGCAGACTTCCCTTGCCACCTCCCATCAGACCAGCCTTACCAGCTCCTGTTGTTCTTGCACTTCCCGCCCCGAGCTTCACGGCAGCAGCCGCATGGTGGTAGAGGTCGAGGCGAGAGCGAGGAGGCCGAGATACGAGACAGAGACCCGAACAGGTGCAAAGACAGGGTCAATATCAGGCACAGGGCCAGTCTCAGACAGTTGACATGCGACAGATGTGGATAGGTCGAACACATCGTGAGAGAGTGCCTGCATCCTGCAGCAGTGTACGCACTGCAGGCTCGAGATGAGGTTCACATGGTAGCCTAGCCCGACGCCGACGCTACACGAGGTCTTATTGAGGGTACGGTTTCTATTTGCGATCACGATTTATATGTTTTATTTGATTCTTGCTCTACCGTATTGTTTATTGTTGGTCGTATGATAGACATCCTAGGGTTGAAACATGTTAAGCTTAGCGTACATTTGATCTTGAGTACTGCAGCCGGGGATAAAGTTTACCCTCATAGTATTGTAGAGAAATGTCTCGTCGAGATAGCTGAAGTAGAGCTACCTGCTGATTTTTGAGTCCTCGAATGTTTGAAGTTCGACGCGAATTTAGGAATGGACTGGTTAGTTGCATACCACGCTCATATCGATTGTTTCAGTAAAATAGTGACATTTGAGATCCCAAGACGTCCGCCATTCACTTATAAAGGTAGTGCAGCGAGGACTGTAGGAACGAGAGGTCGACCTGCGACTAGTGAGGAGATGGAAGCGTTGATTTCATTTGTACAATGTCAGTGCGACTGCGACAATGTACTGCGATAGTCAGGGACCTAGGTTGGAAGATATACCGGTTGTTAGAGAGTTTCCTGATGTTTTTCCAGAGGATTTACCTAGTTTACTGCCGCCGCGAGAGATTGATTTTATTATTGAGTTGGTACTAGGTACGAAATCGATTTCCATACCACCATACCGGATGGCACCACGAGAGTTAGACGAGTCGAAGACTCAGCTTCAGGATTTGATACAGAAGGGATTCATGACACTTTCTATGTCGCCATGGGGAGCACCCATCCTTTTTGTGAAGAAAAAAGATGGTACGTTGAGACTTTGTATCGACTATCGACAATTGAACAAAGTCACAATTAGAAACCAATATCCACTCCCGAGGATAGATGATTTATTTGATCAGCTGAGAGGAGCACAATTTTTCTCCAAGATAGACCTGCGCTCAGGGTATCATCAGCTTAGGATCAGGGATGAGGATAGGCCCATTACAGCTTTCAGCACCAGATATGGACATTTTCAGGTCACAGTCATGTCGTTTGGGCTGACCAATGCTCCAGCAGTGTTTATGGATCTGATGCATCGTGTTTTCAGACCATTTCTTGACCATTTCTTGATAGTCTTCATCGATGATATACTGGTATACTCGAAGACGAGGGAGGATCACAAACAACACCTCCGAGAGACGTTGCAGACTTTGATGGAGCATAGATTATACGCCAAATTCAGTAAATGTGAATTATGGCTGTCAGAGGTCAAATTTTCGGGGCATGTTGTCGGAGCCAGCAGGGATATCAGTGGATCCAGCTAAGATTCAGGCGATTATCGATTGGCCAAAGCACTGACTTCAGTGACTGAGATAAGAAGTTTTCTGGGTTTGGTGGGGTATTATCGCCGATTCGTGAAGGATTTTTCGAAAATCGCTTCACCAATTACTAAATTGACTCAGAAAGACGTGAGATTTCATTGGTCTGAGGAATGTGAGGAGGCATTCACTCAGTTGAAGATGTTATTGACTACTGCGCCAGTATTAATGTTACGAGAGGTTGGACGGGATTCTCCGTCTATACCGGTGCTTCTCATATAGGTGCAGGATGTGTGTTGATGCGAGTGGTGCTCGGTACAAAGTAGCATATGCATCCAGACGATTGAAGGTACATGAGAAGAATTATCCTACGCATGACTTAGAGCTGGCAGCAGTAGAGTTTGCATTGAAAATATGGAGACATTATCTGTATGGAGAGACGTTTACACTCTTTACTGATCATAAGAGTTTGAAGTATCTCTTCACACATAAGGATCTGAATATGCGGCAGCGCAGATGGTTAGAATTTCTGAAAGATTACGACTTTTCGTGGAATATCATCCGGGAAAAGCGAATGTAGCCGCTGATGCGCTGAGTAGAATACCTAGTGGATAAATGGAGGTTCCTACTGAGACTCATGTTGAGATTTGTGCTCAGATGAGAGTACATATTGTGTCTACATAGAGAGTGTCAGAAGATCAGAGGGCTTACATGTTGTACTCGAGATTTAGTGAGTTAGCGTAAAGTGCAGATTGTGTTGATTGGACGGAGACGTCTGACCAGTGTTTGCGATTCAGGGGCAGACTATGGACACCGTCATATACCAGAGCTGAGAGAGGAGATTCTTCAGGAGTCACACCGTTCTCGATTCACTATTCATCCAGGTAAGACCAAGATGTACCACAACATGAAGAGACATTTTGGTGGCCTGGGATGAAAGCGGATGTATCAACGTTTATTAGGAATTGTGGGATCTGTCAGTAAGTGAAAGTTGAACATCGCAGACCTGGAGGATTGCTACAACTTCTTCCCATCCCACGATGGAAGTGGGAAGACATTGCTATGGATTTTGTGAGAGGATTGCCGAGAACCGCCCGGAAACATGATTCCATTTGGGTTATTGTTGATAAACTGACAAAGTCTGCTCATTTTCTACCAATGGCCGCACATTATACGTTTGATCAGTTGAGTATACTGTTCCAGCGAGAGATTATTACACTGCATGGGGTACCAGTGACTATTACGTCAGACAGAGATGCAATGTATACGTCCAGGATGTGGCGGAGTATGTAGGAGCAGTATGGTACGCGCCTAGTTTAGTACAACTTTTCATCCTCAGACTGACGGACTGACTGAGGGTTTCACAGAGGAGTACCTACAATTATGTGAGTTTGCATATAACAACAGTTATCAAACCAATATTGAGATGGCGCCTTTTGAGGCTTTGTATGGTAGACCGTGTCGCTCGCCATCGTGTTGGGCTGAGCCAGAGGACCGGGAGACCGTGGAGCCTGAGATTGTTGTCGATCACACGGAGAAGGTACGACTGATTCGTCAGAGACTCAAAGGAGCCCAGGATCGACAGAAGAAGTATGCGGACAGGTATCGCGGTGATCTCACGTACAACGAGGGATCCTTTGTCTGTTTAAAGGTTTCCCATCGGTAGGGTCTTCAGAGGTTTGGAGTGAAAGGTAAACTTGCACCGAGATTTATCGGACCTTTTAGAATTAAGAAACGATTCGGAAAGGTTGCGTATGAGCTTGAGCTACCTCCACAGATGTCAGAAGTTCATCCCGTTTTTCATATATCCATCTTCGATTAGCTCAGTCGAAAGCAGGTCATCGTCCGACTGTAGATTTGAGCCAGATAGACTTGACTGAGGATATGTCATACGAGGATCAGCCTATTCAGATCCTAGATCGAAGGGTACAACAGTTGAGAAATAAGTCTATCCCAAAAGTACTTGTCAAGTGGCAGTTTCACGATGATACAGAACTCACTTGGGAACGGGAGGACTATATGCGAGATAGGTTTCGTACCTCTTCGAGTAAGTTATACATGTTGGTTCGTTTTTAAATTTCTAGGACGAAATTTTCATTAGTTGGGAAGAGTTGTAACTGCCCAAAATTTCTAACTGTGTTTTGTCTTTACACTAATTTGGGACTGAGGCTATGTTGTTGTTGTTGTTGTCTTTACATAGGCTCAACGACCCGTACTGTAGGACCCACACCGTGATGTGTCCGTTTACCGAGGCAAGGGTCGAGGTACATTTTATATTTGTGGTGATGTATGTCTAGTGTATTGTATTTGTGTAGACTATTAAGTTAATTTTCTACGGGTGTGTAGGTATCGAGACAAGCGGAGGGACGTACCTCGAGTCGCGTGTCGACGTAGGACCGAGGTAGCGGCATATTGGGGTAAGTTTAATTTATTTGAATAAAATGTGACTTTATTTGGTAATGTGTGGTTGCAATGTGGCCACATGAAACTATAATGAATAAATGGGCCTATAGTTGGGAAAATAAATTATGAGGCATAGGATGTGCATCGAGACACGGGTTAACCCATCATGAGGCAAGGTATCACATTTTTGAGTCACTCACAAGTGACTTGGGGGACAAGTGGGGCAATCTGCTCCATGTGATGAGCCTCGGGATACGTGTGCACGTCAAGATCTAAGGCTAAAGTTTAAACTTGCGTTACTTGTTTCCGCAATTTATTTCGCTACTTTATGCTTTTAAATACCATTCGTTTATTTTGGAAATGTGGCATATAATTCTCCAGTTAGTACTTAAATATCACTATGCTCACCGTCTAGTTTGTGACGGTGGGTGTAGGTCTGTCGAGCAGCAGCAGACCGGGGAAGGAGAAGAACGACGACTTCCTCTGAGCAGTTCGACGACTCTCCTCACTCATTTGTATGTCTCAACTTTTGTTGTATTATTATTGTTATGTCATGCGATTTGGATTAAGGCTTGATTACGGGATTAGGCCGGCAGTTCCCTGTTTCGTAGTTGGGGCCATCACAACCAATCCCTGAGGGATCGACCCTTTGCCACTATACTAAATAGTTGGTTTAGGAATTATATTTTATTGACGCATTCGGCGCGCGTCACTTCTCTCTTATTGAGCTTCGTTGGTTCTTTTAGCTCACCCTACTTACATATCTAGTATCCACATCGACGTTAGATCAAGAAAATGGAGATGCGATAGCTTGAAGCCTTCTCTTTTAACGTGAGCCTTCTATAATATTATCTATATATTCGTTTTTGAAACTATTAAACTTGAATTATATTTTAAATAGGTCTTTGGATGATCTTACATGGTTGTACAAAATGAAAACTTATTTATAGTTCTTTGGTAGACATATGGATTTGTTCTATATTTCATTCTGCATTTTATTTCTATATTGTCTTTATTATTATTCCGCAAGTAGTTTAGGCGAGTCAGACTAATTGCTTGGGCACGATTCGGTTGTTGGGCTTGGGAGACGGTCTGAGCAGGGCGACCCGACCCTAGGTCGGGAGAAGGTTGTCACAAAGTCGAAAAAGACATTTTCAGGAGCATGAGGCGTGTTTGATGACGGCGTGGACGACGGTGATGGAGCTGCGGATGTATTGGTAGTCCAAAGTGAGGGCGATGTGGACCAAAAAGGTGTTTGTATAATTCTTGTGTTTATTGTGGTTCAATCGATAATTTGTTAGTACCCATTATTGGAATCGTGGTTTGGTGAAATGGGTCGATTTGGTTTTGTGAATTGAGGGGGTTTGTGATGTGGGTTTGCGATTCTTAATGAAGAGAGATAGAATGAATGTGGAAGGTTTGGTTGGATTTTGGGGTTTTTGTGGTGTGGTTTTAATGATTTAGTTTCTTGATGGGTAATTTTGTTGTGTGTTTGTGTGGATTGATGAAACGTTGATTCTAGAAAATGGGTTTGGTGTTCATTCACTGTGTTTGATGGATCATTTGATTTTGTGTTCTTAGATGAAATGTCTTACCCAGAAAGTTAGGATGGGGATTGTAAAATAGATGTTTTGGGCCGTTGTGGTTTTAAGGGCTTTCGTTTGTGGTCGGAAGCGGTTGTCGAAGTTTGCGGAGGGTTCGGCAAGTTTGGTGGGTTCGTGGCATGTTTCGAGTTTAAGGTTTGGCGGGCGTTCATCACTTCATTCAGATCTGGTGCTGTGATCGAATTATTGTGGTTTTTTTTTTTTTTTTTTGCTTGGCTTGTACATAAACTTTTCGAATTAATGGAGTATCGCCTCCTTTCCATCAATATATATATATATATATATATATATATATATATATATATACCCTAGAAACTTGAAACTCCACGTATAACTGAACTTAAAAAAACATGCAATCACTTTTCATAAAGAAAGGGAACCTTCTTTTAACCATCCAGTTGGTGACCTAGCTATGTATGTATCAACTCTTTTCCTTACCAACTCCTCCCCTTAGAAATTAAGAATTAGAGGTACAATCCAAGATTTAACGAACGGTCTCTTGTATCAAGCCTAGATATGTTTTTAAACTTACAGAGAATTCTCAAAACCCCTTCTTCCACCAATATGGTGTTGCCGATACTATTGTCTATATAGGTGGAGATGCGAAGAGTTGTATTTATGCATTTATTTTCTATTTGCAACTACTTTGACATGACATGAATAAGATTTTGGAAAAAAAAACCAAAAAAGATATATAAGCAACCATCCCATTAGAAAATTGTGGGCATAAATTTTGAGGAACAACTTTATATAATTTGTTGAACAAGTTGCAAGGCGCGTTAAGGCGATGCCTGGGCATTTTCTTGTCAAAGGCGAGGCGTTGCCTAGGCGGCAAAAACTAATTATTTATTTTTAACTCCTGTCTATTTACTAATACTACTACTCACTTTTTGTTTACTACATTAATAATAATAATTAATATTGAAGCGTCACACTTGTAAGTTAAAAAAATTCAATACTTCGAAAAATATAGTTAAATTAAAAAAATTAATTAAAGACACTTTAGGATTTTAATAAAGAATTTTTTACTAAATATTTTTTTATAAAAAAGTTTCAGTTCACCATGAATAGTAATTACTGTTCATGGTCACAAAGAAGATAATGAACAGTTGTAGAGGCCATTTGCGTTTAGATCGCAAGGTCATTTATGGCCTCTACGACCTCAACAGAGGCCGCAGCTGGCCTTTGCGACCTCTGCGTTGAGGTCGCGGTGGCCTCCGAGACCTCAAAAATGTGGCAAGGTTGAGTTGCCGAAGGTCGGAGGAGTCGCCAAAAGTACATAAACTAGACCAAAAAGCAATAATTTACTTTCCTCAACTTGCCGAAAACACGTCGGAACCTTGTCGGAGATGCACTTGAACCTTGTCGGAAGTCTTGCCGGAGATCAAAAAGTTGTTGGAGGGGATGGTGGTGGAGTGGATATGGTGGTGGGGTAGAGAATGAGGATTCTATTAGGGTTTAGTTTTTATTTATAAGATTTAAAAAGACTTCCCTAAATACTTAAAATGTGTTCAAAAACACCCACTGCCCGCCTTAGGGAATGCCTAGGCGACCGTCTAGGCGTCGCCGTACAATCACTGTGTCAAAGTAAAAAGTTGATCCATTACGAATGGTTTGAAAAGATCACCATCAATTGCAATAAATCATGCACAATAGAAGAGTTTGATCCATGTAGTCAACCCCAATTAATTTGAGACAGTGGCGCTGTTGTTGTTGAAGTAAGAAGGCAATCCCAACTCTCATTTTGAGAAAGCAAATAAACAAAATCCACCAAAGGACTTATTTCATCCAGTTTCCCTCTTTAGACTAGGCAATGCTTTTAAAAATTTTACGTTGCTTTCAACAATTATATTTTCACTATGCTATGAAATTCACTCCAAACATATCAAATAAAGCAAGGGTAAATTGTTAGTTAGAACATAAAATCAATGAAATAAGTGTGCATTCTACATGGGATGAACAACATCGTTGCTTAATGTCTATAGAATGAAATGATGAATGAAAATTGACCTCACAGAGAAGACAATAAACAAAACTCACCAAATGATATATTTAATAGAATGAAATGATGAATGAAAATTGATCTCATAGAGAACACAATAAACAAAACTCACCAAATGATATATTTTTATTAATAGTTAACATATAATGAACAAAACATTTCATATAACTCACTCATAAAGACACTTAATTATATAGGATAAAGACCCAAAATTCACTAGAGAATGTATTTCTACAAAATATCAATAATTCTTTTTTGACAGGAAAAATAACTTTTGCACCTATCAAGGTTTGAACCCACGACATTTTGCGTCCAAAACCCATAACAAACCATTTGGCCACCCAATTGGTTGAAATTTCACTAATTCATCATCATAATACTGATAAAATTAGTCCAAGTTCCCTATTCCTTTGAAAAATTTATCTCTCTTTTTTTTTTCAAAAGAAAATTTTAAAACTTCTAAGTAGAAAATAACTCACAAAATCGAGAGTTGCTCGATTGGTATTGGGATGGGGTTGCACTTTTAAAGGTTCAAGCTGAAATCCTCCACCAAGCAATTAATTTGTAGGAGTTTAATTTCATGGCTAGTTCTAGTTGCTTTACGAACTAAACGATTTGTCAAGAGATCTTAATTGAGATATGACCAAATAATAACTGTTGTTCAAGATCGACTAGTCCCTATACATGACTCCAAACTTAAATATCGGGTATAAACCACTTAACAACACACTGACGAAAATAAATGTAACTTAAAAATCAAAGGGAAATGAAAGTACTTCACCAAAAACCTCTTCATTGTTCGATGTTTCTCTCTACTACTAGGCTATGTATGTAGTAGGTAGTGTTGGATGATGACATTTGAGGGTATCTCTAATTAATTTTCTTAGTTGTTAATTCCTTTTTTTTAAGTGATTGATACCCCTCCTAATTAGAGATGAACAATTATTAGTATAATTAACTCATTGATCCATCACATTCCAAGCAAGGGAAGAAAGCACTAAAAAATGGCAATCAAAGAAACAACAAAACAAGATTTCTAAACTTTAAAATAAATATTTAATAGAGCATCTGTAGAATATACTGTCCACTGTAAAACTGTAACATTGAGTGAGATAAATGTAATTATGTTTAATGATGTATACGAATTAGTTACAGAGTTAGTTACAAGGTTGTTAAGTGAGAACAGGACACTCATTATAAATAAATCCTTTGTATTGTTTCATTGTTCTAAGAGTGAATAAACACATCACACATTGTGTGTGTTTCTTGAGTAAATTGTTCATGGTATCAGAGCAGGAGCCCTTAAAATTCAGATTCTTGTTTTGAATTTCTGAATTAGGGTTTGATCTAGATCTGTGAGGTTTCTTTCATTCTTCAAAATTTAGAGATTTGTATTTTTTGAGTGAGCTAGATTGATAAGTTCAATCTAGATTGAAAGTTTTTTGAGTTCTTGATTTTCAAGATTAGGGTTTATATTCTTGATTTGTTCATGGAGAATAATCAAAACACTGAAGTGAGTATGAGTGATGAAAGGATTCATGATGCTCTGCATTTGCAAAACTCAGATCATCTAGGTATGATGTTAGTCACAAATTTGTTGACTGGACCAGATTACTTAACATGGAGCAGAGCTATGAAGATTGAATTGGGTGCAAAGATGAAGTTGGAGTTCATTAATGGAAGTCTTTCCAAACCTGATGATGCAGATTCAACTTTCGAGAAGTGGACTAGAGCTGATTGTATGGTAACTTCTTGGATCTTAAATTCTATTGCTAAAGATGTTGTTGATGCATTTATTTATTCTTCATCTGCATATGAATTGTGGATTGAGCTTGAATAAAGGTTTGGGGAGTGTAATGGTCATCTTCTATATCAATTGAAGAGAGAAATTAACACAATAAGTCAAGGGGATTTGAGTATATCAAAATATTTTACAAAGTTGAAGAAATTAAGGGATGAAATTACTTGTTTAGTTCCATTACCAAAATGTAAATGTGGAGCTTCTTGCCAAGATGATGGAATTAGATTCTAATGATAAATTGATGTATTTTTTAAGGGGATTGAATGAAATTTACGATCAAACAAGGAATCAAATATTTCTGATGGTTCCTTTGCCAAGTATTAACAAAGCTTACTCTATGATCATAAGAGTAGAGAAGCAAAGAGAAGTGAGTGTTAATTTTTCACCTGATATTGATATAGCTTTGCTGGTAAAGAATCAAAATATAAAGGTACCTTCTAAGTCATTTCAAAATGGGCCTTTTAAGAAACAAGTGAATAAAGAAGATTTGTATTGTGATCATTGCAAGATGAAAAGGCATACTAAGGATACATGCTTTCGTTTACATGGCTATCCTGAGTGGTTTAAAGAAGTTAAACAGAAAAAGAAAACTGGGTTTGGTGATCAACAAAAGAATTTTGCTCATATGTTGGAATCACCTATGGATTTAGGTGGGGAGAGTTCTCATTTACAGATGGACATGGAAGCTAATATTATTGTTTTGGTTCAACAGAGTATAGAAAAATTTATGAAAGGGAAAGGAGTTCTCTTGAACATTTCAGATGATCATGTCAGTTTTGCACACCTTGAAGATTTTGTAAGGAGTCTTCTAAATCAAAGTTCATATGCTAATGTTTTGATCTTGGATTGTTGACACTGGTGCTACTAATTACATGTGCATCGATTTTTTTTATTGAAAACCCCATTATTCCATCTAAACCAACACCAATTTTTCTTCCTGATGGATCCACCAAACTTGTAAATCATATTGGAGACGTTTCTCTTATTCCTGGCCTTGTTTTCAAATCATGCTCTCATATTCCTACTTTCAAGCACAATTTACTCTCTGTCAGTAAGCTCACTTCTTCTGCTTCCGTGAAATTCTCTTTTCTCCCTGATTGTTGTCTTCTACAAGATCTTGAAAGTTCCAAGACATTAGCAGTGGGAAAAGTTGTTGTTGGTTTGTACATACTGGATACTACCTCATTTTCTCAAAGAGGAAATACAGTTTATTCTGAGCATAATTCCAGTTCCTTTAATCTTGTTGATAAGAAATTTACTTAGCATCATAAGCTGGGGCACCACTCTCAGATTGTCACCAAACATTTGCAGTCCTCTATTCCTGCATGTTTGGATGATTTTGTTAAACTTTGTGATGTTTGTCACTCTTCTAAGTAGTGTCGATTGGCATTTCAAAATAGTACCATTAGTTCAACCTTGCCGTTTCAGTTAGTGCATATGGATGTATGGGGGCCATATAAACAGATTTCTATGCAAGGATCTCACTTCTTTCTCACCATTGTGAATGACTATACTCGGTTTACCTGGACTTATTTGATGGCTTTTAAGTCCAATACTTTATCCATCATTGAGTCTTTTCTTCAATTTGTACAAACTCAGTTTCAGCTTTCAGTGAAAACCATTAGAACAGATAATGGTACTGAATTTGTTAATCAAGGGTGTGCTACTTTGTTTTCTAAATATGGGATTGTTCATCAAAGATCAAGTCCTTATACTCCTCAGCAGAATGGTATTATTGAAAGGAAACATAGACATCTATTACAAATCACTAGATCTCTGATGTTTCAATCTGGAATTCCTACAAATTTTTGGGGTGATGCAGTCATCACTTCTACTTACATTCTCAACTGACTTCCTTCTCAGTTACTGAATTGGCAATCTCCTTACAACTTGTTATTTGCTAAAGCACCAGATTACAATTTTTTAAGGGTATTTGGATGTTTGTGTTTTGCTACTAACATCTATCCTCATAAAGATAAGCTGGAGAGCACGGCTTTCAAGTCCATTTTTCTTGGGTATTCACCTGGCCAGAAAGCATACAAACTGTTTAATCTTCATAATCAAATAGTTTTTATTTCAAGAGATGTTGTGTTCTATGAATATCATTTTCCTTTCAAATAGACTGCTCAAACTCCTTAGGCTACTGTTTTGCCTATTTCGATTGATGATTCTGATGATTCTATAAATCTGCCTATTCTTGAAGCACCTAATGATGATGAAGTTGTTTCTAATCTGTCTGCTGATCCTTTAGTTTTGATTGCTCCAAGAAGAAATCAGAGAGTTTCACATAAGCCAAGTTGGATGAATGATTTTGTTTTGTCGAAGAAGAAATCTGTAAATCTTGTTTCCAACATAACAAAAGGCCCTCCTACATTTCCCTTTTTGGTCTCTCCTCATTTTACAGATTCTTATTTGCATTTTCTTGCAAATGTTTCTGCCATTAAAGAACTCTCTCTTTTGAACAAGCCAGTTCAGATCCACAATGTATTACTGCTATGAATACAAAAATATTAGCATTGGAGGAGAATCAAACATGGGAGTTAACTGCACTACCTGATGGAAAGGAAGCTATTGGTTCAAAATGGGTTTTTAAAGTGAAGCTTAAACCAGATGGCTCACTTAATAGATGTAAGGCAAGGTTGATTGCAAAAGGATTCAATCAAATTAAAGGAATTGATTACACATATAGCTTCTCTCCAGTGGCTAAGTTAGTAACAGTGAGAGTTCTTTTAGCCATTGCAGCTGCTAGACAATGGTCTCTTCAACAACTTGATGTGAACAATGTTTTTCTTCATGGATACAATTCTGAATAATTGTACATGAAGCCTCCACAAGGATATGAGAAGGCTCTTCCTGGTCAAGTTTGTAAACTCAAGAGATCCTTGTATGATCTTAAACAAGCTTCTCGACAATGGAATTGTGAATTGACATTGAAGTTGTTGCAGTTTGGTTTTCTTCAGTCATATTATGATCTTTGCTAGTTCATCTACATTAAGGACAGTGTTTTCTTGGTTCTCTTAGTGTACGTTGATGATGTTTTACTTACTGGGAATTCAGATGTTGCCATTATGTTTGTTACGACATATCTTTATGATTTGTTCACTATCAAAACATTCGCCAAACAAGATATGTAACAGCCCGAATCGAATTTGCCATTATTAATGACGTGGTTGCAGATGTGGCTGACAGGTCAGACGCTCGTGGGACCCGCAGCTAGGCTAGTGTGTGTCCAGAACTAGGTAAATAGTTATTTGTGTATGTTGATTTGTCTAAATTGCGCTATTTACGTTAAAATAGATTAATTGTCATCATAATGTGTGTATTTATAGTTCATTTGACGTGTGAGACTATGTGGTAAGTATTCACTTCAATATGCGTGTTGACGCGGGTACCGAGTAGGCTTAAAGACTAAATACTAGGCCAGGGAAATAATACACACAATAAATGAAGAAAATGAGTTAAATATTAAAATGTAATGTACATTTGGTGGTTAGGGTCATGGTAGTACGCGTATGTCGTTGTTCGAGACGCAAAACCGGGCGTTGGAACACCCGAAACACCACATTTTGGGTTAAAGACAAGTGCAAGTGTGCCATTGGTGTCACAATTGGAGTCATTAGAGGGTGAATAATGGAGTAAATAGTGCTCATTGGATGGCCTTTGAGATGCACAAGTGAGGAGAGATCACATTTGACTAAAAAAGTCAATTGACTTTCATTTTCCACCACCTTTTCTCTCCTTATCTTCACATCCAAAAATTTCATAGCAAAACGGGGGTTTTGGAGATCCAAACTTGGTGGTTTGAGGAGCTTGAAGTGGTTTAATCATCAAAGCAATGTGAGATTCACAACTATCTCAACTTTCTTTATCTTTTGGTACCAATTTTTGAGGTGTTGGTGTGAATTCAATATGGATTGTTAGGTAGTTGTTAAGTAGTTGTTTTGGTGGGTTTGAAGTACATGAAGTTCAGTGATTTGAGTTGTTGTAGTGGTTGTTGGTGGTGGTGGTGTTTAGAAACCACAATTTTCAGCAAAACTGATGTTCAGAACGCGATTAGCGCTAATGTTCTTCCTGACGAAGAACATTTAGATGCCCAGAAATCTAGCGCGCTTATCCCCGGACCTAGTGCGCTAGATCTTGCAGGTTTTACACTATTTTTGCAAAGTAACATAAAATACATCCTATTCACTAAAAATCACTTATAAATGGAAATAGGTTATTTCGGGCGATAATTTGGATATAGGGGATTTGGCGGAGCCGGACCGGGTGTTAGTTACCGGGACACGGAGTGCGGTTTGAGATGTGTAATATCACAACTGAAATTACTTGAGCAATATTTATTTTTGCTTTTGAATTCATTCACTAGAACAATTTCGGTATTTAATAGAGGTTTTTAAACCCCTATTAAAGGGGTGTGTTATTAAATAACACCTAATTGATATGAGTTTTAAAAAACCTCTATGTAATACATGTATTAAAAATTAAAACATAACACATTTTCACATGACATTTAATAACACTCTATTTAATAGGGGTTTTAAAACCTCTATTAAAGGCCAAAAATGTTCTAGTGATTTTGTCTTTCAATACTCTATTCTTGGTTTGGTGTAAATGGACGGACGTTGAGGCTCTCCCTCCGTGCCATTCCTGTGTGTATGTCCACTAGGCCATAACACGTCCGTCAGGGATCTCGGTGAATTGATCGACCCGAGAGTCACGTCGGGGCACGTGTGGGTGCGTCGTTGGTTCCACCCCGACCACCTAGCGGATCCAGATACTGGCCTTGCTTGAGTGCTACTCGTCGGCCGTAGTTTGTGAAGAGTTTGAAGTATGACGATAATCTGACCCTAGGCTCTAGGAACACACTTCGAGCTTGCACTATCACTTATGCATGCGATGAGCACAATTGACTGTATATATTTCTTCATGTTTATTTAATAGATTTGTTTAAATTCCAGTATTTACTTTCAGTATTGCTCACTTAATGTTCTTAGGAATACTCACTCTGGACTCGTCATCTGCCTTTTTGTGATGGCTTGAGTGCAGATCCTAATACGAGCCGGAGCAAAGGCAAGCTACCGGAATACCTGTGATTCATAGATATAGAGTAAGGCTTGTACGTTTGTATTATACATAGATCTTTGAGGTTTATATCTGATATTTGTTGTTATATGGGTTTTCCACACTAGGTATGAGAGTTAAATGCATGACATAATGTTTCATATTTTAATTGTCATGATAAAAGACTTCAGATGTGGTTATTTATTATGGTTTCAAACGATGTTAGAAGTAGATGATTTGAGTTCATTAACAATTTAAACAATAAATTGTTGTTCATTGAGGTAATAATGATTAATTGGTGGATGAGATGGCATGTGGGACATAGCTGGTGCTGGTAAGCCAGGTTGTGGGCCTGCATTGGCCCCCTTGGCGGTCCATTTGGAAAATGGGCAATTACAAGATATTTTTTGGGTCTTGAGTTAATTAGATCTGATGATGGTCATTACATTACTCAAAGAAAGTATGTTTTGGATCTTTTACAAGACATTGGTCTTTCTACTTCAAAAATAGTAGCTACACCTTTACCAAGAAATTGTACATTTGATGATCAGTCTTCTCCTTTTCTATCTGATCCAGATAGGTTTCGAAGACTTGTTGGTAGACTTTTGTATTTGGGTTTTACAAGGCCTGACAACTCATGCTACTCGGCAATTAAGTCAGTTTGTACAAGCCCCTACCGAGCAACATTGGACAGCTGCATTACATGTTCTTTGATACCTCATAGGCACTCCATCAAAAGGCATTTTCCAAAAGGCATTTTCTATCTTGTTCAATCTGATATTTCTCTTAGGCTTACTGTGATGCAGACTTGGATGTCCTATTACCGGAAGATCTGTTACAAGCTATTGCATCTTTTTAGGTGATGCATTGATTTCTTACAAGACTAAGAAGCAGACTACAGTTTCCAAGTCATCAGATAAAGCTGAACATCGTTCTTTATCTACAACAGTTTGTGAACTACTGTGGTTGTCATATATTCTCAGAGATTTGAAGATTGAAGTTTCACTGCCAGTTTCTTTATTCTGCGATAATCAAGCTGCTCTCCATTTGACAGTTAATCCAATTTTTCATGAGAGGACTAAGCATCTTGACATTGATTGTCATCTTGTGAGTGAACAATACAATAAAGGGTTTGTTTTACCTCAGTTTATACCTTCGAAGCATCAATTGGCAGATCTGTTTACTAAATCATTAGCGTCTCCTATTTTCCACACACTTCTTTCCCAGATAGGCTCGTGTGAGTGGCACCAAGCTCCATCTTGAAGGGGGGTTGTAGAATATATTGTGTATTGTAAACTATAACATTGAGTGAGATAAATTGTGTTTGAGGATGTATAGAACGAATTAGTTACAGAGTTAGTTACAAGGTTGTTGAGTTAGAACAAGGCACTCACTATAAATAAATAAGTCCTTTGTACTGTTTCATTGTTCTAAGAGTGAATAAGCACATCACACATTGTGTGTGTTTCCTGAGTAAATTGTTCATCAGCATCATAAATTAATTTAGTTTAACTTACAGAAACATAAAGGGTAATCATTCTTTGAACAAACAAAAAATCAACGAATCCAACCACTTGGAATATGATTCAATCTACACAAAGTGGACCACAATAGCCGGCTGGACTAGATTCATAGTTAGGTGAGTTTCTCAAACACACCTTTACTCAATCAACACTTGTATGCTTATTATAACAACACATACACATACTTCTATAAGCGTCAGGTAAAATTTTGTTGAGCTACATTTAGGATAATATATAGGTGCATTAACTATATGTTTTCATCATCTATAGGTGAATATCATGTTAAGAAAAATGGCTAGTTCCAAGACCTTTTTCAGGAATACTGGAATAACTATGAAATTAAACTTCTTCGTCATCAAAATTTGCATCAACAAATCCACAAGAATTGCACCACTTTTTATTATTTCTTGTATATATGTACCTAGACTTTTAAATACATGTTAACGAGGCTTAACCATGAGTCTAGAAATCTAAACTTTATGGCATTTAAATAAAAGGTTATTGTATCAAATAGGTGATATAGGTCTATTGAAAACAGAATAATTGTCCCTTGAGTTTTAAATTGGACTATCAACAGTGTAATTCTTGTCGTACTCTATCATCTTTATTTGCTAATGGTCTAGCCCAGCCACTTAAAAGATGCCACAAATTCAGAGGCAATCACAAGCTTGCTTTCATGCATTACTAATTAAATAAATGTTGTCAAATTCAAATAACACATTAAACGTATGCTTCAAAATTATAGGAGCTTTAAAATAAAGCAAATTATATTTTTTGATAATGGTAAAATTCAAGTCGTTGCTTATCCATTTGCCCACAAAAGACATTCGTGATTCAAAAGCTTCTTTTATGAAGAGCTCAAATTAGATGAAAATAAGTTAAACAAGTGAATAGTAAAGGCTTATTATTTTGAGAAGCGTAACTTGAAATTGAGCACTTGAGAATAAGCTCCGACTTTGAGTTTGAAACTGCTTTGGGTTGGATGCAATTTAGTTCGGAACCATTTTTTTAAGGGAAAAGAATTAATACTAAAATTTATTGGAGATTTTTTTTGTAATGAAGTTTTAACTGTATTTTAATTTAGAACTTTGAAACATTTACTACTGAATACTTCAATTTTTGCATTCCTCTTTTTTACTTATAATTATTGTTTTAAATGTTGGGAACTTTTCTATTTAAAACAGCCTCCTCTTAGAGCTTATTAGGCCTTTCGTTCAAAAGCACTACACTGCTATATTATCTTTGATCTCAGAGCAACAAAACCTAAGGTATTCATGATGTTCTGAATACAAAACAAAAAGTTATTGTTTCTAACATTCATTTAAAGGTACGGAAAAATATTTCTGCAAAATTCTTATACAACAAAATAACACAATTTTTATACAACAAAAACAACAACAATAGCAACAATGCTTGAAGTAACAAATCAGTCAATCGAATGAACCTCATTATTTTTTCTTTGCTTGTAAATGGCCAATGCTTTGTCGATGGATATTTAACCAACTATAAAATAGATCAATCAGAGTTTTGTGCATATTACCTTGTGCTAGCACACTTGGTTGTGGTTGCATGAGGAAAATGTTTTCATTTTTTAGATCCTATTCTTACATTTACTCTTCGATTGTAAGTTACGATGAATAGCCATTTTTCCCATAGAATTGTTAGATAACACATGTAGTCACTAAACTCTTAGAAAATATTAAAAAATTGAACAAAGTTAATCTGTAATGGATCAAAAAACCAATGCTAGTAAACATGCATTATATTACTTTGAATCTAATAAGCATCATACTTTTACTACAATCAATAAATCAACCAATCATGAAATTATACATATCAAAATTTTAATTTTAATTCTTTTTATTAACCACCGTGTTCTTCCCTTTATGTGTGCCTACACTTCATGTCAATGGGGTTTATAGATCCTTATGTGAACAACTTCAATGTTTTGAACTGTTGGGTTTTTAGGGTTCATACGCAGTGAAAAATTCAAAACAATTTTTGAAAAATCCCAACAGAACCGAAAGGTCCGAAAATAAGTTGCATTAAACTAGATCTACAAAAGTAAACCATACCTTAATCCGTGATTTCCTTATCTGATTGTTTGATCTCTAAGACGTTCAAGCGTCCGTCCTCTATCGGAAATCCACACACGAACGATGACCACAATTTGGAGTGTTAGCCCCAAGAGAGATTGAAAACGTTTTTCTTTCTCTCCCAAAATCCAGAGAACTCAAAATTTGCAAAAATAAAAATCATATTCCGTTTTAGGGTTTAAACCTCTATTTATATGTGTTGATATAAGCCCTCACTTAAAATCTTATTTGTAATACAATTATCGTATTTATGCAATTTAAGCAAATTACGCATACGCCTCTTTTAATAAGTTATCATATAACAAATTATAATGGCTTTTATGTCATGAATTTTTTCATATAAAATTCATTACTTTGGACCAATAGAAATTGCGCGAAGCCATTCCTTGTGTGTGACCCAATAGGTTCATGCGACGTTGGCAGTGAACCCAAACCATTTTGGTATACAAGTCATAAGTGGTCTCTAGCAAGGCATTATGACTACCCAAGTAGCATGAATATCAAAATCGATAAAACCTAATGAATAACATATATTATATCCTTTTGTTGTGCGATATCATTTAATTAAACATAAGGCCTGGAAAGTCACCCTTAATGTTCAATCGTACTAGTCTCGATCTCTAGGTAAACTGAAAACATCCAAGTGACATTGATAATATCAATTCACATGGACTTGGCCATTATCAGTCGATCATATCGAGGGATCCACTGATATCTCTCTCTATACGAGAGTGAGAAATTTTATCTTAATTACACACATTCACATATTATTTCACATGGTAACCAATCACAATATTTATACTCGTCGGGTTAAAGACAACGTTTGATTGTTTCAAATTATCATGCTCATAATATTGAAGTTTATTATATTCTCAAGTCGAAGGACTAATGATATACCTATCATGAGTAACACCTATGACTTTATCCATGTGATGTTTTTATAGCCGGTCAATCCAGTACTTTGTTCACATAACAAGTACTCATGATCTCGATTCGTATCTCTATATGCATGATCATCAATCAAGATTCACACTATCCTTAATTCATTATAGTTCCTTGTATAATGATCGACTATGAACATTTAGGATATTTCAACAATTACTCATGGATCTTACTATAAGGTAAACATGCAATTACTTATAATAAAAGAACAAGAAAACCACAATTTTAGAGCGGCACTATGTGCACCCCAAAAGTGTACCAATTTACATGCATTTGGGGTGTCCTCATAAACGATTGAGGTGCACATAGCGGTGCTCCAATTTTATTAACTAAAAATCATAAGATAAACAATGTTTGTAGATTGACCTATGGCACATGCCCCAACATGAACAACAACAGAAAGGTATAATCAATGACTTTCGTTATAAGTCACAAAGAGTATAATGACTTTGGTTATAGGAGCATGTTCCAAATGTTTTCGAAAATCCTAAAAACTATCATCCTTATCATGGATGGTCATGCTGTCATTGTGTTGGTAAAAATTGAAGTATACAATTATAAAGCTAAGTACTTATAATTCCCTTGATTATTTTTATCTGATCAATAGCATAGAGATAACTCTATGAAATGCACACAAAAATATATATCAAATTATGAGAGTACAATGGTAATGTGTGCAACCATTGTCCTCGTCCTCTTGAAAATGGTCATGTATATATGTGGTTTGCGATCTTTAATTACAGATATAAAGATACTGGAAATCCTAGTTCTAATCTAAACAAGATATCTTATAAATGATACCAATAGTCCATTAATTACTCGTTCCTTCATCTTATAAATGAAATGTTTTTCTAACATAGAGAACATGCTTTGAAGTTGATTAAGAACCTTACAGTAAGAAATACTATTTTTTTTAGTACAGTAAGAAATACTAATTGAAAGGTAAACTTTTTAAATATTTAACAAATCAAAAAGAAACAATTGTGCACCATATACATTCCTAATTAATATTTAAACTTACATAAAAGACAACTTTAAAGTGATCCCCAAACAAGCTAAAACAAGAAGAATGTTGTATCATTTTCAAATTATTTCACATCCATTGCAATGAAAAATAACTATGAAATAAGTCTAATTAGTTTCAGCACTCAAAAATATAACTTTGTGTAGCACCGAATTACTTTTTCCACAACATATCAAAACAAAAAAATAAATAAAATATCCACATTTTAAAAATATCCAAGCAATGAGAAAAGTAATCATAACCTAACTAATCATGCATATCCATAGATCACAGCAACATGATCAAAAACCAATAAAATATGCAGCTGCACAATTGAAAAAAAAAAAAAAATGCATTATCCTTTCTGTGGTTGTAGTTGATAATTAGAGAATGTGGTGGGGTTCTAACTTTTATTTGTGAGTGAGATCATGTGGCTCCAATTTTCTTGTAGAGTTTCTACTTAGAATTTTAATTAAGGATATATTCTCATGTGGCCACTGGCCAACAACATTGCTGCCAACAAACTCTTCAACACACATTGCCTTACCACCTTAAAGGCAAAAAATGTATGGGACCTGTTCCTTTCCACTTGCATGGAGGCCCATTGGAGCTAGCATTGATAACAAATTCTTGAGCACAGTATGAACAATAATTTAGATCTGAGTTCTTTCTTTTAAAGAAAAATTGCACACGAAATCATACATACACTCATCACCAGACAGTCATCCCAGAAATTAAGGCAGATTTGAAGATGCAAATAAGATTAGTCCCTCAAAGGAATCCCCCTTCAAATTAAAAGCCATTTAAAAGAATTTTTTCTGTAAATTAAAGCACTGATATGTTGTGCAGTTAGATGTGATATGTTTTGCACGTTTCAAATTCAATCTAAGTCTATCATGGGAGCAACATTGAATGCATGAAATTCATGTATCTCTAGCCAACAAATATTAATGAAATTGAAAATCAACAGCTCACTTAGTACCTCTGCGCGTTGTTCCAATTAATAAAGCAGCCGCCGCCGCTCGCATCACAAAAGGATTCTTCATCATATCTGCAGGCAATAATGAAGGTAGTAGTAGGTATAATAAGAACTTAATAATTATATGCGCTTATACAACTAAATAAATCACTAAACACATATAATATAAGCATAAAATACACAATGAACGAATTAATCAAACTAATATTAGTTCACAAAACAACATACTCTTCATAATCACCAATATATACAAGACCAAATCCGCCACAAAAGAGGGGAAATCGAGTCGAAAATCGCTAAATGTAACCTAAATGATGAGAAGAACACGCAGATCGTGCCGAAACATCAGATCTGGCTCATGTTGATCATGGCGATGCATGATCTTGAAAACCAAAGAAAGAATTGGAAAAAAATAGGTGAAAATTAAGGATCGGTCGATCTGCAAAAACTGCATGAGTAAGTGAGTGAATGAGAGAGAGAGAGAGAGAGAAGGAAAAACAAGAAAATGATGATGATGAGTCGGTTGGTGTTTTCCGTTAAATCCGCGCAGTGCGGTCAGGTGTACCATCTCCCAAGACGCTCAAGTGTCCATGCCTTCTTTCTTCACCGCTTCAACTCTCGAATAAAATAATAAGAAAATAAACCAATTACTGTTCCTGATTTATATATCTACCAATCCATAAAACATTAAAAAAAAAACAAAAACAAAAACAAGAACAACAGCACCTCGTCTCAGCATGCATGTGAAATTGTGGTGCGAGAGGGACGAAGAAAGATATATATAGAGAGAGAGAGAGAGGATGAAGTTGAAATTGATCGATGAGAAGCTGACAGAGAGAGAAGTGAGCACGCACTAACAACTGATCCTCTCTCGCGCAATTGACTCTCCGTGTGTGCTCACTCTCTTCTGTCAGTCTCTCATCTCCATCTCTCTCTCTCTCTCACTCTCTCGCAACTCTCCTTTTCCTTCTCTCCCCCACACCACGCCACACAGATCAGAAACTCAGAGAAACGACTTTGTTTCCCAAATAGGAAATAGAAATGGTGATAAGACGTCCTGATAGCTCCAGATCTGAGCAAACCAACAGAGACCACAACCTCCCCCCCCAGCACAAACCTTACTTTTCTTTCTCTCTCTCTCTCTCTCTCTCTCTATCTCTCTATCTCTACTACGAAGCCGTATAGAGAGGAACCACTACCCCTCTAGGGTTTATGTAGACATAGAAAGTGAGGTGAAAAAATAAATAAATCCCTTTTTATTACCCCTTTAGGTTTAATTACTTTCTCACACAATATACATGCAAAAATTAGAAAACGATGGGGCACACGTGTCGGTCGCACGTACCTTGCGATGCGTACTTCACTGATCCGGCCAACTAACCGGTACGCACACACGAAGAAATGTGGGACGGATGGACGGACGGATGAACTGACGGATGGATGCCTTTGCGCGCTCGATCTGTGCTTTTTTTTTTTTAAGAGAGAGAAAGATAAAAGAGAGGGGGAGGAAAGAAAAGACTCGAGAGAGAGAGAGAGAGAGATGACAAGAATGCACGGAGGCTTTGTGGAAGGCGAAAGAGATTTGTCAAGTATCAATTGGTTGGCTGGGGTCGTTTCGCGGTTTTCTTCATCTGATCCATTCTGATCCGTCCGATTTACGCTTCTCATGGACCCCACTTGTCCAGTTTTATTGGTTATTGTGCTCTGCGTCAGATAAGGAGACAACATAAAGTTAAGAAATAAAAATCCTCCCTGTAATTTATGAAGACCACTCTCATTTACCTTCATTAATTTATATAAGGAATTTTCACCAAAAAAAAAAAAAATCATTCAAAGAGGTTGTCGTTTCCTACCGTTTTGTCACTTATATGCTTTGAAGATTCACTCACACATCTTCAACACTTCACCTTTGATTGAAATTCATTCAAAAAGGTTTGTCGTTCGACTCTCGCTAAAATTAAAAAGAAAAAAAAATATTTTAATGCCTTTAAAGATGACTAACACTATTACTTTTTACCTTATGACCAACACAGATAAGTGCGTGTTTGTGTTGTATGTCGTAATAGTAACACCATAACATGAACAAATTTAATAATCAATGAATCTATTTGTTGAAGTTTTCAAAAAAAAAAAAAAAATCAAAAATCAGGGATGGCGAGTGTACTAACACAACGTTTTTGGAGGGACAAGAGAGAGGGGGAGGGTACTAGAATTAGAACTTAGAAGTAATGATGAACAGAAATGTTGATTTGATACGATTCGGTATCCTCGTATGTCATTAACGACCTACCCTTTAAACGCAAAATCTGTGACTAGGACACATTTTTTTGTACAACCCTATACTAACAATGCATAGCTAAGGTCAGGATGTCCTTTTTAGGAATTCAGTTATACATCTTTGTCCTTCAGCGTGAATTCTCTGAAAAAGTAAAAATAACTTCTATTTCGGTACTTGTTATTTTAATTTTCTTTCGAAAAAATTAGTCAAACTTTTTTGTTTCCCTTTTTATATGGGCTCGATACTATTTCGTGTCGGTGAGTAGTAAATGTGTCGTGTCGTAAACAAGTCATGACTCATATAATGCAAACTCATTACATGACATGTTTATTAATCGTGTTAATCATTTTCGTGTCTAAATGGGTCGTGTTAAACATGTCGTGTATTCGTGTCACTCATTTATTAAATATTGTATTTAAAAATTCTATTTTATTTAAACTTTTATAATTTGGTTACTACTTTTTAAAATATATTTAAATGATTAAATTCGAACAAACATACTAAAATAGTCAATAAAATATAATGTGGTTGTATATAGTCGTTAGTTTTACTTTACTTTTTCATTCAAGTCTTTATTACTCTTAATAATAAAGCAAAAATGACTCATAATAATAACATAAACAAAATTATAAGAATCATCTATAAAAATATCTAAATTTTACTTTGGTGAAAAGTTTTATTTTTTCTTAATAAATAATTATTAATAAAATCTAAAACATAAATAATATATTATAAGTAAAATGAATATTTTCTCTCAAATATAAAATAAAATATGATAAAAAGATGTCTATAAATAAAATAAATAAATCATGATATTAACATGCATTCAAATGGGTGAATTTTGTATCAATCTATTTATTATACTATATTTATTATTTATACATTATTCTTTAGTCGTGTTACGCGAGTCATAAACGAGTTAAGTATGTTGACATGTTAATGACTCGTTTATTAACCGTGTATAAACGTGTTAACATGTTTATGACCCAGACCCACTTAAGCCAAACCCACGACATGTTTATTACGTGTCGTGTCGTGTCGTGTTAATCGTTTCATGACTCAAATTGTCAGCCCTAATTTCAACAAAGATTAATCCCATGACCTAAAAGAAACTATGATATAGCTGTCACGATTCTAAATCACAATCTGATCAAAGTTATGATATTGCTCATTTTATTGCCATTACACCACATTTCTTGAAGGGGTTCGAGACTTTTTTAATTGCTTTCAACTGAAATATTTGTCATAAGTGCTTATTAATCCAAAGAATAATAATTTCATCCCCTTCTCAATTAGGCTAACTTAATGACAGAGTAAGGCCCTCACATGACATCTCCACCAGGCTAACATGCATGCCCTAAAAGATGGCAAAACACCTTTAATTTTCTAATTAACAATTAAGGAGCGAATTCGAAAGGTAAAAAAAAAAAAGTAATTATAACCATTAAAAAGCAAGTAGTTAATTAACTAATTTAATTTGGGACTCTCATCTTAAGCATGCACGCTTAAACCTAGTTAATTTTCAGCTAATCGGCCTGCCCAAATAGCTAGGGTGCAGGTGGAGGACCACCAACCTGCCAACACTCTGCCTAGATGAGGAACTTTGAATTAATTGATTAATAAGCATATGATCGATCTCTGCAACCATTTGTATATAGTAAGGTGTACATTAATTTTATTATTAGTTAGAGCATGCATGTTGGCAAAAACGAAGATAGAAATGAATATTGGACGACCGATGGAGAATACAGGATTAATTAACGTGGCGTTTCACATTCCGCTATATATAAAGTAGTTTGCTTCCCAACCAGCGACAAATTAACATGGTGGTGAGCAACTGAGCATATATCGATCCGTCTCTTGCACAGCATTGGAAGTCACTGTCATTAGCTAGTGCCCCTTCGCATCTACTAGCTAGTACTATTAATTTCTAACCGGACATATTCCATCAAACCTAATCCTAATTGATATGTACGAATTAACCTATCTAAGGAACAATAGCTAGGTTTAATATATTAGTTTACTTTTTTTTTTTTTTCTCCTCTCTATATATCTTTGTCCACTACTTTTGCAATATCCGACCTCAACTATAATCTAAGATTGAGAGAAGTTTGTTGTTCTTTGTTATGTGGAAGACTGGAATTCAAAGCCGACAATATGGATTCTTAATAAAAAGATACATTAGAAGGCTTAAAAGAAAAAAAGGGAAGAAGAAGATAAGAAATAGTCCCACATCATCTAATTTGGGAAGTAGAAAAACAAGCTAGGGCTTATAATTAGTTTAGAGTTTAGAGTCAATTATCTATAAAAAAAAAATTAATAATATTTAGTTTTTAGAGTATAAACTCTAACTTACCTCAGCATTTTGAGAAAACTTGCCCTTAAACTAAGGCTCTGTTTGGTAAGCACAAACTAGCTTATCAGCTAGTTGATCAACTAGTTTATTTGTTAAGCTGTGTTTGGTTTGTAGCTTATTTTAAAAATAATCTAGATGATAAGCTCCCAATTGAAACGCTACTCTTAGTAGCGTTTGAACCAAAAATCCGTCGTTTGAATTTTTCTTCCCATTATACCCTTATTTTTACGGTATTAATAAATTAATGCCCTTGCAAATTAGTAAAAACAAAATACGTTGCGAATATTAATACTTGTGATTATACCCAGATAGAGTTGGTAAAGGCGAAACCAGCATTTCAAACTCTTCTAGGCTAGACCAATAGTTATATAATACGTTATTAAATTTATTGAATTTAAAATTAACATATAGCTTAATATTGTTAATAAAAAAATAGTGATTAATAATTAACTAAATATTATAAAACAAAGAATTTCACTAAAATTAAAAATCATTACACATTAATTTCTTAATTATAGATAATCTTGTTAGATATTTATTACATATTAAATAAGTTTTAACAACTTCGAGTATAAAAATATTTTTAAATGTTATAAAAATATTTTTAATGTAGTGTTCGAGTGGTGGGTTATGTATAGTTATCCAAGTCGTTTATTGTATTTTATTTACATGTGTTTATTTTTTACGAATTCTTATAAATTAATATAGAGTTATTTTCATGTAAGCATTTATGGACATACATAGTTTAGTTTTCTAAATAATATAAATTATTTTATGGTATTAATTTATATTTTGTAAATAAAATACATTAATTATATAATTATATAATTAATATACTTAATTGTGTCATATGTCCTTTATTGTCATTTTGCATTTATCAGCTAATCAATCAGCTATCATTCCAAACAGTTTTTACTTAATCAGCTAGATTATCAGCTTTCCGCTACTAGCTAGTAGATTATCAGCTATCAGCTAGATTATCAGCTATCAGCTAGTTTATCAGCTATCAGCTAGATTATCAGCTAGTCTTGCCAAACAGAGCCTAAAGCTAGCCTATATAAGTATATATACATTAGACTTAATAGTCGTTTGATCTCCCCACTTATATATCGGGCCTAACATAGAGAACATAACTATCACTGTTCAGTGTGCCATTTTATTTTTTATTTTTTGAAAAGAAAAAAAAACAACTTGCCCCCACCAAAGTTCAAACCCATAACCTCTTATACTCCCAAACTTCATACCAAATTATGAGTCACCCAATTGGTTGGTCCTGTTTGGTGTGCATGTGCTGACATGACCACATATGTGTCAACTACAAATGTTGAGCCTTACATATGTTTTTTAGGGCCGCTATGGGCACCCCACCAATTCATGAAGGCACCCTGTTGTTGAGGGCACAAAGTCATTTACCAAGGGCACCCAAAATTTAGGCCCGAAATCCCCAAAATACCCCTCGTTCAAAACAGAGGCACCCCACCACCCCACCACCGTCCTCTTCAACGAGCAAGCACTACTTCTCGTCAACGAACCAGCCTAGCAATCCCGAAACTCATTTGTCTTCGTTCCTCTCCGTCTCTCTCCTCTGTTGTAGGCGAAATATCGAGTTTGAAGGCTTTCGGTTTTGTTCCATTTCGTCTCCACATTAGGCCTCGGTTCTAGTTTTTCGTTCACACACTCAAGTCGAGAAATCGATCGTTTGAATGTACGTTGGTAGTCTAATTAAGTTGCATTTGGTAGAGTAGTTGTTAAGTTTGTGTGGCGGTGCATTCAATGGTTCATTTATTGGAAAGTCGTGGTTCTCGGCCACACAGGCCAGAGATTTTGTTTACAGTCTCGGCCAAGCATGGCCGAGACTGAGGGGAAATTTTTGGGAACTCGTGGTTCTCGGCCAGACAGGCCAGAATAGTTTACACAGTCTCGGCAACGAATGGCCGAGAGTAATTTTGTTATCTCGGTCACCACTTCACGAGAGTAACCATTAGTGTATAGTTTATGTCATGTCGGTTGATGTACAACCGAGAATGTAGAATAGCTATCGGTTGTCCATAACCGAGACTTTTATTGTCGTCTCGGTCACCACTTCACGAGAGTAAGTTGAAGTGTATAGTTTATGTCATGTCGGTGATGTCCAACCGAGAACGTAGCATTTCTCTCGGTTGTCCATTACCGAGACTTTTATTCTTTTCTCGGTGGATGTTGACCGAGACGTTTGCATAACTCTCGGTCCTGCGAGGCCGAATCAATCGCGCCCGTGAAAAAAAGTCTTAAAATTTGAGAAACCCTACGTTGACAAACCAAATCATCAATTTCACAGTTTTTGATCCAAAAAACAGTTCCTTCAAAGCTTCATATGGTTGTCAAACATTGTTACCTCGCTGTCGGATGATGTCAAGACGCAAGAATCGATACACGCTCGGCAAACACAATTGTGGCTTTAGGTTTCACTTGTGATCCAAGGTGGTGGGGTGCCCCAGTTTTGCTTTGAAAATGGTTTGTGGGGTTTGAGTGAGTATATATGAAGGGGCAAAATAGTCATTTACATTTTAGATAAGAAAATGAGAAAAAATATGGGTGCCTTCATGAATTGGTGGGGTGCCCATAGCGGGCCTCATGTTTTTTAGGGAACAAAAATAAGGTTTTTATTATTTGACAAGACTTCGTGTTTGAAGTAGAAAAAGGACAAAACATGTAGGGTTTCCTTGATTGCATGTAGATGGATATGTAGGATAAATGCACTGTAAATTAATATGTGGCACGGCCTCAAGGTTCTTAACTTTAAAATTTCACTAGCAGGTCTGCCTATACATACTAATTACAATTAATAAATATATTTTTTGGGATGAAACGATTAATGAATATATAAACAATTGCAATTGGTCACACATGCAAAGTAGGGACCATATATACATGAAGATGGAGGGGACCATATATTGATATATATGTAGAAGAGAACGTGCATGGCCTACGAAATTGAGCTTCAGTTGGGGGACCAAACTCTGAGAGCACTTGCTAGGCGGGGACCGTTATTAATTAACTAACTTCTACTTATTATAATTATCAATGAAATCCACCCCAAGTCAAAACTAGGTGAGGACATATATGCTGAATTCGCTTCGTCAATGGCGAAACAACGCATGTATAGAATGAATAGATTAATAATATATACTCCTAAGTTTATGCGATGCGTTGCGTTAGGAATCTTTTCTCTTTGAGGTTAAACTAAACTAAAGTTCGTCCCCATCGATTAATTCCTCCCAACTTTACGCGGTCGGAAGGACATGCCGATCAATACCTTTCTACATTAATTAAAATGCCATTTATTGAAATTTTTCTTTAAGAGTACAATAAAATAAGTAAGGAGTAACAACTAACAACAAATTAAGAGGCCTCGTATTTAAGTGTCACGCTTGATCACCCAATATTTAGATATTGCCGATTTGGTTTATTATGTTTTCAAGAAATAAAAAGATCGATCCACATTTGCACCAACTAAGTTAGTAGTTCATTTATTTGATGCGAAAAGTTGGGGTTCGATCTCGAGACTCACTCCTGGTGAGAGTTAAGTGAGATTCTTGGAAAACTGAGAAGAAGATCACGCGATCTTGCTTCCAATGTTCAGATCTGGTGAGGAAATAGCCAGATCGGGAAGAGAAAGCACACGATCTGGTGATTTTGCCTTTGGTGTATAGATCTAGTGAAGGGATCGCCAGATCTTGGAAAAATTTGAGAGATCTAGTGTTGAAACTACTAGATCTGGAAGAAAAGTTGAGAGATCTGGTGAAGAAATCACTGGATCTGAAAGGAAAGTCAAGAGATCGAACTAGATCCGGAAAGAAAGTTTGTGAGATCCGGTGAAGAAGGCACTGAATCTGAAGTACAAGCCGAGAGATCTGGAAGTATCACCAGATCACAAGTTCTGAAGAAGTTCTGGTGTGATTGGTGAACAGATCTGGACAATCTTGAAGAGATGGGGAACAGATCTGGAGTCTTGGAACAAGGTTCTCCATCATCAGGGTTTGTCTCAAGAGGTAACTAAGGTTTGAGTTCTGGTACTCCATTTGGTAATTCATTGAGTCAGTTTGTTACTGTAAAACTTGATGGAACAAATTTTCTTTTATGGAAATCAATTGTTGTTCCGGTTGTCCAAGGATTTGATCTATATGGTCATCTTTTTGGAACACTGGAAATGCCAGACAAATTCTTGACTGATGGATTACCAAATCCAGAGTACAAGATATGGTTCAGTAGAGATCGGTTTTTGTTAGGATGGTTGATAAATGCTATGATGCCTGATATTGCAATGCAGATTATAGGAAATACTCCGAAACAGACAACAAATGAGTTATGGCGAGAAATAGAAGCATATTATGGCTCTAATAATAGAGTTCATGTTCAGACTCTCAAGAAGGCACTACATACAACTCGTAAAGGTGCCATGAAAATTAGAGAGTATTTGTCTAAGATGAGTATTTCTGATAATCTAGCTATTGCAGGATCAGTGGTGAGCACAAATGATTTGATTTCAAGTGTTCTTATTGGATTAGATAGAGAATATCTGCCAATTACAACTTTCTTGCAAGGAAGGTGTGATCTGCAGTTGCAAGAACTTGTTTGAAGAAACTCTGGATCAGTATAATGTGGTTCAAGATGTGAATGCTTTGGTGATACATGAGTCTCCTTCTGCAAATGCTGCTGAAGTTAAAAGCAGTGGTTCAAAGTTGAATGTACATAATTGGAATAACAATGAGAATCGAACAAATGGGGGTTCCATAGGTCGTGGCTTTGGTAGATTTCGAGGTCGAGGAGGTTTTAAATCCTCCAGCAGCAACAATAAACCCACATGTCAAATCTGTGGGAAGTTTGGTCATTCAAGCAGCAGTCTGTTACTATAGAGCAGATATGAAATATATGGGTACTCAGACTGGGAGTTCTCAACAGCCACAGCTGAGGCCATTTACTTCTCAATCTCATACACCCTCATCTTTCTTCACTGCATCAGAAGCTGGACATGATGGTTCGTGGTACATGGACAGTGGTGCTACCTCCCATGTCACTGGAGATTCTTCTCAGATGTTGAATAATTCAGCATATTCAGGTACTCAGTCATTAATGGTTGGTAATGGTCAATTACTAAAATTCTTTGGAACAGTGGTCCGCTTGCATTCCATCTGTTGGCTCTAAAGCTGTCTTTTCATAATACTTTTGTGTGTGCTAGCATCAAAAAGAATTTGTTGAGTGTCTCTCGTTAACAAAAGACAATAATGTGTTGATTGAGTTTCATCCTCATGTATGTTTCGTGAAGGACCTTCAAAACCAATGAGATTCTTCTTCACTGCCGGAACATTACAAAATGGTCTATATCGCATCTCTACGGTTCACCTGCATTGTCTCCTTCACATCGCCGCTTTGTTTGTGTCAAATAAAGGTTTGTCTACCCTAATGGCACTCTGGACTTGGTCATCCGCACAAAAGACACTTCAACAAAGTTATGCATCATAACCTTCATCTTCCATTCGGATTCACTCTTTGATTTTTGTCGATCTTGTCCACTAGGCAAGAGTCATGCATTACCATTTCATTCATCTAGTAAACTGTCGAATAATGTTTTGGATTTAATCCAAACTGATTTGTGGGGTCCTGCACCGATTACTTCTCCAAGTGGTTTCAACTATTACATTCACTTTATTGATGATTCGACTCGATTTACGTGGTTATATCCTTTGAAACTGAAATCTGATGCATTGAAAGCTTTTATGCACTTTAAGTCTATGGTTGAGAATCAGTTTAGTTCTACTATCAAGAGAGTTCAATCTGACTGGGGTGGTGAGTATATATCCTTTCAGTCTGTACATGATTCTTGTGGAATTATTTTTCAGCATCCTTGTCCTCATACACATTTACGACGAATGGTAGAGCTGAACGTAAACATAGACACATAGTTGAAATGAGTCTTACACTGCTTGCTCATAGTAAATTACCTCTGAAATATTGGTGGGATGCGTGTTCTACTGCTGCATTTCTCATTAATCGTCTTCCTACCAAAGTTTTGAATGGTTTGTCTCCTTTTGAGAAGTTGTTTCATGCCTCACTTGATTATAGTCTTCTCAGAGTTTTTGGATGTGCATGTTTTCCATATTTACGACCATACAATGATCATAAATATCATTTTTGATCTGAGCTATGCATTTTTCTGGGGTATAGCAGTCAACATAAGGGCTACAAATGTTTGAGTCCATCTGGGAGAATTTATATCACCAGGAATGTTGTTTTTCATGAAAATGAGTTTCCTTATGATTCTTTATTTGCTGCTGGGTCTAATGCAACAACAACTTCCTCGCCTGAGTCGACTACTAGCTTTCCTTTGTTGGTTCCAC
The DNA here is from genome assembly GCA_039657325.1 of Stephania cephalantha. Lineage (NCBI taxonomy): Eukaryota > Viridiplantae > Streptophyta > Magnoliopsida > Ranunculales > Menispermaceae > Stephania > Stephania cephalantha. The sequence goes on from CM077569.1 coordinate 59,703,697, forward strand.
GTCAGCCCTTATCTGCCTCTCCATCAGGATCTTCTTCTTCATCTGATCTGTCTGATGTACCTGCTTCAGTTGAGGTTACACCTCCTGTTGTAGTGGAATCAAGGACTGGTGTGGATCCTTCAAACATACATCCTATGATTACTAGAGCCAAAGATGGGATCAGTTCAAGGAATGTATTTTTGTCTACTACTTCCATTCATGAAGATGATATTCCTAATTCAGTTGCTGCTGCTCTTCAAATTCCTCATTGGAAGGCAGCAATGGATCATGAATATCATGCTCTCATGAAGAATGGTACTTGGTCTATTGTTCCTTCATCTCCTAGTCAAAATGTTGATGGCAACAAGTGGATTTTCTCAGTAAAAAGGAATTCTGATGGGTCTATCAATCGATATAAGGCTAGATTAGTGGTCAAAGGGTTTAAACAAGTACCCGGTATCGATTTTCATGAGACATACAGTCATGTGGTTAAGGCTTCCACTATTCGAGTTATTTTGTCTTTGGCTGTCCATTTTGGTTGGTCGTTGCGACAGATTGATATCAATAATGCCTTTTTAAATGGTCAGTTGGTTGAAGAAGTGTACACAAATCAACCTATGGGATTTGTGGATACTTCTCAACCCACCGCTGTGTGTAAATTACATAAAGCTTTGTATGGTCTTCGTCAAGCTCCTCGTGCATGGTTTGATCAATTGAAATCCACTTTGTTGTCTTGGGGATTCCATAATTCTAAAGCTGACAGCTCTTTGTTCATTTTTCATCATGAACAAGTTGTGTTGTATGTGCTGGTTTATGTGGATGACATTATAATTACAGCTCAAATCAAACTTTTATTCAATCTTTTATTGATAAGTTGAATGGTAAGTTTGCGTTAAAGGATATTGGAGATTTAAATTTGTTTTTGGGTATGGAAGCTCATAGGACTGCCAAAGGATGCATTTCGACTCAAAACGACTTATATTCAACAGTTATTACAAAAGGGGGGCATGTCTCATGCAAAACCTATTGCTACTTCTTTTGTTGTTGGGAAGCTGTTGTACAAGGATGGCAGTGCTTCATTTCATGATAAAACTCTATATAGGAGTTTACTTGGTGGTCTCCAATATCTTGTTAACACTCTACCGACATTGCTTATATAGTGAACACTTTGAGTCAATTTTAATAGCTCTCCTGAGTTTTGCATTAGCAAGCTCTTAAGAGGGTATCAAGGCTACCTTAAAGGTACAATTGATTTGGGTTTATGGTTCAAGCCGAGTTCTGCCTTGTTTTTATTGGGTATTCGATGCTTGATTGAGAACGCCTGTGGATGATAGGAAATATGTGTGCGGTTATCTTGTATTTTGGGTTCTAACTTGATTTCTTGCGATTAAACAACAAAGTTGTTGCTAGATCAAGTACGAGAATCGAATATAGAGCTCTTGCTCGTAATCTTTGAATTGAAGTGGCTTGATCTTTATTTTCGAATCCGGCAGTTTCTCTTGGTGCTCTTCCCATGATCTGGTGTGATAACATGAGTCTTCGTCGCCGCCAAGCAAGAATCCAGTATATCACTCGCACTAAACATATTGAATTAAACATTCATTATGTTAGAGATAAAGTGTTGGGTGGTTTTCTTAATGTGAATCATGTTCCTTTAGTTGATCAATGTGTGGTCGATATTTTTACGCTTCAATAAGAGCAAGTTATGGCTTTTTTTTTCTTATCAAGAAAAAGTTAACATTTGTCAAGTAAAAATGCTTTTTTTTTTTTTAATGTAAAGGAGCCAGTGCGGCCGCTCCGATTTTTTTAAGTAAAAATGTGTTGTTATTGATGAGCTCCTCATTAATTTGTAGGCAGACTAGTCTATAATTGTATACACAATCAACATGTACATGTCTTGATGTTTATCGATCAAATTTTTATTGATGTTTATCGATCAAATTTTTATTTTTGATGAGGAACCAACTTTTACCCTATTAAATAAAAGAATCAAACTATACTCCCCTTGTTCAACAAAATTTGTCACATTATTGAAACTTTTTTCTTTCCAACAAATGTGACACATCATGTTAAGGAAGCAATCTCAATGCATGGTAATTAAATCTATCATTATCTTAATTTTGTGCATGTAAAAGCAAAAATATTGCGACAAATATTATGGAACGAGGGAGTAACAATTAACTTAATGAATGCACAATCAAATTGTTTGTAAAAATTAAAGTTATTGCTAATTAGCTAGACTACCCTATAGGCAATATTTTTTTATAAGAAAAAAACAACTTGCCTCCATTGGGATTCGAACTCGTGACCTCTTACTCCCAAACTTTATACCACAATTGGTTGGCCTATATATATACACACATACTAGTGGATGGGTACTAAATCCCTACTTTTTAGTTAAGTCGAATTTACCTAAACACCCTTACTTTTATTTTTTCAAAGATTTTTTCATCCAATCAAATGTTAACATTGATGGATACTTTTGTCAATAAGGCTATTTTGGCTTCAAGAAGATCCTAGGGATATTGTCATATATATATATTAGTCAACCGGCACGTGCTCCGCATGTGAGGCATGAAAAAAAAAAAAAAAAAAAAAACCTGCTGCGGCATTGAAATGAGAATTGACGGTTTAATTGGACATATTTTGAATATGCAGTTTTTATTGGAACAATTTAAAACTACGTTTTAATTAGACTTCCGTTTTGAAAACTAACTAAAAATAAGTTTAATTATTTTTCAAAAATGCCCTCATTATTTACTTTTTAAAGTTGTCTTGAACGAATTAAAAAAAAAATGCATTTGAGGGCATTCTTGGAATTATGATAAGTTTTGGACTAATAAGTTGGCAAGGAGGATTGACATTAAGGATGCAAGCGGGGAGGGGAATCCCCACGGGGGACAGGGATTCCCCGCAACGGGGATGGGGATGGAGAATTTAAATGGGGATAGATATGAGGATGGGGATAAAATCTCATACCCACGCGGGTATGGGTACGGGGATGGAGAGAAAATATATTCGTGAGGATCTCCACGGGAAATCTTCATTGGTAATATCCGTTGTGATCCCCGTGGGTATCCTCATTGGGGATCCCTATGGGGATTACCTATGGGGATCTCCGCGGGTATTCCTATTGGGGATCCCCCAGGGGATTCCCGCGGAGGTCCTCGCATGTATCAAATACATCCATATACATTGTATATATCAATTTTATATAATATTACAAGGCTTTGACTCAAAACACTATTGATAAACAAATTCTAATGTGATTTATAATTTTAACTTGTTTGGATAATTATATGTTTTGTTTTGAATTATTTGCAACTATATTCATATGTTATATTTTATTTGGTTGGAATTTTCAACAATTGTGATCTTATGTATGTGTAATATACTTTTTATAAATCTTTTTGAAAAAAAAATTAAGTGGTTAAAATATTTCCCCGCGGTGATTCTTCACAAAATCCCCGCGGGGATCTTCAATGGGGAAAAACTTTTCCCCATGAGGATTCTCCATCCCTGTGGAGATTAGGTAGGGATGGGGATGATGATGAAAATTCCTTCCCATGTAAGGATGGGTATAGGGATGAGAGATGAATTTTTAAGCGGGGATAGAGATGAAGATGGGTCCCCATCCCCTACCCTTCCCATTTACATCCTAATTGGCATTGTATATATATATATATAATATGGAATTCTTATATTGGTGCAACACCACAAAAGTATTGTTAGAAATATCTGCGTGATAAGATGGTTACAAACACCCAACTTGTGCTCCTCCTTTGTCGTCTTTTGGTGGCCGGGAGAAAGTAATGGTAACACAAAATTTATCTATATTGGTGGGGGTTGACTTAGGCCAAACATCTTTATTTGTAAGATGATGAGGTAGGGCAGAACCAGTAGTACGTACGAGCGCTTAGTGGAGACTGTCTAATGCGCTAATCAGACGGTACTGTAGTAGCCCGACCCACTCAACCCCACAAATTCAAAAGCACCACTCTTGTGGTTGTGGGGTACCTTGACAGCTGTTAGAATGACATCAGAAAAGTGAAACACTGGTAGTTCTCCAAATTTGAACACGTATAAATTCGGTCTATAACACGCGAGTCAAGACTACAGTAGCAATCCTTTAATCATACCACATGAAACGTAGCTAGCTTGTAAGTTACAACAACGCACCCATTGGATGCATTTTAAAATGAATATGCGTACGTACATGCTTTGATGTGTATATGGCACGATTGTTAAGCATGTAACACGACATTTGACTTGGACAAGTGGGACGTTAACGCCATTCTATGTGGATTCCATTATAGATGTAGTGGATCATTTTTTCTACATGTAGCACAAAGTAGAGAAACCCCAACATTGATGAAGACTGATGAATTAAGCTTTCTTATATTGAAACTATTCAAATCTGATAAGTTAATGATGCTATCTTTGAGATGCTCGGCCAACATAAACTATAGTTTAAATGGTTCGACGCTCGAATCCTTTAAGTAGAAGTCACAAAACTCTTTTATTAACAAAGCTATGCATTTGCACCTTTATGGGTGGACTTGATCGGAGCCTATTTAGTATAAAAGACCTAACAGGCTTTCGAATATATTGAATGGTACCAGAAGACTGCTCGCATTGATGAAACTTTTCCTCTCCGAGTTCTCTTTTCATTTTGTAAATTCTCTAGGCCGGGCCCTACACGTGTGAGCGAGCTCATGAATCTACGCTAGCATCGATATTGTCCATAACTTAACCATGCACCTTCAACTCTTAAGTGTGGGGTTTTAACTCAAAAGATTTCGGTACTAGCATCGATATTGTCCCTAACTTAACCATGCATCAACTTCTTTGAAAACTCTTAGAGTGTGCAAAATGTAGAAATATGTAAGTAAGGGTTTGAACTCAGGTTGCTTAAATGCTACACTAAAGTCTTAACCAATGTGCTAATCTTTTGTTCTTGTTATGTAATTGCATATGTATATATTTATTATTATATATTCTGGTTTACGAATCAATTTTCAAAACATTTTTTTCTTTAATACTTTGAAAATTAATAAATTATAATTTATACATTATCAATCAATCTTATATTTGATTTATTAAAACAACTAATGAAAGTGTATAATTACATATTGCATTTATCCATCTATAATTTTTTTTTTTATCGTTATATGTTGTTATTTTAAGTTGTGAAAGTTGGGTTTTTAAGTGATTGTTTTCAATTTTGATTCACTTTGATTTCTTAGTGCGCTATAGCTAAAAAAAGTTATGGTTCACTTTTTTCTAAATGCCCATTTAGGCCAAACCCAAGCCGGGCTCGTGGCGGGCTAAGCCCGCAATACTTAGAAGCAGGCTTAGGCAGGTCTGGACAGGGCTTTAAAAAAAACCCGCCAAGGCTCGGCTCGAGCCCACCTAAGCCCGCCCGATAATCAGGTATAGTTGGGAGGAGTTAATCACTTATATACTTCATTTCGAAGTTTCATTTAATCGATGTGAGACTAACTTTCGGTCCACCCATGTTCAACACATTCTGTCCTAAATCTTGACCTCAATACACATACATAATACTTGACGAGGGAGAGAATGCAATCCAAACAAGAAAAAAGAAGTTGGGAATTGGGATGTATTGTATATATATAGGCCCATGTAATTGTATGTTAGGTTAGTTGAGCCGATGTAGAGAAGCCCATAAATATCCGTCAAATTAAATTCAAATGAGGCCCAATCGGACCAAACCCAATGGGCAACAAGGGTGGATCGAGCCCACAACATTTTGTGATTAATACGCACCAACTGCTGGCGTAGTTAAGGACTTGGCTTCTAATTAGGTGTCCCGGAGCACTCTAGGCCGGCTGGGATGGGAAGGCTCACCTCACCAACCAAAGATATTGACGCAATGCATGTGACCATACAAAAAATGGAAAGGATATATAGAATACACACTTGAGTGTGTCTGTTCGATGCGCCTTGAGATGTATGTGTGTACGCATGTTTCAACAAAAGTCAAGGAACTCGCATAATATTTGGGTGTCCAATTGGAGTTACGCCAGCGTTTCCTAATCCCTACTTGAATTAAATTGCTCCTGCTAGTTAGAACTCGAATCCCCAACCTCTTTTTTTTTTGCTTGTATATAAAATTTTCAAATAGTTATACACATAGAGAAATAGAGTATCGCCTCCTTTTCATAAAAAAAAAAAATCTCAAACTCCTTACACTCGTAACTCCATACCAAACTATTAATTGAACCACCCGAATAATTGATCAGTTGGAGATTCTTGGGAAACAATTATAAGTAGTTCTTTATCTGATGAAAAGAATTATAATGCAAGTAAAGCTGCACTTTGTTACGAAATTAATAAAAAAGATGGTGGACCTTGCTTTTGCACTAATTTGCCAGAAATGCTAATTAATCTAATCATCATCTAACTAATACAATGTTGTGTCATGCCTCGAGCCCCTAACAACCGACCTGACTTGATTTTTTGATTCATATATACCCTTTTTTTAATTGTATATAACTGTTTTTTTTTAAAAAAAAAAGAAGTCTAATATTACTTTTTTATGGACACTTCAACCTTTAATAGTAAGTAATCCTTATAAATACTAGTGGATGGGCACGTGATACAATCTTAGCACTACTGTGTGAAATAATAAAATTTAATCGCGTACTCATATTAAATTGGTCATCTCTCATTTTTTTAGTATTTTGATTAAAAATATATTTACTATCTCACGTGAAGTTAGTTATCTTTCCTTACCTCTACTCATCAATTATCATGTGACACTCACCACACTTGATTGTGCACATTAAGGGATTGCATTTAGTTTGTTTTAAACATGAAAAAAAATAAAAAAAAAGTCATGTATGCCCTTATTTGTTGTAAGAACATGATTTGGAAAGAAAATTTGTTACACTTGACTTAGAAGGGTAAATTTGTGATAAATGTTATTTTGGTTTCACCACAATTGTAAGGGGTGTTTTCATTATATATAAGATAAGGACCAATTAAGATGTTTGAAAAATATACCACCTACTTGAGTGGTCTAATGATTTGATTATAAGAAGTCATGAGTTTCAATTATGGTGGGGCAAGTTGTTTCTTTCTTACGAAAAAAAAAAGACCTTTGAAAAATATTAAGAGATTTTTAATTAAAGTTTGAAGCGAGTGATTTTAATTATACTGTAGAAAACAATATCATTATGAAATAAAAGTTGCATGTCAAAGACTCAAAGCCACTCCCACGTTGAAAATCATCTCACAGTCATATTTTTAAGTAAATAACGTCACATAAAGGTGACTAAAATTAAGGTTCAAACACGATAATATTTAACCTTACATGTGGAATAGCGAAGTACACGTATAAAACTCAAATGTCCCGGGCCCAGCCCCTAAATTAATACATGTGGTTATTCCCTATAAGTGATGGCATAATATAAAGGGCTTGATTAAGAAATAATATGAACACGATATTGAGGCCATGCCTTGATTAAGACTTAATGTGAATAGGATCTTGAGACTGTCGAACGACTGGGATGATACCCTTCTCTTGAAGACTCTTGACGGTCTCGTATAAGCTCTGCTTTATGGGAGTAAATTCTAATCCTAAGTCTTTGAGCCGTTGATTCGAGATTTTATATGGCTTAACTTTTGGATTCACTTCGTCAGAGCACCTGATAGAGTCATCAAATCAAACAAACAAAAAGGTTTGTGTTGAGAAACAATTATTAACATGATTAATTAACATAGAAAGATCAACTTAAAATACATGATCAAATTAAAATACATGAGCCTAGCTAATCATTTGATGAGTGATATTAAAGGAATCTATTATTGTTGGTTGAGTTGGCCCACCAACAAAGCATTTTGGGGTAGGTAAGGATTCTCCATGTCCAAGTCTTCTTGAGAGGGATAGGGAAGAGAGAAGAACTTTCTCGTAGAAATTTCTAAAAGTAGGTACACCAACTACAAACATGACCACCATTTCAAAGGTGTCATCTATGTTTTTCTTTTCAATTGTAGTGAAGGATTGACATCTTTTTCACATATATACATCAATTAAGTTTATAAACTATATATGCAATTAGCATTAAAATATGTGCCCAAATTATCAATGAGTACTGCCAAGTGACTAAGTGAGAGTATTTTAGTAGTACCTTTAATTGTACTCTGTTGACTAATTATATGATCATACTAGGTCAGAATTTTTTTCGAAGAAAGGGAGACGGTACTCAAAGTGCATTTTATAATTGTTTAAATTTTTTCACCCCCATTTTTAGACCTCTAAAATAAGAACAATTTAACACAAACACTTGTAATTTTTTTGTAAATCAAGCAATGCCCTGTAATTGTGTTGTTCACATTAACCAACTTCCTAGTGGCCCGGGAACATCACTCGCGTTGCGTAGTGGGCTATACACAATTAATGTAATATTCTATGGAAATGATCAACAATGAGTCAATGACAATGACGAATGACTTACTTGGTGGGGATGGGGTATTGAGGGAAAAACTTAGCGAGGATGTCCACGACGTCACCGCGGTGGAGCACGCTCTCGGCGCAGAGGTATCTACCGGAGGCGGACGGCATCTCAAAAACGAGAATGTGCGCAAGTGCGACGTCTCGAACGTGGACGTAGGCCTGGACGGAGTTGGCATATGTCTTGGCCGACCCGGTCAAGTACTTCAAAATGTGAATTATGCTAGCATTGACAGTGCTCTGAAGCAGCGGCCCCATTACTAGCACCGGGTTCACCACCACCAAGTCCACCCCCTTCTCCTTCGCCTCCGCCGTCGCCACCTGCTCCGCAACAGCCTTCCCGTAGCAATACCAATTCTGCTTCCACAAAAACAAAATTATAACAATAATTCAATTCAATGTGTTCACATTAATTAATATATATTAATGTGAATGTTAATTATGTTCACTACATACATACATACATACATACATAGAAGAATAAACATATTAATTTACAACTCGGACCTTAGTTTTCTTGCAGAACTCAAGGTCGCTCCAGCATGACTCATCAACTATAGCATCAGGACTGCGGTTGGGATCCATGGTGACGGCGCCAATGGAGGAAGTGAACACGACGCGGCGCACTCCAGCCTCCGCCGCGGCGTTCATCACATACTTGGCTCCGTTCACAGCCGGCTCCACCATCTGCTCCGGGTCGTCGGTGACCGGCGAAGCAGTGTGGAAAACCCCATCACACCCTCCAATTGCCTCCTTGAGACTCTCGTAGTCCAACAAATCGGCCTTGCACAATATCAATCTCTCCTTCGCCCCTTCTAGCTCCCTCAAATGGTTGTTCTTCATATCATCTTAATTAATTAAACAAAGTTAAGCACAGATTTGATTAATAACAACACAATCATGCAATATGTCAAAAACTAACTTTCACATTAATGAAGATTAATCGAGGTTATAAAATTAATCAAATTACCTGGGTTTCGAACTGTGCCTTTTACAGTGTACCCCTTTTCTAAGAGGAGCTTGACGATCCAGGAGGCGATGTAGCCGCCGGCGCCGGTGACGCACACAGTTTGTCCGGGAACTGAGGATCCGTCGACCGGCATGGCTGAAGTTACTCAGCTGAGTACAAGTTGGGTGTCAATTTTTTTTTTAAACAAAAAATTCGCTTCTAAGGTAGTGGACACCTAAGTCAGTAGTGACGGGCGAATCGCTTATTTATAGGACGAGCCAAACTGATCTCACCTACCTATTTACAAATTTCGCCTACCAAAACTAATATTTTTTATAAAATAATAATAATAAAAAAAAAAATATATATATATATATATATAATAGGTTGCGGAGATGTTGGAGTTGGAATCTCGATGCATATGGTATGGACTTGAATAAAATTTGGCATGATAGTGAAACGTGGATTTAGGACTTGATTAGAGTAAATTAGGAGTAATGTTGTATGTTAATCAATACCATTGGTGAAAACGTGAAAAATTGGAAATGTTATGTAATCTGTATGCGTGACCTATGTTATGACCTATGTTCAATTCCTACTTCTCCAATGAACTCGGAATGAAAGTTCGTAGCTGAGCAATTTTGACAAATCAACTGCGGTGCTAACACCATTGCAAGGTCTCTCGAGCATTAATAATTTATTTTCTATGTACTATACAAAAAAAATGTATAAAATTCCTTCATTTGCGCAAAGCGCAATGTATGATATTTATCACTATTCGAGATTTTTATAAAAAATATATATATAAATTACATTGGAAAACCAAGAAAACATTACTAGTTATGTGACGAGAACTATGTTTTGTAAAACATTTAATGATTATTTACATAATTAAAAAAAAACACAGGTGTAATTTTCATTAAATTTTAATATAATGGTCTTAAATAAAGTTCTCGTGACATGACAAGTGTTTTGCCCAAATATATGCCTGCTTGATGAAAACAATTAAAGTATGTACTCAAGTGATAAGTGCATAACACATTTTATAGACTTCCCGTATATATATTTAATTAATAAAAAAATATAGTTTTTATCTAGGTCACTCTATTTTAGTAAATGAAACTGTTTACCATTTTATATTTGCATCTTCTTCTTTTTTTCATATTTCATATTGAAAAGGTTTTGCCACATACCTTCTTTCTAGATATACATATCTATCAAAATTACAAAAGAGAAAGTGAGAAAATACGCATGATTATAATTTCGGGGACTATGTTTCGATTAGCTTAAAAATTAGGTAAACCACCGAAATTCATTGTGCTTCAAAATTATAAAGCTAGGAATTTATAGGTCATAAATAATCTACATATATACGTGCACTTCGAGAAAATTAACTTAAGATAAGATAAGTTTAGATAACCATATATAGGTTTAAACCTTTAGTAAACATGAGCAAGGCAACGAAAACCAAGTTTTCTATGAACAAAAAAAAAAATATTTTTGTAATGTAGGCTTTATGTATGTAACATCTATTAGAAAATCAAGAAAGTATTAATTATGTTATTCCAATTATAATCTCCATCAATTCAGATGTCATGATACCTGTGATCAATAAAAATAATTTATGGAGAACAATTCAATCCAAATTTGAAATATTATTAGGGAATTAAAAGAAAATATACGAAATTCGTATGATTATAATTTTGGGGACTAGGTTTCATTAGATTATCATGTATAACTAGGAGCTAGCTAGCTAGTTCTAGCTTAATTATAAGTTAGTTAACTTACCATAAGTATAATTTCGTAGAAAGTATAAACTTGATAATTTTTTGTTGGAAACATAGAGATTTATAGGATCTAAATTAAACAATCTAGCTTTTCACTCTAATGATATTTACTCAATATAAATTAAACATGGCAAAGGCATGCTAGGCAGCGAAAGCCAAGTTTAATTTCCAAGAACAAGAAAAATTATCCATTTTTTTTTGTCAAAAAAAAAAATCCATTAATTTGTACATGTATGTAGTTAGGCTTCCATATAAAAAGCTTAATTTGAAGGCCACGGCAGAGAAAAGACTTGGGCCTAACACTCGTACTTAGAATCATAAAATCAAAATCAAACTATACAGATCACACAAGTTATGGGCTTTAATTGGGGGATGTATAATCTAGTCGTGTGAGGCACTTCAATAAGAAAAAGTGACTTGTAACTGCCTCGCCCACTATATCACATTGATGCGTCATACGTATTTAGGCCTGTTATTTTTATTTATTTATTTTTTTCTTACTTCAGCGGGAATCAAACTTACACATCTTTAAATCTTGCTTTTTGACGAATGATGTCTCATCCACCTTGCACTGTTAATTACTTAGGTTTATTATGTATTTTGCATTTTTTTGATAAGAAACCAACGATCTAACTCCATCTCGAGTCGAATTCACAACCTCTCCAATCCGACTTGGCAACTTTTTCATCAAATGATCCCAACCAAACACGGTCCACTACATATATAAAAAACGTATACATATACAGGATCGCCCCGGCTAAGGGGTGTGATGTACGTAGTGATAAAAAAAATACATAACACTTTAACTTGATTAAGGCAGAGGTCATGCACGAGTTCAATTTTTTGCAACAACATGATATTTCCTTAATTTCTCTCGAGTTATGGGGTTGAGGCGCTTGATTAATTCATATGGGATCAGTCGAATCAAAGTAAAAATTCGGAGGAGCTGAAAAAAGGTTTAGTCACCCGTAATTATTTAAAAGAAAAAACATATATAGGATCAGTCCTAATTAAACACCGACACCCTAGATGATCTATCATATTGTGTGCCAACAAAAGGGAAAATGACATCGCCACGTCTCATTGTGATGAAGAAGTTCATCATCATTCCCAATTTACAAGGACATCTCTATATAGTATATACAGCAGCATAATCTCGTGTGACACACTTAAACTCCTTCTCCATGCTTGATTAATGCTCGTTTCCACACGCCACCCACATGTTCCAAATATTAGGCTATAGACTATAAACTATAGCATATATATATATAAGTCAATAGATGATGAGATTGCGCTCGAAATTCACAAACGTGCACATCACATATAAAAAAAAATTTATAGAGATCGCATATCTTTTCATGACTCGAATGTGTTGAATATGTCACTGTCGTCACCAACATTTTTTTTTTTTTTGTCTCGCTCAAATATATGTTGTAAAAGGCGCATAAATTCAAATATATATTTCTCAAATTAGGTTACAGTTAACTACACCACGTAAAGTAACTACAATGGTCAAGTTCTAGCATTTAGGCTCTATTTGACAACACTAGTTGATAATTTAACTGATAGCAAATATATTAGTAGCTGATAGTTAAAAGCTGATAATCTAACTGATCAATTAAATTTGTTTAGAAAAATTAACTGATTAAGTTGTTGATTAATGTAAAATGATATATTAGTACAATTTTTTTAAACTTAAATATATTACATATACAATAATATTTTTTTGTCTTATTTAATATATTAATTATGTAAGATACTCATATATCATTACATTATTAATTAATGTAACACGTATGTATAATCATACTATTTATTGTTGTAACTATTTTTAAAAAGAAACTTATATATTGTTTAAATTGTGATTGAAATATATGTTTACCATTTTACATATACATTAAAATCATTAATACTAATGGTTTATTTGTTTAGACGACAGTGAAAAGAAAAATATATACTATCTTAATTCATTTTGGGCGCTAAGATTCGACGCACCCTTGATTGTGACCCTTATTTGTGCATCAATGCGCACGTGTACATCGATATGTGCATGACACTCGACTTGCATCAAATGACTCTTAATGAGTGTGTCGAATTGGCGTGCTCGATCAAAGTGGATCAACATAACTATAGCCTATAATAGAAATTGTGTTTAGGATAAATTTGATAAAAATGGACACATTTTATATTGGTGTGACGTATTTATTAATTTATTTTTATCAAAATGCCTTTTATACCTGATTTATAATGAGAAAAAAATAATATTGATAGTTTTATCTATTTGTGTTTGTGGTATCGTTCATTATTTTTTACTCAAAAAATTGAAATCGGCTTCGTATAAGGAGAATAGGAAAAATAGGGACAAACTTGAAAAAGAAAATCAATCTAGTTTATAAAATGAAACCTCTCCTGGAGTTAGCGTTTAAGATTCTAACTTTTCATCAACTTATTTTAAAAATAAGCTGTCAACCAAAACACTATTTATTAGTCAAAAATAAATTATAATCTAACCGATAAGCTAATTTGTGTGCGCTAAACATAACCTTAATTGCTCTTTGTAAATCTTTTTTTTTTTTTTTTTTTTTTTTTTTTTTAGGGAAAGTCTACGTAAACTTGTAATTGATACACATTTACCCTCTTAAGGGTTGAAGGGGTTACTAGTAGGGGTGGGCAAACCGCGGTTTGGTGGTGAAAATCATCAAACCGCCACCATACCGAAGGTTCGCGATTTGACCGTTTTGTAAACTACCACCGCGGTTTGCGCGGTTTGGTCGGTTTGGTTTTGCGATTTTTTGCGACACATTTTCAGAAAAAAAAGTCACACATTTCATACAATCTCATCAACAAAATATATGTTCATACATGACCATCCACTAAAAACACAATAATACACATTAACTCAATCAAAATTATGAGTCTAAGATCATTTTGAAAGTTAAAACAACAAGAAAATGCTTCAACTTTATTTCAATACATTCCAAGTTTAGGGGTGATTTTTGCGATTTGGTGAATCGTGGTTTTTTGTAAATGAAAACCACCGCCAAACCGCCGAATTGCGGTTTTCAAGTTTTCTAAACCGCCCCCAAACCGCAAGTTAAAAAAATCGGACCAAAACATGCGGTTTGTACGGTTTGAGCGGTTTTGTGGAGACTAATGCTCACCCCTATTTGCTAGAGGGAGCTCGAGAAAATATTACACCCACAATTATAATAAAAAATAATCTATTTCACTCATCTCTTAAATGAACAAAGCAGTAAAAATCGGTGTTTTTCAAAAAGTGGGGTGGCTTTAGTTTGTAATTCACCAAATAGTGAGGTTTAATTTTAAATTCCAAAACTAATGTATAACTCCTTTTGAAAATGAGCTATTGATGATGAGGTGGCATGCATGGTGGTGAGGTGGAAGGCATTTGTATGGATAGCTCCTTTTGAAAAGAAGCTATCTATACAAAATTCTAAACTCTATGAATGACTCCTTTTGAAAAGGAGCTATATATACAAAATTATTCGCCCTATGAACGACACGTGCATATAGAGATGGACGACCGGCGTCACTCGCGTATCTTGAGGTAGACAACTCATGTAAACAACACACACGCATATCGACGTGGACAACCCATGCAAGCGTCACCCATGTATGATGAGGTGGAGAATTCATGCAAATGTCATGCACGTCTGTCGAGGTAGGCGAGCCATGCATCTTCGTGCAAATCATTCAAACATCACACACATATCTCGAGGTGTGGACACCTCATGCAACCTCGTGCAATCCATGCAAACCATGCGAATGTGAAGCACATATTTCGAGGTAGACAACCCATGCAACCTGCTGCAGTCCATGCAAACCATCCAAACATCTTGCATGTAACTCGAGGTGGATAATTAATGCAAACGACAAACACATTTCTCGAGGTGGACAATCCATGCAAACATCATGCACGTATCTCGAGGGTACAACCCATGCAACCCATAGTAAGCATGCAGCTCATCCTTTAAACTTTTGTGTTATTTCTATCTCGTGATGATAAGCACAGATACGAAGAAAATAATTATAGGGCAAAACCACGTTATTTTTTTGTCGAGAGCTTAAAATTAAAACAACAATGATCTGTTGAGAAATAATTAAGTTCATTCAATGAGAAGGTTGTATATATCAACTTCGTTCACCTAAGATATAAGCTGAAAAAAAATCACCACGACATCAAGAAAACTCATCATACAGGTCTATTACGACGGTTACGTTGACGTTGTTACTCGGTGATGCAAACCCGACGCACTCTATGTCTAGTTGGACGATGTGTTTGTACATCCGGTTGAGGTTGTTGATCTTGCATTGAATGTCGTCGAGTGACCGCCCCCCCTCCAAAACTCCCGTGACCTACCCTACTTACCTACCTAGCCCCTGCTACCTCCCAGTCGAAACAGAAATGCAGAGAAGACGCTATCTGTGCGAGTCCACGTGGCAAGAACACACAAATAGCGCATTTTTCAAATGCGCTATTTGTGTGTTCTTGCCCACGTCGACATCCGACGTAAGATGTCCACGTGAAAATGGGATAAAAGAATACCATTTCCACGTGGACATCCCACGTGAATATTTACACGAATAGCGCCTTTTGAAAATGTGTTATTCGTGTAAACACCCTTCAACAACGTTGACATCTACGTGAATGAATAACTCGAATAACGCGTCTTTTAAAAAGACTCTATTCATGTGTCCACATAAGCCGAAAAAAAATTTCCCAACTAATAACACCTTTTCAAAAGGCGATATACCTTATTTTTCGAATAAAAAAAAAACCACACTTATTTGTCATTTAAACTAAAATCTACTGTACTTTTTGTAATTTTTCCGTAAAAACCAAACCTTCATACTTCATTAGGCGCGTTGACTTGTCTTCATCTTTTATTGCACACAGCACATTCATTACTAATTTTCTAATACAGTATGAATTTATATTATATTCTTAACCACTCCACTACCTCCTTAAATTATAATTTACTACTTATATAATACTAAGTTGCTCTTCTCTCTCTCTCTCCATTGAAAAGTCCATCCATTGCAATCCAACGTATCCCTTATTTTAGGCTTCTATCTCATATAACAACATTAGTTATATATGACAGCTAAACACCCATTACTAATTATATCAATTAAAAAGATAAGTAGATTAATTAATAATATTGGACAAAGAGATATAGATATAAAGAACAAAAAAGGGGATGATATTAATTGAGTTAGCGTCACCCAAGTCCACACAAATAAAGAGTGACGGATACCTCCTTATTTCCGTAGACTTGACGGCAGTTGACAGTTGAACCTTCGCACTTCGTCATCGTTACAGTTACGGTTTGGAAACGGACGTTGAGTCCTTAACGCCGTTAGTGTCAGCAGTGACGCCGTTACAGATGGTAGCGGACTGGACAGTGAGGACGGACATGCTGGGCGAGGAAGGCCCATCGCCACCGTTGGATGCGCCCATCAGAGGGTTGGTGTTGTTGGCGGCGTGGGTCCTCGAGTGACACGTGGCGGATGATATTGCGCTGGCGAGTGAGATGGGCATCAGGCACAGCCCTTTCCCTTGCAAGTACTGCATGGCCGATCCCATGTCCTCCTCCATCAGCTTCGCCACCTGGTGCTCCGTCACCGTTAGGCTGTCGTTAGTTGACGTCGTTTGTGCACCGTTTCCGCTCCGTCCACCACTCACCTGTATGCAGTCCCCTCCCTACACACGTAAAGATCTTTAGTGAGATGAAAGAGACATCACCTCTCCTAAAATAAAAGTTAAGAAAAAATATTGGGCTTGACTCTGTGTTCAAGTAGAGTAGTCTCTCGCTTTCTTATTTTACTTGGAGAGCGCACTCATCTATGATACACGCACTCTAAACGTGAACTTACGTATCTAAAGGTGCATAACACGATACCACATAAGTGTACGTGATTAGGTAAGTGTGTTCGTTGTGTACGTCTAACATTTTTCAAAAGAAAAATATTAAAATGATAATGGATAAATCACATCTCAAGACACATAAATCACAAAAATCATCCACATAACCTCGACATATATGGATACATCGAGATTTGTATATCTCAACGTGAGCAAGAACAATTAGAGGTAGACTTAGACTTCTCTTGTTGTCATTTTAATAATTCTCTTTTCAAAAAAAATAAAAAATAAATGAAAAGGCAAGGGCATTTTGGTATTTAGACGAAAAGTGCATTCACGCGTGCTCCTGCTTTTTGTCGTTTTATCTTTTATGCGGTGCAAAGAAAGAGAAAATAAAATAAAGATATGAATATCATATTATGAAATTATAGACTAATAACAAATTGTACTGAATTGAATTTTTATTTTACAAGGATGCCACCAACCATTCATTGAATTGAAGAAAATTTGGGAAGCTCATGAAGAAAAGAATGAACCAAAGACTGACTAAACCGTATGGCTCTCATTTTAGAAAATTTAATGTCCCATGAAAACACAAGTGCAAATGCAATGTCAGAATTGAGAAGACTAAATGCCAAAATTCACTGAAACATATAATTTGTATAGTACTACTACCATACCATACCAATTTATTCTGATATTTCCTTTTCTTTGCTTCTTTTATCTTTCAAGAAAAGAAAGACAACCAACAAAGTGTGCTCTCTCTCGAAAAGCATGTCTCCTTTTGTCTTCTTGTGTAAATTAGCATTTCAATGTACATCCAACGGGCTCAACAATAATTCAACAACTATGAAGTAATGCGTGTCTCAAAATGATGTCACCTAATCTTTGAAAAAAAAAAAACAAAACAATTTTGACTATGTGGGCTGTGTAAGTTCATAATGTTAAATTTAATCTAGATGATTAATCAAATTAACAAATTCAATTAGAAAATGCATCAATTTACCAAACAAGTGGATCACTCACTGATTTGGTACAAGGCTACTTTAAAAAGAGGTTGAAAGGTCTAGCCTTACCAGTCTTCCCGTGGAAAAGTTGTGATTTTTTTCTTATTAAAAAAAATGCATCAATTTAGGACTTGAAGGATTTAAAATGCGTGACACTACCTGCATTAGATCTTACGAAATAAAAACTTTAATCCATTTACAACAACAACACTATTTCGGCAAATTAATTTGCATATAGATCAAACTTTTCCATTGTGCTCGATTAAGTTCAATTGATGGTGAGCTTTTCCTTTAATCCATTTAGACAACCTAATTTAATTTGGAAACCAGGCTTTGTTGTCGCAGTTTGATTAACTAAAATAACTAAATTAATTAAGGTTCTAGACGAGCAAATTAAGTTAATTAGTACCTCAGAAGACATATCAGCCACGAGGGGAGCCACAGCTGCTGCACCGCCCAACCTGCTCATGCTCAGAACCTGAAAAAGCCCAAATAATAACAGAAACACAACCAAACATGAGGGCGCGTTTGGTTAAGCCAATAAAAAAGAGAAATGTAGATAACTATAATGAATTACCTTGACTTGGAGCTGAAGGAATTTCACATAATCGATTATCTCGTCCAGCATGGAAGCCTTGTCTGTCTGTCATTCCATTCCCCACCAACCAAACAGAGAATAATGTGATTCCCAAACCAAACGCAAACACAACACAAATCCAGTTCACCTCACAAGTACTAACTAAACAAGAATTTGGAATCTACCTTGTTGGCATTTGGTACCAATTCTTGCAGTGCTTTCATTCTCTCTGCAATCCTCTCTCTCCTCAGCTGCATGCACACAACAACCCCACCACCCAAATTTTAACAAGACCCAAATTAAACATCACAAATTAACCTAAACAACACAAATTCAAGCCAAAGCATATATATCCGGTGACATGCACGAGGCATTATTTGCAAAAATGTAACGTTTGGAGAGGTCATGGGCTCGACTTACGACTCATGTTGACTCATGTTGAAGTAAAAAAAAAAAAAAAACAAATTCAAATTACCCTTTCAGCAATGCTATGTGGGTCTGTTGCCTGACCCCTCCTAGCCCTCACTTTCTGCCGGACTGGAGCCGCAGCGGCTGCGCCACCACCTCCTCCTCCGGACCCGCCTTGATTCATTCCTTGAGGCGCCGCGCCAAAACTCTGATCATCATAATCATCATCATAATATAATAATAATAAAAAAAAACTTCAAAAATGGACCCTCAAAAGTTACTCACATAATGTATGTAACATTAATAGTGATTAACATGAGTGGCTACGTGCAGTCCTCCGTAGTCAGAGGTGATGGGTTCGATTTATTATTACTTTCTAATTCACGGGATTAGTCAGGCCTTAATCCTGAGGGGCTCGGGCGGTTCGTACGCCACTGTAATTAAAAAAAAAAATGGCGATCAACACACACCTGAGGTGGTGGTTGTTGTGGGTGCTGAAAATGCTGGTTCACACCTTGACCAGTTCTAGGCGCCATAGATCCAGCTAGTCCATTGAACAACCCATCTCCACTCTTCAACATCACAAAAAACCACAATGAACAAAATTAATTAGTAAAACCAAATCTTACATAGTGATTGTCATGAAAGAATAGGAATATTAACTTGTTTAATGATCACTTACAGTAACGTCGTCGCGAGATCGGTCGCCGTTGCCGAGCGTCAGCGGCAACGGGAACAACCCAGAATTATCCAATCCGCCGCCGCCGCCGCCTCGCGACATATTGAGCAGCTGCTGCTGAAGCATCATGGATTTGGGGGAGCCCCCGGCGCTGATCTGGTGCTGCCGGAGCCGGGAAGCGAGCATGACCGACTCGTCGTAGGGGTAGGAGGGGAGGGTCTCCGGCGAGGGGTCCTCCCGGTTGTTGTTGGGCTTATTGGTTTCGTTGCCAATTGGGATGTTGAAGAGCTTGTTTGTGGTGGTGGGGTCCCACGGGGATTTAGGGTTTCCGGAGAGGACTTCCGAGGACCAATTTGGGATGCTAGAGAGCATTTGGTCCAAGAAATCATCGTGGGTCGTTGAGTTCTCGAAGTGCGTGGTTTGAATCTGGTGAGGGTTTTGGATCTGCTGCTGCTGCTGCTGCTGCTGTTGTTGGTGGTCTTGGTGAAGACCCATTTGAGATGCGTTCAAGTGCATTCTTGTCTACTCTCTATGAACAATGATCAATTAACACAACTGTGAATATAAAGAGAGAGTACCTGTGCCGATGCAGTTCATAGAGAGATACTTGATGAGTTCATGTTGTGACACAGTTTCGATTCGTTTGCTTTGTTTCTGGTGTCTCGACTTCATTAAATACTCACTCTCGGTTATCAAATCAAACAAAAAACGCTCTTGTGGACTTGGCTCGCGGGGTCTCCGCGTGCGGGGTTAACTGACTCTGGTTTGTTGCTTCAGGGTTCGCTTTCGGTTTTTACTCTTCTTCACCTTGGCATTCTCACAAGAGCCAAACATACGACTTCAGCGTGTTATGCATTAAAATTTATATATACTCTATCTCAAGTCGCACAAAGACAATTTGACCCGCGTGTTATGCATTAAGATTTATATATACTCTATCTCAAGTCGCACAAAGACAATTCGACCCGCGTGTTATGCATTAAAATTTATATATACTCTCGGGGTGTATTCAATTGAGATTTTAATAAACTTTTGGTTACTTTTATAAGTGAATGACTTTTATGAAGTTTTAAATTTTGGTAGATTTTTAAAGACTTTGATAAACTTTTATGTAAATTTCATTATGATGACTTTTATCAACATTTAAGATTTTTAGTGACTTTTGTGAACTTCTTAAACATGATTTTGATGATACTAATAGATTATTGTGATTTTTAAAATGAAACAAATATTTTGCACTTTATTATAAAAAATAAATAATTATATTTTTTTCTTAAGAACTATTACTAATTTTTTAAAAAGTATTTTTGTATTTTAGTAAAAAAAAACATATAGACATATTAATGAATTACTCTCAAGGTAGTAACATAACAAATAAGTAAATAAATATCAACATAATAAATAGGTAAATAAATCATCATTTAGTGGTAGAAAAGAATCAAGTAAGATCATTGTAAATATTTTTTCTTTTTTGAGAAAAGATCATTAGAAATATTAGTGTAAAAATTTTGCACTTTATTTTTTTGTTTGACTTAAGCAAAAAATTATATTTTTTCCTTAATAATGATAGTTTAAATTCTAAAAAATGCACTTCTTGCATTTTAAAAAAATTATACAATTATTTTCTTCAAAAATAATAATACTACACTTTTTGAGATTATAATAATACACTAAATAAACGAAACTTCTTTATCAAAAAAAAACTATCAAAAATGTATAGTGATGCAAGAATGAGATTTTGTGAATAATGACATCAATCAATTTTCATCAGCATAGATATTAGAGTATAATGAGTGAGCAATGAAATCCAAGAGTTGTCGAGTGATTGTAGAGGTTGATAAAAAACAATTGATAAGAAAAGACCTCTTGTAAACAATGAAGTCCTTATTGAAAAATGTAACAAACAAAAATTAGAAGTCTCTAAAAGTTTCTGGGTTGAGGTGAGGAGAAGTTGAAGACTTTTTTATGTGTATTTTTATACAAAAAGTCTACAAAAGTCAAGATTTGTAACCAATCTACAAAAGTAACAAAAAAATTAAATACACCTTACTTTTATGAACTCTCTAAAAGTTTAAATTGAATACCCCAAAACTTTTAGAGACTTTTTAAAAGTCTATAAAAGTTCACATTGAATACACCTTACTTTTAGAGACTCTCTAAAAGTTTTAATTGAATACCCCTAAACTTTTTTAGTCAATAAAATCTCAATTGAATACATCCCCTCTATCTCAAGTCACATAAAGACAATTCTTTTGAGTCAATGTGTATTGTTGTGTGACGTGCCATTGTTATTTTAGCACTTCTTCCAAAGAAACTGCTACTAGTACGGTCTTACTTGCTCTCTCACGCGTTGCCTTTTGACTCTTTTTCATCGTTGACTTTAACTCGAGTTTGGGGCCGGTTCAGTCTAGTTGATCTTACTCTAGAGGCTGCTGGATCAGAGGTTGATGAGTTATGTTACTTGTGTAACTCATTTTTGGCCGGGCTTTTTTTGGTTACAAATTGATTGCGCTCACTTTTACAATTTGACACTCTCTGCTAACTAATGTCTTGGTGTAATAGTTGGGACCTTTAGCTTATTCACTTGAGTTTCTTTGTGAGGTGAGATTCTTTCACTCGAATAGTAAGAGATAATCTTAAATTCTACGTTATCCTGAAAAGAAAAAATCACACCCTTATGAAGGACATGAGCATGTCCAAAAATGAATAAAATTTCTTGTGAGGGAGATGAGCATGTCTCTTCTAAGTATTCTAATAAGTTGCACTAATTATTTCGAAATTACCTTTTGTAAAACTTGAAATAGAGCGAATAATATATTAAGTTTAAAGGGATTAAGTTTTAACCACACATATTGCTTGTGGCTAGGAAAAATGAAAACCAGGATTAGAAACACAACATATTAAATATTTAAAAGAAGCGTGCAAGCTATGCTCAACTTTAAATGCCAAACCTTCTTTTGTTTGCATAATCTTTTTCTATACAATGCGTTATTGTCAACCCAGTTGGATTACTAAGTAAAGGCTTTTGTCTCTACCACGGCTCTTTCATTAATTATGTATCAATGCTTTACTAATATACATATATCTGTCTTTTTATCTCTTCTCCACAATCATGCTGATCCAATAATATGATGTTGTCCCCAATATTTTTCTCAATATTTAACAATATGTAGCTAGCTAGCTTAAAATTAATATCTTAGTTTACAGATAAATAATAATTGATACACCTCACTGGTCATTAAAATCTTGACTACATACTAAACATCTTTGTATACATACGTAACTCCTAACTAGTCACATTCCATCATAATCAAATGATCCCAAATTAAAGCAAGTGATCCAATCACTAAAAATTGCTAACCAGTTTTTTGTGTTGAAATTCTTCTTCATATGAAATGAGAAGATTCGAACCGCATCTTTTACAGAGAGGTGAATACATGTCAAACTAGTGAAGGTACCCGACGTCAGAAGATACAAAATTAATGAATGACAATTGAAGTATAAAGAATCTCAATGGTTAGTTTCCTACATTAATAAAAAAGATTGGGTCGATCGTGGGAGCCAATCTCTCCATATCATTTTCAATACAGGTATTAACATATCTAAGGGCGATGCACATATTAATTATTTAGATAGTAGAATCTGAACTCCTACATCTATATGTAACAATGTATCTACATTTATGATAAATTAACAAATTATTCTCCTATAGGAATAATGTTAAATACATTTGAAGATCGTAGTTCGATTTAGAATCACTTGTTAATTGATTAATTCCCATCTCCACAGATTCCTTCCCCTTTAGCTGTCTTTAAACAATTAGGCATGTAGGGTACCAAGGGATTAAAACTCTCTACATACGTTACATTTAGAATAAACTGATCGATTATACTAATACAAGTACTCCAATAGTGTATCATTCCTTTAATTAACAAGTCCTCCTACATAATTTAGAATGGTTAGGAGTATATAGTAATCTGACTTTAATAATTCACCAGAATACTATATAGTATATTATATAATCCCCCTCTTCAGAAGGTCTATAATTGATTATTGAACATAAGAGTTATACACCAAGTAATAAGTAATAACTTATTCATCTAAACTAAAAACACAAAGGGTACCAAGAACCAACCGGTTCGAATGGTAAGGGGCTTCTTCCTTTAAGCAAGGTATCGACTTCGAGTTTGGTGAATGAAAATAACTGAGTTGGGAAGTCTGCCCCATTAGTTGAAGTTTGTGCCGGACACCACTTTAGAAATAAAAAATAAAAAAACAATGGGAACATAAACTAAGTAGATAAACAATGTGCTGTCATTCGGATTTCCATGTAGGGTTCTATTTATAACTTTGAAGTTGTGGAAGTAATTTAAAATGTGGGAATCAATCAATGGTGTTTCCATCTTCGTGAACATCCAAATTTTGCCCTTGAGTTCCCCAAAATGTGATCATTATATATGTTATGAGATATCTATAATCGATGAAGAGATGTTATGGGTATGCCTGTCTTACTTGTTAAAATAGTACCAGTTAGGATCAATCATATCTCTCTCCATTTAATGCAAACACAACCCCTAACATGGGGTTTCAAAATTTGTGCGGCTTAATTGGGATCCACCCACCTAGTTTACAAATAATCAAAACATGAGGAATAGGAGGGTTAACACTTAACAATGTTGATGTCTTTCCAATTAACACTACAGTATTAATCATATTATATAAATATTTTTCACCATGTACAAGTATACTAATGAGATTATATGAATCTTGAGTATTTCTTCAAGGAAATTAAATAAGACGTAATTGAACAACTTTCTCACATGGTGTCATATCTGAACATACATGTAATAGTGCATGTCCACATTTTCTTTATACTGTGGTGACCGGAATTACCCTTGACATTAATAGGATATTAAAATATACTAAAACTAAATGATTGCAAATTATATGAAGTAGCTAGTAATATATGCTTCTTTTCACAATGATTTATTTTTCTTTCCCACCCTTTATAGGCTTTCTAGCCAAGTATAAAGCTACTGTTCTATGTTGTACAAAAGTTAAACCAACTATACACGTTTTGATTCTCTCGAAGCCTACTTTAAAGGTTTTCTCAATTCCTATTTAATTTCATTTCTCATTTTCTCTTCATGGTGGATGTATTATTTTTGTGATTTTGACACGTGTGCTTGTGAAACAACTAATGAGGATATCATATTGTATAATTTAGACACAAGGCCCCACAACATCTCTGGTGGGTGGCATAGATGAGGCGACCAAAAAGGCAAGAATTGGAGAGGTCGTGAGTTCAACTCCCATTAAAGTCAAAAAAAGCACACAAGGTAGTGACGTTAACATAGACGGGTTTTAATCATCTGATTAGGAACCATCTTTGTGGGATCTGTGTCCTACCAACTGTTTCTTATTTTTCCACCCACTTGCTTTGATTTGTTTTGATGAATATATGTAAATAGATTTCCCTTCTTTACTTATTATTATATGCAAGAAAAATAAATAAAATAAGATTGAGAAGTTACTTACTGCTTCTTTAATTATTTATGCCTCCAAAGTAACTTGA
Source organism: Stephania cephalantha (assembly GCA_039657325.1). Lineage (NCBI taxonomy): Eukaryota > Viridiplantae > Streptophyta > Magnoliopsida > Ranunculales > Menispermaceae > Stephania > Stephania cephalantha. The sequence goes on from CM077569.1 coordinate 59,729,024, forward strand.
TAAACTGCTTTCATGCACTACGCCATTTATCTTTTGACCTGTAACAACAAAAAAATAACCTCAAATTTTATAGAGCTTTACGTGAACTGAAGAAAGATGATTATACAAGCAACAAGAGAGTGAAATCTTTGTTTGAAGATTGCCAATATCATAGTGTCGTTTTGCCCATTTTTTTATCATTATGTCCTTTTTTTTTGATAAATATAGCTCATGTTCATGAAGAACTGCTACGCTTGCATTCATCGACACATCAAGCCAAACAGTTACAAGGGTGCGGTCCTTGGAATACACAAAATAAAAGTGTTCTATTTGACAACCCCAGAAGTGTAAGCATTGCATTTTTAAGCACAATTTGTGGATGACTTTTCATTCAGTACAGCACATCTTTGCTTGGGAAATTATAGCTTTTCAAGGAAAACCCCAACAAGGAAACACAAGTAAACGATGTTGTAGTAACTAAATTAGGTTGGGTTAGAAACACCATTTACATCTATGTTCTATACCTCACCAGGCCATATCCTATCTTGACCTCCACTTCATATGCTACAAAGCTTGGAAACACGGAAGAAAGAAAGGAAGGCAAACCCAAGCATCACATTTCACTTTCTCAAAAAGACAAAAACATCAACAATGGTAGACTTGGTCTCGAATTAGTAGGGGTCGGCTACATGGATCCAACGTAAAATATACCACCCAAATAATTAAAATAAATAAACAACTGAATAGAAAAATGGGTTGCTAACTCCGTCTGTCACATGATCTCCTGAATCAAAATTAGCGTAAAATGGAAAGAGACGCACAACTAGCACCACACATATTCTTAAGACTTCACCAATGGAATTTGAGTGTCATTTTGAAAAGAAATGACACCTTCCTTACAACAGGACCTAAACCCAACAAAAGAAGATTTGACGTTTCTTTACATGATCAACAAACTAAGTGTTTATTATTCCCTGCCCCCATCCCCCTATATACACAAGATTAACATGTATGGACGAAATGATTACAAGTTAGCGAGGGAAATAAAACTTGAGATACACATTTAGGAGAGTTGAAATGACTCTACAGGTTCCTTCTGTCATGAAATGATACGAGTAGAATTGTTGGGGTGTAACACAAATGGGTTACATGGATGGTATAGGGAATATTATATGCTCACTTCACTCTGAGAGTGAGAGGAATTCGGACTTCAGAGGTCACTGGGTCCCTAAGCTTAGAAAGAACAGCTAAGTTGCAAAACTCGTCTTAGAAAAAGATGTTGGTATATGTCCCTGTCTTGTACCAATCACATCCCCACTTTCTTCAGGTGAGAGGGACTCTTTACACCTCACCCACCAATGCCCACTACTCAATGTACCGTTGAAACCTTTCTTCAATGTTTCAACATATTTTCTTCTTTTGTCGTTACAAGACACTCACCTACAAAAAACTGGTTTCATCATAAAATGAAAAGAAAAGCTTCTTTCTTCTTGCAAATTGCCAATAATCCAAAGAACCCAATTAATGACACAGAATCTCAACTGTACTATATTCAGCCAGGTCCACTACAACAACAACAACAACATAGCCTCAGTCCAGCCAGGTCCACTCTAAATCTAAAAACAAACAAAAACAATTAGATTAACAACAAAGGAGGGCATCCTCGAAAAATGGTTCACAATTTTGAAAAGTCATCAATTTAAGGTAAAACAGTAAATAAAAAATAAAAATAAAAAAATTATTTGTCTCCTGAATTGCTTGAATGGAGCAGATATAAATGCACCAACAAAGTCTAAACATAAAGATCAGTGTCTATAACATTGACAAAAAAGACCAATCAAGTGGATAGCCCAACAGTTTAGTGTGTGGTTATCGGAGTAAGAGGTTGGGGGTTCGAGTCTCAATGGGGCAAGTTAGGATGATAACTGATAAGTTGGTTGCTTTCTAATAAAAAAAAATTATTGACAAAAAAGATTCTACTGTCTTTGTTTTCTCTCTCTCTAGCCCTCTCTTTTTTACTAGTGACGGAGATCCCCAACAACTACAGACCAACAGATCTAGATTGGATAACCTCTATCTAGCAGAAGAAGTAAAGACCACTCAACGATGCCTTCCTACGCATCAACTTTGACCACAAGAAGATCAACAATCTTTCTCATCACATGTCATCTCTATAATCAATCATCTAGTAGTTTGTGCTTTATCCTACATGGTGAAGTTGACAATATGAACTACATATCTCAGTTTTAGCTCTCCCCCCCCCCCCCCCCTTAAAAGTCAAGAGATTGTCTCCACACAAATCTCCCCCCCCCGCGGGAAATATCTTAAAAGTCAAGAGATTGTCTCCACACAATCTGCAATAGTTCAAATGACATTTCGTCTGTTGGTTGTCATTCATGATAAGATTGGTCTTTCTTTGTAAATGACTAAACTATTTCAGATATGTCGTATGGTTTTAGAACAAGGGCATGGCATATCCACAACAACAACAACCACAACAGCTGCATCAGCAAAGCCTTGATCCCAAATTTGTTGGGGTCAGCTACATGGATCAAACCCTTTCACCCCACAAGATTTAACACATTTGGTAAGGCCATGACATATATGAAAGAAAAATTAGTAGAAACACTATATTATATACAACAATAAAAAGAAAACAGCAAAGAAACTAGATAGATAAGGATGTAAGCTTTAGATTACTATAAAAAGAGAAGAATTAGATAAGTAACAGCTGATGCAATGAAAAGGAAATCAATAATATAGATGCATTTTGCATAAATAAGGTTTTGTAATCTTTGGGATACAAATAACCAATCATCAAGAGAATTAGTGCGCGGGTGGTCAAAAAAATTAAAAAAAAACCAAAAGCATAAACAGCCAAATAAATAGTATAGTTAATATAATAACGAGCTTCATATGTGTTAAATTATTGTATCAATTTGGAAGTGCTTCGCTAATCCTCTCGAAATGTGACCAACGAGGCCTACCAATGTATTATTTGTCAGTGATTAAATTTTAATTGCAGAATCTTTTTTTTAAAAAGCAATTAAGTAGTTGCTTTAAATGTCTCCACAGATGCAGAATTATTCAATAAATATGAGGCAATAAAATGGACTAGATTAGAAGAACGGACATACCACATCATGACATAATCAAATCTCCACCCAGTCACAATATCTCAGTTTAGTAGGTGTGAATCAAGCTCCATCTTCGTCTTTTTGTAAGTTGCTTCGCACATAGCACGTCAGTGCTTGCGCTGGTAATCTGTCGAAAGGAAAGAGCAATTTATCTATCAGTAAGGATAAAACCAAACTTTCAATACTCTCTGTACGTTAAATAGAGTAACTCTCCTATTATATCAGTTCCACCTTGCGGTTATGTTTCAGTGTCCTTTTTCACATCTCTCATCTTCTAATTCGATTCACTGAATTTAAGCCTCTCTATGTTTCTAAATCTCTTTCGTTCTTGGGTAGCATCTTTCCTATTTACATCCTGCCCCTTCAATTCTTTCTAACAAATATATATGATTATATTAGAAAGTTTTCTTTAATTATTAAGCTTACTTTTACATGCAACAGGATAGTAATCTATGATCAATTTTCCTGCGGATTTTTTCATTTTTGCAGGTGCTGCTTAAAGACGAACAAGATTCTCATCTTAATACAAAGCCCCGTTCCAAAATTAGTCGGGGTCGGCTAAGTTTCCCATCTTAATGAAACTCAAATATTTAGGCGAAAAAGGTTGCAGAAAAAAAATGTAGTCTTCGCATTTCAATGGCATGGGAAAGACTGTAAAAGAAATTAAGCCCGATCATTAGAACACATTCAAGACATTCTATTTGAATTCATTTGAATTTTATTCAAAAGCTCAATTTATAACACAGTAATTTAGACAATTCGTAATCTCGTCCTGATTTCACTTGAATGTTTAAATGTAAATGAAGCATTGAAATATTTTAAATTTATTTACAAATAATATACATCTAAATTCATTCCGAAATATTTCTTTTCTTGATAAATCTTATATTATTTGATGAGAGTATTGCACATGTTGATATTATTTATTGTTCACTGTTAATTAGAAAAGAACATTATGCATGATAGATTAGAATTTTTATTATTTTGCTGTTTAAATGATAAAAGCATAGTCCAGCAAAGTTTTAAAGTAAATTGATTAACACGTAATGGTAATGCATGCCCGTCCTTAATTTCTCGTCAATTGGTGCTACTCCTACTTTTCTTTGAAACAATGATAATGCAGGAAAAATAAAAAGTGAACAGAGTCATCCCACCACCCATGCGAGTAAGTTAAGAACTTTCCCCCAAAGGTTTCCCCTAAAAAACACTCGCATCCCTCTATTTTCAAGAATATGCACTTAAGTCCTCGAGAATTCTTTTCCTTATTCGAAGAAAACGTTTTTTGAAGATTATGGAATTAGACAACATAAGAACATTACAGTCGTTTTTAATGACACCTAAGGTTTTTTTTTTGGTTGGTTCATCTTCACAATTGTAGATAGGGTACTGGCACCAAACTGCAGATTCTTAAAAATTATCAGATGCAAGTTCTACTAGGGCAAACCTCATGAAGGAATCTGTAATTTACCCTTCCAATGGATCTAAAGTTAGAAACCCACCTAAACCATCCACATTTTCTTCTTTACTTTTTTTGCTTCAAGGGAAGTCCACAATTTCTCAACCTTAGTCCAGGACATAGAACTTCCCTCTGATCAACAACAAAAGATAATGCAACATTACAACTGGAAAAGGGAGTTTTAGGCTCACAAGAAAAGGTACATTTTTATAATCCAATGACAATAAATCATATAGCCTACTATACACAACCCAAAGCTTGAAATATACTACTATCTTTGAGTAGAAACAAAATCGATAGACCTCAATTTGATTTAGGGTGGTGGTCATGATAGCAATTTTATAATATTCTAGAAAGTTCTTCTAGTTGAAAAATATATATATAATGAGAGTGAGGTATAGTGAGGGATACGAGAATCGTTCTGTAATTGAGGATATTCAGGTTGAAACTCAAATTCAATAATAAAAATAGAAGCTTTTACTGATAATACGATCAATCTCACAAGAAGCAATGAACAAAAACCAAGAAAACAAATTCGACAGGCTGGAATCCTCCCAAAATACAAGAATCAGTGTTATCACTGAGGTTATTCAAATACAATTACGAAGTTGAACGCAACTTCATTTCAGATGACAGTCCGGGACCAGTCAGAATGACAAATCCGCACTAACTAATACTGAAGTAGTTAAAGGTACTAGTGCATTACTAAGTAATACTTCCCATGTCCCTTACAATACCTCTCTTTCCTATTTATATCCCTGACTAACAGAAATCACTTAGAATGCGAGGGAATTACCAATAAATCCGACCCTTTTAAACACCCTTGTTTTGGTATATATCACAAGACAAACATGACCATACAAGAATCAGTGTTATCACCGAGGATATTAAAATACAATGAACACCAATTCATTTCAGATCACTGTCCGGGACCCGTTAGAATGACAAATTTACAGTAACTAATACTGAAGTAGTTAAAGGTACTATGGCATTATCTGTTTCCTATTTAAAAAAAAAAAAGGTACTATGGCATTACTAGGGCTTCTCTCATCTACCTAAGCTACAGAGTTTCGGATCCCATAGAGCTTTTGGACAACAAATTATTGAGTTAATCTAATTGCTTTTTTCATTACAGCATACATGAAACTCATTCGGTCATTCATTCCAATACACCGACAGTACATAAAATCCTACCATAGCAAAGATTCAGTCTGTCATCAATTTGAAATATGAACTTTTGAAAAACTTTCAAGAAAAAGAAATAAACACGAGTCTTTTTTCTTTTTATAATTGACCCCACATGTAAAGGGAGGAAAAAGGATACTAACAGAAAATATCATCAAAATGGATAACATTAGAAGAAAATAAAGCCCGACTCTATTAAAACAACAATGAATTTTACCAGTCAAAACTCAATAAGACTTCAAAATCACAAATATAATAGGCTAAATCTACCATCAAGCTAATTAGGCCAGTCACACAGCACATCATTTATGTGAAGGCAGGTTGCTAACAGGAACTGTCCTAATATGCCAATATTAACATAGCCCTAGAGGCTGTACACGCAGCATCATAACCAGCCACAATAATCTCGAATGCCGGTTAAGCAGTAGCAAATTTCTTTATAAGCACAAATTGCACAACCATATGTTGATGCAAAAGAAGCAAAGAAATAATGCTACATTGAAGCAGAGTGCACAAATTCACAGCATAGCATGCAATGCAAATATTTGAAATACCTGAAACTGACAGTTGTAATAAAACCAGATCCCTCTTATGATTGGAGGGAATGTCACCCATAGTTCAACAGGTAGTCGCCACCTTAACCACGGAAAAAAACAATAAGAAGGCCTGCAGAGTGCAGACAACTAAGTTTTAGGGGGGCAACCAGGGAAAGTCAGCTCATCAGTTTACAAGTGATCTCCACTTCTAGCAGGATTTCACAAGCCAAAGCAAACCAATCTCCACAATCAACAAATAATAAATACGAAACCATAATTAACTAGTCCATAACATGATTAAAGCAACGGAAATTAGTATAAACTAAAGTCTTCCAAATTCTTGAAAGTCAGCTCATCAGTTTAAAAGTGGCGTCATTCAAAGTATCTCCACTTCTAGCAGGATTTCACAAGCCAAAGCAAACCAATCTCCACAATCAACATATAATAAATATGAAACCATAATTAACTAATCCATGACATGATTATAGCAACAGAAATTAGTCTCAATTAATGTCTTCCAAATCCTTGAAAAAAAGATGGAGAAGAAAAAAAAAAGTACAGCGCTACCCCCAACCACCATCAACACCCTTATTCTAAACTAAAGTAAATATCAGCAGCTGTGGGTTATTATACGATAAAGATAACTCATAACTTAGTAAATACTAGGACAGTCTCAAACTGAGAGTAACATCCAAGCAGCAGCAGATGGATGTATAACTTAAGCCTATAAGGGAAAAGAAAACAACTGCTTATTTGTATACCTTTGGAACATGGGAAACAAATATGCTTCCCTGCTCAAACATGTCTAATCAGTTGTCGCAGACTTTGACCAACCTCCGCCGCTTCTTCTGGCTTTTTGTCTCACTTACAACTGCATTCACTGAATCAAATGAATTCCCTTTCACCTCATCACTTTCTTTCCCCTTACCTTCGGAAGATTTCCCCTTCAGATTGATGTTATCTGGATAGGATATCCCAGACACCGAAATTTCATCCTTGGGCTTGATGCCACTCTCGGAAGTACCATCCTTCAGCGTGATAGATTTTTCATCATCTTTATTTTTTGGCCTGACTTCCTTGGATTTTGTACCAACTTTGCCAGCAGCACATCTGGACTTGCCTTTGACAGTTGAACTTCTTCTGCCCCTAACGAAAAGCAAAACTACAAGATTAGAGCATTAAAAAAGTACAGCTTGAGAAATAAGCACAATTATATGATATTTCCCACCTTCTCACTGAAGCATTGGACATTGGTCGATATGGAGAGGAGTCTAATTCTGTTTTAACTTTCTTCCCTCGAGTCATTCTTAATAATGAAGCAGATGGAGGAAAGTGAGACCAGACAACAAAAATAAAGAAAAATACAGATGAAAGTATTTATAAATCAGTTACTCTGCTTCAAGGAGTGACTAGGAGCTAAAAATTAAATGTATAATGAAATTTTTAGTCATAAAATGACAAGGAAAACAAATCCAAAGAGTTAATCAAATAACATATGGAAATGTACTTGCTAAGAACTAAAACAAACCTCAAAAACATCATAAACCGCATTGACCAGGCAGTCCTCATTATTCAAAGTGAGCAACTACCGACAATATCCAAGTTTCATGGGAGACCAAGTTAAAAACTACAAACATAATCATAATGTAGCTAAAATGAACACAAATACATAACCTACTAAACAAAAACGTAACATAAATCCTATAGCCAAATATATACTTCACACAAAGGCTCTCCCTAAGATGCTGTGATCAATTCGTCTAACATATCCCCTGCCATGCTAACTATGGCACTGGAACTGACTGTCAACATTATCAGGTACAACAGCAGGCTCATCTATAAGAGGTGATGACTCCACCTTACCACGACTAAATGCAGTCTCATCAACATGATCAACAAATTCTCTGCCCGATGACATGCATGTCCACGCCACAACCACGAACTTTCTAGCAAGAGACATCAATAAGCTCTTCATTATCTATGGGCCTCCCATGATTGGAAATTGTTCTTGAGTAAAGGAGAGATTGAGTAGTCATGCACAGCAAAATGCCCTATACACCAGCCACATCAGTGCAAGTACCAACTAAACAGGATTATCTTCACCGGGAACAGCACTAACTAATGCCTCATCCCTTGTTGAGCGTGCACCATCGTTGGTTAAAGGAGAGCCGTATTGCAAGGGCATTGGTGTGCTCATATCAACATGCTCTCTTTGACGATGAAGGCAAACACCCAAGGATTGAGTGACCTTTTGTCTTTGAACCACCTCTACAAAGAGCTCTACAGCATTAGGTTGTGGTAACTGGTACACCACTTGAAACATCAACCTAAGATTGTGGTTACTTGAGAGGGGAAGTGGCACAAAAGTAATTGTGTCTTTGTTTCGCATGATTGGAAATCGATACACCATGTTTAACTTTGAATGGTGATAGTCAAGTGACAATACATCACAAATGGTCGCCTCCAGTTCCCTTAAGCGGATTCCATTTCTCACCATAACACCAGTTGTGGGCGGAGAATCATATGAAACTCCATTTACACCATCCACCATGCGTCCGTTGATGAAGATTAGAACAGTCACAACTCTATCAGCCATTGTGAGCCTAAAACACAGTCTTTTTAGAATATTGAAATTTCAAAAACAAAAAAAAAAAAAAAAAAAAAACCTATCCCTATCCCCATACAGAGAATAACAAATAGAAACCCAATTAAAACCTAAATATATATATATATAAAAGGGAAGTGAAACTACATAAGAAAGTCCGTCTTCAAATAATTAGAACATTCTTGACTAAGTGACACTTCAATCTAACAAAGAATGTCAGCAATAAGCTGAAGCAAATGACTTGACTAACAAAAAATAAATTGGAGAAAGGAGACGAGCACGGGCAGCAAACATTATAATATGAAAAAGGGGAAGGATACAACCAATATCCTTTTTGAGTAACTACGACAATGAACCCCAAAATTTCAACAATGTCGATATTCAAAACAAAAAAAAGGAAAAGAAGTACTTCAAGAGAGAAGGAATTTGGAAAAGACAAAGGATTTCAATAAAGAAGAGGAGGAAAAGAGCATGATGCTAGAAAGAATTATATAAAGGCAGAAGGGAGAAGGGAGGGAGCAGTTCGCAAAGTTAAGAACGGAAAGGAAGGAGGGTTAACACATGATGTAAAGAATCGTCAATACGAGAGATTACATTATATGGACTGAGTCACTCACGATGAGAAGGAAAAGAGGGATAGAAGAGGGGTTCTATAAGCTTTTAACAAGCACAAATACAGCTGTTCTAAGGAAGGGTCAAATGAAATTTTCATGAGAAACACTTTTACGATGATCTGGAAAAGGATTGATTTCTAAAGGATCTAATTCACCAAGTGGTGACAAGTCAAAAAACCATAGAACATACAGTATTCGGAAGGGGGTTACCTCTGAAAATTTTCTTTTCCGGTCCTTCTTTTCTTTTTACTTTTTCTGCGATTGACGAGAACGCCAAATTAAAACCCTCCTTCATTCAGATATGGGAATTATTTAAAAGCTCCAATTGTTCTAAAAGCTTTTGACAACCACATATAACAGCTGTTCTAAGGAAGAGTCAAATGAAATTTTCACGATAAACGCTTTTACTATCATTTGGAAAAGGATTGATTTCTAAAGGATCTAAATTCACCAAGTATTGACAGTTCACAGAACCATAGAACATACAGTGTGCAGATGTGGGTTACTTTTGTAAATTTTCTTTTTACTTCTTTTGCGATTGACGAGGTCGCCAAATTTAAACCCTCCATTCACATATTGCAATTATTTAAAAGCTCAAATTGTTATACCAGTTATTAGATTCGAATTTGAATCAGTAGGATTTTGCAGTTGTAACATCCCAAGATGGGGTCTTTGGATCTAGATATAAGAATAAGGACTGCTTGCAATAGTGCTCAAGAATGTAGGAAGTGCAATCCTTAATAGATCCCAAAAACTCACCATCATCTAGAACCATAGTATGATAAGCAGAATGAGTTCCTAAAAGTTCCTAGCAGATTATATAATGAAACGAAGGCGGGTTATCATTTACTGTCACAATTCCACCTGCTTGTTTTGTTGTGTTTAGAACAAATTATCATGTAATTACAATTACGGAAGGGGACAAGTGACCATTAAGAATAAGAACTTCATTTTCATTGCTCTCAGATTTCGAACAAGTGCCCTACATTTCCAGCACCTCATTGTGGAATTGTTGTTCATCACAGACCACGCTTCTTCTTCTCCACCCCACTCACCCACCTAACGGGAAATGGGACACTAGATGGAAAGTAGTGATAGGATTTCAGCGCACAAATACTCATTCCTAAGTCAAAGTTTTGTCCATTCCTTTCCTATTTTCTTATCAAGTTTCTCAGCCATTTTATATGTTCTATCCAAATACTGATGCCTACAACCATTTTCAACTCAGTTCCAAATTACTATAAAATTTTGTAATTATATAGTTCATAAAGAACAAGAATTACCACATATAAAGAGAGTGACAAAAATAAAGATGAAAAACAAATAACTAGGTAATCAGTGAATAAGTTGAGATTCATCCACGACCCAATGCAACACCAGCAGGCATAAAATGAGGGGAAAACTTTGAGGGAATTTGACTAGAGGAGATGGACAAAAGACTGTATCAGTAGTTGAGTATGATACATAAGTTGAAGTTCTTAATAACCACAAAGGTCGCAAAACAAAAATAAGGATATATATATATATATATATATTCTTCTTATGCAGTTAAGCCATACACTCAATCATTTTCAAGCAACGAACTTTGGATCAGTTGTCATCAACAACCGCTGACTCGAGTCATTCATAAACCAAGTTTGTGTTTTAGACCTCGTGTATGAGCCGCGTGGTTGCGAAGCACTTGGGCTTGCCTAAGACAATAGAATCAGGCTTCGCCAAAGGGACCCACCCCTATCTTTCGAGAAGCCTATGTGACGTATGACAAAATTGCCCTTCGTCTATCAATTCCCAAATGCACTCGAAACCCATTCTCTCCCTCAATCACGAGACTCTCTTGCTCCCTTCTTCAACCTTTGTGTAACCTTGGTTCCGCTGCAGAGGGGGGTGAGCTCAAAGTTGCGTTGATTGGGGACAAGTGAGGGAGAAGATGATGATAGTGAAGAGGGAGTTCACAGCCCGGGCCGTCTAGCGCCGCCGCGTGGATGCTTCTTGTTGTTGACTGAGAGAATGGTGAGGTATGGGCAGATCTGAGTGAGCATTTTGGGTGATGGTGAGAACCCAGTTATGGCGGATCCTTCAGAGTAAGATTTGAATTTTGAGAGTGGGATTTTTAGAGGTTTAGACTGATTGATGATTGTGTGCTTTTACTTCAAAGAGTGGTATAGATTCTAATTTGGGAAAGTGAGAGCCGAGAGGAGGCAAAGAACGCAGACTTGAGGGAGCTTGAAGATGGGGCAATTGAGACATTTAACAAGAAATTTAAAAGTGTTAGGTCGATGAAGCGAACACGCCTTCAATTTAGGATTTAATTTCAAACTCGTCCTCATCAAAGCCGGCTTTGCTAAAATGGGTATGCCCTTAGTAAGCACCTCTTAAATCAAACAAAGCACTAGGCTTATCTGTGAGTTTATGGCTTAGAAACATCGAGAAAGTTCAAGTTACGCCATGGACTTAGCTTCTACAAAGCCAAGAAAATCCATCCCATACAACAACTAAGCCTCCGTTCCAAATTAGTACGGGTAGGGGTGGGCATGGATCGAATTCAGGTCGACCCAACTCCATTTGTGTCTCCTAAAATAAACCAGTCACCGGACTCACCACACTTAGAACCCGTTTTGAGTCGGGCTATCAAGTTTTCGTCGGGTCGTGGTTGCCTTTGCTTTTTCTTTTCTTTTTTTTCGAAATCTGTAGAAAACAAGTGAGAAAGAGAGACGGAGGCGACTGGAGAGGTGGGATTTTTGTGGGTACTCTATCGCAAATCAAGTCCATTGAGACGGGAGCGAATAAATTGCGCTAGTGAAGTGAGAAATTGAGGTTGGTTTTCACTTATTCGGATAGTAAATCAATGAGCATTGGTTGATGACATCATCCAATGTGCAGGGAAGGACCTAGTCACTGCCTGTTATAGTCGACCGTGAAGGACCGAGTCAGTATTCGCTGCCATTGTCATGAGGGGTTGAGTCACTAGGATTGGGGTAGAGATAGAGCTCCTTCAACATGAAGGAAATGAGAGAGAAGAGGTGCGGTGCGTGGGGATCGGGTGGGTGTGACGTAGTTGTGCGGTTGGGAACATGAGATGAGGGTGGTGATGAGTACGTGGGTGTGTGAGAGAGTGTTAGGTTAATGAGGTTAGGTTAGGGTCAGGAAAACATCTCAACTTTTAAAGATATCTCTAGAAGCGGGTTGGGTTTGGTCTGGAAAGCTCACCGTCAATTGCACTTAATCGAGTATAATGGAAAAGTTTGATCCATGTAGCCAACCCCAATTAATTTGGGACTGAGGTTATGTTGTTGTTGTTCTAGAAGCGGGTTGGGTTGGGTGCTCAATTTTCATATCCTTCAGACCTAAAACTCAACCAGACACCCGACGGGCCGAGCCCGAACAACCGGACTCATTTTTCTACATGAAACCACTAGACATGCGACCCGCAAACATTCGGGTGACCTAACCCGTGTCGGGTTTTTGCGTTATGCGCCCAGCCCTAAGTAGGGGTCAGCTACATGGAACAAAATTATGCTCCGGTTTATTTAATGCACTTGATGGTGTTCTTTCAAAACCCTTCATAATCATGTGTACCAAGTTATTTTAGGTCTGCCCTTATATTGTCAAGTTTTTTCAATTTCTAATGAGCCAAGTTTTTTAACTATAACATTTGCAGGCGTCTTTCAACGTGTCCAAAAACCCACCCCTACTGTACCGCCCTTCTCTAGTTTTGTGTTGATTAGTGCTAATCCTGCTTTTCTTTAAATCTCCGTATTTATTACTTCATCTTTTACAAGTTCTACCACTCATTCGCTCAAGCATCCTCATTTACGCTACACTTATTTTATGTATGTGTTGTTTTTTTACCACCCGACATTAACTTCCATAAAAGCATAGTTGGCCTAATTGCGGTCTTATAGAATATTTATTTGAACTAAACAAAGATATTTCAGTCACATGATCTATATAAAACCAAACCTTCTTATTCACATCAAGAAGCATACCAAGAAAATTATTTGAATCCAAAAACATCACAATATTAAGCAATCAAAACTCACATTTCAGAGGCGTGAGCATTAGGAAGATCACTCATTTGGACCTGTGCAACAAGCAACAGTATTATAATCAGACAGAGAGAGAGCCAAACACTTAAACAAAAATATGCCTACCTCATCTAAAGCTGCATCACTTCCAACAAATTCCCATCGTTCCATCCTAAGGTTCAATGTCTCCTCATCACCATCACAATAAGAAACCTGCAGTCAACATAATAACAAGCTTATGACAGAACAGTCAACAGAAAAAAGATTGGCGCATCGACACTTAACAGCTAGTAGACAGAGTATACCGACCTTGTGTTTCTTTGTAACTGGATCATAAGAAGAAATAATCCCTTCATAAAAACTGCACAGAAAAAACAACTAAATAAAAATTTGCCAAAAAAATATTAACTAAAAATATCTCAGAATCATTGCTGCCGCAGAGCCACAGACCAATAACATCTAAACAAAAAGATAAAGCAACAGCGAGTACACAATATATTCTCAGTACACTGATCGAAAGAAAAGAAAAACAGAAAACCAACAATGTCATAGATACAACAGATGTTGCAATGTGAGCCTAACATCAGCCCATAAAATTCTTCCAATAATTTATAATTTGTTAAGAATAGTCCTACATAGGGTATTCAAGAAAATAAAGAAAAGGTTATAAGTTTGGATTGGAGACACCATCTTGCCTTGGCATTTTTGTGAAGCCTCCACTCCAAAACTTAAGCCCTCACTCATCATATACACTCCTCATACATTCACTTAGACTTGGGCATTCCATCAATACAAATTTTAATATGGTATTAGAGAAATAATATGTGGGTGTCCAAGTTTCATTCCAAGTTATCTACCAAGTAAGGCTATCCTCTTGATCTTAAGTTAGCTAATGCTCCGTTGGACCGTCCTAGTTGGCTAGTTGCGCAAAGTTGGTCAATGCCTCGTTGGATTTGAGTTTTCCCAATTAGCAAGTGGCTCAATTAATTCAAGTCTCAGCTTGGCTATTGCCTAGACTAGAGGGGGAGTGTCGAAAAAAGTCCCACATCGAGTATTCAAGTAAATAAAAAAGGGCTATAAGTTTGGATTGGAGACACCATCTTGCCTTGGCATTTTGGTGAGGCCTCCACTCCAAACCTGACCCACACTCATACACACTCTCCGTCCTTTAAAAAACTTGGAGTTGGGTATTCCATCATATACAACAACATAGCCTCAATCCCATTAGTTGGGGTCAGCCACATGGAATCATAGGGTATTCCATCATATACAAAATTTAATATAATTACTAAGCAGATTCTAAATGACATCCTGCATCTATTATTTAGACTCTGTATTTGCACATCTAGCTAATTTTGGTTCACTAGCGTAATGGTTAAATATCAGAAAGAGAACTAACAGCACACGTGAATAAATAAACAACTGCAATGAATAGTGAGTAATTGTTTGGTGCTGCTTGAACCATGATTAGCCACGATGATGCAGCATATAACAGCAACAAAGCCTCAGTCCCAAATTAATTGGGGTCGGCTACATGGATCAAACTCTTCCATTGTGTTCGATGTACTGAAAAATTAAACTAGCACATTACATGCAGCATATAACACCAACCTATAATAAATCGTTTCAAAAAGCATATATCATGAATCCAATAGTTACCTTTGATCTAGAGGCCACCAAACTTTAATCTTGGAAGCAACCACTCTCTCATCAAATTCTTTCAATAACTCTCCTGCGCCGGGCATCTGAAATATCAAGAACAAGTAGTCAAGGATTGCAAATCAACATGAGCCAAGTCTTTATTGTTACCGTGAAAACTGGGAATTTTTATGTAGTCATCCCAAAGAATACACTAGTGGGCATGAAAACGCTGAACTGATTAAAACTTGTTACATAACTAAACTGAATAAAATAGATGACCAAATAAGTCAAAAACTTTTTGAAATATGATTTTAATCTCACAACTTGCCTTAACGATAATGTTATAAGGTGTATTTGCTTAACAGTGAACAGTGAAAATGTGAAAACTTCACAGTGAAAATGTGAAAACTTCACATGTAATGTGCTAGTTTAGTTTTTAGTATGCTTAGAAGTTACAACAGTAACAAATATTAGTATATTACTACAAATTACTCAAATGCTGAATACATTATGGCATATATGTCTATATTTGTCTATTACAACAACAACAACAACAACAACAACATAGCCTCAGTCCCAAATTAATTGGGGTCGGCTACATGGATCAAACTTTTCCATTGTGTTCGATTATATTTGTCTATTGATTGTTAAAAACATTGAATTTGATGTTTCTATTTTCTAAGAATTTTTGTGATTCATTATTCAAGTTTTTCAATTATTTTTGAAGTAGATTAGGGCATGCACCTCACCTCGCACAGGCATGCAATTTCAATTGTACCTCAAAACCTTGATCAACCCATACATGTAAAGTTAAATGCTATAGATGGAATGTTAGGAGATCGTTTATCTGTTGTTCATCTGCTGTAAACTTCAATAACATAATAGCATTACCACTAAAGATAAGTAGAATAAATAACAGCATGCACCCAGAGGCATCTTGGTTCAACATAATCGTGGTTGTGAGTGTGACATATGCTACTATGAATTAGATCTCATACATATAAGTAGGTCCAAAGCTCTTAGCAACAAAAACAAATGCTAAAAACATAGCAAAAGACTATACCTCTTTGGTTTCAGGAGTGTGTTTTCTCTTGGAATGACTTTTTGGGGTTCCATCCAAAAGGTTATGCTCTTTATCTACTGATTTTGCGGCAGAATCAAGGAAAGAAGCCTTTTTCTGTAGATGTAACAATTGAATGAGCACATAAAGAACTGGCAAGCTATATTAGCTAATTCGTAACAACTCTTCTCATATCCCAAATAAAAGGAAGTAACACAAGAAAACTATAAATGAAAGTAAATAAAACCTTGTCACTATGCTCTCCAACATCTTTCTTTATAATACTCTTTCTCCCAACCCGCTTCATTTCACTTTCTTCCTTTTCTGCAGATTGTTCCCCAGTAGCACTTTTCTGAACAAGATTCTCCTTCAAGCCACCTACTTTACCAGAAGGTGTATTATCATCTTTATTCTTCTCAGTACCTTCCTTTCCATCTGACTGCACATGTAATTTAGCCCCTGAATCATGTTTTCCATCATGCTGATCTTTAGAAGCAATACTAGATGATGGTGGTATAACACCCCCAACGGACTTAGTTGATAAAGTCCCCACGACTAAAGGAAGACCACTAACGGAACCTTGTTTTGTAGTTCCTTTCCTTGGACGCCCTCTTTTGGGAGGAACCCCATCAGGACGACTCTGACCAGGGCGTCCAGAGGTAATAGTATTGCTTTTTGATACATTCGACACGGAAAGTGGCGCTGTTGCCCCTGCACGCTTCTCAGACGAGGCACTATAGGTTTTCTCATGGTAAAGCCTACTCTGAGCAGGGATCTCCAATGTTTCCTTAACATTGTTCACATGAGCATGCGCCGTGTCTCTAGAATCTGTTTTGCCCCGAGTTTCTTCTACAGCTTGTTCCGAATCAGTTTCTGTTTTAACTAACTTGGTCGCAGATTTACTAATTCCAGCTTTCATGGACTCATGACCCAGTGATTTCCCTAGCGTATTCATTACAGAATTAGGACTCTTTCGCGCAGCATCCCCATTCTCAGCAGAAACATTTCTTGTAGATGATGTTTGCAACAAGTTCGCAACACGATCATGCTTTTTAGAGGTTATTTCAGGCATCATCGCCTCAGCAACCTATCCATGAGCAAAAGGATCATGCAGAAACTCTCGATTCCAAAATTCAACTCAAGGAATCAGAAGAATGCAGAAAGATTAAAAAAAATGGTAAAAGCACAAACCTGGGGAGTTCCATCTGAACCTATACCCGAAAGTCTGTCTTTGTCATCATCTACCTGTAGCAAGCAAGCAAGTCAAGAAAATCTTGAGTACAAAACAATCATGAAACTTGTCGCAAAAGCAATTGAAAAAAAAAAAAAAAGGAGAAGCATCACAAACAGTGACTCAATCCGCTCAATTTAATGTCCTTGAAAGTTGAAAAGAAAATTTTGGGCACAGTTAGGCCTAACCAAATAAATTGTAATCATAAACTGGCTTATGCTTGGACAAGTTAACTTGAATTTCAGTCAAGCAGACAACATTTCTTTGGCACACTTAGTCTGTATATCAAATTCTGGTCTAAGATCTTCCATTGCAGCCAAAGTTCTAGAGCATAAGTGGAATCAATCCAGTGCTCTGATCTTAAACTACTATCCAACAATCAATTTGAATCACGATCTGATAGACTATCCAACAATTAATTTGCACATAAGCAATACAGTATGCAATTTTAGATTGATGATGGACACACAAATCTTTTAGGTTCTTATTTAGCATGACCTAGACCCAATTATGACCACTATACACAAAATTGGACCAAACTGTGAACCTGATATTGCAATGCGAATAACAATATAAAATAAGAACAATATTATGAAATGATTGAACAGAAGGAACTAGTCAAAAGTAATATAATATCAGAAAAAATTTACATAGAGATGATTGCGCAAAAAACTTGATGCTCACCATAGGTTCTTCAGGTGCTTGATCAACAGTGCTTGATGCCTCTTGGCAAACGAAAGCAATTGCCTCACTATAATCATTTGTTGACAGACCAAGTGATGTAACTGCTTGCAACACATATGTTTTCAACTTAGCAGCACAGTTAACCAGAACTTTCTCGCCCAACCTCCTGGCAGCGGGTAAAATATCCTGAAACAAAGGGCAGAGGCTAACTACTAAAACATAGAAATGAATCATAGTGAAGGGCATAAAAAGCAAGAAAACATAACATAGGATATGAAGCAAGAGGAAGAAATGTGTAGCCTGCTTGTGATTAGTCACATTGGAGATGCCACAAGGAGGAAGAGAAATTCAAGTAACCGCAAATAAGTGTCAAATAAAAGACATTAGATGTTATTTCAGCATCTTTCCATATATACTGCTGAAACAACAACATAGCCTCAGTCCCAAATTAATTGGGGTAGGCTACATGGATCAAACTCTTTTATTGCGCTCGATTCAGTGCAATTGATGGTGAACTTTCCAAACAATTTAAATCCCTCCTAATTAATGCGACCAAAGCTAACTTGGGGCGCATTAATTATGAGAGATTTAAATTGTTTGGAAAGTTCACCATCAATTGCACTGAATCGAGCGCAATAAAAGAGTTTGATCCATGTAGCCGACCCCAATTAATTTGGAACTGGTGCTAAGTTGTTGTAGATGTTATTTCAGCAGTAGATAAGGAAACAAACAATTAGTCACCTACAAAACTAAATGTGGTTTCTGAAATGACAGTTCATGATGTAAAATTTCATATCAGGTCAATCCACTAAATTAGGAAATGAGGAAACGCACTCTTAAACAAGCTCAGTGAAGTATCTGGACATGTCAATACTCTGCATCAGATTTTGATATATTGCTGCAGAACTTACCTCATTGTTCTTTTTAACACAAGTTAACAGCAGAGAGACGAGTCCTGGTGCAACGTCTTCACTTTCCTCCAGGACAAGAGTCATAATTGTCTCCATCGAGGAAAAGACACTGCTGGGATGATTATCCCTAAAACAATAACCAATATCAGACATTAGAAAATATCAACAGATACCAAAAGTAATTGCTCACGTCAGAGTGTCAGAGAGTCAAGAGTTTACATAAAAAAAATATATAGCAGGGAAGAAGAAAAGCAAGCCGTTGGCTTCTACTTCCAACAATACAAAAGCCTAAGAGTCATCAATAGAAAATTTCTATCACAAAATTATCAAAAAGAACAGAAGGCGCATTTACAGTTAATCAACATCATCTTGGTCTTAATCAAGAATTAGCCTCTACAAGAGGCTAGCCATTGAAGGATAGTGGACCAGGCTAAGTTTTGGCCTTTTCATTAGTTCATTTCATTCCTCTTGACACGGCAATATCAAAAACCAAGCCATATCTCACAGATAGTTGACCAAGTTATCAATGAAGAACTTATTGTGCCATCATTGTCGTGCAAGTTACTCTTCCTCATTTCATCTCCTCTTAATATATGACTGGCACTGCCAAGGCATCACCATGCAGTAACAAACCATTTTCTAATTTTTAGCCTTTTTTCATTTCCTGCCTGTATTGTTAACCGGCTGCTACTACTACCATATTTCATATATTCTTTTAGTTAGTTAGTTAGTTAGTTAGTTAATTTCTGGTTGCTGCGTCATGCGTACCACAGTATTCACTGAATAATACTGTCGAGGTGAAAAATGTGCAAAATCAGAACTTTGACAAATTGCTTAAAATGAAGACATTTCAAGATTAATCAGGTGACATTAATCTAGATTATATGACCAACCTCAAAAAAAAAAAAAAAAAAAAAAATCTAGATTATATGACCAAAAGACATGTACATTGATAATAGTCATTGTATTGAAACAATCATCCAAAGGAGGTAGATAATGGAACAAGAGAGAAATGACAAAAGTAGAAGTGAATCGCTTAAAAGTTGATAAGAATATTGAACAATGTACAGACGATTATCCATAACTAAATAAGCAGCAAATTTGTGGACAATCCTGGAAGAAACACATGATAGTAACAGCAATGAAGGATTTAAAGGCCACTTGATCATTATATTCCACCCTAAAGTAATCTTTCAGAGAAGAAGACCGAGATTTCGTGTCAAAATAATACAAGCAAAACATTGTGATAAGGTAAAATGTGTATTGTCATTATTTGTACAACCAATGCTTGGTAAGAAAAGGATATGATATAATCTAGTGAGTTTATGCAGAACTGCTGGTTCCGTACCCACATACTTGTCTGTGGGTACAGAACACGTCCCATACAGATTTGAATAAATTCTCCAAACAAATACAAGGGATATTTGGACAAGATTCACAATGACAACCAATAAACGTCCAGCAAAGCAAGAATATTTGATAGACAACTCACTATAAACATAAGGCAAAATTTCCTTTAATCATTGAAGAAAGAAGAAAAGAAGATATTTGCCACATCGTTGATAAAAGACATACAAGGAAGTTTTGTACAGTAACCGTTGTATGACTTTTTTATATATTCATGTAATCAGAAGTCGAAAGATCATCACTTATGCTTTGAACTTTCGATACACAGTGAGATAAGGACACACGAGAGTTTGTTCTTTGTTTTCTTTCACACACTAGGCTAAGGGGACTTTAGCCAAATTACCAAGGGGATCTCGGGCACCAAGGGGACTTGGGTATTGTGTAGGATCCTTTGTAAGGGAAGTAGGTAGCGTAGCAAAGTTTGGTGAGGGATTCACTAGCTAGTTGAGAGTGCACTTGTTAGGAACTTTGAGTAAAACTGTACTTTACTTCTCATAGTGGATTCTACACCTTGGCGTAGCCCCGCAGACGTAGGACGGGAGGTCAGAACTGCGATAACAATTTTGTGTTTTCATTAATTTTTTGCTTGCTTTGTTGTCGTTTTCATGAATGCAGTGAATTGAGCCATTTCACATTGGAACTTCATTAATCCCCCCACATCAAATTTTGTTTTCAAGAACAAAGCCTTTTGACATAAAATCACCTATAGTAACTGAAAGACAATTGGGATAAGTGGTTGGGACTCGTAGCTTCTCATCCAGAGGTCTCAAGTTTGAACATTGAGTGTGGAGAAAATTATGTTGGGAGGCCTTACCCCCTAATTTTGGTTGGTTCAAAATAGTCCGCCCAGTTGACCCGTAATCCAAGCGTGCAAGAGCACCAAAAGACCACAAGTGATGGCTCTAAGGAAAAGTTAGCAATTAGATAAATCACAAAGCACGCAAGAAATGTTATCATTAGCTCAATCAAGTAGAACATGTCTGATTAATGATCTGTCATTATTCAGCGTGCCTTGTTTCTAAGAAATGAAGTGCAGTGAAAGCAAACTACCTATAAAATGACCACAAGTCCACAAGAATAAAATATTTATATATATTATGAAGATTGTTCTCCCAAACTAAAAAGATGGCAGCACATTCATTCCTTATCACAAGAAAAACGAAAGCCAAAATCCACAATACAGAAAAGATTGCGAGAAAGCAAATAGCACATTGGAATTATGTACCTTATGTCGTGTAAGAAATGTTCGAACATCTCAAGGATCAACTCATCACATTCAAGGTCAAGCATCACAACACAGGATCGAACCTTTGCCACTGTTTCCAAAATAGAGACTCTTCTGGAATACGAGCGACTAGACATATCAAACAAACCATCAAATGCAGAAACTAGTAGCTGAAAAATATCCTGCACAAAAAAAAAAAAAAAAAAAAAAAAAACACTAATCTCATTCAGAAAGAAATGTAAATTTTGAGATTTACTATCAAAACGTGACCTAAAAAGTAACAAGAATGGAAGTGACCTTAAAATGTTGGAAAATACCTTCATTTGATCATCACCATATGGAGCATTAGGAGCTGAAATTCTAGTGATCTCACTAATACAACTCGCTACAGCAACTTTAACATCCATATTCACGTGCCCCAAAAGATAATTAGCAATCAGTGCCTTCTTCAGAGGATATAGTGCAGCTTGCATTGATACTGATGGTGATTGCTCCACCTTCCTTAAATAGATTTCAGCTTGCTTTAAACAACAAAAAAAGGAAAATTTAAAAAGTTACGAGTGAATCAATATAAGGAGAAAAAAAATGCGTAATTAAGGTGAAACTGAATTCAAGCACTAATGCATGTCCATAATGTAACTACAATTCAAAATGCATTAACCATCATAAAAAAAGCGACGTCAAATTCGCTTCTCATGACCATGTCAAACAGCATTATACAATATTTTAGCACAACAATGATATCAAAAACTGACAAACATGTTAACTGCTAAGGACATTGTGAATGTACATAGAAACTCTAACCGCGTACATATAATTAGCAAACATACAATAATCATTTAATCAAAAATTCCAGAAGAATTCAAAATCAATTTAGTTCCAATAAACGTAGCCAAAAATAGCAAAAGCTAACAGCTTAATTGTGTGGAACAACCATCGCAAACCATCGATTTTCATGCAGTAACCATCGCAAACCATCAATTTACAATATCTGAAACAAACAGCACCACTACAAATTTCCATAAGAGTTGTGATTCCTCATTCCCATGGCAACACTCAATTACAACACAAACAAGCAACTTTTTCAAAGAGGAGCATTAACGTGGAGCACTAACGATTTTCACTTATGATCGATGCATACAGCAAGAAAATTTAACACGCAAATATACAACAACCAAGAGTGAGATATATACCATAAAAAGAAAAATTATATATCACACACAATTATGAATATGTTAAGCACAACAGTACGGATAAATATGTGAGAAACTTGAAACTTGTTACTTATTTTGGCGGTGAGCCCGTGATGCAAATTCTCAAAACAACATATCATGGGTTCATAAGTTATCAATTGTAAGGTATTTTAGAAAACGCGCGCACGCACATGTAAAGAATGAAAGAAATATAATTACATAAATTTTCTTTTCTTTTCACTTTTGGCGTTCCAATGGATTATAGATCCATAGTTATCAGAATTGGAATTTGAATAGGCAGACTGCACAGTGCATAATTTGATTCGCATTGGGATGCTCCAAATCTCAAACCCCAATCGTTATATCCTGACTAGTAAGCAAATCATTATGGATGATTTTAACTTCGCAAAAATTAAATAAAATTTAAATATTATGCAATAAGAAGTATACCAATAAAAATAAAAATATCACCATAACCAAGCTAAAACTCCTAGCAAATAAAATTTTAATCACTACATGCATAAACATTGAAGTGAAAGAATTGCTAAAATACAGGAATAAATGCAGGGTCATCATAATTTCATATCCAACTAACTTCATATCATAAAAAATTACCAATTAACAAAAAAACATTAAAAGTAACTTTTGAAGATTGAAGTTCACCGATTATAAGAAATGAAGATAAATAAATACATAACTAAAACTATGAAATTTAAATGCAATTCATAGCTGTATCCAAAATCCTACAATAATCCATCCAATAAATAATATTATTACATTTCCTTTTTCACACATGAATCATAATTTTACGCCTCCAAGGTTATTTTAGATTATTTCGTGACTGCATAGGAAAGATCGACCAATTGCACTTAATCGAGCACAATGGAAAAGTTTGATCCATGTAGCCGACCCCAGTTAATTCGGGACTGAGGCTATGTTGTTGTTGTTGTTGTTGTTGTTGTTGTATAGGAAAGATCGACCAAGAAGGTGTTGACATTCGCCATGAGAAGCGAATATCATGAGCTTCCGCATTTGAACCCTCACGTTAAGTGCATGGACCAAAATAGTGGGGGAATGTGGAGAGCATCTGCAAGCCCTGAACCCTTTCACTAAGTTCATGAGCTTTTTACATTATATGCAAAAGATAAAGTTGGACGTAAAAGGAAAACTTACATGCAACGAATATATTGCATTTCATGCTGCTTATTTGATGAATAAAAGTAAAAATAGTTATGGTTCACGTGACCAAAAAGATAAATTTTATCAAGGCAAAAATTTTCTTTTCCACCAACTTAAAATCAACCATAGATCAGCTCCTTTTATTTCTTTGTCAACCAATCAATCTTATTAAAACCATCTCATCCTCCGTCGTGCTCCCAAAGGCTGCCCATAGAAGATGTTTCGGGGATATTACTCGGATATATGGAAACGATAAGTAGGATCTATAAGTTGATTCAATCTATATATCTGCGTAGATTCATTCCAAGCAACACAAGTGATGAATACGCAAAGGTTTATCTTTCACGAGAATGGTTACCTTGATACACTTAAACAATTAAGTTTCTTTTTCCTCCCCTTTACGCGAACTTCCATCCAGCTGAATTCCTATTTTAAAAGACTCTTACCTTAAGTAGAGTAGCTAATATTTATGACTTGGATGTTCGAAATCTTTCAAACCACCTATCGCATAATATTTCATAATAAGAAATAGGGGAATTTACAGAAAAGTGCGACTAGCACGGATCGATGCAGAAATTAGGGAAAGAAGATTATGCTCGGTTTGGACACACCCAAAGACGCCCCAGTTAGAAAACTCGACGCAAAATAGATATTGAAAAAATTCAACAGTATAAGAATAAGCATGAGATAACTTGGGAATGCGTTGATTATGAAGGATTTAAAGGAGCTTGGATTCATGCTGTCAAGTGTATTAAATCAAGCGGAATGTGAGAGTTTGACCCATGTTGTCGACCCCACTAATTTGGAATTCTCCTTTCACAACCAATATTCATTTAGGATCTTATTATTTCGTTTCGAGATGATTATCATATTACATTTCAAGTTTCCCTTCCCAAGTTCAAGCATATATACACCCCATAACTAATTCTTTTGTTGTTGATTCCAACTAATTTGAGACTCAAGCTTTGACATTGCAAATGTTGCTATTATTGTTGTTGTTGCCAACTTGCAAAATATACATCTATTAATAATAATCTAGACAAATTTTACATGACCAAGTTCAACAGATTAATGTAGCAACATCAGTCCTCATTTGAAGGGCCATGGTATCAACTCGAAGCTCGTTTACTATCATTCTTCACGATCTATTCTTTCTTCACTTCAATGGAAAAATACTCCATTTGTCTTCCATCCTAGGCACAATTCTTACAACCTAATCCTATTTCATTTCTATAATAGCATAGACATTCTTCTTTTGTTAAGCATTACATCTAATTTATCTTAACCACTAGATTTGGTATATTCATCATTTTATCAATGCTAGTTTTAAACAACATCTTGTTTTAATATAAATCTCACTCTACATCAGCAACTCAAGTTTCTATAATCAAAAGATTAAATTTACTTTCATGGTTTCAAGTTGCTCTTAAACCTCATTCGCCAAAGTCCTTTCTTTCTTTTTTTAATCGGAATTTGTCGAGTTTTTTTCTATGTAAAATACATTTTATACTTTGACTTATCATGCAGGAAGCAACCAAGTAAATCATAAGAATTGGATCATTTCCATAGAAGAATTACCAATCAATAGAAACATGATACAAAGTCATCTATATGGAAACTTTTCATAGTTTCACCATTAGAGTGCATTTTAAATTTCTTGAGCAAATGCTACGAACTAGGTATATTCAAGAGGATATACAATGTCGTATGCTATATGCAGGCGATATTGTTTTAGTAGATGAAACAAGAAATGGGATGAAAGGAAATTAGAACTTTGGAGGAATACATTAGAGTCTATCACATGAACGAGACTAAGACCAAATGCATCCATTGTGAGTTAATGATTAGTAGAGATAGAGATAATTGAGTGATAATATTAGGAGATAAAAGTACATAAGGTGAATCATTCTAGATATTTACGATCAATCATACAAATAGATCGCATATTAAGGATGATGTTACAAGAAAAATTCAAGCTAATAGGAGAAGTCTAAAAGACCAACCGCACTTAGGCCAACTACGTTTTATAGGAGTGAATGTTGGGCGATAGAGAAATAAGAAGTTGGGGGGTTGAAACTCCCCATGTGCAAGTTTGAGGAAATAAGTTGATTTCTAATCAAAAAAGAAAACAAATAAACAAGACAGAAATAAAATGAATGTCTGAATGAGGGTGCTAAATGGATGTGTTGTAACTGGGAACACGCGCAAAGATAGAATAAGAACTGAAAAAAAAATCAAAGAAAAGTATGAGTAGCACCAAGTGACACAAAAATTAAAAGGATGGTTGTGGTGGTTTGCAAGCATCCAAAGACGGCCGGCAACTGCCTCAGTCAGAAAACTTGATATAATAAAAAATGTAGATATTTGATGACAAAGTGATAGACTTAAGATAACTTGGGATGCATTAACTTAGAAAAGATCTAAAGAATTGTGGATTTACATCATCAATTGCATTAAATCGGGTGGAAGTGGAAGAATTTGATCCATGTAGCCAACCCCAACTAATTTAAAATTGCGGCTTTGTTGTGCTATGTGACTTGCACACATGGAGATGCTCTTAATGTGTTACCAATTTAGCATATTGAACAACAACTACATCCATGTTTGAAGCGCCCGACCAAAGGAAAGAATCGGCTGCAGTGGAAAATCAAAAATATATATAAAAAAAACTGCAATATAGCTTAGATCAGGGTGGTCAAAACCAAAAGCACAAGCATCAGCGGAGGCATCTTGAATCTTGATATTGAAAAGGATTATTGAAAGTGGCTCTTGCAACCTGATGAGACCTAGGGGGACCATCACCCACTTGTAGCAATTTATTATAGCTCAAAATAACACTAACCATTATTGAATAATTTCCCATAAAATCAATCGTTAATCGGTTCAATAACTCTTTAGCATTTCCATAGATAACCAACTTTAATTTATGTTTTATGAACATAGATGGAAATAACTCATCTACAAAAAATCAAACTCACTTTTGGCAACTCCATTGCTTAATCATCAGAAGAAATTTTAAATCGCATGAGATTAATTGGCTACCAAAGACTCAATCTTATCCCTTATCTATCGACTATCGGTGTGAGGGTTGAAGACATCATCTAATCGAGTTAATGAAGACAACTAGAGTTCGATCAACCTTTGCTACTCTTTTCAAAAGGGAAGCGAGGAGACATTCTCTTCATGAACCATAAGTGTTCAATTTTTCAAATTGGGCCCACCCGCACACGCGAGTGGGAACCCGTGGATCTCCACAAGTACCGATATTGTCCTCAACCGCCGCCTTCAACTCATGGGTGTGGGGTTTTACCTCAAAAGGCCTCGGTGCTGGTTGAAAGAACATCACTTACTTCTTTATGAAGTCGTATTTAATTGATGTGGGACTAACTTTTCAGTCCACGCATCTTCAACAAATAGACATCTCTATTCCTTTCAAAATCCAACAATCACATGTCATCAGACCATACTAGGAGAAAAAGTATTCACAATCATTCACAAATACACATCTCTATTCCTTTCAAAATTCAACAACCACATGTCATAGGAACATCCTACGGAGTTCTCCAAGCTCTGATCAGCCTTTACAAACACAATCAGCCACTCCAGTGACCGATCCTTCACAATCATGAACTATTCGCGCATTACAAAGATTCCGCACAATCGAAAAAATCCAACTAACAAAACATTCAATCCAGTTAGCAAACATAGACACAAATCCAACAGAACTTCAAATACATCGCATAAACATGAAATCAGGACAGATAACGCTTACATCCAGCAGCCTAAGGAGCTCTTCGGCGGACGACGACGGAGCGCCCGCCATCAGCTTGTTCGCTACCTCCGAAAGCTGCTTCTCCAACTCCTTCTCCACAGACAGTGCCATTCCTTCCTTGAAATCTCCGAAAACCTGCTTCAACATTCACAGCAACTCAAACCAAACATGAGAAATCCTAGAAATCCAATTCAATCAACAACACCACTCGGAACACAGAGAATCGCAAAACGATGAGGCAAATGAGGAACCTAGGGTTTAGAAAACCAGAACAACAGACCAGTTGCCGCGGCCGAACGATCGAACGATCTCCAATGTGCGCGAACTCAGAATCGCAGAAAACGAGTATCTCGAAATTCGTCAACAAAAACTTCTCTTCTCTTCACTGCTGTTCAAACTGAGCGAGAGAGAGAGTGAAGTGACTTGAAGAGAAGAAGTGGTTTGCTTTGTTTGTGAAGAAACGCTTATTGAAGCCGCGCCACCTGGTCGCATCATGAGTCAGCTTGGGGAATGTTACGATTCTGCCCTTGCTTTTTCGAACGTTACCGCTCGGCGAGTGTGGCCGTGCATGTAATTTGAGAGCGCCACGTGGACCGGGCGTTCGTTTCTTTTCGGGGTCCACGGGACTAGTGGAAGAGATTCCCTGTGGCGCGCGTCGCAGCGAATCAAAACTAGATGTGCTTAACTAGTTCAATGTATTTGATTTTATTTAAACCAAATATTAATTTCCCGCTAATATTAGAAAGAGAGGTTAATGAGCTTAATTAATTTTTTTTTATTCTTATCTTTGCTTTTAATATTGGGTTTAATTAGTTTCCACTTTAACTGTTGATTTTTATTTAAGGGCCAATTAAATGTCAAGATATTTGATTTGATTTGATGAAATCTCAAATGTCATGTATAATTAGTAAGAGAGGTTAATGACTTTCGTGGTTATTGTTAATTGTTATCTAGTGCTTTGAATGTGTATCGCATGTAAAATAATCAAATGAGTTTAATAGTTTCCACTTAATCTATGATTTTCATTTAATGGCCAATTAAATACGAATGGATTTGATTTCATGGTGCTCAATTTTCGTAATACAAGCCGATGTCCAACGTGGGAAGAGTGTGGCGACTAGTTTATGTATAAACTCGAGCGTGAATAGTGGGGTTCACTCCAAAATATAAAAGTAAGGAAATGTCTACTCCACACGCTTATAAGCTTTTTTTTATGGTAAATGATATGATACATCATAACGTTTAATAAGGTTTTTTATGTTGTAAATTTGATGACCCTTTAACCAAACTTATAAATGATCATATTGTCAATAATGGCTTCCACATTGAATGTAACTTGTATTCATCTCCAATGTAAAATCATTTGTCAATGTATTGTCATGTAACTTGTAATCTTATATGAAGTAAGACTTTTGTGTAACTTGCACACTTTGTTTCAGTACCCATTATCATCGTGACTATATAAGAGGTTTATTCACTTGCAAAATACACACCAATATTGGAATGAAAATCTCTATATTTTCATATCTAACTCTATTCTCTCTTGTCTCATATTCTCTACTTGTTATAGTAGTTTTTAGTTTTATGTCTTTCATACTTAAGTCTCTAACAAGTTCAACTTAAATTCTAGTTGGCTTACAACTTCGTTTACAACCTTTTACAAATTTATCACGACGTTTCAATTGTTACAAATAAATCCAAACGTTTTGAAATTGTGTGAGCTATATCCTATGACTAAACTCATGTTGATTTTATGATTACTTTTAACCATGTTATTGCAAATGGAAAAAGTTTATCTCAATTTATCAAGTTATATGCTACAATTTGTAAG
The DNA here is from genome assembly GCA_039657325.1 of Stephania cephalantha. Taxonomy (NCBI): domain Eukaryota; kingdom Viridiplantae; phylum Streptophyta; class Magnoliopsida; order Ranunculales; family Menispermaceae; genus Stephania; species Stephania cephalantha. The sequence goes on from CM077569.1 coordinate 59,758,695, forward strand.
GTTACAAGCTTGGAAATGGAGATATTTTAAGATAAATTGTATAAAGAACTATAACGTTAGGATATATTTGTAAAAATCGAAACGTTATGATAAATTTGTAAAAAACTTTAAACATTACGATGAATTTGTAAAAACTGAAACGTTATGATGAATTTGTAAAAAACTTAAAACGTTTATGATATATTATGCTATTTGCCATTTTTTATAACAAGTCGGCGTGGTTTTGCAAAAAAAAAAAAAAAAAAAAAAAAAAAAAAAAAAAAAAAAACCTAATCGATGCAAGGTTATTCTAACATCTCCAACACTCTCCCTTTATGACTTAACCGCAGTCCATCATCAACTTGGATGATGAATTTAGCTTTATCTTTTTACTAGCTCCTATTTAACCTCATGTTAAACTCTTAATATTTTTTGATATCTACGAGTCCCTTTGATATTATAACCATATACTTTGGAATAATTTCAAGTTATTGTAATACATGCCCAAATTCAAGGTGAGAAGAGGGCGTTGATTAATTTACGTACGAACTTAAGTGTGAAAGTAGGTTCATAGGCAAGATGGAGTGTCAACTTCATACTTATAAGTCTTATTGTTTATTCCCAACATTTTCCAACAGATGCAAATCTTAATTATCATGTAAAACTAATATCAACAGTTAATATGTTTATTGATAGATTTCAAAGAAGAGTTTAAGAATTGTATTGATGTGTGTTCCCTGAGTACAATAGGGTGCTCTTATTTATAGAGCTGAACAAAGTATAAAATAAGGAAAATTACCAAAACTACATAGATATCAAAATATAGAAACTTCATAAATACATAAACTACGAAATATAGCAACTACTATAATTTCCTTAACACCCTCCTTCAAATCTAAGGTTCGTTGCGGAGCAGATCAACGACCACCCAAGACGACAAATCTAAGGTTCATTGCGGAACAAATCAACGACCACCGAATACGACAAATCTAAGGTTCGTTGCGGAGCAGATCAACGACCACCTAAGACGACAAGAAACAGATTCTGATGTGGCAGAGTCAGAACAACGGAACTGTAGAACAACGAATATCAGAGTCGACTGAGTCGACGACGGACAGATAGCAAAGTCGACTGATTCGACGGCGTACAGAGAGCAAAGTCGACGGAATCGACGGCAGGCGAGCAACGCAATCGACGTCGATCGATAGCGGTCAAGCTGTTCGAAAGCAGAATGACGAGCAGCAAACGACGTCTGAGTGGCGGGTCGCAAGTGTGTGCGGCAATGACGGATTTGGTGTGAGCGGCGACAACTACATTGTAAGATGAGTCCAGAGAAGAGCGATTAGCGTAAACGGCTGCAGATGCGATTGTGAGTCTCGACAAGGACTGACAAGCGGCGCGATGACAGACTGACGGATCAGTGCAGATCTGGCAAGAAGTGCGGTGCGGTCATGACGACAGCAATGAGGCGGGGACTACTACTGGCGATAGCGGTGGCGGAAGCGAGACGGTGGCGGCGGCGGAGACACCCAGAGAGGACAGAGAGGTCAGAGGTGGTGGTGGTGGCGGCGGCTGGTGCGTAGGGGCTTGACAGTGTTGTGTCTCACACAACCAGAGATGACAGAGTTGTGTGGCGGCCCTCGCCGCCCCGGGGTGACGTGTCTCCGTGTACTCCTTGCCAGCTGGCCCTACTACACGTGTACGACACATGCCCGTTCTTTTCCTGTCTCGAGATTTGCATCCACTTGTGTGTACAGCGTATAAATGACAAATGCAGCGGAAGTTGTACGTAAATGCAAGAAATATTAATTAATTCAACAAATCCTACTGTGGAAAAACCTTGAAAAGTACTGTGTTAACAACTGTACCATGTAAAGTACATATGTACAATGTCATGTCACTCCCCAGTTCCCAAAAGAGTCAAAATATCAAAATAAAAACACACGTACAAGTAATCCTCAGAGGTAGGCAGTCAGAGGTGGTCGCCTAAGATCCCCTTGCCCATACTTGTACTAGGATCTGCACTCAATCATCACGGAAGAAAATTGATGACGAGTCCAGTCAGTAAAATCCCAAGGAACTCCTCCGAGCATTCATATAAATAAATGGAATTCAATAAATACTGTTAAATAAACATGCGGAATGTAAAACGGACAACCGTAAGTAGGGCATCGCATGCGTAAATAACAATAAAGTGCAAATGTGTGTGTCTGTTCCGGTCGGACTAAACCATACTTCGGGATTTCCTTCCGGGATCCCACTAGTGGGCGCGCTTTATGTAACGGCCGGAAGCGCCCTTAGGACCTCGTGGTGCCGTCAAGACTATCCGAAGCGCCCATAGGACCTCGTGGATATTTCCCCCTCCCCGTCACGGGAGACTATCCGTAACCACCGCCAATGGGACCTCGTGGATATTTCCCCTCCCACAACTCGAATCCCCGAGCCCCTAGGGTACAAGTACTCGTGCTCATCGAGCACCAACCGAGCCGATCTTGGTACACGGCTCCACGAGCCTACGCCTTTATCCTCGAGGCGTGGGTTCGAACCGTGGGGGGAGGGAGGGATGTATGGGTGTGGCGATATTGGCCCCGTTACCTACATCTTTCGGGGACTCGGCGCAGCTTGCGGGCGGGTCGTGTGTCCCAACAAAAAGGTGCCTCTTTTTGTAACGCCCGTAATCGCCCGAAGACCTCATGATACCGTCAAGACTATCCAGAAACTGCCCATAGGACCTCGTGGATATTTCCCCCCTCCCACAACTCGAACCCGAGCCCCTAGGGTACAAGTACTCGTGCTCATCGAGTTGTGTACCACCAGCCTTGTTGGTTGGCTCGGTGTACCACCGAGCCGTCTTGGCTCGCGTGGTACACAACTCGATGAGCACGAGTACTTGTACCCTGGTGGCTCCTGCCCGAGTCATGGGAGGGGGAAATATCCACGAGGTCCCATGGGCGCTTTCGGATAGTCTGACTTCGTATCATGAGGTCTTCTGCGCTCCGGGGTCACATAAAGACCCAACTAGCTATCACCCGATCCCTCCGGTGGTCGGCGTAGACCTACGACTCACCGACACATGTAGCGCTCCTCGGGTCGTTATCCACCGAGCACTCATGATACACATGTTATGGTCTAGAATGCATAGACACACAACGGAAAATACGGTGGGAGTAACTAACCAATCGTGCAAACTACGACAAGATATAGATATAGGAAAAACCAAAAGGAAATACTAGAATTGAATGGAATTACAAAGCAAAATAAATACTCGAGAGTTTTTCCATTGGGTTTTATAAACCTCACAACGCGCTCCACTACCCCGTAATCAATCCCCGGGTCCAAGTCCATTGAGTCCTTGGTCGCCAATTGATCACCGTATCAACCTATGTCCATTTATTAATAATTTAAGTTAGCATGATAAGTTACAACAATTTTTTAAAATTTTTAGGACAAATTGCCCATTTCACGTTTTTCGAGGTAAACCCCGCAAAAAGGCGCGTCCGACATTCCCACGTATTTTCTTTTCATAGGACTTTAGCAATTTCTATTTATTTTACCGAAATATATTTTTTTCCCAATTTTTCCCAATTTTTTCCGAAATTTTTTCCACATTTTCCTTTCATTTTTTTTTTTTTTCTTCTATTTTTCTCTGTTTTTTTATTTATTTTTGTTTGGGTATGGGTCGGGTTGGCCCAAATGGTTCGGACCCGACCCCCTGGACCGAACGGACCGAGGCTCGGCCACGCCCACCCGGGGCGTCTTCTCCCCGATCGAACCAAAGGTTCGATCGGGAGGAACAATATATATATATATTTTCTCTTCTCCTCTTCTCCGGTGATGGGTTGGGGTGGCTCTCCACCCCAACCCCGGTGGAACCGATGGCGGGGAGACACCCCTGCCATCTCCACCTGGGCCATGGGGTTCGGCCATGGAGGCCGAACCCACACTCTCTCCACTACCAACACCCCAAACAACAACAACCACAATGGGGACTCACCGCGATTTTGATGTCTCCTATCCTTCCCTGCGCGTCCTCGCTTCTCCACCTCCTCTCATCTTCTTCTTCCTCGCTCTCGGCCTCCCTGCTTTGTGTGTGTGTGTTAACGGTGTATGTGCGAGTGTGTGTGTGTGTGATGTAAGTGGGTAGGTGGGGTGGTGACACGTGGTATGGGTTGTGACAAGTGTTACTTGAGTTGAGACAAGTGTGATGGTGTTTGTGCCTCCTAAAGCGTGACACAACTACGACACTCACCCGTGTTTCCGGGCGTTTCGACGCCCGATTTCGCGTCCGAACCGTGATATCCGCGCACCGTCGAGTCGTTAGTCACCCAATATCTATTCCATATTAGTTACTTGACAAATTTTTTTATTCACTTTGTGTGTTTCCATTCCCCGACCTAAAATTCGGTCCCGTCAACTACCCGGTACCCGCGTCGACAAGCATATCGAAGCGAATACTGTTCACACACCCTCACACGTATTATTTTGCAACATACACACATGCGATGTATTTAAATAAATTTCACCGCAAATAAGCATCCAACACACAATAACTAGTATACCTAAGTCACCGCGTGTCCTAGCCTACCGCGGCGTCCACGTAGATCAGAGCTGGCGTCCACGTTTGTAAATTTAAGAGACGTGAATAAAATGGGCCGTTACAGTTGTGTCTCGCACAACCAGAGAAACCCACAATTAGGGCTCTGATAAACACAACCCAAAGCGAGAACAACAACGAGAGATCAAAAGAGACACCACGAATTGGTCGTCGACTTGAAAGTCGACCGACCTAATACTAGAAACCAAGCTCTGATACCATGATAGATTTCAAAGAAGAGTCTAAGAATTATATTGATGTGTGTTCCCTGAGTACAATAGGGTGCTCTTATTTATAGAGCTGAACAAGTATAAAATAAGAAAAATTACCAAAACTACCTAGATATCAAAATATAGAAACTTCATAAATACTCAAACTACGAAATATAACAACTACTATAATTTCCTTAACATTTATATTTTGTTGTTTAATCTATTTGGCAAGCGCAATTTGAATCCCCCGTGATTAACATATATTGTTAATGAAAATATTATGATGACTCGGTGAGGGACACTCAGGATGGATTAGTGTCCATCCATCGCACATCGATGTGTGTACACATATATTTCGATGTGTGAAATTGATGGACACCTTTAATGGGAGTTCATCACAGGTGTGCTATTCCGAGTCGCCCTAACATTTCTCTACGAACGTTACATTAGATCATAATTCCTACATAAACTAGTACAGGAATGCTTGAAAGCAGGCTTTGGCTGGCGTGTGTGGGCTACTAAGTGTGGCGAGTCTGGTGGGTTTGGATGGGCTTTTATAAAATCAAGGCCGGCATGAAATCCGCCGTCCCAGTGAACAAGTTTAAACACTAATTACATTATCCTTATTTGACCCCAAAAAACACACCAATTACATTAAAATTAAAGTAAAAGTGGAAAAAGGGAAAAAATGCCAAGCATAGTTAACTTATACTGGAGAGTGAATTTTTTTTTTTTTAATAAAATAAAAGAGAACGGATATCGTTGTTTGTCATATTGCAACATGTTTATATTGTTTACAATTTTTTTTTTTAATCACTATTTACAACTTGGACCATTCAAAATTAAAGTCGAAACAACTTACTTTGGCATACAGTCTACTCTCATTTTTCGTCTTCCTCTACACTGTACAATGTAGAGGGATCATATAGGGGTGACAAAAAGTTTCCAGACATGATTTTTTAAAATAAATAAGAGTATGAACAAGTTTTTTCATCTATTTTAAAAAATAGATCAAAGCCCAACAATTTTTTCAAAAAAAAAAGGACCTCGTTTTGTGATTAATTTGCGCAGATTAATGACAGTTTGTTTGAAAAAATAGAATTAGCAAATCAATGTACTTGATTCTATTTCTGGCTTTGATTATATATTGAGCCATGAATGATTAATGAAATTTCTCTTAAAAAAAAAAAAAAAAAAAAAAGACAAAATCAAGCTACCATTACTTATTGAACAGAAAATCGAGATTTTTAACACAAATTTCGCGGATTTATCAGGCTTTAAATACAGATAAAAAAAACAAAATTTTAAAAATACAATTGATGGAGAACAATGATGGTTACGCAAACAGGAGTTTTGATATTGTTGAATTTGCTGATACTAGCAGGCCTTTCTCCGGGTCCCTCCAAAACTTCCCTACCTACAGATCACCAAGCTCAAATACATGCCTTAGTCAGATTTTATAAGCGTGATCTCCAATACTTGTATACTGAAGAACAGTTGAAATTGTCTCCACCTCACCAATAGGCATAGTTAAGTGAAGAGTGAGATTGAATTGCCAACAGGAAGTTAAATGCCAAATGAAATGTTTTTTCTTTTCTTCCAAAATGTTATAAAACTAAATTTTTGTCAAACAAAAAGAAAAAAAAAAAAAAAAACTAAAATCAACAGATGAACTTGAACATGGAAAGGAAACAAGAGAGACTGCTATCATTATGGATTCAATTCCACACTTAGCAACAACATTTTCATCCAACTGATAGCACAAGAGGCAGGCAAAAAACAAGGAAAAATGGAAGAACAATTGAAAAGAGCAGAAAGAAACATCAAAATCGCTTCAACGACGACTTATAGTATCACTTTGAATAATAGCTTCACAACCCAAAAGAGATCTCCATCTTCTCAGAAACTTCGGTTCCTCATAGGTCATTGACAGCTGAATCACAAATCAAAGCCAATTCAGATTACTTCTACGTTGAAAAGCCCTCATAGTACAAACGATTTAAGCAAATCAAAGTCGAACAAGGCAGCCTGCTGAGCCTCAGTAGAACCCTCCAGAAGTATTTTCCAAACTGGAAGGAAATGAAAATGCAATGAAGTAGCAAGCAGCCAGTTGATCCACCTGAATTCCAACGAAGCAAATTGAAGTAAGTAAACAATACGGCCACCTCCAAAACTAGGATAAGTGAAGCATCTATTTTGACAGAAATCGTAAATTTTGTGTGCTGGAAGATGTAAGTGTGCGGTATAAATTTCATACAGACAATTAACTGAAAGTGATATGAATCTTAAAAAAAGGTGATATACTGTATAGAATTTGAAGAACAACGTAAATGACAACGAAGATTACTTGGATTTTTTGCAAAAGCGGCATCCATAAAACCTCCCTTCCAAACATTCTACTTTAAAATCGAAGGGAGCACACAATCGTAAAAGTCTGGCATATTCAAAACCCAAAAACACCTTGGTAACTCGAGATCCATCAAGCTGTTAGAAGTAACAATATCGAGTTGTAGTAAGAGAAAACTAGACAAGCCCTAGAATCCAAGACAATTATTAAAGAGAGAGTGACTAATGACTCTGATCATGCAATAGCCGGTGAGTGGTGACTAGTATGGTAAAGTGCATTATGATCAATGGAGGAAAAAAGTTGCTAGCCTTCACATCTCACTTTCATTCACTGGAACTCTCAATTATTCAAGCACAAGATCGCGAGGCAGTAACGTGAGAATCTATAGCTTTCGCGCTAAAAGAGTGAATAAGTTTTACTGAATAAAATTACCACATTGGATAACAGGAAGCCATCAAAGTATCCAAGCATCATTCCCCATTCATCCGAAGCCAGCGAATTTGCTCCTCAACTTCATATTCCTCTGTTCCTGTAAAAGATGAACAGAGGTCTCCGCATCATTCAACATAGAAACACCGACATTTCGATCAACAATTCATTCAACAATCTAACTTTTTTATTGAAAAGGCGAAGTTTAAAAGAATCTTCAAAAAAGCCAGCAAGTTACATGAACATTGCATCATTACGGCATGGCAATCAACTACAAATTCAAGAAAAAACTCATAAACATCTCAAATCATTACCTGTTCAAGAACTTTGGCCGAGGTCTTCTCGACATTGCGCGCCAACCCTTCAAGCTTGACAAGCATCTTCTCATACAAACCCTCCAACTCAGAAGTATAATTCGCCGCCTCAGACCCCATCAACCTCCCCAACCTCCCCACATCAAACCCCTCCGCATACAAATCCAATCCCTTCTGTTCCTTCAAAGCCGCCCGCCGCGCCGCCAAGCCATCCCTCCTCTTATCCTCCTCGATCTCCATCGACGACGAATCCCTGACCACGCACGGCAACCACGGCAATGGCGAATTAGGGCTGAAAGCCCCGTAATGGACACGAAAACCAGGCCCAATGTTCACCACGTCCATCGATTTCGGCTCGAAAGCGCCGCTCGATCGACGAAACTGGAACGCTCGGTGGTCGTGCGTGTGAATCGATTGGGCAATCAGAGGCGTAGACAGCAGAATGAACACGCAAGGAGGGATTTTTACAGAGTCTTCGATTTGGGAATTTAGGGTTAGGGTTAGGGTTTCGTTCGAGAGCGAAGAGGAGACGTTGAACTCTCTCAAAGAGGGACGAAGAGCGGTTCGTCTTCGCCCGACGAACCAACCGAGCAGTGACTGACCAGGTAGTGCTCGGTCGGTGACGAAGCGACGGAGAGCTGGCTCGTTGAGTCGACCCGCCGAGTCGTAGAAGCTCGACACGGTGCCGGAGCAGACGAAGCCAGTGACGTTGGCGACGAGAGTGGGCGAGTCGGACCGAGTCGAGGACGGTTCGGGGAGATCGTCTTCCAAGAGATTGGACGGGGTCGGCTGCGACACGTGTCCGAATAAGAGACCGTCCACGTCACCTGAAGAAGATGAGAACCGTTGGATCAGCGATGCTAGTGTGGGCCCCGAAATGGCGATCTTCTGCAATGGAAGATCGTCCATGGCAGGAACTCCAGCGCGCGAGAGCGAGAGAGCGAAAACGAGAGAGTCGCTAAAAAAGTACACACTACACGATCCTATGCTCCCGAGTGTCGACTCCCTAAACCATTCACTACATAAACACGTACAGACTGAACGGAGTGTGACACGTTGCATTAAGTTAAGCAAGGAGTCAAGTTGTACAACAGTCTCGGGAGCACAGGATCAGGATCATCTTCGTATTTCTTTGACGTGTAGTTGACATTTTGACTTTCTGAAGGACTGAAACCCTAGACTGAAAATTTGGGGATTCTAAGAGCGGCAATGGACGAGGAGGCGCCAGGATCGATGCGGAGGACGTCGAGCAGGACGCGCAAGGTGGCGTCGAAGATGGCTGCGGCGCTGGCGAGCAGCGACAATCGAATGCAGGTGCGAATGAGTTCTTGATTTGTTAGGTTTGGGATTGATTGGATGTTCGATTGAGTGTGTATGCAATCTGGGTTTGATTCTTTGTGGTTTGGTGATTGTAGGCTGAGCTGGCTCGGTTGGAAGCTTTGGAGAATGATAATGCTGGGATTGAAGCGGTGGAGGTTAATGACGATGATGATGCATCTCTTGATGATGAAGATGAGCTAGGTTTGGTTTTTAGAGTTCTGTTTGGTTGTGTGAATTGTGGAAATGTGTTAAAGTTTTGATTTTTAGCTACTTGTGCTCTTGATTGAGTTTCAGATTCAGTGATTTCAGTATAGATGATATAGAGATGTGTTTTATATTGTAGTTGATTATACTTCGGCGAATCGGCTTATTCTTTCCTTAAACAAGCTAAATAATATGAAAAATAATAGAATGGATAGAATTTGGTTTACCATATATGGGGCTCGAGATGTTGTTGAATGCTTTGGCTTTGTCGGGATCATTCGAATTGGAGAATTATGTGAGGGCATCTGTTTTTGTTTAAACTAATTGCAGCATTTTATGAAATCACTGTAGATGTTGTGATTAAGGGTGATAATTGTGTTGCTATTGCTGATTTCCACAATTCCATTGCAGTGCACCTAAAAAGGCAAATGAAGAACTCAAAACGAAAAACCCGGCAGGCTAAAGCACTTGAGGCGAGGAAGGCCCCTAGGACATTTATGGAGCTCTTACAAGAGGTAATATCGCAATTCCTTGAAAAGTTTTTGTTTCTTGTGTTGCAATGTTAGTCTTGTTGACACATTGTTAATTTTTTTTTTTCTCACATCAATAGGCAAACCTTGAAGCGTTGCCGCCTCATGTTCCTTCTTATTTGAGGGCGGCAGTTGGACCACCAAGTTCTACTTCTCGTCGTTATTTCTGTACCGTTTGCGGATTCACTGCCAACTATACTTGTGTGAGGTGTGGAGTGCGCTTCTGTTCCATTCACTGCCAAGTTGTACACAATGACACTCGCTGTCTGAAATTTGTTGCCTGACGGATAATGGGCAAGCCACAATGTACTAGTCAAAATTGTGTAGAATTGATCTATTAGAAGTTAATTAATCTGGTAATGGGTTTTGTTGTGGTATTGCACCTAGCAAATTAGGTTCAAATTCATCTTAGCAGCTTTTTCTGATTGCAACCTTTTACACCTGATATCACTAAGAAATGTGCATGCTCAACGTAGAACATAAAGTCTTGTTAAAATCATCAAATCTTTGGTAATGAAAAGACAACTGGGAGCTGGCCAGACGTTGCAGTTCATTAAAGTATCAGGAACTTGGTCTATGGGATGGAGCAAGAAATGCAGCAACAGGTAAATAGAAATGAACTTCTTAACGTTATTTTGTTATGTCATAATCGCTATCGTCTAGTCAAAAGTGAACAATAGTAAAGTTACATGTGCTTTACTTTTATTTCCCTTATAACAAATAGGAGTGGGGGTTTCCAAGATTGATTCATCAACCCATGGTATATGATGGGGTGGGCAAGTTAATTACTGTGCTTTTCACCTTGGTCATCATGTTTATGCTGTTTGTGATGCCTTGGGAACCAATGCCGCTATCTCTCAATCCCTGCCATAGAGAATGGTCCATCTCCTTAGTTATGGATGCTAACAGCTATAATATCCGCATCTGTTGATTCATTAGTGAGACTTATTACCTGGAAAGGAAAATGGTCTGGCCCACGAGCTGGTGCTGAGTTGATCTGAACTGTTCCAGTCTCCATTGCATCACTGATCAATATTGCCTTGTCGATGTCTTTAGTGAACACACAACCCTGCATTTGATTTAGATGTACTTAAAAAACAATTTAGTCATAAGTCAGGAACTTCTTTGTACTTGGTGAGTGAAGTTATCAGGTCAGAAATGTGTTAATGAGAAAATACTGGCACTTGTTTGTGATCATATGATAATGTGCACTGGTCTTTGATTGTTTTTTTCATGCAGAAACACGACCTCAGAGATGGAGAGAGCAGGTGCACGTGTAAAGGCTATTGAGAAATTAAAGAGGAAAGCGTATAAATTTATACTTGAAGGCCGAAATTGCTGGCATTACAGTGGTGGATTCCTTCCTCAACCGAGTTGATCCTGATAACTGGTAAGACTGGCCCGAAAGGTTCCTCCCATGCGATCCTCATATCTGGCCTAACATTGTCCAACAACAATGGCCATATCAGGTTGCTTTCCCTTCTGTACTCTTGGCAAAAAGTTGCACCTTTTTTCCTAGCATCAACCACCAGTTCCTCAATGTAGTTTGCTGATGATTCTGTCACAACTGGGGTGATATCACAATCATCTTCTGGAGGTCCCACAGTTAATTTTGCTATACTGGCTTTCATTTTCTCAACGAGCGCATCAGCTATACAATCCATCACCAGAACAACTTTCACAGCAGTGCATCTTTGGCCACTGAAGAGTAAACATACAGGGATTTTCAGCAGAATGAAAATAATTATGAATGAGGCCAAATTGGATAAACAAACATTCCCAATTACCTATAGGAGAAGCCTCCTTTTACGATGTTCGGTGCAACTTGGTCCAAATCAGCATCTTCAAGCACAATGCATGCATCTTTGCCCCCCAATTCCATCTGCAGAGGGATCATGCCAGCCTTCTTTGAGATTGCAATCCCAGTATCTCCTCCAGTGAAGCTGATTAAAACAAGTGGAACTGTGAATGTGGCCAGCCGCATATCCTCTGCAACAAATTACAGCTTGAATTGTATTGATTGGTAAGTGTGCCAAAGATTACCTGATACATTTCACCCCAGGATGCATTGTGAGGAAATCACCAATCTCAGAGCCTTTTCCAGTGATACAACCGATTAAACCTTTGGGGAAACCAGCCAAGTGAAAGCAATGCACCATGTGGAGACAAGCGACAGCGCCCTGTCGAAGAATATGATCACATTCAGAGGAAAGTTTTTATCTGCCCTGTGCTATTGTGAAAATGGCAGTGAAGTAGGATCCTTGTAGGGTGAGTGGAGACAGCACACCTGAGTAGGGGGCTTGAGCACTAGGGAGTTCCCGGCAATCAGCGCAGGAGCGATTTTGGAAACAGCCAAGTTAACGGGATAGTTGAATGGTGGAATTGCCAGAACTACTCCAAGTGGAATCTGCAGGCCATTAATTCATTGGTACCTTAACAGTTCTATATTCAGATGTTTAAATTCAGGTCAGGCTCTTCTCCTGTCATGATTTTTCATTCCAATATTACTGAAGAACAGTAGATCAGTTTTTGTGTTAGATATTATTAGTTCATTCCATTTTATGTGAAATAGCTTAACTGATATCAGTTTCAAAACTTCAGATGAAAACTCAAATGATGTTCTCATTTGTGCTCACACAACACACACCACCTTACCCTTCTTAACTTTGCAATACCTTAGAGACGAGGCAGTATTTGTTCCTCTCATGTCCAGGAAAACTATCTGCTGTAAGGAATTTGCCTTCACCTAATATCCTCACCCCCTCTTCGGCACAATACGACACCAAATCGCCTGATCTTACGACCTTCACCCATTCCCATTGTAAAGTAAATCTATTGAAAGAACTGCATTTCTCTCAATATTTATTGCAAAATATTAAGTTAAGACTCTTTACCTCAGAAATTGCATCTTTAGCTGGTTTGGCAATCTCCTTAACCAAGCATTCCGCTATAGGGTCCTTGTGTTCTTTAAGAATTGCAGCTGCCTTATGTAGGAGCTCTGCTCTTTTCCACAGCGGAGTCTTCGCCCACTCTTTTTGCGCTCCTTTCGCATTCCCCATCACCTTGTTAACCTCCTCTTTTGTACAAGCTGTTCCATGAACATAACATTTTCTCGAGCTAATTAACTGGGTCCTATTGTAAGCTTAGTTTAGTTCACAATTATATCACAGATCAAGTTGAGTTATGGTGGTTCACTACCTTGCACTTTGTACTGTGTTTTTCTAGTAGTTGGATTGATTATAGCAACAGATTTCCCGGACGAAGACTTCATCCACTCTCCTTCTGAGTAGTATTTGAAGACTTCTTCATCTATTATCTCTGCAAACACTCCAGTTCCAGCCATTTTTCAAACACAAACTGTAATGTACAACGTGACGGAGAAAAGAAAGTACCAAACTATCAATATATGAGGAGGTGCTATAGAATATAGTTTGGTTTGAGTATATATATAGCTAGGAGTTTGATTACAACTCCCTACATATGGGGTGCTTTTGATAGAGCTTTTATGTCAGATAAAAATGGTCCCCTAGATTGGATATATGGATATGGCCATTAACATAACTAGTAGTGATGGCTAGTTCTCAACTGAATCATCTTTCTGGTTGTACATGTAGATTAGTCTTGACTTGGGGCAGGTCTGTTGCGGCGCCAGTAGCGATGAAAGGAACAGCCATGACGATATCTTATCTACAAGCAAGTAATTTTGCCATGCTTTTGCAGAGGACATTTGTTGGTTGTGTGACTTCATCACCAATGCTTTCCTATCTTCTGTGACTTACTTTATCTTTTTGAGTTATCTCTGAAACCATACATACACATAACTGTATGTACATGGAGGACAACTGAATAGAGATGTTTGCAGGAATCAATGCACGAGATGCACGAGTTGCATCTGCAACCATTACCATATTGTTTTTGCTTTTAGGGTCAAATTTAAGAATATTTTATTTGTTTGTTGAAGAAGTAACCGCATTTTAGAAACTTTTATTTCTTTCAGATATTTAGATAAAATTATATATATACTTTTTGTTTTAATGTTAAATCTATTCATCCATGAAGCAATTATAATTGAAGTTCACACAGGAAAGGACGAATTCTAACTGGGATTTAAGACTTTCTAGGATTTTCTTAGTTAGCAATCATTGTCTAATATAACACAGCACTGCTAAAAAAATGATTAATTCTAGAAATATATGAATTGGCCAAAGCGGACGAAGCATTATGACTTCCCTAAGGCAAGGTTGGGAAAGGTCGTGGCTATGACTCATCGTGTTGGAGTCAATGAAGTACGAATTCTAATAGCAAGGTGCAGATGGAAAAAAAAAAAAAAAACTTATAAGGCTTTACTCTGGAGCAATCATTGTTTGAATAGTATGACAGTATTGCGACAAAACTGATTATAGTTCTTTGAAAAACATTGAATTTTGACTAACTATTATGATTTATTTCCCCATGGAATTGGATTGACGCCCTTGAACTCTAGACAATAGACATCAACAAAAATAAACAATAAAAAAATTTGGATTTCGCTTATAATTGAAATTGACCCAATATGTTGTCCGCTTAAAGCATCTCCAATGGTAAATGTGGATTGTAGGTGTAGATTGATGCTACGTCAGCGACATGGAGATGATGCCATCCTAAGTGGTTTGAATAGACATTGAAGTTCAAAAATGTTTTTCAATGGTCAATATCGATTGCATTTTCTATTTAAAATTTTATTATTTTTTCTATACATTTTAGAGAGAATTACTGACGTGGTTATGGATTGCACCGTCTAAAAGTAGACATTGAGAATATACATTATCTTTTTTTTTTCATGACACGTCAGCTACACATTCGAAATACACATTTGCATTGGAGATGACTTTTTTTGTTTCAATGTCTATTCGGTCATATGTGGCACACATTCACATTCAAATCCACATTCCCATTGGAGATGCTCTTATAATGCTTGTGGGGCCGCCAATTGCCTGCTCGATCGCAGAACTCGCTACGATTGAGCGAGCATTCCATAGTTGAAGCCTAATCCACACCCATTGCTGATGCTCTAAGGGCACCCCTAATAGTACCCTGAGAACCGTGGAGTGGATGTCATGATGCCACTTCACACCCTCTTTTCACACTCCCCATACGTAAGTGACGAGCGTCGAGCCAGATGCCCCAAGTGCAAAAAATTTGCGCGTAGGGCCTAAAATTGTTTTAAAACTGATTTCAAACATTTTTTTACCTAAATTTTTTTTTCAAATGATTGTGAAAGGTGTGATGTAATTGTAGATCAAAAAAAGTGTGTAATAAATGTATAGTTATGGTGGATATAAGTGTAGTAAAAAGTGGTTAAAGAGTTAATGATGTGACATTTTATTACACACCACGAAGTGTGTAGCCATTGCTCATGCTCTCCCTTGGAATGCCGAATGAGTTAGGTTAACTTACCAGTGTGGGAGCGAACCATGGACTAGACCATCCAGTTCAGGCCCAAAACAAATCTAGAACAACCACTGGAGGTCAAGATCTAGATCCTGACAGGCCTGTGCTTGCCACCTGGCACTATGTTCGTCGAACTCAACCTCCACCAATCACATCCTTCCACGTCATGAAATCATCCACGTGTATCAAAACCATTCGCTCGAACACTCACTCATACGCGGCAGCACAAACTCTCAAGTCTCAAGTCCTCTCTCGCTCCCTCTCTCACGTCGAAGAACCAAAAAATCAAAATCAAATCGATCGATCTCTTCTTCGAATCGAAGCCACAGAATCTGTTCATCGAGATCGTGTTCTCTGGGGCTTGTTCGCTCTGGAGACGAGAAGTGGTCGAATCGTGGCTCCGTCGGCACAGCAAACCCTAAATCGAAGAAAAGCCTCTTCAAACCCTAATCCGAGCTCATCATCTTCATCATCAGCAGTGACACGTCCCACTCGAATCACGTTGAGAGGATCGATCAAGGCTTCCGAGTCCGATCTCCCTTTCTGGCAACAGACTTGGTTCATAGCTCTCCTCTTCGTCATGGCGATCGCGTCGTTCCTTCTCGCTCTCTTCCTCTTCCTCAACCTCGACGTCGAACAAGGCGCCGCCGCCGCCGCGTCGAGTTCCGCGGCCAAATCTGAAGGCGTCGAGGTTTGTTCTTCACGAAAAACCTAATTTTGGTTTGATTGATTGAAATTTTAGTGCATTTTGATTAGTTTCTTGTTTGTTTGTTCTTGATGAGACCTAATTTTGCTTGATTGATCGAAATGTTAGTTCACTTTGTTTAATTTTATGTTTGTTTGTTTGTTCTTGCTGAAACCATAAGTTTGCTTAATTGATCGAAAGTTTAAGTGCATTTTGATTAATTTCTTGTTTGTTTGTTCTTCATTAAACCCTGAATTTGCTTAATTGATTGAAATTTTGGTTTGATTGATTGAAATTTTAGTGCATTTTGATTAATTGTTCTTGATCGAACCCTAGTTTTGCTTAATTGATTGAAGTTTCGGTGTGTTTTGATTATTTCCTTGTTTGTCTGTTCTTGATGAGACCTAATTTTGCTTGATTGATCGAAACGTTTGTTCATTTTGTTTAATTTTTTTTTTGTTTGTTCTTGCTGAAACCCTAAGTTTGCTTACCTGATCGAAAGTTTTGGTGCATTTTGATTAATTTCTTGTTTGTTTGTTCTTGATTAAACCCTAAATTTGCTTAATTGATTGAAAGTTTTGGTGCATTTTGATTTATTTCTTGTTTGTTTGGTTTTAGATTACTTATGGAAGTGTTCTTAAATTGATGCACGAGAGGACGAAATTCCGACTTCATTCGCACGATGTGCCGTATGGATCTGGGAGTGGGCAACAGTCGGTGACTGGGTTTTCTAATGTTGATGATGCGAATAGTTACTGGGTGAGAATCAATGTGACTGTTTTGATTGGTTTGTAATTTGATTGGTTGGTTTTTGTCTTTGATGTGTTTATAAAGCTGGGTTTTTTAATGCTCCTTGGTTTCAGATTGTTAGGGCTGTGCCTGATTCATCTGACAAACAAGGCAACGCCATTACGAGTGGAACGGTTATTCGTTTGCAGCACATGAAGACCCGGAAATGGCTTCACAGTCACTTGCACGCCTCGCCCATATCTGGGAACCTTGAGGTTAGTCATTAGTGGGACGAGAGCTTCATTGTTCTTCTTTTCATATTTAATTGATGACAATGAATGTGGGAATTCGCTCGTTCTCTCTTGTTTCATTGAAAATAAACTACTGCTGGATGAGAAATTGTTTCACTGAGAATGGTTTGTGGTGATCTTTCGGAGTGGAATCAATTATTTAGTTGATGAACTTGTATGTTCTTCGCTTGAAATTGGAAAAGTGGATTCTTTCATGAGGTGGTTAATTCTTGTTCATTTATGCTTTTCTGGAGTCTGGAATCTGGATTGATCAGTATTCTTATTTGTGCTTCAAGGGGATTTGTTTAGGCTGTCTTGGTTTATTGAAAGTATGATGAGGGACAACTCGTGGAAGGGCATGAATGAGAAGCGTTTGTGAATTATGACTACTTAGTAGCCTGATAGGCGGTTGGTTAAAATATGGAATGCAGTGAGGATTTTGTGGAAAATAATTGTTTGTACTTTGTAGAATGAGACTTTTGCACCAATATGCCTCCAAATATTTCTTATAGGAAAATTTATTGTGGATCAGAGTCATTGGATGTAGATCTCAGCTCTTCAGAAACTAGCAGGTGTAAGATTGGTTGTTAAGACACCTGTGCTATCTTTATTTTCCTGTTCTATTGTCTGTTTTTGGATCTCTAATTATTCATAAAGAATGACAAAAGTTTAACGCTAGTTGTCAACCTATCTTCTTTTTCTCTCTCAATTCTCTTGTTCTTATCTTTTTTTGTTAGTTTAGTTCAATTAAGGTTCAGGCTCTATCAATGTCTCTAACAATCAATCTGTTTGTTGACTTGAAATCGTAATTTCGTCTCATTTGATCTATGTTATGTTTTTTCATGGCAGTTGGGATGTTCCTAACAAATAACAATCAATCTGTCGACCTGTTTTCACTGCAAAATATTTATACTATTAGGAAAATAAACATATGATTAATCATAAAATATAATTGTGTTCACCTCACCTCAGCCACTGTGCATATTATCATGGTAGGAATTGATTAATTGTAACTGTCGAGCTCTACAATAGAGCTTTCACTTCTTTGCGTGAATATCTGATGGGAATTTACCTGTTGCAGGTGAGCTGCTTTGGTAGTGATTCGGACTCTGATACTGGGGATCACTGGATGTAAGTCGATACTAATTTTTTCAACTCTTCTCGTATTCTTTATTAGCGGCTGACATTGTTTCTGTTCCGATTGTTGCCTCAGGGTTGAGATTGAGGGAAGTGGAAAGACATGGAAGCAAGATCAACGTATCAGACTCAGGCATTTGGATACTGGTGGTTACTTGCATAGTCATGACAAGAAATACACCAGGATAGCTGGTGGTCAGCAAGAGGTGAGTAGAAATATGCAGTAGACCCGTAGTGCAGTTTTCGCTAAACTTTGTTTAATTAGAAGATGTAAGCTCACTTCATGTAACAACACTAAATTCAATGATGCAGGTTTGTGGTGTTCGAGAAAAGAAACCCGATAATGTGTGGGTTGCGGCAGAAGGTGTATACCTTCCGGTTACTGAAAAGAAGTAGAATTAGCAATCTAGACGCGGCGACAGGTAAAGTGGTGAAATTTGGTTAACGAGTCACGACAACATGGTTGGATTTAGATTGGATTTAGACATCTGCAAAATGAACGAAAATCCCACACATCAATTATGCATCCGGCAACTGGTTCTCGCGATTTTGGAACCTCTGTTTCTCTCCTTTATGACTCAGTGCTCCCTGTATTAGTAGAAGAACATAACGTGATCAAACTTTTGTCGAATTTTCTGACTTCATTGTATTAAGGTGATCCTGTTTTCTGATTATGCACTTGCAAGAGTTCTTTTTTGCTTGGGTTCTTCTTGTTTACTTATTTTCGTGGGTTCTTTAGAGCTCATGAGGATTTCCCTGACCTGCCGGATCATTGGCCAATCGTGGACCATTGATCCTGAAATTTGGAAAAAAAAATGGTAAATAGTTCATCACAATGATCGCACAGTTGCTTCGCGCTTTTTCAGTCTCACTAACGAACAGAGAAATATTTCCTCCATTCCAAAATATGTCGCTTTTCGGTATTGCATAAGAATTAAAAAAATGATATACTTCATTTATGATAGTACCGTTAAAAAAGTGATTAATGTTGTCATCAACTAATTTGATTGGGGTTAAAATGGGATCAAATTAGTTGATGAAATAAGTATCATTGCAAAACTCTCATATGGTCCTATTAATCGAACCATAAATAAAAGTTACACCTAATCGGGTCTTCTAAGCACATGATTTCATGAATGTATGATCATTTTGCACTTTTGTTAGTTATAAGATAATGACTTGCTATTTAATAATTGTGCATTCATAGAAGTTTGTTGGAGACATTAAGAGCGTTGCTGCTCAAAACGATTGCACCTATCGTCTTTGCTTGCCTTCTAAAAAGGTTCGCTCTTCATTTGGTGGATCCGTGGATGGCGACATCCACAACTGATTGAATTTGAGCTTTTTAATGGCAACATCTAGCTGGATTTTGATGGGAAACGATGGAATCAATTCCATTGGATTAAGACGTTTAGCACATCACTCCATCCGCCCAAATCACTGTCTATGGTAAAACTTGATTAATTTCAGCCAGAAACACAAAAAACCTTCAACATCACACTAGCCCCCCTAACAAAACCACTGCATTATCCCACCAAACTTATAGGTACAATAGATTCACGAGAGTTTCTCTAGATGTGGACAAGCGCATTATGATAACGCAATTGCATCACTCCCCACGGTGGGGAGTGCAGTGGCAAAGAAAATAGCACAAAAGCTCTGGCTATATTATGTTGGCTCCCGACCAATGAGGCTGGGGTGCTCGACTAACTCCCTTGAGATTATCGAACCAAAGTAAGGAAGGACAAAAAAGGTTCGGACACCTATGATTATAAAAAAAAAATAATAATAATGCAATAGCATCTAATCTAGTTTTCCACCATTAGAGAAGGAAAGAAACTATAATGCTAATTTATGTTATTGCGAAACCAAACTGGCCCAGCGTCAATGACTGTCTTTTAAGATCTCTACTATAACACTACTTTACAACTAGCAGTGGGACAGAGTCGGACAGACAGCCATGAAAGCTGACAACACTTTCTTATATGTATATAGATGGGAGGAATGTTGTCCTTTGAATTGCCCACTCTATTTGATGTTTGCTATACCTCCTCACAAAGGCCTGATGGGGACAATTATAAATGAGGAGGCTGGAACATATTTCTGCAAATGCAAACAGCAAAATTTCGTCGCCATCTAAGTTCGTGTCCGGGTCCTGCTCCACGACTTCTATACAGGACCACGTTATTAATTTATAACCATAGCAAGCAGTACGCAATCATGAAGGTTTCTTAAGCTAGATTCAGAATTATGAATTGATGGAGCAACTGAATTAACATATTAAGGGTAGGAGTTTATCCAAACAATGGGAATAGATAGACTAAAGCACCAGTTGTGGTCTCCTGGTCTCTACTAATTGCTCCAAAGAAATCTTCTAATGATTACTAATATCTAATTCACAAACAAACTCCAGCTTATCAAGTTCAATGCACCAAACCCTTGAAACTAGGGATTAGACAAACTCATAACCAGTCTAGGGCCCTCACATGATGACCATGAAAGTCCAATTTTTATGCATCAAACACCCTGAATTCTTCCAAATAATGGGAATTAGGAAGTGACAGAAAAACCACCAATTTTGGGCTCTTCTAATCACTCCAGTGGAGTCTTCTTACACCCTACAAACATAATTCAAACCAGAATCTCAATTCTCAGTCAGACCCACAGACCAATAATTTGATCCCTTAAACCCTTTAAATTAGGGGTTGGATTATTAACTCAGTAGCAGATTTAAGGTCTAGAACGCACAGAAGGAATCTTCTTGCAAGTAGCGAGTTACGAAACTTTTCCGGGTAAGTGACCGCAAATTTAAAGTGGAAAGTAAGTAAAAGTTAAACAAAACCAGAGGCAATTTAGATATTAACAAGAACAAACAAAATCACTAGATAATGATCACTACAAGGTACTATTATATAGGGTTCACAAACATGCATTTATATATAGACACAAGAAACATGTAAGTGAAGATGAGTAATATATACCTTGGGAGAGTTGAACAGAACTATTATCACCAAAAAACTACTCTAGGACATCTTGGATTTACTTGCATTGGAAATCCAGCTTCCCCATCTGCAAAAACCAAGTAAAAAAAAATGTTTAGTAATCGAGGTCAAAGCACTAATAGACGAGTTAATAGAGGCATTAGTAAACTAATCCAAGTAAAAGAAGGTTTAAGAACCCAAGATCCAAATCTGGATTATCCCAGTAAAATACAAGGGCTTCACATGGATCACTAAGAACATCAGTTACAGAAACCAACAAACAAAAAGATTCCAACGAGGAAAAGTAATGAGAAGTCTCCTTTCTATGCAGAAGAAAATGACTGACGCCACTTCCAAAGTTCACAGAGATACAAGTTAAATTAGTTTTTTAAAAGCTGAGATCGCGAAGAGCGCTTCGATACATTGAAAATGCACGACAAGCTGAACAACCCTTCAATTTTCTAATCTTAGCATGAAAACCACTTGGTAACATGGCCTTCTAAAACGCTGAGAATACATTAAACAAGAAAATGTACAATGGTTTTCCTTAAAGAAATGCGTATTGGAGACTGAAAACAAACAAAATAGATGATCTGCTCAAATTCTTGAAAACAAGCAAAACAAGTTTTAGTGATAAGGGTGGTTTCTACTTTCTAATTCTAAGTATTGTATAGCAAGTTCAAGGCCATCATCACATTCTATGTGCAAAACAATAGACGAATAACAAGAATGAAAACTCTATGAATAATAACAATCAAAAGGGTCGACGGCGAGGACCTGAAAGACGAGGAGTAAGCATCACTTTAGATCGCTGTTCATGTTCCTCTCCCAAGCCCTTAGCTCTAGATTCTTATTAGAAAGGTAAACTCTTAGAGGTAGAAGTTGTGGTGAGCGATTTGAAATGTTCAGAAGGAACAAAGTCTTGAGGCAAATTCGCTCTCTTCACAATTCTTCTCATGTTATTTTGCAAACTCTGTTGAACCAGTTGCTTCACTGCCTTTCTTTCTTCACTCATCATTTCTTCATCCACTTCATCCAGTTTCAGATTTCGACTCGCGCCACCAACAGAAGAAGATGAAGACCCACCACAGATTGGAGCCGAAACAGCTGTTCCTAAACTCACACTATAATTCTCTGAAACCTGCTTTCCCTTGTCCACTCTCAAGCACTCCAAAATCCTTGAAGCCCTCTTTTGAGCCAATGTGCTCCCAAGTAGAGTCAATTCGAGCAGAGACGATACAATTCCCGCCTCGATCATGGCTTGTCGATCACCATACGCTTTATGAGCCATTACCATTAGAATGTATGACACTTTCTCTTGGCAACTTGGCGAGTCAGTCCAGTTCAATACATCCACCAGTATATTAAACGCATCAGCTGAACTACTAACCGCCTTTCGCCCTTCCGCCGTCGAAACTACATTGCTAAGAATAGCAAGAATTCTATCACTGACTCCCATGTCACCAAGTGTGCTCATTAGAAACGGCACCAGATCGGTCTCCAACAGATTAGAAATGTTGGATGATGAAATGGAGAGGTTGTAGATTGCTCTTAGGGCGTCCTGCTTCGCCTGGCAACTACTGCTCTTATCAACATTTTGAAGAATCTTCACCAAGAAGGATACAGCTCCAGACGAACCGATGATCGGTTTATTCGCGTCGAGAGCGCTCAAACCAAGGAAATTCGCAACCACTGCTTCAGAAACTGAAGCGTTTGTGGACTGAATCAATTTCAACATCTTGTGCACTGCTCCTGCTTTAACAATGGCCGCTTTGTTCCTAAAACACACAATAAACACATAGCATCAAAGCCAAATGCGATCAATGGCGATGACGAAAACGAAAACGAAATCACAGAATACATGAACTCAGAAATAGTGTTTACATGTCGTTTCCGATGCCGAGATTGAGGAGAGCGTAGAGCGAAGCGATCTGCAGATCAGGATCGTCTTCATCGAGCATTCCGACGAGAGGAGGAATCGCTCCGAGCATAGCGAGAGTCTCTCTCGCTTCCGAATCTTCCTTCGCAAGCTTCCGCACAGCCAATGCGGCGTCTCTCCGCTTCGATTCCGATTCCTCGCCACTACACTGCAATCTCTTCACCACGCCTTGAAACTCCTCGAACGCCTCGACTTTCCTCTTCGTCTCCAACTCCGTCTCCTCCAAAGCAGGTTCCGAGGCTTCAGAGTGACTCAGAAGCTCGGACAACTTCTCCGATCCGCCATTCCTCTTCTTCTTCTTCTTCGATTCCGAGATTTCTCGTTTTTGCTCCACAGATTCAACAACATCGGAATCGATGTTGATGCCTTCGCGTCTGTGCCGCGAAACGCCGCACCTCATTGAGTCGAGGATCATCCGGCGAAATGCAGAACCCGAGAACGCCGACCATGAGCGGAAACTCCCTCCGCCGCCGTGACGGTCGAGGACCACAGATCCTACGTCGCTCCGGTGACACCTCGCCATTCCGGCCACTTCTCCGGCGAAGAAACCACTTCGAACAACCTACATTGCACGCCGAACGAGCGAGCACTGAAGAAGCAGAGCAGAGCAGAGCAGAGAAGAGCAGAGCACTGTGAGAGAGATGGAAAGCTTGTTAAGGAAGCTAAAAAGGAGGGAAGGTCTGTCGAGATTTGAGAGCACGCGTTTTAATGCAGATCGGACGGAGAGTATTAAATTATCATTTATGGTGCATTGGATTGGTATAGGTGTAGCATGTACGAGTGCTCGCTTGGTATTAGTAGGAGTGCTTCGTGGTCTGTGCTGTCCAGCTCATTTAAAACACACGCGCACACACACAATCTCTTTGATTCACTACGTGTCGTGGTGATGGAAGAATCGTGGCCGTCCAGTATGATGACTCTGATGTGATGGGTCAACTCAACTCTGAGAACGATCATGATTGGGCCTCTATTATATTGCAACAGCTGGGCATCAACTTAGATATGAATATTTGAATTTTTTTTGAATATTTGAATTAATCCGATTCTAACTATATCAACAAATTTACATAGTATAATATTTTCCCTGTCCGAAAATGCTAGAATGGCCTCTCAAATCATATCTCAAGTGACACTTTTGTGATATAACGTGTGGGGTTCATGTATGAGATCTGTTGTGTGCGTTTTGAGATACATGCCACACATGTTATGCATAAAAAATTATTTCGCATACACTCATTTTTACGTGCCACATTATAGAGGTGTCGCTCTAAAAATTTCCCTCTCATTAAATACCTTAACATTTTAACTTATGCACGAGAATAGGAAATGATTAACAGGAACCTACTTAAAAAAATTTACAATGAGATTGAACTTTTCTTACTTAAAATGACTTTATTTATAGATGTTGTGGTGGAAAATAAGTGATTAATGTAGACGCTGACTAGATGGACTAGTGTTTGAGTAGAATATGAAGTAATTAATATATTCTTAATTTTTGAATGTAACACATTTATTAAAACAAAAATTCTAAAATGATTATATTTTGGAATAGTGGAAGTAGATGTGGATTGCCCTCTCAATCTACTTTTTTAAATTGATTATTGATTTATAGTGATATTAATTTGAATTTATAATTGTTTCTATTACAACAACAAATTCGCAATCCATACAAATTCTTTCGCTCTCCTCATTTGAGTTTTTTAAATATGTTAAATCAACACATTTAATTTATTTGTCTGTATCTTTTCAAGTTTTATATTGTCAAGTTTCTGATTGGATATTTACAACTCGTACGCGAATGTGTTCAAATTGCCATTGCAGTAGCATTTTCTTATTAATTTTGGTGTCTATGATACAAGTACCATTCTCAAAATAATAACAGCTTCAATCAACAAAATAATAATAATAATAATAATAATAATAATAATAATAATAATAATAATAATAATAATAATAAAAAGGAGTGTGAACTGCATGGTGTGGACTATGTCTTCTGACTGAATTGGTGAGCAATTTTTTCTTAATTGGTGTGAGATTGTGAGCCCATTTACAATGGAGGTTACAGTCAAATTAGACCCACCAAAGATTCTCTGGATTATTATTGAGTTATAAAGACAAAGAATACGACTGTCTCCTACTTTCAAAATCAAGCCACACACACACACACATATATATGGCCCAAAATCAAAATGTGTGATGATCAATATTATTAGCTTTTTTTTTTTTTCCGAAATCAATATTATTAACTTATGCACACAAATTGATATTCCCTTATTTCATTATTATCTTTGTATTTAAATCCTACTTTAGTTTAGTATGTTTTAGTACTTGTTTAGGCCCATGTAATGTGCTTATTTTGTGAGTACAATAACATCATATGGTAGCATGCATGGCTTGAACTTGAAGATTTCTACAATTCAACACAACAATCTGAAATTTAACAACAATGTCACTCGTTGGCCACTTCTACATCTTTTCTCTCTTTGAGGGTGTACTGTGATTCTATTTTTAATGCATGTATAGCTAGAGTTGTCCCTATGTGACATGACCTGTCTTCTTCAATGTTGGACTTTTGGTTCATGTGAGGTGAATTCCCAAATACTATGTATAGCATGGTATTTCTCCTTTCAAATTAACTAGATCGAGGCCAGGGTGAGGCATCACTTATTAATATGCAAGGTTGGGAGGCCCGAGTTCGACTTAGGTTGGAGTCGATCACTTATAAAAAAAATTAATCAGATCTAGGCATTGCCCCCTGTGTTGATCAAATGGTTTAAACGTTGACTGTTAGCACCCATAATTAAACAACTTATATATAATATATGAGACAGGCTGAGGCATGGCCAGATCTCTGCCCTTTTAAATAGAGTAGTAACTAGTAAGTGCCATCCATTTTATTAATGAAATCATGTGACACAGTGAGCACATGTTTCCTTTCTGATATTTTTTTGGTAGAAGAAATGAAATGAAAACTTCCACTCCAAGCGTGGACCCTATAAAATGGGAAGAGAATGGTACCAGTGTACTCACCTAACATGTCTCAACATTTGTTTTTCAGATTTTTATAGAACCAAACTCCAAACCCCTCAATTCACACACAAATGCACCAAAAATCGGA
Organism: Stephania cephalantha; assembly: GCA_039657325.1. Lineage (NCBI taxonomy): Eukaryota > Viridiplantae > Streptophyta > Magnoliopsida > Ranunculales > Menispermaceae > Stephania > Stephania cephalantha. Next base: position 59,784,933 of record CM077569.1, read on the forward strand.
GTTTTCATCAATAGATTGGTGGTGCATTCAATTCTAGTACTGAACTCACTGCCGACAAGTTTCAATTCATTCACATTTAGCTATAAAAATAGGGCAACAATTAAGTAGCTAACATGTTATATTGGTACCTAACAATATGAAGTGTTATTCTCCTGTGGAATTGGTGCGGTAGTTCTGCCATCCAACTCTAAATATGTTGGTTTTTTCAGAGTCGCAAGGTTATGGCACTCAACTGACTTTCGTAGAATTAGTCGAAAATAAATAGGCAGGGGTGAAAAAAAAGGTTATTCTTGTTAGGTGGAAAGCAATTACAAAGTTCAGTTACAGATATATTCCATTACGGTAATGAAGTAGCTTATAAAAGACAAAAAAATTGAAAAAGAAAGAGAAAAGCTTGTATAGGTGTGAGAGATAATGAAAACAATTCTTTTGTTTGGATGGTGGGATCAGAGAAACCCAATTATTTTTGTTCAGCCATTAATAGAGATTTGATGAATATGATCCCAAAGGCATGTTTTGTGTCTTTATCACACAAAGTATATAATATAAGGGACCAAAGCACACAACATGAGACAGTAATGACCATATTAAGATCCATTTTTGAGTTTTATGGAAGGAACAGAAGAATGTGCACCCCTTTACATGGTTAGCACATGGTCGCCCATGCGTTATGGGACACCATATTTTATCTTTACAGGCTTACCAAGAAAATAATATAGGACTTTCACTGGTGACAGGTCCCATGCAGATGCAGTCAAGCTTACTTATTGGGAAACACTACCCAATTTGCTTTTTTCACCACTGCCTTCCATCAAAGGTCTTCCAAGTTCAGGTTATAACTTGGATATAATCTGATGTGAAAATAAATCACTTATGATCCATTAATCCAGCTTTTGAAGTACTTGGAACAAAACATAATCCCCAAATTAATTGAGATATGAGTACATGGATTAAATTCTCTCATTGCATCAATTTAGTGCATTGCTAACGTAGGGGTGTCAATTTTTCGAGTCAGGACGGGTCTGAGTCGGGCCGCCCTTGATATAAACGAGCATTTACATTGTCAAGACTCGGCACGATTGTAAATTCGGACAACTATGCCTTGCCCAAACTCGGTTTACTTTTAATCGGGTTGTCCAAATGTCCGGATTTGTCGAGTTTTTTTTTTAAAATATTTTATGTTTAAAAACATTTTTAATCATTAAAAGATGAAACACATGACATTATAAAGTAATATTCAAGTTGTATTTATTATTTTAAATTACATGACATTATAATATTTTTCGTTAAAAGATAAAACATATAATGTTATCTCAAGCAATTTAGCAAGTCTCGAAACTAAAATAATACATTTATATATAACCTATGTAGTATATTTTCAAGATAAAATAGGCTGGCCCAAATTTAAAAAATTATTGTCCAAATCCTTTTTTTTTTTTTTGGGGCCGAACAAAACCGGGCTGGCGGGCCGAACAAAAAATTGACACCCCTATGCTAACATACATCTAACCATATATCATCAAATTTAATTGAGTTTTCTAACTGAGACATTAGCAAGCCGTCTTTAACAATGTCCAAACCACCGAATAAACACAACTTAAATTGTGACTCTAACTTAAGAGAACCTCAACAAAATCAACTAACTTATACTACGGATTGATTTTTTTTTTTTGACAAATTTGTTGCATTAATATACCTATTACCCAAAAAAAGTACAACAATCTATTACAACAAATATAATAGATAATACAGTTCATTGAAACACGGAACAACATCCCCACATGGGAGGCTACTAAGAGGGACAACAACCTCCAAATAGAGGGCAACAATCCCGTAAAAGGAGGCAACACCCATAAAGGGACAAAAAACACAATGAGCTTCTAGCCAAAGGGAAGACAAACAACAAAACCAATAAAACAGATACTAAGCACCGTTCAAACGTCGCTCGCCACCACATAAAGTCGGTCCTCGACGCTTGCCACTATTGACACGAGGATTAGCAATTGTCTCGTCGCTGCTCCACCTTCCATTCCAGAGCTCAAGCAAAAAAAAAGGGCGTTGAAAACCCCAGCGTCAGAGTGCATGACCGAAAGCTACCAAAAGATACGATGAGATGAGAGGGGGAAAGAAATGGATGAGCCGTTGGGATTGGAAGGGGTTATGAGTAGGAGAAGAAGTGCAGAAGCAGGAGAACAAAGAAAGAGGGGAGGAAGGGGGAGAAAGGAAAGGGAAAAAAAAAAAAAACATAGGGGCCGCCAGCACCATCACCGACCACCGGAGGTGGTCGCACTGACACCGACTTAAGCGGACAGTTTTTAAGGAGAAAGCTAGGCGGCAGCTAGGGTTTGCTAGACTTCGCTGCTTTTAAGTTTGTTTGCATTTATACTACGGATTGATTATATAGTACAACATTGCATTTACTTGAACCTGCATCAGAAACTGGTCTTCAAGTCTCTATCATTGATGATATGAAATGCACACTAATCAGGAAAGCAAAGCAAGTATGGCTGACAAAGAAAAGCCCTTTCTCTTGAACAAAAGATTTTGACGCGCAGTACAGAATAGTTTAACTAATTTTCTAAACAAAACAATCAGGTCCCAGTTCGAGATCTTAAAGCAAAATTGTAAGCGATTCAAGATCAGGAAATAGAACAATCAGCTACGATGACAAAAACATAGTAATGTGTCCGAAAAACTAAACTCGAAATCCAACAATGTGGATTTTCAGTTCAGTGAGACTTGACATACTCCTGAACAATATTGAGACCCTCAGATTCTTCGCCGTAATCCTGCAAACCAAGAAAACAGCAATTAGACGATTTTTTTACGAAATAGATCATAACTTAACAGCATTAGGCACAATCTTGTGGAATGAACAAATGTTTAAATTGATGTGACATCCACTGAATAACATGACCTAGGACAGTGCAATACACCATGTACTTAAGGGAATGCATGAACAAAGTGTTCAAGCAATGTTTCTCACCTTCACTACGACACAGGAGCAGCCTACAACTTTCCTCGCCTTCCCTTCGGAATCAATCTTGCATAACTGCATCGTAAATGTAGGATGAAAAATTAGAAATGCAAACTCAAAAGCATGTAGGTAAATTTTTATAGGGGCTTCCGAGGAATAAATTCTAGGCGCAAGTTCCCAGTTTTAGTAGAGACATATAGCACTGAAATTAGGAGTCAATTTTGGCAACGGAATCGGCACTATAAATATACTACCAGAAGAGACTCCATTCAGGAATAAGACGCAAAGAAATACAGTACAAAATCGTTCTCACACTTACCCCAGCCCATTCCCCAAGCGTTTTTGCACTAGCAACAGTAATCAAGTTCACATTGTTGTCAGCACAGAGGGCTTTAACTAGCTTGACATAATCTGCCTGGTCACAATCCTCGGCTAATACGCATAGCTGTGCAGCATGCTTCTCAATAATCTTGGCACCCTCATGGAGGCCTCTAGCAAGGCCATCATGGGCCAATGATTTTTTCAAAACATTTTGCAATGCGGTCATAATGTCCATGGGCTCACCAAGAGCTGGAGCAGGTGCCTCAGCGATAACAACACCCTCTTCACTGCAAAAGACAATCAACCAAATGAAAACAAAGCAATCCATTCTTTTCCTAGGACGTTTGATTGGCATCCACATAAGGCAAAATGGCGTAAAGAAAGTTGAACAAGTAGATACTATAAGATTAGAATCTGAGGCATCTTTCTAAATTATAGAGTGAGCAAATGAATGGTAGTAGACTAATTTAATGGTTAAAATTGGCTAGTATCAAAGAAAACTAATATCATCATTCTTTGCATACATATTACACAATAAATGCCAAACTGACGAATTCTATCCAGGACAGTAGCTAAAAATTGTTTTTTCTTTTTTTTTTTATTGATGCCAAAATAAAAAAGGCACATAAGCATTACATTTCCCTTATCATTTAACTTAAGAAAAATCTGAATGGCTGTGAAAATTGGGATGAAAAAAGCAGCATAAGTGAAGAAATTTCAGGTTTTTATTGCCAATTCGATCCAATTCCCAGTTAAAAAATATCATAAAGAAGAGAACGAACCTTCAATTGGGTTCACGTGCATCAACAAAACTACGTAGAAAACACAAATTGGATCGGCCAAGTGGATGATAATGAGACAATCACAAAAATGAGGTTACAAGAGCAACCTCAAAAGTAACCGCGGAACTATAACCAAGAGTCTAGTAACAGCGAAAGGCACAATCACTAGGCTTTGATTTCAAAAACTGAATCAAGCGAAGCTGCACAGTTCGCATTGGGTGCATTTCAATATCTATCAAATTTAATTCCACATTTTTACCATTGAATTGAATGACTAGTTTTTCAATTCCTATACCTCAATGTGAATAAATAAATTACATTACAAACTAAAAGGGTAAAATAAAAACTTGCGATGTTATGAAGTTCAAAAACATATACCACTCAAATAGTTGAATCAATACATTAAGTCATTAACTGCACATATGCATCAATTTAGATATAAATCAATCACTAGCAGAGACTATCAAACAGCGACACAGATTATAAAAAAAGGAGTCCACTTACCCTGACATTATTCCAACTAAAGAGTGAAACTCACGACTGATTCGATTCTGAAAGGAAAACATATGAAATTAGCATGAAAATTCATACACTAAAAACAACCAGAGTCTCACTGGTTCACAAAAAAAGCAGATCAATTTCAGAGTCTATTCGATACTAACTCATATGCCTCACTGTAAAACCCTAAAACTAGGATTATCAAAATCATACAATCAGAACATGAACAACGTAAGATCCAGATTGTACAAGAATTAAACGAGTAAAGATCTTACCTGATTAGCAAATTGGAACCCTAGCAAGGAATCGCGTGAAGAGAGAGGCGAGAAACCTAATGAAGCTTATAAACCCAAAACCTAGGTTTTATGGGTTGGGTACGGTTAGAAACGGGCCCGCCCCGACCCATTTTAACAATACTTTTGTTATTTTTATTTTTAAATATTCTTTTAAAGAAATTTATTTTACAAAATTGAACAAACACCTTGTTAAATATGTTGTCAAAATTTATTAAATATATAATTAAATCACAAGAAAAATAAGTTTTTTAAAAAATTTAACGTAATAATATACATTAATCATGCTATGTTATTTAATTTATATTATTTGATAAATTATATAAATTAATTTTCAAGATTGATAATATATTATAATATGTCAATTATATGTCGACGAATTTTGACAATGTCGCTTTGAACAAGATCTATTTAGAAAATTATAACATTCAAATCAGATAATAAGTATAGATATTGAAAGAAATGGAGAGAATTCAAATAGATCGAATTGAAACCGAGAAAATTTAAAGATATTTTATTGTACAACATTTTTAAAAATATAAACATTCGATTTCAATGAGCACATTCTAGTACGGTTCACAACAGCCCGCCCCATCTTAACCATCTTATTTCTTAAAACAACTACCTTGTTTGTTAAATATGTTGTCGAGATATATTAAATATATAATTAAAACATAAGTAAAATAATTTCTTAAATAAATTTAACGTAATATTATACATTAATCATGCTACATTATTAAATTTATATTATTTAATAAATTATATAAATTAATTTTCAAGATTGATAGTATATTATAATGTGTCAAATAAGATAATTAGATCATTAAATTACAAAAACACAATAAAATTCAGATTATACTACAAAAGAAGATAACAATTTTGATATTACTAAAAATTAGTATTATGGCTCATTCATTTCATCAGAGATGCTTTGACAATCTTAACACAATTTTTTTAAAATATAATAACAATTTTGATATTAAACTTAAGTATATATATTACATATTAAAAAGTTCAATTATACTTGTTAAAATAAATATGTCAATTTTTATTAAAAAAAATGTAATTGGAAATTGATTTCAATTGTATGTCATCAAATGCATTTTTTAAAATTTAAGGTTTTAAAAATTAATGAAAATATATCATCAACTACATTACATTAAATAGAACCAAGAAAATTTAAAGACAAACTTTTTTATACACTTTTTGCTAAAAGCAACAAGTTCATACTTTCAGTCATTGGCTACCATTGCATCTATAGTAGAATCAAGTTTTTTGATGACTATCCTCTTCTGGGGAGGAACGTCCTTAACAGAAGGAGAAGCAACAACATCAATAAGAACCGAGTCTTCTTCGTTGAAATCACCTTTCAAGATGCCTATTGAAATTTGATTTTCAACCATTTGTTGTATTACCCTCTTAACTGGCCTTGCTCCGAAGTTTGGATCATAGCCCAACTTGCCCAAGTGATCCACAGCTTCCTCGGTGTAATGCAGATCAATTTTCTTTTGTTTAAGCCTGTCTTTCAACCGGTTCAACTGCAGACAATGGAATTTTAATCAATATAAAAAACATAAAGCAATAAAAGACATCTTGAATGAGTAATGCAGAAAACAAGAAAAGCTCATGCAAGATCAATACCTGTAGCACAACTATTTGGCAAATTTCTTTGGAGTCTAATGGTTGGAACACAATGTACTCATCAATACGATTCATGAACTCGGGGCGAAATGTTTGCCTCGCCAACTCCACAACCTGTTTCTTCATTATATCATAGACTACATCCTTTGTGTCATGCACATTTGAAAGTGTTTCGAGAATTATTCGAGACCCAATATTTGAAGTCATGATCACAACACAGTTTGTAAAACTGACAGTCCTACCCTGCGAATCGGTTATTCTTCCATCATCTAACAGCTGTAACAAAATGTTGAAGACATCATGATGGGCCTTCTCAATTTCATCAAACAAGACGACGGAATAAGGTCTCCTTCGCACTATTTCAGTTAACTGTCCACCTTCTTCATAACCAACATAACCAGGCGGCGCACCAACCAAGCGTGAAACAGCATGCTTTTCCATATACTCACTCATATCAATCCTTACTAAGGCATTTTCTGTATTGAAAAGATAACCAGCAAGGGCTTTTGCAAGCTCTGTCTTACCAACTCCAGTAGGCCCCATGAACATGAAACTTGCAATTGGTCGGTTTGGATCCGATAGTCCAGCCCTAGATCGACGTATAGCATCAGCCACTGATTTCACGGCAATATCTTGGCCAACAACCCTCTTGTGTAGAACTCCTTCAAGCATTACTAACTTGTCTTTTTCAGACTGTTGCAAATTTGACAATGGAATGCCAGTCCACTTGCTCACAATTTCTGCAATGTCAAGGTCTGTCACCTCTTCTCGAAGCAACGAGCTTCCAGATTTCTTAAATTCTGCTAGGTTATTTTCAGCATCTTCCAACTGGCGCTGAAGAGACATTAAGGTTCCATACTTAAGCTCAGCAGCACGATTCAAGTCGTACTCCCGTTCAGCAGCCTCCATCTCTTGGTTGACCCTATCAACCTGCGCGGAGAGGGCTATTAGATGCCTCAAAAGTTTTTGATGATAACTCACTAGTATTGGAAGAGACAAGTAAGATTACCTCCTCCCGGATTGATCGGATTTTGGTCATGAAAGACTTCTCATACTCCCATTGCTCATTCAGTTTTTTCTGTTTTTCTTTAAGCAAACCCAGATCATGCTCCAGCTTACTTAACCGTTCTTTGGATGCTTTATCAGTGTCACTTTTCAAGGATAGCTTCTCCATCTCTAACTTTATCACTGCTCTATCTATCTCATCCAACTCAGTGGGCTTAGAAGTGATTTCCATTTTCAGCTTTGCAGCAGCTTCGTCAACAAGATCAATAGCTACAAGCAATAATAACCAGCAAGTTTCACTTCAGTCAATAAAAACTTTCAATTTACTAAAGATACTTTTCATGAAAGATTTCGAACAATTAGCAACAACCATCAAATCATTTTTCCTAGTAAATATAGAAATACATCAGCAAGAAAGCTGATATATTAGTTTCAGAAATTAAAAAGAAAATTGCTTTAGTATGACATTTAATCAGGCCAGGCATTATGAGAGTTCAATCTGTCAACTAGCATCAGCTGCTTGTTTGCCAATCATAAGCCTTCGGGATTTTTGTTCTATTTACTTAAGAAATAACAATTACCTTTATCAGGTAAAAAGCGCTCTGTAATGTAGCGGTCAGCTAGAACTGCAGCTGAAACAAGTGCGCTGTCTGATACTTTGACACCATGATGCAGCTCATACCTTTCGCGCAGTCCACGAAGAATGGAAATTGTGTCTTCCACAGAAGGTTGACTGCAGAAAACCTGCTGGAATCTACGCTCTAAAGCGGGGTCTTTCTCAATGTATTTTCTGTACTCATTCAATGTTGTTGCACCTATGCAACGAAGCTCGCCTCTACCAAGCATAGGTTTTAACAAGTTGCCAGCATCCAATGCTCCACCCGTGGCCCCTACAACCATTATGGGAAGACCAACCATTATGTTCAAAAAGTAATTTCATGTGAAATGAGTTTTTTTTTATCGGATGTGAAATGAGTTAAACTTGAAAGTAAATAGTACCTAATAAACATTTCCATTTAGACAAAAAAATGTAAAAATTGATGGGTTTCATGTCATTGGATACTGTTTGAACATGAGTGAGCCATGGCCATCATGAAATAAGTACTTTTCCCCCTCATTGTAGTCCAAGACTTTTAAGGAAAATAAATCTATATAATCTGATTAGTTTTTTTCTGGCATAGAAATACGCAATTAACTTTTTATTTCAACATACTTCATTGAAAAATTTAGCTCGTATCTAATCAACCCACTTCCAATCCTTTTTCTTGGTCTTTTCTATGTGAATGTATTGGACCATTTGCAGCATATTTGAAGCAACTTTTTAGATCTATGGATAATTATATGCATGTCTTATTGTCAATCCAGATTACAAGAGATGCGTAAATGTAGAAACATTCTCTCCATTCTTTTCAAAGATGATACGGGCAGATATGCAAATGTCCTATAAATGTAAAGTTGAGATAGGCATGCATATGACATTAAAATTAAGGAGCAGCCCGCGGGATTTTAGACAGTAGAAACCCCATAAAGCTAATTCAGCTCAAGGAACTAAATGCAGTTGAAAGTAGGCATTCTTAACTAGAATTTTTAAGTGGTAAAAGAATTAACTTTGTCAGTTAACTGAACTATCAACCGGTCTTTCACTCAATTATGATATGAAATTATCTTGAATGGCAATCATGCTCAAGCAAAATTCAACATATATTACATTTAAGCACCCACAAACTGTATAACAGACACAAAATTAGAAAAGAAATTAAATAGGACTGCAGGACCTCCAAATGCAGGCAATGCAGAAAAATGTACCTGCTCCTACGACGGTGTGGATTTCATCAATAAATAAAATTATCTGCCCATTGGATGCAGCAACTTCCTTAAGAACAGCTTTTAGTCTTTCCTCGAAATCTCCACGGAATTTCGCACCAGCAATCAATGAGCCCATATCCAGTGAGATGAGCTGAAAAAACGAACGGAAATAAGAACCAGAAAATGCAAAACAGTCATATGCACCGCATATGAGTTCAATATCGAAATTGCAAAACACATTAATTTGTTTCTGATCACTGATAGTTTCACAGGCATTTAAGTTTTTTTTTTAAAAAAAATGCCTATTTTTTTCTTTGGCCAAAAAGCCATCCCACAATCTCCCAGCATGATTTCTACAGAACAAATAATAAAAGAGTACCTTATTCCAGTACATAAATAGCAAAGCAAAATTGTTATTCCCCTCAAAAGTTTGCCAAAAGATGGTTCATGGATAGAAAAGTCAATAAGATACCAGAAAGAAGTCTCAAAAGTTATACAAGTAACACATCATCATCATCAACAACAACAACAAAGTCTCAATACTAAATTAAAACCAAATAATAGCCTAAAGACAATTAGCCAGAATTAAAACCAAATAATAGCCCAAAGACAGTTAACCAGGATTCGCAAATTTCCATTTTCCTAATTCGAGAAGACCCTGATAACATTAAAATAAACATAAATAACACCAACCTTCCGGTTCAATAAAGGTTCAGGAACATCGCCTCTTATTATTCGCTGTGCTAACCTGCAAGATAAAAATAATATAATAAGACGAAGCATCAAAATGATCCATTTTTTATGGTAGAAATGTCCCACTTCAGGAGATTAGAACAAGCTTAAAATCAAAGAATGTTATAGCAAGGTGGGATAGTTAAAGCTTGCTACTCGTGAGTAGTCAAGTATGACAAAAAAAAAAAAAAAAAAAAAAAAAAAAAAAAAAAAAAAAACCTTAAAGCTAAGTTAGGTATAATGGATAACTGGTGTCAGGTCTTCCTACAATATATGTGAAAAATGATGACTTAACTTATGGTGGCTTGTGTAAATATTAGAGTTCATTCTAGTAGGTATATTTTTTTCCATGAATTATTACAAGCATTTTGCACATCTTCTGATACTTTAACGTTAATGCCACTGACCACATATATTCCTTGGCTGGCATTTTTTTGCATCGAGCATCTTGCATTTTTGCATTTTGCTTTTAATTCTTATAACTATAGCACGTGCAACATACCCCTCAGCAATTGCAGTCTTCCCAACACCAGGTTCACCAATAATAACAGGATTATTCTTTGTTCTCCTACACAATATTTGGATGCACCGCCGAATCTCATCATCCCGACCTATAACAGGATCAAGTTTGCCACGTCTAGCAAGTTCCGTCAAATCATTGCCATACTTTTCCAATGCCTCGTATTTTCCTTCAGGATCTGCAAAAAAAAAAAAAACATCGCATGGAAGTGTAAGCAAGAAAAGTAAAGAAAAATGATTAATAACCTCAACTAGTAATCAAAAAATCAAACACCAAGGAACCTGAAACATACTTAAGAATGCTCATTCTAAATAGTGGAAAGGAAAGATAAAAAAGAAAATGAAACATGAAACATGAAATGAAAAGTAAGAAAAATCAAGATATAGTTAATGATCAAGTACATATAGAGAGGTCCTAAAATGTACTTCTAATTTCTACTTTCTATCTATTCTCTAGTGCAATTTCATATCAAGACCAAGTCTTTTCTAAAGATGTAACACTGTATCCATTAGCTACAAACAGCATGAAAGTTCAAAGTGGTCACTACACAATTAATAACTTATTCATCCGTATTCGGAGTTTCAACTTTCAACAAAAATTAAACTAACTGCCGCCGTTTTTGCAATGTTGAAATACTTGCTAGGCACTTTGCCTCACCTTCTCCAATAAATCCAATAATTGATTATTGATACAAATCCAACATTGAACTTATTAAAATTTACATAAAAACATGCGTTATGGATGGGCAACAAAATTCAAATCAAACACAGTATGAAGTCATACTCTGGTCAGTAACTCTTTGATTTCCACGCACGGCATGAATCGCTTCCTTCAACTGTTTCTCCCCAAGTTGAAGGTTCTTGAACAACTGTTGACCAAACCTCTTGTCTGAACTGAGAGCTAGCAAGAAGTGCTCCACCGACAAGAAGTCATCCCCGAACTCTTTCTTGTACTTCTTCGCATTGTCTATCAGAGCCACCAAATGAGTACCCATCATCGGCCCGCTAGTATCGCCACCCACCTACACAAAAACCATTCTCATCAATATCAAACTGCCCAATCAATTCAAAACATCAAATCCCAATCTTATCATAAAATTAAGAATAAAAGTAGGACCTTTGGTTGCTGATCAATAAACTCATCTGTGGCTCGCAACACTGATGTATTGTCAAGTCCTGCTTTTGTGAACACCCTCCTCGCCAAACCATCCTTTTGTTCAAGAAGCGCTTTCATCAAGTGCTCAGACTCCACCACTTGCTGTCTGCTAACCCGCGCCGATTCGACCGCGCCAACCAAGCCCTCCCAAGCCATCTCAGTAAACTCCGATTGATTAATCTGATTAAAAAACCCCAATCAGACCTAAAACTCCCAAAAAAATTGAAACTTTGACCGAAAAAACCCAAAAAAAATAATCTTTCTCTAACAATCCTATCAATTCTCATCAAACAAGATCAACCAACCTGAGAGGGCCTCCCTGAATTACCATAAGGAGCAGAAGACACAGAGAATCGTCGCATCGATTTCGCGCCACCGAACGGAGATTGCGCTAGATACGACGACAGCGCTCTCGCGCCAAAGACATTGTTCGCTGCGATCTCTGGCGGTGTTACGGACATTAGGGGCCGAAGATGCCTGTAATGGCGAACGGAACACAAAGCGGTCCTTCGAGCCTTCGCGGCCGCTCGCACTGACCTCTCGAACTTCGCGATTTGCGTCGCCATTGATGAATTCAGAGATTGAGAAATCGAAGTCTCGACTGAGAATTTGTAGGGTTTAGGGTTTTGGTTCCAGAAAACGAACTGGAGAAGATCATGGTGCGTAATGGGAATAAACCGTTGTTCAATCCTACGTGGCAAACTACTAGAACCTTATAGAAGGTTTAGATTTTCCAATTCCTTCGACTCTTATTGGGCCTACATGCAATCCACGTCCGAAAGTCGGTTGGTCTTCACCAAGACGACTCACAACCAAGAGTAGGTTGGCGCAAGTTGAAGCGGGTAGATGTCTTGTCCCTTAATCAAATTAAGTTTCGAGTCTTAAAAATAGAATCACAAACTAAATCTCTTCTTGCCTAAACAATATGTTGAGCACACTTAAAAAGGCTTTTATTTTCAAGTCATTATCTACATTCGTCTAAGCTCATTTCTAGATGTGACGAGGATGCCAAAGCTTGATATGGATTAGGTTTGCCTAAAGAGAAGGTGATATAGTGGTTAGAACTTTGACTATCTACTGAGAGGCTTTACGTTAAAATCTCTCGACTAGTGTAAAAATTTATTAGAAAATATGTAAAATATTACACGTCTTCGATGATGGTTTGTCTAGATATGAATTTGGGTCAAAAGCATAAACTTAGCCCGTCTATTAAATAAACGAGGTTAGGTCTACCGAGTTTTAATTGAATTTTTTAAACTCAACTCGACTTTTTATAAGAAAGGGAAATGTTTAGTGTACCCCAAGTCGAACACTTAGGCTGGACACACGCCCCCAAATGTGCCTTGCGCATCCATCTAGAGGTGCATCGACAATGCTCGTAGGTCGGGCTTCTACTGGGATTTCAAGATCCAAACTCTGTCCATGTGGGTGGGTTTTGGCGGGTTTGCAATGTAGTCGAATAGTCCCGCCGGGCAGTTGAGACTCCGAAAAAAAAAAAAAAAAAAAAAAAAAAAAAACATTGGCGGTGATAATGTGTGTACCTCGAGATTCTTAATAGCTCATGTCGAGGCAAATATGTAGTTCCGAGGCAACAATATAATAGTTCCAATTGCAATGTAGAGTTACATTCTGGAGCTGGACCTAGCACTCAACCAATTTTTGAGCATAGCCATTGTGCATCGCCTATGACGACCGCAAATCCCGAAATGGACGAGGATCCTCGTTCCCGTGATGATATGAATACTAGCGAGGATGATGACTATTGCGTAGTGATGGGGATACCAGTGAAGATAGTAGCGAAGATGATACGAGATGATGGGGAAGATGGTCATCATGTAGATGATGGCATGATTCGATACGCGTTAAATCGAGTCATAGCAGATGATGGCTCCTTATCTTGTCCTCCACTTTCGAACGAAATTGGGAACGATGATTTCTTCGATGAAGAGGCTGCTTGGAATTGATGGTGCGCCGATGGGTGTACGTGAATTTGTCGTTCCTTGTATTTATGGAATTGAATAGTGCGGCAATGCAACCCCTCAAGAGCATGCAATGATCCCTTCTAGGTCTTTATGGAATGAGGCATCCGAATTTGAGAAAGGCATGCGGTTCATGTGTAAGGTAGATATCCAACATGCCGTGAAAATTTATAGCATCAAAGGACACAAGCGCTTTGTGGACTCATTTACACCGGAATGGATTGTTCGTTGTAAGAAATATTTGGATGGATGTACGTGGAGGTTGCGGTGTTCGAGACGAAAATCGCATGGAATGTTTGAGATCAAGTACATATGCAGGACCACATACATGCATCTATGCTAAACTCGTCCAAGGATCATGCGCATTTGGACTCCACCGTTATATGCCGTGAGGTAGAAAATGTGGTGACATGTCGAGGCAAATATGGACGTATCATTATAGCAGTAAGTGTAAGCGGGATGGACACAATAGGCGCACTTGCGTCGTCGTCGCCAAGGACAACCGTCTAATGCTTCATAAAGTGAAAGACTCTTTCAAGTTTTATGTCATAAACGAACCTATATTTTCCTTGTAGTATAGGTTTTTAGAAGTTTTTGTATTATTTGTTTGATGAGAGATAAATGAGCTATATTTCAGTTCTTACATGATTTGCAATGATGGAAGGGGAGTAGTAATGCATTATATGCATCTTGAACTTCGTTGTAGTATGCTACGTATATTGCACCAATCCAAAAATCAGATTTCTTCTTTGTAGATTTTTTGTTTTTGAGTGGGTATCTTCTTCTTATTGTTAAAACCATGTTCTTGGTGGTTTTATAGTGCTAGGTATTCCAATATGACCGTTTATGACCGTTCTAGGGATCCTAGGGTCAAAAATGAATCAAAAATAAAAAGTAAATTTGTTTCTAATTTTCAACAAAAGGCGGCAATGTGAGTAATTAGCGCGCTAATTCGGGACCTAGCGCGCTAATTTGGACTTAGCGCGCTAATAAACTTATTAGTTGCATTAATCGCAGGGGACCTCAAAATAATTATTTTGGCCCTTTGTGTTATCGACCCTTATACTTCGTAGGGACCTAACAAACCCTTATATAACATGTTATACATGTTTGTTATGAGTCATTAAGCCTAATTGGGTGGTCCGGATATGTTTACAAATCCCGAAAACGGAAATTCACAAATTCATAATGTCTTAGGGGCTTTTCTGCAAATTTGCAGTTTTCTTTTTGAAGACCTTTAAAAAATGAGATTTTATTTTTCGAAAACATTTATAATGAACTCTAATATGCAAATGACCATTCACACAAAGTTTTCACATTGTTTAAACTCATAGACCTAGTTATGTGTTTAAATTCCACTTTGAAGCTTGAAGTAAACTTGTAACTTTGAAAAATGGTTTTCGAAACTTAATGTATGCATGAACTAATGCATTTGGCTTGCGTGAAAGAATTTGTATACTTTACATTTAAATTACAAATTGCGGCTTGGACTTTCACCTTCATTTCTTCATATGAAGTTTACAATGGAATTAATGACAACATTGGTAATGGTTTTGGGTTTCATTGCGATATGGATCCCTGCCCTATAGATGATTTCGGTTTTGACTATGCAAGCTCTCCATAGATCTACCCGCGTTTGGAATGGCCCGGTAATACTTCTTTTCGCATGTTTCTCTACTTTTTTAGCTGCATAGCCACGTTGTAACTAATTTCACTTTAATCTCATATTTTCATAGGAGCCTGGTATATTGACTATCAGGCGGAATTCAGCTGCACTTCACCGGTTGGTCCAACTGGATCCACGCATAGTTGGTTATCTTCATGAAGCTGGATTTTACGGATCGCGCGATAAGCTTCATTTCAATTGATTGGCATCTCATAACCGCCCTTGTAGAGAGGTGGAGGCCCGAAACTCACACGTTCCATTTCCCGTCTGGCGAGATGACTATAACCCTCCAAGATGTACAAATCATCTTGGGGTTGCTCGTCGATGGATTACCAATTCGGCGCGTCGACCAAGATTACGAGGCATTGTGCTTGACACAACTTGGATTCCCTTTCCCGAAAATAACAGATCGGAGGGCGGATTCAAATCCGCAACTTTCAAGGTGGTTTCCAAACCTCCCGAGAGAATGCTAATGATGTGGAAGTGCAACGCTATGCGAGAGCATACATCCCGCAACTTCTAGGGGAACACTGTTTGCGAGACAAGTCGAACAACCTCGTTCACATCACATATTTGCAATTTTTGGAAGATTTCGAGGGCGGGACAATACGGTTGGGGTAGTGCAACTCTGGCTCACCTATACTGACAATTATGTCTTGCGTAGACATTGATGGTGAGATAGCGAGGTCCGATCATCTTATTGCAATTATGGGCATGGGATAGGTTGCGTTTCTTGCACCAATAATGGGTAACGTTCTTCGAGACCCCGTATTAGAAAACGAAGAATTATTTCCACCTCCTCCATTTGGTCATAGGTAATTACTATTTTCTCACATTATAATTTCAATATCTTCATTTCTATGTACATGTGCCGACATACATGCATTGCGTTTTTCTTTTTCACTTGTGAAGGTGGAAACATGCTTTGGAGACAACGGAGCATCAATGCACGTCCTTACAAAGTACAGAGAAATGATAGACATGCAAAAAAACCGGATGAAGTAAGAGACATACGTAATTACTTCTCCACGTAGTGCCTTACACTTACATCATCTAATATGCGTTTCTTATTCATATCAAAATGTTTTTGTTGACTACGGAGTAATATGGGAACCGTATCCGAGGCAAATGATAATGGACCTACTGCGTATTGTAGCGGTGGTGGTCGTGCTATTTGGCGAACGAGAGCACCTTTGATTTTTTTTCTCGTGTAGTCGAAATGTATCATCCCGATAGAGTCATGCGCCAATTCGGTCTCAGGCAAAGGATACCACCTGTACAGAGCACAAACATTCAGCTGCATAAGATTGACTTGAGAGGAAGACGGATAAGGATTGGAGCGCGAACATAGTGCTTATGTCTGCATGTGGAACGAACGTGCCTCCAATATTGCAACTGATGAAAGCTTAGAGGAGCCAATGGACTTTTACAACCCGTATATGCTATGGTATCGTCGAATTACACGACGATTCATGTCTCCTCGTGGAGCTATTCTTTGAGAGGCCTTGGTAAGTACAATTTGATTTTTTTTCATTCTTGAATCCTTTCCAAATTGTTGTTTTCCTCGTACTTTAGCATAAAACTTCTTCAATATTTCATATGTAGGCACATGGCATTACTTCAATTCATCGTTGACACTTTGGGTGATGATGTATCTATGCCGTATTAGAGATGTAGTTGCATCGACTTTGATCGCAGACACTGCAGATTATCGGATGCATAATGTGCCCAGTTCATTTCAAGCTTCTCATCATTCTTCCCATGCCGATACACCTTCGAGGCATGACACTCCATTGTATACTCCATCGATTGCCTTTCAACGAGTTTGTGACTCCACATACTCCTTCAGTTCCTCCCACCATGACATTCGAGGCTATGGAAGCCTTTCCATTTGACACGGCACCTACATCTTCGCGTCATTTTCATGCAAGTCCAATAATGATGAATTTATCTGGGAGTACAAGTACTCAGGATGGCGGAATGCGGGACAACGATGATATTCAACCAGAAGATGCTCAAAATCCGGCTGATGTGGGTCATTCGGATATATTGTCTTTGTATTTGTCATCGTTAGACCCGAAGAACAAATTTGGGAATTTTATCGATCGAAACGGCAAACCCTAGAAATTTTTTTTTTTTGATGAAGATGAAGAACGAATTACAGATTTTCGTTCAATCGCCAGAGCTTCGAATCCGATCTCGAGCGCTGTTAGTAAACCCGAACAGCACACTTCGCCAAATCAAATCCTCGCTGTTTCCCCAAATCGATCGCCCAGAAACCCTAGATTCGATTTACTTTTCATTTCAAGGGAAGGTGCTTCGCGATTCCGAGACGATCATCGATTCAAAGATTCTTCCTTTCTCGAGTTTGGATCTCCGAATTAGGGTTCTCGGTGGCGGCGGCGATGGAGGCGCGACTGGGGCAGAGTCTCGCGATTGCTACCTCAACATGTACGCAACGAAGAAGCCCGACAAGGTTGATCCGAACGAAACCAGGTTGTCGCGATGGACGACTTGTGCGCTGTCGTTCGAGCCGCTGAGGGCGCCGTGTGTGGTGGATTGGCTGGGGAATTTGTTCAACAAGGAGCCTCTAGTGGAGGCATTGTTGGGGAAGAAATTGCCCAAAGCGTTTGGGCACATTAAGGGCTTGAAGGACATGATTCCGATTCGCCTTTCGCCGATACCCGGTAAAGGCGACGACTTTATCAGTTTTGATACTAGATTTCAATGCCCAATTTCGGGTTTGGAGTTTAATGGGAAGTACAAGTTTTTTGCATTGAAGAGTTGTGGGCATGTGTTGAGTGCAAAGGCTTTGAAAGAAGTGAAGTCGTCGGAGTGTCTTGTTTGTCATCAAGAGTTTTGTGAATTGGATAAGATTGTGATCAATGGAGATGCCGATGAAGTTGCGGCATTGAGGGAACGAATGGGGGCGGAGAAGGCGAAAATGAGGGAGAAGAAGGAGAAGAAATCGAAGAACGGGGCGTCGAGGGTTGATGATGTTAAAGTTACTAGTTTTGAATCATCTAGACTTAGTGGTGCAAAGCATGGCATTGATGATAAAGCTGTTGAGAAAGCTTTGGTTAAAGAGGGCAAGGTAGGGGATGGGAAGAACTCTAGTGTGGATGCTGTGAAGGGTAGAGTTAATGGTTCCGCGAAACGGTTCAAAGCAACTGATGCAATTCCAGCTAATGCTACCAAGGAAGTTTATGCTTCTATCTTCACTTCATCAAGGAAGAAAGAGTTCAAAGAAACTTATAGTTGCAGATCTCTTCCACTTGGCAGGAATTGATTCCCGGTATTTGATTATATGATGGTTGTTTTGAAAGTTGAAACTTGTTATCTGAATTGATGGCATTGCCAATTGATTGTTGATCATTCTGGCTTGTATGTACTTGGGCTTGTGCTGTCATGGGCAGTTTTGACAGTTATTGAAACACAATCTTATCTCAACAAGAGTGGTTTTGTTGTTAGCATTTTAGT
Organism: Stephania cephalantha; assembly: GCA_039657325.1. NCBI lineage: Eukaryota > Viridiplantae > Streptophyta > Magnoliopsida > Ranunculales > Menispermaceae > Stephania > Stephania cephalantha. The sequence continues at coordinate 59,803,788 of CM077569.1, forward strand.
TGGTGTGCTTTAAGTACGAATGCCAATGATGATCAGCAAGGATTCAATTACATTTTCATCTTAAGTTGAATGTGGGAAGCCATTTGAAATATCAAACTTTATAATATGCATTATTTTGACCATAAAAACTTACTTTTGTGATATAGAAAATCACTTAACTTTTTAGGAAGTTTCATATTCAAGGCATAATAAATCCAATGTTCTTTAGTTGTAGACTTAAGTTGAAGACACAAAGATTAGCAATTAGTGTCTGGTAGAATTATCTCACTGCTTATAACCACTAGAAACCTTCAGTTTGATGATCAATTAAAGCATGAATTCTCAAATTCCTAAAAGGGCACAAGCTATGAAAACAAAACTCTGTCAGTATAAATCTCATAAAAGTTATCTATTTTACATTGGTCTTGAGTTTCCTAACATTCATGAAGGGAAGCAACAATACCTGACAAGAAAAGCATTTTCTACCACTGACTTCCTCAAGCGACACGGTTGTTGTCGTTGACTTGCACAAGTCAACGATGATTGAAGAGAAATAATCAAAGAAATGACTTTACACAAAGCTTGAAGCCACAAGTTGTGAGATGATCAAGGTCTTCTTAAGGACCTTCTTCCTTGAAAGGATCTTGTCCATTTTATTGTCTCATCCATTATACCTCCGTCGTAGTAGTTTACGGTTCTTCTTGTGCGTAGGCTTCTCTTTCTTTCATGGCTTATGGCATTTGTGTTTTTCCTCCTCGGTTCTACTTCCGCGTCTTTTACATAGCCTTGCTCTTGCTCCTCGCTTGTGCTATTCGATCTATCAGGTACAAAACTAAGCAATATCTTTGCAGCAATGCTTTCAGATGCTTCCTCCTCGTTCAGTTCATCTGTTGTCTTCTCAATTGTCTGACTGTCGTCACCCTTAGAACCTTGATCAGAAGATGGCGGAGAAGAGTTGGCGCCCACATCCAACAACTGAGCCGCTTCTTCGCGTTTGTACTGATCCCCTCCCTCAAACTGGCTCATCCGAGCTGATTCACCGTGATCAGCACCAAATGAGTCACTCTTGGAGGCTAAATTGCACTCGCCATCATCCTCATGAATTTTATCCTCCAAGAATGCTGTGCCGTTACTTCCGTTATTCGAGTAGTTTTGGTCTTCCTTTTCACTGTTCCCACTCTTTTTGAAGGTTTTAGTCCTCAAGAAAGAATTTTGACTTCTCGAGGTGTAGTTTGTTTGAGATGACACTGACTCTTTGATACAAGAATCGCTGAGTTTCAGTGAGTCGTATCGCCCGCATCCTGATAAACTTTGATGACAGGGAACAACATCAGAACAATGTGACTCTCTATTGCCTGAGATCTTCTGTTGATACTCCACTTCTGAAGGTGATTTTGCAGTAAAACAATTACTTTCCAGTGATTCGCACGCCCTTACTGTTGAACTGTCATTTCTTTTCACGAGCTCACGGTTCACCTTCAGTTCTTCAGTTTCCGGAGAAATTTTTGTTGGATGCGACCTCTGACCTTTCGATGTCAACTTATCCTGCAAATCCATCAAAAATCTAACATTACAATGTATCCACGAACCAAAAACATCTCTCATGAGAACAGCAACATCAAAAGAATGTAAACAAATACATTTCTCGATACGACATCCAAATGAAGCTTAAAAACTGGTGCAAAAGAGCCGTCAGCAAAATATGATGCAAAAGAGCTAGGATATTCAAGACACAAAGTAACAAAGTGAAAAAACATCGTTTTTGTTCATAATGTTGATTATTGATCCACTAGTGCACATTGGCTGGTGCAAGTGACAAAGTGTTTAGAAGACGAGCACATTGGCAATTAGGAATTAAAGAAGGATTCATCCAATCTGATTTAACCGCTACCCCGTGAACTATAAAGAAAAGAGATGAAGATCTAACCTGACTCGAACATAAATGAGAAGCATTTAATTTATCATAAACCGGAGTAGAAGCAACAGAAAGAAGATTATTGCAGGTGTTCTCCTCTGTATGATTCTTGGTAGCCTCGTGTGGATTTTTGTTAACTGTTTTCGATTTGCAGGCTAGAGCTTCAAAAATTTTAGTTTCTGAACTTGGTCCACGAGTTTGACAAATCCCTTGACTCGGCTCCGGATATGCACCCATAAGAACTATTTTGTCTGTGCCATTTAGACATGCACAACTCATTTTAGCATTGGACAGATCTTTTTCTACATGTAAATCTGAAGATTGCTTTTTAGTCTCTTTTTCTGAGCAGGACTTGGAATCAACTGCTTGATAGCAACTTGCTACATCCTGAGCTTCATTGTCATCCATATAATCTTCTGGAGGCCTTTCAAGATCAATTTCTCTCCTTGGTTTACTTGGGACTCTAGGCAATGCTTGGGCATCCAAATCGATCGTCCCAGTGGATTTCTTAGGACTTAAGGATGTAAATCCATTCACTGGGCAATATGGATGTTGTGAAAGTACACGTGATTCTACATGATTTTGAGCAACATGGGATCGCCTCAAAGGTTTTCCATCCGCAATGAAAGTATGAAGGTGGCAATTCCGATCTGAAAAGGTCTCGGAATCAAATGCCAAGACTTGTGCCTGAGAAGATATAGCCTTACTTATTTCTTGCATTGCTGATTTCTGTATATTGTAGAGATAGTGGAGCATCTTAACCTGAAGGAAACAAAAACCAAGATGGAATAATTTTTAGAACAGTTCCAAGACCAAGAATCTGCTAATGAAATTTGACGGATATTGGAAACAGGTTTAGCTGTACAATATCAGCACAGAGAAAATTAGATTCGTGCACCAATTCTTTATCTGTGCAAGATAATAGAATCTATGATTCGGGGATAAACTCCAAACCTGTTCCTTAAAAAGCTCTTCGTGTCGTAGCATTGTTTTACGAATTTGTTCCACGCTCTCCTTGGAAACACTCTGCAAAAATTCCTCAAAACGATAGCTGCTCATGCCTCCACTAGCGGTTTCCAAGCTGATTTCTGAGCTATTAAGAAAACCAGGGGGTAAGCTCACCGCCATCATATCTTCCCTCAATGTATCAAAAATGGTATGGCTAGGAGATTTGGATCACTTGCTACCTGACATTTTCAGTTTTCAATGAGAAAACATAAGAGAAGAGAGGAGATTGCCTAAGGCGTTAAAAAAATGCAAGATTATCATATAGCTCTACTCCAGAAATTCAAATGACCTGAAACATACTATCATGCATAAAAAAAAAAAAATTGACCTCACTATCGTGCAGTTTCATGAATTCAACTTTTTGATGCATGGACTGGAACTACAGGTTATGATCTTATAGATCAAGTATAATTCATGGAACAGAAAAAACCTATGCCACAAAATCACCAAGAAGTAAACACTAATCCTTTCAAAGTCACTCACTTATGTCACAACCAGTAGCTCGAATGAGAAGCAAAATCCAACCAAATCCAGCCGCATAACATAAAAGATTGAGTATTTTGAAAACAAGTTGACTTTTTCTTATCATTGTCAGAGTATCTAGAACCTTGCCCCAACTAATCCGAGGAGGGAAGGACGACAAGGGCTGAAGGGCGGCAACCTGTGGCCAAGAATTTTAAAGCTTTTCCATTCCCAAGGCTCAAACACAAGAACTCTAGTTAAGGGAGGAAGGACCCGCGCCATCCCACCACAACCCTCTTGGTTAAAACTAGTTCACATTCAACAGCTTATATAAAAGAAAAAAAAAAAAATAAAAGGTAAATATCAGGTACTGCAAACCCATCCATTCCTACAAAATGAAATTCACAGTGCCTATAATCTCATAAGAAATCATGGGTTTTCAACAAATTAAAAATACCCTTCTCTCTCTCTTCACGCCGAATTTCCAATTTTTCAGTTTTTTGGGAACACAAGGCAGCAGCAAAACAACATAGCCTCAATCCCAAATTAGTTGGAGTCGGAATCAAACTCTTCCATTCCATTGCGCTCAATTTCGGCAACGCAAAAGCACCCAATTTTAAGAACCACTTGTACCCAACTCAGACAATCAACCATAAACCACAAAATCCTCACTCATCAACCAAGTAACCAATCAATAGCATCAAAAACCCACTCAACTATTCAAAAAAAAAAAAAAAAAAAAGCTCAACCATTCAAATCAACAGTCAAAACCCACATCGAAAAACTAAATTGAAGCAAAAAAACACTAGATCAGTGTGATCAGAGAGCAAGAACATTGATTACCCAGATCTGGCGAGGTCCGATAGAGCGTACGGAGGCAACATTGGCGAGATTGGTGAGAAGGACGGTGGGGATTCGGTGGGTTGATATTTTATGATCCGAGAATTCGGAGACATGTTTGTGATGATGATGATGACGACGAAGAGATGGGGACGACAAACAACGATGCCCTAAATTGCATGAGAGAGAGAGAGAGAGAGAGATCTGATGAAGTTGTGGGGTTTGAGGTGGAAGGAGGAATGCCACGTGGGGGGATTTGGTTGAGGGGATCAAAGTCAGTGAGCTCATTGGTGGCAAGTAGTGTTCTTCTGCCCAAAGATTTGTTTTACAAGTTTCAAACGTGGTGGGCCATGCCCCCGTCTATCTACTACTACTAATTTGGATATTTTTTCCCACCCAATCCTCTCACTTCCCTAGCTAGTTTGCACAAATTGGATGAGAATGAGTAAATGTTAAATACTAGGATCACAACAGATAATTCACACGCGGTCCAAGATACATTGGCCCACGAGAATCGTTTAGGTGGCTTCGACTTGTGTGTTGTGCGTATCGGGATTTGCGTGTGCTTGCATCTTGAGGTGCACACCGATGACTCAAAGGCTTCACGTGATTTTTTCGTTGTTATTATAACACTTCTCTATAAAATAAGGGAGTTGTGGTAGGATGGCACGAGACCCTTATCCATTAACCAGATGTCTCGTCCTAGTCTCGACTCTTTAGTCATACAAATGAATTTATAACTCTTGATTAGAAGAATCGCTTTTTGTAGTTTTGTGTTCTTCGAGTTCTTAATCATATTGAAAATTCTTAATATTAATCAAAAGAAAAGTAATATAGTTTTATAATTAATGAAGAGAATGTCACCATGTATATCACCATATGCATCAAATCATAGGGAGTAAAAGATTTTATCCATTAAATAGATCGTAACTAATTTGAAATTGAACTATATTTATTGGTTGTTGTCGTAGTTGTTACTTGAAGTTTGTGTTATATGAATCTTTTCTTAAGCTCGGTATATACTCCCTCTTGTCATAAAAAAAAAATTATATGATGTTTTGGGCAAAACACAATTTTTTTAAGGAGTGCTGTAATTATATGTTGAGATATATATTCTCATGCAAAGAAAGAATGCTTTAATTAAGCTATTGAAGCCAAATTAGTATTAAATTCTTAAGGGTAGAATTGGTAAAAGTTTCATCGAAATTATAAAACGTCTTATACTTCATCTAGCAAAAAAACGGAGGGAGTAATATATTTAAGACTAAATATATTACTAAATAATTCGTCTTATAAAAGTTTCATCGAAATTATAAAAGTTTTAAATTCTTAAGGGTAGTCATTTATAAAAAAACGGAGGGAGTATTATTTAAGACTAAATATATTACTACCGGAGGGAGTATTATTTAAGACTAAAAAATATACTACCTTTTTCTAGCAAAAATTTATTAGTCAAAATTATAAGTTGTTTTCGGAATTGAGATTGTAGTTATTGGTTTTTTACCAATTATATCCTTATACAATTTAAATATTTATAATTATTTAATTCTTCAATTCATTTGATATCAAAGGGCGTACATGTAAATTACACTTGTAATTAAGGTTGTCTTAATTCTTGTGCCCTTACCTTAAACGACTTATATTTGTGATCGGATGGAGTATAAAACATCATATAATTATGACTAGGGGAGAGGATCTTAATGTATAGAATCTTATTATCATAATTACCTTTTTACCCGTAGTGTAAGAGACATATTTAATTATATTAATACACAATTAATTTGGACACATGCTCTATATACATGTTACCTTTATCCGCATATCGATTACTCCTTTCGGTAAAAAAAATATAAGTCTTTATAGTAAAAAATTATTGGTCAAAATTAAAAGTCATTTTTCGGAATTGGAGAGTGTATTTATTATTTTTTCTTACCAATTATACCCTTATACAATTCAAATATTTATGATTATTCAATTTTTCAATTCATTTAATGTCGAAAGGCGTATATGTAAATTACACTTGTAATTAAGGTTGTCTTAAATCTTGTGCCTTTGCTTTAAACGACTTCTATTTGTGGTCGGAGGGAGTATGTGTTACATTGCCCATTTCACATGCATACGGAGACTCAAACTCTCGACTTCCTAATGCAAGATTGAGGAGATTACATACTCTAACATTACAGCTCAATTAATTTTATACAATAAGGCTTCTAAAATAAAAATAAAAAACAAAAAACAACCTGTAAACTCGAACACCTGAATGAAAACAACCATCCTTTTTTCTTGTTATACATACATAATACAACGCTATGATATTATTATTTGTCGAAGACCTGATATTTATTATTTGAGTACGCATACACATTCACGAACAAATAGTACAATATTATTTAGAAGCTGCGATTGAAGAAGAAAACAAAGACGACTACATAACACAATACTTACAGATCAAGCAATATGCGCGTCTCGAAGCATCTACGTAACATACATTGTGGGAGATGCGCGTATATAACTATTACTAATTAATTTGGCCTGTCACGCATTTCCCATACGTACAAACATTGCCACCCTACATTTTTTTTTTTTTTTTTTTTTTTTTTTTTTCAGAAACCCCACATATATGTATAATACAATACAATGGTGTGTAATTGTCACAAAACTTTTATTTTTCAGAGAGAGACGGAGGGACATGGGAGGCTAAAGTGTGGTGCTGAATTTTGTATTGATAGAAGTACCTAATCCAACAAGTTGTCGTGGAGCTCCAAAGAGTATATTGTTGACACCCACTTTACTGTATACATTTCCTTTTTTTGGGGCTTTTGAGGCGTGAAACCTGTGCACAAAAAGCTCATATCGATACTGCAGTGCACACCACACTTAAAGCTGTCCTACCAAAAATGCAGTGTTGTGATTGTTGCCAAAAAAAAAAAAAAAAAAAAAAAAAAAAAAATTGCTTTCGTTGAGAGTCGAAAGCTCTTCGTGTCTAGCATCTCAAATAAACAATAAAATCATACACACTTCAATATAAGTCGAACCTAAAACTTTCCCGAGCCTTATCTTTTAGAAAAAAAATATTAAAATGATCCGCTTTGAGACACATCAAATGAATACCCGATTGACGATACTCATTTATTTATGCATCAACGTTTTTGTGCACACACAAATCGGCGTCTATCGAATGAATACCAACAACCGAGTGTTTATTATGGGTGTTCCAAAAAGGTCACCCTACCATCCTCGATCAAGAAAGAAACTCACGTCTCATCCATCCATTGCACTAGCTATAGATGATTTGACACTTGAGAGTTATTAATTACAATACTTACAAATAATTGAATAGTTTATATTTAAATTTGAACTTTCGAAATCCCGAGTGGCTTTACATTTAAACCTTAATCATACACTCATACTCTTTCCTAAATCAGGATTATCATTGGACATATTGCCATATAAAAATCTAAGCAATGATTTTTATCAGAATCCACATATTTTTCTAAAACGAATTGGCCAATGACAATGAAGTCCCAATCCCTAATTTGGGATGATGTCATTTAAAACTATTCGATAGTCTGAATAGAGAGATCAATTTAACGTTTTGGAGACACCAGCAAATACAACTACTTGTCGTTTATATGTCCATAACTAATATTTGTGTTATAAAAAAAAGGGAAATTAAGAAAACTCATTTTCTAATCCCATCATTGTCAAGTGAGACCAGATTAGAGTTTAATTAAAGTCATTAGACGTGCCCTCCAATAACTAAGGATGTTTTTGTTATTACGGACTACTACTTAGTACCTGTCTACAATTAATTAGTACTGTCAAAACAAACCAATGGATCTCAAGTCTTTGGAGTTGACATCTATTTATCAACCCTTCTTATATGAGAAGGAAACTATGTCTGAAGTTCAAAGTATCGTCAATGAAGAAAAATATCACTAGAGTTACTCAGGAGGCAGGACCTTATATGAGAACTTGCAAATGCTTTCAAGCCAGTAATTTATGTTGTTGCAGTACGAATTTGAAAGAATGACACCGAAGAAATCTTGGTGCCCGACTTGATGTGAGGAGTCCAGGTTATTAGATGTAACATCTATCCGTAACAAAAAATCATTGTACCTTATCTAAAAATTACCATGCACGTGCACACATCTCGTGGTGTACCACGCGACAACCGAGTTGGTCGGTACCCAATCTCGATGCCTAATCTTGACGCCCCAAGTATGTTACTCTACCAGCCAAAAGTTTTTAGTTTAAATGAGAAAAATAAGTGTGGTTTTTTTTTTTTTTTTTTTTTTTTTTTTTTATTGCAAAACTAGGCTATGTCGCCTATACAAATTAAAGACGCTATAGTTGGGAAGGTTTTTTTCCGCTCGTGGACACATGGATAGCGCCTTTTGAAAAGACGCTATCCATGTGTCGGTCTACGTGGACGAGTGTTTACAAGAAAAGCGCATTTTGGGAAGGCGCTATTCGTGTAAACGTCCACGTGGGATGACCACGTGGACATGGGCAGGCACAACACATGAGCTATTTGTGTGTACTTGCCACTTGCCACGTGGGCTCGGGGTACTTGCCATCGGTGTGATATTTGTCGTTCGAGGGACATAACAAAAAATATTGTTCGCCTCGCGCTACGTGCGTGACGTTTGCATGTGGTCCATGGTCTGTAGTGGATATGCATGGGTTGTCACCTCGAGATACGTGCATGACGTTTGCATGGATTGTCCACCTCGAGATACATGTCTGGCGTTTGCATTACTTATCCACCTCGAGTTACGTGCATGACATTTGCTTGGATTGTCCACCTCGAGATACGTGTCTGGCGTTTGCATTCTTATCCACCTCGAGTTACGTGCATGACGTTTGCATGGATTGTCCACCTCGAGATATGTGTCTGACGTTTGCATTACTTATCCACCTCGAGTTACGTGCATGACGTTTGTATGGTTTGCATGGAGTGCAACAGGTTGCATGTGGTGTCTACCTCGAAATATGTGCTTCACATTCGCATGGTTTGCATGGATTGCACGAGGTTGCATGAGTTGTCGACACCTTGAGATATGCGTGTGACATTTGAATGGTTTGCACGAAGATGCATGGCTCGCCTACCTCTACATACGTGCGTGGCGTTTCCATGTGTTGTTAACCAGGAGATACGTGTGTAACGTTTGCATTGGCTTTACCACCTCGAGACACGTGCGTGACGTTTGCATGAGTTGCACGAGGTTGCATGGGTCGCCCACCTCGACAGACGTGCCTAGCATTTGCATGAAATCTCAAACTCAGCTGCATGGGTTGTCCGCGTCGATATGCGTGCGTGTTGCTTACATTGGTTGTCTACCTTGAGATACACGAGTGCCGCGGGTCGTCCATCTTCATATGCACGTGTCGTTCATAAGGCCAAAAATTTTGTATAGATAACTCCTTTTCAAAAGAAGTCATTCATAGAGTGTATAATTTTGTATAGATAATTCTTTTCAAAATGAGCTATCAATACAAATGCCTTCCACCTCACCATGCATGCCACTTCATTCATCATCAATACCTCATTTTCAAAAGGAGTTATACCATAATTTTGAAATTTAAAAGTAAAGTTCCATATTTTGTGAAATAAAAATTATCTCCAACCCACTTTTTGAAAAAACCCTCTTATCTAAAAAAAAACAATCATTTGATTGAACTGGTGTTTTGGATCAACCCATGGATTTAAACAGCACAACATATATACACTGTTCATGAATCTGAAATGAACCTATAAAATATATCCAACCATGTGCCATGCCTGACCAATCAATAATTGAACTAAAGAAAACCTATTTACATCTCAACCAATCCAAAAAAAGAAACAAAAAAAAAAAGAGAGAGAGAGAGAAAAGATAGATTTTAACACACTAAAGACGAAAAAAAAAAAAGAAAAAAAGAAAAAGCGAGGGTAGAACAGACATTTCATTCGCTCATATAACCGTTACCATTGCCGGTCAAATACGGCCGACTATGGTCGGTGTCCGTTACAAAGACAACACATTTGACCTCCTTTCCCAAACTGCCCCCTCACTTTTTGCGTATTCCCATCGCATCTATTTGGTTGTCGTTCGATCATTGTTGCGATGATGTGAAACGAAAATCGGTAGAAACCGTGTTGTAATGGAAGCCATGGTCGTCTCTCTCTCTCTCTCTCTCTAGTTTCTCTCTCTAGTTCTTCATCACTCTCTCTCTAGTTTCTCTCTCTAACACCGTCTTTTGTGTAAGAAGAGTAATATAAAAAAAGCGAGTTTGGTTTCTTAAAACTATTTCGAAACCCTAGAAAACCTCATTCGCGCATCGTTGCTCATCGGCGACGAATTAGGGTTTGTCGGTTCGAGATCTGTTGATTCGGCGCGCGATTTCATCTGGGTCTCAGGTATCGTCTCCGGATCTGTGTTGTTTCTCTTCAATTTCGTCATTTTAGGGTTGCTAGGGTTTGGGATCTGATTATTAGGGTTTGTTGTGTTGTTGGGGGTTTGGCAGATCTGGTCGAAGGGGGATTGTTGAAATTAGGGTATGCTGTTGATTTTTATGTGTTGTTTGTGATTTGTTGTGGCGGGAGAAGAATTTCGTTGTATGATGAAAGGGGATTCGATTGAAATTAGGGATGTGTGGGATGACAATCTTGAATCAGAGTTTGAGCTGATTCGAGAGGTTGTCGATAAGTACCCGTACATCGCGATGGACACGGAGTTTCCGGGGATTGTTCTTCGCCCAGTTGGGAATTTCAAGAACAATTCTGATTTCAATTACAAGACTTTGAAGGCCAATGTTGATATGTTGAAGTTGATTCAATTAGGGCTCACTTTTTCTGACGAGGATGGAAATCTCCCGACTTGCGACACCGATAAGTATTGCGTTTGGCAGTTCAATTTCCGTGAGTTCAATGTGAATGACGATGTGTCTGCGCACGACTCGATTGAGTTGTTGCGCGAAAGCGGGATTGATTTTAAGAAAAACAGTGAGAAGGGCGTTGACTCGATAAGGTTCAGTGAGCTATTGATGTCGTCGGGGATTGTGTTGAATGAAGATGTGCATTGGGTGACATTTCATAGTGGGTATGATTTTGGGTACTTGCTCAAGCTCCTTACTTGCCAGCCCTTACCGGACGCTCAGGCTGGGTTCTTTGATCTTATCAAAATGTACTTCCCGACTGTTTACGATATCAAGCACTTGATGAAGTTCTGCAATAGCCTTCATGGCGGGTTGAACAAGCTTGCGGAGCTGTTGGATGTGGAGAGGGTTGGGATCTGTCATCAAGCTGGTTCGGATAGTTTGCTCACTTTATGTACATTCAGAAAGTTGAAAGAATCTTACTTTGGTGGTTCTACTGAGAAATACTCTGGTGTGCTGTATGGTCTCGGTGTTGAGAATGGACAAAATACTAATTGAATTAGAGAAAAAAAAGTTCTATATGAATAATTGAAATAAAAAAAATAGTTTGTTGGTACATCTTGTTAGGACCTTTTTTTATTTTTGTTTCGATTTGTACACTTCTCTGGTAAAATGCAGTCTGTTTAGTTATTTGCTTCCCTTTTGCGCAACATTTGTTTCTCCCCCCCCTTCAAAATGTATCAACTCCACTAGGTGCTGCAGAAGCGTGAGGTTGACGGACTTAACTCGTGAAATCTGTTAGATGTAGGATTTTTGCTCATATGCGTGTTTGCCAGTGCCTATTGCTTTGCAAGATATATTGAAGATGTAGGATTGGCAATGAATTCTTGTTGCAGCTATCTTATCATCCTGATGGAGTTTGTGGAGGTCTCTCTACTTATAGACTTACAGTTGGATTTGAATGAATTCGGAATGATGGGTGGAGAGTTGCTTCAGTTCTAGGCCGAGCACGTTGTTTTCTCTTTTAAGGTATGAATTTATGAGGTACGTGACTTCTGTTTATTTTGGGCTTCTTTAGAATTTTTCACTTATGGCTTTGTTTGGTGTATCTTTTGGTTACTGCATTACTGTTGAAGCCTGCCAGTGATGTGTAAATGTTGAGGGATGCATTTCAATGATGACACTGCTGAATGCCATCGCTAGTAAGATTCTGCTTTAATTAGCTCCTTGGTTTAGTCAAGGTGTGTGTTTGATATTTTATTGTCTCAAGGACCAATAAATTTTTATGGACTGTGTTATCCGTTTGTGCATATTGAAATTATTCCAGAAGTGAGACTCAATGCATGCATTTCTGTGGTATCCTTCTGGCTAGTGGATTTTGCAATGTGGATTTTTTTAATTTCTTAGTTATTGTATTTCTTATCAATTTTCATTTAATTTTCTTTTTATACTGGTTGAATTTGTCGATGGCACACTGGTAAGATAGTTTAGATTAGCATGAAAAACCTTGGCCAAAGTATTAGAAGTGCTAAATTAGGGTATTTGATTTTGATGTTCATAATGTGTGGTTTTCTCATACTAAAGTGGAGTGTGCATATGAACTTCTTGCATCTTGATTGTGTCTATAATCTTTTTTCTCTTATATGCTTCTTATCATACTTATTTTTTCTACTGGATGCTTGTGAGAAGAATAGATTACCATGACTTAGCTTTGTTCTTCGATTCCACATCTTATCGTGAAATTAATGGACTAACTTTACTTGGTGTCTGTAATCAAAGAAAATAGTGACTGGTGTACTGACCTCAGATATTGATTTTCATGTAAAATTATAGAAGATTTAGAGCCCTCTCTCTCCCTATTCTCCCCAATAGCAACATGTAGATATTGATAAGTATAAGAAGAAGAAAGAAAAGACTGATTATTGGATGTTGATCAGAACATATAAGTACCGAATCAAGGAAACTGATAATTTGGTCACATAGATCACTATTGACATTGTTATTCCCTGCATAGGCTCATTCCAATTGGAATAAATTTCTTCTTATTTTTTTTCGCCTCCCATTACTTGCATAATTGTTTTCTTCTTATTTTTTGGTACATGGTTAAGGCTACTCGTCATTATATACACTTTTTATTTTTCTGTGTGGTTAGTTAAATGCTAAGGATTGATGATGCACGTCAGATTATCAGGTTACGCAGGACCTGTAAAGTATCCTGAGAGTCTTGTGCTTTTTGTGTGAAATTTTAGAGCCTCTTATTTTAGGCATAAAATTCAATATTTAGGTTCTCTTTATCATGAATCTCCTGATTGCAGCCCTGCTCTCCTCTCATGACACGAGTAACTGCACTAGTTTGAACTGGTAGAATGGTATCACGGAAGCAGGAAGTGGGAAGCCATGAATATACTTTGAACACTAGCCATAATTGGGTAAGAGAAGTGATTTTGTCGATCATTATCTATGAACCCAAAGGTTTTGATTGAGTTCTTCAAGCCGCCAAGATTGTTACAGATGCTGCAACAGCCACTTATAGTTCAGGTATCAATAGATTATTGCAGGTCCAGACTCCAGAAGCATTATAAATGGAAGGCTCTACAGTGTTAAGTCTCTATAATATGCTTTTAAGATTCATTTTGCTTGCTTGGCATTGAGAAACCTTGGTTTTCCATCAGGAGTGGTGTTTAGGTGAGTTTAATCATTTTATGGTCTCTCTGGAGCCTGTATGTATTAAAAAAAAAGAGGGATAAAATACTGGGGAAAACTTGTAGCGCATGGTTCTTTACATAAAAAGTGCTTGGCCAGTGGTTAATGCAGTCTTAGCTGAGTGGGAAGGTTATCATTACTTGCAGAGATGAACTTGAATTGTTTTCATTGTTTCATTGTATTGAAAGCAGTATGTCATTTGAAGGGCAAACTAAGATGAAACCCTTTCATATTGGAAATTTTTGACCAAGCAAGTGCAGTGTTTTTCTTTGATCAAATCTTGGGAGGGCAAGCCCTGAAAACCAATGCATTATCAATCTATATGATGCTGAGCATCCCATAAAACGTCAGAATCAGCCAATCAGGTAATCTTCTTGTCTTCTTTTGAAGACATTGGGAATCAGGTACTTTGGGAAATCTTTAGCAACGCGTGCCTGTTCCTAATCTTTGTGCTTGCTTTATTTGCTTAGGTACTTTTAAAAAAAGGGGATCGATGAAGTGGAATCGTCATTCATATTATTATGACAAGTGATTTCGAGCTTATCTCTAATAAGTGATTTCAAAATGGCAAAGCGACTAATAACAAATTTTCAACATCACATGGTTAGGACATTGTGCGTTAGCATTGCCATTCTACTTTTTTCAAGACATTAATTGGCAAAGACAAGGTTGAGAGAAGTTGCGGGTTCGACTTATGTTAAGAGTCAAAGTTATCAATACTCTGGTGAATCACCACAGTACATACGTCAGATTGGATTTTTCATTTTATTTGTAGTGTAAGTTACACTCAATACATGAGCGATGAGACCGACCATCAGAAAACAAACAAATTCTGGGCTGCTATTTCTGTATTTTGGGCTTCACATAAGCGTAGTCGGTTAAGAATACATGATAGACATGAAATTACAAGCAAGAATACAAGCAAAGATCCAGAATGATGGCAACCGCAGCTGTTGGAGCAAAAAAGTTCCATCAGATAGTCATCAAAAGAAATAATTACTTTCGCCTTAGGACGATACATTCGCATCTGCTTGAATCTGAACTCTTATTTCATAATGAAATGAGGTTATGAACGTCTTAAAAATGCATATTAGGTGGCTTTGGAGCCTAAATATCTTAAAAACTGGCTAAAGAGATGAAAAGTTTTACAAATAATGACATGGTCTTTCCCATCTTAAACTCAAAGTGCCTCAATTTTTGGGAGAAATAAAAAACCTGCCGCAACGATAAAGACCTAATTAAGGGCAGCTGATATCTCAATGGCTCATGCTGACACCACAGACAACAATGCCACTCACGATAAGTAGAACGCACATAAATGCAAGAACAACTTACCTTTGATTCATGGTTTCCTGCGCTTAGATTTTATCTGCTTCAGTACATAAGCAATGACCTCCTTCAGTGTTGCTTTTCTTCCTTCTCTAAAATTCCAAAGTTCAAGTACTATGTACCTCCCGCTTGCATTGTACTCATTTATTTCCATCAAAGCCGTGACAACCGCGTCATATACCTCATCTCCAAATTCTTGTCTAAGTTCTTTTAGTTTTTCGTCTTCTGTATCTATTATTGCCTGAAGCAAAAAACAAATCATGAACAGTTAGCCTCCTCTGTGCATTGGAGTCGAATCCACATTCCATTACTATAGCTAATAAATATTATACAACAATAGTTAAAGTTAAGATCGCAGGACTGGAGGGACTCGAATTTTCAGCTGTGGTGACTGACATAGGGTTTAGCAAGAACGAGATGTTTTCCTCCCTATAATTAGTAGAATTAATCGGTTTATATTCAAGCTAGGTCACTCGCAAACCTCCAGTACATGACGCCCTCATTGTTTCTCCTCTATAGACCCAAGTCTATATAGGGATGGTGATAAAAGGACATTTGGATGGTAACCGATGATATAGAATAGACAATGAAAAAGAAACAAAAAAAACCATGGCCTCATGGTCTGTACAAGAAAAGCAATCTATATGGAAGCAACTGGCATTTTAACCGTTGTTCATGTTATCAATGAAAAAGAAAAGGACCAAACATGGGGGGAAAAGATTGGGAAACATACTTTTGGCGCACAGTTGCTAAGCAATTGTTAGAATGTGTTGGGTTTATGCATCAAGGTGCAACATACTCAAACAGCTGCGTAACAAATGCTTCTATCAATAGTATGCTACCCATCACTTCCAAACATCAAATGTAAAAGATGATATTGGCCAGAAAAATCATCTTGTGCACAAAACATTGTAAATGATAGAAGCAATATATCATTTGAATGAAGGACCAAATTAATAGATAGCTGTTGCAATCATCATTGCGACAGTAGTAGTTCACACCTGAGTCATAGGCCATATATGCAAGAAAACTCTATTGACATCAAGCTATATGTGTGGATGATTGCATAACAAAATAACCATTGCGGTAAAAGAAGAAAATCAAGGAATCATAAAAGATGAATCATTATTCTTACTTGGTGTTCCCCTTCTTTCAGACTGACAACTCTAAACGGGTACCATTTTGAATTCTTGACATGTTCTTGCCATAAGGAGCAAAGTTTGACGGATTTACTCACTGCTTCAGCGGGATACTTCTGCATGCACGCATTTAGGAATGGTTTTGACTCAAGCTCTCCCATTCTTTTAATTCCAATTAAAGTGCGGTTACCCAACATATCTCCCAAATTCTACAGATGAAATGAAAATCAATCAGTATTTAATAGTAAATTTGTGATCACTTACACATACTCAAGCTCTCAGTGTCTAATAACAAGAATCTGCATGTGCAATTGCAACAAATATGAATGTAAATCTCAGCATCCATCAGTAAGGAGTACAGAGGACTAATTTCACTCTCTGAATAATCAATGGGATGAGAACTAACAACTTGGAAACTAAAAGGTTTCTAACGGATTGTTCCTTGCTCCTCCTTCCAGAAGCCAATGCTGATCAGATGGCAGAAACCATTGGATACAATCTTTTACCTACCAAAGTACTCTAAAAGCACCATCTTTGAGCCCTCACATCTGTTCCTGGAATCGTAGTATAGAACTTAGCAACATGAAAAGAAAGGTCCTCAAGAGATTAAATATTGGGTACATATAGGATAGGAGTACCTTGATATAGGTTGTTCACCAAAATGCAGAATTGATTGACAATTAAGATGAATGCCAAATGCAAAATTATAATTTGAAAATTGATCGATAACTAAGGAAGGTTTCTATAGGGCATACAAAAACAGAAAAACTCACCTTAACACAACAAAAGCCTTCTCCCGACCATATAGGGAAGCTAAACAAATTAGCCTTGTACAAAAACCAAAAGTAAATGAAACAAAATTTCAATAACCAACGTGGACAGAGCCTGCTTCAAAAGTCAAAAGTCATTAATTTTAGTCTCACTCTAAATGGACAATCTACCTTTCATTTTTTTGGTAAGCACTGATGACAACATTTCAAGCGACTAGTTGAGTGGTGTGAGAGGCCTAGGTACCATTGAATCATAAAGAGAGAGCGAGAGACAAAATCAACAACTACAAAATGAAGTAAAGATGAAATTGATTTGCAGCTCACAGTCCTACCATGGTTCTCTCATTCATTAGAGAGAGCTGGAGTTGAACTAGTCCCATAAAAGGGAGTTTTTACCAAAATATAAAAAACCCTTAAAATTGAAGGAAGAATTTCACCACAAATACGCAGAATCAGTGTGCTCTACGAAGCAAACTCGCGCGTGGAGTTAAGAAATGCACATACAAATGATTTGTGAGGCTTTAACACTAAGCCAGGAAAATAACAGAAGGAATTGAGCAAATCATGACAGCATAAGAATTATAGGTAGAAGAAAAAAAAAAAAAAAAAAAAAAAAAAAAAAAAGAGAAACATCATCAGAAATAATTTCAACATCAAAAAGGGAAAGATAATGAGCATGGTGCCTTCGGTTTGATGACAAACAATGCAAATTAAGATTTTATAACTCTGAACACTAAGTAGATGAGATAACTAGATAAAGATGTTTAACTTTAACAACTTTACGAAAATAAAAGAAGAAAAAGACTCAAATTGTATCTTGAAGACAAAAAGCAACACGTCATCAATTCCAAAGAAAGTCCGGGGGTACTACAATGGAAAACAAGAAACAATCAGCAGAAACAATTTCACTGCCAAAGGGGAGATTATATAGGTTGATTTTTTTTTTCCTGATAGGAATGATATAGGTTGAGTGTGGCATTGATCTCATGAGGGAAAGCATTAGGTCTTTGGTTTGATAAAAAAAATATGGTCCCATGTAGTTTTGAATGCCAAATCAAGATGTTATATCTCCGATCACTATGTAGATGAGATATATATATATATATAAAGGATTAGAGAATCGTATCTTGGAGAACCACAAGCAACACCCATTAAGTCCAAGGAAATTTAGAGGTAAGACCAGGGAAAATACATACTTCAATTAAAACTTTCCGCGCTTCTTGTAGCTCATCGTTGCTCTCACGCTCTTTCACTAGAAGAGTTTGATTCAGGGAATGCATATCATTCATTTCTTCGACCTTTTCTTCCAAATCTTTCTCCATCTCTTTCATCTTCTGCTGCACCAAAGCATCATCATCCCCTCCCAGATGTGCCATTACCCTCATTCTCCCTTTTAACTCCTCAATTTCTAACTCTAGTGTTTGCTTCACAGTTAGTTGCTTCTCTAGTTCAAGTATCTTTCTCAAAGCATCTTCTCTTTCTCTCTGCAGCACAATGGAAAACAATAAGAATTTAAATCAGTTTTAGGGAGGGAAGAAGAGGAGATATCTCTTGACATGCAAAAGAACATCTTATGAAGGATTCTCGGCTACAAGTTGAGAACTATACCTTTTGCTCCCCAACTAGCCGTAACACATTCTCATCTGCCTTCTTCTGTTCCATTGATGCCAAGTGCAGCGACACATTTTTGACATCATTCTGCAGTGATTACATTTTTCTACAGTTATTTACATCTGTATCAAATTTCTTAAAAATCCTATGCAGCACTGATATCACTATACAATCTCTTTACTCATGTAAAGAATTAGATAATACTTTTCTTTCATTTAGCACATGCAGCAAACATAACCATCATTTATTATTGTTGTCTTTTCCTCCTTAATGGATAGAGTAGAATGTTTTCTAAAAAAGAAAAAAGAAAAATAGAACCAAGTGCTGGCCTATATATACTAAAAACCTAAATGAATTTACCCACCAGAATTCAAGGCCTTGACATCAACATCATATCATGAAATCTCTTTAAACCCCAGAATATATGATAATAAAGAACACAGAATAAATTACCTTCTCCTCCTCAAAGCCATTCATAGGGTGACATTTATCAAGTTTCTTCGATCGTTCCTCCACTTCTCTTCTCTGAGTGTCCAACTCACGCTTCAGACTATCATTCTCATTGAGAATTTTACGAGTGCGTTCCCTTGCAACGCGCTGCAAATTCCTCATCGCTGTCATGTATGTCAACAAGGACTTAGATGATAACAGAGGGAGTCCGAGCCTCATAGTATGAAAGTTCTGGTCTCTTTTCTTATCAAAAAAAAAAAAGATGATAACAGAGGAAGTTAAGGCTAGAGGGAAGTGAATAGCTACAATACCTTCATTGTAAGCTTGTTGTAGAAAGTCCTTCTCTTCCATTTTCCTATGTAAGGATATGGTTTGTTCATTGTACTTGGTTTCCCATTCACTCAGGTCTTCGTTTTTCACATCAAGTTCATTGGTTAGGTTTGCTACAATGTTTTGTGCTTCTTGTGTTGTTTCTTGAACTATTTCAGAGATGGTTTTTAAACATTTATTATTGCGAAGATAGTCTCCAATCGGGCCTTCTGACTTATAGTCATCTGCACGTGCAAACCATCCATAAGTACCCGGCCCAGAATTTTCTTTACGTTCACTCCAGTCCTTTTTTGCAAGGTGATCAGCTTCAAATGTTTTCTCAAATGCCAATGCATCCTTGAAACCAGTCCAATCTTTACAAAAGTTCACTACAGTATATAGTATGTGATTCTCTTCATCCCATTTACTCTGAGATTCCGCAAGTCGATATTTGGATAGATCCTTTTGCATCAAAGATGTGCTTTCATCTCTTGACTCAATGCCATGGTCAATAATAATGCCCGTCCATGGCCAGACAAACAAATCATCTTGCTGAGGGGGCTTAGGAATGGATTCTTTCTTGACTATTATCTCCTGAAAAGCTGGTTCACATGATAGGTCCACTTGCAAGTACTTTGCCAATGCACGGTGGTTTGCCTTTTGTCTGCCACTTCGGTTTGAAGAACCTTTGCCCACACCAGTGGCATGTTGAAGGAGATCCTTGTAAACGTAATCCTGTTTTTTCTTCCCCTGACAGAATGGGCATCTAAATACGGTGTCTGAAATCTTTACTTTGTATTTCCCAGCCCTCATTTGCTCATACGGTTTGTCTACATAGTAGTTGATTTCAGATTCACTTATCTCTGAATCGTCTTCCGAATCCATTGCGCAGATGAAACTTCAGAAAATCAATTCAGTGTATTGTCGAATTACCTGATAACAGTCATTATATTAAAAGGATAGAAATCAAGAAATTTAAATTATGAGATAATTAACTAGCAATATAAAATAGATCAGCTCTACCAAGGATTCGATGCTTCGTAAAAGAGATACTTCAAGTACACTTTTGAACTATATCCATTTAGAAACCTTAAACTTCAAATGGGTTGCCTGTCTAAATCAATACCGCTACTTAATAACAAAACAGCTAGTTATGATCTGGTGAACTAATACACCTACATGAGTAACCCTTAACCTTACCCCCGGAAGGAAAACCTGAAAACATTTCACATAACTTTAGATATCTGAAAACCTGAAGCAAATAATGCTTAACCACTACAAATATTCCCCAAATGTGTACTTAAGAATGTTTTCCAAATGCATGAACGGGAACTCAGTTTTTAAACCACTAATGTGAAGCAGAAAAGCTTCGCGACAGATGAAGCCGAGCCATATGTATATTTCCACTATCTAATAATCTCTAACCCTTCTAGGTCTTAAAGATGGAATGTTGATGCCATCCAGCATTGTCATCTTACATTCTTACTTATACTGCAAAGGGTGAACTGAGCTTCCATGTCAAGACATTCTCATACCATTGGCTAATTAGGTAATTAGGAAACACGAAAACCGCTAAGAGAGTGCGTCAAGCAGGACGCGCGCCGCGCGCCAATTATATGAGGAAAATGCAAACAGTAGACAAATATTCAGTACTAGCTCTCTGATTCAGTGCCTAACATCAGGGGATTCTCATTATTTAAACTCAAATCTACCTTTCCTAGGTCAAAATCAACCCTAGATTTACCTAAACATAGCTTCATTTCAAAGGTTCTGAAAAATCAAAATGAGATTTCACTTTCCTACTTTTCTGAACACTTTGCACCGATTCAACATCATCAATTAATCATCCACTTCATCAAATCCACAAAACCTACATTCAAACGAGCAATTTCAAAAAAAAATCCACACAACGAACCGAATTCAGTCAACATACTTGAACCATCAAAATCACACAAAAACGAGCAGCTAAGAAGTTGAATCCACTTAACTGAAACCAAAATGTCGACGATCTGTGGACTGTCAAAACCTGCACAGGCATGAATGAGGTCGTTCGTTAGCCAGAGAAACGAAGATTCCAGAACACAACGACGTGAGAGAGGATTGGATACCTTACCCTAGAACAACCTGAACTTCGTTCGCGCGAGAAATCAAGCAAAACCGCTCACAGAGCGAACAAAATTGAAACACAGAGATTGCGTTGATACCGATGAGGCGATGGTGCATGGGAGAGAGTTCCCAATTGTAGTGAAAATCTGAAGAATCTGAAGAAATGAAATACTGAGTGTCTCAGACAGAGTGAGAGAATGGGAGCTGACCTAAAAGCACGACTTCACTTTATGTGAACGGTGGGATTTGAATCAGTGAAGGATCGATTGCGTCCAACGGCGGAGATACGCGCGCGAACATAAGTTACGTAACTAATCGAACTACAATAACAAAAGCAACGGCCGGGTCCATTTGTCAGTTGGATAGGTGCATTGAGATGCGCGTCTAGAGAAATTTAAAGGCCGCGATCGGTTAGATTCACATTTACTAGATCATACTGTAGGCTCAGAACTTCAGACGTACTTTGTGTCGGCCATTGACAGTCATGTCATTACCAATTTTGAGCCTGGCTTTGCATGACATCGTTTGTTGCCTGGTTGGTTTGTTTATGCGGTTAAGTATTAAGAGAATTGACTAGTGACTAAAACTGTATGACACATCACGCTTTATATTCTTCATTTTGATATTATCACGAGATCGTAATGCAATCAATTTGAGTGTACTTCATGATAATTTTAACGCAAGATAGAATCGATGATAATTTTAACGCAAGATAGAATCGAATTTGAGACTGTGCATCAAACTCACGTAATCTTAAGCTTGCTCTAACCGTCGTGCCTACCCATCTGGCTTCACATCACGGTGTCTATTGAACGGACTTCAGTTCACTAAAAGACATCCTCGAGAGAATCATTTCTAAAGATGAGAGACTGGGACACCCGTGACGAGAATAGTAGAGTCCAGACAAGTGCATGGAAAATGACAAGTCAACAGAACAAAAATAGAACAAATTAAAAAAAAAAAAAAAAAAAAAAAAAAAAAAGGAAGAGCCAAGGGGGGTATTGGAAGTTGGAGCCTTGACAACGTATTCACAATTTTCAGCCAATGTTTTCATTGTTGTGTGTTGCTTAAAAGTTCAAAAGTTGTGAGATTTTAATTCTTCAAGGCCCCGTTTGGTTGGAGTTATATGTAAGATATAAAGCTGACTTACCTAAGGCATGGCTTAGAGGTGTTTTATTTAAAGGCGTTTGGTTCAATTACCCACTTCTTAATATTATAATATTTAAAGAACAAAAAATTGATAAAAAGTCTTAAATACTCTCCAACACCTGCTCTTGAACTCCAATGATTCTTGACAATGGCTGCCAATTACAAGGTGAACTTAGTGATGGGGGTTAGTGTTGGGAGTAGTAGGAGAACTGTGAGGTTTGGTTTTTGGCCATTGATTAATTCCACTTCTAATGATGGGATCGGTTGCTCCATTTATGCAATTCACACCCAATCGCTCGCTCGCTAACAAATCATCATCATCATCACTTGTTCTTCTTCTTCTCTTTGTTTCAATCAAAGCTCAGAATTGGCTAACCTCGAAAAGATTGCTCCGAATCTAGAATCTTCGAGCATTAAGGTTGTGAAAGCCCTGTATGAGGCATTGAGAGGCGACGACATAGACTCGGTGCAGCGCCTACTTGCACTAGACCTTGAGTGGTGGTTCCACGGCCCCGCCTACCCACCAGCATTTAATGCGATTGCTGACCGGCCACCAGCCCTCCATCGCCTTCAACCCCACACCTCCATCAACACCATTGGCAGCACCGTACTCGCCGAGGGGTGCGACCCCGACTTCTCCGTCACCTAGGTCCACGCCAAATAAATGGATCATCTCAATAACCCCATATCACTCCACCCGACTACACATTTGCTGGTGTAGACAGGGTTAGTGAAGAAGATGAGTGCGAGGAGATGATTGAGAAATATTACATTTAATGAGATGTAGGATGAACTTTTCACCAACAAGATACATCAGGCCTATCTTTAGATAAGCCTGAGTTTGAAGTCTTTGGTAAGACCGTGTATTACTTGACACTCAGAACCAAATGTCAGTCTTACAACTAATATAAGCTAGCACTTGAACCAAACAGGCCCTAAGCGTTAAACGTGTCCCAATTTCCAGTTTAAAGAACTTCCGAGATAGAGAAGGTAACAAAACAATATCAATCATGATCACTTTCACAAATTGGATGTCTGTTAACTGTCAAGGGGGAAGAGAGAAGGGAGAAGATGGAACTCTTTCGATTGAATCTCGGACGGCGGGATGGAATAAAACAACAATCATGTTGGCCTAAAACTCTTTGTTTTCAAACTGTGGAGAGAACTTCAGCATAGCCTACCAGTGGCCTAAGCTTTCACCATAATTAGACATTTGAAGGAACAGAGAGGGTTTGTGTTTCGTTCGGCGTCAAAAGAACTTGAACAACAATTTTCCTTTTCACATACAGGAAACTACCCCAACCTAGCTTCTCTCCGCAGAACCTGAATCACAGCAATTATAGAACTCAGATGCATGCAGTAAAAAATCTCGACTTAAGAAAGTGGCTAACTTTGCACAAAATATAGCTTCAAGAGTACTATTCGAAGGAATAATTGCATAAACCGGCATTCCTCCAACCGCAATAAAATACATGAAGCAGCATTGCATTAAGAGAATGCAGATTGAGTCCAACAAAGTCGCCTACTTTATATGGAACTGGTTCAACTTCCAAAATTCAGGTGAATAATATCTCAACAAGTCAACAAAAAGTTAACTGTAAAAGGCGCAAAAGTTTTAAAATAAGGGCCTGGAAGAAACAAACACATGTATATACTAGAGTCCAGCAATAGACTGCAAAGGACAATACATTGTGCATGTGAGTTCAAAAATAAATCAAACTCTTTCTATTAAGGGTGCTAGAGCAATCAACAGCATACCGTGAATAGCATTTGATTGTGGGAAAAAGAAGACACCATTTTATTCATCGATAATAAAGACTGCAAAGTCTGTTCTTATACAACAACAACAACAACAACATAGCCTCAGTCCCAAATTAACTGGGGTCGGCTACATGGATCAAACTTTTCCAATGTGCTCGATTAAGTGCAATTGATGGTGAGCTTTGCAAAGTCTGTTCTTATGCTCAATAGAAAAGGTGCAGTCAGAATAATTTAATGTCAATTATTTGTTTCCCAATTCATAGCGTTTTGGCTTAAGTTTCAATTGTGATACCAGATTTCGGTTGAAAAAGTCTTAAAAGATGTATTTTCAGTACCAAATCATTAATGGCATGACAAGGGGATTCAAGAGAAGAGAAGATTGAATGACAAACATTTTAACCACGACCGTGTGCATCTGCCAAAATAGCAGGACGACACAATTACTCACTTTCTTTGTGTAGGTTCTCTCAACTACAGTGATCAGACAACTAGTGATATAGGGCTACGACATAAAATTCACATACTCTTGATTTCCTTGATAAGATAATTATACTCAACAGTGATCAAGGCAAAGGTCAAGATTGAACAAATATCTATAGAGAAGAATAATACATAACACACACCAAAAAAAGAAGGAAAAAGAATAGACCTCTTCAGCAAACTTTATCAAAATTGTGGTCCGAGGTCGCTGTTGGCCTTCCACCGGTACAAAGTGTGCAGTTACCACAGCCGGAAAGCCTGCGTTATCCAATACACCCTACATGGGAAGCAGATTTCAGATAACATAGCAGGATTATTGGTACGACCTGTGAAGAAAAGTGTTGTATAGAGTATATAACTCACCCTTACAATCCCAGCAACAAATGCACCACAATTAAATGTTCCCATGTCTTTCGGAATGGAGATAAACCTACGGAAAAAAAAAAAGTTGCGCTCTTGTCAGCTAAATTCAACATTGGGTACCTTCTTCTTGATCATGTTGATCCAAACATACTACCTATTCACAAGGGGCTCCTTCTCACTGATCATGTATTCATCCTCATGTTCAGTGCCCTTTTCAAGTGAGTCAGCGACCTACGATTACATCAGAAAGACCATGAATGTAGATGACCACACAACTAAATTTCAACAAAATGAAGCAAACAAGAAAAAACAAAAAAGAGGAGCAAATTATAGGTTTGCAGCAATGAAACTGAACCTATAAGTTATGGAAAATGATTTTTTGACATTCTTTTGTTACATACATTTGCTACACAATATTGTAGATTCCCTTAAAATTTGTGGGGTCCACACACCTCAATCAAATCTACACCATTGTGTAGCAAATGTATGTATCCTAGAATGTTAGATTATCATCTTCCATAAGTTATAACACTTCTGTTTTTAGCTTAATCACTGTAAAAGCTAATTCTACTAGCCAATCTCCCCCCATTCATGTCACTTTTCACATGCAATTAGCTATCAGTGGAAAAAGCAGACTGAAAAGCGTGCATAATGAAACAAATCAAGCTCCAAGGCCAATCTTTTAGTAAATCTCCTTAGCAGCAGTGTTGACTTTGACTCGTTGCTAGATAAATCATATTCTTTACAGAGTGACGATTCCCTATTTGGCATTGTGATACGGCACAATGAATGAATATTGCATATATGTTGATGGTTTAAAAAACTAAAGAGGAAAAATGAAACATGAATGTCAGCGGTTTGATAAAAACTTGAAGTGGAAGCATGAGGAAAAGGAAAATGACTGAGCTACACCCCTACATTGTTGGATCTTGGATGTCTTTTTGACTCTTGTTGTTACCGCTGATTGAAGAGTTATGATTAAATCTACCAAAAGGGGGAAGTAGGGAGGGGATGTTTCAGTACCTCGTACTTGACTCATTAATTTGTAGCCCCACATTTATTGCATGAACACTTTCTCACACCAAAGCATCAAATAGGAAGCACCAGGTTCTCTTTTAGTCTCTAAACTATGACAATACCCAACTAAGTTATTAATAAAACAAAACAGTATCTACTTCATCCTTCACTATCAAGTATTCTTAATTTCTACACAACACAGAAAAAGAGTGAGAGATGTGAACATCCTTGCAGCATTGCCAGCAAGAATCATAATCCAGGTAGGTCACAGTTACTCCAAAAGTACTATATTTGTACTCAAAAGCTTCTTTAAATGTCTTACTTCACAAATAAAATTTCTAATAAAAGTGCGTTAAAAGATTATGCCACTTCACTATGTGAAACAACTAGCTACCAAGATTAATCATAAAAGAGGTTGGACCAACCTTTCCAAATAAAACCTTCCATACAGTGCTGTGTACAAAGGACAAAATTCCTAGTAATCGTGTCTCCCTTCTGTTTCCCTGTGAAATAATAATCAGATATCAACACATCATTAAGGTCTTGAGTAAAAGCACAACAACTGTTTACCATTCCGAGTTTTCTTTATCAGAAACCACATTAACAAAAAGGACAAGGCATGGGTAAGAAGTTATGCCAACAAAATCAAATTCTTATGGTGTAGACTTCTACTGTTCTACTTCCACACCATGACATGCAGAACCAGTGGTGGAAAAGTAATATGTTTTCCTCTACTCTATAATGCTTGTTAGCTTTCTCGAATAAATGAAGTGGGTGGAGTATTTGGAACAACAACTGGTATATTTATTACGTTAGCTAAAGCTTCCATTTGTTGTTCTTCATGCTTAACTACTAACTAATATAACGAATGATTATTCCTTTGGAACAACAACTGGTATAAACTTCAATAAGTTCAGACATGATCAGTGGTAATATTAAGGACTAAGGAGAAAGCCAGGCGTTTCAAATATTCAATGGTAAAAGCAACAAAGCATAGCCTTAGTGCAGGTGGCTCATGCACACCAAATCCACCATTTACCTATCCAAGAAACAAACTGACACACTGCCACTTGAAATAACATTCAAGTACATAAACTAGCAAGTACTTCGTTTCAAATCTTTCTAGAAACTCCTAATACCATCATATGTGAGTAATATGAAATTCATCGCGAGCACTGGAAGAATCATCATACCTTCTCCCTATGACATAGAAGCTCAAGAACTCTGGCTCCAACAGCATAGCCAGCATCCTCTAGCCTACCAGTTATGCAAAAATTAACACGAAAAGCAAAGCAGTTAGCTAAAAGAATTGCAACAATTGAGCAACATTAATTTCAGAATTTAAGATCTTAAAAAGCCTCAATCTCAAATAAATCGAGGCCGGCTACATGATCAAATTCTGTCACTCCGCTCGATTTAATGCAGTTGAGCATCTATATGGTGGGATTAAAAACAATGACAATGACATTCTTCTATGGAAGGGCTTTTTTTATGCAGGAGTCGGGCATCTGTAGGTTGCTTCATTCCCAACCTTGAATTCTCTAGTTCTAGCGTCAAATTCTATGAGCGAGCGTCAACATTAGAATGCCCAATCCCTAAGTCAATCCTAGACATCTCAATTGCTAGGAACTCAAAATTTTCACGAACAAGGGATGCATCAGTGCATTTATTACCATGTGCAATACCATTAGCTATGGTTGCGGATAAATTAGATTCTTCTAACAAATAGGCAAAACTAATAACAAAAGTAAGGTGTTCTCCGAATCGGCGCACCCTAACGATATCCAGAGTTTATGCCCTAGCAACAAATGCAAGACATTCTCAATAGGCGCGATTTCGCCATCTACCATTCCTAAGATTCACAAGAACCTCAGACCACTTTTAGGAATTGCAATGCAACAAGACTTCAAAATTACAAGTTAAGCAAAGAGAACGTCGAACCTGCGCTCTAATTCGGAAATGTTATCCACTTGAGTCTGATTGTACTGCACGAGCTCCGAAAACAAGAACGCGAATGCGCTCAGACTCACCTGCAACAGATCATCAATTAGAACCAATTGGACCAGATCAAGCTGAAAACAAACCTAAAACAGTGAAATCTGGAAAGATCAGCGAAGAATTGGCAATATAAGTTCCAAAATGGAGACCGATCTGATTGAAATCGAAAGAAATTGAAAGAAAAGACGGAGATCGCGAGAGAGAGGGAGAGACGGACCTCTTGTTTGCCCTTGCTGAGAGGCTTCTCGAGCACGTTCGTGTACTGCTTCAGCTTCCCCACTCCGATCATCGTATCTGCTCTCTCTCTCTCTCTCTCTCTCGCGCGCGCGCGCTCTTTTCGCGATTAAGGGTTTTCGCGCAAATCTTCAAATCTTTTCTTCGTGAAGAGGCGCAGAGAATCCCAAAAATTGTTTCTCCGTTTGTTGTAGTAGTTGCCCACACAGTTCACTCTAGAAGACACAAACTGGCTCGTGAGCCGCACGTGCCTCCCAATGATCCCACATCTCACTATTTTTATTTTTTTATTTTAGGATTATCGGATGAATGTATTTTTATTAGAGCAATTGATTTTATATATATCTCATCTTGTATCGAGTCATTGATTATTAATAAAGTTTTTATTTTACTTAAAAAAATTTGAAGCGTATCTCTTATAAGGTAAAATATTTATAATTAACACGCAATAAATGGATCGTGTCACGAGTTGACGCGTTAATCCGCGACACGACCCATTAATATTTATGACTATATGACATTATGTTTACTAATACCACTAGTCTAATTAGGGGTAATATGTAACAATTTATATAAAAGTAAATATTTAAAACTTTAGTCTCTCAAGTTAGCTTAATATAGTTTACCGCTAGACTATAAAATATTTGTAAGTAATGTATGTTAAATTTGTTAAATGAGTAGTGTTGGTAAAATAAATATGTTGTCTAAATTAAATGGGTCAAATGGGTCATATTGAAATAGTATTAATTCGACATATTTAACTACTTATGGTGTTAGCCCTTAAGTCAAAAAAAGGGGTCGTGTTCGTGTTCACCTTAATTGTGTTATATGAGGGTTAACCCGACACAAACATGCACGACCTGCCAACTTATTTTGCCACCCCTAAGTCATAGTCTTAAAAGTGAAACATGTTAAGAGCACAACAATAATAATAATTACAAGACTTCAATCTCAAATTAGTTGATGAGGTTAGCTGCATAGATAGTGTTATTTTCACTTGGCTAGTTTGATTAAGTTGGGATGAAAAGCACAAAAAAACAAAGGATAAAAAATACAAATTGTTGACTTTCAGCTCGTCATTGATCGATCCTGCACATGTCCAAACATTGATGAACTGAAACAAACATACAAAAACTTTTAACAGGTTCACATGATAAAACAAGATTCTGCGTGGAAATCACAAGGAAAGAGAAGAGAAGAGACCCCAATCATGCCCTTGTGAGGATGAGATTCCATGCCACCTCATACAAGTTCTTTAACAATCAATCACAAATCTACACTATTTTGCAAAGTGAGTATAGTTTAAGTTAGTATCTTTTGCAAAATCAATTAAATTAACCATCATTATAGTAGTTAAGCAACAAAAATACTTCACTAAAACTTAATTCAGTCTCATGCATGTTTCCAAGGGAAGAGAAAAAGTTTCAACATTTTCATGTTGTGGCGTTTGTATCTATCAAAATCATTGTCTTGGTGCAGCGATTAAATCTATTAGTCGTTCAGTTGTGTTTAATCTCGAATAATATTTTTAATATGATAGGACGTGTCTCCTGTAAAATAATCAAGTGTAATCTTAAACACTATATAGTTTCAAATAAACCAGCTAAGGCACGCCTTTCAATCATTTATTTTCTTTATGGGGACAAGATTCAATCTTCCAAATTAAATAGCTTCTCTCTCACTCTCGTTATTTAAAACCAATTATTGAAAGAAAGGTGGCCCTGACCATTAATTTAATTAGTACCACTACATTAAAACCATATATAACACCTTTCAAGATCCCCATTCAATTAGCTCTTCCATCACCACCCAAGCCACTCTCAACATTCAACAACAACAACTAGTCTAATGCAATTGTAGCCACAACTAGCTAGTCCAATTTCCTTGTCCAAATTAAGTCTCAACTCATAACAACTCTCATTCCCTTAATAGATCTGAACACCCTTCACAACACAAACAAGGCACCTTAATTTGTTAGCTATTAGACATCCAAAATGGTGGATGCCACGGAAGACGCCGCGTCGGCTCCTTCAACTCCAGCCACGCCGGGCACTCCCGGAGCACCTCTCTTTGGTGCCTTCAGAACTGAGAGAAACAGCAATGTGAGAAGAGGAGTGTCTCTTTTAAAGAACTGTAGGTGCTTCAGCAACGTTGATGCTACATGGGCCTCAGAGGAAGGCAACATGGGCCCTTTTGCTTGTGCAATGCCTTCACCACCACCAGTCTCACTTGCAAGAAAGGTATACAAAAAAAAAAAACAAACAAACAAACATGATCTAAAAAATCAAGCCCAAAAAATGTTCAATTAATATTCTAGCTAGCTAGTCTAACATGAGAAAATTGTGTATATTAGGTGGGAGCAGAGTTTGTAGGAACTTTGATTCTTATATTTGCTGGCACAGCAACTGCCATTGTGAATCAAAAAACACAAGGCACTGAGACACTACTTGGTTTAGCTGCCTCAACAGGACTTGCTGTGATGATTGTGATCCTCTCAACTGGTCACATTTCAGGAGCCCATCTCAACCCCTCTGTCACCATTGCCTTTGCAGCCTTGAGACACTTCCCTTGGAAACAAGTGAGTACTTTTTTTTTTTTTTTTTTTTTTTTTTTTTTTTTTTTTCAAAGTTACTAATTAAATCAAGTCGAATAAAAGAGCTTGATCCATGTAGTTGACTCTAACTAATTGAGGATTGAGGCTTGTTACTCAGCTCAATTAATCTCGTAAAAATTAATTGGGGGATACTAATTAAGAAAATATAACATACTACTACGAGCTGAATGAACCTGCAATGTATGCTAGGGTACCGAGGCTTGTACATGACCTCCTAAACCTTATTTTTTAGCAAGTGATGTCTCTTCTATCTCACCAGAGATGCTTTGGCTTTAATTTTTGCATTTGATTGATTAACTATGTGGATTGATGAATGAATAGTGTATGTACAGGTGCCCACGTACATTGGAGCACAAGTGATGGCATCTCTATGTGCTGCGTTTGCACTGAAGGGCGTGTTTCACCCGTTCATGAGTGGGGGCGTGACAGTGCCTTCTGTGAGTAATGGTCAAGCGTTCGCTATGGAGTTCATCATCTCATTCAATCTGATGTTCGTGGTCACTGCAGTGGCCACCGACACTAGAGCTGTAAGTTACTATACTGATTATTACTGACTATATGATCAGAAACTGTTCTCTAATTTAATTTAATTAACTGTGTCACGCCAATATATAATGCGTTATGAAGTCAACTTATTTCTTGGACTCATGTTGATTATTGGACTTGTAGATGAGAACAAAAATGTGTTAATTATTAATGTCATGCTTGTTCGTTGGGGCTTGGGAAAGTGAGATCTGGTTTGGGTGTTTACGTGGGTCTCGGTTGGTGCAGGTGGGTGAGCTCGCGGGGATTGCGGTTGGAGCCACTGTCATGCTCAACATCCTCATAGCCGGGTATTTTTTTTTAGTACCCCTATGTTTGTTTGAATTTTTTTTGGGCAGTGCTACACATATATCGTATGTCATCACACATCGCGTTCTGACAGTCGTGTGTTGCACTTCGAGATTTGCCTGCATCGCATCACACACAAAATGAGTTGCATGGCCGTCAGAACGCTGATGTGTGCGGCGTTCGATGTACAATGGTGATGTTCGCCAAATTTTTTTTTTATATAAAAACGAGACTTTATTTTATTAACAGCGAAATAATATTATTGTCTCTCACTACTTATATAGTAAAAATTTTGCTCCCTATTTTTTTTTTTTTTGTACATATTTCCTTCGGTCAAAAATATAAATCTTTATAACAAAAACTTTTATGGTCAAAATAATAAGTCGTTTTAAAATTCGAGAGTGTATTTATTATTTTTTTTACCAATTATACCTTTATACAATTCAAAAAATTATGATTCTTCAATTCATTTAAAGTCAAATGGCGTATATGTAAATTACGTTTGTAATTAATTTTGTCTTAATTCTTGTGTCTTTACTTTAAACGACTTATATTTGGGATCGGTGGGAGTATATAATTGTGGATGTCGAGGTTACTATCCTCACTAGTCCCACGAGACCCTGGTGCTTATCGATCAGGAGACGGTCTTAGTGGTCCAAACGAACTTGCCACACCGAAGAATAATCGAATCGGGATCGTGTGCTTAAATCGCCCTCTAATTTGATTTTATAATTATGACAACTGCTAATGACCACCTTGGTGTACAAGCACATTGTATGACATTTACAATTGATGGTGATTGTTGGTTGTGGTGAATTATTTGAAGGCCAACGACAGGAGGTTCGATGAACCCAGTGAGAACGCTAGGCCCAGCCGTGGCAGCGAACAACTACAGAGGAATATGGGTGTACCTAACAGCGCCCGTGCTGGGCGCGCTGTGCGGGGCCGGTGCTTACACGCTCGTCAAACTCCCAGAAGACCACGTCGACGCCCAAGAAAAGCCGACAACGACACGAAGCCTCAGAAGGTGAGGCATCTGAGGCAGTCACCAAAAAAATGTACTTAATTAACTGGCCAAGTTTTACTTTAATTACTTTCTATGTTCCTAACTACATTATAAATAGAACAAATAAACGTTGGATCCGAGAATTCCGCGACTTGAGATTTTAAAATTGTTTTGTTAACTTGCATGCTTTGCATTATTAACAATCGGTTGATTCAAATGATAAGAGACTGGATCGATTCGTGAATAAAAAAATTGGATTAATTTGGGAGGTTTGTCTCTCTGTATGGAGCCTGAACAATGCTCGAGTTAAGATTAGGCGATGCGGTGCGGGAAACCAAAAGAAAAACTTTTGTTTTGCACAATTATATTACCGACATAATTATTGGAGTTTATTAATAAATTTGCGTAAAACATTTTGCTTGCTAACAAGATTCAAAATTGTAATCTTGCTTAGGGGGCTCGAGATCGACTTTGCCGCTTGGGCTAACTGGTTGATGGTTATCTCGAATTTCAATGTATGTTATGTACATGTATATGATCTCATGACTATGTAACTCGGCCATATATATGTTTGGCATTTTTCCACGAATTTAGTTAGTAGTCACTGGCCACGATGTTGATGTACCCAAAAAAAAAAAAAAGAAAAGAAAGGAAAATGTTGATTTTTATTTTAAAAGTGAGGTTTGATGTGTAAGTTTATGGTTTATATAGAAGCCTATAATTCATCAAAATATATATATATATATATAGAAGCCTATAGTACACGAGATATATAGTTAGGGAAGTGATGTGTAAGTTTATGCATAAAATATATGTATAAACAGTATGTCACCCAATTTTTATGGATGGAAAACACTAGTCGTTCGTATAAGATTCTCCTTTTTAACTTGAACCTAATCACCAAATTTGGAGGCCACTCATCTTATAACTTATTTGGACCTATATGGGCCCAATAGCCTACCTAAATGACTTTTTTAATACAATAGTATTTAGGATTACCTTTGACTATTTCGTAGGCTACACACCCTATCATACTAGAGATGCGCTTACAACAATTATTAAAAGAATCGAACCTGAGACTTAATGAGTGCCAAATAAACCACTAGTAGGTCCTAACTACCCCACCAATTAAGGTTGACAACCTTAATCAACGAATCTTGCTCGGGCGCATATTTGACTCTCGAGAACAAGAGTTTGATCCAAACCAACACGTAATTCTCGACACATATTGTTTAGAAAAGACAACTAAATCTATATTTTAACAAAGTAAAAAAGTGACAACAACGTATCACTAACAAAAGTCTTAATTTTAAATTAATTATAATCGTCTACATGGATCAAATTCTTTTACTTTTCTTACTTAATTTACTTGATATCATTTCATTCAAAAGTTGGGAAAAATTCCTTAATCAATGCGTTACGAATTGTGATCTCAAGCCTCTTACTATATTACAAACAATTTTTTCAAGTTTTATTTTTAATTTTTCCAACCGAGGCATTACTACCTTAATCAGAACCGGAGCAGCGAAAACCAATTCCAGAACGGGTCATAGCCGAAACCGGAACGGCCAATAACAAACACGAATTAGTTACCGAGACGTCCCGCTCTAGTTCTGGTACTCCGTAATGTCGCATAAACTAGTTCCCGTATTGGATCATGGAATCCTCGTCACGCACGCATAAGCGCGCGCACGAAGACGACGACGAGTCAGCGACTCCCCTGTTGTCTTCAACACCTTCAACAACAACAACAACAACGTTTTCATCAACTCCTCACAAACCCTAGTTTCGATCGATCAACAAAACAGGTATTCGATTCGCTTATTTAGTTATTTATTATTGGTCTGCTCGGATCGGCCAGATCTGAGGGGATCCAATTCCCATGGCGATTAGGTCAGATTTGCTCTGGTTTTTAGCATTGCAAGTTCTGTTCTTGGACGCGTTGCTAGTGAATTCGAATCGGAACTGTTCGATTGAGGGATCAATGTCGAAATTGGAGTCGGAATTCGTGATGTTGCAGCACCAATTGAGGGGGGATTTTAGGGTGGTCGATGGGTGTTCGTTTAGGGTTAGCGGATTCGACATGATTGAGGGGTCTGATGTGCGTTGGTGGGGTGCCCTAGGTGAGGATTTTGGGAATTTGAGTCGGGGGTTTGAGATCTCTGATGAGAAGTTGAATAGGACTTATAAAAATGAAACCTTTGTTGTGAATTTGAAGAATGTTAGTTTGGATCAGATCAATGTGATTGCTGTTTGGGATAAACCAACAGCTTCTGATTATGGGCATGTTGTTTTGAGGAGTTCTGTCAATGGTACTGATTTATCGAATGAGACTAAGCCTAATAAAGATGGGAAGTACCAGGGTTACTTGGAACCAACAATGTTTGATAACTGCAAGTCGCTGTCTTCGAATTACCGTGTTAGGTGGACGTTGGATTCGGAGATGGAAGTGGTTGATATAGGGCTTGAAGCGGCTACTGGTTCGCAATATTACATGGCTTTTGGGTGGGCGGATCCGGGGTCTGCATCGGAGCTCATGTTACATGCCGATATTGCGGTGACTGGATTTACGGAGGAAGGAATGCCCTTTGCGGAGGATTACTATATTACCAAGTACAGTGAATGCTTGACTAATAGGGATGGAAACTTCCAGGGAGTTTGCCCCGATACTATTTATGATGGCGATGATCCTGTTGGGTTGGTGAATAATACCGAGTTGATTTATGGTCATAGGAGGGATGGTGTTTCGTTCATTCGTTATCAGAGGCCTTTGAAATCTGTTGACAAGAAGTATGATGTGCCTGTGAGTGGAACTGCTAACATGACTGTGATATGGGCTTTGGGGTTGATTAGGCCTCCTGATACGCTCCGCCCATATTACCTACCGCAGAATCATGGTGGTCCGGAGTTTGTGACTTATGGGCATCTAGTTCTAAATGTATCAGAACACGTGAACGACTGCTTAGGGCCTTTGGAGGCTGACGATAAGGAAGACCAAGAACTTATTATTGCTGATGGGCAGTTCGCTCTGGTTGTTACTACAGGACCGGCAATGCACTATCCAAATCCTCCGAGTCCTTCCAAAGTTCTTTATATTAACAAGAAGGAGGCTCCATTGTTGAGGGTGGAAAGGGGTGTTCCAGTGAAGTTTTCTGTACAAGCTGGCCATGACGTTGCCCTCTACATTACTTCTGATCCAATCGGGGGAAATGCGACTTCCAGAAATGCGTCGGAGACTATTTATGCTGGTGGACCACAAACTGAAGGTGTTCCAGCCAGTCCTACGGATTTGATTTGGTCTCCTGACAGAAATACGCCTGATCAAGTTTACTATCAGTCTCTATTTCAACCGAAGATGGGGTGGAAGGTACAGGTCGTTGATGGAGGTCTATCAGATATGTATAATAGCAGTGTCGTTC
Organism: Stephania cephalantha; assembly: GCA_039657325.1. NCBI lineage: Eukaryota > Viridiplantae > Streptophyta > Magnoliopsida > Ranunculales > Menispermaceae > Stephania > Stephania cephalantha. Next base: position 59,840,142 of record CM077569.1, read on the forward strand.
TTGATGATCAGCAAGTTACCTTCTTCTGGTCAACATCAGAGAATTCAATATCTATTGCTGCTAGAGGAGAGAAAAAAAGTGGTTACCTTGCGATTGCCTTTGGTAGTGGAATGGTAAACAGTTATGCTTATGTGGGTTGGGTTGATGACACTGGCAAGGGTCGAGTGAGTACTTATTATATTGATGGCAGGGATGCGCTAAATGTGCATCCGACAAATGAGAACTTGACGTACGTAAGATGCAAGTCTGAAAATGGTGTAATAACTTTTGAGTTTACCCGCCCATTGAAACCTTCATGTGTTGGAACTCATGGCGTGGAGTGTAACAATATCATCGACCCAACCACCCCTCTTAAAGTTGTATGGGCTATGGGTGCTCGGTGGTCTGAGGACCATTTGAGTGAGAGAAACATGCATTCGGTTACAAGCAGTAGACCAGTCAGGGTTTTGCTTATGCGTGGCTCGGCAGAGGCAGAACAGGATTTACGCCCTGTTTTAGCTGTTCATGGGTTTATGATGTTTGTTGCTTGGGGTATATTGCTTCCGGGTGGGATTCTGTCCGCCAGGTATTTGAAGCATGTAAAAGGTGATGGATGGTACCAGCTTCATGTGTATTTGCAGTATTCGGGATTGGCAATTATCCTGCTTGGTTCCCTATTTGCCGCTGCAGAACTTCGGGGCCTAATCATGAGCTCGGTGCATGTGAAATTGGGAATGACAGCTATAATTTTGGCTTGTGCACAGCCAATCAATGCATTTTTACGGCCTAAAAAGCCTTCTGGTGGAGAAGATACCTCCCCTAAAAGGTTGATTTGGGAATATCTTCATGTTATTATTGGAAGATCTGCCATGGTAGCTGGGATTGCGGCACTTATTAGTGGGATGAAGCACTTAGGAGACAGGTACGGTGGGGAGAATGCTCATGAACTTAGTTGGGCTTTGATAATCTGGTTCTTGCTTGGTGCTTTGCTAGTTATTTACTTGGAGTACCGTGAGCAAAAGCGAATGAGAAGGGCGAGAAGCCTTGGGAGGAGCAATTGGGTTTTTGGAAATTCTGATGAAGAAGATGATGCTGATCTTTTGCCATCAAACAGAACAATAATAGAATCGAGGTCAAATCAATCTCAAAGAATGGAGGTTCAACTAGAACCCTTGAACAGATAGACAATTATTTCTTTTATCGACTGATACAGTAATACTTTTGTTCAAATCGTGAGGATTTTTGGTCTTATAGAGGAATTGGCAACCCTTTTGGTATGCTTTGATCCTCGTGCACGGATTGTCCGTGCTCCTCATTCCTGTTTCGGACATGTTTATCAAGAGAGTATCTTAGCAGACCATGTAACTTGTATACTTGATACATTTTTTTGATAGTGGAACAAGAAATTGTTTACTTCAAGTTTGAAGGCATTTTCAATGCTGTGAGCCACCTTAGATTTTGCTTAACAATGGTTGGCTGATTTCTTTTACAGTGTCATAAAAATCACAATATTATGACTCTTCTCTATCAGGAGTCGAAGCCCGTTTTCCTTTTCCTTTCTTGGTTGTGCTCTCACTGAGTTCTTCTCCAATGTATTAATGCTGTAAGGAGAGAATTATCGACGTTGCACGCCTCGATGCTTCTGTGACTCATCATTAATCTTCTGCTCTTTCATTGGGTGTCTTTTCTTGCTTAATGTGCAATTTGATGCTTATCATTTTTTTTGGGATTCCCAAGTGTCTCTCTTCTTCTGTACAGCAGTTATGTTCATGTATGCATATGTTTATTGCTTAGCCAGAATAGTTTCCAGAGATAGTTTTCCTACTTAATTTTTGTATGTTGAAATGGCAACAGTTGAATATCAAGTTCTTCTGGACTTGTGTTGTCCACTGGCATCTTAATCTTAGCTGTCTTATGTTAATTTTACAATTGACCTCAAAACTTGGATGGATCTCTCCATTGTCAATCAATGATACTTATGCTTTGGAGGTTCTGAGCTTAGATATGTTTCTCTCATGTTGGTGATTCTTGACTGCAACATTATGCTGGTTAATTGTCCCGGGTCAGACAAACTGGCGACTTGATCTCTCGCAGTTTTCGACCAATGAGTACACTTCAGGATGTCTGGAAATAGGTATGATTTTACATCCTTAGTGTTTTGGATTTGCCTTCTATGCTGTTTAACTTTCTGCTTACTCTCAAAATAGTATTTACAAATGGCAGATGCTCGTTGTAGGAAGTTTGAACAGCGAAACCCAATCTTCAAGAATTTTGGTTTACTAATGGATCCTATTTTGACTGAATTATCTTTTCAAATTTGTTTGTTTTTGCTGAGTTTTGATATCTTGCTGATTGATGCTTCTTTGATAAAAATTCAGAAGAATCCCTGTTTGGTCGTGTATCAACGATTCTATTGCCGAGGGAATTAATGAGCTATGAGATAATGCCGCGGGTGTTTTTGATTCTCTGCGACTGCCAATGGGAAACGACAGGAGGGGGGATTGATTCTTAATGAAAGTTTCGTATGATTTAAATCGTCAGAGAAATTTCAGGAAAGCTCATCATTTTAACCTCCTGACTTTTCTTCAACCCTATGTTGGTGATCCAGAGTTCAAACAGAATGGGAGGCTTCTGTACACTGTTACACATCCCTTTGAGGCGGTGGATGAAAGCGGGAGGCTTTCAAGCGCACTGATAATGCTGCGAGGGCGACGCAAAAACGACATTGAGATCAGTGGACTGCTCCAAGGAGTTGTTAATGAGAATGATAAAGTATGATTTGATCTGTCAGTGGTATTGTTGAATTAACATTGTATTGTATCTGCAGTAATGTTTTGCAAACCCTTATTGCTTCTCAGACTAGCTTTTCAGTATCTGGAATTCAGCTACTTGGGCTTGTCCTCATGTAAAACTCATAGTTACTTGTATGGTCCTGGAAGAATCCAATATCAGGACCTGTATTTGATAATCCAACCAGTCTGAATTATCTTAATTTTTTAATATGTTGTGGATGAGAAAGTACTATACCATCAAATTTGACAACACACTGAGTTTTTTTTTTTTTTGAAACAGATTTAGAGTTCATATAACCAGATTGTAGGATATGATGTGTGATCAGTGTTGTTGTTGCACCACTTAGTGCATCAAAAGTCCATTGACTCCATTCAACTAACAATCGGTTGGCCCAAGTGATAAGGAATTTGCTTCCCTTTAAGCAAGTTATCGAGTTTGAGTCTTGTGAATGAAAAAAATTGGGTTGGTCTACTAAAAAAAAAAAAAAAAATTGGGTTGGAAGGGCCGCCCCCATATGAAGCTTGACAGTGCCCGAGCATGGATTTAGTCGGTGTGATTGATGTCATATACCACGTGGGAAAACTCAAAAAAAAAAAAGTGACACCATTCAACGTTGAATCACTAAGATCAACTTTCTTTACACGATGACTATTAAATTTTTGATTCCATTCGAGATACTCTAAAAATATATAATATGTTATTGTAAATCACTTTACCTAATTTTAAGACAAAATATAAAAAATATTTTTCTTACATATTTTCGAGTAGTGTTAGGGCGACTCGAAACGGACACTCGGTTGCTAGTGTTCCTTAAACACCTATCGACGAATTCAACACTAACAAGTGCGTGTCCAAACTAAGTGACCAAATCATTTTCCATTAGCAATTTCATCAAATTTGAATAGGAAAAACACTGAAAAAGCTTGGGTTACCCGCTTTGCACACCGACTCAGTCGAAAGCTATGCATTTTACGTCGAGATGAACACACATCTCGACGTGTATTGTACAACACCTGACTTAGTCAATGCTCGACTAAGTCAATGCTCAAAATGAGTTACTCTAGCAGTTCTGAAAAACATTACTCCCCTAAAATGCCCAAAATACCCTCAAATTGCTCGCAATTGCTGAACCTACTTCTAGTGGCTCGTCGGCAATTATATTGGTGTTCAGGGTCAGTTTCGGAAGAGACGGTTTACATTTCGTCATTTCGTAATTTTTACGCAAACGGTCGCTCTGTCAAGCGGTAAACCCAAATTTACACATGTAATAATCGCTTTCCCTCTCTCAACGTTCACTTCTCAAGAGCGAAGTGTGGTAGAGAGCAAAACGTGTGAGCGCGCTCTCATTCTCTCACTCGCATTTCCGATCTGTCTCGACTTCTCAAGCTCTTCGGATCTCCATCTCTTCGTCGCTCGACCTCCGACGAGTCTCGATTCCGAAGAGTTTGGTCCGATCGTTCAAATTCTGTTGTTGAAACTGTTCGATTTGTCGTGAAACCCTAGTTTCGTCGGCGGAAGAAGGAGTGGCTTCGGATTCTGTTGAAATCGTGTTTCGCGAGGAGATTCGGGTTTGTTGTTTGAATTTGTTCGAAATTTGTTCGAAATCGAGCTTGCATTTGAAGTTATTTTATTTTATTTTTTTGATGAATTTGAATTCGTTCAAATTTCTGCGCATGATTGCTTGAGTGTTTGTGGAGATTTTGATTATCGTTGTGAGTGGTTAATAGGTTATTATTGCTTCAGATTGTGATAAAAACGCGATCTTTGATGTTGTTTGGAGGTGATTGAGGTCAAAAATTCGAGTACCAACCACTGGTTTGGCTTGGTGGCTGGTATTCGGATTAGGTTGTACTATCACAAAAAAGAGGTCGAATTCCTGATCCGGTCTAGTTTAATAATGTAATCGACTTACAATATGTTAAACTCTGGAGTTATGAAGAGATAATCGCTACTTCGGATGGCTTCAACGACTGGATGTAGGTCGAAGACTTGTTTTGCCTTTTGTTCGAAGAGCTGATGAACTTAAAAATGTCATTTTCTTGCGTCCAGTGGAGGAAATTACTTGGGATTCAAATACTAATGAGGCTTGCACATGGTTGGAGAATGCTATGAAACCCTGGAACCTCTCTAGACATGTCTCACTTTTTTTTGGATGCATTTGATGTTCTTTATAATATGTTGCAGGCTTGCAGCCTCGTTTATTTAGTTTCTGTTTCATGGTTTTATTAATTTTGATTCGTGTCTGTTTTTTTTTTTTAAATTTCATCTCTTGTTAATAAATTTTACTACGCATGAATAACTGTAAATCTGAATAGAGAACAATTTCTGTTGTTGATTGATACCTATGCTGGATTAGAGAAATTGTATAAATGATTTTTGGGTGAAAGTAAATACCTTTTCCAAAGTCGTTCTTCTGCAATTGTTTTTGGAGTTGTCTTACTTCAGCTTAAGTAAGATCAGCACAATTTTGCAAGCCAAGAAGAGGTTTGCTTCTTCTTTTTCTCTGTATACTACCTTTAAATACTTTAAATGATGGCATTAGGAGGGTGCATATTCACGGCACCCATCAGGCCATCACTAATTCCGGGAGTTCTCCTTTTTCCTTTCCTAATTTTTTTCCGCAACACTTAGTATGTTGTGTTTATGTATATGTCAGAGTATATAATTTATTATCAGCATACAATTTTATATCAACTTTACTTACTATGTACGGTTTATAGATAAATATTGTGCATTTCTTTTGTACATCAAGTTACGCCTAACATCTGTTGTGCCAGGATCACTTGCCTTGTTATAGACTGAAATATATGATCATGAGCTTAATCAGGGTTGTATGTGGCTAATGAAACATTGACTCACATACATCATCCTTGCTATCATTTTTTTCCCTCTAGCGTTGGAGTTCTTCAGTTTCAAAATGCTTTATCAGGCTATTTATACTCTGTAGGAGAAAGCCTAGAAATACTTTTTGTCTTTGCGTTTCCATATTGGTGAGTGTTATCTTTTTAGAATTTGCGATCAAATCCCTTTAGCTCCACTAAAGAAAAGTGAGGTTGGCGAGCAAAAGATTTTGATTGCGTGACTCTTTCTTGGTAATCATTTTCCTTAAATATAAATATGATTTGGGCTCTTGGATATATATATATGGTGGAAGTGTTATAAAGCCGCTAACCTTAGGGGTGTCCAGAATTCTTGCCACCCGAGCATACACACACATAGTAAGTTTTTGCCGTCAATAGGACTTAATATGAGAAGGTTCTTGTGGTAAAGTGTACCTTTTTCTTATTTGTAAACACAATTGGTTTTCTTAGTTATTAAATTATGCTAGTAAGAAAATAAATTAATGTCTTAAGGATTTGATATATATCTTTTTTGGCATCATTATTTTAAGTAAGATCAAAACTTTTTTCTACTTTTTTTTTTTTTTTTTTTTTTTTTTTTTTTTTTTTTTTTTCTAAATTTACGTTAAAAACATTATAGCTTGACTTTCTTCTTTATTTTTTTATTTAATTAATACTGATAAAATATTAGTTTTCGTTGTTGCTTGACGAGGATGGAGAGCATTTGTGTCATTTATTCGTGAGCCAATATTGAGTATCTAAATTATATTGTTGGTGAAAAGCCTTGTGTTTGATTATGGGTGTACGTGCTTTGGTGCTTTACGTGTTCTATATGGTTGAAGGTAGGTTTAATTCCATGGTACTGAACGGTTGAGCACATGTTAAGAATTTATCGATTTCCCTCTACAAGGGATAATATAATTGTAGAATAGGTCTGATTTCTCTGTGTGTGTGTGATGCATACAGATTTTGTGGTTTCTTAAATATCCAAGACTAAAGTTTGTTTCTTGCTTTGTAGGATGAGTAGTTTGGTAGAGAGACTTCGCATCAGATCAGAGAGAAGGCCATTATATAACTTAGATGAGTCAGATGACGAGGCTGATCTTGTCAAAAGTTCTGGGGCTACTGAGCAGCAAAAACCTGAAAGGATAGTAAGAACTGATGCGGTATGAATTCATTCTGTTTGCCTCTTGACATATTTGGTAATTTTCTGTTGTAAATGTGATTTATTGTGATTGCGTATATAGTTCCAACTTGGTAGGTGATCAGCCTTTTGTTGGTATAGCCTTGGACTTCAGAAGTATTTTTTTTTTTTTTCAAAATCTGGTGCGATAGTTTTCTTAACTAATGCATTATGCTTTGATTCTATTTTCATAGCCAAAGTTTAGTTAAATGATGCCCTTTCTCCCAGATTTTTTTTTCTTACTTTCTTTATGATTTAACAATTCTTAATTTAATAATTTTTATTTTTACTTTTTAGTGAGAGTGATTCAAAATTCCTTGGGTTTTGCACCAAGGATGTTATTTTTACTTTTTGAATTGTGCAACACAATGATGACAATTCCACAATTTAAAGAACATTCCATAAGGAGTTGATTTGCTTGGCAGCGGCGCAGCGCATTTGCAGCTCTTTCTCTCTCTCTCTCTCTCTCTCTTAAAAAGTTATTTACAATTATGCCTTTTCATACGGCGACTGACAGTTATTTATATATTTGTTAAAATTACTACTTTGATCTAGGAAAGTGGAGTCAATGTATATTATATCTAGGGATTGCGAGTGTTTTACACTTCCCTTTACGTGCATAATGACATGTGGGCAGTATTTATGATAGGGAGGAAAGACGTGAATAAGTGAGCAATAAACTGCTTGCCGAGAGGTTAGGACAGTGGGCTTTTAGAAATAATTGCTCCAACACCACTATAGCTGTTTGATCGGGCCCCACCAGTGTACATTAACAAGTCATAAATTTTTAACATTCTATATATTCGTGATGCTTTATCTTATTTAACTTTTGTGCTTGGACATTGATGCATTTGTGTAATTCATTTTACTTTTTGTTGAAACTGAAGAATTTTCAAGAATTCAAAATTTGGGTTCCAAATAATTTGTATTCCTTGAACAATTTGTCAGAATTTGACGATTTTAGATCTAATAATTGATTAAAAATGATATGAGTGGTAGAAAATGAAAATAGGAAAATGAAAGAAAAGAAAGAAACTTGGATCACGTAACTTCTTTCTGTTCTTATTGTTGTTATTTAGATGCAGACACACCTGAAGGCTTGGTGCAGTTTCATAGGTTTCCATACATGGATATTTGATTATTGATTATAACCTATCAAATCAGTTTTTTCCTTTTTGTGTCATTTTTGTCTAAAGATATTGATTTTGACATTTTACCGTTCTCTTTCGGATTTGATAGAAGGATGACTCATGTCAAGCCTGTGGAGAAGGTGACAATCTTCTTAGATGTGAGACGTGCACTTATGCTTACCATTCCAAGTGTTTACTTCCTCCGCTGAAAGGTCCTACCCCAGACAGCTGGAGGTGTCCAGAATGTGTATGAAGCTGGAAGCACGACTTTTCATTCGTACTTTCTTTTTCTTTAGATTTTCTTTTTATGGATTATGCCTTTTGCTGATGATGCAGGTGAGCCCTCTAAATGATATTGACAAGATATTGGATTGTGAAATGCGACCTACTGTAGCTGACAATACTGATGCCTCTAAGTTGGGCTCAAAGCAAATATTTGTTAAACAATATCTGGTGAAGTGGAAGGGTTTATCTTATCTCCACTGTACATGGTTGGTCTTGGTCATCGACTCCTTGCCTCTCTGGAATGATGACTCTTTTTTTTGATTTTGGAATGATGAATCATTTAGTTTCTCTGTAGTTTGTTTTTATTTGGATGGTAATTGTCAATATTTTCTCTTAGGTTATTTCACTAAAAGGGTCCCCACTAGTTTTTTTTTTTTTTTTTCCCTTGATTGAGTATTCGGTAAAGGACCTTGCTACTGTAACCCAACAACGACACACACAAGCGACATGCACTTGCTGGCGTCCATTAGATGTGCCTCGGTATGCATGTGTGTCAAAACTAAGGGCTGTTGGGCAGGTGCGTGTCGTTTGTGTGTGTCTTTCCTGGGTTACAAATGCATTTTCCTTCAGTAAATGCCTTAGTTCGAAATCTAGACATAATAGAAATTTAAGAAATTCGACATAAGATTACCCTAGGATCATTAATTAAGAAGGATTTAAAGGATTATGAAAGCACACCATCAATGTCATTTAATTGAGTAAAGTGGGAAAGCTTGATCCGTATAAGCCGATCCCAATCAAAGATTTTTTTTTTTTTTGTTTTGTTTTTATAATAAACGAAGACTTTATTATATAATAGAGGATTATGAGAATTGGATGGAGGACCAGCTATGCCCATAGTGTCGAAAACCATAAAACCCATCTCACATGAAATCACATCCAAAACCTGTCAACGCTGCCACAAATAGTGATCTAATACAACTGTAATCACAAAATCAAACTATTTCAACTGTATTTTACCTTATTCTCAATGATTTTGATATTTCTTTCAAGCCAAAGGATTTTGTTGTTGGGTATTCAGTAAATGTTTCTTATTTTTTCTAAGGCCTTCCTATCGTTAACTAAGTCTCTTCTCTTTTGCTTTTGCAGGGTGCCAGAAAAAGAATTCTTGAAAGCATATAAGACACATCCTCGTTTGCGAACCAAAGTAAATAACTTTCATCGTCAAATGGAATCGATAAATAACTGTGAGGATGAATTTGTTGCAATTAGACCTGAATGGACAACCGTTGATAGGATTCTTGCTAGCAGGTCTCAGCCCCACCTCTTTGGCCCTCTTATTTTCTTTTCACTCCTTTTTGTGTTGAAATTCATGCGTGGGATTCAATGCAATCATGAAAGCATTATTTTGTAACTTGGGATCAAACGTATTATGTATATCTTAAGGCTTGGGACCACCAAAGAAGGAAACATGGTGGTGGAACGAGGATGTCCAACGAGCAATTAAGACTAAAAGAGAGATGTATAGGAAAATACCTAAGTGTCAAGATGAAGATGCGTACAATCAATATAGAGAAGCTAGAAAACAAGCTAAAAAAGTAGTTAGTCAAGCTAAAATAAATTTCATAGAAGATCTATATACAAGGTTATGTAATAGAGATGGCGAAAAATATATATATAGGCTAGCCAAATTAAGAGATAAAAAGAAACAAGACCTAAGTCATGTAAGATGTATTAAGGACGAAAATCAAAATGTTTTAACACGCGAAGAGGATATTAAGGAGAGATGGAGAAGTTACTTCGATAGTTTATTTAATGATGGCCAAGTTGATACTATAATAAATGAAAACCCACACCAAGAAAGAAATGTAAACTATACACGCAATATTAGAATTATAGAAGGTAAAGAGGCATTGAAAAGAATGAAAATAGGGAAATCATGTGGCCTAGATGAAATACCCATAGAGGTTTGGAAATGCTTAGGAGAAATTAGATTAATTTGGTTAACAAAACTTTTCAATAAAATTCTAAAATCAAAACGGATGCCAATGGATTGGAGAAGAAGCACGCTTGTGCCAATCTTCAAAAATAAAGGAGACATTCAAAGTTGCTCAAACAACCGGGGAATTAAACTTATGTCACACTATGAAACTTTGGGAGAGGATAATTGACAATAGGCTAAGGAGAGAAACAACAATATCAGAGAACCAATTTGGCTTCATGCCTAGGAGGTCAACTATGGAGGCAATTTTCCTTGTAAGACGATTGTTGGAAAAATATAGAGAAAAGAAAAAAGATCTTCATATGGTATTCGTAGATTTAGAAAAAGCATATGATATGGTCCCTAGAGATGTTCTTTGGTGGGTTCTAGAAAGAAAAGGAGTGCATGCTAGATACATAGACACTATTAAGGATATGTATAATGGAGTAGTAACGAGTATAAATACATTTGAAGGAGCTACAAAAGAATTCCCCATTACGATAAGACTACATCAAGGATCGGCTTTAAGTCCATATCTATTTACTTTAGTTATGGATGAACTCACTAGGCATATTCAAGAGGATATACCATGGTGTATGCTATTTGCAGATGATATTGTCTTAGTGGATGAAACTAAAGATGGAGTGAATAGGAAACTTGAACTCAGGAGGAATACATTAGAATCTAAAGGCTTTAAGTTGAGTAGGACGAAAACTGAATACATGCACTGTGAATTTAGAAACACTAGACATCAAGATGATGGAGTGGTAAAATTAGGGAAAGTAGAAGTTCCTAAGGTGAACCACTTTAGATACCTAGGATCAATCATACAAAATGATGGTAATATTGAGAATGATGTCACACATAGAATTCAAGCTGGATGAAAGAAATGGCGGAGTGCAACAGGGGTGATTTGTGATCGAAATGTTCCTACTAAGTTAAAAGGAAAATTTTATAGGACCACAATTAAGCCAGCTATGCTCTATGGTAGTGAATGTTGGGCGGTAAAGCAACAACAATTACATAAAATGAACGTAGCAGAAATGAAGATGCTTATGTGGATGTGTGGTAAAACTCGTAAAGATAGAATAAGAAATATAGAAATTCAAAGACAAGTAGGAGTAGCACCAATTGATACAAAGATTAGGGAAGGGCGGTTGTGGTGGTTTGGTCACTTGCAAAGACGGCCTACAAATGCCCCCACTAGAAAACATGACTCAATAGAAACTATAGAAATTCGACGAGGTAGGGGTAGACCAAAGTTAACATGAGATGCATTAATTAGGAGAGATTTGAATGGTTTGGAAAGCTCACCATCAATTGCACTTAATCGAACACAATGGAAAAGTTTGATCCATGTAGCCGACCCCAATTAATTTGGGACTGAGGCTATGTTGTTGTTGTTGTTGTTGTTGTTGGTTCTCTACCTAGACCTCTGGATGATGATATTGCATTTAAAGTGCATCTGTTTTTATTATGGAATGATGTTTGATCTTGTATAATAGTTCAGTGTTTTTTGCTTGTTTATTTCTTGATTGGCCATCAATTAACTAAGGTAACAAAGTTTGACATGTTCTATGAGGCTCGTTGTACTGATTGATTAGTGTCATTGCATTGGAGTATCGCTGTTCAAAGAAGTTTATACTGTTTGTATTTTTGCTTTTAAAATGGTAACTCTAATTATATCTGTAATTAAGGATATGTTTTTTTTTTTTGTTCATTTAAAGAAAAATGTGACGTATCATGCCTAAATTTTTATCCTATATTATGTCTATTGATTTTACTGTTTTATTGCTATCTATCATGTATTCCTGGTTGATTTCTCTTCTTTCCTGTATTTTCTTTCCCTCTAGTATTTTGAGTGGCCTTGAAGTGTTCCTGGAACATGAGATCTTAGCATAAAATTTTGGAGAACTTGGAAACAACAAGATTTCTCCAGTTTTCCTGTTTCTTGTTATCTTTTGTTTGAATCAGAAAACAATTTTAATACTCTTATAACAAACACATAGCACTTGTTTCTCTCGACTTTTTGAGAAATTTGGAAGCAAAATTATTTCTGGTTTTTTAACCAAGTGCAGCGTCAAGATGACTGAGATTCTTCCACATAAAATGAACCAAGCTCTTGTTTTCGGGAATACTTTTCAGCTTGAGATTTTGGACAGCTTACTTTTCATGGAGAGCTATTTGGTTCCTGAGATCTCTTATTGATTGTTGAAAGAGTACTAGAGGAAATATTTAGAAAGCATAGTAAAATCCGATTCTTCTTGATGAAAGTTAGTAGTTAGGACGTTTTACTACAGGATGAAATGCTGTTATTTCATTTAGGTATGATATAGTTTGGTCATGCAAGTTGCAACCCTCAAACTATGGGTTGCAAGGACATGCATTTTGAATTTACGCTGTCCGATGATTTCTTGTCATGCTTTTGTACATTGTGTGCTGTGCTACTTGTGATTTTTATTTTTCCTAGCTTGTTTCTTTTTCTTAATATTTTTTTTTTTTGTAGAAGTTCTCTAGATTGATTTGCTGCCATACTTGTTAGCATTGCACAAGGCATGATATAATGCGATACTGTGAACATCTCTTACTATTTTTGTAATCACTTGTCTTTTCGCGAGAGATGTATTTATTTGGGGTATTACTACTAATTTTTTTTACAGGGCCAATGGTGATGAGAAGGAGTACCTTGTTAAATGGAAAGAACTTTCGTATGATGAATGCTATTGGGAACTTGAATCTGACATCTCTGCATTCCAACCTGAAATTGAAAAATATAACAAAATTCAGTCCAGGCGTCAGAAGTCATCTTTTAGCAAGAATAGGACTTCTATTCGGGACGTGAAGGACTTTAAAAGCAAGTCCAAAGAATTTCAGCATTTTGAACATAGCCCTGATTTTCTATCAGGTGGTACATATTCCGTTAGAATCTATGCAACTATTCTTGCCCTGTAGTCGTAGTTGAAATAGCTCCTTTATCCCATTGTCTTGTATCTGACATTTTCTCTGCAATTTCATATCTGGGATGGTCCTCGTAAAAATCTGAAATTGGTAATGTCAAAGGTTCATTGCACCCATACCAGCTTGAAGGGTTAAACTTTTTACGCTTTTCTTGGTCAAAACAGACACATGTGATACTTGCAGATGAGATGGGGCTAGGTGAGTTTATTGATTCCCAGTAAACTATAGGCGCCAGTTTTTTTTTTTTTTTTTTTTTTTTTTTTTTTTTCCGATTGCTTATTGATGCCTGGATTTGTGATCTATTGCAGGAAAAACTATCCAGAGCATTGCTTTTTTGGCATCTCTGTGTGAAGAAGGCATTTCTCCTTTTTTAGTTGTTGCCCCCCTTTCAACTCTGCGCAATTGGGAACGTGAATTCGCGACCTGGGCTCCTCAAATGAATGTGGTAAGTTAATGAATTTCATCACTTGACTGGTCAATGCATTTCTGAATTTATGTCCTTGCGCGATGTATTTTTGAGAGAAATCATACCTACTGCAGGTTATGTATGTTGGAACCTCCCAAGCTCGTAATATTATAAGAGAGTTCGAGTTTTATTTTCCGAAAGGTGAATCTAAGAAGCTCAAGAAAAAGAAGTCCGGCCAAGTTGTCAGTGAAAGCAAGCAAGATAGGATAAAGTTTGATGTCTTACTGACATCATATGAAATGATTAACTTGGATTCAGCTTCTTTGAAATCAATAAAGTGGGAGTGCATGGTAATACTCGTTATTTAAAATTTTGGCCCCAGAAAATGTTTCTTGCTCCTTTGGTGCTGACCTATCTTTGCTTAGATTGTTGATGAAGGTCATCGGCTCAAGAATAAAGATTCAAAATTATTTCTTTCATTGAAGCAATACTCAAGTAATCATCGGGTGCTTTTAACCGGAACTCCACTTCAGGTGCGTCTCTTTCCAAATTTAAAATTTTTTGTTTTGTGATAACTGATAGCTATTGGGAATTGTGAGTTTTGTGTTTTGTGATTATTGATAACTTTGGGAATTAGTTCCATTTTGTTTCTGTTTTATATGTGACTGAAAGATCCCTGTTAATTTGAAAGAAAATTTTATAAGACTGCAATTAAGTGGCTTTGCTTTATGGGAGTTAATATTGGGTGGTAAAGAAAAAGCATATGCATAGAATGAGTGTGGCGGTGTGTGAGGATGCTTAGATAGATGTGTGCTGCAACTTGTAAAAATAAAATAAGAAATATTGAGATTCAAAAAAAAAGTAGGGAGTAGCATATATAGATGCAAAAATTAAGGGAAGGTGGTTGTGGTGATTTGGACACATCCAAAGGTGGTTAACAATGTCCAGTTAGAAACTCAACATTGCAGTAATTTAACAAATTTGACGATATAGGACCTACAAGGGTAGGCCTAAGATAATTTGGGACACATTAATTATAAATAATTTAATGGATCATGAAAATAAATTATCAACCGCATTAAATCGAGCTGTGTGGAAGCATATGATCCATGTAGCTGCCAACTAATTAAGGTTTGCGTCTCTGGTTGTTTTTAAATTTTCCCCCTTTTCAGTTTGATTTTACAGCTTTTATGTATTTGCGGAACTAGTTTAGTGGCGTTCTAAAATGCATTTCTGTTATATTTTGTTGCTTTTTCGTGTTGAAGAGTCAGTGTGGCTGTATTTTATTGCCTTGCTTAGTTAGTTACTTGAACTATAGTTTTTCATCTGTTTTCTTTTTTTGGTGATCTCCCAGAATAATTTGGACGAGTTATTCATGCTCATGCACTTCCTTGACGCTGGAAAGGTCTGTGCGATGCATATTTTATACTTTTGCTACTTGTAAGAGCAACTTGGTCTTTGATGACTGAAATTCTATCTTATGTTCTAACATGTTCATGTCTTGTCATATTTAGTTTGGAAGTTTGGAGGAGTTCCAGGAGGAGTTTAAGGATATTAATCAAGAGGAGCAGATAGCAAGGCTTCACAAAATGCTTGCTCCTCATCTTCTGAGAAGTATATATCTTGATATTAATTAAATCTATTTGCTTTTTTATTTTGACCAATTGTTACCAATTTTTTTTTAAACTCAATTATTGTCTTTATGTTCACGAAGGTAATATGATGTTCAAAAAAGTCTTTGGTTTCTATGGTGGATAGCAGACTTGATTTAAGTCAAAAGAACGAAAGAAAATAGGGAAACATATTTTTTTTTGATAGGATAGGGAAACATATTTTGAAGTCTTGATATGTTTAGCAATCATTGGAGTTGTTAGAAACCTATTCAATTGCTTGGTATCTCCCATTAAGTTTAGGTATAGAGCACCGATGTAAATATATATATTCATCCAATTTTACTCGTATCGGTGGCGTATGATACGTCCACTGTAGTATTTGGTAAATGCTGATAATATTCTCTTTACAAAAGGTTTCAATTTTGTGGTTATTACTTGTATTGTTTTTTTATTGGTGAATACAGTGCATGGGATTATTTGTATTATTCCCACAGCTGTGCACATTTTTCTTTCTTTTTTTTTTTTAAAAAAAACCTTATTAATTATATTGACTGCATTATTATTATTTTTTGCTTCTTAGCTTCACCGACTTTTGTCTGTTCCGTAGATTTCATTGTGAAATTGATTTTAATGTTATGTCAAGGTGATTGGCGAACAACAACAACATAGCCTCAATCCCAAATTAGTTGGGGTCGGCTACATGGATCAAGCTCTTCCATTGTGCTCGATTTAGTGCATGACTTCTATATCAATTCGGTTTGACTTATCAATTCTCACTTGAAGGAGCAGTTTCCTTGAGACTGACTCTGGAAGTTTGCATAATGTTCTGTTTAACTGCAAATATATGGTGAATAATTCACTTCAAATGATATTGGATAGGGACTGCTTTTATGCCTGTACATTTTTATTATTATTGTTGTTGTTGTTGTGTTTTATGCGCTTTTTTTTTCTTTGGTCTTGATCTTCTAAGGATCATTGTCTTGTTGCCTTGTTTTTTTATGCCTATACACTGGCTGCAGTTTCTTCCTTTTGATTAATCAAGTATTAATTGTGGCATAGAATGTTATTAAGAACTGTATTTGAATTACCAGCTCTTCTCATGACACTCTCTTGGTGAAAAATAGTTTTTTTTTTTTTTTTTGTTTTTTTTTTTTTTTTTTGTTTTTATCTATATATAGTCATAGACATATATCTAAGTATATGTCTTAAAGCCTTTTGATATTCACTTAGGAGTCAAAAAGGATGTCATGAAGGATCTGCCACCCAAAAAGGAACTTATATTAAGAGTTGAACTGAGTAGCAAGCAGAAAGAATACTACAAAGCCATTTTAACTCGGAACTATGAGATACTGACTCGGCGTGGAGGTGCACAGGTAGGATCATGTTTCTGATGAAAGAATGCCATGTTCTTGACACCTCGGGAATTCTAATGATTCTTGTACTCTCAGATTTCTCTTATTAATGTTGTTATGGAACTGCGGAAGCTCTGTTGCCATTCGTATATGTTGGAAGGAGTTGAGCCAGAGATAGAGGATTCAAATGAAGCTTTCAGGTCGGTTCATTATTGATTTGTAGCCACTGATTGTCTGTTTTTATGAAAGGAATTGCTGTGTATTTATTTCGTTCATTTTAGCTCTTCATTAAGGGCTTTCACTGACTTGAGTTTTTGTGTTTAAAACAATCAGGTCGTAATTTGGTAAACAATTTTATCCTTTTTCCCCTTTCTTTCTTTCAAAGCTAGAGAAGGTTCTTAGACCATGTTTGTTTAGAAGGGGAAGTGGCCGTGAGTAAGTGCATCTCCTGGGAAGGGGCAACTTCCCTTGTTTGGTTGGGGATTTTGTCCCACTTCTTGGGAAGTCACTTGCTTAGAGGAAGTGGTTTTTTTGACAAATATATCCCCCAAATAAATTAATAATCTATCTTTCTAAAGGGCATTAATTACAATAATTTTTTATTTTTAAATACCCACTTCTAGGAAATAGAAACTTTAGCCAACAACAACGACAACAACAACAACAACAACAACGACAACAACAGCATAACCTCAATCCTGAATTAGTTGGGGTCGGCTATTTGGGTCAAACTCTTCCATTGTGCTTGATTTAGTGTAATTGATGGACGGTGAGTTTTCCAAACCATTTAAATCCTTCCTAATTAATGCGTCTTAAGTTAGCTTCGGTCTAGCCCTACCTCGATTTGCTTTGAAGTTTGTTCTTCAGGGGATTATTCTTGTTATCTATTTTCTATCTGCAGACAGCTATTGGAAACTTCTGGAAAATTGCAGCTGTTGGATAAGATGTTAGTGAAGCTTAAAGAACAAGGACACAGGGTCCTTATATATACACAATTTCAGCACATGCTGGACTTACTGGAAGATTACTTGGGTTACAAGGTGTGGGTGCTGCATATCTATTATATCCTGTAATTGGCTGGTGGAGTCGCCTTTCTGAGAACTTGACAGTGAAACCTCATGATTGCTTGTTTTCATGTCTGCTAGAAATGGCTTTACGAAAGGATTGATGGAAGAGTTCCTGGTGCAGAAAGGCAAATTCGTATTGATCGGTTCAATGCCAAGAGCTCCTCTAGATTTTGCTTTCTGCTTTCTACCAGAGCTGGAGGGCTGGGTATAAATCTTGCAACTGCTGATACAGTAATTATATATGACAGGTGACTATTATTTTAAACTCAACTCTTCTGCATCATCTTTTGATTTTCAGCATTTGAGTAATGTTTTCTTTTATGTAGTGATTGGAATCCTCATGCTGATCTACAAGCAATGGCCAGAGCTCATCGGCTGGGCCAGACTAACAAGGTTTGATTTTGCAAATCACTGGATTTCATGTGAACTGGTAAAATTTGTCCATTACTTGGGCATTGTTGCTGAGATATTAGTTTCACTGTCTCATGTTATAGGTGATGATATTTCGGCTCATAACTCGAGGAACCATTGAAGAGAGGATGATGCAGATGACCAAGAAGAAAATGGTATTGGAACATTTGGTTGTTGGACGACTTAAAGCGCAAAATATTAATCAGGTAGACTTTCTTGCTTCACTCGTAGGATATTCATGTTTTGGGACTGCATAACCAACACTCAGTGTGTCTTATTCACGAGAATGTTTCCCCTGTATGGTAGCTTCTAACTAGTGCCTTAGGTAAATTGATTTATTAGGAAGAAATGAAGAGAGAATTTGAGTCCAATTTTCGTTCCTTACAACCTTATTTTAAACTGCAAGGTGGGGTAGGATGGTAGTAGGGTGGGGACCACCTTTCCTTTTTTTGTTGCCTTAGTAGAATTTTCAATTTACCATATTTTGGTGCTGCCATTGGTGGCAAACTTGCAGTCTGACGGGGCAAACTATGAATAACACCGCAGCACTAAGAGATGTTGACGGTGCTTGTACAAAATACTGCTTGGCATGTTGAGGGAAATATCCTTATAATATACCAAATTTTTTCCAATGCCTGTTTTATATTAACACATTATTGATATCGATCACTGTTGACGATTCAATTTGACACTCAGTGTGTCTTATTCACGAGAATTTTTCCCCTGTATGGTAGCTTCTAACTAGTGCCTTAGGTAAATTGATTTATTAGGAAGAAATGAAGAGAGAATTTGAGTCCAATTTTCGTTCCTTACAACCTTATTTTAAACTGCAAGGTGGGGTAGGATGGTAGTAGGGTGGGGACCACCTTTCCTTTTTTTGTTGCCTTAGTAGAATTTTCAATTTACCATATTTTGGTGCCGCCATTGGTGGCAAACTTGCAGTCTGACGGGGCAAACTATGAATAACACCGCAGCACTAAGAGATGTTGACGGTGCTTGTACAAAATACTGCTTGGCATGTTGAGGGAAATATCCTTATAATATACCAAATTTTTTCCAATGCATGTTTTATATTAACACATTATTGATATCGATCACTGTTGACGATTCAATTTGTAAACCAGCAAATCATTTTGAGCTCCCTCTTTCCTATCAGCCGTGTTTATCTTTGCTGCATTAAGTAGTAATGGCATAGTTGTTTGAACATTCTGAAAATAATATTTGTCATTTTATGAATATCTAGACATAAATGTTAATTAGTTTAATAGATTTGATACTCCTGATTTAAATAAATTGATGTATTTAGTTTGGAAAGATAAATAGTTATAATGTAAATGTAATTAAGGATTTAGGCCGTGACTTGGTGAAGTAGAGTGGGGAAGCAATTGGAAAGTTAAATCTGGGTTGGCCTACAGGACTTTCTTCATTGTTTCATTTTTTCATTTTTTTTTAGCTAATTCCTTGGCCCCAAGACTGTCAACAATGAGTTTGGCCAGTGTCTCTGAGTTTGTTGCTAATCTCTCTCTTTTTGTGTGTTCGGTTGACCTTCGTAGGTTGGAGTAGCCATTTAGGATTAGTTAATCCGACGTTCGCTTCGTAGGATTAGGTAATCATTCGGATCAATACACAGTACTAACGACTATTCCAAGTGACCCTTTCGGGCTCGCTAGATAATCCGGACGTGCTCGCATAAGGATGTGATGAAGTCACCAATAAATCACTCAACTAAGCCGGGTGTTAATCCAATCAAGCCAGCAAGTGGCCAAACTGGGTTTAGTCACTTAATCCAACTGCATATCTTGTGTATAAGTTAATCCGTTAGACTTACGATAGTTGGGCACAGTGAAGCGAACACACCATTTATGCTGTATGATTAGTTTTTTTCTTTATTTCGCTTGTGCATGTATACTATGCATAATTGTATTATCATTTCAAAGTGTAGGCGCCCTCTTTATACAAGAATGCCTGCTGTTAGTCTTAGCAGATTGGAATGTGATTTGTGGAGTCTTATGTCCTTTTAAACTTGATATTCAGGAGGAGTTGGATGACATTATACGATATGGTTCGAAGGAGTTATTTGCTGATGAAAATGATGAGGCTGGGAAGACTCGCCAAATTCACTATGATGATTCAGCAATTGATAGGTCTACATAGAACTTCACTATGCCTTCTCATATCGTGATATTTACATATTTTTGTAATCAACATTTGGAATTTGATGGTTATTTCCTTTATTAGATTGCTTGATCGAGAACAAGTGAATGATGAAGAAACTACTGTAGACGATGAAGAAGAGGATGGATTCTTAAAGGCATTTAAGGTTTGTGTCCTATATATTCTATGTAAATGGAGTTTTTGTCATTTGCTTCAAGAGGGATTGCTGTCTGCCTTTTGTGATTTTTTATTTGTACATAACTCTTTCTTGTAAAAATAAAGGTACATTACTCTAGTTTTCTCTCAAATGCGATTTTTTTTTGGGGGTGATGGCGCTTCATCTATCACTTGTTTACAAGTGTGAAATGTCTCCCAATGTTCATGGTGTAAGAACTCTCCGAAATTTCTTTGAATTAATTAGATTTTATACTCCTCTTATCCAAAAAATTTCTAAATTCCAAATTGAGAATTAGATTTAAACAGAATTTTACAAAAACATCTCTATTAAGCTAAAAGGGAAATTCTATAAAACTGCAAATAGGCCAACAATGTTTAATTGGAGTGAATGTTGAGTGACAAAGAAACAACACATTCATGAAGTTCAGTTAACTTGCAAAATGCGAGGGCTTACTTCAAATATCTAGATAGGACTACGCTTTGGTGGTGCCCAAGTGGTTTCTATTAGTTAAAGAAAAAAATCTTAATTTCTTTTGGTTGCCTCTTTTAATTTTTTACTTTGTTTAGGTGGTAATACTTTTGTTGCTCTTCTAGTTATTGGACCTCCCTGTAGATATTGGTCATCTATTTAAACTTATTCAGTTTTTTGTTTCATCTTCTCTTCAATGTTTTAATTGCATGCTAAAGATGTTCATACATATAAGGTGGAAGCTCCGGGTGACCCTAATAAATGTACTTGCATACAGAGTCAAAAGCAAGGGTCTTTCGACTCTGATTAAAGATGGACGACCTTTATGAAGAGAAGTACTAAGCTGAGGCATTTGTTAATGCTCTATCTGCCTATGTTAATGCATCTGAGAACCTGCTATGTCTTTAAAGTATACAAGCCATTTGCTCTTTGGTTACAGTAAATTATTAAATGCCTGGAAACTTATGTTTCATACTGCTTGGTTGGTGATCTGCTACCAAAGTTTCCTTACCTGTGTTTGAATTCCTTTTGGGGATTTCCAATCACCTACTTGAGCGCTTGTCTTTTTTGTTGCTTTTCTACATTCTTTTTGTATTTTGCATTAACGCTTTTTGTAACCCCTACAAGCTAACATTTGGTATCATTTGATGATTTGCTTTTGGTGATTGGAATTGCATTTTGTTATTAATAATGTATCATCCTTTAGGTGGCAAATTTTGAATATATAGACGAAGAGGCAGCTGCAGCTGAAGAAGCACGGAAGGCAGCCATTGCTAATAAAAATGCTGCCAACAACTCAGAATCTAGAACTTATTGGGAAGAACTTTTAAAGGATAGATATGAAGTGCACAAAATCAAAGAATTCACTGCAATGGGAAAGGGCAAGAGAAGCCGTAAACAGGTATCCTTTGTTCTTTCTTTGTCATTTGAATTTCTTAGAAAATTATTGAAGACCCTCTTTCCAATTGTGCTGAAATTTTCATGCTATTGAAAAACTATACATTATGACAAAATAGTATTTTTTTTTTAAATTTTTTTAAAGGGATATCTTCAGTTTCTTTTGTTGAATTATCTTGAGGTTTTTTATCAATTTTCAATTTGCTTGGCGGAACTTTACGCAGGCTTTGAATTGTAAGCTTCTCTATTATTTAGAAATGTATTTGAAGATTAGAGCAATCAGAAAAGCAATTCATATTATTATTATTATTATTATTATTATTATTATTATTATTATTATTATTATTATTATTATTATTATTATTATTATTATTATTATTATTATTATTATTATTATTATTATTATTATTATTATTATTATTATTATTATTATTATTATTATTATTATTATTATTATTATTATTATTATTATTATTATTATTATTATTATTATTATTATTATTATTATTATTATTATTATTATTATTATTATTATTATTATTATTATTATTATTATTATTATTATTATTATTATTATTATTATTATTATTATTATTATTATTATTATTATTATTATTATTATTATTATTATTATTATTATTATTATTATTATTATTATTATTATTATTATTATTATTATTATTATTATTATTATTATTATTATTATTATTATTATTATTATTATTATTATTATTATTATTATTATTATTATTATTATTATTATTATTATTATTATTATTATTATTATTATTATTATTATTATTATTATTATTATTATTATTATTATTATTATTATTATTATTATTATTATTATTATTATTATTATTATTATTATTATTATTATTATTATTATTATTATTATTATTATTATTATTATTATTATTATTATTATTATTATTATTATTATTATTATTATTATTATTATTATTATTATTATTATTATTATTATTATTATTATTATTATTATTATTATTATTATTATTATTATTATTATTATTATTATTATTATTATTATTACTGTTGTTGTTAAATTAATTATGGTGATGTCATTAAGTTAAATGTAATATTTAAGTTGCATAGATGGTTCAGAAATCAGGAATTACCCTCAAATAGTCAGCAAATTTTGAAGAACATCATCGTGTCTTAGTTAAAGTTTCAGTGCCTTATAATGCAATGAAGTGAAGAAAAGAGATGAGAAAATGAGAATGTTTCAGCGAGCAGTGACATTAACAGTAATCCTCTTAGTAAAATGCAACAACAAAAACAACATAGCCTCAATCTAAAATTAGTTGGGGTTCGGCCATGGATCAAACTCTTCCATTGCGCTTGATTTAGTGCAATTGATGATGTTCCCATAAAAAAAAGTGCAATTGATGATGTGCTTTCCAAATCATTTAATTCCCCCTAATTAATGTATTCCAAGTCAGCTTTAGTCTACTCCTACCTCGTCGAATCTCTTCAGTTTCTATTGAGTCGAGTTTTCTAGTGGGGGCATTTGTAGCCCGCCTTTGGAGGTGTCAAAACCAGCGCAACTGCCATTCCCTAATCTTTGTGTCAATTGGTGCTACTCCTATTTTTCTTTGAATTTTTGTATTTCTTATTCTATCTTTACGAGTTTTACCACACCTTCACCTGAGTATCTTCATTTCCGATGCGTTCATTTTATGTACTTGTTCTTTGATAGAACTCGTAAAGATAGAATAAGAAATATAGAAATTCAAAGACAAGTAGGAGTAGCACCAATTGATACAAAGATTAGGGAAGGGCGGTTGCGGTGGTTTGGTCACTTGCAAAGACGGCCTACAAATGCCCCCACTAGAAAACTTGACTCAATATAAACTGTAGAAATTCGACGAGGTAGGGGTAGACCAAAGTTAACATGGGATGCATTAATTAGGAGGGATTTGAATGGTTTGGAAAGCTCACCATCAATTGCACTTAATCGAACACAATGGTAAAGTTTGGTCCATGTAGCCGACCCCAATTAATTTGGGACTGAGGCTATGTTGTTGTTGTTCTTTCTTTACTGCCCAACATTCACTTCCATATAACATAGCTGACCTAATTGCGGTCCAAAATTTTTCTTCCTTTAACTTGGTAAGAATATTTCGATCATAGAGCACACCTGTTGCACTCCTCAATTTCTTTCATCTAGCTTGAATTTTATGTGTGACATCATTCTCAATATTACCATCATTTTGTATGATCGATCCTAGATTCTAAAGTGGTTCACCTTAGGTCCTTATGAACTTTTACTTCCCCTAATTTTACCACTCCACATCTTGATGTCTTCTATTTCTAAACTTACAATGCATGTATTTGGTCTTAAAGCCTTTTGATTCTGATGTATTCCTCCAAAGTTCTAATTTCCTATGCACTCCATCTCTTGATTCGTCCACTAGGACGATATCATCTGCCCTCTTAGTAACATGCAAAACAAAAAAAAACCCGAACCAACCGTATATCTAATATGTATTTAGACATGCCCACAAAGTACAAATGAAGATGTTCAAAACCACTGAAATTGTTACTAACTGTATTATCTGACTACATTTCCTGTTGCAGATTGGTGATGCTTTTATTAAAAAAAAAACCCAAACCAACCATATATCTAATATGTATTTAGACATGCCCAGAAAGTACAAATGAAGATGCTCAAACCCACTGAAATTGGTACTAACTGTATTATCTGACTACATTTCCTGTTGCAGATTGGTGATGCTTTTTTTTTAATCAGTTTATCTTTGTTCTCCCCATTCTGTTTCAGCTTCCTTGTTTGTTATCTATTTTGCATCATATGTTGAAGTTTTATTTTGTTGATTTAGATGGTATCAGTTGAAGAAGACGATCTTGCTGGTTTGGAAGATGTAAGCTCAGACGGCGAGGATGATAATGAAGCTGACTGGATTGATGCTGATACTTTGGGATCTGCTACTGGGCGAAAACCTAATGGTCCCAGGAAGAAAGCCCGTGGTAAATGTTTCCTTCCCTTAGCATGTTCTGTGAAATATCAGATTATTTTTTTAGATTAGATATCACCACATAGTCCTTGTAAGTGACACTTGTTATTGAGCTCTTACAGTCGACGGAATGGAACCCCTTCCACTGATGGAAGGCGAAGGGAAATCATTCAGAGTTCTTGGATTCAATCAAAACCAGAGAGCTGCATTTGTCCAAATATTGATGAGGTCTGCTGTATGATCATTTAGATGGTTCACCTTTTCTTTTCTTTTCTTTTCTTTTTTTCCCCTGTAGCACTTGATACGATCTCCCCTTCATTTGTCCGTTTGCTTCTTTTTCTCGTGTTACCTTTTATAACTTGTTCTCATATAGCTTTCAGTTTATATTTTCATGTTTATCCAATTATTGATTGTTTCACAGGTTTGGAGTCGGCAAATACGATTGGAGTGAGTTTGCTTCTCGCTTGAAACAAAAGACCTTTGAGGAAATTAAGGAGTATGCAGTGCAACACATTCATTCCCTCTTTTATCATTTATAAAATAAATATGAGATTGTTGATTTATACTAGCGCTTCACTAAATACATATCAAGTACCAGACTTTCTAATTAAGTTTTGACTAAAGATATATTTTCTCTCTTTTGTTCTTTTATCCAAAAGTAGTTTTCTTAAGACTCTTTTGCTTGCTTGTATTTTTTTCTCAGTAGTTTTCTTAAGACTCTTTTGCTTACTTGTATTTTTTTCTCACTTTCTTTTTTGTGTCATTGGTAGGATATGGGCTGTGGCTTGTCCATAGATAAGTCTTATTTTGTTGATGAGCTTTGTGTGTTGCAAATGTAAAATAGAAAACGGAAAAGATTTCTTTTCATAAGCTGTGAATCTGAGATTATGTGGATGTTTGCTTCAAAAGTCGAGTCCGACTGAATAATTATATTTATTTTGTATTTAGCTTCCTATTCTCAAATTTTCAGGTATGGAACTCTCTTCCTGTATCACATTTCTGAGGACATAACGGACTCGCCATGCTTTTCAGGTGATAATTCTTTGGACATAATGATTTTGATTTTGTTTTCGGTGTCATTGCGCCTTAAGCTCTGAAGTGTTTCTCCTTCTTTTGGGTTCAACTATTTACTTGCATCTTTGGTCTTATGTTTTCTTTCTTTTTATCTGTTTTTTCCCTCTTTCGTATTCTTTTTCTGCGCAGATGGTGTGCCGAAGGAAGGACTTAGGATACCAGATGTACTTGTTAGGATTGCAGTGCTGCTTTTAATTAGAGACAAGGTTTGTTTGGCCCTTGAAACTTGAATGGATGTTTGAAGAAAGTAGGATCTTAAATAGCTTACAAACTTTATAATGCAAGAAATAATTTGTTGGCTGCGTCATCTTAGAAATTGGTTTTGCCATATTGTATTTATCCAAATTATGTTGTGCATGCAGTCATTAATGTTATAAGATGTGAACATTAGTTTTCAAGTAGTGCATTTAGATTTTTCATCATTCGTTATGACCACATTACAGAAGCCTTAATTCTTGAAGGATATAAGGCATGTATGGCTGTATGCACGATGTGACTATCTATGTTGCTTTTGAAGTGTTTGCCGAAATGTTCTTGAACAATCAGCATGTTAAGGAAATTATAGTAGTTGCTATATTTCGTAGTTTAGGTATTTAGGAAGTTTCTATATTTTGATATCTAGGTAGTTTTGGTAACTTTCCTTATTTTATGATTTGTTCAGCTCTATAAATAAGAGCACTCTATTGTACTCAATAGGCACACATTAATACAATTCTTAGTCTCTTCTTTGAAATCTATCATGGTATCAGAGCTTGGTTTCTAGTGCTAGGTTGGTCGACCTTCGAGTCGACGACCGCTCCGTGGTGTTCTCTTCCGCTTGTGCTCGTTTGTTTTTGTTTCTCTGCTATCTGTCCGTCGTCGACTTTGTTGACTCTGATATCCGTTGTTCTACAGTTTCGTTGTTTTGACTCTGCCACATCTGAACCATTTTCCTGTTGTCTTCGGTGGTCGTTGATCTGTTCCACAACGAACCTTAGATTTGTCGTCTTCGGTGGTCGTTGATCTGTTCCGCAACGAACCTTAGATTTGTCGTCTTCGGTGGTCGTTGATCTGCTCCGCAACGAACCTTAGATTTGTCAGGTTTACTGATTCGATTGACAACCTCAAGTTGAACCAACTTGAGTTTGAGGGAGGGTGTTAAGGAAATTATAGTAGTTGCTATATTTCATAGTTTAGGTATTTAGGAAGTTTCTATATTTTGATATCTAGGTAGTTTTGGTAACTTTCCTTATTTTATGATTTGTTCAGCTCTATAAATAAGAGCACTCTATTGTACTCAATAGGCACACATTAATACAATTCTTAGTCTCTTCTTTGAAATCTATCACAGCAGTTATGGGGCACCTTGTTGGCTGGTGGTTCAGTGCATTGCTCCTCTTATTGAGGGCAAATCTTCAGTCAGGTTTCACTCAGCCTCATGCCACAAGGTTGATATGGATCCTAGCATGGTGTTCAATGAATTAGCATTGGTGGATATTGAGCCAAGGTCTGCTTTATTTGAGACTTTGCTTACTTGCGTTCTTGGGGCTTTGCTCCTAATGTTCTACCATTTCTTTTTCTACAAGAAGGGGCGAGTAATAATAAGATCCCGTATAGAGTAATATAGAGTTAGAAGGAAACATTATAAATAGGGGCGAGTTAGTTGGATTGAACATTTTGGAAGTTGAATTGTAATTGGGCATTCTTTGAGTGATTTGGGAGAAAGTGAAGGGTGTTTCCTCTCTAGTTCTTTGTTGGTGAGCTTGTAATAACAAATTCATTGGGTTCTTCTATCTTCAATTTGTGTTTCTTTATTCAATTTGGGATAGCTGAAATATGTTCTGGTCACTCCATCATATGCCACTGGGTTGAATCTGAAAGGAAGAGCTTTGCTTCTTTTCTCAGTTATTGCACTGATGACTTCATATGGAAAAAGAAAAGGATGATTGGCATCAGTCTGATTGAATTACGAATCTCTACTTTCATTTTTGTCCTCTCTTATTCTCAAAAGATCGAGGGTTCATTGCATTCTCATGGTGTCAAACTTGAACTTCCATTTAGAAACCCTGATTCAAATGATAAAGGGATTGTGTTAACTAATGCCTTTCGGCTTGAATAGGTGAAGTTTCAGTCAGAAAAATCCGGTGTACCCCTTTTTGCTGAAGACATTGTAACGCGCTATCCGGGATTGAAGGGCGGAAAAGCATGGAAAGAAGAACATGATTTACTATTGTTGCGTGCGGTGCTAAAGTAAGTACTCTTTAGATTTGCCATTATTTTATTTTTTGTGACACTTGAATATAACATTTTTATTCTACTAATAGCGCTATTATTTTTGGCACCAAGGAAATTGTACTTAAATTGCTAGATCTTCAACTACTACTATTACTACAACAACGCTTGCAAAGCCTCAATCCCAAACTAGTTGGGGTGGGCTACATGGATCAAACCATTCCCCTTTGCTCAATTTAATGCTCTTGATGCGTACCATGACCTATAATCATCATTTCCTTGTTCTTTTGTTATCTTGTATCGCAACTTGTCAGCTGGCTGAGAGACGCAATCATGCAAGCATTTCGTTAGTCTGTGGTTTACTAGTTCTTCATCCGTTGCATTGATTAAGCCAATTAGCATAATGATTAAATCACGTCTGAAGGTGATTTTCATTATTAACTTATCCTGGCTTGCTAATTATGAAGAGAAACATATGTGGGAGGCTGGGAGCCAACATTTTTATTTTTCTTTTTGGGCGAGAGGGTGTGGGTGAGAGGGGAATAGTCATGCTCTAATTTGATGACTTGAAAATATAAGCAACAAGAATAACAAAGCCTCAATCCCTTAGTTGAGGTTGCCTACATGAATCAAACACATCCACTCAATTCCATTTAATGCATTGATGATGTGCTTGATCTAAAAATAGATGGGCTGAAAGAAACTTACTTCATTTGTGACAATTACAGAAGGATTTAAATGATGAGAATAAACTGAGGAATCTTCGTTCTTTATTTTACATTGATTACTTTTGCCTTCTCACATCTTTTTGTTTATTTCTAATCAATCCTAAGGCACGGTTATGGAAGATGGCAAGCAATTGTTGATGATAAAGATCTACAAATCCAAGATGTCATTTCTAAGGAGCAGAATCTCCCCCTTCTAAATAGTACTTTTTCTGGAGGTGTGCAAATGCATGATGGCACAAATTTTGGCAATACCGATGGCACAACTAATAGCCAGTTAAAGGGAAACAATGGTGAAAACGAATCTGTATCCAATGTTATGCATGGTGGCACTGAAAGTGCTAACCGTGTTCAATTGTACCATGAACCCTCCTATTCGTATCAGTTCAGGGAGCTGCAACGAAGGCTTGTGGAGTTCATTAAGAAAAGAGTACTTCTTTTGGAGAAGGGGCTGAATGCTGAATACCAGAAAGAATACTTTGTGAGTTGCCTATCATATTCTTCATTATACTGATGGATGTGGTGCAATTGCTCTTGTTTACTTTTATCATTCACACATGCTTTGCTTGTGTGGTATCCGTTGCTTGTTCTTCCTTCTTTGTTTTGTTTATTATCTTATATCTTATTTTTGTTTTTTGAAAACTTGAAGGTAAAAACTGAAATATTGGAAACCTGAGAATAGTAATTTAAGGACCATGTATATGTTCAGGATGTTTTTGTTTGGAAGTGAATTGAAACATAGCTGCCATAACAATTGAAGTGCATTGTCCCATGTCTATCTCAGCTTCACGAAGAGGTGAATTGAAAGCCTTCCACTAGACACGGCTATTTTTTCAGAGGAGGAAGAGGGTTTTCTGTTCTGTAATAGAAGGAAGAAGAGATAGATGTGTGATTTATTAGTGAATTATTACTTACCCTATCTGTGTTGGTAGCACGAAATCTTATTGTTGATTAAAGGATCTATTCATCTCGTTCATAAAAAAAAAGGCTAATCAGTTCGGGTTTCTTCTTGTTTCATTGCAAATGGTGGATAGTGGGTCTGATCTGACACAAAGATTTCGGAAGTTCATTTTGACCCTAATAGGATAATGTGTTGGGTTTTTTTTTTCCTTTTCCTTTTTCTCTTTTCTTTTGGCTTTTTCAATAGGATTATGTGTTGGAAATTAGATGAACTTTTGGAGAGGCACAGAAGGTTCTGTTAAAACTATTATAAGCTAATTAATGGTTCTAATATCATTAGAAAAGAAAGCGTTTTATCTCTAGTTACTTTTTTGTTGAGTGAGATGGAAGTCTGTTCTTATTTCCTTCTCTAATCTGCATGAATGTGATTATAAACAACTCAAACTGTAACTGTAATATATGAATCGCATCAACATAAAGGAAGTCATAGGAACCTATTGACTTCAGGATTTATCAGGCATAATGTTAGTTTCAAGCTTATATATGGTAGCACTTGCCACTTCCACCAAATGTCTTTAAAACACATAAAACTAAGAATTTGTCTTTATCAAATTACGACGAGAAGTAATGCTCAAAAAAAAGAAGTCATGCTCCAGCTGGTTGGGATGTCTTTTGTGCTGTCTTTAAGTTTCTACAGACAATTAGGTTGTATGGTCTTCAGTGTCTTAGGATTGGCCTTCCTTCAAATTTTGGGGAAGCTATCTTGATTCTTGAATACTATCTTACTTTGGCTGGTTCCCAGGAACTCTTGGCTTTTTTGTACTCTTCTTTTCTTCATAAAGATTGCAACTCTCCAGATTGTGTTACTATTCATGTCAATGGTGGGAGAAATAATACATGTTTTGGAAATTAAATTGAAATGCTATTGAAGCTTGTAGCTTTGATGTAAAAAGCTAATGGTGATAATGGAAGGGATTTAGTTGAAAAAAAAAAAAGATTCAGTCTTACGGTTACAAAATAAAATCGATTAAGCTTATTTTGGAGCATGAAATGTTAGGTACACATTTAGTGAAATTAACCAGACAACAAAGATTTATAACAATAGATGTGGAAAATAAATGTGAAACTTACCCCTTGAAGTACCTTGCAGTTTGAAGGTTTAGTCAAAACGGCATCCATTGGCACAAAATATGAAATTGAGGCAAAACATGACGATACAAAAAATTAACAGTTGAAACAAATATCTTTATGTAACCTTTTCTTTATTAACATTACGAGTTCTTATAATCTCTAATACACTCTTGAAGGATGATGTGGATTTATTGTCTAAGACTCCTGATAATCTTTTAAATTGGAGTGTGTAATTCCTAGAATGCTTCCTAGGACTTGGCGAACACTTTTGAGTAATCAATTGATACTTTCGACAATTTGAGTGTTGAAAAAGTATGGTAATTGTTCTTGAGAAAAGCTGGCTCCCAAGTCGTTGATTATTTGAGGGGATTTTGTGTTTTCAACTTGCAGTTTCTTTTGATGGTCTTATAGGGTGAGATGAAACCAAATGGGGCTGCAAATGGGGAGCCTGACGTTGAGCCAAAGTTTCAAGGAGTCGAAGCTCCCTCCTCTATTGAGTCTAATTCTCATGCAAGTCGCCAATTTCCTTCTAGTCAACCTATTGGTAAGTTGCTTTAAATTATAAGATTTTGATACAGCTTCTTTCATATTTGTCTTTAAAGAGCATGGTACGATGATACCATCAGTACATCAATGTTTTCGAAGCTTTACATAACGGCTCTTAACATATGGAAAACAGTGACCATTATCGTGACCATTATCACTCCAAGATTGGTATGTCGATCATTTGTTTGGCTTTCTATCAGATTGAATCGATGCACCCATAAAATGTGGCTCATCGTTTTAAACCCTTTTACTTGAAAAATGTATGAATCAATTTGCTTGATCTCATTTTAGCTAATTCTTTATGTTGATTACATTTGTAATGCTACTGAAGTAGTAATTGAAGATTGGTATCGATTTGCATTCATGTTTCCTCATGGTTAACCTCTTATGTTGGTGTGAGAATCAGCCGGTACATACTCCCATCCAGTTTGGTGAAGCCAACCAAAATAATCATTTGGTCTAATTATTTTGACTGCTTGCCTTGCAATTAATTGCATGAGCATCTCTCTTTATTGGAAGCATCGCTTAATTTGGTAAATTGAAGCTGATTTATAGATCGTGCGTGCAGCTCCAGAAGAAGTATTAACAGCTGTCTGTGATGACAAACCAGAACGCTTGGAGATGGCCCAGCTTTATAACAAGGTAAATTTGAGTTATAGCTACATTTTATTGAGACTTATGGACATGAAAATCCGTTTCCGCATACTATTATTGATTTAATTTGATTGACAATCATAAACAGCCGGAACAAATGACAGCAGAATAAAACTCTACTGTTATGTGGCAAAAGTTAAAGAAAAACGAAGTGGTAATGCAGTTTCCATATGGCTTGCACTTATATCCCATTTCCTACAGATGTGTGGCGCAGCCGACGATATAAGAGAATCAGCCCAGACAGGTACGGGCAGTCAGTCTGCAACACTGAAAGAGAGGCTCCAACCGATAACGTCTATTTGTGCTGAAATTAACAGAATTCTCGGTCCTGTAGATGAGAACCCCACAACGTTATGTCTTCCAGGAGGCGTGCAGTCAAAGCCTGAAGTTCAGGGCATTGTTATGGCACTGAGTGCAGACGATCATAAACCCAGCAAAAGGCAGCATTCTTCCGAAACTGCACCAACCGCAGTTACCACACCTTCAGCAAATCCCGCAAATGAAAAATGCAAAGAAGAAATGCATGTAAACGCTGCGGATCCGTCGGTAGCAAGTCATGGCACTGTTGAACCAACATGCCCTCCAAAAACACCTGTCGATACAGAAATGTTAGATGCTCGTAAAGAAGGTGGTCCCGAACCAAACAAAACCTCCGATGAAACAGAGGCTGCCGGGGTCATCGTCTTGGATGATTGAGCTATCGCATCGCTTAAACTTACATATATTTACACACTGATCGAACTGTAGTCTTCATTTGCTAATCAAGCAACTAAATCAAGCTCCAAAAATGCCCATTTAATCTTGTAACCGTCTGTAAACTAGGAAAGGCTTAAAGCCTTGTGACTCGTGAGACTTATTTTGAACTGTAACTAATAAATGAAGTGTTATTTTAAACTGCGTATTTGTTGAGCAAATCGAATAGACAGAAATACCCTTGCACGAGAGGCGCGCAGCGGAAGAGATGCAGGGTTGAAAAGGGAAGTGAGAAAAAGTGAGGAGCTAGCTCTATAAATGAAGCTTCAGTGAGAAGGTAAATATTGCTCATTAGTTTAAGTCTGATATTCTGTGATGGAAAATGAAATATATCTGAGGCTCTCTCTCTCTCTCTCTTTCTACAGGGATCGTTAGGGTTTTCTGGAAGGGTTGTTCTTGTCCGGTCGATCCCTGTGTTCAAAGAAACTCAGATGGGTTGATTCATGAATCATCTCTCTGTGTGTATCTTACTGCGTTTGTTGAGAGAGAGTCGATGATGGATGATTCGTCCCAACTAAACAACCCTTCTCTCTCTCTCTCTCTCTCTCTCTCTCTCTCTCTCTCTATGTGTGTGTATATATATATATATATATATATCTATCTCTTCTTGTGCATGCATACATACATACATACATGTGTGGATGTATGCATCTGCTGCTGCTGGTGCTACTGCTGCATCGTCATCATCATCTCCTCTTCTTCCACTCTTTCTTCTACTGCTGCTACTACTGCTACTACTACTACTAAAGAGGCGGTGATGAGAAGCTTAGGTTTTAGGGTTTTCAGGCTTGAGGGCTAGTCTCCCAATTTCGCTTCTGGCGAGGCAACGCGGAGGGTCTGCAAGTTCATTTGCAGGCAACCGAAGTTGCAGCCATGGCGTATTTGGTAGAGAGGTAGTCCGTGTCTGCATATGCCTGAACGTGAAGGCGAATCTGAGCCTCCTCCTTTTCTTCCCTCTCTCGCATTCCTCGCGCGTGTCGCGTTTTAGGGTTTCAAAACTCTTTTTTTTTTTTTTTTTTTTTTAAAGTATACTACTAATAGAGGCAGTGATGACTATAAGTGTTTAAGGGTTTCAGGCTCTATGGCTCTTGCTCTCTACATTTGGCGTTTTTGCTGAAAAGAGATGGAGAGAGTCCGTTTTGACTGAGAAATGAGAATACGAATCTGAGCCTCTTTGTTTCCTCTTTTCACTCTCTTTTTCATTTCGACATTGGTTAAAGGGTTTAATGTGCCCATTTGGTTTTCTAGGGTTTCAGTAGTGTTGGTATAGTGTCACATGCATATTTAGAATATAATTATAAGGCTTATATTTGAGTGTCTCCATTGGCATTTTGAAATGAATTAAATTTATGTCAATTTTTTTTTGAACAAGTAGGGTTATATTCTCTTTGGTCATTTATAAAGTAAAAATATAAGAATTAAAACAGTTTTGATTATTAGTGTAATTTACAAATATATTTTTAGGCATTATATGAATTGAAGAATTGAAGACAAAATGAGTAAAAATGTAATAAATATATTTGAATTTTGAAAACAATTTATAATTTAAAATAAAAAATTTTTGTTATAACGATTTATATAAAGGAGAAGTATTTATTAGGGCAATTGATTATATTTCCATGCGTTTTTTTTGACATTCTTTTCGTCTTTGATTGGGCTTTTTTATTTGTTTAAACAAATAGGATTACAAATGGGATTAGTGAGCAAGATGATTAATAAAACTATTTTATTATTTCCAAACCAAAAGATAATATTTTAACAGCTCTAGTATTTCTCAAAAAAAAATTTCCGAGTCTGCAAGTTTGAGTGTGAGAAAATAATAATAGTCGTTTTGTTAGATTCTTTAGTGTAGACAACTCTGTCATGGCGAGGGCATTTGGTCTAGTGGTATGATTCTCGCTTTGGGTGCGAGAGGTCCCGAGTTCGATTCTCGGAATGCCCCTGAATTTTATTTTTTTTCTTTGACCAAGCTCATGGTGTTCTCTCCCATTTTGATTTTGCTGCTGTTCCTCCAAAAGTTGTTTACACGTGAAATTGTTTAATATAATGTGGTATTATTTGAAGACCCAAATGTACTTGTATGTTCCAAAAGACCACAATACCAAATTATCTGAAGAAAATAAAATTTGAAACAATGAGCTTCAACTGCAACCATCCATCAGTGGCTCAGCGCAATTCTCTCAAAGAAAGTCATATCAAAGACAAAGACAATGGCATGACACAATCCATGCACACGGAAGTGAATGCAATTGCAACCTGAGATAGCTTCTCATTTTACAATAACTAGTACAATGGCACGCCCAAACCTCTCTCTCTCTCTCTCTCTCTCTCTCTCTATCATTGCTTATTATAGATGGTATGGTATAACTTCACTTTCACATCCCTAACATGGATTTGATCCACCAAATGCCTTTGGTGTCTTTAGGACCCTCCTCTCCTTCAGGTGGAGGGTTAGTGTGTGTTGTCCTTTGGAGTCGTGATACGTCGTACCCCTCGTCAGCTGCTCGCTGAACTAGTGCATTGTAAGTATTTTCATCCATATGGTTCTGCCTGCACAGTATCTGAAACCAAAAGCAACAACTAAATGAATCAAATTATTGAGTTGAGAAACAAAATAGAGATAACTAATGACACAAAAGTGTTATTGTTACAGCAATTGCAAGGTTGAAAACCAACAAAAAACTAAATTCACTCAATATATACACCAGTAACAAAAACACCAAAATCAAGCCATAGTACAAAAGTCATGCCTTAATGAGCCAAAAGTTCTTGATAAGAATTCCATGAGTCATGTTGAATTGTCAGTGATATACAATGTGTTTATAATCCATTCACAAGTTCGTCTCTAACTTCATCATTCTTTTTACATATTAAAGATAGATCTTTGGTGTCTTGAGAGGGGCCTTCTGACCATTTGAGGCAACTGTTGCGGGATATAAAAATGCAATTGATAGCATTCAGTCGCTTTAGACAAAATAATTTTGCAGATAAACAACAGTAAAGCCTCAATCCTAAGTTAGTCGGGGTTAACTACATATAACAACAACAACATAGCCTCAATCCTAAATTAATGGGAGTCGGCTACATGTTTCTAATTTTTTCACTCCACTCGATTTAATGTGTCAAAATCAAAAAATGTTGCTAAAGTGAGACAAATGGATCAACGTAATTTGAATCCCAAATTAGTTGGGGTAAGCTATATAGATCAAACTTTTGTATTGTGTTTGATTTAGTGCAATTGGTTATAAGAAAATACTAGAATGACAACAACAATGTCACACTACAATACACATTAGCTCACAAGACCCTCATATGCGACCTCGACCCGTATATTATGCATCGGGATCTATGTATGACCACATCTTGAGGCGCGCATGGATGGTTCTTGTAAACCAATGTGTCTTGCAGTGTGATATGGTGTTGTCATTCTATCACTTCTCTTGATTATAAACCCACTCTTGGTATTCCCAAACTCACCCTCCCTTCAATCCCATCAATATTCACAACTTTCTCATGTGAGTGACTTACAAAGATGACTAGAAATCACATTGTGGAACTATCCAACACACTAAAGAAAACATAACCCAATATTTTAAGTGTACCTTGACCACATACCAAATTAACAATTCTTAGAGGGATTCATGAATCTTAAACAAAACATTCAACTTTCTCAAAACAAAATAACAATAAAAAAATGAAATGAAGAAACCCCATTAAAAACCAAAGCAAAAGAAGACATACCCATAGATAATTCCTGGTAGGCTGGCCAATCAAAGCACACTGATAATCCCCATCAATGTACAAAACCCAGTAATCCCCAACAACAGGAATCAAGGGCAGGAAAGGAGGCACATAGAACTTCACTTTGAGCTTGGCCTCGTCACTTTCCGGATCTGCCCTGTACGCCGTGCCCAAGCGCTAGATTTCCACACTCGTTGTTGGCCGATCCATCTCGAAAGCGAGTCAAAAAGGTCGTCCTCAAGCTAGACGTTTGCGCACAGAGATGGATTGGAGAAGCAATCGTAAAAACATGCCACGTCATATGCAACAGAGAAGGAATGGAGAGAAACCCCAACAACATTTGCGTTGTACTTCTGTGTAAGCTGGGATGGACACAATAGCGCACTTGCTCTCGTCGTCGCCAACAACAACCGCCGAGTGCTTCATAGTGACAGTGCTCATTCAAGTACTATGACATTTAGTTATGCTATGCATGGCCCTTTGTGTTGCAAGGACGAACGTAGTCATTGTTTATTCTGTTTCATCTCAAACTAGTTAGGTGGTTGTCGCGAATTTAATGCAAGTATTTTAATCTATGCTAGTTACATTGCATGGCATGTTTGAGATGGAAATTGCATTTTTATTTTTACTTTCTTTAGCAAATTGGTTTTCTTCTCTTTATTTTTTAAAACAAATGACCTCGCATGTATATGTGGTTTGGACCATCATAGCACTCAAGCTTATATTACTCTTTAATTATAATCAATACATATATATGAACAATGTCCATGAAATAGAAAAGTTTATATACTTGAAACTTTTCTCTATGTTTATTTGATAATCTTATATGGCCACTCTAGCATACATATGTAAATCCATGTTATTGCAATTGTTAATTTATTAAATGTACCCTCTCTTCCCATCACATTGTGGAACTATCCAATTGCACACTAAAGAAAACATAACCCAATATTTTAAGTGTACCTTGACCACATACCAAATTAACAATTCTAAGAGGGATTCATGAATCTTAAACAAAACATTCAACTTTCTCAAAACAAAATAACAATAAAAAATGAAATGAAGAAACCCCATTAAAAACCAAAGCAAAAGAAGACATACCCATAGATAATTCCTGGTAGGCTGAATAATTTATATTAAACCGGATAATATAATACAAATCAAAGCACACTGCTCCTTGGCCTCGTCACTTTCCAGATCTGCCCTGTACGCCGTGCAGGAATCAAGGGCAGGAAAGGAGGCACATAGAACTCACAATGTACCCTCTCTTCCCATCGCTCCACGTCTCGTTCAAAACGTGAATTGTGCCGTCTTGGTTCAATTTGTATGTAGCCCTTGTGTTGACGCCGTTTTTGGGCTGGAATCTTGATGGGAATGACGCGATTTCGTACCATCTGCCCATGTATCGAGGCAGATCTAACCCCTTCACCACTTCCATCTCCTTCTTCGCCATTGTCAGATTGAATGGTAGAGGAAGTAAAGTTTGCCTTCCAAGGGAAGAGAGAGGTACACGTCGTTGTGTGCACAGCCTAGAGAACGACAAAAGAGTCTACGTGCACCTCTATATACGAGCGTACGTAAATTTTAGAGAAGTGGTAGAATAAAGGAGTATATCAAAAAAATCATTCAAAAATTATATTAAATAAATCTCGAAAAATAAATACATATATATATATCTCAACGCATAACTTGTGATTGAAATTATACGAAAGACTCTTGTGAATTAATATGTATGTCATTTATTATGAGTAATGAATTGAATGTAATAACCAAATAGGAATAAAGAATGCCCACTTTATGAGTCATGACCGACGTAGGCCAGTTTTGCCTACATTACCCAACAAAATTATAAAATGGTTCGAGCCAAGTGACATCCAATTTACGCGTGGACCCACCCACACTTTCCCCATCACGTTCACCTCCAATTCCTCAAATTTGTTTAAGATCTCCAACCTTTTTTAATAACGAGAAGATTATTCTCACAAAAAATTTTAGTACAATAAGTTTAAACGTACTTACATTAAGTTTAAACTCGAACATTTGACACAGTAAAAAAATTCAACATACCGTGCGTATAACCTCGTAATCTCAAGCTCGCCCCCACTAGCCAAACCGTAATTTCACCATCAAGATTTTGTTTTAACTCAACAAATGGTAGACAATAGTAATAGTAATTAACAATAAGTTTAGACGTAAAAAACTTTAGTATAATAA
This sequence comes from Stephania cephalantha, assembly GCA_039657325.1. Classification (NCBI taxonomy): domain Eukaryota; kingdom Viridiplantae; phylum Streptophyta; class Magnoliopsida; order Ranunculales; family Menispermaceae; genus Stephania; species Stephania cephalantha. Next base: position 59,878,725 of record CM077569.1, read on the forward strand.
GTTTAAATGTACTTACATGGCTCGAACTTTTGACACAGTAAAAAAATTCAACATATCGTGGGTATAACCCCATAATCCAAGCTCGCCCCACTAGCCAAACCGTAATTTCACCATCCGGATGTTGTTGGTAGATGCAGTAATAGTAATAGTAATGGTAATGGAGATCAAAGTGATTATGTCACATGTTTCTGATGAGAAAAACAAATGTGAAAGCGTTGTCCGAGTAGTAGTGTTGGAATTGCAATAATAAATCACCAAGTGCATCATCAGATCCGAAAGACTAAGCAAGCGTGTGTGCGAGAGAGATGTCGAGTGGTGGCTCACGGCGTTCGGGGGCTTGTTTGAGGTGTTGTTTGGTGGTTTTCGCGCTCGCTTCGGCTCTCTACGTATCAGCTCCTGCCCTGTATTGGAGGTTCAAAAAGGGGATCAAATTTGGAGATCACTCTCACTCGCGCTCTTCGTCTTGCTCTCCCTGCACCTGTGACTGCCCACCTCCGTTGTCGCTCATCAAGATAGCTCCCGGTATGATTGATTCATGTTTTTTGTGATTTTCAGTGGATGCCCATTTCGAAAGATCTGATTTTTTAAACTTTGATTGGGGTTTTCAGCTGTATTGTTGTTGTTATTGCTGCAATTGGGGGGAGATTTCAGCTCCTGATGTGATTTTGGGGGTTTGTGGAGTGTAATCAAAGGATGCCCATTTGTGATTGATAGTTAGGTTTTTGGTAATTGTTCGTGGTTGCGCGATGTGGTATGGATTTAGGAGAGTTTGGGATGTTTGGATGTTGATTTCAGCTTCTTTTATGTTGGTTTTGCTGATTTTACTTTTAGGGAGTCTAATATGTGGTGTGGTTCATGTGGGCATTTCATGATATAATCTGAATATGAAATCTTCCTACTGGAGCCTCTAATTACACAATATTAGCTTATCTGAGGTTCTGGATGACTTGATTTCCTCATCAAAGTCTAGAACTGAAGTTTAATTTTGATACTGTACAAAAAGATTTGGGCTTATGCTTTGTAGCCTTGTAGGTGTCTTTTAAATGCCGGTGGTTATGTTAAGGATTGATTGGGCGATCGAATGGATTATAGAAACATGAGTTTAATTAGTCGATTTATTAGTGAACAGGGAAAATTTATCTAGACGGGTGAATAGATTGACTTCGAAACAACAACGGTTAATTACTATTGCTATAAAACAAGCTCGTAGTTTTATCTTTGTTACCTTTTCTTAACAATGAGAAACAATTTGAGAGAACTGAGTCGACCCCAAGAACTACTGGTCTTCGAACCAGAAAGAAATAAATAAATAGGCGTATTTCTCAATGGAATCCAAATTCCAATCTGAAGTGAACCTCGCCCCCACTTCGGGTTAACTATTGGAGTTACTGTGGCATGTGGCTTATTTCTGAAATTTTTAAAAGCCTAATGCTTCGTACAACATCTGCACTTTGTTTTAATAACTTGCTTCAGTTTGGTTGTTCAGCTGTGTAGTTTTTTACATTACCAATCGTCGCTGCAATGAATTCCTAGTTGTTTCGTTGACGAGTTAAATTATTATGATTGTTCAGTCAATTATAAGCAGTAAAATGATTTGAAGCCTGATGGGAATGGGAATTTATCTGTATTCTGGGTACTACTGGTTAAATATGGTTCACTAGAATTTCCGAAAATCTTTCCGAGTGCTTGCTTTTAACTGATCTTTGGAGCTGGAGTGTTATCAGCTAAGTTATTGTAATCTTCCTTGCTTTTCATTTTTATTGGAACTCTTAAGTTATAAGTTAATCAGTTAGATAACTTCATTTTGACAAGTTTTCTTATGTTGTGGAATTCTTCTTGGCCTATTTATAGATGAACTTATTTATAAATTTGCCTTTCATTCTGCTTTAATGAGCTATCAATTCAATAACTTCCTGGTGCTTGACATGTTCTTGTATTTTTCTTTCCTTGCAGGGCTTGTCAATCTTTCTGTTACAGGTATGAACTCATTTGAATAGGTCTTTTAGCTGTTGAGTTAATTTAGCGATATTATGTTAGATTAATTATAGTAATTTGTGTTTTTCTTTCTACTGTTATTTAAAGATACTTATAGCACTTCCATCTCTTAAAAAAAAAATAGTTGTATGAATCCAACTTGTCCTACTTAATTTTCTTCTTTTCTTGCCTTCTAATTAATTAGGCTGGTATTTTACTAAATCGAGCACAATGGAAGAGTTTAATCCATGTAGCTGACCCCAACTAATTTGGGATTGAGGCTATGTTGTTGTTGTTGTAATTAATTAAGCTGGTGGCATTCGGCGATCCTCTATATGGACCTTAATCCAACTTCTGAAGTAGCAATTGCTTTAGTCAACAGTAGCACATAAGAGAGTGACTCTTAGTACATGTATTACTTGTCGAAAAGTCCCAAGCATTTATCGTCCCTTGTGCTTCTAATTTAGACGTATGTTAAAAAATCTTGGAACAGTTATTCGGAAAAGTAAAGATTTGGGTGATTTAGTACATGCAATCTTGCGGAACGTTGGGATTTGCTCTTTGTTGGCTCATGTAATCAGAATCTAGCTTTATCTCTTAACTAATTATGCGACTTGTTATTAAATTGTCCTTGTGCTGTGCAAAATGATAATCCCTGATCAATAACCGTTGTAGATTGCGGCAAAAATGATCCTGACCTCAACAAAGAGATGGAAAAGGAGTTTGTAGACCTTCTGACTGAAGAACTGAAGCTGCAGGAGGCCGTTTCATCAGAACACGCTCACCACATGAATGCCACCTATATTGAAGCGAGGAGGGTAGCTTCTCAGTATCAAAGGGAGAATGAGAAATGCAATTCAGCCACAGAGATTTGCGAGGGTGCAAGAGAGCGTGCCGAGGCATTACTGATCAAGGAGAAGAAGGTGACTGCAATGTGGGAAAAACGTGCCCGCCGGTTGGGCTGGGAAGGAGAATAGATCAGTTTGTATGTTTGGTCGAATGAATTTGGCCTCAAAATTCAATTATATTTTGGAGTGCTCACTGCCCCCTCATACATGGAGCTGATAAGTAAATCTGCTTCAATTGTAAGCTTTTGATCTCTTCCTTTGTAGGCTATTCCTCTTTGTAGAAGTCACTCGTATCTAAAAAATAGATGTCTTGTTACCTTTGTAGCCATTCCCTAAAGAGGGGTCTTTAATGGCATCTACTTTTTGAATTGTTTTGATATTTGTTAAACAGTGTGTACCAGCATGTATGTGCAATTCATTCAAAAGTTGGAACTCTTGAAAGCTTAGCCATCTTTGTTCTATAAATCAAACTATATATCATTTTATTTGTTAATCATTGGGGATGCTTGGTTTCGAAATATAATCTCGATACAAGCAAAGATTTTTCTTCAAATGTTACTAAGTTTTATTAATGTGGAACTCCACAGCTGTAAAAAGTATAGAACGTGTAGAAGATCTGCATGTTATCTACTGTTTCTTGTATAGCACAGTTTCCTCTTCTATTTTGGCTTCACCTCCTACAACTGAAACCCAGGTCTCTACTATTTTCTCCAACTCCCCATTCAAAACATCCACCAGAGTGAAAGCCCTCACTGTGCCTTCGGATTCAGGCGAAGAAGATGATGAATCCTTCTGCGAGTTTATATTACTTTCAGCGGTCGAGTATTTTATCCGTGGTACTATTGCTCCATTCAAGTATAATATGTTGTCATCTCCGGTCACAATCATCTTCCTTAGACCCTTTTTATAAGCAAGTTCCTTGTGCATATGACCAAACACAACTAAAGGGATATGCAACTGAGTTGTTCCTTTCAAGTCTGAAATTGCTTGAGCAAGATCTGTTTCAGTAGGAAAGAATCTTAGTTTAGACGGCAGAGATGTACATGACGATCCAAAGAGAGAACTGAGAAACGTCGATGGCATGGCAATATATATGATCTTACCTGGATCGCCGTGGTCACCCCCACTGCCTACCCAGTCTTTTCCACAAATGTCATCTACCTTAGATCCTAAGCCTGTGGAGCAGGCAAAACATAAGTTTCATATTATATCAATCCGCGGCACGGAGATGTAGCCATTGAAAGAAAATAAGTGAATTGCGAAGGCTTTTTCACCTGTCGGTCCATTATGCGCAAGAATTACAATAGAATGACCCTCAGGCGTCCCAAGTGCGGCTTCGTAGATTTTCTTTCCACTTTCTTCCATATCATGCACTCCATATCTAAAATTTATAAATTGGCGAAGAAAAAAAAAAGGCAAATGGAGTTAAGAGACCATGAGAGACTGCACAAAAAATTCAATCAAAACTAGAAAATGTTGGACACTCTTTTTAGAGTTTATAGCATGTAACCTTGAAACTAAGAGCTTGTCCCGAAACAAATTGCGACCTCCACAAGAAAACGGCCGCCCACCAACCACACTCAATTTCAGTTCCGGGAAGTCCAAACGACAGTAACCTACATGCTCCTCGCCAAGACTGGCATCAGAAATAAGAATAGCCAAGATTGATGTAATTGTATCCTTCAACTTGAGTGATAATGATAATGATATGAAATTCAACATCTCCTTAAGTCACAAATTAAATGAACTCACCATTCCAGCTGGAGTTGGACGCGGTCTTTATCCCTATATGTATATTCAGAACAGGTAAGCCAAGGCAATCACTTGAGCAATATATGCATTTGGAACTAAAAATTGTATGATCAAATTTTTGTGAGACTTTGAAACATATATAGATAGATATGGCACATGAAACAACTAAGCTTACTTTTCTGAAAATTTGGAAGTCCACCAACAGTCATGGTTGCCTAAAATGACTGCTTTAGGCATTTGAAGCTCCGCGACACTTCTAACAAGCTCGACATTCTCCTCACCAAAATCACCTGAACAAAAAAAGTGGAGTAAGAACAACTAATCAACATATTCTGTCATATCCTAATATCTAAACTAAATCAGCTGTTTACAATGAAAGAAGAAACATGACAGGTACCTGTAAACAATACCAAATCTGGCTGCATTTCGGCCGGAAAAAAAAAATGAGTGTTAGATTTCAAAATATATAGGCATCTAATTGTATTGATTAAAAGAAAAACATAATTAACTTGATAAATAGTTGTATAATAAACCTTAATTTGTTTCAACATTCTTCACTCAAATGTTGAAAAAATGTTACAGTTATTTACTTAGTAGCCAGTGCTGAAACAATGTTGTATTTCGGAGCGACTGATTTTTTTTAAAAAAAAAAAAAATAAACTTAATTATCAAGATTAAAAAAGAAGTCGACCCCAATTAATTCGGGATTGAAACTATGTTGTTGTATCTAGATTAACAAGAAGGGACCTCTAGCCCCAGGGAAGTTGATGGAATGGTAAGAATTATGCTCAACACACCAATGGTGTGGGGTTTGATTCCTTGCCTCCCCTTCTCCCTTCGATTTCTTTCTTGGGTTTCTTGATGGAGGCAACTAAGGAACCCCGAGGGATTAGTCGGGTCCACCATCAGTCTAGTGTCAGCAGTGGTTGCTCAGATACCATCTACTATCAAAAAAAGGAAGAAGGGACCTCTAAATTTAAGCTAAATTAAAGTTGTCGCAATGAGAAAATCAAGGGACTCGGACAAGTGCGTGTCCGTCCTGGAATACAAAAATCGAGGGATTCCCTTACCTCCAAAAGCTGAAGTGCTTTCGAATCGTCCTTCAGATTCCAATAATCATGCTTAATCAACAAAAAAAATGAAACAAAAGCATTTGATTAGACATAAATACCAAAATGAAGACCAATTGATCAATCGAAACCTAAAAATCCCCAAAAGAGTTCAAAAAAGTAAACGACATTCAATCGCTAAGGTTTTCAAAATTGATCACTCACGACATCGCCGACGACTGCGATCCGAGCAGATGAAGCCATGATTGGAAGATTTTGGTTCTTGGAGGGACTACGACGAGAGCTGGCGAAGTGGTTCAAGTAGGAGTTCGAGCTGGGTGGGGAGGAGTGCGCTGTGACGAACGTGCGTAGCATAGCGGGACTCCTCAGCTACCTCTTCGAAGTTCAACTATCGACTTATAGATTTTAAATGTGCGCTGATTACCGTTGGAGGATGCGAAGTGCGCACTACCCCACCCTGTCTGGCCCAATTGTGTAATTGTGTCTTGTTGGTTAATGGCCAATAGATAATCGCCACGTGTTTTAGATGTTTGGTTAATTGTAGTTTGCGTTTAATGTGGTTGGAGATTAGGATTTTTTTTTTTTTTTTGGAAAATGCTAGAATGATATTCCAAATGACACTTCAAGTGATACTCCTATAACGTGGCGGACGGGTCTAGGTAAAAAATGTGACGTTACGTGCTGGTCCACATTCATGGGAACCATCGTGCGCACTTCGAGATGCATACCACAGGAGTTATGCACATTTTTACGTGGGACCCGCACGCCAAGTCATAGAGATATCACTTAGGGTGTCATTTGGAGTGTCATTATAGCATTTTCCTTAATTCACTTTAACGGGAGTGGATGGAACCACGACATCCCTAAACATTGTTTGATATATATGCTTTGGTGAAGATTAGGCATTTAATGAGTGTAAGTTTAAAGGCAAAACTCATTTTTGGTCCCTGAACTTTCAAAAGAGAGCACATTTAGTCTTTTTGGTGTTGAAACTGTTAAGTTTAGTGACGTGGCCAACGGAATGGCCACTTGGCTGATTTTCTCCTGAACCACCGGTTCAATCGAGCTCTAGACCAAACCAAACTCAAAAAACCCAAAACCATTTTCCCCAAAATCAAGCCGTGCGAAACCCTCACCCTCTTCTTTCACTGTTCGCAACGGGATATATTTTAAAGGCAAAACCCATAATTTGGTCTCTGAACTTTGTATTTTTTATGCTTTTGGTCCCAAATTATTATTACTGCACATTTGGTCCTTTAACTTTCACAAAGATCTACATTTAGTCATTTCACCATTTAAAGTGTTGAATTCAGGCAATGTGGGTAGTAAAAGTGACGTGTGACTAGTTTTGGATTTTTTGAGTTTGGTTCACCAATGAACCGACAGTTCATTAGAAAATCGACCATGTGGCCGGTTCAGTTAGCCACATCACCAAATTTAACGGTCCAACATCAAAAAGACTAAATGTGTTATGTTTTGAAAGTTTAGAGACCAAGTGTGCAGCTCTCAAAGTTCAGGGACCAAAAGTATAAAACCTCCAAAGTTCAAGGACCAAAAGATGAGTTTTGCTAAGTATAAAAGTATGTTTTCATATTTTATTTTTTTTAAGCCATGCTTTAATTTTCTTGATAAAATTAAAAACTATACTTTAAATTTGATAAATAAATAAAACATTTGCAGTCGTTATGAAAAAGGAAATTGTTTTTGTAAGAAAAGTTCATTGGAAGAAGACGCGTTTCGACATTTCTCCAAATTATAGTATGTTTTTTTTTTCTGAGATTCTTCCCATAACTTCCTAATATTATTTTTTTATAAACATTTTTCTTGTCAATTTATTTTGACTTTAAAATCATTCTTTTAGTCTAAAATTTCAGATTATATTATTTTAATATATGTAGTGGTCCCTGACCAAATAACCTTAGTCCACCCTGGTCGGTCTCACCTCAATCTAACTCAATCGACCTGACCTGTCTTTGAATCACCTGGTCGTGGGCGGGTCGGGTTGGGCCCCACTGGTCTAATCTAGTTAGTCCTGGACTTCTGGCCCAAAGTTTTATCCCTTCCCCTTACTTTCCTCTTCTTCTTTCTTCCTTCCAGAGTCAGCCTCCTGGTCCATTTTTTTTTTTTCTTTCTTTTTTTTTTCTTTTCTTTGGTTTGGGTTGGGGTTTCTCTCCACCCCTAACCCCGGTGGAATTGATTACAGGTAGGAGACAGACTCTGCCATTCCCCACCTCGACTTGGTTCGGTCTCCAAGGTCGAACCCCTTCTGGGAATAAACATGGTATCGAGCCCTAATTAATTAATGAGGTTACACTGGATCTTTGATGATGAATAAAAATCTTTTGCCCTTTTGGGGCCATAAAAAGATTATTTGTTCTGATATCAAGAATTATATAGATTTTAGATTACCGTATATACTCAATATAATTAAATTCATATGAAGCAAAACTTATTACTTCAAAACTATTCAAGACAAGCACATACAAGTTTTTTTAAAAAGACAAGCATGTATAAATTAACTTTTCTATAAGAAATCAACAACTTAATACTCCACGAGGAGTCGAACTTGAGACCTCCCTCAACACTGCCTTTGGCAAGTCAAGCATATAAATTGAGAAATTTGAACTTATTTCTTAACACATATGTACATGTTATTATCTATAATCGAATATTTGAATTGCCTCTCATGTCAACGTATTTAAGATTGAAAAGAATGCTAAGAAATTGAAAAGAAGTAATTGAAATACTAAGATCATTAACTCAAGTCCAAGTACTCCAATCGAACCAAGTCGCCAACAATGCTTTCGGGGATCTCACCTCGCAAGAAGTTCTTCGACAAATCAAGCTTTTTCAAACTCTTTATGTTCGATATGATTGGCATAACAACTTCAAAATTCTCCAAGTAGAGTCTTGAGAGATCAAGTGCGACGACATGCGATGAGGAGTCGTCGCAAATGATTCTTTCCCATTCAATGCAGCAATCCTTGTTGAGAGCCCATGATTCTAAATCAAAGCTTATCTCATCAGTTGATGAGTTTTGGATTAAAGAAGACTTGAAGTGAAGGAGAACTTGCTTTTGGTGATTAGAACTGGAGAGGGAAGCATAGAACATTGAAGAAGAAATAGAGAAGAATATGAAAAGATGGAGAGGTGTCAATGAAGGGATTTTTAGATTAGACATGACTGATTCTCTATTAGAAATATTGAAGTAGTGATCTTATTCTCATATTAATATATTTATGCTTTACAAGGAAATTTAATAATCACTCTAATATTGATCTAAATATATATTTTTTAATAGGATAGATATTTTTTTTTTGTTTTATTATACTTTGAAAAATGTGCATGCCTAATTTGAATATGTATCTAACGGTCTTGTAATAATATATATGACATGTTGATTAATTAGATGATCCACTCATTCCTTATCTTCCACAAACCTAAATAAGACAACAAATAACACCAAATTCACAAGATCTTTGGTGTCAGCAGTAAGTAAGTTGAGGAGTTGGACAAAGATGTTAATATATTCCAGCTTTTCTTATGTGTTCTTTTATCGATATAAAATATTTTTATATCTAAAATAATAAATGATGCAACTGTAATAATTAAATAGTAAAGTTATTAAAAAGGAAAAATTCCGCAAGGCTAAACTTTTTTTTACTTAAGATATATTTAAATATTAATTATCCCGAAAGCTGACCTTAATAGATGTATATAAGTATATGGTAAAGTAATTGTAGAGTTGATCATTTCTTTTATTTATTTATTTATTTTTGGTCAAAAGCGCAATGAAAGTTCATTGATGATTTAATGAGAATCATTACATTGGTCATTCGATGTTGAAGCTTGATTTCTACTACGAGAACATCAAAGGCAAAACAAAGCCTCATACAAGATTTACAATCACTATGAGAGGACTGTCGAAGGTGATAAACACCGTTAATATTAGAAGACATTTCAACACTAACAAAATAGACAACTAACTATCTTCTAAGAGGGACAACAGCCTTGCACCTGTTTACTCTTAATTATGAGATGAATAAAGTCATAGTATAATTAATATTGTTGTACATCTCATCAATAATAAATTAATAATCGATCAAAAGAGAACACAATTACATTTCCATCCATAAATCATATTTGACTTTTCTAGGGTTAGAAAAGTAGTTTAAATGGACACTATTTACTTTTTGGAGTAGACTTTTCAACTCAGTCATCCCTATTGGCATATATAGGTCGATAACTTCTTTTTGACTTTTTTTATTAAGTATTTGCCTTCCAATGTATAAATTTTGAATTTATCTTCCCCTGTTGGAAGGTGTTTTTTTTTTTTATTATGGACTTTGTATGTATGTGTATTATTGTATTCCATATGTTTATCAAGAAAACAATCACTGATTGTTATACTGTTTTATTGTTACAATCACAATTTTTCAAAATCAACTCATCAGTGATAGTTAAATATTCTTATGAGCAATTAGAATTAGGTAATGTCAGCGTACGTATCACTTCTCTATAGCTATATCATCACGAAGTATGGATGGGGGCTTTGTTTGATTTGAATTGGACTTGTTTATATAAGTCAAAAGTAGGCAAGGACCTAAGCGAGCTCGAGCTTAAAGGTGGCTTGCCCAATCTATACCCAAAATGTTAATTCGCATATATTTTTGTTTATAAAATAGAAAAAGAAATATTTAATTTATAAAATATTTTAGAGTGCTTGCTTTAATCTTTCAAAAAAAAAAATCATTTTTAAAACTAAAAAGAAATAGTAGTTAGATCATGGTTGGGCTTCATTGCATAAGTAAGCTTAAGCCCGGCCCATAAAAAGTGGGACAAGTTAATTTAGTTTGAAATTTGGTATTATTCTCGTTGTTAGCTCGTCTTGTATTGATCTGTGATGTGGTGAGGAGCCCATGCGGCATTGTTCGACCCAAACAGCAACATAACCACGAGCGCAGCAGGGCTGTTGTCATGCATGGTGTACCCGCAAACAAGGCTCTGTGGTCGGACGTCATGGAAGCTTGAGACCGAGCAGAACCACGGATTGGCGAGGGAAATTCAGGTTTGCTAAGGCTCTTGGCCTTCGTGGGTACTTCTTTTGGTCGGTTTGTTGGGGACAAGGATTGGCGAGTCTCCAAGGAAGGTATGTAGTACATGGGAAATGTTAGAATTAATAACAATACTAAGTCACAACATTTTGATAGGAGCCGATATATATATTTGTTATTGTGCAGTGTGTTGTGACTTAGTTATTCTAGCATTTCTCATAGTATATAGTAATGTATACGTTTCCATTGATTAATTTATCACTCTTACTTTGAATATAATGTTGAATATGTGATGACGATGATCATGGTGTATAATGCAGCATGGAAGGCATGGAGTCAATGAGCAAGTTGACAATGGTGAACCATTGCGAGATGTTGTTGACCGGTCAACTAGATAAAAGATGAAGTAGTCAACGAAATAAAATAACTTCACATGTAATTTCCCACAAAAAACCAATTGTTGCAATTTTTCTTTTTCTTTTCCTTTCAATTGTTATTTGAGGTCTCCAATCATAGTATATAGAAATACATGGCTATACATAGTTATATATTTTTTTTTGTGAATTGGAGTTTTTTTTTTTTTTTGGTGCATGCTAGAAGTTATTTTTCTTATAAACATAAGAATATGAACTAAGGGGTAGCTCATTGATTTGGAGAATTAAAAAAAATAAAAAATAATCTTACAGATTTGGTATTGCCACTCTGTGTGTGAGACAGTGAAAATAACTTGGGGTTCGATTGATCATTGACTAGAGCAATTAAGTTGTATTTTTTTCTTATCGAAATTAAATAGAAGAATGTGTTTGGAAGGATACTTAATTTATCCTAAACTTATTTTTGTTTTTTGTCTTACATCATTCGATATCCAAAAGTTCACTAGCTAGATATATATTTTGACGAAGCTATTAAAAAAAAAAAAAAAAAAAAAAAAAAAAAAAAAAAAAAAAAAAAAAAAAAAGAAAAAGTACATCTGCAAAAGCTGGATTATTAGTTGATTTTTAATCTTGTTCTTTCAAAACCACTACTGGGCCCTTAAAATGAGACAAGTGGGGCACTTTTTCATCCTATAGTGTTCTCTTATATGGATAGTTTGTTAATTAGTTTCAATTGTTTGAGAACAAAAATGTTCCATTAATAGTAACTATACCTAGGGAGGGTGAGCCCATTGGCCATTGGCATATAACAACTACGGCGGTTGCGTTACGCAAAGTTGCGAACTGCTTTTATGAGATCACCTTGCAAGCCTAATTAAGCTTAATTACACAGTTGGAATCTTGACAACTTGGCCATTATACATCCAATTCTTCGCGTACCCACCAATCTTTTCTTTTTCTTCCAAAAGCATTGTTAACAACTTCCTTTTTCTTGTCGAGAATATTTGCTTTCCACGTCTTTAATTTAATATTTCATCATTATTTCCTCCTCTCAAGTCTCGTCTCGTCTCGTCACTTTCTTTCCCTTTTGTGAAAGTAGCACTTTTATTTTGCTTTCCCTAAGATTATGCATGGCTTTCCGTGACAACTCGTGACACAACACGCTTAGTCACGCTTAACTTAACCAAACCCCCGGCCCCTACTTACTTTTAAGCTCCACTTATGTTTTACGTGTGCGCCTAATGTACGGCCATAGCTACAATTATGAGCGTATTAATTAACATCCAATATGCAATTAAAAGTTAAGGAACCACTCAGTAAAAACTGTTTTACAAAAGAGTTCGTATAACTCAAGTAAAATATGATCTTTTATTGTGAGTTGCTCGTACTATATATTGACAAAAACAAATCAAACAAAGCCTATATATATTAAGTACGTAATCCACGATATTTGAATCTTGTTCTAGATAAGTAGACAACAATCGTCTATTTCATTTTTAATTTTGTTACCTCGAAAGCCACTGCATAGTGATTAAGCAATTTTTTAAGAAAATATTGAAGAATTCAAAATTTTAATGTCAATGCAGAATTCACGGAGCTTGGAATTTGGAACTTGGAAATGGAAATGCAGTTCCGTGGTTTAGAAGGAATTATATTACCGTTAAAAAACGTTTTCTCCCAAGCATGATTGGAAAATATTTTCTAAGAAAACAAGGTTCGAAAAGCAAAACCGAAGCGGCGCTAATAGGAGCCGCCGAAAGAGCGAAAAACAGTTAAAAAACACGTCGAATTTGGAGAGCAGCAGCGACTAGTTAGTGAGTGAGAGCGAACAACATTTCCTTTCGAGATCGCAAAAACTCATCAGAAATCCTGAATTTCGAATGTTGGTTCTTCGAAGCAATTGTTGTGTTGAAGCGTTGATTGATCTTCGTTTCGAATTGATCAAGATATGATCATCAACAGAGCTCATTCGAGCAAGAACAAGTCCTGCGGCGAATCGTTTCCTGTGTTTCTCAATGTCTACGATCTTAGCCCCATCAATGGCTACGCGTACTGGTTCGGTCTCGGTGTGTACCATTCAGGCGTCGAAGGTCAGGTTTGCGATTCGTTTCGTTGATTTTGTAGATCTGTGTGTTCGTCGATGAATTTGTTGATTAGTTAGGATTTTTTTTTTTTTTAACAGTTCATGGAGTGGAATACGCGTTTGGTGCGCACGATTCACCGACTACGGGGATCTTCGAAGTGGAACCGAGAGAGTGCCCTGGCTTCACGTTTCGGAAGTCGATTCCGATCGGGAAAACAGAGCTGGATCACAAACAGGTACGCTCGTTAATGGAGGAACTCTCGGAGGACTACAAAGGAAACTCCTACAATCTCATCACCAGAAACTGTAACCACTTCTGCAACGACGCGTCCCTGCGATTGACGAACAAACCGATCCCTCGCTGGGTCAATCGCCTCGCAAGAATCGGTAACACAAATTTCCGCATCAGATGACTCAGATCCAGTTTAAGCAAACGCACATCAATAATTTCGTGTTCTTCGTGTTCTTGTTGGTGTATTTGTAGGGTTTCTGTGCAATTGTGTTCTTCCGGCGAGTCTGAGGGAAGCTAGGGTTGGGAACGTTGGATCGGAGAACGTGATGGTCTGTAATTTGGAGAGGAAGAGATCGAGCAAGCAATCGAACAGGTTCGCACTCTGTTCTTCATCTTCTTCTAATTCGTCGTCTTCGTCTTCTTGTTCTAGAAACAAATCCAGAAATCGTAGCTCTCGTAGCTCTCCTCCACCTCTCCCTCTATCGCTGATCCTCGCTTCGTCGACTCTGAAGCTCTAATGGCTTTGGAAGCTAGGGTTTCAAAGATTTCAAACTCGAACGAAAATCAAATAAAAATAGTTTTTGTTTTTTGGGTTCGTTCGTTCGCTCGCTCGCTCGCTCGCCCTTCGGATTCCAAAAAAAATTAAAATGTTGATTATGAGAACAGTGTGGTGTACGGTTGGTTTACTGAGGCATGGCCCACGCACGCGAGTGGGCTGTCTAGCACTTCAACTAACTTATTGGTTGGGCACGTGGCACGATCACAGGACTTGGGTTTTATGGATGACGGTGGATCCGTTAGATTATTTGATTGGCGCCCCATGGGCCCATATTGTTTATAGTTCATTTAGATAAGGCCCAATATGAGTTACCACCATCTATTTCAGATTTTTTGATGAAATAATTTCTTATCTTTAAATGCAGGCCATATTATTATTATTAGCAATGTCACACCACGACATATAGAGCCTTCAATGCTACCTCGACCCACGTGTTGTGCATCGAGATCTGTGTATGTCTGCATCTCGAGGCACTCATGGATGGTTCTTGTGAGTCAACGTATCTTGTGGTGTGACACGGTGTTGTCTTTCTAGCACTTTTCTATTATTATTTGCTTAAGTAGTAAGAACTCTATTAAATGAAGTCTTAAGTTTGAGTGGCATGCTAACAAATTATGTCACGTGTTTTTAAATCTTTGGCGATGGGCAGTGCATGGAGTGAGGATTCTTCCATTTTTTATTTTTTCTTTCTCTTAACGTCTAATTGGCGTTATTGACTGTGAAGGGTTTAACGCGTTGAATATGCTACTACCTACTATTACACGGTGAAGAATTCGTTTAATGCATGTGAATGTTAAAGCCACAGATATGTCTATTTCACTCGAGTTGCATGGCTTGATAATTTTAGCTGCATGTTTCAATCATTCTCGGTCAACATGCTAGAACCTGAGACTTTAATATGGTCGGCGTTCATCACATTGTTTATGCTCATGTGTCACGACCAAGTCATTTTCCTTATCTATATATAATGAATGATCAGCGAATTAAGGAGACATGTACTAGTCTGATTATGTTCAGATTTTTTTTTTTTTTTGGATTAAGTAGAAGCTCACAATGGGAAACTCCTGCCCGAGAGATCTTTGTTTCAATTACAAGTTTACGACAAACATTTTTTATCAAGTCACGCTTCATTTTAACAAAATTAAAAATTAAAATTAAAGATGGTGGGTCAGATAAGCATTTTTCCTTTATTGAAGCAAGTTATATTTAGCTAGATGGTTATACTTCATCCGGTCATTTATATAAGTCGTTTAAAGTAAAAACACAAGAATTAAGACAGTCTTAATTACGAGTATAATTTACATATATGTTTTTTGACATTAAATGAGTTGAAAAATTGAAGAATCATAAATGTTTAAATTGTACAAGGGTAAAAATAAGTAAAAATGTAATAAACATACTTTTGAATTCAGAAAACGAGTTACAATTTTGAATAAGAAGTTTTTGCTAAAACGATTTATATAAATGATCGGAGGAGGGAGTATTAAAGAATTAGATTTGAACAAAGAAGATTTGCTTTTGATTTTCTTAAAACAAGCATCACTTAAATAAAGAGAGAACCTTATACGTATTGGATGAGATGAGAATCGAATGTTTTGTAAGGAATAGAATTTTTGTCTATGACGAATTAGAAAACAAGAGCATATGTAGATTAGATCTATAGTTATGTTTTACCACGCCCACGAATCATTTAATTTATCACACCACTATTGTGCATCAAATTTCCTTGTTTAGAAAAACTCATTACCTCACTTGATAATATTTTTTTTTTTTTATATTTATGGGTATTCTGGCGAACCTAACTATTCTCACAAGACCTTTACACACAATCTTAAACTCGTCCTTATTGTCCCCCGTTCGGGTTCTCACTTGAAAATAATGAACACTAATTTTTAGTTTTTTTTTTTTTTGATAAAAAAGAAACAACTTTGTCTCCACTGAAGTTCGAAACGATGAACTCTTACTTTCAAATTTCATACTAAATCATGAGATACCAAACCATTGAGACACTTAATTAGTTGGTAAATAATGAACACCAATTAGACATGAAATCAAAGAGGTACAACAAATGGTCCATGTTTTTCATGAGTCATGGCAACATATGCATACCGAACACTTTGGGACTTTAAGACCCATGCCTTGCTCGTCTCCAAAAATACCACAACTTTGTCTGCCACTTGCATGGGATTTCGATAAGACAAATCATTTTTTTTTAGGCAAAACTAATGATTTCGTCCTTGAATTTTGTGTTTTTTATGTTTTTAGTCCCTGAACTTTTATTACTACACAATTGGTCCTTGAACTTTCACAATGATTCTATATTTAGTCCTTTCACCATTTAAAGTGTTAAATTCCACCAACATGGGTAACAAAAGTGTCGTGTGACTAGTCAATGAGAGTAAAGTGGTTTATATTATTGAACCGAACGACTCAGATCGACCAACGAAAGTCGAAAAAAAATTAATTTTCCCTCAAAACATAAAAAACTTAAAGTTCAGGGACCAAAAGCATAAAAAACTTAAAAGTTCAGGACCAAATGTACACTAATAAAAGTTCTTGTTTGGCCTTTTTTTTACAACTTGAATTGCTTTGACCTATTAAGTTTCTAAATTTGATCAATTAAACAATAGAAATTAATACAAGTAATTGATGATTAACAAAAGACACTTAAATCTTTGTCGTCAAACAAAAGCAACAGACATGTTGGTGGTGGCTCACAGTTTTTATCTGCATGTTCGCATACACTCTGTGTGCCCTGAAAAGCAGTATCACCAATGATGAGAACATGGCACAAAAGCAGTCCACAACCTCACGAGTTGATCGTTGCACGTCAGACATTGCTAGACAAATTTCACTGTAAAACAATGATCCTCATCTCCAGAGCTCAACTGTTCAAAAAAAAAAAATCCAACCAAGCGCGAAATTCTGCCATCCAACTTCAAATACATTAATTTTTGACTGACTCTGGTGATAATAATTGAGCCAAAGTAAAAAGGAGTCAAGAAAAATGTTTCCAACATTCACAACTATCAAAAATATATTAATTTTTTCAAGTCATGAAATTGATGCATCTAACTGACTCTCGTAAAAATACTCGAGTCTAAGTAAAGAGGGGTAAAGAAAAATGTTAACCTCCACAACTATCAAAAAAAAAAAAAAAAAAAAATTAGACTCTCACCCTCGTGCAGGCGTTTATTCAAACACATGATCAACAAACCAATAAATGTGTTGTTACATGGTTAGAATCAAATCAAATGAACATATACACTAACCAAATATAGATTAACAAAACTAATTACACTTTCCAAGCAAAAACCACCAAATTAAACTCCGTTGTTCCACTCTGCAACTCACTCTCCTCTGAGCTCGCCCACTCTAGCACAGAAGAGTTACAACCAGAAGAAAACGAAGACGAAATCGACGACGAAGAAGAACTCCTCGTATCGAACAACACATTGCTCTTATAATTCCTCTTCTTCCTCTTAAACCCACTAACAATTTCATCTTCCGACCCACTAATCTCCCTCCACAAACCCCCAATTTGACCAATTTCTTCACATTCACAGCCTTCAATCCTCTCAAATCTGAAACAAAACATCGCCGGCGCATCCATTGATTCCTCGAACAACCAATTGTACACATCCCAAGAGAGATGAACTCGAATTCCCTCAAATTCAATAACCTCAAAACCCCTGAATTTCCACTCCAATCGCCTCACTTGGATCAATCTCTTCCCGTCAAAATTGAACCCCAGAACGAATTCCTCATCAATTTCACAACTTTCAATCGACAAACCCTTCACTTCCCCACCAAATGCGGTCTTCAATTCGAACGATTCGCGCCCAAAAACGTGCTCTCTTCGGAAAATCAAATTCTGGGCAGTCTTCAAATTGGGCTTTTTCGGTCTGATCTTGGTGATCTTCGCTAGGGCTTCGGATTCTCGATCGCCCACTAAAAGGGCAGTTTCGTTATCGATCGCAACCGCTATGTAGAACCCCGATTGGGGTTCGGGAGAAGAAAAAAACTTGGCTTTTGAGAGGTCCCAGAAGAGCTGGACCTGGACCCTGTTTGGGGAGTTTTCGTTTTCAAGATTGAATCTTTTTGAGCCCCGTTTTCGCCAGAACAGAAAGGGCTTGTAGAGGAGGAGAAAATGGAGAGATTTGTGAGATTGGTGAGATGGGTGGGTGAATTGGAGGTCAATGTGGGCTGCGCGGGCGAGGCCGGTGCGGACCCATGTGAGGGTGGCGCGGGCGAGGTCTGTGCAGTAGATTGAAGTGGTGGTGTTGGGGTTGAGAGGAGTGTGAGTGTCGAGTGGCGGTGACTGTTGTGGGTGTTGTTGTTGTTGTTGTTGTTGTGGTGGTGGGTTTGGCTTTGGAGAGGTGAAGCAAGAGAAGTAGTTCGGCATTTTTGGGGAGGTGTTGTTGGAGAGAAGTGCTTTTTTGGGGGGTTTAAATTGGAGGCTTGTGAGGAAGAACGAGAGAAGGAGCGTTGATGGAGGGTTGAGAGAGAGAGAGAGAGAGAGAGAGAGAGAGAGAGTTGGACTTGGACTCTGCGTGAGACTTGGAAAGCTTTCAGTGTAGATCTTTTTGGCTCCTCTGTTAGTCGGCCAAACCTGTATATAAGTATAACGAGTTCAATTAAATTTTTTCACTCTAAAAACTATTCAAATTTTTCAGGTTGGTCTAAGTGGTAAGGAGGTTGATCTCCTTAAGTGAATTCTCAAGTTCGAGTCTCGTGAATTAAAAAAATTGAGTTGGGCGAGCGTCTCGTGAATAAAAAAAATTAAATTGGGAGGATTGCCCACCATATTGGACTCGACGGCACCCGAGCGTGGAATTAGTCAGTACGGTTGGCGCCAGACACTACGTGAGAACCAAAAAAAAAAAGAAATAATTATTCAAATTTTGAGGCTAAAAAGGTTAATTTTGTTTTAAGGATTCGATCAATGGAGCTCGCGGAGGTGCATGAGAGCATGTCTTTTTCCCTAGGCTATAATGTGGTTGTCAGATTAATTATTCATTATAACATCAAAAAGTGATTGTAATTTTTTTTAAAAATTTTGAGAAATGTTTTCGTTGTGTTAATTTCTTCTTCGATGATGAGATGAAATAGTTGAAAATAAAACTAAATTTACAAAATTAAGAGAAAATTATTTTTATATAAATTTAGATGTTATCTCTAATTTTAATTTTTAATTTAGACTTGAAAGTTTGTCTTGTCTATTGCTTAACCTAGGCTACCAAGCCCTCACTTCTCATATTTATTCATACAATAAGTCTACATTTTGGACTCATGAGTTCGGACTCATAGGGTGTTTTTTAAAATTTTTGTAAATATTTAAGGGGTATAATAGGAATTATTTGAAATTAAAAAAAAAGTTTTGAAATCGACTCATTATTACCCTTATTCATATATAAAAAAAAAATTTATACGTTATAACCTCAATCTCAAATTAATTGAAACTTGAAACAAAAATCATGATTAATTAGATAATAAAGATTAATATAAATCTTACTAGAGATACAGTAGTAAAGCCCAAGAGAATTTTTTTTTTTTTTTTTTTTAATTTGATTGTTGTAACTAGGAGAGGCCCAAACAACTATCAAGACCAAGACCTCATTAGCATTAGATTCAACGTTATATTTTGATTTCTTTAACTCTTCAAAGTATTCAAGTCGCTCAAAAAAAAAAAAAAAATGTTGAATGGCTGTGAGGGAGTCAAATGCTTGGCAACGCCAGCTAGAAACACAGCTGACTGGCCTTGCACTGCGGACTAAAAGATCGACGACCTGGTCAAAACTCTTGGGCTGTGTTTGGCTTCAAAAATCAAAACTTAAAACAGTTAAATTAGTTATTTCATGAAAGATTAGAGAAGAAGTTCCAAATTTTCTGATATGTAACGAGAAAACTTTTCTTTTGATGGCGCAACCAAACGTTTTAGTTCATATTTGTATGGCTTTTGACCCTTTTAAACAAGGAAATAAACAAGGAAAATGATTGGATGCCAATTGAACACGTATTTCGAAGTGTATCGAACGTGGTTATTGTTTATAGCATCATTCTCTCAAAGTATCGTACAAGAGTGTTCTTAGTTGGAGTTGTGTTGCCCACACATCATCCAACAACCATTAAAGACTTGGTTGTATCCTGAAGACAAGTTTCGATTAATTCCATTGTGTGTGCAGGGTTTCGACCAATAGAGAATAAATCTTGTCTAAAAGAGAGTAATAACATGCCTTAAGTCCTTTATTTGGTTCTTCAATTCTCATCTTGTTTCTTCTGTCCGAAGAAGTTTGTTCCAACACGGTGCGCCACTAAATATTTATGTTGGTGCGCCTAATCGAGTGTCCAAAGTGGGTCAGCTAACATCTTTTTTTTTTTTTTTTTTTTTTTTTTTTTTTTTATATGAATATCCCATTTTTCTAGAATCTGATGCGCTGGTGGTTATAAATGCCTTGCATAAGGACTCTTTAGATGATTCTACATTGGATTTAATTATTGGAGACTGTATCTTTAAAAGAAGAGATAAAGAGTGTAATGTTTCAGCATGTTCGTAGGTCTGCGAATCAGGTGGTTCATTTTAGGTGGTTCATATATATATATTTAGCTAAGGCAATTTTTTTTTTTTTAATTTCAAATACATCATCAAGCAATTAATCAACTATAATGATACCCCTTAAATATTTACAAAAAATTACAAAATATATAAGTCAGGATATATATATATATAATTTATAACTGGAGATCTTCTCCCCCACAGTTACTTATTTCCTTGTTGCAGTTTGATTGCCAATAATGAAAAATTATCTTTACATAAAAAAAAAAAAAACATGTATTGCTAGATACACCTTGAATTAATGTATTTTTTTTTCAAGTTTGTTGCATTGATGTTCCTAACACTCATAAAAGGGTACAACAATCTATTACAACGAGAGTAACATAAACTACATGCTTTGAAGCTTGAAACAACATCCTCACAAGTGAAGACAACAACCTCACGCAAGGAGACAACAACCTCCTAAAGAAGAGCACTTGAATTAACATTAGTAACATTACAATATAGAGTTATATGCTCAACATGGACGCACAAAGCTTTGGTACTACCATGGTTAAGATTATTATTGTTCACCCCTAGAACATTTTTGAAGTTATAAATTTGAATGTTTTCCGAGACATATCTCTTGTATGGTAGAGACTCTAGGTCGTAATAGTCCTATACCTAAAGTATGAATAAAAATAAAATTAAATAAAATACACTCGAAGCCCTTTTTATATTGTCAAATGTGTTTTGGGTTGTGCATACATGATTCAAGGCACATATGAAACATAAAAGTGGCTGTCCCTATACATAGAGATCTTCCAAAATTAATTAAAATTGCCATATATATAAATGTAATAGTAAATGAAATTAGTAAGCATCTAATCGGATAATATCCTAAATGGCTTCAACTTTCACTCGTTCGATAATTGTGGGAGCACTAGTCTTGCCACTGAATTCCTCACCTTTATAATATTTTTTTTGTTTTTTTTTATATTCGTGGGTGTTCAAACGAGCCTGACTATTTTCACGAGGCCCTGACGTAATCGGCTTGGGCGTATCTTAGTGGCCAGAGCGAACTTACCACATCGGAGAATCGAAACTGAGGTCGTGCGCTTAACTCACAGAGTCCCGCCTTCGCCCTTACTGTTGTGGCAATCCGACCGAGTTACCTTTATAATATCCTTTGTTAAGTTTAAAATGTTTTCCTGCATCATCATTCATTTCTAACTTTCAAACGGGGCATCCAACTTTGTAATTTGTAACACTTTAATCACCGAACTTACGTTTGTAACAATATGATCACTCAATTCTGCAACTTGTAACACGCTAGTCGCTAAAATTTACAATTACTAACACGAAAGTCAATCATGTGTCTTTTGGTTGAAAGTCCAATGAGAGTGCACACGCGAAGCGTAGCAACATTGAATCGAAAGGCCCAAACCTTAATTAATGTGAGATAATAGGCCACTTGGCACCACGTGAGAAAATCTCGCCGGATCTCTAAACAAAAAATCACCAAATAACTTCAATGTTATAGTTTATAAACTTCAGTGACTAGTGTGTTAACTTGTAGTTGAGTGACTGTATTATTACAAACAAAAGTTCAATGAGAGGTGTTACAAATTATAAAGTTGGATGACCGTGATGCAATTTTTAGCTTACCCTTCCAAATGGCTTCAACTTTCACTCCTTGAGACTTGAAATTCCAAAGTGAACCCAGAAGAAGAGGGGTGGGAAACTTAGTCAATCTCATGTCAAGCATCTCCATTTGTATTACTCCAATAATCTTCAGAATGATACTGTCCTTTGGAAAATTGATCCACTAGAACGTTTAGTTTTTTCATGCAAACCCTTGACAACCCTTCATGACCTATCTCCACATTAGCAGGGTTTATACGGAAAGTTATAGTCTCATCTAAGCCTCGTTTGGTTCGTTTTTGCTAACTCACAGTGTTAGTTTGGAGTTATCTCTTTAGAGTTAACTCCTTGGAGTTAATATTTTCATGTTTGATTCAACTTTAAACATATATGGAAGTTTCAAATTTTTAAACAATAAAAAATATGAATTGACATAAATAGCCTTCAAACAAGAGAAAGATGGATAATAAATGAGTCATTAATGAGGAGTAATTGTGTCCACAACTCTCTAAGGGGTGGTGGGGAGATATTTTACACTCTAGGGTGTAAGTTGAGAAATAACTTACAGACAAGTTGGGCAACCAAACAAGTTATCTCCCGAGAGATAACTCCACCCCTAATCAAACAAAGCCTAAATTAAAAGGGGAGTGTTAGGCGTACGGACATTGTAAACACACATGCGATGCACCTAGGGATGCAATTAATTAATGCACATCCCGAGGAGCATTGCACGTACATCATAACGCAATGTAGGTCTAGAATTTTTCAAATTAAAAAGATTTGGATGGTTGATCTCCTTGAACAAATTTAATACTTTTGATGTCATACAAAAAAGAAATACTAATTTACTATTATATATCACCTCATTGTTGTTGTTTTAGTGTTGGTGATGCCCAAAGTATTAGACACATTTTTTTTTTTTTTTTGAGAATGATACTATATATAGGTACTTCTATTATGGATACTATTAAAGCAATATATACTTACAATATTTCTCAAAAAAAAAAAATCGGATAATATCTTAATTGATTCGATTCACTTCTCAAAAAAAAAAAGAAATAAATCAAAATCATACCTCTCGACTTAAGCATTTGATTTTATAAAATCACAAGAAGACAGGAGAAAAAAAAAATGGTGTCTGTTCATCTCCCTAAATAAGATCAATCTCTAACAAAAAATAAAATAAAATAAAAATCATAGCAATTCAACTTAATCGAATTAACTGAACATTCATATATTTTTGTCTTAAAATTTCACAAACCATCAAAACAAGTTGCACCCTTCACACCAATGTTTATAAATATATACATTCTAAACTATACTAATTAATTAATCAACTCATCACTATCATAATTATAACTCAAGTCGGACTCCAATTGAAACAAATTTGCCAAAACGTTCTCTGGAATCTCACCTTGTCTTAAGAAGTTCTTCGACAAATCGAGTTTTTTCAGACTTGTAATGTTCGATATGATCGGCGCAACAACTTCTAAAGTCTCCAAGTAAAGCTTTGAGAGATCAAGAGCGACGACATGCGACGAAGAGTCGTCGCAAAAGACTCTCTCCCAATCACAACAATTAATTGTATTGGAATCCCATGATTCTAAATCATAGTTTATCTCATCATCAGTTGATGAGTTTTGGATTAATGAAGACTTGAACTGAAGGAGTACTTGCATTTCATGATCAGAACAAGAGATTGAAGCATGGAACATTGAAGAAAAAATGGCTAAGAAGATGAAAAGATGGAGTTCTAACATGATTGATTGATTAGTGGATTGGTTGTTGCTCATGGAAAGCCAAACTTATATATAGACTTAATGATGGATTTTTATGGATTTTATGGAATTTGATGGATTTGGAAAGACTTGATCCAAAATCCATCCAAATTTTATAGGCAGTGAGATTTGGTTATATGTATTTTTTGAAGAGAAATCCACCAAAATCCATTAAAACCCACTCAAATCCTAATGTCTTTAAAAATTGAATACACATAGACTTTTTACAAATCCGTTAAAACCAATCAAAATACTAATTGAATACCTCTTAACTTTTTAAAAGTCTATTAAAATCCTTTGAAATCCAAATTTAATACACATCGATTTCAAAATCCTCCTAACTTTTATAAAATCCTTTCAAATCATCCAATTGAATACACCCCTTGCATTATTATTGTACAATTAATATAGAAACTTGAAATCATGAAATAGAACGTCACACCCACTCAAACAAAAAGATTTCCTAAATGAAAAATCTCGTTCATATTTAGTATATATATATCTCTCTCAAACAGATATGTATATAAAATGTCAGGCATTCCCACCTAGTGAAATATTCGTTAAAGCCCGTTCTCATTTGTTTTTTTACATCAACGAGCTCATGTTGTTAGGATATAAGATAGAATCAACAAATTTAGGAAAAAAAAATCACAACTAACTATGGTTTGAACTAACAAGTAGTAGTTTTTTTCCTACTTGAAATTTGACTTATTTATGTCTAATTTTTTCTATATATTTTTCATACATAGGTGGGTAAATAGATTTTAGAGAAACTGTTGGCTTGAACCAAAAACTTTTTCTTTGCTAGGCTGAAAAAAAAAAAAAAAAAAAAAAAAACAACTTCCAAAAATAAAGACAAGTAATGAGCCCAAATATGTATGATGGGCTGTATCGGCCCATTAAAACGGCCCACACAAAATTGAGCAATTGTGTTTTATGCATGTTATTTGCAACTGCCACGTGGTCTCATTTGAGAAAGGCTACTTTCTCCACTTTTTTTTTTTTCCTTCACAACTCTGGTCTCTTTTAAGGGAATAGATACATAAGAGATCACAAACATGTACCAATTAAAGAGTAGATAACAAAACATTAAAAACACAGGATCATCAGTGAAACAAAATATTAAAAAGATGGAGTGTGAGCAATGCATGTGTGCATGAGAGAGAGAGAGAGAGTTGGAGAGAAAAAAAAAAAAAAAAATGTTGTCAAGCCAACAATATTCATTTCACTATGCAGCAAAAAGGCCTCTTCAAGAACAATGTAAGTTTCCAGCTAATCTCCTTTTTTTTTTGTCTTTCTTATCTTCTCTATTTTTTGTCCTAGATGGGATTACTTGTATGTTGAGCCACATGATATATATGCCAACTCTTATGGTCCAAAACATTTTTTTTTATTGTTTTGTTTTGTTTCGTTTTGCTTTCATTCTTTTTTTGGTCTGGTTATACTTGAATTTCTTCTGTTATATATGTACAGGTAGATTTCATGGAAGATTACACACACAAAGAACAGGTGATGATATAAAAGTATTCTCTTTGTCATTTTGGATTTTCCACTTAATTTCTAAGTATTTGACTGAGTTTGTTCTTATCATTTATTAATTTTGTGATTCAATTAAAAAGAGGGGTGTTAATTTGGGATTTTATCTTTATAGACATATATATATAATGATAATTTGTGGCAACTAAATTTGGAAAATAAAGATTCAGTGCATTGAACGTAGAAGTTCCCATTAGTGATTCCATGAATGAGATGTTGAACATTAATAGATAGTGTAAAAAAGAAATCCTAAAATTCATATCAGGCATGTGAGCTCTTACTGAGTTCGCGTCAATAGTCGACAAAATTAGCAAATGTATGAGGGTTTTAGTATCATTGTATTTAAAGTTATCAAAGAAATCAATTTTTGAATTTTGCAGGATATGTTGTGAAGTTCCAAAAGCTAGTAGGCCAATCTTCCCATGTTTCAAACCAAAGGCATGCAGTCCTCACATACTGTTCAATAAGTCGAAATAGCAACCTCAATGGCATTGCCAAGAAATCACAAAAAAATCGATTACTGTGTTTTACTAGCCTTCCCGCCACATTTGAACATGAAGGTGTATCAAATTGTAATTCAAATGATCATGAACCGAAGACAAATTTTTCGAGCAAACTACATGCATTCTGGAGGTTTTGTCGTCCTCACACGATAATTGGCACCGTAAGTTTCCGCAGAAAATCTCACATCGAGATAGTCTATGTAAATGAATTGAAACTGGCTTTTGTTTGAACAAGCAATTGAATTACTCTTTTTTCCGGGTTGTTGATCAGGTAATAGGAATCACATCAGTTTCTCTACTTCCAGTTGAAACATTCGGCGATCTCTCTATAACATTATTGTTGGAAGTACTCAAGGTCTCGACCAACCTAGATTTTAAATCATCTTAACATATATATACTAACATAAACATCGTCGATGATATTGCTAAACTTGCTACTATAGGTAATGGTGCCTGCAGTACTGATGAACATATATGTGGTTGGGCTAAATCAGCTCTACGATGTTGAGATCGATAAGGTATTGTTGAACAACTCGACCAACTTTGAAGTCCATCTTCCTTTATTATTCATTCGACCCCTAATTTATAAAATGTTGTCTAATTGCCTGACTTTACAGATTAATAAGCCTGACCTCCCACTCGCTTCCGGGGAGTTTTCTATGGGAACTGGCGTAGCAATAGTAACCGTCGCTTCCTGCTTGGTAATATTATCCTGCGCGACATGTAAATTCTTCAACAGATTTAACTAGTCCATGAAAGTAATCCTTTTGATCATGATGAGATTTGTTTGTCATTTATTCTGCAGAGCTTTGCAATGGGATTTATGCTTCAATCACCACCTATTTTATCAGCCCTTCTAATTTGCTTTCTAATTGGAAGCACCTATTCCTTGGATGTGAGAAAATCTTGATCTCGGTCATTTCGTTATTGAATCATTAATCGGAGTAAAAACATGGATAAATTAAAGTTAACTTCAAATTTACAAAAGATATTTTTTGGTCCTGTTTTGCACCCTCAGCTTCCTTTTCTGCGATGGAAAAGATATCCATTTCTCGCCGCATTGAGCATTCTAGCCGTGAGGGCTCTTGTTCTCCAAACGACCTTCTTCGTACATGTCCAGGTATCTTTGACGACCGTCACTTTCTTTTCTACTGCTATGCAATAATTTTATTAAGTGCATGACAATACTCCTCATTTGTGATTCATTCCCTTATGACTTATGAGCAACTTTCACTTTTCGCAAGGATAGTTTCCCATCCTCATTGTTCTCTTGAAAAATGCAGAAATATGTACTTGGGAGGCTGATATTTTTTACAAAGTCATTTTTATTTGGAACCGCTTCGGTATGCTTGTTCTCGTGTGTCATCGCACTTTTCAAGGTGAATTTTTCCTTTTTACCTTTCAATCTTATATTGTGATTCTTTTTATTAGTTTGGTTTTCCTATATATGCAGAAAACTATAGATTGATCTGATATCAGTCACAGGATATACCAGATGTGGATGGAGATAGAGATTTTGGCATTCAATCTTTTAGCGTTCGTCTAGGCCAAGAAAAGGTAAAGCAGTCATCCATGACAACTCCTTTGAATATACATCAATTAACATCAGCCTCACTGTACTGCGGTTTCCGACGTGTTAGATATTCTGGTTCTGCATTAGTGTATTATCGACCGTGTATGCTGTTGCTGTTGTCGTGGGAGCTACATCGCAGTTTAACCCTAGCATGCTTGTCACTGTAAGCAATCATGTGCATTACCTCCCATTCTATTAATATTTTCAGTGATACCAAATCAATATAGATGTCAAATGTGGCATGTTTTGTAACATGTATAGCTTTCGAAAGTGCAGGTTTTAGGCCACTGCATCCTTGCATCCGTTCTGTGGCTGCGCGCTCGAGATACTGACCTTGCAAACAAGGAATCCTTGACATCTTTCTACATGTTCATATGGAAGGTAAGTGACAAGAGACATCGTCTATACTATACACCAATAGTGGAAAGTAAATGATTGACTGCAAGTTTTAATGATACTTAAAATGTTGCATTACACAGCTCTTCTACATCGAATACTTTCTCATCCCATTCGTGCGTTAAGAAGAATCGTAAGGCAGAGTTGCGCCTCCATCATTAATTATTTTACCGACGTTCTTCTTGGTTATGTACATGTAAGTCTAAAATCTTACACTTATAACAATCAACCATTTCTCTCTATTTTCAATGTTTGCAACTTGAACTTCTTGATATATGTTGCAGGGTGATAATGGATTTTAGTATCTTTGGAGGTGCTACAATGCAGAGCTGATACTGAACAAAGCACGCAACTCTCCTAATTCATGTAATACTATTGTCAGTAGACTCATCACTTAAGACCTGCGATTAAAAAATAAAAAAAAATTCATGACCTGTTTTGGTTGAACATTTTGTTACCTGAGTGAAGTATTTTTTTTTTTTTATGTCACAAGATCACCATAATGAAATAAATGTTTCTTCCTTTATTAGATGAAGGGAGCAGATAATAAGTGGACTCTTGAATGTTATAGAGCTCATTTTGTTCATTAATATTGAAAGTACTTGCATAGTGACAAAAAATTAAAATGTACCTTATATTCCATAATTTGGTGATCTACAGATTTTTTTTTTTTTTTTTCTTTTCAAAAGCGTAAACAGCACATTCCTTCCTAAGCCAAGAGGTTAAGCGAGCCTATTACAATATTTCATCGAATGAAATGAAATAGATACTACATTGCATACTAACTTAACTTAAATATAGACAACTATGAGCTACCTCACAAAAGGAGACAACTACCTCACTAAGGGAGACCACTACCTCAATTCCGCGCAAAACATCTGATTGAGGAAACAAAAACTAAAATAAAACAAAAACTAACCCAAAACAAAATAAATCATTAAATTAAATGTCCTGACTAGTTCGCTCTTAGGCACTGTTAGATTTTTTGGCTCCTTGTAAATAAACAATCATCGTTAGACCAACTCCAATCAACGCCATTTTGGCAGCGTTGGTGGAGCTACAGTAACCGAGTTTTGGTGCTTCTGAAGCGCCAAAATTGTATGTTGAAGTTGGTCTTAAGCTTTTAATAGGAGATTTAGGCTCCTAATGGAGAAACCTTAGCTTTTAATCGGAGATTCTATGCTCTTATAGAAAAACTAAGTTTTTTTTAACCCAAAACACCAAAATTCATTATTTTAAAAAAATAAATAGTAAATTTAAGATTTTGCTTTTAGAAATTTTGTTCTTCTTTCTGATTATGGTAATATATTATCAACTTTATAAAATCTTCTTAGAAAAAATTACAATAAAAGTATATTTTGATTTTTAATAATTTATGAAAAAGTACATTTTTATTTATAATATGTAATAATCATAAAAACAATACAAGCATGTAGGTTCTTTCGACATTTTTCGCACAAATGTATTATACTACACTTTCTAATATTCTATATCATTTAGTCTTATTAATGTTTTATTGGTAGGAAACATACGTTTCAACATCACTTGCCAAAAGACAATTTTACCGAAGCAAAAAAAAATAAAAATTAAGGGCTGTTGAAAAAAATAAAAATAAAAATAAAAATAAAGCACAGGATATAGAAATAGAATCTATAAATTGGGGCGGGTAGTGGGAAGTCATATCCGCTCCATATCCGGCCCATTAAGCACATTCTTGTAGCCTATAAATACGTAATGAGGGGTTAGGGTTTCTTCTGTTTATCTTTGAAGCCCTAGAGAAGCTGCAGAGGAGCGAGCAAGCGAAGATGGTGAGTTCGCTCTCTCGATCTTCTCTGTTGTTCATTCGTTGTTTGTTTGTTTGTTTGTTTGATTGATTGTTTGATCGGTGTGTTGTTGCAGCCGTCGCACAAGACTTTCAAGATCAAGAAGAAGCTCGCGAAGAAGATGAGGCAGAACAGGCCTATTCCTCACTGGATCCGGATGAGGACCGACAACACCATCAGGTACACCGTCGTCGTCATCTGATGGTTCTTCGTTGATTTCGTCTCTTCGGTTGTTCGATTTCTGAGATGTTGTTTTTCATCGATTTGCAGGTACAACGCGAAGCGCAGGCACTGGCGCCGCACGAAGCTAGGGTTTTGAGGTGGATCAAGTTTTGCTTTCAATCTGTTTTTGTTTCGTGTTTCGTTTGGACTACTAGTCGAAGACATGGTTATGAGTAATTTTGATTTGTGTTTGTTTAGCGACATTCAATCTATTAGAGTTTCAATCTCCTAATGTGGTTTTTGATGATTCCTTTATCTATTAATGGGTTATGTTGCGGTTTGATTTGTATTATGTTTCAGCGCTGCGTTTCATCTTATTAAATCTTCATTTCAAGAACTATCTGATTGATTAATTCCCGGTCGTGATAAAGTTATGTGACAATTGTAGATTGAGGCCTTAAGAATTTTGGAAACAATGTTTGTATGCGGCTTCCCTTCATGGCATTGTATTAGTTTGAACCTGAATGTTTAGACGCCGCAGACTAGACTTGATGGAAACATGGTAGTTTAAGGTTGATTGTAGATTATGTAAACAGTAACAGTGCTTGGTGATTAGGAAATGAAATAGAATTAGACCAATAAGAGCATCTCCGATGGTAAATGTGGATTGTAAGTGTTGATAGTCGTAGGTGTGGATACATCTGCACCCAATCCACATTCCCATTGGAGATGCTCTAACTACAATGCAAGGAAAGTGGAAAGGAAAGTGGAAATTGGAAACAAGTTCTTCTAAGTGTGTGTTTGGTCCCGCCTTCACGGCATTGGTATTAGTTCGAACTGCCTTCTGAGTTGCCGAAGGAAAGACTAATAATGTAAGATGATTGTAATCCTGGTGGACATGGGGTGTATGGAAATTTGGTGGTTTAGGGTTTGAATGTAACAGCGTTTAGCTGCTATTTAGATGGGAATTAGAATTAGTCCAACAAGTATGGCAGATTTGGGGTTTCCTGTCATCTGTTGTTAAAGTTAAAAGTACTTTTGAGTTATGTTATTATTATGTCAGTGCCTGCTGAAACAAAAAATGTTGGTTGTAATTGGACCTTGTTTACTGGCATTGTGAAGGCTAGGAATACATCTGTGGACATATTTCTTGCAATATTGTTTAATTGGCAGATTCACAGTTATATGTTGATTGCAAATACTAGTGTTGCTCTAGCCAATTGGGAAAACTTCAGGCCACCTAAATGTTGCTTATGGGCCTGGAGTGGTTCTATCTCGCCACATTATTCTGGTCTCCAACCTTGAATTGGATGTTTTTTTTTTTTTTTTGGTTTAGTATCATTCTGTTACAATCGTTGAGAATTGTTTGTGAAGTCTCAAAAATATGGATGCAATGATATTCATTTCTTCTATTAGTTCTAAATGGTTATTTTTCGGAATGAGAGGTTTTGTGGACAATGATTCCGTTGAATGATTCATTTATATAAGTCGTTTTGCAAAAACTTTTTATTTAAAATTGTAAGTCGTTTTTTTTTTTTTTTTTTGGTCAAATCTGTTGCATTGATGTTCTTAGCATCATAAAAAGGTACAACAATCTATTGAAGCGAGACTAATAGAAAATAAATGCTTTGAAACTTGGAACATTTATGATTCAAACATTTATTGTGTGTATACTCATTTTACTTTGATACAATTCATATATTTATGATTCTTCAATTTATTTAATGTTAAAGGACATGTACGATTTATATAAATGATCGGAGAGAATACTTAATAGTGGGAGAGCCTCATTGTGGCAAGTGTGTTGTGGTTTGGTGTTATGAGCTTTGCTCGAATGTGTCAGGAGAGATCAACAACAAGAACAAAGCCTCATTTTCAAATTAGTTGGGGTTGGCTTTAATAAACCATAGTCTTCCATTGCACTTGACTTAGTGCATTTAATGGTGTGCTTTTCAAATCTTCAATTCCTTTCTAATTAATATGTCACAAGTTAGCTTAACTCTACCACTATATTATGAAGTTTTTTTTAAGTTTCTAAAGAGTTTGATTTAGATTGAATTTTGTGTGTTTGAGCCTTATTCAGCCTCTTATCTCTTCAATTCGAGTAAGCTCATGGAAATTAATCAAGCCCCAAACCCATATCCCAAGAGAAACTAAGGAAATACATTGTAGCTACCATGATTCGAACGCACATATGAATCAACGCAATTGCAAAATTATGTTAAAAAAAAAATCATCGGTTAACCAATCAATCAATCAAAAACCCATGAACAAAGTAGTGGGTTCACTCATCAATCAAACAGCTTAACACTGATCAATAATCAAAGTACACGGACATCCTTAATTTCCCGATGAATGATTGCGGAATGAGGGCATTGAGTTCAATCTTAGTAGCTACATTATGTTTCTATGATTTTTCTCGAGTTGCAAGTAAGCAATGGATTAATCAAAACAAACTATGTTTCTTCAATTTTTCTGGAGTTGCGGCTTACACGGATTAAACAAACCAAATCAAATTAAGGGCTAAAAATACTTGATTAAATATAAGAACTTCACAATTGGGAAGAGCATCCCACTTCACACGAATGAAAAGAACAACAATAACATAGCGATCTCTCAACCTGTGAAAAGCAAATCTCGAGATCGAGGTATATCGTCATTTGCCTTGGTTGGTTGGCTGACTGGAACCAGGCTGTCCCCAAACCGTCGGATGAAGAAGAAACACAATGAGACGGGAGGGAATCAACGGTGGGGAATGGCGGCGGACGGTAGTATAAGTAGTAGTAACTAGTAACACTACACTAGTTGGCGCAAGACGGCAAGAGTGGCTAACCGTCATCACATGTGCGTGTGTTGTGTGTGTGAGTGAGGTTCGTGAACCACAAGACCC
The DNA here is from genome assembly GCA_039657325.1 of Stephania cephalantha. Lineage (NCBI taxonomy): Eukaryota > Viridiplantae > Streptophyta > Magnoliopsida > Ranunculales > Menispermaceae > Stephania > Stephania cephalantha. The sequence continues at coordinate 59,911,511 of CM077569.1, forward strand.
TAACGAACTCGTGGTGAGAGAGTGCCACGTCAGCGGTCAAAGAACTGAAGAGGCAATCGCGGCTGGTCCAGGTGTCGTCTTCTTAAAAAGCGCGCGCGCGACACTCTCCTCGTCTTCGCTATTTCGTTTTTACGAATTCAAATCTCTCTCTCTCTCTCTCACTTCGTTCGTTTCGAGTTTTTCGAAGAACAACAAGAGAAGACGAAGACGAAGACGAAGAAGTGAAGCCATGAGAGCGGTTTTTTTTTTGTTGTTGTTGTTGTTGTTGTTGAGATTTGAAGTTCATGATCTCAGATTCTCACGACTCTGCGATTGCCGATCGATCTGTTCGTGTTGTTGTTGCGGAGTGATTGCACTGAGCACTGGCAATGGCGAGCACCAGCACGAGCGGCGGCGGCGGCGACTTGGATGATATCAAGAACGAGAACGTCGATCTCGTAAGATTTCATTCTTGTTGTTGTTCTTGCTACGATCGATTAGTGGTTCAGACAATGCAGATTAGGTTTAGGTTTTGGTTTTTGCTTCTGTGTGATCTGTTCTTGCTTGGTTGAATTGTTTTTGTTTCCTTCGTTGATCTTTTGCGAGTGCGATGAGAATTTTTGACAATGTGTGGAACTGAATCAACTGATGAAGACGACGATTGATCTTCCAAAACAACGAGTCTCGATTTCGTTGATCTGACGACCGATTAGTTGAGGAACACTAGGATTTGAAGGATTCGAGTCCATGAGTCGATTCGACTTTTAGTTTTTGGTTCTTGAAGCTTTATTTCTACTGTTTTGAAACAATGTGGTTCAAACTCGTTTAGTGGTTGAAGGATTTGTGAATGAATGTAGGAGAGAATCCCAGTCGCAGAAGTTTTCGAGCAGTTGAAATGTACGAAACAAGGTTTAACTACAGAGGAGGGCCAACGGAGGCTCCAGTTATTTGGCCCTAACAAGTTAGAGGAAAAAAAGGTGAAGCTTTTTTTTTTTTTTTACGCGATTTCCAGTACTTGATTTGAGTTTCTAGGGTTGAAGACACAAATGGAAAATTAGGTACACTAACTAAACCAGTAATGGTGGAACAGGAAAACAAAGTACGCAAGTTCTTGGGCTTTATGTGGAATCCTCTGTCATGGGTTATGGAAATCGCTGCTATAATGGCCATTGGTGTGGCTAATGGAGGGGTAGTTCTCTTTCTCTCTCTCGTTTACGAACACTTACACGTGTGCCGCGCAAACAAGAATTTTCTCTAACCCAGTTTTTGAACAGGGTAAGCCTCCGGATTATCAAGATTTTATCGGTATTGTGGTTCTCCTGCTCATCAATTCAACAATCAGTTTTGTCGAAGAAAATAATGCTGGAAATGCAGCAGCTGCTTTAATGGCGGGTCTTGCTCCCAAGACAAAGGTACTCACTCATATGGACCATGAATTTAAGAGAAAACAATCTATGTGGTGCTAAACATTTGAATCTTATGTAGAGAATGTTGAAAGGATTTACTGACATTTGGAAACTGTGTCCTTACAAATGAAGGTTCTAAGAGATGAGAGATGGACCGAGCAGGAGGCAGCAATCCTTGTACCAGGTGATGTGATCAGCATCAAATTGGGAGACATTGTCCCTGCAGATGCTCGACTCCTTGAAGGGGACCCGTTAAAGATTGATCAGTCAGCGCTTACTGGAGAGTCCTTGCCTCTCACGAAGAACCCCGGTGATGAGGTTTTCTCCGGCTCCACTTGCAAGCAAGGTGAAATTGAGGCTGTCGTCATTGCAACTGGTGTCCACACCTTCTTTGGCAAGGCTGCTCACCTTGTCGACAGCACTAACCAAGTCGGTCACTTTCAAAAGGTATCGGGATTGACACGGCTAGCTCTAGTGTTTAAGTTTTAAATTGCTTGGGGTTTGAAGAGAAGTTGAATAAAATGTCGAAGAGTTTGATGTTAATTGTTGGATCAGGTCTTGACAGCAATTGGTAACTTCTGCATATGCTCCATTGCACTGGGGATGCTGTTGGAAATAGTGGTGATGTACCCCATCCAACACCGCAGGTACAGAGAGGGGATTGACAATTTGTTGGTGCTTCTCATTGGAGGCATTCCTATCGCCATGCCAACAGTTTTGTCCGTGACAATGGCTATTGGGTCCCATCGCCTATCTGAGCAAGGTGCCATCACCAAACGTATGACTGCCATTGAAGAAATGGCTGGGATGGACGTCCTGTGCAGTGACAAAACTGGAACCTTGACTCTTAACAAGCTCACAGTCGATAAGGAAATGATCGAGGTAGGGAACTGCTGGAAACCCATTGATAGATATTGATTGAGAAAGAGTTATTGTTGCTAATCGATGACTGCAAACTATTGTAATGCTGCAGATATTCGCCAGGAATATGGATGTCGACACAGTGGTCCTGCTAGCTGCCAGAGCCTCCCGTGTTGAGAACCAGGACGCAATTGATGCTTCCATTGTCAATATGTTAGGAGACCCCAGAGAGGTGAAGATGGTAGATTTTTTTTGTGTTTCTATATTTCTCTTTATTCCAGCAACCGTGCCAAATAGAAATACTCATCTGTTTGTCCTAATTCCAGGCGAGAGCAGGGATCAAAGAGGTACATTTCCTGCCTTTCAATCCCGTTGAAAAGCGGACTGCCATCACTTACATTGACTCTGATGGAGAATGGCACAGAGTTAGCAAGGGAGCGCCAGAGCAGGTAATTTTGCTCTTCATCCTTGTTTTTGGTTCTTACAAAAGGCTTTTCTCTACTTCACCATCTTAACTGATTAATTGTTCTCTTTCAGATCATTGATCTTTGCAAGCTTACTGGTGAGGTGAGGCGCAAAGTGCTTTCTATCATTGACAAGTTTGCCGACCGTGGTCTTCGCTCTCTTGGTGTTGCACAACAAACAGTTCCCGAGAAGACAAAAGAAAGTGCAGGAGATCCATGGCAATTTGTTGGTCTCTTGCCGCTATTTGACCCCCCCAGGCATGACAGTGCAGAGACCATCCGCCGGGCCCTCAACCTTGGTGTCAATGTCAAGATGATCACTGGAGACCAGCTAGCTATCGGAAAAGAGACTGGTCGTCGTCTCGGCATGGGCACCAACATGTACCCCTCCTCTTCCCTACTTGGACGAGGCAGGGATGATTCAATCGCTGCAATGGCAATTGAGGAGCTCATTGAGAGGGCTGATGGTTTTGCTGGTGTTTTCCCTGGTACCAAATTCTCAAGCCTTGAATACATCAAAAGTGATTTTCTTGCGTCCTTGCTTACCTTAATTGCTTGAACTTGCAGAGCACAAATACGAGATTGTTAAGAAGCTGCAGGAGAGAAAACACATTTGCGGTATGACAGGAGATGGAGTAAATGATGCCCCTGCTTTGAAGAAGGCCGACATTGGTATCGCAGTGGCAGATGCTACAGATGCAGCTCGCAGTGCCTCAGACATTGTATTGACCGAGCCTGGTCTTAGTGTCATCGTTAGTGCTGTGTTAACTAGCAGGGCTATCTTCCAAAGAATGAAAAACTATACTATCTACGCAGTGTCAATTACAATCCGCATCGTCCTTGGCTTCATGCTTATCGCTCTGATTTGGAAATTCGACTTTTCACCCTTCATGGTCCTCATCATTGCCATTCTCAATGATGGAACCATCATGACCATCTCTAAGGATAGAGTGAAGCCTTCCCCATTGCCCGACTCATGGAAGCTCCAGGAGATCTTTGCTACCGGCATTATTCTTGGGACATACCTCGCGATCATGACTGTTGTTTTCTTCTATGTAGCAAACGAGACAGACTTCTTTTCCGTAAGACATGATCATTGCTGAATTCTGTCGTTCAGAAGCTTGATATCATCAGAAACTATTACTAACATCACTTCCTTTAATAAATGACAGAAACACTTTGGGGTTCGATCGATCAGAGGCAGCTACGATGAGCTCAACTCAGCACTCTACCTTCAAGTGAGCATTGTGAGCCAGGCACTCATCTTCGTTACCAGGTCAAGAGGCTGGTCTTTCATTGAACGCCCCGGTCTGTTGCTAGTCAGTGCCTTCTTTATTGCTCAGTTGGTGAGCAAACTCGCTCAAAGCTCAAACTTAACATTGTGATCAGTTCATATAGTTTAGAAGGGACTCATAACATCCATGCTTTGAATCTTAATTAGGTGGCGACGTTAATAGCTGTGTATGCGAACTGGAACTTTGCGAGGGTCAAAGGCATGGGCTGGGGCTGGGCAGGAGTCATCTGGCTCTACAGCGTCGTCTTCTACTTCCCTCTCGACATTCTCAAGTTCATCATCAGATACACATTGACCGGAGCGGCATGGCATTATATGATTCAGAACAAGGTGTGTAACTAATCATCTCCAATACAACTCCGCTTCTTTATGTAAACCATTGATGATTGACTATGTTCAATGCCAATGTATCTATTACACAGACTGCTTTTACAACGAAGAAGGATTATGGGAAAGGAGAAAGGGAGGCTCAGTGGGCATTGGCTCAACGTACCCTTCATGGACTCCAATCGCCAAAACCAGATTCAGCACTCTTTTCTGAAAAGTCTTTCGGTGAATCCTCTGAGATTGCGGAGCATGCTAAGAAGCGCGCAGAGGTTGCAAGGTACTGATCAATGACAGATTATCTAGAGTTGGCATGGCTCGTCGCAAAGAAATGAAAGCTGTTACTTATTGTTGTTGGCTTGATTGGTTGATTTTCAGGATGAGGGATATGCTCACACTTAAGGGACATGTAGAGTCAGTAGTGAAGCTGAAGGGCCTGGACAAAAATGCCATGCAACGACATTTCACTGTGTGAGGTAAGACGAAAGCCTTGAGTAGATAAACGAACATTGGAAGCGACTTTTTGCCGATTTTTCAGTTCATTGCTGTGGAGGTTTTGTCGATCTTCCTTAGTTGTTTTGTCTAGCCTTTTTCTTTCCATTGCATTGACAAACTAATGCATCATTTGGGTGGAATTTAGGAAGTTTCTATCTCTGTTTCGATTTCTACTTTTTCATCAAGTAGATTCAAAGGTGAAACAATCCCATTCGACAAACGTTACTGCACAATTCATTTTGTAAATATACATGAAATTCTATTCAACTGTTTTTAACACATTTAGTTACCACCAAATGGGAGGGTTCAGAAGTACAAATCTAAAAGTATAATCAGAAACACATAACTGACTTAAGATGACATATCAAGCTTTCTGAACAATAATTCTTTGAAATAGGATTAGAGAAGCAAGGAACTCGATGGTCAGGAAAAAAAAAAAACAATATCAAGCTTTCCGAACAATAATTCGCCTTTCCCTCTTGTACTCAACTTCATCCCTTTGGTGCATAATCAACAAAGCTCGGCGCACCTGTGGCAAAGCGTAAATCAATGAGAAGAATAAAAATCAAGCACGATGTAAGAATGGATAGGATATGGTTTTCTTTTTTAGGAAGAAAATGCATGAGAAGGCACACATTAGTGAGACCCTCACCATGGACTCATTCATTCCCATTCTGGTTAGATCGTCGATCAGTCGCCTCTCTGATATGTGACTTCCTATTCCCATTCTTCTCTTGATCTGTGCCTCTGCTTGCTGTTAAAACAGTAAGACTAGCTCTTCAACTTGAAAACAAAATGAAGTGAAAAGTACAAAATAAAAGAGCGGCAAGACTAGAAGCGATAGAACCGGCTATGACAGACCTTTATCTCATTTGACATCTCAGCTGTCATGTTTATATGCTGGTTAATTCCTGATCTTGCAGCATCCATTGTAGACACATTGAATAGCCTGATTGCTTCTGAAACATGAGCCTCAGTTGCAGCATGGGCCCTAAATTCAATTTCATTGACACAGAAAATCAGTCGATACAGAAATCCTTGTATAAAAAGTTAGCTTTCTACTTTAATATATATAATCAGATAAGCACATAATTCATTGAGCAAAACAATGTATAGTATATAAAAACTCAGAAGTGATGTACTTACAGTCTCATCTTAGCAAGTGCCTCACTGAGCCTTATTATAGCTTCTAGCTGCCTCACGGTAATCGGGATTGCAGCTGCCTCTCCAGATTCATTTGCCTGCCGCCTCATATCCTGCAATCCAAAGCAGAAGTCAAACAAGCGAAATGAAAACACACAAACACAAAGGACCTCTTCAACAGCCCTATCATCTGATTCGTATGTATACTTCATGAAATTTGCCCTTCTAAACATCTTAATAACAATTACAGAAATTTAATCATGCTTGCTGTGCTGCGTGTAAAGAAGCCTCCATTTCATAAGTTTAGCTACAAATATGCCACACCTGTCTGATTTTAACGTAGTTGTTCTGCAACATGGAAGCTGCAGAATCTGACATTCTAGGATGACATTCAGTTCGACAGTATTGGATATATCTGCAAAAAATATTCAAATAAGCACACATTATATTACAGCTTTGGCAATACATAAATTCTCATTATGAATCAGAAAGACTAGCTTCATAAATCTACCTCTTCAGCCAGTTATCTTCTTTGGAGGGTTTATGATCAGTGGAAGTCGCATCAGCAGAGGCATGAACTTTTATAATATGACTAGCTATAAGCTGTAAAGAGAACATGCCCAGTTGAATTTGCTGCATGAAGCATTCCAGGCGAAATGAGAAGAGTATTAATTACCTTGTCTTGGTTGTACATCCTGATATCTTTGACTATGAATATCAGATCGAATCTGGAAAGAATAGTAGTCTGCAAATCGATGTTATCCTGGGCAGTCTGCAATAGAAAGGTTGAGTAAGATATCGATTCTGAGAAATCACTCCATTGTATCGGAAGAAAGGAAAAAGGGCAGACCTTAAGATCATCATAGCGCCCAGATGGAGGGTTAGCTGCCGCAAGAACAGATGTTCTAGAGTTGAGGACAGTTGTAATCCCTGCTTTTGCAATGGATATAGTTTGTTGCTCCATAGCTTCATGAATGGCCACCCTGAAAAAAACAGCATACTAGGCTTTTAGAGTCACTAACAAGATCAAATAAAATGAGTTCACTGAGTAATGGTTCCTGTAAAGAATACCTATCTTCTGTCCTCATCTTGTCAAATTCATCTATGCAGACAACGCCACCATCAGCCAAAACCATGGCTCCTCCTTCCAAGTAAAACTCTCGCTGGAAGTTTGAAAGTATTAATTAATGGGAGAATTGAAATTGAGAACAGTGAAAAACTAATTACTATCAAAAAAACTTGGAAAAAAAATAAACAAACAAAATTCACAATGCAACGAATTTCATATGCATATTTATTAGGGATATTCTTGGACTCACAGTGCTGCTATCACGAATCACAGAAGCCGTAAGACCAGCAGCAGATGAGCCTTTCCCAGAAGTATAAACTGCTATAGGTGCTGTCTTCTCAACAAACTTGAGAAACTTCATGAATTGAAAGATTTACAAGATAAATTGTCATTAGTACATGACAGGCAATAAATTGACAGAGACCAAAAGGATCTTTTAATAACAAGTTCGGTAAAACACACCTGTGATTTAGCAGTAGATGGATCTCCCAATAAGAGTACATTGATATCGCCTCTTAGCCGTACACCATCCGGTAGCTCCTGCACATGGAAACTCATATTAATATACTTGGATTCTACATATTGGATCAATAGACTGCACTATAAACAGTCAATGCATACCTTTCGTGATCCTCCAAATAAAAGACAAGCCACAGCTTTCTTTACATCATCATGACCAAATATAGATGGAGCAATTTTCGAGCATATTGTTTTGTATGAATTTGGCTCAGAAGCAAACTTTCGGAACTCTTCCACCTATATAGAAAAGCATAAATCTATGTAAAAACAAAGACAAGCAAAGAGAAAAATAATAGGGCAGCGCTACTATCTGCTAGAATACTCTCCACAAATGAGCACTATAAGAAAACACAAAAAGATTAACTTAAAACTAGAAATAGCTTGTGTTTGCCAATCTCTTGGACTGATTACATAGCTTGCACTCTTGTGCTAAAGACACCGTATATTTCCTTTATAAACAATAAACCTGAATTTCGAGATGGAAGTAATTTGTTCTGATACCAAAACAGTTACTGCCCCAGGTGAACCCAGTGACAGTATCCATGATATGTTAACATAGTTCATCCTACAAACCGAAAAACAGCCCTACACCCTTCAAAAGTCAAGTTGTTCTTGCAATCAACTATTAAATGGAACCATAAACTTGGCACTCACAGACATATGATTTACTAATAAGTGAATGCAATGGTTGAAAGCCATAGCAATCATAATAATAATGCACATAAAGTAATATAGAACCTGCAACCATGTCTTCTTTTATAACTCATCAAATGAGACCAAGTGAAGACATTAATCAACTAATCGTAGATACTTTTCGACATGATTTAATGGTAAATTTTTCTTCACCTCTTCTGCAGTGAAAGCAGCAGGGCCACGAGAACTAGCCTCATTGGTTTCTTCTATTCCCACAACCCGAATATATGGCTGTCTGATTGCGACTGCCCCTTTGTTACTGCACAAGACACAAACACACGGATAGCTTTCGGTACTTACAATTGACGTATAGTACGTAGTATCGGATATCAAATTATATTAAGTCGTCGAACTTACGCTGCAGCTGAATTAGATGCTTGATAAATGCTGTAAATTCCCATTATTGTCAATCTAGTTCCTGGCACAATTGTTTGTACAAGATGGCGGTCCACGGAGAGAAGCATGTTCCTCGGGAGCTCCCCAGTAGGCACATCCTTCAAATTTCGAGGGCGATTCACGCCAATCAGGCCTAAGGGATGTTAAGTGAAACCTTCAAGAAATTAAACCACAATGCTTACCTCTGGATTCTCTTGCAATTTGAGGGTCTGTTGATCAACATACTTGCTTTTATCAGGAACTATAATCCAAGGATCCATTGGACAGGCTTTTTCAATTCCAATCTATGAAAAAATACAGTTTGATTGATGTAAGCCCATTAACTTTTCACACAAGACCAACGAAAAAACACCGAAATTCTTGGAGACAAACCTGAGGAACATGGTCGCAGGAGCGTGGAACGATGGCACCGCCAAGCCCTGGACGGCATGGAACTATCTTAATATTTTGACAATTCTTACACATTAGCGTCACATAAGTGGCCTTAGCTTTTGTCCTCGACGCGGCAATAGTAATTCCAGAAATCTTAACCAACTTTGATATGCACTGAGCCTGGCCTCATCAACATCCACAATTGCAAAGTAAAAAAAAAAAAAAAAAAAAAAACTTTTTTTTTCGATAAGATTGAATGAACAAGGGTTTCTCCATTGACAATCACAACTCCGAAATTAACCCTAAAAATGAAACAAACGCAAATGCAATCTAAAATCCAAGGAAGAACATAAACCCTAGAATTTGAAAACAAAATGACAACTGACCCCAAGCGATCGCATAGAGGTCGAATCCTCCTTTGAAGTCAGAAAGATCTGCACTTCCCCAACCGTCGGCTCCTCCATTTCGCTCATCCCCGCATCAACTCTCGATTTCAAGCTCGCGAGAACCTCCGCCGCAGCGGTCTCAAACTGAACAATTAAACACCATTGAATCAAAACAACAACAAAACCCTAAAAAGGTGTGACCTTGGTGGAAAGAATGAAGAGACGTACCAAGGGAAGGTAATCTGCGGGCGAGGAGCGGAGCAGAGATGGCAGATCTGAATCAAACGAGTTGAGATCATCCATATCGACTAAGAGAAACTTAGGGTTGTGAACCAAGCTCTCTCTGTAATGGAACACGTTCTGCTTGGTTTCAAAGCTTCGGATGAACTCCTTGAACTTGCGAAGCACCGAATGGCGCGTCGCGGCGGAAGCCTGGTCTGCGTCGCCGCCGCCTCCGCGAGGAAACTGGGCTTGATCGCTGTAGAACACCGCTCCTTCGTCCCAACCAGACATCTCGATCGATCGATTGATCGAATTCTTAGGTCGATTGGAGGAATTCAGAGATTTTGGAGAGACGGAAGAGCGGCTTCAACGAGTGAATGAGAGGGGGTTTCTCTGTTTTGGGGGGGGGGTTTATTTGGCGGGAAAGATTCGGCGGGAAATGAGACCTCCGCGCGCTTTTGAGTGGAGTGAGTGATAGAGTACTCCCGGGTTCGTGTGGAGGTTAGATTAGTTGGAATTATGAGGGCCGCTAAGGGCACCCCACCATTTAATGAATGCACCCAAAGTTTTTGTAAAAATTTCAGCAAAAGTGGAAAAGACCATTTTGCCCTTGTATATATATTGATTCAAACCCCACAAATCATTTTGAGAAAGAAAAAGGGCACCCCACCACCAAGCTTGAACCATAAAACAACATTGCGTTTGGCGGCGTTTATCGATTCTTGCGGATTGACATCATCCGAAAACGATGTAACAATGTTTGACAACCATATGATGGTTTCTTATAACTATTTAGTTGGGTAAAAGTGAAAATGATGATTTGTTTGTCAACGTAGGGTTTGGTAATTTCCTCAAATCCGAACTTGTTTCTATAATGGAGGATCGTCTTTACTACGGTGCAAGAGGAGGTTGAACTTGAGGTAATTTTGCGAATTTATTATGTTTTTTATGAGGTTATCGAAGTTTCGTCGATGTGCGCGATTGTTTCGCCTCGCAGACCGAGATATATTGAAACGTCTCGGTCAACATCCAGAGGACTCGTGAAGTGGCGGCAGAGACGACAATAAAAGTGTCGGTTATGGACAACCGAGAGCTAGAAAATTCTCGGTAATACATCACCACCGACGGGATTATAAACTATATACTAATGGTTATTCTCATGAAGTGGTGCCGAGATAACACAATTACTTTCGGCCATGCGTCGTTGCGAGACCGTGTAAACTATTCTAGCATGTACGCCGAGAGAACCACGAGTTCTAAAAAATTTTCGAGCTCGGCCATGCTTGGCGAGCGTTAACAAAATCTCTCGTCTCGTGTGGCCGAGAACCGCGATTTCCCATTTTTTTGAACCATTGAATGCAAACCGCCACACAAACATAACAACTACTCTATCAAATGTAATTTAATTATACTATAAACGTACATTCAAACGATCGATTTCTCGCAAAACTTGAGTGTGTGAATGAAAATGTTCAACCGAACCCTAATTTGAAGACGAAATCGGCTCACACCACGACCCTACAAACTACAAAAAATCCGTAAACGAAGGAAAAACACAGGCGAGACACGAGACACGACGAGATTTCGGGGGTATCACACAAAAGGAGTTCTTGGAGTCCAAAGGTGGTGAAGGTGGTGGGGGTGGTGGGGTGAGAGAGGTTTGCACGAGGGGTATTTTGGGTATTTTGGGTCTAATTTTTGGTGCCCCAGGTAAAAATTGGTTAGTGCCCACATTAACTGGGTGCCCTCATTAAATGGTGGGGTGCCATTAGCGGCCCTCGTCTTTTTCTGGTAGTTACGCGCGTACAATTATTGATGCAATGTTCACCTTTAATTTTGAAGATGCAGTCGTCGATATTACACGTAATCCATTTTACTAATTTTTTTCTTTCCTGGCATTTTTTTAATGAAAGGAAATTTCATTTGATTATATTTTTTATAAAAAAAAAATTGTACTCTAAATGTGTTCTATTAGAGAAAGAAAATAAGTAGAGGACAAATTTTTATCTCTTAAATTATAAGGGTAGAGTCACGATAATTATGTAAATGTATTATAATGAGGTGTTGGTAATCTGATTATCGAAAAGAGTGAAAGAGAGAAAAATGACAATTATATAAGAGTATTATAAAAAAAAACGTTAGGCGATTGCTTATGTGCTCGCCCACGAAGTCAAAGGCGCTCTAAACATAAAAATAAAGGTCAACTTCAAAATAAATAATGATGAGTACTATATCATCTAATATTTTTTTGTTAATTAAACTCAATAAACACTTATTTTGAAAGAGCAATAGGGTGACACAGATGCACCAAAAATATTTCATCCAACTTTTAATAAAATAAAATTATAGATTGGTTGGAAACAACTTTCAAATTTTTTTTTTATTTTTTTCTTACAAAAAAGTAGACTTTCAATTGTTTAACCATGCAAAAAAAAAAAGTATTTAGGTTATAATCTTTTAAACTATTTTTTTTACATCCGATTCTCACAAAACAATATAGTCACATTGACACAATTTCGTCTTCGCCTGTATGGTTGCAGCAACCGACTGGGTTCGTACCTTTGTAACGTTACAATTATCAAGTCTTAGATCCGGCCGCCCTAAAATAATCGAACAACAACCCATCTTCGATTTCATCGCATCCGTTGGATCAATCTCCTGTTAAACCAACCAAACCAGTGAGCGATTCGATCACAAGCTTCGATTTCGATTTCGATTTCAATGGCCTCGACGACTCTCCCTCTCGCATCTGGTGCTTCAGCGATTTGCAATTCGAAGGTATCATCAACTCACTCTTCTTATTCGATGACTTGTGAATCCGTGATTGATTGATTGATTGATTGATTGATTGCTGATTTGAATCGAACAGCCCAAAATAAGGTTTGGTGGATCGTCAAATGTAGGGCATTTGCTTCGGAAGGAGAGGAACAGTCCCCTTTTCACAACTCTGGTGAGTTTCTTGAGATTTTGATTCAGTTAGTGTTGTTTTGAGTTGTCATTCATCGAAAGTTCGTGTTTTTAGTTGAAATTTGAACATTAATCAGTCACGGCGTGTGTAATTCGTAGTGACACAGACGAGTTCAGTTGTGTTTTTCGGCCCCTTTCGCAGTTCAAGTCATTTCAGAACTAAATTTTTTCTGTGTTTCCGTTTGCCCTTGTTTTCTTTTACTCAGTAAATCTTTTGAGTGATAACAATTTTGGGCATAATTGTGGTTGCCCAGTGAAATTCAGTTACATATGAAGCGAAGTAGCCATTTTCGAGGCAACTCCACCTATGTAACTATGTGCGCTACATAGCCGGTCTCAAGTCCGGACAAAGGAGGAGGACCGTGATGCCCATTTTCCATACCGGAAAATGGGCAAGGGAGGTCCCAAACCTATTTTGAGGGAGGCCCTCTTGGAAAATGGATGAGGGTTGCGATAGGTTGGCAGACAGCGTAAAACTTTTGTCACTCTTCATGAAATGGATCAAAGACAACAACAACAACAACAACAACATAGCCTCAGTCCCAAAAACTTTGTACATGGATCAAACTTTTCCATTGTGCTCGATTAAGTGCAAATGGATCAAACCATTCAAATCCCTCCTAATAATGCATCCCATGTTAAAAAAGTCAAATTTTCTAAATGGATCAAAGACATATAAAAAAAAAAAAGGCTGACTCCAATTAATTTGGGACTGATGCTATGTTGTTGATGTTGTTGTTGTAGTTGGTATAAGAGAAGATGACAAATTGACAATCTTATGTTGAACTAGTTATTTAACTGTTAGGGTTGCGAACAATTCGTTGTTTTGTTTACTTCGGTAGATGCCATGTCCTCCATATATCGATGAAATCATTTGAGTTGTTTCTGAGATTTGAAGATATATGAATGTAGTAGAGTGTGATCTGCCAATGCATGTTTTAGGCCATTTCTAAAGAACTTGTATACTAGTGAAGGGGTTGAAGACCATCGATATATATGACTTCGAGATATTTTTCTGCTTTTGCAGTCTACTGGTCGAATAACTATGGCAGTTGCTGTTAACGTTTCTCGTTTTGAAAGTATCCCAATGGCACCGCCGGATCCTATTCTTGGAGTTTCCGAGGCATTCAAAGCGGACACAAACAGTGCAAAGCTCAACCTTGGTGTTGGTGCTTATCGGACGGAGGAGCTACAGCCTTATGTGCTCAATGTCGTTAAGAAAGTTAGTAATTGTGCATGGTTATTTTCAATATATATATTCTTCCAATTCTGCTGTCTCGGAACATTGGTAATTAGACTTTAATGCTTTATTTAAAAATTGAGATCTGACATACCCCACTGGTATTCTTCAGGCGGAAACCCTTATGCTGGAAAGGGGAGAAAACAAAGAGGTAACTTAAAATATTTTTTTAGTTGGATTAGCAATTTTGCTTTTGCTTAGACCTATTTACTATTGCCTTCTCAAACCATGAAATATTTTGCAGTATCTTCCGATAGAAGGTCTAGCTGCATTCAATAAAGTTACTGCTGAGTTGTTATTTGGAGCTGACAATCCTGTTGTCCAACAAGGAAAAGTATGACTGATTTCTCTTTCTTGATTGATTTTATATTCTGAGATTTAGCTTTCATATTTTTCAGCAATTGCTTATTATTATTATTTTTTTTCTCGATCTTTTTCTTATACTTTTTTCAGGTAGCAACTATTCAAGGTCTTTCAGGAACTGGTTCTCTTCGTCTTGCAGGAGCATTCATAGAGAGATATTTTCCTGGTGCAAAAGTTCTGCTATCATCTCCGTCATGGGGTACATATACCATCTTTACCTTGTTTTGTCACAATTCACGTCAACTTTACTGAGAGGTCCCGCTTTGACACCTTTGCTTCAGGAAACCACAAAAACATTTTCAATGATTCTAGAGTTCCCTGGTCTGAGTATCGCTACTATGATCCTAAAACAGTTGGTTTGGATTTTGATGGAATGATTTCAGACATAAAGGTATAATAAATCATCTTCATTTTCTCAAATCCGAACGTTTACGTGGTTTATATTAGGCTTATTCGCTAATTTCACTATGACCTGTTGAGGGGGAAAATCATCCCGGTGAATTAGTTTTATCAATTATTTTCCCACTTAATATCATCCACCACTACAAGCATCTTTGAATATTTAATTTCATAAACTTTATATTCCTAGCAAGTAAAAGGCAATAAAAGTATTTCATAAATCATCCTGGTGAATTAGTTTTATTACATGTTGGCCTCTTATTTTATTATATCTATTGCTACAGCAACACTCTAATGTCTTGACAGATGCATGTTGTGTGCCTCTGAGTGTGTAGATCTTATTGTTGTAAGGATGTCCTAAACATTCAAAGCTGTGGATGTCATTTCCAGGAGGCACCAGAAGGATCTTTCATTTTGCTTCATGGTTGTGCCCATAACCCGACTGGGATTGACCCAACTCCAGAACAGTGGGAGAAAATTGCTGATGTCATTCAAGAAAAGAATCACATACCATTTTTTGATGTCGCGTACCAAGTAAGACCATTTCTTGCGCACACTAGTTTCTTGATTTTGGAACTAGAATCTGAAATGTGTTACAGGGATTTGCTAGTGGAAGCCTTGATGCAGATGCCTCTTCTGTGCGGTTGTTTACTGCTCGTGGCATGGAGCTTTTCGTTGCTCAGTCGTACAGTAAAAACCTTGGTCTTTATGCTGAACGAATTGGGGCTCTAAATGTAGTCTCGTCATCAGCAGATGCAGCAGCTAGGTTTGTTGAAAGAATGTAATTGTGATGAAAAGTTTTGTTGGAGCTGCCGATTGCTAATATCTTACACTTGCGCAGGGTGAAGAGCCAGCTGAAAAGACTTGCTCGACCAATGTATTCAAATCCTCCAATTCATGGGGCTAGAATTGTTGCAAATGTAGTCGGTGACCCTGTGCTCTTCAATGAGTGGAAAGAAGAGATGGAACTGATGGCTGGAAGGATAAAGAATGTGAGACAAAAACTATTTGATAGTCTCTCTGCGAAGGACAAGAGCGGAAAGGATTGGTCTTTCATTCTTAGACAGATTGGCATGTTTTCTTTTACTGGCCTGAACAAAGCACAGGTAAAATTTCCGTCTAGGTTTGGCTTTTTTTTTCATGACAGGAATTTTTTTACTTAATTAGCTTTTACAGATGATTTCATCCTGATATAAATTATTATCGAGGCGGTTTTATGTAGTATAAGCTCAATAATTCTTCCATGTCTCTCCGAGCACAATGCGTGGGTTTTATGCACGGAAACTGCTTACTCGCTTTGCCTAGCATCCTTACTTTTATGTGCACAAGGCTTGCACTTGTTTATTTGATTTGCTGATATTAAGTTTCTTTCTTTCTTCTGTCAGAGCGACAACATGACGGATAAATGGCATGTTTATATGACAAAGGACGGAAGGATATCATTGGCTGGACTCTCTTTGGCGAAATGTGAATATCTTGCAGACGCCATTATCGATTCTTTCCACAATGTCAGTTGAAAAAATACTTGATCCTACTTCTAATTCATCTCTGTGAACCCATTGTCGAAGTTAAGTATTGTAGAGTCTATTTTCTATGATAGGCACGAGGCAATTAGTACTTGCAAACCTTCTCATGTAAGGTTAGAGAGGGGTGTTAAGAATGTTAAATTTTTGAGGTTTAATAAGGTCTCAATGTCTGCACCCTTTTTCATGTTGAAAAAATAAAACTGATAAGATATCTTGGATTAATCTTTTTGGAAATTTAATATTGTGTTTGAGTCTTGATATTATGAGCTCAGTGGTTCATGTTAATTAAAGCCATTAACTTCCATTTAAAAAATCATACTCATCACTAAAACATGTAGTTTTTAGTTAAACTACTTCCAATAGGTTTTAGTAACCAATTCAGATTTTATTTAATGTTCAAGTATCACACATACAACAACAACAACAACAACATAGCCTCAGTCCCAAATTAACTGGGGTCGGCTACATGGATCAAACTTTTCCATTGTGCTCGATTAAGCGCAATTGATGGTGAGCTTTGCAAACCATTCAAATCCCTCCTAATTAATGCACCCCATGTTAACTTTGATGCCATCCTTCTACCTCGTCGAATTTCTACGAGTTTTATTGAGTCAAATTTTCTAGTTGGAGCATTTGTAGGCCGTCTTTGCAGGTGACCAAACCATCGCAACCGCCCTTCCCTAATCTTTGTATCAATTGGCGCTACTCCTACTTGTCTTTGAATTTTTATATTTAATGTTCAAGTATCACACATCGTACTAAAAATTCAGGTACTATATATATTACGTATAAAAACAAATCTTTGCATTGTTTGTTTTTCAGAAAGAAATGTTCGAGCATTGGTATCTGATGGATTAGTATCCGGGTCGTCTCGGCATTGATTTGGGTTCGAGTCTCTCATGTAAATGGTTGGTATTGTGTAGGTTTATATTCTAAAAAAAAAAAAAAAAAAAAATCCATTAACAGCATGAACTTGTACACCAGCATAGACTGAGAAAAGGGTGTTCACCAAGTTTGATGTGTTGATGTAAGTGCCACTATTAATTATATCTGTAACAATGTTCAAACCTTTCATTTGAGTGTTTGTAAAAGCACTTAAGAAAACTAAACAGCTATTACACAAGTATCACGCCAAAGAATTTACTCTTCATTGATGCTTTCCAGCTTAGGTTGCCAATCATCCAAGTATAGCCTCTTCTTGTATGACATTTTTATGCCTTTCCATGCTAACTCCTTGGCTCTTTTCCTGCTCAACTCCCTTACTTCAGAGGATTCAACTCTACTACTACTGCTACATTGTGCATCATTGCTTTCGACATCTCTGTTTGCATTCGCATACTCTTGATTCCGGTGAACAAGCACATGAAGCAATATTCATCGGACGCAAACTCTTCTTTCTCCATCTCCTTCGGCATCCTTGTTTCGGGTGTGCCATTCGTCGCAGTGCACTTATCGCCATCAGATTGCTCTAAACAAGTGTATGGTTGTTTTGAAGTGTTCTGGGCAAAGCAAAGCCAACAAGAAGAGATCATCCTTTCTTGATCATAATTGGTTTGGCTAGCATCCGATGACGATGACGGCGAAGGCGTCTGGTGTGATTGAAGAGGGGAGCGCGACAGCCTTTGCAGTTTCCTAATGGTGCCAAGGGGTACAATATAGAACTTCTGGCCTTGCATGAGCATGGTGTTAGGCGCAACAATGGCCCGTGGTTGTCGAAAAACATTTGGGTATGCGACGCAGCATCTTGGGTTCCGAAGCATGATCTCTGCAGCGAGTACTGGCCGGTCATGGAGCTCGATGTGCCCTCCTGGATGGACAATCTTGACAAGGGTGCTCTTGCTGTTGTAAGTGCAGAGCCACCTTGAGAAGCCCATGCTCATACTCTATCCTGATTAGCATGGGCAATGCAAGAATCTATGCACTCTCTACTTGTTTCATCTATGGTAGACGAGAATAACAATGATAATAGATTTCTTCATCGATGTTATCAGTGTAAAAGGTTTTCCCGTTGCTCCCATAATTCTTCCAATCTTTGTCTTTGCCGTACCGGCAAAATTTTGAATCTTCGTTAACTTCAAAGCTATTCTACTCTGCTTGATTTAATGCGCTTGAGATTACGAATAAGATTATGAAATTTAAATCACTCTATACCAAAATGACATCCAAGTTCCAAAGTGTTTGGACTGCATCAGACAATGCAGTTTGTCCTGTAATAACACATATTGAAGATTTGAAATGCAAGTACTGAAAACCTATCATATCCTGACCTACAAAAGGAAGATGAATTTCAATCTTGTCCCCTACTTTTGCCTAAACAATATTCAGAACGCCAAACCCACGCTCGTTTCTTTCTATTTACAACTGCACGAAAGGGAAGAAGGCTTTCCCGCGCAACCATATCAAGTTGTCTGCCATTTCAAAGATCGACGATCCAGAAACCAATCAACAGCACACGTGGAATGAGAACAGCATTGAAGGGAGAATTGCTGGCCTATGCTTCGGAACAATGGTAATCTTGAAAACAAGCCACCCTAAGCCACGAGCTGCGAATCGTATCTATAAATAAAATGGCGATGGCAGTCGGGGAGATTAGGACTTGGTGCACACAGCAGAAGCATGCTCTGTGACTCTTAATGTTCCTCCGAGCTCAACAGGAACAAGAGGGAAAAGAGAGTGCAAGACGTCGGTGATTAATGGTCTGTAACTTGCTTCGGGTTGCACACATAGCACAGCGACAGCAGCAACCTATACATCAATTCAGTGGTTTAATAAGACTAATTATGTTAATGAGCTCCGAAAAACAAGAAGAGCAGTAGATAACTGATAACATACTTGATACAAGTGCTTCAGATCCATTGTATTTCTGATCACAGGATCCACAATGTTCGGGAGCTTTGATCTATCTGTGAGTTGAGGCATAGCCTGTGGAATGCATGCGATAAAACGTTTTCATTCCAAGTTTTTCGTCATTTCAATAAAGCAAATATATGTAGGAGAATGAAGGGTCGAGAGGAATTCTTAAAAGCAAGACATACCCATGTGACGATTGATTGGCATTGCGATGGAGTCATCTTCTCTACAGGCTTTCTGCCCATCAAAAGCTCCAATAGTACAACCCCAAAAGCGTAGACATCACTTTTTTCTGTCAATTTACCTACAAATCCAACATTTCTGATTTCAGTAATGGACTACTTAGTGAATTTCTGGCCCGAATTTGCTGACTATAGATATGCTTTTAGACCAATTTTCCCTACATTAATATGATATGCAATTGATGAATAAATCCGTTTCGGGTTTTTTCCAGTTTGGCTGCAGTAAAAAGGTATCGAACAGGTGAACTAAATTTCAAGAAAACAGAAGGTATAAATTTTTTAAAAAAAAATCTTGAAGAGCAAAAAAGTTGGCAAGAGAACAATAATCTGAACATAGTGATAAAGAATTCATTTTCGCGAAAATAAGCAGAAATGGATTACCATCCAAAAGATATTCAGGAGCGACATAGCCCAAAGTGCCTGAAAGCTTGAGGTTGTTCTTGTTTTGAT
Source organism: Stephania cephalantha (assembly GCA_039657325.1). Classification (NCBI taxonomy): domain Eukaryota; kingdom Viridiplantae; phylum Streptophyta; class Magnoliopsida; order Ranunculales; family Menispermaceae; genus Stephania; species Stephania cephalantha. The sequence goes on from CM077569.1 coordinate 59,931,171, forward strand.
TCCCAGCCACCACGGCAAGACCGAAATCTGAAAGCTGCATTTAGATCCCAATTGATCAGAAATTCGGTGGAAATGATGATGACAAGCAAATATATGGAAAGACAATAATTAATTTACGAGGCAATTCAACCAATAGAATTTCTTACCTTGGCATTGAAGTTAGAATCTAACAGAATGTTGGATGATTTTAAATCTCTATGAATCACAGGAGGATTGCTATTCTCATGAAGATATTCCAGTCCTCTGTCAACAATCCATGATCATATATATAAGCTTGACGTAAGTATACAGCCAATCGAGTTGCATGTCGAAGAAATTAGTGAAATATATTCACCTTGCAACATCAAGTGCGATCTTTAGACGGATGTGCCATGTTAACGCCGATCCTTGAGAAGGCCCTAAAATGTCAATAAAAATAAAAAGGAAAAATCAGTCCTGATATACAATTTGCTCATCTGGCCAACTTACTCGTTGTAGGCAATGAGAGAAAAATCATACCATGTAACTGGGTCTCCAAGGATCCATTCTGCATCAGTTCATAAACAATAAACCTTGTCTCGCCGTAAATGCAGCAACCATAAAGCGAGATTATATTGGGATGCTGGATTTTACACAACAAATCCACCTCATTCTGCAATGCCAATTCAAAATCAAGACCATCTCTATTTGCACCAAAAATTCAATATCAAGAACACATTTCAATTGACTTTTTTCCTTCTCAAGAATCAAAGTGTGAAAGAGTAATACCTCAAATTCTCTCTCCACCTCTTGCCCTCCGCCATCCAATTTCTTGACAGCCACGAGGAAATTATGATCGAATTGACCTTTATAAACGCAACCAAACCCGCCCTCCCCCAAAATATTGCTCTCACTGAAATTATCGGTTGCGGTCACCAGCAACGGATACTCAATTACGGTTACTGATCCCTTCCTAGCTGCCATTTTCACTGAATTGAACTTGCCCATAATAGGGCTCAATGACAGCCCTTTCGCGGCATCTAGAGATTGAAAATACAAGCAAAACATACACATTAAGTAACAAAAGAAGCATATACAAGCAGTTAAAAATTAAAAATCAACAATACCTGGTTTCTTCCCACTCTTTTGTTCAGATTTTTGTGAGTTCTTCTGTTGGTAAACACAGAAACAACACAAACACAACAAGATTACGCAGAGCGCAGACGAGACGACGATGAGCGCCGCAAGCAATGTTTTGTTCAAATGGTGCTCGTGCACAAGTACTGCCTGTACACCTAATTTCCAAAGATGCAATTGAGAGTAAAAACAATGTCTTTTCAGAAGTTCAACAAAATCAAAATCTCAAACCACTCAACAAACACCACAAACACACACACACGCACACACACACACAGACACACTGATAAATAAAGAACGCAGATTTGAAAAATTAAATGCACTAAAGGGGCAAATGTTACCACAAATAGACATCTCAAAATTCCCTAAAAAACTGAACTTTGAATCCAAAAACACCCAAAAATGGACTAATCAAATAAACCCATCACTGAAATCCAAAAATTCAAACTACCCATATCACAGAACTGGTTAAGAACACCCATCACACGCCAACACAAAAGGGACAAATGCTACCACAAATAGATATGTCAAATTCCCTACAAAAACTGAGCTTTGAACCCAAAAATGGACTAATCACAAAAACCCATCACTGAAATCCAAAAACACAAACTACCCATATCACAGAACTGATTAAAAACACCCATCGCACACCCATCAGAGACAAATTCCTAAACAAACCCAAAATGGGTACCTGGAGAAACAGCAGCCATGATTGATGAAGAAGAAGAAGAAGAAAGTGGGGAGGAGACTGGTTGAAGGGCAGGTGAGGAACTGGGCTGAGAAGAAATAGAGGGGAAGAAAAAGGGCTCTGGTGCTCTTGCATCATTAAGAGCTACAAACAAAGACAAGCAAAAAGCAACCAAAATGGATGAATGTGGAAGACCACCAGCATTAGCAACAACAACGACAACAACAACAAAGGGCTTCATCAAAGTGATCCCAAAAATCTATTGAAAAGACAGAGAGAGGTTGAAATCTATGAATGTGCTTGGATCTGGAGAGCTTTTGTTTGTTTGATTTTTATTTTATTTTTTAGGGGACTCGAAAGGGGACAAAAACAGGGGAGAACACAGAACAGACAGATACACACAAACACAACAATCATGTGGCGGTTATCAAAAGTGAAGAAGAAGGAGAAAGCCCAAAAGCTCAGCCAATGTGAGACTGACCGAAGGGAAGGAGAGTGGGCCTTTTGAAATGACCATTCTGCCCTTCCCATCAATTTTGATATCAATAAATCTCCTTCGACTCATCCGACTCATCCGTCCAAGCTCAGAATGATATTCAAAATTGTTATAAATATTTAGGAGTATCAAAAGAGTTTTACAAGTGATTGTATTTGCTTCATTAATTGCTCGATGATGATTTTAAAATAAAAATAATTTTTGAGTCTAAACTTATGAATCGAAATAATAGCACTACTCTTGTTATTTCTTCAAAAAAACAAAAATCTCTTTGTTTTTTTGTGTTGATTTGAAAGTGTGATTGATTAAGCCAATATTGTCGGTGATAATCATGCATAACTGAACTTATTAAAGTGTTTCAGTAAGATGTAATATTTGAAGAGGACCCATGTTGGAAAATGATAGTTTTAAGAGGGGAAGTATTATACTATATACCATGTGATTGGAAGGTTGGAAGGTTCATGAGTGCATGCATGTGTTCTTTGGTTTAATTAGGCTTTCATGGAATGTCCCACCCACCACCCTATTTAAATTTGTATTTTGTCTGCTTTTGAACCTCACTTCATTCATTTTCATTGCTTGCATCGCTCCATCCCTTCCTAGTTTTTTAAGTCTGGTTTTGTTTTTAATTAAGAAAAAATAATTGTAGGTGTCTGCTATGCCTCAATTCATACCAATACTCAGTGCTAAGTTTTTTTTTTTTTTTTTTTTTTTTTTTTTTTAGTTTTTGTCACGTCATTGACGAAAGTGAACCCATATTCCCGAATCAAGAATTTCATGCAACCATGCAATAATACTCTTGGCATGAAAAATGAAATACATTTAGTTGCTTGAGTTGCAAATTAAAAAACTCCTGATTTTAAGTTTTTTGATACATGGAACTCGTATGGAGTATAAATAATTTGTTTGATAAAAATTGAATGGTCACGTAAAGATTACGGATAATGTAGCTGCGACATAAATGACTCGTGATTTTGAAATTTCAAAAACTTCACGAGAAGCGAAGCCAAACCACAAGTTCATTGCATGGGGTGGGTTTGGTGGATGTTTAAATAACCTCAAAATATAATGTGTCTCTGAGATTTTTGATTAGGTGCATTTTTTTGTTGTATTTTTTGTTTCTAGCAGCTCATACTTGAATGTTCTTCTATTGGCGGAGTGATCCTTTTTTTTTTTTCAATTTGTGTATGATATATCATTCTTACTGATGCATTGCATATTTATTCTAATTGATGCATTGCATATTTAAGTAAATAGCTAGAAAGTTTGTTTTTAAATAGTACAATTTATACATTAATTAGTGTGGATATATGTCATTGCCATATTGAGATGTAAACCATGTGGGGTACCCAAGGGGGGAGTAGAAATTGTTTGATTTTGGGTGTATGGGGGTATGGTATGAATCCAGAAAAAAATCCCATATACATGTCAATAATTTAGTAGGAAAATTTGGAAGAGCATTAGGCTTGCGTGAAAGAATTTGTATACTTTACATTTAAATTACAAATTGCGGCTTGGACTTTCAGCTTCATTTCTTCATATGAAGTTTACAATGGAATTAATGACAACATTGGTAATGATTTTGGGTTTTATTGTGATATGGATGGCCCTATTTTATAGATGACTCGGTTTGACTATGCAAGCTCTCCATAGATCTACCGCGTTTGGAATGGCCGTAATACTTCTTTTCGCATGTTTCTCTACTTTTTATTTGCATAGCCACGTTGTAACTAATTTCACTTTAATCTCATATTTTCATAGGAGCCTGGTATATTGACTATCGGGCGGAATTGGAATTCACCTTCACTTCAGGTTGGTCCAGTGGATCCACGCATAGTTGGTTATCTTCATGAAGAAATTTGGATTTTACGGAATTTGCTGTGAGTAGGCTTCATTTCAATTGATTGGCATCTCATAACCGCCCTTGTAGAGAGGTGGAGGCAGAAACTCACACGTTCCATTTCCCGTCGGCGAGATGACTATAACCCTCCAAGATGTACAAATCATCTTGGGGTTGCGATAGATGGATTACCAATTGCGGCGCGTCGACCAAGATTACGAGGCCTTGTGCTTGACACAACTTGGATTCCCTTTCCCAGAAAATAACGAGATTTGGAGGGCGGATTCAAATCCGGCAACTTTCAAGGTGGTTTCCAAACCTCCCGAGAGAATGCTAATGATGTGGAAGTGCAACGCTATGCGAGAGCATACATCCTCCAACTTCTGGGGGAACACTTTGTTTGCGGACAAGTCGAACAACCTCGTTCACATCACATATTTGCAATTTTTGGAAGATTTCGAGGCGGCGGGACAATACGGTTGGGGTAGTGCAACTCGGCTCACCTATACGAGACAATTATGTCTTGCGGTGAGACATTGATGGGTGAGATAGCAGGTCCAGTCATCTTATTGCAATTATGGGCATGGGATAGGTTGCGTTTCTTGCACCAATAATGGGTAACGTTCTTCGAGACCCCGTATTAGAAAACGAAGAATTCTTTCCACCTCCTCCATTTGGTCATAGGTAATTACTATTTTCTCACATTATAATTTCAATATCTTCATATCTATGTACATGTGCCGACATACATGCATTGCGTTTTCTTTTCACTTGTGAAGGTGGAAACATGCTTTGGAGACAACGGGAGCATCAATGCACGTCCTTACAAAGTACTGAGAGAAATGATAGACATGCAAAAACCGGATGAAGTAAGAGACATACGGAATTACTTCTCCACGTAGTGCCTTACACTTACATCATCTAATATGCGTTTCTTATTCATATCAAAATGTTTTTGTTGACTACGGGTAATATGGGAGCCGTATCTGAGGCGGTGATAATGGACCTACTGCGTATTGTAGCGGTGGTCGTGCTATTTGCGAACGAGAGCACCTTTGATTTTTTTTTGTGTAGTCGAAATGTATCATCCCGATAGAGTCATGCGCCAATTTGGTCTCGGTGCAAAGGATACCACTGTACGGATCACAAACATTCAGTGCATAAGATTGACTTGAGAGGAAGGACTGATAAGGATTGGAGCGCGAGAACATAGTGCTTATGTCGCATGTGGAGCGAACGTGCCTCCAATATTGCAAGCGATGAAAGCTTAGAGGAGCCAATGGACTTTTACAACCCGTATATGCTATGGTATCGTCGAATTACACGACGATTCATGTCTCCTCGTGGAGCTATTTATTGTGAGCCTTGGTAAGTACAATTTGATTTTTTTCATTCTTGAATCCTTTCCAAATTGTTGTTTTCCTCGTACTTTAGCATAAAACTTCTTCAATATTTCATATGTAGGCACATGGCATTACTTCAATTCATCGGTTGACCTTTGGGTGATGATGTATCTATTGCCGTATTAGAGATGTATTGCATCGACTTTGGCTGCAGATATACGAAGATTATCGGATGCATAATGAGCCAGTTCATTTCAAGCTTCTCATCATTCTTCCCATCTTTGATACACCCGAGGCATGACACTCCATTGTATACTCCATCGGTGCCTTTCAACGAGTTTGTCACTCCACATACTCCTTCCAGTTCCTCCCACCATGACATTCGAGGCTACGGAAGCCTTTCCATTTGACACGGCACCTACATCTTCGCGTCATTTTCATGCAAGTCCAATAATGATGAATTTATCTCGGGAGTACAAGTACTCGGGATGGCGAATGCGGGACAACGATGATATTCAACGAGAAGATGCTCAAAATCCTGGCGATGTGGGGCATTCGGATATTCCACTTGCACGAAATCGTAATGTCCGAGTCGTCAAGAGAACACGGTGTGGGACTGGAAGTCATTATTTGGGGTCAGACTAGGACTTATAAGTCATTTCCTCTTTATTCATTTTTGTCTTGTAGTTGATCACCAACCAATTTCATCATTTATATCAATTCAACTTTCAAGTTCTTTTTTTTTGAGTTTTAACTAATTTTTTCTTGATGTGTTTAACCTCTTGTATTCAAAAGTTGTGTATGCTATTATGTTTATGAAAAAGGTACTAAGTATTTGGATTGTCAATGGTCTCCTCTTTGGTATAACTGGTAGAACGCACTTGACCAGCTCTCTTTTTCTGCCACGTGGCGTATCACGGCGTATCATAGCAAAATACTGTATATACTAGTCTGGTACGTAGTAATTGCTGCAGCTATTGCTACGTGGAATAGAAGCAGTTATATGGAGTATATAGTGATTGTGATTTATAAAATGATGAAAAATGATTGGGTGCAGCGCACTTTGGGCGCTTGAAATGGACACTCGCTTATTTGTGTTTATTGATTTTATGCATTGATGTTTGTGCGCACATGAATATCGTGTATTTAGCGAACATCAACAACTGAGACGTACATTTTTAAGTGTTTACAGTTGGTCACCCTAGCACTAAGACCCTTATAATAAAATTATACAAAATTAATTGTTAAAATAATCATGATTTTAAAGCAAACTCATTTTTTGCTTATACAAATCGAGTGGTAGCTCAATAATTTGATCAGGAAAAAACACATACTTCTTCCACTTATTAACACAAGTCGTTATAGAAAAAACTTCTTGTTCGAAATTTTAAATCGTTTTCAAAATTCAAGAGTGTATTTATTGTATTTTTACCCATTTTACCCTTATACAATTCAAACATTTATGATTATTCAATTCTTCAATTCATTTAATGTCAAATGACGTATATGTAAATTGCACTAGTAATTAAAGTTGTTTTAATTTTTGTGTTCTTACCTAAAAACTTATATAAATGATCGGATGAAATATTTTACATATATTTGTTCATATAATAAATTATAAGCAATTACAAGTATTTATAATATCGAGCAATTTTGAAATTAAAGTTCTTTGAGTTTGTTTTGTATTATAATTATTTATTATTTATGTTTCCCATACATATATGTATAAATACTTGTCGAGAGTAAATAAAATGTAAATAAGTGTTTATGAAAATCACAACTATACAATCGAAGATATGAATAGTGTAATTAGATGCATGTCACGCCAACCAATCGACAACAATGCTAAACTAATTCAAATAATATAAAACTTGCTTATTTAAGATTGGGTAATTAAGCAATAAATATAATTACACAAGTAAGTCCCATGCCAAGGCCTTGAAAAACAAGTCCATTTTCTTTGAAAAAGTTGTGCTACATTAAAAAAAAAAAAATATATACTTGGCCAAAATATATTTATATATTCTCTTAAATTGACAAAAAAAGGAAGAAAAATAATAGTAGCCCTGAAAAAGCAGGGTTGGGCACGTGTTAGGTATTGACTAATAAATATGGGAATAGTTTAAAATAAAGCCAGCTGTTTCTTGAAATCGTATCTTCCATTTGTCCCACACGATCATCATCGATTCTCAATATGTCATCGTTGCCAATTATAGGCCATTATTTGTGGGCCCACATGTCATTTGCATAACATCGAATGGTCCTTAAAGTGTCTCGATCAGAGTATTAGTAGAATATCCGTGTGCATGTTACTTCCCAAACACCATCAATATACACACTCTTATTGAGAGGATTTTTTTTTTCCTAATTCTTTTTGATAAACACATTCATTAATCTCAATTATAAATTTTTGTAGTGCAATATCTTCAAATAGCTTAACAATTTTACCGCAATAGTGCCAAAACATCTCTATTAAGATGGTAGAAACATCACTTGTTAAAAAGACAACATTTGAAGAGGTGTGGATTCGACTTTCATTTAAGTAAAAATAATAATAATTTACCATGCATAATGGTTTAGCAAATAATTGATAAATATAATTAGATTATATTTGCTAAATATGTAATAAGCTCAAAACATTGAATTGAAGGCGATCACAAAAACGTGGATGTAAGCAATATGATGTATACAGGTGACATTGATTTGTGGTTGGAGGTAGAACTGTTGAGTTTATATATTGGAGTTATTAAAGAAATATATACAGGTTGACCTTTTGGTAAGGGCGAAGGCGAAACTGTGTGAGTTAGACACACGGTCTCGGTTTCGATTCCTCACAATAATCAAACGTCAGGGACATTGGTGATCTATTTTTGCAATCTCATGGCTTATGAAACTAATCAGACAAGCGTATGATTACTTATGGTTAAAAAAAAAAAGTTATTAAAAAATGTTTTATATGATGTTCGACTCGAAACGAATTTGGAGTGATCGACTAGGTTGATTGGACACAAGGACATAGATTGGACAGATGAGAATCCAATAAGAACCGGCGATCGACTACTCGACTAGGAAAAAAGAGACTGCTAGTACGTACTTAAGGTAATTGCAAGTCACAAGTATCTTAATTTGCTGCACACACAACAACACGCATCACACTTCTTACTTACTAGTCTACATTAATGTTCGGAGCATGTGTTACTTGACTTGTCCCCAATGTCATGTGTCCTTGCGCAATTTGAAAATTCAAGGACGTCTCTCATTATTTGGCTACAATTCTATAAAGTTGTTGGGGTGTACTAATTAATTGGCTTCACAATTATATCTATCATATATATAAAAGCAAGAATCACAAATTTTTGAGTGGTAATGAAATTTACCTATTTGCCCATACTTCTTCTTTTTTTCATCTTCAAATCAACCTTTTCTTTTGTCTCCAAATTAAACTCTAACTCCTTATCAATCCACTACACGTTTTTTTTTCTTTATCTCCAAATCAATCATGAACTCATTCTCATCAATCCAATACACTTTTTTTGAGCAAGTAATGTCCTAGCATGACTAGCTTGTTTTTTCATTCACATCTTATCTCAATCACATTATAGAATATTGATAAGCTAAAAAATGTACTTGTATTTCTAATTTTTAAATTTTAATTACAATTTTGAATTTTGAATTTTATTTTGAATTATATATATATATCATATATATAAAAACACGAATCACAAATTTTTGAGTGGTAATGAAATTTATCTATTTGCCCATACTTCTTTTTTTTTTCATCTCCAAATCAACCTTTTCTTTTGTCTCCAAATCAAACTCTAACTCCTTATCAATCCACTACACGTTTTTTTTTTCTTTATCTCCAAATCAATCATGAACTCATTCTCATCAATCCAATACACTTTTTTTGAGGAAGTAATGTCCTAGCATGACTAGCTTGTTTTTCATTCACATCTTATCTCAATCACATTATAGAATATTGATAAGCTAAAAAATGTACTTGTATTTCAAATTTTTAAATTTTAATTACAATTTTGAATTTTGAATTTTATTTTGAATTATATATATATCTATCATATATATAAAATCACGAATCACAAATTTTTGAGTGGTAATGAAATTTACCTATTTGCCCACACTTTTTTTTTTCATCTCCAAATCAACATTTTCTTTTGTCTCCAAATCAAACTCTAACTCCTTATCAATCCACCACACGTTTTTTTTTTTTTTTTTCTTTATCTCAAAATCAATCATGAACTCATTCTCATCAATCCAATACACTTTTTTTTGAGGAAGTAATGTCATAGCATGACTAGCTTGTTTTTTCATTCACATCTTATCTCAATCACATCATTGAATATTGATAAGCTAAAAAAGGTACTTGTATTTCTAATTTTTAAATTTTAATTACAATTTTGAATTTTGAATTTTATATATATATATCTATCATATATATAAAATCACGAATCACAAATTTTTGAGTGGTAATCAAATTTACCTATTTGCCCATATTTCTTTTTTTTTTTCATCTCCAAATCAACATTTTCTTTTGTCTCCAAATCATACTCTAACTTCTTATCAATCCACCACACGTTTTTTTTTTCTTTTTTTTTTTCTTATCTCCAAATCAATCCCGAACTCCTTATCATCAATCCAATACACGGTTTTCTCTTTCTCTCGATCTTCAATCGATCACTCTGTTAGGACGAACTCATTCTCATCAATCCAATACACAAACTCCTTCTCATCAATCCAATACACGGAGACGGAGATGTTGATAAATTGAGAGGGACTTCTAAATTGGAGTGTGCACTTGTTTCGGGGCAAATCGATTTATATGAATATTGTATATGTTGAAAGCTTGAATTGCATGCTACCATTTGATACGTTTTAAGGGGTGCATACCATTGGTCATCGTCTTCATCATTCTCACCCAAACCCTCATTGTTTATTCTATATATATATATATATATATATATATCTCGGTTGGAGATCAAATTCAAGGAGAGCCATGAGTGTTGGTGGTGTTGTTGAAGAACAGTTGAAGGTGAGATAATATTTCAATTTTTTATTTTAGTGACTGTGGGACTGGTTTTGTCTATGAGTTCGAAATTGGAATTAGGAGGGGTTGTTGTGGTTGGTTGTTGATTGTGTGATGAATAGAGGAGAAGGTTCGGTTATATATATAAACAGTGAAGAAGAGAGAATCCGAGAGGGAGAAGAAGAAGGTGGGGTTTGAAAAAGAAGGTGGTTTGAAGAAGGTGTTGGGGGAGGGAACAAACCCAAAACCTAGAAGAAATCTGAATGAAAAAAATTATGATTAATCATGTGAAAAAAAGGTGTCTAAAGCTTTAATCCCAACTAATTCAATTATTTACATTCATAATTTAAAAATTATCTTTTCTATCTATAAAGTTTGAGGTAAAAATTGAACTTTATGTACAATTCTACGGAATCTCCACAAGTAAGTGTTTACAAATTGATTAGTCAAACCATTTGTTTTTTTTTCCTTGTTTCCTTTTTTTTTTGAGGAAGTAATGTCATAGCATGACTAGCTTGTTTTTTCATTCACATCTTATCTCAATCACAGTAGAGAATATTGATAAGCTTAAAAATGTATTTGTATTTCTAATTTTTAAATTTTAATTATAATTTTGAATTTTATTAATAAATTCTTAGAAATTATGCGTAGCACGTCCTGAAACTAGTGTATATATATATATATATATATATATATATATATATATATATATATATATATATATATATATATATATATAAGGACCTCAATCAAATGTGTGGCAAATGTAAGTTTGTTACTCGAACAATTTTTCTTTGGCTGCCCTTATATATCACTCTTCTTAATTGACATATAGTATTGCTTATCCTAGATCACAAGGCTCAAAAGGTGGCCCTTGTTTTTTCTAAATTTTGCACTGTGTTCTTGCCAATGCATCTCTACTAAAATAGTCGAGACATTAAATTGTTTATAGGATAGGGTGGGATAAGTGGTGGTACTAAATAATACTGATGTTCGATTCGGGTATTAAATTGTTCATAAGATTATTTTAACCTACAGGAGTGAGACAATTTAAAACCATAAAATCGATGGTATAATTTTATCTCAATGTTGGTGACTTCGACATGACCAAAGTACCCTCATGAAAACAACCCAAAATACACATCAAATCCTCTTCTTCTCGACCCTAAACTCACCGACCCTAAAAACCCTAGAAAAAACCCTCCTCAGTCGCACTCTCTCCTCTGTGTTCTCTCTCTCTCTCTCTCTCTCTCTCTCTCTCTCTTTACTATGATTGTTCATCTTTGTATAAAAATTCATGTTTTGTGTAAATTTGCAAAATTTCTGCTAGAGAAAACATTCTGGAGGTGTTTTCTGGTGATGCCCCATGCCAAGTGTGGCCTTTATATAGGAATTTGGGAAGTGTACTCGTTGTGGGTGTGTAATAGCTGGTGCGACAATTGTTTTTAGGTTCTTATTGGTTGTAAGTGGCGATGCGGCCGTCTGAATGAAGCTTAAATGGAAATGTCAGTTGCTATTATTAGTTATGCACTGATTTAATCAACCACTAGGAAGGAAGAGTCGACCTAACATTGTAAGTGGAATTCGCGCAATGCAATTTGTAGGCTAGTAATGGTTGGAAGTGAAATAATGTTGTTATACATTCTACGTGTTGTTTCATATCAAAATGGTGATGGGGCCTGCGTGGTGGGACCTTGTGTTTTGAAAATTAGGTAAGATTGCTCTTGTTTTTCAATTCTCTGGGTTGTTTCAAGGATTCCATACAAAGAAGGTGCGAAGAAGATGAAGCACGACGAAATCTACATATAGGAAGTTTCGGTTTAGAGTTTGAACGAATGTTTTTTGTTGTTCATATAAAAGGGCACTTTAGCAACTTCACCTATTGAAAATCATGTGTAATCCCACCCTTTATACCCTCAACCGAACAAGTCCCTCTATTGATACTAATACCCAAACTCATGTTATAATTATAGTGTAAAATAATCTCATGATCATGAGATTATTTTACATGTGAACCGAACGGGTAAGAGAAGTTGTGAGTTCGACTCTTGTTTGAGTTAAGTTGTTGATTTTCAATTGACGCATGATTACAAAAGGACGATTGTAGTGGTTTTTACACCTACAAAAAGCGAACCACAAATGCCTCATTATAAAACTCAATTCATTAAAAGCTAAATAAATTTGATGATATGGTTTCAAAAAAAAAAAAAAATTGACGATATAACAATAGGTCGAAATCGACTCGAGACTTACTATTATAAAAGATTTAAAAGAGAAAGTAGTAGGTCGAAACCGACTCGAGACTTATTGATTAGGAAGAATTCAAAAGGTATTAAAAGAGAGCCTTTTATCGTGCCTCAACATGAACATGCAACATAGACACTCACTCGTCATTCTCCCTCGATACACCTCGTGGTGCGTGCGTGTTGGAGCATGACATCATTTTCTTTTAAAAAGTACACCATTGATTAATTCCACTAAATCAAGTGTAATGAAAGAGTGAAGTACACCATTAATTAATTCCACTAAATCAAGTGTAATGAAAGAGTTTGATCGATCTGTTATAGCTAGCCGCATCTAATTTGAAATCGAGGCTTTGTTGTTGCGGTTGTTGTGCCTCGAGTGACACAACACCAAACCCACATGTAACTTGATGGGTCCGTCTATCGACTGAACTAGAATCGAAGTGAGAGCTCACTCAATCGTGAAGTGAAGTCGGAGGGCCGCGGCGCACAATATCATCATCTCCGACCACCGCTAGTGATGATGATGCAGGGACCATCTCTTGCATTAATCAAGCTTAATCAAAGGTAGTGGAGAACCTGAAATGAGGCACACCAATTTGGATAGTAATCAATGCACTTTTGGATTACACAGTCATGTCTGCTTTTGAATTCCCTAAAGCATGTTAAAAGGAAGCAATCCCAAGGACGATTCCTGCGACCCACGATAGGCCACAGAAATTGCTCCCCATGCTAGTAGACCGTTGGCTCCTTTTTGCGTATACTTGGCAGCCCACTTTTTGTTCTTCTCTGTTTACAGTCCCACTCAAAGAACTATATATATGAAATGTCATGTATGTAAGTGGACAGATGAAATGAAATAGAAATCAGAGACGCTCGGAAAGTCTCTTCATTGTGTTATTTATATCCCTGTTGTTCTTCCTTCTTGCTCACTGCATCAAGTGGTATCAGAGCTTGGTAGAGTTGTGAATCAATGGCAGAGAGCGAGAGAGATGGAACCCACCCCAGTGACAACGATCAAGGGGTGTAGGCCCTCTGGGCAGCTGTTGCAGCCATCGAGCGACGACTCAATGAGCTCGCGCTCGGCCAAACTCGAGGCCCTGTTCTCGACCCAGAACACCCCCTGTCGTCGATCCCGTTATGGAATAGGACGGAGACGATGTTGCTCCCCGAGAACGTCCCAATCCCCGACCTGGTAGGGGTCATGGAGGCCCTCGTGGGAGAGGCGTTCCCCATTTTCATGCTCCCCGGCCACCCAAAAATACATCCGAGTCTGAAACAGAGGAGGAACAATTTCCTCCCCGGCGGCATCATCATCATCGCGGAGACGCCCCAGAATACAAAATGAAAATCGATATCCCTTTTTTTGATGGTCACCTACACATTGAGGATTTTCTCGATTGGCTCCAAACCGTCGAAAATTTCTTCGAGTATATGAAGGTCTCGGAGGATCGCCAGGTGAAGCTCGTTGCTTATAAACTGCGAGGCGGCGCCTCTGCCTGGTGGGAGCAGTTGCAATGTAACCGCAGAAGAGAGGGGAAACAATCCATCAAGGCCTGGCCGAAGATGCGGCGCCACTTGCGAGCTAGATTTCTCCCTGCTGATTATGAACAACTTCTCTACCACAAATACCACCAATGCTCACAAAAGCAACGATCAGTCACCGCCTATACTGAAGAGTTCTATCGACTAAATGCTCGTAACAACTTGAATGAGCTGGAAGCTCATCAAATCGCTCGTTATATTGGCAGCCTACGGGAAGCTATTCAGGACCAACTTACTCTACATCATGTCTTTCATCTCTCTCGAGGCAGTGAATTTGGCCCTTAAGGTGGAAACCCAATTGTCTCGCCCTCTCAACAGACACAACAACTATTTCAAACGGCCCATCCCTGACCAAACACCCAACCACAACACCCCTCACTTCACGATCAACCAAACCTCTGCACCCCACCCTCCGAAGAAGCTCGAGGCACAACCCCCATTCTCCTCAGACCCTCCCAAACCATCATTTTCCCCTACCACTAACCCTTATTCACGGCCTATGTCCACCAAGTGCTATCGTTGCAACCAACCCGGCCACCGCTCTAATGAATGCCCCCAACGTCGTACCCTTCATCTCTCCGATGACACCGTCCACGACGCCCTATTTGGAGATTCTCTTGAGGAGTGTCATGATCAGGAGGTTGAGATCGTCCATGGCGATGAAGGGGAGGCGTTGACATGTGTCATCCAACATTCCTTATTGAGCCCACGAAGTCCTCCGCTCACTCAACGACACCGGCTTTTCCGTACCAACTGCACTATCAAGGGAAAGATATGTAGTTTGATCATCGACAGTGGTAGCTGCGAGAACATCGTCTCAAGGTCCCTCGTCAAAGCCCTTACTCTTACCCCTTCGGCTCACCCCAACCCCTATAAAATTAGCTGGATAAAAAAGGGCACGGAGACGAAGGTGCACGACCAATGCAAGGTCCCTTTCTCCCTCGGCCAACATTATCAGGATGTTGTCCTGTGCGACGTCGTCGATATGGATGCATGTCATCTTCTATTGGGGCGCCCTTGGCAATTTGATGTACGAGCTATACATCGTGGCCATGAAAACACATACTCCTTCAATTGGCATTCCAAACGCATACTCCTCCTCCCTCCCCCCCCCACCATCTCCCACATCTTCCTTACCTCCTCCATCAACCCCCCAACTCATCACAATCTATGGCAATGATTTCACTAACCTCGTTGCTGAAAATAAAACCATATACCTATTATTTTGCAAACAATCATGCCCACACCCTACACCACCTGACCCCGCTGTCCACGATCTCCTCAACGAATTCTCTGATGTCTCACCTACAGACCTACCCGCCACACTACCGCCAATGCGTTCCATCCAACATCAAATCGATCTTGTCCAGGGGGCTACCTTACCCTCTGCCCCACTATCGTATGAGCCCCGCCGACCATGCCCTTCTCCAACATCAGGTGGATGACCTGCTTCACAAGGGGCTGATTCGCGAAAGTCTTAGCCCGTGTGCGGTGCCCGCCCTTCTTACTCCAAAAAAAGATGGCTCTTGGCGCATGTGCGTGGATAGCCGAGCGATCAACAAAATAACAATTAAGTATCGCTTTCCGATCCCGCGGCTTGAGGATATGCTTGACAACTTGAGCGGAGCCGCCATCTTTTCCAAACTCGACCTCCGAAGCGGGTACCACCAAATTCGTATCCGCCCCGGTGATGAATGGAAGACGACATTCAAGATGAGGAGCGGCTTATACGAGTGGCTTGTCATGCCATTCGGGCTCAGTAATGCCCCGAGCACCTTCATGCGCCTAATGACACATATTCTCAAACCTCTCCTCGGCTCCTCGGTGGTGGTCTATTTTGACGACAAATTGGTCTTTAGTCGCAATCTAGATGACCACCTCCAACATCTCCGCGATGTCTTGCTCATTTTGCGTACTAACAAATTATACCTCAATCTTTCCAAATGCTTGTTTTGCCAACACAGGTTAGTCTTCCTTGGATTTGTCATTAGCTCGAAGGGTATCCACGTGGATGACCAAAAGGTGCACGCCATTCGCGACTGGTCGGTACCCAAGTCGGTTTCGGAGATTCGTAGTTTCCATGGTTTGGCCACCTTCTACAGGCGTTTCATTCGCCATTTCAGCACCTTGGTTGGCCCGTTAACCGACTGCCTCAAACACCGTCACTTCACATGGGGTTTGGCTCAACAACAAAGCTTCGACACATTGAAGGAATGCCTCTGTTCCGCGCCTGTTCTCGCGCTCCCTGACTTTAATAAGGTGTTTGAACTGGAGTCTGATGCATCAGCTATTGGAGTGGGCGCTGTTTTAATCCAAGAGGGTAAGCCCATTGGTTTTTTTAGTGAGAAGTTGAGCGAGGCTCGTCAGAAGTGGACAACTTATGAGCAGGAGTTATACGCTGTTATTCGCGCATTGCACTACTAGGAACATTACCTCATCCACCAGGAGTTCATCTTACACACTGACCATGCCGCATTACAACACCTTAACTCTCAAAAGTCCCTCAACCGTATGCATGCACGTTGGGTTATTTTCTTGCAGAAATTCACCTTTGTCTTTAAACACAAGCAGGGGTCACTGAATCGGGTGGCGGATGCCCTTAGCCGCCGCACACATCTCCTCGTGACCTTAGGATCAACGTTACTTGGGTTCGACTCTCTCAAAGATCTCTATGCCTCTGACCCTGATTTCAAGGAGGCTTGGACCAATTGCATCTCCCACAATCAGTCTGGTGATTTTCTTATCCACGATGGTTTCCTCTTTAAGGGTCCACTGCTCTGCATTCCTAACACTTCAATGCGCCTGCTGCTTATTGATGAGCTACATTCCAAGGGTCTCTCAGCCCACCTTGGTCGGGACAAGACGACCTCCCTGGTGGCCGACCGCTACTTTTGGCCTCACCTCCAACGTGACGTTGCCAAGTTTGTCGCACGTTGTGCTACATGTCAATCGGCCAAAGGCACTACTCAGAACACCGGGCTTTACACCCCTTTACCGATCCCTACGAGCATTTGGGAGGACCTTTCTATGGACTTCATCGTCGGCCTACCTAAAACTTAGCGTCATACGGACTCCATTTTCGTGGTCATTGACCGTTTCTCCAAGATGTCACATTTCATCCCTTGTCGCAAGACTTCCGACGCCAGCCATATCGCCACGTTGTTCTTCAAGGAGGTCGTTCGTCTACACGGGGTTCCAAAATCTATCACCTCGGATCGCGACGTTAAGTTTGTGAGCCATTTTTGGCGTTCCCTGTGGCGCAAATTTGAGACTCAATTAAATTTTAGCAGCGCTTATCATCCCCAGTCCGATGGCCAAACGGAAGTTACCAATCGTACTATTGGCAATATGCTACGCTGTCTCGTCGGCGACCACCCAAAACAGTGGGACACGACCCTCCCCCAGGCGGAATTCGCTTTCAATTGTATGGTGAATCGCTCTACGGGTTTCTCCCCATTTCAAGTGGTTTATACCAAGGTTCCTAACCTCCTCGTCGACCTCCTCCCTGCCCTCAAACATGGCCACAGAGGTGCTAACTCCCTTGCTGACAATTTCACTTCCATTCACCAACAAGTGATTGATCACTTGCAGGCTGCCAATGCTAAGTACAAAGCAGTCAGTGATCTCCATCGTCGCCTTCAGGTGTTCCAACCAGGTGACTTGGTTATGGTTCATCTTAACAAACACAGACTTCAAGCACCTTCCACACAGTAAGTTGCATCCACGTCGCCTTGGTCCTTTCCCCGTGAAGGAGCGCATCAACGACAATGCATACATCATTGACCTCCCTCCTGATTTGTCCTTCCATCCGACCTTCAACGTCTCCGAGCTCACCCCCTACCACTCTCAGGATGATGCCCTCATTCAAGTTTCGAGCTCGAGGTCGACCTCTCCAAAAGATGGTGGCACTGATGCAGGGACCATCTCTTGCATTAATCGAGCTCAATCAAGGGTAGTGGAGAACCTGAAATGAGGCACACCAATTTGGATAGTAATCAGTGCACTTTTGGATTACACAGTCATGTCTGCTTTTGAATTCCCTAAAGCATGTTAGAAGGGAGCAATCCCAAGGACGATTCCTGCGACCCACGATAGGCCACAAAAATTGCTCCCCATGCTAGTAGACCGTTGGCTCCTTTTTGCGTATACTTTGCAGCCCACTTTTTGTTCTTCTCTGTTTACAGTCTCACTCAAATGGCCTGTTCGCTTCACATTTTAGTGAATCTTAACACATGAGATTAATTTGTGATGGGACTAACACATGGGTTTAGATAGTTTAGTCCCATTTGTGTATCTTGTTTGGTTGAGAGTTTTAAGGTTGGGATTAAATGAGGTTGTACATGTACATTTACCAAAATACCCTTGCATAAATAACACATCCTCGCCTCATTTTCACACATTTCTCATCGCCTCCACTGTTGAACTTCTCACCACTCTTGTTTTCTTGAACTAAAACTAGGTCTCCAGAGTCCAATAGCTTATAAGACAAAACAGAACTGGTTTTTTCAGTAACTTTGATTGAAATGTTAGTCGACCAAACCGAGTTTGATGCATTTCCATTGAAGATAGCAAGATTACCTCGCCGTCGATCTTAACAACTCCAGATGAAGATTCATTAACTAGGTTGTTTCTGTTGGCCACCCACACCATCGTCTCGCTTCGAAACTTTGTTGAACCAAATTCCAACATATCGCTTTTGAGAATTGCCGGGATGAAGAAGCCCAGAGCGTAGATTCCACCATGGGAGACTAATGTGTCTCCATCTCTCAAGAACTTGTTTTGGGTAATTGTGTCATTAGTTGCGGAGCATAACTTGTTGTTGAAGAAGTTTGCAAAGAATCAAAGCAATCAAGCAATCCATACCATGCTAAGCACAAACTTCCTCCTCTCATTCTCCAAATGACGAATCGATCGAGGTCGCTTGGATTTCTTCGAGCGTCGCGCAACGCGCGCGGATCGTGGGTGGAAACGAAGAGAAATGTGTGATTCGACGAAGAGAAATGTGTGATTCGGTGAAGATGGAGAAATGTGAGGTTCGGTGAAGATGGTTGTAATGTGAGGGGTAAAGTGGTAATCTCCACTAACCACCCACTATGGATTAGCTAATCCCACCAAAAATGGTGGTATTGTTTAATCCCCTCCCGTGCCCATTAATTAATCCCGTGGCCTAGTTAATCCTCTAAGCGAACACCGGATTAACTAGTCCATTGTTGCTAATCCGACCTAAGACGGTGAAGCGAACAGGCCTAAAGAACTATATATATGAAATGTCATGTATGTAAGTGGACAGATGAAATGAAATAGAAATCAGAGACGCTCGGAAAGTTTCTTCATCGTGTTATTTATATCCCTGTTGTTCTTCCTTCTTGCTCACTGCATCAGATGACCGCTACCCTACGCAGGGTGCACACCACTCTCACTCTACGCTCCTCTTATCTCCTCCCAAACCTTTCCAAAACCCTAGCTTTCAATCACTCATCTTCATCAAATCACTCCTCACGCACCCCAAATTCGTCCGGTTTTCTCAACCAGTTCTCGCCTTTTCGCGATTCCACATGCCTCGCCACTCTCAATTCCAACGAGCGCCGAAGAATCACTGTTGAATTGTCCAAAATGATCAAGCATCGACAAGGGTACGTTCTCAAAGGCTTTTCAATTCGATTCTGCCCCTTTTTTCTAGTGCAGATCATGAAATTCATTAACAATCGACAAGTCTCTTTCGCCTTCTTTCGATTCGTCTTTAGAGACGATTCGGAGAATTCAATTAGGTTGTGTTGTTTGGCTTGTCATCTTCTTGTAGTAGAAGATCTTCGTTTTGTTGCTCAAGATGTTTTAGGTTGTTTAATTGGTCGATTAGGGATTGATCGAAGTTGGGTAATTGTGGGGTTTTTGTGGGAAGGGCATTTCGGGTTCGAATCGGATTTTTCGGTTCTTGATTCGATAATGAGGGCTTTTGTGAATGTGGGCATGGTGTCCAATGCATTAGAGATGGTGAGTCGAATTCGCGATAAAGGGATGAAGCCTAGTTTGTCTGCTATTAGTACTCTATTGAGGTTGTGTTTTCGGGTAGGCGATTATGGGAGTGTTTGGAAATTGTTTAGAGACATGGTTGTTAGAGGACCTCGGCCGAATAACTTCACATTCAATGTAATGGTTCATGGGTTTTGTAGTAGAGGTTGTCTTAGTGTTGGGGAGAGTTTGTTGTATTTGATGCATAAGTTCCAATGCTGTCCGGATGTGTTTACTTACAACATAGTGGTCAATGCGTATTGCATTGCCGGGCGATCATTGGAAGCTTTGGCGGTGGTTCGTTCTATGGTTGGAACTTGCGTAAGCCCTAATGTCGTTACTTTTAGTACAATTACTAATGCTTTCTGCAAGGAGGGGAATATGGTTGAAGCAAGGAGGCTTTTTGATGGAATTCTTGAGCTGCGTATTAGTCCGAATTCTAGGATGTATAATACAATGATCAACGGGTACGTGAAAGCTGGTGAAATCGGCCAAGCGAATTCACTTTACGAAGAAATGATGGAGAAGGGTTTAAGTCCTGATGGTATAACTTTTAACACTTTGGTTTCTGGTCATGCAAAGTTTGGCAGGGAAGATGATGGCGAGAGATTGTTGAAAGATGCATTGATGTCAGGTTTGCACTCTGATATTTCCCTATCGGATGTTTCAGTTGCACGTTTTTGTTGGGCAGGGCGAATGGATGATGCCATGACATTTTTGTGTAATCTACTTGAGAAGGGAATCCCTCCAAGTCTGGTTGCTTTTAACTCAATCATTGCTGGTTATAGCAAGGCAGGCCTAGAAGAAAAGGCATTTGAAGCTTATCAGGTTATGTTAGAGTTTGGTTTGAATCCTTCATCTTCTACTTATAGTTCTTTGCTTATGGTGTTATGCAACAAGGGCATGCTGGAACGGGCCTCAGAATATATGGATAAGATGCTCGAGAAGGATTGTTCCATGTGCAGAGTTGCCTTCACTGTGCTTTTAGATGCATATTTCAAGATGGGTGATGTATTTGGGGCCCGAATGTTGTGGGATAAGATGGCAAGGAGAGCTGTAGCCCCAGATGCTGTGGCCTACTCGGCATTTGTTGACGGACTTTCTAAAGTTGGACTTATGGAGGAGGCTTACGAGGCATTTGAGGAAATGTTGAGAAAGGGATTTGTCCCAAATAACTTCACATACAACTCTTTGATTGGTGGGTTATGTAACTGTAGGAGGCTGAGCGAAGCACTGCAGCTGGAAAGCGAGATGAGGCAAAGAGGTCTTCATCCTGATATTTATACTACCAATATGATCATTAATGCATTCTGTAAACAGGGTAAGATGAAACTAGCGAATTACCTGTTTATGGACTTGCATAGGATTGGGCTGACCCCAGATATATGTACTTATAACACTTTGATCGATGGATACTGTAAAGCTTTTGACATAGTAAATGCCGAGGATCTTGTGACCAAAATGTATGCAGATGGTTGGGAGCCGGATATTACAACATACAATATTCGGATGAATAGTTTCTGTACTATCCGTAGAATCAATCACGCGGTGGTTATGTTGGATGAACTTATTTCAATGGGCGTAATTCCAAATACAGTTACGTACAACACCATGATGAATGGCCTGTGTGGTGACATACTTGACCGTGCTATGATTCTGACTGCAAAGCTTCTGAAAATGGCATTTTTTCCAAATGTCGTCACAGTTAATTTATTGCTCTCTCATTTTTGCAGACAAGGATTTCCTGAGAGAGCTTTAATGTGGGGGCAAAAATTGAGTCAAGTATCATTTCCTTTTGACAGTATTACTTATAAGGCGTTGGATAGGGCATACTGCAGTATTTATCAGAGTCAAGAAACACTAAAAGAGACATCTAGGCAAAGCTTGTTTTTGGATTTTCTTATGTATATCACATTTGATAATTTATACAGAAATAAATCTGAACCTGTTGTGGATAATCAGTTACCGCTAGAAATATTCAATCAAAGTTCAGTGGCTCTTGCAACGTGATAAAATTAGTTGGGTGACTTCGGTGACTCCTTTTTATATGCTTGAAGTGTACCAGACTGAAGGTGAATGCAAATGTGGTTCCTACATTTCGGCAGATGTGTATGCTCAGTGGTGATGGAAGGCAACTTCTTGTGGACAGCTGAAGATGGTTGCTTCACCTTTTGCACGTTTCGACATAACACTGGTATCTCATGTTGGGCGAGCTTGGTACCTGTGAAGGAAATTGATTTGGTATACACTGAAGCAGATCACTTGATATTTATTGCAAATGAAAGACTATTACGGATGAGAGAGTCTGATTATAAGGAAGCCATCAAATGTATACCAAGGATTTGTTTCCAATGGAAAATCTTTTTAGTATGGTTTTCTTACCTTTCGGCCCGAGCTCACAAAAATTGAAGGCTCCATTGCTCTTGGAATTTTAGCCAGACCAGCAAAGCTTGTGGTCTGCAGTTGTGATTGCTTGAAGACCAGTGAGTATTATGACTCTATGAGTCCCCTATTATTTGATTGCCTTTTCTTCATTTTGTTGCGAAAATTTGCTTGCATCATGAAATTAAAATGTAACGTATCTCGTACTTATTGTTCTTTCTTTGATTTGCTTTGTTTATTATGCAATGCAGGATAGAGACTATCGATAGATGTTTTGTACAGGACACAGTTGAAGAAATTATTGACTCTTTGGTAATCATGAAAGTTCCTCTCATTTTATGATCAATGCCCATTTCATAATCTGTTAAGTGGCTCAGGTGAATGAAGTTTTCACCACTTGTGATGACTGGTGTACTTTGACTCTAAAGAAGCTAGAACAAGCAACGCGTTTGAGCTTGAAAGTTTCCTTAAAATCAGTATATTACTATTATCACTTTTCTGTTGGACTTAATTCATCATAGTTGATTGATGGATGCACTGTCTGTTGTTATTTAGATAAAGGGAAGGCAGGTTTCAGTCACTTGACCAGTGCCTGGCTAGCTTTCGCGCACTCTCTAATCAGGTCTCATGATTTCTGTGACGTATTGTTCGCTTTGCTCAATCAAGTTTAGAGGGCAAATTCTTGTTTTATCCCTATTAAGTTACCATCTCTTTTACTGTATTCTTTCAGGGTGTTCAAGCCCGGTTGGTGGACAAGGATTATGCTCCAAAGGTACATTCCTATAATCATGTATTCCTATTTACTATGCATTGTTTGAATTGACAATGGTTAATTTCATAGACGGTCATCGAACTTTACAATTTGTAATACATTGGTAACCGAACTTACATTCGTACCAAATAAATCACTCAACTTTTTAAATTGTTTTACTAAAGTCACACTGGTCACATTATGGTAATTAATGAAAATTTTGGACGAATTTGCCCTTCTTCTATGAAAAATTGCAGTGGGAACCCGAATCTTTGGAAGATGTATCTAATGCCATGGTGAACTACCACTTTGTTCCCCTTGGTGAATCGGAACCCGTTGGAGCTGCCAGCATTGCGAGAACCATTTGTACGAGGCAAACTTAGCGGCACTGATAAATATGGTTATGAAGGAAGGTGGAAATTGTACTTCGTTACAAATTATTATCTGTCAGAAATCTCGACGGTCAGAAGCTGTTGAAGCAGCCTGTTTATTGCTTGCGACGCCATGAATTTCTTGTTGGCCGTCTTCTGACACCTCTATTTTCTTTTAGAGGAATAACAGTATGTCCTACTGCAAGCTCGCTCTCTCTCTCTCCAACGGATCATGCTGTTATTGTTGTTGCTGCTGTTGTTGGTTGCCAATATTTTTTGACGCCGTTCTTTGTCAGTATTGGCGCTCTTCCGAACTGTGATTCCGGGGCCTTGTAATATTCATTTCATTCACGCATTTTGTAATTGTTCTGAGAGAGCAACAGCTGAAATTTTGTGATTATTGTTTGCAAGTAATGTTCATTATACAAATTGAGTTTCTACTTTGCACAATTGTACTTATTTTTAACAAAGTGAGCAACTTTTGTTCATTAGTCTGCCTCCTTGTTCAAAAATTGAATTTTATAATATATTATGTTGGGCAAGTTAACCTTTAATCTTGAAAGCAGGCTATCAAAAGTATAGTATAAAATTAAAATTGAGTGGAATGGAAGAGTTTGATTAATGTAGTTGACTATTGAGTAATTAGATTAAATTTTTTTGTCTAATCGTAATCAGTTCAATGTCAGATTACAATTGAAAATTAAACTGTAAATGTCAATTATCTCCAATCATTTAAGTTTATAAAGAAAATTTTAATAGAGCGAAACCTTTGATTCCAATATGAATCTAACCTTACATTGTTTTGACTCCAACATAAATCAAACTCGAGAACTTTGTTTTTGGCAAGCATCTCATTCTAACATGCTTTAAGCTTCTTTATTCAAAGCAAGTTGGCCAATTGATTTGCAAAGACGTGAAACCAACTAAAAAAAAACTCCATCGCCACGTGGCACTAGCAGAGGCTGTTCAGACATCATCGTGGCTTCAACGAATGACAATGATACCACGTGTCCACATGAGAACGGGAACTCGTACATCAGTCGATCAGTCCTGCCTGCCTTGCTGTTTCGCACACACAAAAAACAGAGCTTCTTCGCAAATTTGATTTTCGCACCGTTTTTCACTAAATCACTCTCAAAGTTTCAAACTTTGCTTCGATTCTTCGCTTCTCTCATTCGATTCTCTCCACCCTTTTTTTGTTTTTGAATCACAATTGATTGCGACTGTGATTGGATCGCAATTCGCAACGCAAGATCTGAAGATGCAAGCTCGTGTTTTTGTTTTGATTGATTGGTTGTTTGATTGGGCAACATGTGATGAGAGTGTTTGATTGATTTTTGGTGGAAAATGAGCGTGTCTTTGACGGTGATGACATTCAATCTTCACGAAGATGAAGAGGGAGAAGAGGGTCCGAATTCATGGGCGAAGAGGAGGGATTTGTGCGTCAGCGTCATCACTAGCTATTCCCCAATCATTCTCTGCACCCAACAAGGTAAACCTCGCCAACTTCAATTTTGATGATCTGGGCAGTCTTAGATTGTTGATTTGGAGTTGGGTTTTTCATTATTTGGGTTCAATCACTGTTTTGTATTGATTAGGGTTTTGTACAGTACTGTTGTTCTTGGTAGTGCTTTGAAGGTGATTGATCTGAGTTGTTTTCAGTGCTGGTTTTGATGAATGATTATATTTGATGTAACTAAATCTGGGCACATTGCATAAATTGAAATGTCACCTAATCTGAGGGAGAAGGGACTGGGTAGGTTTCGAACTCTATACATCTGCCTTGGTCAGCGAGTTAAAGAATAAAACTAAGGACCCCCGAATGATTAGTTGAGTCCACCATCAGTCTGGTGTCAATGGTGGACCTGGTGGTGGCTTGAATAAGCTGGGCTATCAAAAAATAAATAAATAAAAAATCACCTGATCAGTTTCATGATCTGATTAAGTTAAATTTGTTTTTGTCTAGATTGTAAAGATTGATCCTTGTTAATTGTAACTGAAACTTTGATGGTGGGATTGGCATTGCAGGGGTGAAGTCACAATTGGAGTTCCTTCAGCAGGGCTTGCCAGGTAATATATCTTTGTGCCGATGCGATGTCACTTATGGTTTGGGATAACCATTAGGCATTTTCCATTGCTAATTACTAGGTTGTTCAATTGAGGTTTTGGATTTAATCATATATAGATTAATACTTGTTTTCTTTAGATTTCTTACCTTTGTTCAAGCTAAATTTTGCGTCGTGTGAGATAGTGTTTGGAGTTTCATTTTGTGATCTTTCTTTTACATTTTAAAGGTTATGACCAATTTGGAATCTCAAGGAAAGGATCACAGGACACTTCTGATGAACATTGTACCATATTCTATGATAAGGAGAAGGTGGAGCTCCTAGAAGGTGGTACCTTTTGGTTGTCCGAGTCTCCTTCTGTTCCCGGAAGCACAAGTTGGGGTTCTCTGGTTCCATGTATCGCAACCTGGGCTATATCCTTTTTTATTTTTATTTTACATGCGTAATAGTTCAATTAGTTAGTTATATACACTATTGTTGGCTGCCTCTAGAAGCGGAGACACAGTTAATATGATTTACTTCCTTGACATGAGTTCTACACATTCCAACTCAAGGGAGTTGAACCGCCTGGATTCTCTTTCCAGATAGTCAATACAAACATGGATGAGTTTAGTCCTCGGGCTCGCAGGCGAAGTGCTTTGCTCACATGGCAGCACATAGCGTCCTTGCCACCAAGCTTGCCTGTTGTATACTGTGGTGGATTCAACACTCAAAAAGAATCAACTACAGGACGCTTTTTGCTCGGGAGATCAAGGTATATACTTCTCATAAATCTCTAGTCATTTTATGTTTCAACAGGCAATCACATATTTATTGTATTAGTTCGTTGTCATTTTCTTAGAGTTAGGACTTAGGACTAGCATATACTGGATTGGTGAATTGACCTTATGGTTGGCAAATGTCGGATCCCTTTTTACATCACCTATTCCGTTCCACTCCTTCTCCGAGGAGTAGAAAATGTATATAACACTGGTCCCTGAACTGTTTTAGGCCTCCTAAGATGCGCTTTTCCAAATTCGATATGGTTGTTGAGTAATGTTGCTCTTTGTTTACTAATGGGATAGATTAATGCATGCCTCCTTTATACATTGATTGTGGAAATGAAGCCATTTGTTTGAAATCTTTTCTGAGGGATACAGGTAATGGATGGGAATCCTTGGGTTCACTCATCTTGCTGTGACACATTGTTCCTCGATATTATGCTTCCCACTTGTGTTTGTGACGTAGAATGTTTATTTTAGTTGGCTATGTAAGGGATACCAGAAATGGTTTCTTTGTTTTATGTAGGGAGCATGGCGTTATAGGCGACATGAGAGATGCATGGCCTAATGCTCGAGTGCGGAAAAATGTCTCTCTGATACGAACTTATCATGGATTTAAAGGTATTGACCTTTCTTACTACTAAGTACTAATGGAGGTTGGCCGCGTAAAACTCAGAAAAAAAAAAAATGGAGGTTGGCCGGGTATGTGAGCAAATGAATAGTAAGTTTATCTTCTGTGATTCTGCAGGTAACAAGCAGGGAACTCTCGAATTCCTTAAACTGATATTTAGAGCTCTTTGTCTCTGCTGGGATCGCCAAACTCAGGATCTTCATGTAGATTGGATTCTTTATAAAGGTCGATCGCTGGTTCCTGGATCATGTGAAGTGGTGAACGATAACATTGATGGATTTTATCCATCTTCTCACTATCCTATATTTGCGGAATTTATGCTTCCGCGCACTGTGAGATTGGTCGAACCTCCTGCGCAGGAAGGAAATTAGAACTCTACTGTTTTGCTGTGATGTTGTAAGGGTGCATGCCTGCGGCGCATTTTTTTGTTTGCATTTCTCAATCCTATTGGAATTAGTTCTTGTTTTGTTAGACCATAGAATGAAAGCTGGGTATTTTATTATAGGGGACCATATATTGGATACCAAAGTCCCCACCTGCCCTTGTTTTGTGGATTGATACATTATATGAGAAATGAACTTTGTTTGGTTAAAGTATGTTGTTAGTACCAATATGAAACTAGCATTTTCAACAGTCCTGTCCTGCAATTTTTTTCACTTCATGGTAACATGTTCAGTCTCTGCGTGATTGTTAACCAAATAACCCTAGACGTCATGCCAACTCAGAAAAAAAAAAAAAAAAAAAGGTGATCAAAGTTCCAAGGGAGAATTAAATTTAGAAAAAAATATTCTCAAACTGATGATCATAAAATGCGATACCAAAGGTTACAAGAACATCCTTCCTATATTGGCATGAAGGGACTTTGTTTCTCTCGAAATTATCAGTTTCGAAGAGTCTTCCAATATTGATAAAGAACAAAAGCAAAAACATGATCTTTGAAGAAAAAAAAAAAAAAAAAAGCAAAAAACATGATCGGCCGGAAAGAGAGAGCTCACACTAACACATACTGTTACTCCTCTAAAAGAAAATGAGGAGTCAGACGACGGCCAACAAGAAATTCATGGCATCAGAAGCAATAGACAACACGTCGCTTCAACAGCTTCTGATCGTCGAGATTTCTGAAAGATAATAATTTGTAACAAAGTACACTTATGAGCTTCCTTCGTAACCATAATTTATCGGTGCAGCTAAGTTTGCTCATACAAATGGTTCTCGCAATGCTGTTGGCAGCTCCAATTCGGGTTCAGATTCACTAAGGGGCGTGAAGTGGTAGTTCACCATGTCTTTAGATACATCCTCCAAAGATGGGGGATCCCACTGCATTTTTTCATTTGAACTCACTTAACAGCTTAAGGTTGCCAATTCAAACAATGCATAGTAAATAGGAATACGTGTTTATACCTTCGGAGCATAATCCTTATCCACCAATCGCGCTCGAACACCCTGAACGAATACAATAAACACAGTAACTTACAAGGATAAAAAGAAGTTATCCGCTAAATTGATTGAGCAAAACAACCAATACCTCGCAGAAATCATGTGAGACCTGATTGGAAAGTGCACGAAGGCTTATTCGGTATTCACGAGCCAGGCACTGGTCAAGTGACTGAAACCTGCCTTCTCTAATCTAGTACACAGCAGACAGTGCATCAGCCAAGGAAATGTGAGGAATTAAATCCAGCAGAAAAGATGATGATAGTAACATACTGATTTCAAGGAAACTTTCAAGCTCAACGGCGATGCTTGTTTTAGTTTCTTTAGAGTCAAAGTACACCAGTCATCATAAGCAGTGGCAACTTCATTTTCCTGAACCAGTTAACAGATTATGAAATGGGTATTTCCTGGTTTAAGATCATAAAATGAGAGGAACTTTCATGATTACCAAAGCATCAATAATTTCCTCAACTGTGTCCTGTCCAAAACATCTATCAATAGTCTCTATCCTGCATAATTGATAAAGAAAATCAAAGAAAGAAAAAGAACTACGAGGTATAAAACATTTTAATTTCATTATGCAAGCAAATGGCGCCAACAAAATGAAGAGAAGACAATCAAATCGCTTGGCATATGAAGTATCCAAAGGAGGAAATTACTTGTGAAGAACACTCCTCTTGTCAGGGTAGACAAGGTCACCATAATCTTTAAGAGAAGTCTCAATGACAGA
This sequence comes from Stephania cephalantha, assembly GCA_039657325.1. Taxonomy (NCBI): domain Eukaryota; kingdom Viridiplantae; phylum Streptophyta; class Magnoliopsida; order Ranunculales; family Menispermaceae; genus Stephania; species Stephania cephalantha. The sequence goes on from CM077569.1 coordinate 59,960,597, forward strand.
AGGATCGTCTGTTATCAATTTAGCTAGCCGCTCTTCTATCCACTCTAATCTCTGTCAAGAGAGGCACTTAGCACATAGCTGACAACAACAGCTTCCAAGCAGAAAAATATCCACAAAATAAGGGGTGAAGATGACAAACTGCATTGAGGCAAAAGTGCGTTGCCAGGCCACAAGCAAGCATATCTACTCCATTGAGTGTATCTCCTGTTAGAGCCAAATATTCCCCTGAATGACAAAATGGAAAAGAATGAAACATCAAGTTGTCAGACTTACACAGGCCAAAAGAATGCGAACGCGGTAAAATTCGAATATACATAATTTGCAAAATTATCATAAATACAAATATTTATCTTATAAGGAAGTGTGTCATCCTTTAAGAGAAAGACAGTTGGTAAGATGATATCCTTTAAGATAAGCAGATAAAATGATAATGATACAAGGTAAGAACATGCTTGAAATGATGTTTCTTAAGAGAAATCATCTAAAGGCGCACAAATGAAAATAAATAAACAAATAAAAAGTTTAAAGGATCTGCAAAGAAATTTTCAACAGAACTTGAGACACACTAAAGCAAGTCATGACCTTTTGATGTAGTTTCCGTGTGGAAATGGAGGAATTGAGAAATAGACAAAAAAAAAAAAAAAAAAAAAAGAAAAGGAAAGAGTAAAATTAATGCATAATTCTGATTTAGGAATAGGTTGAAATAGCCAAGTAGAAAAATAAGAACGAAGCTAAAGTGATTACTGTAAGTTGCTAAAATCAAAGAAGCCAATAAAATCAGCACGGAACTCTTGGGAGTTACCTAAATATCCAGGTAGCCGGGAAAGATAAAAGGAAGCGCCACTATCTGGATGGAAACCAATTTGAGTTTCTGGATGACCAAAAACCTGTAATAAGTCTATAATATGAGACTCTAAAGTATGATGAAGGAGATTTTTATAGATAATAATAATAATAATAAAGGAGAGCATCTGTGCCATTTTAAACTGAAAATACACTACCCAAGTATTTAAGTAGTTTATCCTTAATATGAATATTGTGAAGTAGATCCATCACTAGAAGGGATAGACAAAAAACTTCTGCAGAGGTTGAACTCATCCTCCAGCTCAAACCTTAAATCTTAATGACGGCATATAGCAAAACTACTCATCTAGGATTCTAGAGGAAAATTTCTGAATAATTAAGGGGTGAGCAAATTCTTTTACTTAAATGATCAAAGAGCATCACCATTAGCTTCATTTCATAGTTGCAATTTCCTTTTCCCTTTACTATCCAAATTAATATAATAAACGTTAATAAGTCGTCCTTAAGACGCCAAACACGATAAAAGAAAGGAGCGCTACAAAGTGGAAAATCAGATATCGCCTCCTAGTAGGTAGAACTGCAGTTAGGCAAATATGTGAAAACGACATACAGTTTTATCAGTTGCTACACGAAATGTCCCTGGAACTGAAATGCCAACTCCAGGCCCCATAGTAATTCCATCCAAGATAGCCACCTACATGGAAAACATAAAGAAAATGTAAGAATAAATACATAACAAATTCCCAGATAAACATCAAGTCGCAGATTAAGGATTATAGACAACAAGAACACACTAATGCTACTGAAGAAGAAATGAAACAATGAATAGGTGACCTATTTGCACAGGTAGGGAAAAGTAGAGAATGAAAAATGCAAGTGAGGCTTACAAAAATTAAATTACGAAGAAAAAAAGAACATTCAAGGAAGTCCCTCCTATGTCAAGTTTCTGAAGCAATATATCACTAGCTTGAAACCAATAACACAAAATAAGATTAGAAAAATAAGAAACATGAAACATCAATGACCAATCTTTTCCCTTCCAACCAAAACTAGACCATGGGGGTTTACTTGTTCAAGGTACATGCTACCTCGTCTCTGGACCATGCATGACTGCTAATGCTTCATAACTCGGTAACCAACAGTGTATGATTGTCCATATATGCAGGCGAAAGCTTTTAACTGACTTGGAAGTTAGAACACATACAAGCACTGAATTTCCATAAAAAAAGGAAGAAATAAAATGAAAGACAGCAAGAGGAAATACACACATTTGGCTTCAGATATGTTCCCAGAAGGTATACAAAGTTGTATAATGTCCGAAAGAATTCCTTACATTCTTCCTGTTTCCCTGCATCAGTTAAAGAATACCCTAGGATTCTCAAGCAACTCTGACCAGAATATAGATAAGAGCAATCATATAGTGAAGCGGACAAAAAAGGGGAAAGGGAATCAAAAGTCACCGACGAACCAGAGAAATTCATATTGCTAACTTTTAAGGTAAAAAACTTCTTCAGCCAATCAATCAGGACTAGGAAAATTAACGCATGAAATGAAATGCATGAAAGAAATTAGACTATTTAGGGTAATGAAATTATATAATGACAAACAGAGACATCATGTCTAATGTCATACTGGCTTTCTTAGTTTTATAACAAAATTGATACAACTATGGAAGCTTAGAATCAACAACTTCAATTGCAAGAACAGTAGACCTATCGGATTCCCGAATAACTTAATCGGATATTCTATACTACTATAAATCAGTGCCCAATAAAATATAGAGTCTAGGTCAAGAAAAAAAAACCTTCATTGATCAATCGATAGAGGGTCACAACGTCGCCACCAGCGCAAAACGCTCTACCACTGCCCTTTAAAAACAATCAAAACAACAGTTCAGAGACCACAACAACTACAATTATCAATACAAAATGCATCCATTAATTAACAAGTACCTTCATCATAACAAACCCAATATCATTGTTTTCCTCCCACGATTCGTACAATTTCTTCAACCTCGACGCCTACCAGCACAACACAACACAACACAAATTCCCAATCACCACACACGAATTCACCAAAAAAATCCAATCATTACAAGCAAATCAAACATGTCAATTCAAAAACCACACCATTGAAGTAGTGATGGAATTGAGAGCAGAAGGCCTGTTGAGAACCGCAGCTCTCGCATTGGCTTTCCCTTCAATCAAGACCTAGAATTGATTCAAGAACACGAATGTGAAGATTGGAGATATAGTGAGATGTAAAAAGTAGGGTTTCGGAAAAGAAGAACCTCGTCGTGGAGATTGATTTCTGTGTAGTGAGGTTGAGCGGAGAAGTTTTCGATGGAGCGATGAGAGATTGAGCTCAGTCTGCGAAGAGAATTCCTCGCCGAATACATCGCTCGAAAACTCTGCATTTCGACGCGCGCACAACAAGAAGAGAAGAAGAAGATGATGACGATGATGATGATGAAGAGGAAGAAGCAAGGGTTTTTCAAGTCTGAGGACTCTCAAACCCTCTCACTTAAATGGTGAAAAGGATTTAACTGTCTCTAGTAAAAAGTAAACAACTTCAACTCGGAACGGTTGCCAACGGTAAGAGCGAGCTTAGGGATTGTGTGGGTTAAGCGCATTGTCTCGCGTTCGATTCCCTGCTGCATCAGATTGTTTGGGTCATTGTGGGAATAGTCGACCTCGTCGAATAGCATGGATATTAAAAAAGAAAAGTAAAGTGAGCTTAGGGATTGTGTGGGTTAAGCGCATTGTCTCGGCATTTGATTCTCTTTGCATCGATTGTTTGGGCATTGTGTGGATAGTCGAGGCTCGTCTGAATAGCATGGATATCAAAAAAGAAAAGTAAAGCGAGCTTAGGGATCGTGTGGGTTAAGCGCATTGTCTCGAGTTCGATTCCCTGCTGCATCAGATTGTTTGAGCAATTGTGAAATAGTCAGGCTCGTCTGAATAACATGTATATTAAAAAAGAAAGGTAAAGAACTTGTACATGAATAGAGTGCATTTTTGTAGATATTTTTGGACTTAGAGAGCAGTTTGTAAATTATGAGCAAGATCTAAAGTATAATACTTTGTGGGCATGAATCAATCAAAAGATTAATAGACATTTTAGTCTTTTTTTTTTGTTTGTTAGTTTAGGGTTCGTAACCAAATGAATGAGGGTGATCAAATAATGGCGCAACAGAATTGGGACTGCTAATGTAATGACACGTCTTTCCCGTACATATGCTTGCACAGTTGTTGCATGATAACACTATAGTATGAACATCAAAAATATAATGTCACCTAGCAAAAAAAAAAAAAATTTGTATTTTATTCAGGTTCATATTCAATTTTCTCACAAATTGATCAATACAAGTTACAAGGCCAATCAACCTTATTAGGCCAAAAAATTAAATGCCCAGATGCCCAAGCAAGAAAAATTATTAGATACTAATTAAACTAAAAAACAGACAAATTTCCAAAGCAATCATCTCATCTGCTTGAATAAAACCGGCCTCCACCCAACGGTTCAACTGGAACAGCATATGGTGAGTTCCAATCTGCATCAAAGATTGCTTGAAGCTGTGAAACAATTGGAGGACTGTATGTTCCAAAGCTCACACCTGCTGTGTTGTAGAAGTAATCCCATATAAGATTGCTAGTACCAATGTGAGCACGCGCGTCGCTAACTGCGTACTTGCCATGGTTGACGCGAGAGAAACCTGGGTATACGTTTCCTGTCTTTGTGCCATTGCGCACGGCGGCACCAGTCAAGTTGTAACCTGGTACAGTGTAGTATTTGATTTCGATTTTACCAGCGCATTTGTTGTACTTCGATGATGCGCAGAGGTTGTTGCTGTAAAGAAGGGACTTCAGATACAGATCTGTGTTGTTGATGAAATGTGACCAGTAGGCCACTAGTAATCTGACAGTGGCATGTTTGGAGAAGACAACCTGTTATTTAAGAAGCTTGTTAGAAATGGAAATTTCTATTCATGCACGTAGGAATAGGATTCTTCACAAAAACTCGCAATAGGACAGTATTGCGAAGTTGTAATAATTCGCAGCTACCAAAATTAAGTAAGCAAAGCTTGTCGCTTGTTCAGAACCATGGCATCTTTACAGGTAGCGAAAATGCATTATTTCCAAGAAGAATAATGCTAAGAATTTAAGATTTCGAACCGGATTGTCGCTTTAACAATGCTTATGTTCATGGAATGAAAAGGAGTAAAGTGCATCAACCTGAAATAGATAGTAGACGTTGTGCATGCATATCACATAGATCTAAAATCTCCCTTTAGTCCACACAATCGAGGAGACAAGTAGAGTTGCAAGTTACCTCTGATATTGCGGAGGATAGGGTAGGCCAGTACACCGTCTTATCCGTGTATTGAGATTGACCAAGCCAGTCCATGGTACTAATCCTGACAGTGCCTCCGACATTGACGGATTTAATAGTATCTACCCATGCCTGCTCATCTGGCTGGAACTTGCCAAACGATAGCTGCAAAAGTACATATAATTAGAATGAAGAATCTACGAGGCCAATGCGACGTGGGATATGCATGGAGAGAATCACAGGCAAGAATCCGCATGCCAGTCATGACCAACGGACATATACAAAATGAGGGTCCCATTTCATAGATCGTATTAAATTCTGAAGTCCAGCATCACGATCAATTTATCCTGTTAACTTCGCAATTTAAGGAGCATATAATCAAAGATTCAGTTACCTCCGGAGGAGCAAAAGAAAGATAGCTATCGTGATGCGTTGAAGTTGAATAGTTACATCCAGGAGTCTCTATCGACATTTTGATCATGGAAGGATCAGAAAATCTTGGATATCCATCTACATGAGGAACCTCCAGATTATAAGGAAGAGGCGACCTGTCCAAAAGTTGAATTTTGCGCTGTTAATAAAATGCAGAAATTATTCCTCTTTTTCAGTAACAGAACAAGGATCCTAGTCCTACCCACATGCTTGATCAAGTGAGTTTATTAAATTAAATTTCTTTCTACAGCTCAATTTCTAGTAGCAAATTGATAAATATCCATCAAGCTATGCTCTTGCTTGGTCAACATATGTTCTTTGAACAAGAATCACCTAATGAATGCTGATAGTTGGTTTCCCAGTTCCCACCATACCTGCACCTGTCCTTGGCATTGACAAAATGTGACCAACAAGGAACTTTTCTACTAATCTGCCACTCTTGATCCCAAACTGTTCTTGTGTAAGATGAAGCATTGAGAAATGCAAGTTTCCGTAGATTGTTAAAGTACTTCTCCACTTTCTTAGCAATTTTTGGACAATTAGCAATGTATATCCCCACTTCTTTGACCTAGAAAATAATGTTTGCAAATTAGTACTGAAGCCAGAAACATGTCATTCCTCCAGTGAAAATTGAAAGTTATATTAAGAGCATTGCAGAATCACAATATATAGAGTTCATGTGAAACTAATGTGTGTATATATATATATATATTATCACATGAAAGTGGTTTGAAAAGATAATATAGCGCGTTATGTTAAAGAACCTGCAGCCCATGCAATGTAAATTCACTTGCAGCATGCCAGCATTTGTCTATACAAGCTGAAGATTATATATTATTTATTCAACAAGCAACTGTAACAGTTTTTGCAAACACAATTGATTGATTACCTGAGTGAGTGATTTCCAGTCGTTATTAGCAGATCCAATATAAACATCTCGGCCGTCTGAGATCCAAACTTTCGCATGAACAATGCCGGATCCCCACCAGTCACCGAGGAGTAAAGTCACATTCTCCACATTTGGTCTGCCCGAAGCAAGACTTGACGATTCTTCAGTATAATCAGGATAGACTCCAGAATGCTGTATAATCCTAGAAGACATTTAATTTCCAAACAAAGAAAGAACGCTCAGCCACTAGCTAAATTTGAAGACCCAAATTCATCCAGCTCAATTTGATCTAATTGAAAGAAAAACCAAACTGCTTTATAGGATATAAGTATTTACGATCATAATTTAAATTTCTAATCAAATTAGCACATACTAAAAGGAAAAGTAAAATTACAGTAACCTAAGAACTAATAGGCCCAGTATGGAAACTAAAAAAGCTCAACTGAACCTCCCGAAACTCCCAAAACCCCAACTCCCACAACAAAAGTTGAACTCACATGAGTGTTTTGTGAAAATAGCAATTCCTATTTTTTGCTTCTTTACTTGGTATCCGATGCCAATTGCGCTGATTAATTCGCTCTCAGGCATTTTTAGGTCCCATACTGAGGATGGTCCTCCTAACAGAGTTTTTTTCATTCATAAGACTCGAAACTTAACCGAAACTGAACCTGAGTCCCTTGCCACTCAAACCAACTGGTTGTTGGTACATCAGTGTTATCTACACACACGTTTACTGATATATAATCAACAGTCGCAAAGATAGAATGAAAGTGGGGGCATAGATTAGTTTTGACTAGTATGGCATGCCCACTTATAGAAGTTCAAATCAAATCAAACTACCCTTTTTGAATCCCTAAAAGGGCATTCTTTCATAGCTCCTAGACTACAAAATGGGCAAAAAGAACACATTTTTTTTACATCTATAAGTATCAGGCGAGCCGGACTATTCCCATGAGACTCTGAGCCGGACAATCTTGACGCAATAAAGAATCGAACCTGAAAAGAACACATTTTTATCCAAACAAAAAGGGGATTTGTGGATTTGTATGGTTAAACTAAACCTGACAGTAACATTGCGATCGGCAGCACTTTCGATCGACTTGTAAACCCTAAAACCCTCACGAGCCCCGAATCTCTCCATCTCAGCTTCCGAGTACCCATAATCGCCAGACCTAGAATCGTCAGGACGAGCCAACAACTGCCAATACTGCGCAATTACGTCCAATCTCTCACTCGAGTTCCCAGCCATCCAACGCAGCACATCCGCTGAATCCAAAACACCAATCCATCATTCAATCCACCAAAAACAACGAAATCTGAACGAGTTCGAGCGATTACCTGTCGAAAGCACGCCTGGAATGCGTGGAAGGTGAGGCATGTCGGTGGGGATCGATTGGACCAGCCATGATTGACAGTGAGAGGAAGATTCGGCGAGAGATTCGTGAGTGAGAGTGCCCAAATAGAGAGTGATTGAGAGAAGAACGCGTAGAGAGGACGAGATTCTGTCGAGCATTTTTGAATCTGCGACTCTGTTTTTCGAAGTGGGAGAAGAAGAAGAAGAAGAAGAAGAAGATTTGAAAGCGAAGAAGTCAAAATGGAGCTTGAAAGGTCAATCTTCGAGACTACCGAGGACGCCATTGCTTCCTCTAATGAAAATCAAAGATTTTTTGCTTAATATAAACTTACCAAAAATAAAGGTTTTAAAATACTACTAATAAACAAACAATGAAAATTCGAAAAAATTTTTAGACGAAATTTATCAAGGTTGAAGGGGTCAAAATGAAGTTCACAGTAGTTTAAAAACTATAAAATTTCGGCGAAGTATATGTTAAAAATTGATAACTTTGATATAAAATGATATGGATTGCTAAAAATCAGGAGAAATTGTAAATTTTTTTGTCAAAAAATTGAATAAGTGTGTAGGATTTGTACTTACCTCACATTAGTGAGAAGAATCAAGTTACATTATCCCTAAAAAGTGATCTACCGTATACAATATGCATGACTAGTGTCAATAAAATTGACTTAAAACCATTAAATTGTGAATTTTTAAGGTATAGATGCATAATTTTGCTTGTTTTGACATCCTATAAAATGAGTTTTAGTTTATTAACCGTTTAAATAAAAAAAAATTAAGCTACTCTAAATTAGCGTATTTTATCAAAATTCTCTACGTCGAATTAAACTTATTCGAATTAATTCTAATTATTAAGAGGGCAAATTATAAGGCGAAATCAAAGTTTCGATCCTTACTAATAAATACTAGTATTTGAATGAGATTCACATTATATTCTTCGAGTTGTGGGGAAGGGCATTCGTAGAGGCTCATACATCCTTTTTTAGTACTGATATTGTAGCCAATTTAATCATGATCGAAGTCCCTATAGGTGTGGAATTTTATTTTTCATCAAAAAATCTCAAAATTAATTTGAGTAAGATTCACATTATGTTCTTCGGAATCATTCTCTATTAGTAGAGATATTACTATGGACATAATCGTCACATGACTCACATCCATATGTAAAATTTACGTCAAAAGGTTTTGATATTAGTTAGAGATTTAGAGTAAAATCCAAATATATATCCTTCAAAAGTCATTTTCACTAAAAAAAATATAATAATAATAATAATAGCCAATCAACCAAAGCAACTCTGATGAGATTGACGAGACATCACTTGTTAAAAGGCAAGGTTTGAGAGATTAGTAGGTTCGGCTCTAGCTAAAGCTAAAAAAAATAGTAATAATAATATAAATGAAATGAAACTATAATATAAGACAAAGAAAATAAATATGAGGTAAACGATGGGTCCTTGAATCTTTATCCACCTTTCTTCCACTCGTTCTAAAGCCAAGCAAGTATTTCTTTTCCAAACTTCCTACTAACTTGAGAGTCATAACATTCAAACTGCACTACTGCAATGACAACAGCTTCTCTGAAATTATACAAACCAATCTCAATTCCCTTCACATCTTCACTTTCAATTCCATCAACACAACCCACCAATCTGCTCTTCTCCTTGAACACATTTGATAAGCAGTTGTGTTGTTCTAAGAGACCGAATGTTGCAGCCAATGCCAAGAAACCCAATCCATGGTTGGACCCTTTCGACTTTGGCGATGACCCGGAATTGGAAAATGGCTCATTGTTCTCAGAAGGGAAGCAGGAAGAGGACCCGAGGCCGCCCGACAATCCCGATAGTCCATACGGGTACCTCAAGTTCCCTGCTGGATACAATGTAGAGATTGCTTCATTGGCATTGAAGGTGAGAGGGGATGTTCGACGATGTTGCTGCGTTGTCGGGGGCGGGGTTTATGAGAATTTGCTGTTCTTTCCTGCAATTCAATTGATAAAAGATAGGTACCCTGGTGTGCAAATAGATGTGGTTGCAAATGCTAGAGGTAAGCAGACATATGAGTTGAACAAAAATGTGAGGTGGGCAAATGCATATGATTTTGATGAGCAGTTCCCAGACCCTGCAGAGTATACAGACATGATAGGAATTCTTAGGGTTAGTACTTAGTAGAGCTTGACATTCAATTCAGTTGAAAAAGAAAATGTTGAGCTAGAAGTAGAAACACAAAGGCTTTAATGATAGTAAACTTACTTTCTGTGACAGGGAAGGTACTACGACATGGTCTTATCGACGAAGTTGGCTGGGATGGGACACGCTGCATTCCTGTTCATGACAACTGCCCGCGATAGAGTTAGCTACATTTATCCAAATGTAAATGCAGCAGGAGCAAGCTTGATGTTATCAGAAACATTTACACCAGACGGACTAAATTTATCAGAAGGGGGGTTTCATATGTGAGTTAGAAAGCAAGACTAAGTAGTTGCAGCTTCTACATTTAGTTGCATTTCTGTCTGCAGAAGATAAAGTTTCAATCATTTAATGTAGGTACCATCAGATGCTTGACTGGTTGGGAAGACCAGCTCATGGAGTGCCGCGGCATTCTGTACCGCCATTGAAAGTGTCGATCTTGAGTAAACTGAAGGAGGTTGTGGAGACAAAGTACAAGAATGCAGGCGCAGAGAAAGGGAGATACATAGTCATTCATGGTATACAGTCCGACTCGCAGGCCTCAATGCAATCTAAGGGGGACACCGACAGCTTGTTGCCTGTTGAAGTGTGGGCTGAAATTGCAGAAGGAATAAGGTAGGTGATTCGGTTTGGTATTTCAGTAGCATAACTCTTATTTTTTGCACTTAATCGAGCACAATGGAAAAGTTTGATCCATGTAGCCGACCCCAGTTAATTTGGGACTGAGGCTATGTTGTTGTTGTTATCAACAAAAGAGAAGACGCGGTATGAGAAAATGAAAACATTTACTACCAGAAACCAAATAATAAAACACAGTAATGAAAGTTTGAAATTTGCTGAAACAGAGATGCCAGGCCTGTGTTTGTTATTCCACATGAAAAGGAAAGGGAGGTTGTAGAAGAAACCATTGAAGATCCAAGTGTTGTATTCATAACCACTCCTGGACAGGTATGACTCCCTTTAATTTCAAATTTCCTGTCAAAGTTAGAATACCAAATTAAGAGCATTGCACCTTCAAAACCTTTCTTTTTCTGTATCCATATAGTGATTTCAATCTTCTATACTTTTTCAGCTGGCAGCTCTTATCAATGACTCGATCGGAGTAATAGCTACAAATACAGCAGCATTACCACTCGCTCATGCACGCAAGAAACCTAGGTAATACACAGTTTCTCATTAAATTTAACTAAATCATTGAATTATGAATAATTTCTATCACTAGTACATAAATCAACATGAATGCTTGATCTGACCCCTCAGCTTTTTTTCTAAAAGAGGCATGGAACTAGCTATTTAGAAGCAACTAGGACTAAGTCTCATTTTATATTTTGCAGTATTGCCTTGTTTTCTTCTGAGGAAAAAGGTAGATTGTTTGCTCCATGGGCAGAAGAGAAGAAATGTGTAGTTATCTCATCTAAAACAGGGAAATTGATAGATGTTGATGTTGAAGCTGTTAAGAATGCAATGGAGATTTTCGAGGGATCTCTAGCTCTTGTCTAGGGACATGGTTGAAGTTTTATTTGTATACTTTCATACTCATTCAAATGTATATTCATGAATATGTAATAATATCATAATTCTAATGTATTTTTAAAAATTAAGAAAAGATGAGCTTTGTTCAGTCAGCATAGCCAAGCATATTGTTCATTTTTTTTTTTTTTTGATGAAAGGTTCAAAAGTGTTAAAGACTACAGAAGTGGATAATTCAGGAGCCAATTCATAAGTGCATTACCTATTGTATATCTACAAAAGCTTATAGACCTTAAGGAACAATGTACTGCTCACAATTAGGTCATCGACAATGCTATCAAACGGATACCATAGGTTCCGGATCGGTTTGAAGTTCCGGGATCATAGTTGCTAACATACCAATTTAATCCATAGCAAACGGAATAAGCAGAACATTCCTTGTTCTAAAGGAAGAAATAACTTGACAATACAGAAGACAGAAGTACATAGTGGATCAAAATCTTTAATTATACTAAAAAAGTCGCAGCACAACAGACTAGCAACAACAAAAGAGTGCACTCCTTCTCTATTAACGAAAACTGGATGCCGCTAAACAAAAAGACCTAATCACCTCCACAAAACCCACAAGATTGTCCCAACTTCTATTAAGACAAAGAGCGAAAAACGCATCCTAAGCCCCTCCCTAGCTCAATAAAACAGCAGGTTTTAGCATAAACAGTAAACATCTATTCTGATAAGGAAAAAAAAGTCATGAGAATGGCTTAGCTCTTGTAGATGGATCTTCCTTCGACTCTAACCACATCATGAATATGTAGCCAGCTATCCACAGAAGTATGTACTGAAATGGAACCCAATGTAAACAAGCAAGAAGGCTCAATATGCTTCCAACGTATTGTGGATCTTTTATGTACCCAAATGGAAACTCTGTCACCCAAGGAATACTCTTTCCAAAGCGCACACCATAATACGTACCCGCTTCACCAAGCAACTGATATACCCTGCAATTTGACAGCACCGTTACAGTAATGTAAGTCTCAAATTCCCCATAAACAAAAAAGAAAACGGAAACATGGGCGGCGCTCAATTGAATTGCACACCAGAAACTAGAAGAGAACTGGAGAGAAAATCAATAAAATTAAAATCCATGACTTTGAATAGATAAATAAGAAGATATGCAAGGTGGATTGAAATCAATACTACTGCAGCAGAAGAAAAGTTGTTTGCTCTCTAATGTTCATTGAAGAATCCACTAACTAATATCACAGTTTGTGCTCAAATAGAAACATCAGTTCTTACTTCTTACAAGTCATTAAAATTTCCCAATCAGTATCATCTCTGTAAAATTCATCCGGCCGCACCACGCACTCATGCGCGAGCTTATAGATCTCCGCCAACACCGATATTGTCCCCAACTTAACCACCTTCAACTCTTAGGTGTGAGGTTTTAACTCAAAAGGCCTTGGTACTATTAGGAGGGAGACAATCACTTATATACTTCATTACAAAGTTTCACTTAATTGACGTGGGACTATGATTTTGGTCCACACATCTCCAACAATCTCTCATCCATGTAATACAACAACAAAGCCTCAATCCCGAATTAGACGAGGTCGGCTACATGGATATGGATCAAACTCTTCCACTGCGCTTGATTTAGCTCAATTAATGGTGCGCTTTCCAAATCCTTTTAATCCTTCATAATCAACGCATCCCAAGTTAGCTTCGGCCTACCCTACACTGCGGCATTTAGTTTCTACTGAGTCGAGTTTTTTAACGGGGGCATCACAGAATAGTATCATCTCTCATTTGAAAACCGACAGAACTATGATTCTATGAAATCTTTCCAAAAGGCTTCTCATAGGAAATTCATCAAACACTTGGTGATCCAATGATTCTATGATTGGTTATTGAACACAATATCTAAACACCCAAATCGAAACATACCCAGAAATGATTCAATGCATTAATGGAGTTGGATTTGGTTTACCTGAAATTGAGGAACTGGCCGAAGATGAAGAGGGGGTAGAAGTAGAGCGGTGGAGGCCATGAGAGAGTGGAGACTGAGAAGAGAGAGACGATCTGAATGAGCTTCAACAGATGTGAAATCCGAGCCATTGCCGTTGATGGGTCGAGCCCTTTTGTGCAGAGCTTCACCCATGATTGGGGCCATGTCCAGAGACAATAATAGAACGCGAAGGGGAGAAGAATTGCAACGCAGACGACTATCACATTCATGGTTTCCTTCTCGCTCTAGCCCAACCTCACTGTTTCATTCGACAACATTTACAAGATTTTATAGCATGTTAAGTTGTAGAATGGCAACACATCCGGCCTTTGTATCGTTCGTACGCGCATGTCAAGGCTGAGTGGACCATTTTTGTAGGCCAATGTGTCTTGGAGTATACTTACCGATTGTCATTCTAATATTTTCGTAAAAAAAAACCACCAATTCACTAAAGCTATAGTGAGGTGGCACGGGTCACGCTTCCCTTAGTAAGAGGTCTCAGTTTCAAGCCTTAGGTATGTAAAAAGAAGTTTGGAGTTAGTCGAGACAAAAGCTGATCCAAACGCATTAATTTGAATTATAAGAAAAAGAAAATAATAATTGTTGTTAGGATCCACGTAGTTGCCTATAATTTTTTTGTTTAGTGTGTGTGTAGGGGGGGAGTTAGAACTTAACTAATTTGAAATCGAGGCTTTGTTGTCGATTGAATCTGTAATACTCATCTGCATGCAAATCTTAATATATATTGCATGATCTCCAAGTAAGTGCGCAGCTTGAAGGGTAATGATAGGAAATAAATGAATTGGCTTGGTTAGAAGGACTAAAAACTTTTGATTTGTTAAATAATGTTATTTGGATTCATAAGCCCAGGCTCAAAAGTTTTTTTTTTTTTTTTCAAAGTCATCATCAAGCAATTAACGAAGCAAATACAATCACTTATAAAATTCTTTTGATGTCACTTAAATATTTGTAAAAAATTTAAAAACCTTCCTATACACCAGGACTCATAAGTCCAAGTCCAAGTATTTATTGTTATTGATATGCCAAACTCTAGAAGCTAAGAAAAAGTCAACTTTTTGTATTAGAGATTGGCTTGATTACACTGAGAAGAAATCCACAAGTATACATAGATAGAAGAAAATTTGATGTTTGAAAGGTCATTGTTAGGATATCAAAGTATTTTGTTGCGACGGTGAGAAGTTCAACAACTTTGCCTCTCTAGGACCATCTATGTCTTCTCCACAACCAATTGTTGTAACTACTGTTGAGTGTGATTGTCACTGATCCTCACCATGGTTTATCAACTTAGCATCTTTCATTTGTTTCTTGAGCAACTCCATATCCTCTCGAACCGTCCCGTCCGCATTTTTTTCTGCTTTTGATGTACATAAATTACTACTTGGCGCGACTTCTGGTCCTTTCGACCCTCCAGTGGCTGCCCTGAGCTGTCTAAAGTAGACAACCTGAACTATCACACGGAGTGGAAGGCGTTCGTTCTGCGCAGCATGTTTGCTTGCTTCTAGGCTCAGCTTCTCGACGTCTATCAATGCGCAAATTTCCTTCCTCTCAGTTTTATCCAAACTTGGATGCTCCTGAAATATACATAAACATACACAAACATTGATACAATTTATATAGTTTAAATGGCGCGCATGCATCTGAAATCGGCAAATGGAGTGCCCTAAACCAAATATCATAATAGGAAAACTATGATTCCCTGGGGATCAAGGTGGAGCAATGGAGTAACTCTTCGACAAGCAAGCTTACATGAAATTATAAGAGTTCAATGTGTGCAATTGTATCTGAAAAGGATATGCAACCTCAAATTTAGTCGAGAGGGAGGGGAACTTGCCTTCAAGAAGACGTCTATGGCTTTGTATAACCTATCATGAACAGGTCTTGCCGACTTGGGAATAGATTGGGCGAGCTCAATGAAGCTGGAACGGGGGAGTTTTTGATCTCGAGCAATTTCAGCAAGATATCTATCGATCAGTTTACCAACAATCAGCCATGACCCAGGTTTCATAACAAAATCTTCTGGGCTCTTCTCATCGTTCTCGCTGTAATCTGAATCCTGAATGTGTGTATATCGCGTCACAAACTGATTTACAATGGTTTGCACCAGTCCAACATCATAACACATAGTATCAGGCGACTGTGCTGGGATAAGTAGATCTTTCGCAGATGCTTCATTCAGCCGCAAGCTGATCCTCTTCACCAGCTCCTCCTTCAAAGCATCACTAGCTTGAACAGAAACCGCAAATTTCAATAATTTCAACAGAAAACTGGAAGAAATGCAAACGCCTTCATTAGATGGCAGCAAGGAGACGATCGCTTCAACCAAAACTCGGCATTTATGGGCATTATCATCAGAAGCCATAGAACCAAAAGAATTTGGCAACCAACTGACAGCATAAGCCTTGACCGCCTGGCCAATCACGCCGATAGGCATTCTCTCTTTAGACTTGATGGCAAGGATCACTTGCTTGTAAAGATCTATTTCCAGCTCTAATAAATCTTCAACCCACCAGTCCTTGGGAACTACGCGGCTTTTCTTTTGGATCTCAACCCAGTTCTCATCTACCTCAACTGCTGTGGCTCTCTTCTTATAAGTGTACGACCAGGTTACGTTCAAGGGATCCACTGATGCTCTTGAAGCGATGGAATCTATACACCTTCGAACAATCTTCAGATCCTTAGAGTAAGGTAGAATAGATTTGGTGGTCTTAAGAGCGATAATAGAATCCTTCCAGCCACGTAAGATACATGAGTTAAAGAAAGCATCTGTTTTCATTACCAAGTTTCCTTGATCAACATCCTCAGTCATCCCAAGGTATTCCGCTGCACATCGAGCGGCAACTATGTTATATGCATTGAGTGTCACAGTCATATCATAGCAGAACTTAGCACAAATCTCAAAGGCTTTGGGTCCAGCAGGAAAATCGGGCATGTGAATTTCGTCGGTTTTTTCTTCATCAGCTTTTGCAATGAGTTTTTGCAAGTGGTTGCTCTTGGACTGAAGAGGAAACTGCGGAAACGGAAAGTGTTCATCATCGAAGGATTAGAAAATGGATAAATAGTCTACAACCACCATAAGTTCTATATAGCATCTATGCATTCATGTCAATTTAAATGTAAGACATCAGTTCACTTATTTTGAGCATCATCATCTACAATCTTGTATCTTCCAACATTACTGAATTTTTGTCTTGTAAATATCCAAAACAAAAGCATACCTTATGCAAGTGAAATTTTTTCTCACCAACTCTAATGACGATATCTGTCGGAAGCTCAGAAGCCACATATCTGCAAATTGTATGAAAGAAATGCTAAGGAACAAGATGAAACAATAACCATTGAATTAGAAAGTAGATGTATGCAATGAATATAAGGAACCGTCACAAGGAGAAAATGGAATCCAAACGCCATTCTTCGTTTATCGGATTCGACAGGCAATAGTGAGCTCTAAAAATCAATGTGCATTATTTTTTTTCCTTTCAAGCATTGCATCTATTCAGAAATAAATATCACAGAGGTTCATGCTTAGATTTTCCCTTCTTTGCAAGATAGTAAGTATACATATTTGCGGGTTTCGCGATATAACTATGATTTAAGGTCTAATCTTGAACTTGAATCACTATTGTAAAGCTTCCTACTCACCTTTCAATTCTACAAATCCTAGCTAACAAGATTTCCAACTCTGATCTTCACTCACCAACTTTTCAACAGTCACCAATACACTATACCACATCAAAAGCTAAAAGATCATAACAAAACCACAAACAAAAGGGTAGCTCCACAATCAACTGAAGACCCCATTTTTTCTGTACTGTGTTCCGTGAAGAGATCACTCTCTAAATATAAAACCACACTAGCCCACAACATTAGCCACAAAACTTGTACACAAACAAGAAACAATCATAACTTTGAATGAGAGAAGAAGAAGAAGAAGCCTAACCTGGCACCATTGCCATCAGTTTGAAACATGTCTGGCTTTGAACCCAGTTTCATAAACTTCATCTTCCCCAACTTTTCACAAACAATCAACAAAACCCAGGATCAAACAGCACAAAAAAAAAAAAAAAAAAAAAAAAAAAACCCTTTTTTGAGCCTCAATTTGATCCAAAAACCAAACAAACCCCCACTTCAATCTCTGAGATCTCAACCACCACACTGTCCTGCAGAGTCCCCAAATTAATTAAGCAGAGAGAGAGTGAGAGAGACCCATTTGGGCACCAAAAAGAAAACAGGGTTTGCCCCCAAAATTGCAATTCTTTAATCAGAAAGCAAAGAAATCAATCATACAAAATGGGTAATCCGATCTCTGTGTTTGGGGCAATCGCAGCCATGAATCTCGATCTGGGGAGATTTTAAGGAGTAAATAAGGAGATCGGTGGGTGCGATCTCTGAAGATTTGCAGATCAAATGAATTTAAAACAGCGTGGATTGTCTGGGTTTTGCTGTGTAGGGGAGGAGCAGAGACTGGGCTCACTGTGCACAAGAGGGTCCTTCTTGGCATCTCTGTAGAGTAGGAGAAGTTGCCCGCCATTAATGCGCTCTGCGTCGTCTCTCGTTCTGCAATAATTCTCCAAGAATCAATTCAATTCAATGCTGTCTACATGCATGTTATGTAATGACGCATCTTAAAATGATTAAAATCATGATTTAAAACACGTGACTAATCCGCTTAGACACTATTAGCCCTTGTGCCCGAGGTAGTCCTCCATATAAAGTTTGTTCCATTAACATATTCGACCTTGTTTAAAAGAAATCGAGTTTCTTACTTTTTAATAGTCGACAAACACAACCCGATATTTGAACCTTTGATCAATTTTTTTTTTACGCTATATGATCATCTTATTTTGAGTTTATCTTGAAGTGGGCTCAAAACAAATGAGATTAATAAACGATTGATATATTTGAGTATTCGATGCTCTAATGACTTAAGATGATGTCTCACGTTCAAGACTTAATGAACACGTAAACTATCGTTGAGAGAGCTTTACTTTTTAATGGAATGACTCGATTTGAAAAAATAAAAAGAAAAAAGAAAATAGATTAGTGGTAAAGCTAAAAAATTAAGTCATGCAAGTTTTTTTTTGTTACATTCACAGGGAAATATTTTATCTATAGAGAGTTACAACGTCGAAGGGCGAAAATGGAACTTAAGGTGATGATTTGACAATTTTATTTTTATTTTTACAAAAACATGAATGACTTTTGTTTCAAGTCATTTGTCAAAATATTTGAAAAAAAAAAGCGGGGTACATCACATCACTCTTTTCGATTAGACAAAAAATTAATGTATTTGATCAGTTTTAGTAGGTGTCAAAAATGCTACATTAACATTATAAGAAACATTTATTTTGTAGAGCTTAAATGCAAAGCAAACCGATTTAACATTCCAACAACTCTACAAGTATGTTTAAGCGCAAATAGTCATTGTTTGATAACAAATCAGTATCATGGTTTATTTGTTGATATATATAATGAAATTTTAGACAAAATGTGGCTGGATAGCAATGTCAACAAGTTCTGTTTGATGCCAGTGATGTGACAAATTATACAACCACTGAAGTGTGTACAAAGAAACAATATTACTCCCGATCTACTTATTTGTCCACTTTTTGAACATTGTTCTAGATGATATTTTTGTATTGGCCATAGACCAAAGACATAGAATCAATTACTTTTCAAAAACATTCAACTGCCACAATATCGAATTTGAAAAATTACCACTGTAATAATCAAAGAATAGGTCAATATGTGATGGTTGTTTTGACAAATATTTGAAACACAACAATACACATAAATTATTAAAATCATATCGAAATATAAAACTTTCAAATAATAAAAGACAAGCAAAGACTCGTGACGAGAGAAAACAAATCTAAACTTCCAACATTAGAAGACAACAAGTTATTCAAAGTCACACTCAAAAGTTACCTCCCCCGTTCTTTTTTATCTAGACCTTTCATTATTTATGGGCAAATGGTTTTTCAACATCACCATACCCACACTTCAAAGTCACATAAGCCTTTAGACCCATCCCATGTGTATACTTGTTATACATCAAGAGCTTTTTACATACGTATCTCGAGGTATGCATGGACTCTCTCAAAGCGTACATGGCTTAGCACGAAAAATATTAGAATTATGACAATCACAATTATATCACATCACAAGACACTTTGGCTCACAAAAGTATTTCGTACGACTTCTACTTGCGTGTTATATCAAGATCTATATATATCCGCATTTTGAGATGCACATAAATAACTTTTGTGAGTCAACATGTTGATCTAGCCTTATATATATCATCATCCCAAGTACTGTTGTAGATTTCCAAACGTAAATAGTGTGGAGACGAAGCAATCTCTTCTTTTTTTTCTCTCTCTCTCTCTCTCGATATCTGTGTGTCTGCAACGCGAAAGCGCGAAAACGAGATTCGTTCGTTCTTTTCTCTTCTAATCTTATTTCTCGTTCTTCTCGTGCTCTTCGCAACACATATATACGCAACGAACGAACGAACGAACGAACGAACGGACGCTGAAACCACAACAACACCGACGACATTGCACGAGCTTCGTCGGATCTGGAACTCCAGATCTCCATTCCCGAATCTCCTTCATCGATCTGCATTGCCTGGTCTGCGAATCCATGGCATCGATTCATCGATGTCCGCGTCTCCACATCTGGACGGTCGCGATTCTGCTCTTGTTCGTCCATGGCGACTCCTTCTACCTTCCTGGCGTCGCTCCTCAGGACTTCGAAACGGTTAGTACTCGAAAATTTGAGATTGCGTGTTTGGATCTTGTTCGTTTGTTGCTAGGTCGTCGGATCTGTGTCGTTTTGTGTATCAGATCTTTGTGGATAGTAGGTTATTGATGTGATGTGTTTGTATATACGTTTTGGTCGATTCATTGAGTCAGATCTGGAAGTGCTTGTGATAGACAACCTATCGATTCGATGTTCTGAATTGGTTGTTGTTCTCGATTTGCGCGGCTGGTTTTTGGTGCGGATTTGGCTCGCATTTGCTTTGGATTTGGTTTGAGTTGAGAATTACTCGTTCATGTTCATGGTTTCAATAGGAGACACAATGTAGATCTAAGGCTCAGTCTCGTTTTCATCCAATTTAGGTGATGCAACTAACAGAGTTCATAGTGAAATTAGATCTCTTTGTGGTTTGGACATTGTTAGAATGCTAGGTACTTTGGGATGTGAAACTATAGTAACTCAACATGTAGGGGAATGTGCAAACTTAGGAGGTCTAGGGAAGGATTTGATCAAGAATTGAGAAGTTGATGGCTCATTCAGGTTCTGGAGAGGAAGATGTCGTCTTGCAGATCGGAACGGGTTCGGATTTGCAATATCTATTTGGAAAATACTAGAATGACAACAACAATGTCACACCATAAAACACATTGGCTCACAAGAGCCTTTCATGCGACCTCGACCTGTGTGTTATGCATCGGGATCTGCGTATGCCTATATTCCGAGGCACGCATGGATGGCTTTTGTGAGTTAATGTGTCTTGCGGTGTGATATGTTGTTGTCATTCTAGCACTTCTCTTTCTATTTTGTGTTACTTGTTGCTCGATGAAAACATGATGCTTAAGGAGCAAACATGTTTGATTTTAATTCTCGAATTGACGATGTCATTTTCACGATGTTTGTGACTTTGTGTGATGCATTGGCATTGCTCGAATTTGGGTGCAAATTCGAGTTACTGAACACAAACGTAGTATTCTAATTGTGACTATGTTGTGTTCTTCATTTTGCTGATCGTAGTGTGTTTTGGGTGCAGGGGGATCCACTGAATGTCAAAGTGAACAAGCTTACTTCAACAAAAACTCAGCTTCCTTACTCTTATTACTCAATTCCATATTGTACTCCGGAGTCTATCATTGACAGTGCGGAGAATCTTGGTGAAGTTCTTCGTGGAGACCGCATCGAGAACTCTCCTTATGTGGTCGGTTAGATTTCCTACACAACTTAATGATGATGCATACATTTTACAGTATTTTAAGAGTTCCCGAGCTTAATAACTTTTTGTTTTATGCAGTTTAAAATGAGAGAGCCACAGATGTGCAATCTTGTATGCCGAGTACCACTAGATGGAAAGAAAACTAAGGCATTCAAGGAAAAGATAGACGACGAGTATCGGGTGAATATGTAAGTTAAAAGTTTTTGGAAAGAATAAACTAAAATATTCATTTCGTGGCTGAAGACTCGCCAATTTTAGATCTTTATCTGTGATTCAAATGTTTCTTGCTGTACAGGATCTTGGATAATCTCCCGCTTGTTCTACCCATCCGAAGACAGGATCAGGAATCTTCGTATGTCTATCAGCACGGATTTCCTGTTGGATACAAAAGACATATTGCTGGAGTCAGTACTTTCACGTGTCGGATATCAATACAAGATTTTGAAGCTCAGTTCTTTGATCATCTTGTCTGATTATTCTTTTTTGCAGACCAAGGACGAAAAATACTTCATTCACAATCATTTGATGTTTACAGTAAAGTATCACAAGGATGCACAAACAGACGCTGCAAGAATAGTGGGATTTGAGGTCAAGCCATTTAGGTTAGTAGCTTTTTCATTTTGTCCATTATGTCATTATCAGTTTCCTTATGCCTGATATTTTGAGGGTTCCAGCGTAAAACATGATTATGAAGGTGAGTGGAATGGGAAAAACCGGTTAACAACATGTGATCCTCATGCAAAGCACCTAGTCACCAACTCTGATGCTCCGCAAGAGGTTGATGGCAAGGAGATTATTTTCACATATGATGTCGATTTCCAGGTGAATTTGGTTTCTAGAGGATATATAACGAAATGAGTTTAATCACAAATATTGTAGAGATGTTGAATTTCATTTGCATGTTCATACCTCATCTTCCAGGAGAGTGATGTGAAGTGGGCATCTCGTTGGGACACCTATCTCTTGATGACCGATGATCAAATTCACTGGTTCTCTATCGTCAATTCTCTAATGATAGTTCTCTTCCTTTCGGGAATGGTAGCCATGATCATGCTGCGAACACTATACCGTGATATCTCCAAGTACAACCAACTCGAGACCCAAGAAGAAGCTCAAGAAGAGACCGGTTGGAAACTAGTTCACGGAGATGTATTCAGACCTCCAGTAAACTCAGACCTGCTCTGTGTCTATGTTGGAACTGGTGTGCAATTCTTTGGAATGATTCTTGTGACAATGATCTTCGCAGTCCTTGGTTTCCTTTCACCATCAAACAGAGGCGGACTAATGACCGCCATGGTTCTTGTCTGGGTCTTCATGGGTCTGTTCGCTGGTTATGCCTCTGCCCGTTTGTACAAGATGTTCAAGGGAACAGAATGGAAGAGAGTCTCCCTAAGAACTGCTTTCATGTTCCCAGGTGTTGTCTTTGCCATTTTCTTCATATTGAATGCTCTCATATGGGGCCAGAAGTCATCAGGAGCATTGCCATTTGGGACCATGTTTGCTTTGGTCTTCCTGTGGTTTGGGATCTCAGTTCCTCTTGTGTTTGTCGGTAGTTACGGAGGCTTCAAAAAAGCTGCAATCGAGGACCCTGTGAAGACAAACAAGATTCCGAGGCAGATCCCAGAGCAGGCTTGGTATATGAACCCAATTTTCTCAATCCTGATCGGCGGAATACTTCCATTTGGAGCCGTCTTCATCGAGCTCTTCTTCATTCTTACTTCAATCTGGTTGCACCAGTTCTACTACATCTTCGGCTTCCTCTTCATTGTGTTTGTCATTCTCATCATCACCTGCGCCGAGATAACTATTGTTCTCTGCTACTTCCAGTTGTGCAGTGAGGATTACCTATGGTGGTGGAGGTCGTACCTTACATCGGGATCTTCGGCGCTGTATCTCTTCCTCTACGCCACATTCTACTTCTTCACAAAGCTTGAGATCACAAAGCCAGTATCTGGGATTCTCTACTTTGGTTACATGCTGATTGCTTCATATGCATTCTTTGTTCTAACTGGCACCATTGGCTTCTACGCATGCTTCTGGTTCACCAGGCTTATCTACTCTTCTGTGAAGATCGATTGATCGACGCGGGGCTTTTCAGAATGTGCACAGGTCATTCTTCTTAGCGTCTTGAATTCAATTTTGGATATTAAGTTGCTCTTCATGCCATTCTCTTATAAACATAGGATTAATGTCCGTGGTAATACACATGCTCGTTTGTAGTTAGTGTTTCTTCTTTTTAAGCCAATTTGTATCTGTTCTCTCTGTTGTATTTCTCAAATTGATTTTTCTTACTTTCCTGTTCTTCAAAGAGGATAGTTGATGCAATTCACTATCTTCTATTAACACTAACTCGTTTAAGAGGAGAATATCGACCAACAAATTTTCAAATGAAATGAGATTGTTGGGTAAGGGACAATCTCACTTCCCCTTCGACCAAAAAAAAAAAAAAAAATCTCACTTCCGCTTTCCCTTCGAAAAGTGCAACTCCTTACTTGAGGAGAATTTGCATATAGTACCTATTAATCTTATATGACCGGGTGCCAAAGCTTCTCTAGTGAGATGGTAGAGGCATTATTTGTCAAAAAGCAAGATTTGGAAAAGTAGCGAGTTTGACTCCCATTTAAGTAGCGAGTTTGACGCCCATACAGGGTGGCCTTCCCAACCCAGTTATAAAGGCCACACCGTCTTGCCAAAAAAAAAAAAAAAGCCACACCTGTGAAACTTGGATTGGGAGGACAGCCCCCAATTGCTTGTACCAGTAGAAGGAAGAACAAGTTGTGCCAGCTGCCAATCATCATATTATTTGATTGCTCAATCACGATACTCATGTTTTTTGGTCTCGTAACATATTGATGAAAAGATGTTGAAGGTTTCTTAGCACAATTTTTTTTTTTTTTTTTTAGAAAACGTTTCTTCGCTGACTAGAGAATCTGAGATATATTGGTACTTAGACTTCATGAAAACATGCCAAGATCTCGGGGTCTCGCTATTTCATTCACAAGGGCAAACTTTGCATGGCTGGTCCTGAGGCACTACGTTTCGCCATTTTGGTTCCTCAAATTTTAAGTATGGTGTTGTTCAAATCAAGGCCATGCAATAATCAATGCGCGCACATTTTAACATGTATCGCACCATTTTTAAACAATTACGTAACCTTGAATGTATAACACAACTGTGTAATAATGGATTCAAATCGTAGTGGCTACATTTTATCAACTTGATTATTTCTTGTATTATGGGGTAGAGGCGTCCGACTAATTCCCATGGGATCAGTCAAACCGAAGTACAAAGGGGCTGGTCAAATAAATAAACAGATGCCAACCAAATAGCCCAAAGTTTCCTTTCATTAGACTTGTTCACCTATTGCAATGCTTAAATTAGTTGTTTAGCAATAAAACCAGAACAAGAACTTGGGTGTTGAAGCCTAAAATATCTAAATGACACCTCTAACATTTTGCGTTGACAGTTTCAGTTACCGATTCTCAAACGACTAACCCGATGTTGGTTAAAAGAGTCTTCGTCCTGGCAACGGCAATCGTAAATTTAGAAAAAGTTGAAAGTTGAACTAAGGTTACATTGTCGAAGCTTTGGCGAAACTGGAAAACCTGGAGCATTCATCTTGCAGAAGTACCTTAGGGCTCCCTTCTTCAACCTGGCAAAAAAGATGAAGCACTATAGGTCATACTAAACAAAGAAAGCGAGGAATTTTGATCAGCCGGAGTGATATCAACACCAGAACTTCACTATGAAACACCTTTTCTTTTTTTTTTTTTTTTTTTTTTTTTTAACTTTTCTTCATTAGTTCATTTAAACCTTTATGCCTACGCTTTCACTGAATAAAAAGTCGTGACCATAAATTTTAAGTTATTAGCGGAATTTATGATCTAGCAAGGCAAAAGAACAGAAATATCTGAATTATTCAGTTACTACAGTTCATGATACTGTCACCTATACAATGAAAGACATTCCAAAAAACTCGACCACCTAAAAAGAAAAGAAATTGCATATTGCATTGCATGGGAATCTAGAGCAGGAAATACTGGTAAAAGAAGTGGAGTATTGGAACTCGTTACGGTAGAAATCAACTACATAAATATCAGATGTGCATCATATGATGTTTTATCCACCACTTCACCGACCACCCTTGATCTTTAAATATCAGTGTCATCATCCAACAGTTCGTAAAAAAAAAAAAAATAAGTTCAACTTACCAGGAGACCTTGCTCAAGAATCAATATATTGTCCATGTTAAGCACAGTGGAAATTCGATGAGCAATTGTGATCACTGTCATGCCTCCACATTCCCTGTAAATAGCATTCTGAAGAACAAGTGCTGTTTGGGTATCGACATTGGCTGAACATTCATCCAAACAGAGTACCTACATGATTACAGCATTAATTGGATCTAGAATGAGAATTTAAATTTTCGTCGTAAGATCTAAAGTCTTGTATACGTTCATTTAGATCAGTGCAATGCAGAAAATTTAAATAGTAAAATATTTCTAGTATGAAACCTCATACTCCATTTCATCGAATAGATATTTCATATGCTATCGCGTTTTGTATTTTCTCATAAAAGAAAGCCAGGAGAAATAGTAGAAGCTACCCTGCAATCTGCATATACCTATTCTGGTAAAAATCATAAATCGTAACAGACACACTGTTAAAGCCAACAAGCAACCGGGTCAAATGTCAAGTGCTAATATAAACATAATATGGCTCAAACAAACAAGAGTCCTTCAATTTAAATAATCACATATGCTGTTGTTGTGTATCTCCACTCATTTCTGGCCTAATGCTTCCCTAAATTTCCAGTATGGGGCCACAGGTCACAGTGTGTCAAGGAAGCAGCCAATGGTGAGTGGATCTTGATAAGATTTTCGACATTTAGTAACTGTTCATTAAGCAATAAATGCAATGTGCCAAAATTGAAATCAACCCAATGACATTATTTAGAGGAGATTGCCATTCAACTACCTTTCTCCAAGTTGGTGCTGATTATGCAACAACAATTGTGAATAGGTTGACCATCCCTTTGAGCATTGCAATATCTCTCAACTAGCATGGGTGGAAAATTTTAGTGAATAGCTGTATACTTCCTAATCAAGTGACCAATGATTGCGAAGGGAAAAAAAAAAACCAAGAACTTCCAGAGGTTAAAAGTGCTAGGTGAGAGGCTGTACTTTTTCTAAGGCTTGCGACATCATAAAGGAAAAAGGGCTTCTTGACGTTGGACATTTGGGATGTGGTTAAGCATAATTACCATGTGGCCCATGGCTGCAGATGAGTCTTTTGGTCCTCTGGTAGATAATTGGAAAGAAATTTACATGTTATTGGCTAGGCTGTAGGCGGGATCCATGTACTATTTTGTGTAATCTAGCTTTGCTATATTGGTTGTTTTCTTTGCAGCATAGTTCAAAAGCCCATTTCTGCTTTTGTAGCGGTAAGTAGTAACACTTTTCTTGACTTGTATAAATGCATGTTATTTATTTTATTTTTTTTAAAGAAAAGAAAACCAGCTGCTAAGGAAATTTTTGCCATTCAAATAAGGCTCGAGGAAAGTTGACCCATAAGCTTTTTCAGTACGAAGTTCATAGCATGAAAAACTCGAGGCACCTTTTAAAAAGATGTAAACCAGGCAGGAATTCTTGTCCTGCATCAACTATGTAAAACCACACCAAGTTCTTAGTTTTCAATAACAAATGCAAATATCAATCTCATGCAAACCTTAACAAACTTCAAATGGAGCTCTCAGTCTCTTTATATAATCATTTTGTATTTGATCAAAAGAGGTAGTCTGGACCTCATGCAGAGGTCACGAGATCCAATCTCTTTAGAGAGTTTGAAGTCCTACTAGCATGACAGCCTTTAGTTTTGTGGACCCAGATTGCCTGGGATTAAATTATTAGTTGTATGGCCTGGGATTTTCTCCACTGACAACAGCAAATAGCATGGGAACTTGATTATTCAAAATTCTAACACCACATTTTTATGCTATTATTTGTATATGACGCACCTTAGAAGACTTGAGAAGTGCACGTGCGAGACATATCAGCTGGCGTTGCCCAACCGAAAATGATATTCCGCCTTCTTTAATGTGAAAATCCAACCCTCCGGCTGCCATTACTTCATCCTTAATATGGCATTTCTCCAAAACCTCCCAGATTTTTGCATCACGCAATGCCCCATATGGATCCAGGTTATCCCTGAAAATTTGCAAGAATATATCAAGTGCATAAATTTGGATGCCAAGGGAAAAAAGTTGACATAAAAATGTCAAAAATGCTAGACAGATCATAATTCCAATAGTAAGGAAAGAAAAATGGCAGAATGTTGTATTTACAATAGATAAGGTTGCATCAGTAAAAAAAACTCAGAAACATAAGTTTTAAGGGTTTTGTTTTTGTTTTTTTTTTTTTTTTTCTTCTTCTTTATATAAAAAAAGTTCAATATTCTATACCTTGTTCCTTCACAAAATTTAGAGCATTAGTTTGAAAAGGCTCCATAGAAGTGCACAAGAAGCCTTTGCATTCGAAAATAAAATAAAATAAAAAACCCTTCTTGGATTCAAACGGAAACAAGGCTAACTATTTCAATGCACACCTCAAAGATCCTTCAAACAGAAAAGGCATTTGCGGAACAACTGCAAAATGTGACCGGAGATCTCTAACAGGAATATGGGTCACGTCCAATCCATCAACAAATATGAAACCCCCACAGAGTGGAGTAAGACGGAAAAGGGCGTTTAAGATGCTAGATTTTCCAGCACCCGTTCTTCCGATAATCCCAACCTGATGTTTTTTTTTTTTTTTTTTTTTTGTTAAGAAAGATGTTATGTGAATAATGAAATTAGCAGCTGTATTTACAGGAGAAGAAAAAACACCTAAAGCCAAATACAAGCATTCACCTGTGTGCCTCCGGCAATGGTAAAAGTAACATCAAGCAGAGCCGCTGGTAAATATGGCATATACTGGAGGGTGACATTCTGAAATTCGATTTTTCCTTCAAAGGGCCATCCTGGAAGTAGAGATTGGCATCCGTGAAGGTCTTCTTGAGGAACATCCATGTACTAGCACAAATGGGACCCACAGATGTGAAAAGGCAGATGAAAAATGTAACAAACTTTAAAAATTTGTGCCAATACCTGAAGCACTCGTTCAACAGAAACCATTTCCTTCTCTGTCTCGGTGAAACTTGATAGAAAACTACTTAATTGAGAGACAAATGGCACAGCATATGAGAGAGACAAGCCCACCTGAAGCCGAATTAAGCATCTTAAATCTCATGCTAGCAGTCAAACAGATCGATGTACATCACGAAGTGAAACAATTGATGCTAGCACAAAAAGGAACTAGTAAAAAGCTTACCAATCCAGGTGTACCAAAGCTAACAGGGAGATCACCTCGACAACCAATAACAGCCATAACGCCCACAAAGGAGATGATAAACGCAGCTAACAACTGAAATATACAAAAGTCACCCAGACAAAATGGGCGGAGTAAATCCATGAGATTTATATAATCACTTCACTTAGAAGGTCAAACTCTAAATAGTTCATATTTTTGAATCTTATTAATATAATAATATGCTGAATTGAAGGCATAAAATGGATATACAACATCAAAGATTAATCCAAAATGCTAAAAAAGACGAGCAAAAGTAAAGTCACATACTTGGAGTCTAAGTGAGAGCCATGAACTTGCGACTTGCTCAGTGTAGGAAGTTTGCTGATACAGTGCAATGTGCTCAATGAATCTGGCCAACTGACGTTCCTGCCAAAATGTGATGCGAGAACAAAGATAGAATGAACCCAAATAATACTCACACACGCACATAAGGATCTGCTAGTTCTAAGTGGTAAGAACTGAATCTCAGAAACAAGCTTTTACAATGGGAACAGATCAACATATATGTAATTTAAAACGTCTATACTATAGCAGCTGTCATGCTCAGATCTGTATTACTTGGTGTCTGATTAAGTTTGAAGCAGGAAATAACTCCTACCAAAATTTTAATAGTCATTTCAATGCACATTAGGAGGTAGCACTGATAAGTTGGGACCATATTATGTTCAGATGTGATTATTAAAAGCCAAAACGTTACCATTTTGATTGAACTCGACAATATTATAGAAACTGATTAAGATTTCATAGCAGATGCATTGCAAGAAAGTGAAGACGAAAAAATAATAATGCTGCCATAAGTATTTACAATTGTTTTGTTGAAGTCTAATGAAGTAAAAAAAAAAAAAAAAAAAAAAAAAAAAAAAAAAACATAATTTGCAAATTTCAAGATTCTAAAATGATAAATACAAGAAAAGAAAAATCATAGTTGACGTCAACTTTTGTTAAAAGATACTCCATCTGGAATAAAAAGATAAAAGACAATAGAGGAAAATAAATCAATCTCATGTAAGATAATACACTCAGAAAGATCATTACAAGGATAAATATATAATATCTTTTTTATAATATCCAAACAGCTGAATTGTTTAAAAGCCTCATGTTCGTCCCATTTCTATTCCTAAGTAAACCGACTACCTAAGTTATAATAGTCATAAACCGACTTGAGATTAATCATGCTAGTAGTTTCATACATTGGAACATGTTCGGCATTTCATTGAAGAAAAAAACCCAAACAGTATCACCAAACGCATTTCTAGGGAAACACCACAACAACAACTACAAGAACATAGCCTCGGTCCCAAATTAATTAGGGTCGGCTACATGGATCAAACTTTTCTATTGTGTTCGATTAAGTGCAATATATTTATAAATATGATCGAATGCAATATATTATCTAAATAAATATAGTAGGTTTCGCATTTTCTCGTAGAATGACTTGTAGCCTCATGCTCCCGTACTATGAGCTACGTGGCCCTAATCTCCACAATAGTCTTTTAGTAGGCTTCACATTCAAATGGTTTCCCCTTTGTTAAGACAAAAATTCCATAGAAGTTGTCATTGTGTGTCGCACCTTAAGCATCAATTTTCAATAGTAATGTGGATTTAGACCATGGATTGATGAGTTGACACTTTTATTTTCAATTTTCATAATATTACTAAAGGCTTCAAAAAAATAAAAACTTTAAAAGAATTAATAATGGTGACGTGGCAGTCTACCACAATGTCTAATAAGTAGCACCACCCGGTGTTTAATGGTGAAAACTACCAGACAAGTAGACATCACAAGGAGAAGGAAGAAAACTGTAGTAGACACCCTCCACTTTGATTCCATGTCATATAGGATGGACATTATGAATCCATGATCCCATTGGAGAGCTACCGAAATCTTTTTTTGGGTTGGATGTGGATTGTATCCTAAGTGGATTCATTTCCACCCCAATCCATGGTCCCTATGTGACATACATAGTACACCCTGATAGGAGGCAATAAATATTTTATAACATTTATTGATGATTATAGCAAGTTTTGTTATGTTTATTTGTTGCATTCCAAAGATGAGGCAATGGTTAAGTTTGCCTATAAGCAAAGTAAATTGAATTGTACAGACCTTTATAAAATGTTTAAGGTCCGATAGGGGAGAAGTACTATGGAAAGTACTTTGAATCCACCGGAATAGTCCATGAGACATCGAGTGGACCTCAAAGACACACCACAACAAAATGGTGAGTACGTAGCGTAAAAATCGTGTTTTAACCGAAATGGTTAATCTTTATGCTATCAAACTCTGGTTTGAGTTTTTTTTTTGGGGAGAGGCATTCACTTTTGCATGCCATATTTTGAACAATTCACAAAAGGAATAAAGTCACCCCATATGAGCTTTGGAAAGCGAAAACCAAATCTTAATTATTTAAGAGTTTGGGGTCATAAAAATAGTAAACATCAAATCGAAAAGAGAAAATTGGGTGAAAGGGAGTGAAGTGCATATTTGCTGGATATGCACAACAAAATGAAGGCATATAGGTTCATGGTAATTGAGCCTAATAATGGAGATTGATAAACATGATTCATGTAATTGAAGAAGGGATGCAATCTTTGACGAGACAAGATTTAAATATGTCACCAAAAGTATTCTCAAGAAAACCAAAAAGGGAAGGAAGTCATAGAAATTGAAAATGACAAAGAATTAGTAGAAGTTCTGAACTTGAAGGATTTAAACGAGTGCTCGGAAAATTAAGTCATTTGGTTGATTTCTATACATTCCTAGTTGAAGGAAGAGAGAAACTAGATAACTAGACAAATTCCGTATTGTTTTAATTTTTAAGCCGATCAAAAAGAGAGGAGGCAATGAAAGAAAGAGATGCACTTTACAAGGAAAGAGGCATTAAATGATGAGATGGATTTTAATGGGAAATGAGATTTGGGAGCTAGTTGAAATCAGCCTCAAATTAAACTTTAAATTCAAAGTTTCAGCTGAAGGAAGAAGAATTGATTGATGGATCCATTAGAGGCGGTTGCAAGAGGGTTTCACCAAAAGCATGGAATAACTATTCGATACCTAAGGTGCAATGTAGCAATTCTTGAACCTGCTGATTTTTGGGAAGCAGCTATGAAAATGTCATCCACCAAATGGAGAGCTGCTAAATGGAAGAATTGGACTGAACATGATCGAGAAGAACCAAACTTGAAGGGTTTAAATGACCTGGCATGAGAAAAAGTGATTGGAGTGCGGAAATCATTGTATGGTTTAAAGCAAGCTGAATGCAAATGGCACTCAAAAATTTAACACAAAGCAAGTACTTGCTTTTGATTCAAAATAAATGCTCAAATTTATGGTGTTGATTTTTGATGAAAATGGCAATGGTGTAGATTGGATACTATTTTACGTAGATGCTACAGCCATTGCGCACAAAAGGGCTGGAACAAGTTCATTGACCAAAAGTTTCTTTCGGATTTGAAATGAAAGATATGGGGCAAGTGATGTTTTTGAATGGTAAGAGATGAGGAGGAGATTTACGAAAATTCTCAATAGATTCAATCACTTGAAGGATTTGCAATTCAAAAGGCCATGAAGATGAAGTGAAAATCTACTAAAGAAAGCTTTGTATGGGCTAGATTAATGGATGCTTAATGTATGCAATGACATGTACTAAAGTAGAATCGATGAGCATTTGATTGAAGTTGCATTGGTTTCAAAAAGCCCAAGAGTTTTGTGAATATCTCGAAGAAAACAATTAACTATGGTTCAAAGGTATGAAGTGGATATCCTTTTTGTGAATTGATTTTCATATGCAATGTTGATGATTGTGAAAGATCAAAATCATGCATCCACAAGTGGGTGGCAATGTCAATCTTGTTGAAGATTTCAAACAAGAATGTGAAATTACATTTGAGATACCATTTGGCATAGATGGCTCCAATCTCTATTACTTGATAGTCGGGCCACATTGGAATGGAGATCAAACAAATGCAACGGTAAATATAGTTTTTTGTTTGATAACAAGATGAGTTATCAGAGATTGACTATGTGAAAGAAGTCAAAATGGAGAATTCCCTTACTAAAGGCAAGAGAAGTGGCTGGGTCTCAAGCCCATAAATGTGTCAAAAGTCACCAATAGTGGAAACTCAACTCGAGCGCCTAACATTACGTTAAGTCTTGAGTTCAATGGAAGAGTTGATTGTGAGACTAAATTTTTTAACCATCCCAAGGTTGGTTGGTTGTCTCATCGTCATGTAAAGAGAGGAGGTTGAGTTGATCTCTTAATAGTCTTCTAAAAGTACTTAAATGTCGGGGTCTAGAATGGAGACTACCTAATAGTGCAACTAAAACTCCAAGGAGTTCAAGGGCTTGGCTCCAAAGACATTCACGAGAAGATACGGGACAGAGGCCAATGTTGAATGTGTAAGGGATATTTATGGCTTTTTTTGGTGTAAGTTATGGAGTGATATGTTTATGCTGAATAGAATCATTGGTTCAAAGTTTATCTTGCACTTTTCACAAGTTAGTGTTCAAATGAAGATACCATTAGTTATGCATATAATGTTTGAGATTTCCAAGATTATTTTGCAAATGGCGGGGGATTGTTGAACATTCAAAATAAATGTTTAATCATTGGTTAGGAACTTCAAGTTTAAAGAGTATTGACTTGCATCATAGTGTGTGTAAAATAAAATACAAGTGCTTGCAAGAAGGACACGAGAGGTGTTTGTGGACAATATGGCGCATTTTAGCAGCGTACTTAGTCACGAGGCACGTGCTGTGTCTATGCAAGCTAACCATGGGTAAAACTTTTACCATTAATTTTTACCAGAGATTAAATGGGAGGTTAGATAAGTTGGAAGAAATTATACTCATTGCATCAAAGCGCTTCCATTACTCCACATCAAGTTTCCATTCTCCAGAGAAAAGCTTGGAGTGTGCTCTATAAGAGGAGAGGTTTAAGGAAGAAATTATCTCGAAATTCAAAGAATTGTTTTTCTACCACAATGTCTAAAAGTAGACATTGTAGTAGACACCCTCCACTTTGATTCCATGTCATATAGGATGGACATTATGAATCCATGATCCCATTGGAGAGCTTTTTTTTGGGTTGGATGTGGATTGTATCCTAAGTGGATTCATTTCCACCCCAATCCATGGTCCCCATTGGAGATGCTCTAAGAGCATCTACAATGATAATGTGGATTTAGACCATGGATTGGTGCCACATCATGGATGTGGAGAGGATGTCTATCATAAGTGACACTAGATAGACATTCACCTCCTAAAATGATCTCCAATGGTAATGTGGATTTAGACCATGGATTGATGAGTTGACACTTTTATTTTCAATTTTCATAGTATTAATAAAGGCTTGAAAAAAATAAAAAACTTTAAAAGAATTAATAATGTTGACGTGGCAGTCTACCACAATGTCTTTTACACATTGTGGTAGACACCCTCCACTTTGATTCCATGCCACATAGGATTGACATTATGAATCTATGGTCCCATTGGAGAGCATTTTTTTGGGTTAGATGTGGATTGTATCCTAGGTGGATCCATTGGAGATGCTCTAATTGTATAGCTTTGCCCAGGACATCGTCGCGTAGGCCCGAAAAATATATGCACAACTCACCGAATCTTTGAAGATCACGAAAATACTCTCGTAGAATCTCGTGTATCTACCAAAGATTGGCCAGCATTTACAAGACAAGGAAAGAGTGCACATGCTCACATTGCTTATTTCAAACGAGATGAAGAATAAGGAAATTGGAGATTTAGACAATCAATTCTTTCCTAAACGATTAAAAGGAAAGAAAAATATGGGCTAGATTCGTTGAAGGCAATGAAGAACAAAACAAATGTATTTTAGGCCTTCTTTATAAATAGAAGTGTTATCACAAATGCAAAGCACTAGTTGATACATTAAGTGTTCTTTGCATTCAGAGTGAGATAAAGAATACATTCTCTTTAAATTTTTTTCACACACTAGGCTAAGGGGACTTAGCCGAAAAACCAAGGGGATCTCAGACGCCAAGGGGACCTGAGATTTCGTGTAAGTGCAAAGTGTAAGGGGAGTGATTAGCGTAAAAGAACTTAGTGAGGGATCACTAGTTATGAGTTCTATGTTCGTAATCATCTTTCTTAGTGCATTTACACCTGGGAGTGGCCCCGCAGACGTAGGACAGGAGGTCCGAATTGCGTAAACAATTCTCATGTCTTTTGTTTATTGCAAATTATTTTTCTCGCTATTTTTCATTTACGCCAAGACAGTCAGCCCGTATCTGTGCCCATAGCTCCTGTACATACAGGTCTCACTGTCTGTGGCCACAGCAAAATCTGTTGGACAGATTGTTTCTACATTTGTGCCAAGACAGGCAGCCTGTATATGTGCCCACAACACCTATATGCACAGAGCTACTGTCTGTGCCCACAGAGAATCTGTTGGACTGAGATATTGTGTTTTTACACCCTTCATGGCATTGTAACGCCTCCTTCACAAACGAAAAGATGCTCCAATCTATCAGCAACTAGGAATAGTAAGTTGAAAAACTATAAATCTAATTAAAGTTAAAAAATAGGATTTTATTTAAAGTATAGTTTAAAACTCCACCTATGAAGCACATAAGAGATCCTCTTACGCTTTACATAGCTGGTCCCAAGTCCAAATGAAGGAGGAGGGTTGTGATAGGTTGACAACCAACATAAAATATTCACTCGTAATGAAATGGATAAAACAGATATAATCTTTTGTGTTAAGAAAGCTTATTGGAACTAGAAAGTATTCAACACCAATATCATGGAGTCTTGAATCATTCCATTTAAGCTAGCGAATTGAGAGTTCAAATGGATCATGCTACAAACAACTATGCCACGTGTTATAAACATAGTGTCCAAAAAAAAAAAAAAAAAAAAAAAAAAAAAAAAAAAAAAAAAAAAAAAACAACAACAATAAACCCATCTTTTGACCTTGGGTGGGGATACAATAATTTTATTTTATGAATACCCATGCATGCAATTGAAATATTGTTGTCTTCTTTCAAAGTAAGAAATGCAAGATGGGAAAACAAGCATTCTATCATAGATATCATGAAAACACAGAGAGAGAAAAATAAAAGGTTTAAAGGGTAACAGGACCGGACCAATAAAAATGAAAACAACAGAAAATGATAAATCTCTTCAAATAATTTATTTTGGAAAATGATTTTTTGACATTCTTTTGTTACATACATTTGCTACACAATAATGTAGATTCCCTTAAAATTTGTGGGGTCCACACATCTCAATCAAATCTACACCATTGTGTAGCAAATTTATGTCTCCTAAAATGTTAGATTATCATCTTCCATTTATTTTTTCTTCTTTTCATTTTTGTGAAGAAAGCAATACTCTTGACGAGAAGGAGATATCCTAGGTATCAATCACTTTATAATAATGGTTAAAGGACTTGTTTCTACTAAAACTAGAGGCATAAACCGAAGAGAATGCAAATGCAATTGGAAGGAGTAAAGTGAGTTGAAAAAAACTAAAACATGGCCAAAACATCAAACATTTGCTATGCTTGGACAAATGAATGTTTTAACATCAGTTTACCTCAGCCCTAAATGATCTTATAATTGGCGAGCCTTCCAATGTCTCTGAGAAAGATGAATAAATTGGGGAGCGTGCAACGCTGTCAAGTCTTCGCAACTCACGAGATGTCGCCCTGTAGTAGAACTGAACCAAATATGGATATAGTATTAGTCCCTACATAAGAAGACTTTTAAGACTTAAAAACTCAAAAAACAAAACTAACCTAAGACGGCATAGGAAAGAATCGTCTTAGTTTCAGTTTGTGCGGATTAATCGGTTTGAATTACTCATAACAAGTTTGGTCAAATTCTAATTAGTAAGCTTTGCACTCCAAACAAACAAAAATAGTTAAAAAAAAATTAAAACCATTTTGTCAGTTTCAATCAAAACCAAAAAAATTATTGAATAATGAAATTATACTAACTCTGCCCATGTTTTGTTCATAATTCAAGGAGTAGATGTACACATCATTTTTTCCCCTCTTACATATTTTCGTTGAATATGTGATCGAAATATTCCCACCAAGTTAAGAGGAAAATTTTATAGGACTGCAATTAGGTCAGCTATGCTTTATGGAAGTGAATGATGGTCGGTAGAGAAACAACAAGTACATAAAATGGATTCTCATATTCGTAGTTCGAATAGCAACAATTGACACTAATATTAAAGGAGAGCGGTCGCAGAGGTTTGGACACCTCCAAAGGCGGCCTACAATTGCTCGCACTAGAAAAAACTCAACTCAATTGAAATTGAAGAAGTTCGATAGGGGTAGACCGAAGCAAACTTGGACGCATTGATTAAGAGGGATTTAAAGGATTTGGAAAGCACCCAATCAATTACACTAAACGAGCACAATTGAAGAGTTTGATCCCTGCAATGGACCCCAACTAATTTGGGATTGAGGTTGTATTGTTGTTGTTATATACTTTCATTGTCATTTGCCCTATCTTTTCACAGCCACATACATGCTCTATTTGCAGATTCTTAACTTACCACATTATGACGAATATATTACATGATTGCATGTTTCGATAACTATGAATTGAATAAAACTATACTTACAAACCAAAATATAATTAAACTACAATTGCCGATATAAAACATTTTCCAAACAACTGGATATTGAGAAACATTCTATGGTTCAAAGAAACATCAAATCATTCTATAGCTTTTAGAGTTCAAATGATGCAGAATTACTTCAAGGATAATTTTCAGAATTTATACAAGTTTGCTGTTTAGGAAATGGATTCTCATATTCGTAGTTCGAATAAACATGGATTTCAATTCATAACAGATTATAGATGGTATGAACGGTACCTGCAATTTGTTGTAGATATACCAAAAGGGCAATAGTAGAAACAAGAAAATGACCTGCAGGAAATAACTTGCTTTATAATAGGATAATAAGAGAAGAAAAATTTCAAAAGTAAACAAAATTAAGTTTCAACGGCTAATTGCCATACAGAATTTGAGTTTACCTGCACATATGACAACACTATCAGGATTCCAAGGATTCCAACAAAATTAGCTAAAAGGATATTCAGAATAAAAGGGAGAGAATCATCAATGGTGTAAAGATCTGATGAAAACCTGCATTGGTGACGACAATATTAATTATCATCAAATGGCATGGAACCATAAAGTTTATTGATACTTTATTCACAAACCTGTTAAGTATTCGACCACTTGGCGTCTGATCAAAGAAACATACAGGAGCATTTATAAGCTTATTGAGAAGCTCAGTGTGCACCCTAAGTGCAGCATGCAGACCACCAAATGCAAATGAGAATGCTCTAACCAAAGTCAGGAAGGAGTTCACAATGCAGAAGATGCCAAGGATAGTCTGTGTACCCAAACATGTAAACAATCAGAGACAAAGGTAATTTTCAAGAAAGTAGAAAAATATTGCTGTTAGATATGGCAACATCTGATTGACAGAAGTAGCACATTTAATGTTCATAATTATTTATGCGATTTTGACTACAAGAAATGACGAGATTCTTGAATTGTTTCTTCTGTTTCTCTTTTATAGGAATAAACAACTAACATTTTAAAAATTGGACAAAATTTAATGCGTACCATTACCAATAGAGCCTGATGTTTCAACTACATAATAGTTACCAGATAAAAGGATGTGGAATACTTCTCATCTTTAGCAGTGGTATCAACCCAAAAAGAAAGCCACAAATCATTTCCATTACGAGATGCTTGCATTAAGAATGCTGAAAGAAGTATTACTATGGTGACAGACCAACTGGAAAATTCGGCATAATTTCTGCATTGTTGGAAGAATAAGCATATAGTCAAAATTCAAGAACCACAACGAGCTGCTAAACACTAGAGCAAGAAAAACTCCAATGCATTGGTTTTCTTTTTCTTTATTTGGCTACTGGAGCTATTAACTTCAAAATATTTCTTATTTAACAAACTGGAAACGGCGTACTGTCAGCATACCCTAAGTTTGAATAATAATTGTGTAGCACGCTTGCAGAGTATCCTGCTAATGAGCATAAGTAAGCCAAAACAAAATTAAATAGGGATGAGTCCACAACATAACTCCCTCCCCCACAATTCTCATCCATCTTTGGACAAAAGGTCAGAAGACGTCATATATGCCACTACCACAAAGTCTATTTGGTCTAATTGTTACATAAAAATCTAGTTCATTTATTCATCATGGATGAAAATGATTTCTAATAACTTTTGCTTATTATACAAGGATACAACATATTCCTCATAGTCACAGTAACGGATTTGTCCTATTTATGTTACAAGTTAGTCACAAAACTCTAATGCACTTCTTCACGACATCAACACCAATCTAATTGTAAGAGCAACAGCTTCTTCAGTATACTTCCATGTTTATAGATCCTTGAACATTAGATCGAGTAGAGAGTGGATTGAGGCTTTGCTCGTTGTTGTTTATAAGGCCTTGAACTAAGAGAGTTTGAGGTCACTCTATCTTGTTACTTTCAATCACCTGGATCATTTTTGTAAAAATGCATCTCATGAAATTGGCCCTAGGGTTCAACTTATCTTAATTTTTCTTGATTTTGAAGCATCTTTCAAATATAAAGCAACATCATAAAGCCAACTGCTTTTTACATCAAGTAATATTTCACATGGTTACTATCAACAAAAAAAGTCCAGATGATATTCCAATAAGTTCAGGAATCTGATAGAGTATTAAAAGCATAATAAAGCACAAGTAAGATAGAAACAAATAATTGGAGAGCGACTAATGAATTCGCATGGTCATAAAATCAATTGCACACCACATGAAGCGATATTTCACATGGACACAATCAACAACATAAAGCCAGATGATATTCCAGTTAGTTTAGGAATCTGATAAGAGCATTAAAATTATAATAAAGCACATGTAAGATAGAAACAACTAATAGGAGAGCAACTAGAGAGTTCACAATTATGGAACTTTAACATGCCTATGTTAGTCATGAAATTAAGTATAGAATGGACAACATTAAATATCATATCTTGATTCTTGTTTCTTGATGTGTTAGCAATTTGAAAAAAACAGAAGTTATAGCTAAATTAGAAACCAATAAAGTGGCTTAGATTTACAAA
The DNA here is from genome assembly GCA_039657325.1 of Stephania cephalantha. NCBI lineage: Eukaryota > Viridiplantae > Streptophyta > Magnoliopsida > Ranunculales > Menispermaceae > Stephania > Stephania cephalantha. Next base: position 60,000,605 of record CM077569.1, read on the forward strand.
GACAGAATACATATAAACTCTAATTTTATTGTCTTTTTTCAAACACTTAATTAAATATCACGCACACAAACACACAAATATGTCACCACTGAGGAAGGTTGAACTGGTTGAGTGCCTACGTGTTTCTCCCAAATCCACTGAATAGGCAGGTTTTTTCTGAAAAGAAAAAATCATTTCGACATATCTATATATAATGATTGCTTATGAGAAGGCCATGGTTTGTAAAGAGACAGAAGAAGAGAAAGAACATTATAGGAAGATTTAGCAATCCCCGTAAATCAAGAAGGGCATAAGTTCATTCAGTGCCCGAGTATTTCAACAAAGACCATTTCTAAGTAGTTATTTCAAGTTAATGTGAGCATCGATATGTTTCAAGACAGAAGGAACATTGAGAAGTAAATATTTGCATCTTCGTGCTCACAAAATAGTTAGGTTTTGTTAAGACATAAATTCCCTAGAAGTTGTCATTGTGTGTCACACTTTAAGCATCAATTTTCAATGGAACATGTTGTATCACTAATGGTCCATTTAGTTATTTCCTAGTATTGCTTTGCCCAGGACATCACCACATAGGCCCGGAGAATATATGCACAACTTACCGGATCTTTGAAGATCACGAAAATACTCTCGCAGTATTCCGTGTATCTACCAAAGATTGGCAAGCATTTACAAGACAAGGAAAGAGTGTCCATGCTCACATTGCTTATTTCAAACGAGATGAAGAATAAGGAAACTGGAGATTTAGACAATCAATTCTTTCCTAAACAATTAAAAGGAAAGAAAAATATGGGCTAGGTTTGTTGAAGGCAATGAAGACCAAAACAAATGTATCTTAGGCCTTCTTTATAAATAGGAGTGTTATCACAAACGCAAAGCACCAGTTGACACACTAAGTATTCTTTGCATTCACAGTGAGATAGAGAATACATTCTCTTTAGTTTTTTTTCACACACTAGGCTAAGGGAACTTAGCCGAAACACCGAGGGGATCTCAGACACCAAGGGGACCTGGGATTTCGTGTAAGTGCAAAGTGTAAGGGCCCTAAGGGGGAGTGATTAGTGTAATAGAACTTGGTGAAGGATCACTGGCTAGGTGAGGGGTCATTAGTTAGGAGTTCTATGTAAATTTGTAATCATCTTTCTTAGTGCATTTACACCTGGGCGTGGCCCCGCAGACGTAGGATGGGAGGTCCGAACTGCGTAAACAATTCTCGTGTGTCATTTATTTACTGCAATTTATTTTTCTCGCTGTTTTTCAGTTACGCTAAGACAGGCAGCCCATATTCGTGCCTACAACACCTATATATACAGGGCTACTGTCTGTGGCCATAACAAAATTTGTTGGACAGATTGTTTCTACATTTACGCCAAGACAGGCAACCCGCATCTTCGCCCACATCACCTATATATACAGGGCTACTATGTGTGGCCACAGCAGAATTTGTTGGATAGAGATATTGTGTTTTTACAGGTTTGGAAGCCAGGAATTTTTTATCTGATTGCTCTAGATTTTAGTGCCTAAGCTCATTAAAGAAAAAATTGTATGAATGTCAAAATCCTAACAGACCCATGTACAAGATGATTATTCTTATTTGATAGGTGATTTTTTTGGCAAATGCGGATTTGTATTGGTAAATTAGTATTAGAAAGCAAAATTCTCTGAGTATGCACAGTTAACACACGAGAAGAAAGAAGAAAGCTTCTTCGGTCATGTAGGAGTGGGACAGATATCATTTTCACTTACTTGTATATGTCAAGTTCAACTCTACCTTCTTTCCTAGATTCAGCATCAACTTGTATTTCCTTGGAAATGTTTGAGGGGTCCTCATCTGGAAGAATAAAGTGTTCACTATTATCCAAAAGATGGGTGCTTCTTTCTTCAGTCAGGCGTTGAGTTGGAGAGAGAATGGAATTGTTCAGTGAGATGATTCTTGAATATTGAGAAACTGTGAATTCAGCCAAGCTTCCAGTCCACTTCACATATCCTTTATCCATGACCACAATCATATCAGCTGATGATATTGCCTGCAGTATACAAAACATTACTATATCCAGCTGCTTTCACTACTTGCCCTTGACCATCTTACAAAATACTCTACACTGTGTTAACCATCATAAACAGATTTAATTAAATCAACTTAGTTCATGCCGTAGAGCACAATCAATATACAACATAAAACCCTCATTAGTCAATTTACTATCACATGAAACCAAACTGAGATATGATAGCAACAGTTTTTCTTGCTTTGATTTGCTACAGCCTACATCACAGACTATGTAAAGAACATTGCAACCTCTAGAATACTTTAAATGATTATGTTCTAAATTATACAAACTAAAAATGCCTGTGCATTATGTATTGGTTCCAGTTTCATTCTTGATAATACTAAAAATTTCTGATTTGTACTTCAGTTCATAGACCGACAACCATTTTCATAGTATGCAGCACTAAAAAAGTATACCCAGATTGTTAGTGTTTACTCAATCACAAAAATATAGTTCTCACAATAATAAGTACACCTTTTTACTCAAACATCTTCTCCTGATAATCAATTAAAATGATTAGGGGTGTTGTAATAGCATTATTCAGAACTCACACGCATCACTTCCCTAAGTTCCCTTGTAACTAACTTGCAGTTTCTCTCTGAACTCACACCTGCTACCATACTCCTCTTTCATGCTTTTGCTGTTTGTGATGTAGCCCCCTCAGTCTCTTATTGATTGGGGCCTTATCAAATTGCTACTCACCATTGATAAGCAACAACTCAGCTCTATATGCGAAGAAATTCTCCACCTAAATTCCCAGCAAGTCTGGCCGCATTTGTTAAATTTTTTTTTTTTCTAACTATAGGATAAGATAATAGATCGAATGGAAATTCTCATCCTAAATTTCCAGCAAGCCCAGAGGCCATAGTTAAAAATAATTTTAGAAAGATGGTAAAGGATAAGATAACATATTGAGTGAAGTTCTCATCATCCGATTGGGAGATAGTAAGATTTCTCACCATCCATATTATCTCATGATGGCTTGACATAGCAGCATTATTGGTTTTACTCAAAAAAAAAAAAAAAAAAAAAAAAAAAAAAAAAAAAAAAAAGAAAAGAAAGCAAAGCACAAATGCTGCAAAATAAAAGGCAAAGATAGCCAACAGAGAGGGAAAAAAAGCTCAGCACGTACGTAGCCTCTAAAACTATAGTTGTACTGGTTCATAATTTATGAATTCTTGTCAAAAAATTAATAGCAAAATAAAATCAACATCAACATAGCCTCAATCCCAAATTAACTGGGGTCGGCTACATGGATCAAACTTTTCCATTGTGCTCAATTAAGTGCAATTGATGGTGAGCTTTTCAAACCATTCAAATCCCTCATAATTAATGCATCCCATGTTAACTTTGGTCTGCCCCTACCTGGTCGAATTTCTACAGTTTCTATTGAGTCAAGTTTTCTAGTTTGGGCATTTGTAGGCCGTCTTTGCAGGTGACCAAACCACCGCAACCGCCCTTCCCTAATCTTTGTATCAATTGGTGCTACTCCTACTTGTCTTTGAATTTCTATATTTCTTATTCTATCTTTACGAGTTTTACCACACATCCACCTTATCATCCTCATTTTTGCTACGTTCATTTTATGTAATTGTTGTTGCTTTACCGCCCAACATTCGCTTCCATAAAGCATAGCTGGCCTAATTGCAGTCCTATAAAATTTTCCTTTTAACTTAGTAGGAACATTTCGATCACAAATCACCCATGTTGCACTCCGCCATTGAATAGCAAAATAAAATAAAATAAAAACAGATCTAAAAAGAGTGAGAAAGCAACCTGTAGATTATGAGTACAGAGAACACGTGTATGCTGATTCATTAAAGGGCCTAATATGGCATTGGAAAAAATCCAGGAAGCTACTTGTGCATCAACTGCACTCAGCACATCATCGAGGAGGAATATATCAGCCCCATGATACAAAGCCCTGAAATTGCTCACTTAGTGATACCAGACAAGGCCCTCAAAATTTCTCCAGGAGGGTACCATTATAAAACAAGATAAGCAGGTTTAGATAATGAGTATCCTACCTTGCCAATGCAAGACGTGCTTTCTGTCCACCTGACAAGTTAACTCCTTTTTCTCCTATGTAAGATTGATCACCTCCGATCATTAGTGAAATATCCACATTGAGTGCACATGCCACTAGTACTTCACTGTATCTGCTCAAAAAGAGGAAAAGAATCCTAAGTCGCAGAACTCACACTTGAACAAAGCTCCTAAAATGATTTTTCAATTGAAGCATAAAGATGGAAACAAAAGAGACAACAAAAAGAAGACAAGAACTGAGCAGAACAATGATGGCGTGGATAAAGGAATCTGCTCAATAGAAATGGTAATGGATAAAGATGTTTGTATGGATAAAACCTTTTTGCATCATAACAATTTCCAAACAATATGTTATCTCGTATAGTTCCTGAAAAGATCCATGATACCTACACACAAATATCCAAAACAAATTTAAGAAAACCATATTCCGTTAAAACTAGGAATTTGAATAAGATTTTGCTAGTGTGATTCAAACCTGTGATACATATGCTATTGAACCATAATAACCTATTGAACCTCGTATGAGTTGCGTCTCCCCTAAAACTGAATTTAGCAGAGATGATTTACCTGAACCAACCTGGGTACAAATAACCAACAATCATGAGTGACGTAAGAGGTGATGAAATCTTTTCCAGATAAAATTAAGGACATGTGCTGAGTGTTTCAAAACCTGAGTATGATGTAAATTTCTCAAATATAAAAATGCCATTTTTGAAATTAGTTAACAAAGCAAAAATGGAGTATTTATTAAGAAAATAGTCTTATATCATATGGTAAAAAATACAATTGTTAATTTTCTAAATGAACATACAGGAAAAGCCACTTAGACAGATTAACAAATATCACTTTTTACCTGAAAAATTCAAGCATCATTAACTAAAAATATTACAAGCTTAGATCATACACAATTGTTAGTCATAGATATACTTAGGAAAAGAAAATTCAGAAAATATTAAGACATTGTGATAACCTCTCCAATAACTGCAATAAGGAGCCCCTTAGGAAGCTCTATAGTATTATGTGATTCAACACCAAGTCCTGTTTCTCCTCATAGTTATGTGACAAAGCAAAAATAGAGTATCTATTTAAAAATAATAATCTTATATCGTGTAGTAAAAGGTACAATTAATAATTTTGTGAATGAACTTCCAGGAAAATTCTCCACTAGGACAAATGAACAAACATCACTTTTCAGTTTTCACCAGAAAAATTCAAGCCTCATTAGCTAAAAATATTACAAGCTTAATTCATAGACAATTGTTAGACATAAATAATACATATGTATGGATAGAAAGAGAAAAAATCAGAAAATATTAAGACATTGTGATAACCTCTCCAATAACAGCAATAAGGAGCCCCTTAGGAAGCTCTATAGTTATGCGATTCAACACCAAGTCCTGTTTCTCCTCGTAGTTATATGACCAAGCACATGATGCATCAAGGATGGCAATAGCCGTTTCCTGATAACAGTCCACCTGGCCTTCACTAACTGATGTCGATGGCTTGCCAACTATATGTACTCGTTTAGACCTATGCTCAGGGCAGGCCAAGAAGGTGCTTAATCGCCTAGCAGATATGAAGGCCTATAATTCATCAAGGAACAAATTATGCATTCCAGTCTGTTAAAATAATAAGCATCAGAAGAGTACTTTTGCATGTATAAAGAACAGTAACTCACATCAATCAACCCATTAATAACCCATGGAAATGAATTCAATGGGGAGATCAAAATGTTGAACAAAGCAACACATGTGAACACCTGAAAACAGGAATCAAGAGGCAGGTTTGCTTTCTTCGTAAAGAATGTTCCATAACATATTCGGAGTTGAATATAAAACGTTTTAATTAGAAATTACAGTTGCAGCATTGAGTGGATGCCCCGTCAAGCTGAAGAGACCAAATGTAAACACTGAGAAAAGTGTCGGCGTTGTCGCCCAGAAGAAAACACACCAAGCATCTAAATATTTCCGAGTCTGATACAAAGGCCATTTATGAGAATGTGAACAAGTTAGCAAAGACCCCTTATGCTTAAAGGCAAGTGCAATAAAGTGAGACATTGAAATTACTTCCTTACAGACAAGTACTTCACTTCTAATGATCTTGCATCTCTCAAATGATCAGCAAATAGAACCTCCCAACCATACATCTTAAGAGTCCGGATATAGGTTAACATTTCTCCAGCTCTCCTGATCCTGTCCATAAGGAAAACATACAAACCCTCACATATAAAAATGGCATAGATCATCAAACCCTACACAGAAGCATCTAATACTTGATGGAAGCAGTTGCTGGAATTAATTCTGTTACTTGAGCAAAGATTTAGTAAAGCTATTTAAAGCCTCTAATCTATGCGGATGTGCAGTAGCCAACCAAGATTGACATTTGACACAAGGCAAAGAAGGAGAAGGAATGAAAAAGGAAGTAACAAAGAAAAATAATGGATGGGAGAGGGAGGAAAACAGCGATGATTATGATAGAGAATGATTTGTGTCTTATTTTGTCTAAGACAACACTTCATTATATCTTATTTCTCAAAAATTGAACATGTACCAAGCAAAGGATTCTAAATTGGACCACAATTTTCCACCAAGTTTTATTGAGAATGCCTTCTAAGTTGGCATTCTCATAGCATCATTTTGAAGCTACATAACTTCATCAGTCGGCCGATATTTCTTTTGTTTGCAATGGTGAAAAGAACTAAGGTACATAAAATACAGTCACAATTTTTTATTGCAATCAAGCTAAAATAATAGTCAGCATATCTACCTCTCATCCTTTTGTTTCATCATTTTCTCTGTTGCCCTAGCAATCAGAGTAGAGAGCCATTTGTTCACTGCATGCAGAATTTTGCACAAATTCAGTGAAATGCTTCCCATCCTTTACGCTAATTTCTATTGCAAATATGATGAAACAATGTCCCAGCATACAATATCCAGTTACACGAAGGTAAAGACAATGGAAGCGAATACAAAAAAAAAAAAGGAAAATATCCTAGAACTATTCAAAGCAGTCGGTAAAAAGCAACTGTACCTGGAATCAACAAAATAGTTATTGTCACTCCCGAAACAAAAGCAAACTTGACTTGAGTGTACAACATAAATAGTGCCACTCCGATTTGTAAAGGTAAACTGGAGCGAGAAAAAGAAAATGAGAATGGCTCAAAAGCATGTCAATGAACAAAATTTTACAGAATATTTTCACACTTAATATTTTCAGAGGAACTGCATAATGAATTATGGCTAAAAATGAAAGTAGTAAGAATTCTTAATAGCATCAAATATTAATATGCTTAGACCCCTGACTCATTATTTAAGAATTAATTTAACTGTTAATCCATTTTTAAAATATAAACATTGGATTAACACATGAATCGGATATGTTGGTGACTGATAAATCCCCGCGGGGAGGGGGCACGGGGCAAAATCTTGCCTCGTGGGGATTCCCCGCATAAAATCCCCCATTTTTTAAGTTTTTGCTATAAATTTATGTAATTGTATTGAATGGAACTCAATATTTCCAACCATAAAACACAACTTATACCATTAAACTAATTCTACTATATATTATATCATAAGAATATATAAAATTATACTTAGAACATCATTGAAGTATATTTGTCATACTATTTTCGGAAATCTTATATATTTGATTAAGTATGATAATTCGTAACTCAATCAACACAACAATATCAAAAACAAAATTAAATTATTCTATTTGAGAAAAATAGTTTCTTAAATAAAATAAAAAATAAGAAAGTTAAGTGGCAAAACAACCAAGGAGTGAAGATCAAAATGGATATTTTCACAAAATTGATGGGGCGCGGGGAATTTGCAAGGATAAATCCTCGCCCTGCGCCCCGCAAGGAAGGGGATGGTAACTTCAATCTCCGCCCCGCCCTGCCCCACGTGCAACCCTATTTAGAAACCATGCTTTATTGGTTTTGTTTGAAAGCAAGAGTAGGATAAAACTTCTCTCAAAAACAAAGTGAAACATAAAAAAAATACAATCAATCACTTCATCACACACATCAACAGATTATTATCCTTAATCCTGCATAATAAAAAAAATAACTATATTACCTCCACAAGTCATGGAAGCTATTACACAAGTTCACAGTTCGATCAGCATCTATAGACATGAATGTCTGGATTTCTCCTTCAGAAAATTTGGATCGCTCAGCTAGGTTAACACAGAGACACTGTTCATGTACCAAAAAAGAAAGAGACATTGTTCATGTACCAACTTAATTAAGCGAATTAAATTTATGCACCAACCAAGTGGGCAATTCACTCGTTTGGTATGGTGAGTCGGTTTGAGTAAAAGGTTGGGGATTCGAGTACTTAAAAGGCAAGATGGTTTCTTTAATTTTTTATCGAAAAAGTGAATTACATTTATGCAAAGAAGGCTAAATACGCCAGTGAAAATTGTAACAGAAAATTTTAGATTTGCATTGAACCATACCCAAAAAATCATAAAGAATCAAAGACATTTAGCACCGATAACAAAAACAGAGAACAAGCTTCTCTTAAACATTCCAAAAACTTGATGATATAGACCAATCTACCTTGGGAAATGTAATAGTTTGGCCGAAAAGTACTTTGGTTCCAATTCTTCCTCTTTACCTTCACACATTCTTTTTTTCACTTTCTTTTCTTCTTTAGAAACACGCTAATCAATTAACAGACTTATATACCACCATGGTTGCGTTCAGCATGTCACATTCAATCCTGGGTACAAATAAAGGTCTTTGAATTATTACGTACTCAGTATCCACTATCCACTATTTTACTCTCTTATTTCCTATCTATATAGAAAATTACATAGAAAGGTAAGAAAAGCAAAGCAAATTAATACACTAAGGGTGTGTTTGATAGCAAAGAAAATGAAAAAAATCATAGAAAATTGTCTACTTTTTTTATGTAACCGTTTTTTCCACTGTTTGATAACTTTGTAACTGCACTGAGAAAAAAAACCACATCCCCCTATTTTCCTCATTTATTTTCTCATCTTTTAGCGTGGAAAATTGAAAATCTCTCTATCTCTCTCACGAACTGATCATTTCTTCCACCCAAACAAACTTGGCATCTGCTACTCTTTTGCGGATACACACTCTTTCTTTCTCTCTCCGTCTCCGGCTTCGTCACCAACATCATCGTCGAGCCGCCCGACATCGATGATGATTTAGATGCGCACACGCATTGAACCATAAAAGAAAATTCTTTCTCGTGCAATCAAACAACTATGAGAAAATTTTCTTTATAAAATCCTCTCGAGAAGATTTGCTAAAAAAAAAGTTTTTTCTCATTGAAGATTTTTTTTGCTATCAAACACACCCTAAGAAAATGAAACAAAATACTTAATTCTGGTCCGATTTTTTATCGGACTTAGTTCTGGTCCGATGATGACAAACATACAAGTCACCAGACTCACCACTAACTTAATTATTTTAAATAAACATCAAATTGTTATGGGCGATTTATTTAGGCAGGAAATGATAATTCTTAGCTACCATGAACTTCAGTGCTTTCACCCCATTACGTGCCTACAGACAGTAGTTCCATGGACGCCGACAAGCTTCCGCTCAAGCAGAGTTGAAGTAGAGAACAACGTAAAAGATGAGCTCAACCCCAGGTGAGGACTCACAAAAGATGGAAATAACAAGTGAACAACTAAAACCGAAAGTGACAGAGATGTTTTAAATCACAAGCCCAATACATGTTAGAATGTGTCATAATTTTATGGCCATCAACCTACTTGTTCAGATATAAAGATGAATGAAAGAGCTTGCCTTTTGGTAAATGATGGTCATTACACCAGATCTTAGCTTTAACTTTAGCTTGGAAAGATGGAAAGTGTACTGAGTATCCAAAAAAGACCTGTTAACGAGAGGACGTAATTCTTAAACCAGCAAATAGATAAGATATGTGCAATATGGTACCATAAGGTAATGTAAGTTTTTAAAATCCGCCCATCCTATAATGATAATGAGATTTGAAACTAAATATTAACATCGGACACAGTACAGAATGATGGAAGAAAACATGAATACTACATGCAGGTTATCGTTTAGTCTCATCTCATTACATATAGACTTAATTTTTAAAAGATGCAAAATAGTAGCATTGGGAGTTACAACAAGAACAACAACAACAACATAGCCTCAGACCCAAATTACATAAGAATATTTGCAAAATAGTAACATTGGGAGTTGCTGGAATAAATTTGAAAATCAAAAGACAATCTTAGATTCGTCACAAACTGAGATGTAAACAGGGATGCTACAAGCAGGTCATCGCATAGTCTTATCTCAATATTGCCTTCTCTTCAGATAAGTATGCAAATAATTGGACGACAAAGTTTAAGACAGCTTATGTAGTTAAGGTATACATAATCCAGATTCTACAAATTCATAACACATTTTTTATCTACTGAAAAAGGTTGGAGTTAATAAAGAAATCATCTAGCGGTCAACACCTTTATAACTGTATCATCTCAAAATCTCATGGTAAAAACTCTCTGCTCCAATTATGAGAAAAGAAAAATCTGCTTTGAGCTAGCACAAAGCACCCGTGAGGGTTACCTATCATTAGAGGTTTTGATACCTATTTATGAAAAATATAGAAGATGTACATTTCAAGAATTTAGATATCTGCAACTACTTCAATCAAGTGTAGATATTCATCATCCTCATTCGCAGATAGGAAGCGAATATTAATTAATTCCATTACATAGTGATGAAGCAGAAAAAGGATACTAATATGACTGATCAAATAAGATAGTTAAGATATTGAAGAAGGTACTTAATGATGGAGACAATGCCCAATGACATCACAAGAATATAGCCATCCACATGCCCTGAACCTGCATAGAGACACGAATGTAAGACAGGAGATATGATTTGGTTTCAATTCGAAACTAATGATCGAACAAAATGAAAACAAAAGACAAATAATAAATCCGCGAAGTTTGTATCAATCTTCGGAGTCCCTTTCAAAGCACTCCTAATCAAAAATACAATTTTAGCACAACATTTAGCTCATCTGATTCAGATGTCACCTGTATTCCACGAGAACTAGCAATTAGTTCCAGATTTCCAACACTCCTCACATTGAACCCAATACAAGAGAAGGTAAGAGGAACTAATTTCGAGTTCCCAAATTTCATAAAAAAAAAAAGAGTTCCCAAAAAATAAGCTTCAATGCTCTACATATAACAAACGATATCTATCCAATTTGATTTATAAATGTGATAAAGGTGAGTGTTCTATCAATTGGCAATGTCAATGAGGCACAATTCAGACACCATAGCAAAACAATGCATTAAACCTACTTTCTCCATTCAAAAAGATAGCTCCACATACTGAAAATGGTACCCACTGTGAGACACCATTGCAATCTCACTGAAGCACAATTCAGACACCATTGCAAAACAATGCAAGATCAAACCTACGTCTCCATTCAAAAAGAAAGCTCCATGTACTGAAAATGGCACACAAATCAAGTGTAAAATGTAGGTCTGGACACATCTATCTAATGCTAAATGGGTTCAATGATTTAGGGAATCATATGTAAACAGAGCTAGTTACTTTCCCTCTTAACAAAACACGACAGCCTTTCCTAACTACATGTGATCGACTACACCACCCTTGTCAATTTGCTCCATAATAATCAAATTATCTAGCATCACACACCGCTATACCACTCCATTAATTGTTGATTAGTTCATATTTTATTGGCATCATGTAAGTTTCATAAACAACCCATCTCATGTTTATATTGGTGAAATGATACAAAGAAAAGCTAAGTGATGTACTCGTACAAAACCTTTTAGTTAGTTTTATTTCATTTCAGCTGCAGTTGAGGCTGGTTTCACAGTAAGAATATCTTCATCTACGAGCCGACTGTCTTCTAGTCATTTAGTACAAAACCACCTAACAATTGATTTTCATCATATTCAATTATGAAACCAGTATCTATGTAACATGACCAACTGAATACTCTAGTAAAGGATCACCTTCAACATGAATACCATAAATCTATTAAACAATTTTCTGAAAGCACTCCAAGTAACCAAAGCAATATTAATTTTAGGATTGCAATTATCGTATCTCTAGCATGATATCGAGATTATTTTTATCTTTCAAATGCATAATCTATAGCTGTCATTATGAAGTGCCCCTTAGTGCTGAATCTGTGCCGTATATCCACTTTTAATTCAAAAAAATTATATCAATGCTAAGTTCTAGATTCACATGAAATCATTAACAAGCATCATAAAGCAAGACCAAAATGTACTTGAAGAGGGAAGTTCCATAATCTGCAGTGCACTGTCCAATGCATTGCAGATGCTCATAGTTAGTGTGTTCCATGTCTCTTCAAAAGGTGGATGAAACCTAGGTTATAACTTTTCTTCTACTATCATATATGGGGAAAAAGTTGTAAGAGTACAATATAAAAATTGATAAAGACAGGAATAAACATTCAGTAACTTACTATAGATGCCATGCACAAGAATAATGGCAATATTGTTCTTCCTAAGATTATACAACAAAGAAAACAAGTTCAGTTGGTCCCGCCCAATACCTTCCTGAAGAAACCAAATCAGTTTATTGAGGAGAAGTGGTGCCAGGAAACCAATACAATCATTTACTGCCTAAAAAGAGATGAATTAGTAAAAAGAACCTTGAAGATTGAAAGAATAAAATTGTACAACAATAACCCAGGTCCCTGAAATCATATTCACAAAGCAATTGACCAGGATAAAAATGAAAAGTCTAGGTCAGATATGCCCATAGTAAACAGGAAATATTATCAAACAGATTTCCCCACAAGAAAAAAGAAATTTGAAGATTCCAAGAAAAAACTTAACAACTTAAATCCAGGCCCTGAAACTATAATCACAAATCAATTGACCACAATTAAAATCTAGATCATGGATGTCCGCAGCCAACACAAGCAATCAAACAAAAATAGATCAATCTCCACTTTTCATAATAGTTTTACTAAATTGACTCTCCCTAGATTCAAAATACAAATTGCACCATCCATAAAATAGCATTCAACTGACTTCCATTTTTTTATCTAGGCCTAGATTGATATAGCTTTTTGTGAGTCCAGACCTGTAGACTGTTGTCAAGCAAACAATTGATCAGTCTCAGTAATTCCTGTACGTTCCTTCTGGAAGCCAAGAAAGCTGACCATTCCAGAATAATAAATATAAATCTAGGACTTGCATTGCTTTCTAGGCCCAGTTTGATTACCACCTTATGATTAAAGAGAAAGCTACAGGTTGTGGCCAAGTAAACAATTAGTCAAAATTTCGAAATACAAATTGCAAATACTAAATTAGATTGTCTTCTAGACCCAGTTTGACGCTTTAAAAATTGCAAACAGTCACTAAAACAATACTGCTCAGTGGAACGACTATAGTCCAGCCACCCAAAAAAGTAGCTTTGCAAATTAGTAGAACTGTAGAAGTAAAATGCTTTACATACATCAGTTGTTTGATTTTGAGAATAAGAATCACGAAATGTATCTAGGCAGGCTCCAAAACCGAACATAAATAATTTAGCAGTATATGTTCTAGAAAATTAACTGATTACCTTCAGTAAACCAAGACAGAAATAAGGCCATCCATATGCATAACAAATAGCTTTAAACAAAGAAGGGTGTACAGAGTTCTTATTTTTTTCATGCATCCAACAACTGAGCAATGTACTATGGCAAGAAGTCACTTTCATTTCATCTGGTGGTTGAATCAGATCATCAAACTCAAGCTGCTTGATTGCACCGCGATCTATCAAAGAACTCACACATTTGAAGATAAGAAGATGCCAAAAGCTAAGTCCTTTCTCATTCTACAGCAGTAAAGCATTACAATAATTAATTTTCATCAAATCGAGTAATGGGAGATCTTCAAAAAGTTCAAATAAGTATCCAAAGAAAAAACAAGTTAATTGACCAAAAATCTTAACTTAAAAAAGGAAATTAAGTGTTCAAGTTATCCTTGACCCTCCATACATGCTCTTTGTCACCCAAAAAAAAAAAAAAAAAAAAAAAAAAAAAAAAAAAAAAAGACCAATGCTAATCAGAATCACTGCTTGAATCGGATAGGTTTCCTTTTGATGGGAGAATTATTTGAATGAAAAAATAAATATGCAATACTTGCATTTTGGTATAAACAAACTCCTCTAATATAACGGGGGAGACCAAAAGGCTTGGTGACAAGATAGGAGGGTTGATGCAATCAGAGTTTGTGTTAGATTAAGATTTCTTATTCATTAGATAAGATTGTTAGAGTTTGTGTTAGATTAGGATTTCTTATTTATTAGAGATAGATAACATAGAGTAGTTAAGTTAGAAGTCATAATTAGAATAGGAATTCTAATTGGAGTCAAATAATGTGTTAACTTAATTAGGCCTAATATATATAAAGGCTTGATCGGTTGTCAAAAGAGGGTTGATTATTTGATGAATAAAATTGAGTTTTGAGAGAGAGTATCTCTTTGTTTGTTTTCATTTTTTGTACTTTGTGTGTTCGATCACAAGTTAGAAACGTGTTTCTTCAATTAGGTATTCGCAAAATCAACGAATCGGTGGAAAAAGTTATCTTTTTCTTTGGAGCGAGCAATTGGTCAATTCCTCGCTACATCAAGTGCTTAGAGACATGAATAAAGAAAAACAGGCAAGAAGTACAAAATGTAGGTCAAGACAAGAGAACAAACTCTCATCACACCAGTTGGAAACATCTAACTCAGAGCAAATCCTGCCACTCGCCATACTTGCCATGTCCACATTCCAGATAAAGACCCAATGGGAATAAGTATGGTGGTCGGAGTTTTGATAAATCACCATAATTCAATTCTGTGTTTTACTATTCGAGAACCTTAAATCAGAGGCTTCAGTGGCTTTGTCCTTTGACCTACTCCAATAGCATGAAGGATGCACCGCACATATTATGATGACTCGTAGGAAAAAGTTAGCCTTCAAAAACAAACACTAAAAATCTCCCTAGTGGAAAAGAGCAGCTAGTGGAGTCTGTTCCCTCAAATACGATGCAGATGGCCATGGTGAACACTGAATGGAAGATTGTTTGCAAAAGAAGATTACATTTTGAAAGTATCATAAATATTATCCATGTTATTGTGGAAGCAAAATTTATGCTAGTACTTGGTAGTCAAATATGCTTAGGAAGTTAGTACTTATTAACCCAAAAATAGTAAGCTTTAGAAGAAAAAAACAAGATGAAGAGTGCACTGATCTTAATAAACAATAGCACTAGCAAGAAGACGTACAATATCTCCAAGATGGGATTTCTCCAAATCTGAGTTATGTAAGAGAAGTGGATCCTCCAATAGGCCGGGGTTCCTGCACGCAAGAAATGTCATCCATCCAATCTGATTGTAGACAATGTTATACATTTTAAATTCATCCTACAAATAAATAAGTTGTTCGCTTATTTAATATTTCTCAGATTACCTTGAAATCATGGCCAAGATAGACTGCAAAATCTACTCTATTAAAACAGAGTTAGAAAATGAAGTTTCATACAAGATGTCTATAAAATAAAGGAGGTTCCTGGGAAACATTTTTAACGATTATTCTTTAAATTATGTTTTCACCGTAGCAAGGCACATTGCACAAGATGAAATTGAAGGCCTGACAAGAATATGAGATATCAAATCAATGTAGACTGAGGACGCAGAGATTATGACGTACAAAAGTTCTCTAGTTCATCTCAATATGACAAATACAATCAACATAAAGCTAATATTATCGTCGGTTATGAGGTACAAAAGTTCTCTAGTTCAACTCAATATGACTAATACGATCAACATAAAGCTAATATTATCATCAGTTAATAAGGTTTAGATCAAAAGGCAAACATACATGACCCTCGCCATATATGGCCGGCATAAAAAACAGTTAAATAATACTGTTTTCAATACAAGATATTTTCTGACAGAATTAATTTTACATTTTGAACTTTGAAAGATATCCATTTGGCTATTATACCTGCTCTCACTAGATGCTTGCATTAGCCTGATAATGTTGACAACCAAACCAAAAATAATATCCACCGACATTGAAGAAGTCCCTCTTAAACAGTCCATTACCTGCAAGTTCATTTATCGTTTACTCGAGAATAAGTACTTGCTTAAGAAAATATATGATCGGCGAATGGTAAAAATAAAAACTTTATCAAGTCTTAAGATTTTGTTTCTGATTAGCCGACCACAACTAATTAGGGATTGAGGCTTTGTTGTTGTGGTGGTTGTTGCATCACGTTTTAAGATTGCAGCTTTTGACGACTGTTCCTAGAAAATAATAATAAAAACTAATTATGACAAATCTACTAAGAGGGACTGGAAGTACAGTAATGAAGGCACAAGCAAACCACTATATGCTTTTGAGTCTTCCAATCGCCAAAAAATTAAACCCGATGTAAACTACAATCTCAATATCATGACTTTTCAACATAAACTACAATCTCGATATGAAGGCACAAGCAGTCCCTCTTATCCAGTCTATTTAAAAACCGTTAACATCAAGGAATTGGGCTTGGCTTAAACATCAACAAGCATGACTTTTTGACATAAACTACAATCTCAATATCATGGCTCATGCCACATAAAGAACGCATTAAAAAGAGAAGGGTTGCACCACAAACAGAATTGAATTCAAATGTCCAAACGTCATCTCATCAGACATTGGGAACTTGTAACAAGTTAAACCCACAAAAGAAAGTACCTTTGATGAAGAATAAACAGTCAAAAGATGAGGAACATCCAAAAGCGGTTTCGCTACCAACCAAAGAGAAAGGACTTTGATGCAAAGCACTGTTAACCCACAGTCGCATAGCAACAAGAGCATTATAGTCACCTAGAAGGTAAGAGCAAGTGAAAAAAAAAAAAAATCAGCCAACAACTGGAAAGTGAAAAGACAACATGAAACTCATGGTTCTGGAGTATCAAATATTCAAGTTTTAATGCTTACCCAGAGTGAAAACTGAGAACAACTGAAAAACCATTCATGATACACAATATGATGTTCTTGAAGTAACTGCTTCAAAAGCAATACCAAATCATACGAAGACAAGCCCAATCCAAATGCTGGTAGCAAATACAAGAACTTTGTCAGGCATGACTGTGCAATCTGCAAAGAAGCTCCCAGGCATAAAGGGGAAAACATATACAACATTAGATAATCCTTTCTAACCATGCTCATAACAAATTTCCGGCATAACTTGCAAGTCATGGTGATACAACAATCTTTTCTTTTTCAACATAACATTAACAATCGCCTACTCATCCGTGCAAAAAATTACTATAACACAAACAAACAGTAAAATTGGACATGTTAGTGTGTACAAATGGAGTATGCAAATGTACGCTGACATGAGAAACAGAACAGTGGCTATTTCGTGAGAACATCGACGTTACAACATATAAGGACCAACATCCATCTGCATTGATAGCACATCCATATAGAGTGAGCACTTACTAAAGAAGAATACTGCAACAACTACTCACAAGCCCAGAATCCAACTAATACAGGATTTTGACAACTAAATACAAGGATCATGAAGTGAATTGGCGATTAAGAAAATAATTCAAACTGGATCAATAAAAACGAATCAAAACTTAAATATCAGGCAATCGGTCCTAGATAAACGCTTAAAATTAGATTAACAGAATCAATAATGGTAATTGCAACAAAGACTGGTCCATGTAGCGAAAATACACGAGTACAAAATCCTAATCTTCGTCCAAGATTCTTAGAAACTGATGCAGCAACGGATCAAAAGATAAAGAGAAGTGCTAGAATGACAATAGCAAGTCACACCGCAATACACATTGGCTCAAAAGCGCCATCCATGTGCGCCTCGGGATTCTGGCATACACAGATCTCGATGCATAACACGCGGCTCGAGGTCACGTGGAAGGCTTTTGTGAGCCAATGTGTCTTGTGGTGTGACATTGTTGTTGTCATTCTAGTATTTTCCAAAGATAAATTAAACATGAAAAAACTCCAGTTGAATACCAATCTGCAGAATGTATGTATTGTGTACTATGTGTACATTGTTTGTAATCTAGAGGAGCATCTGTGATGTATAGCTGACATATCAGTGGGCCTACCTAACCTAGTCTGTTAGGATTGGTTAGTTAGTTGGGATGTATAAAAAGGGTGAGAGGACTCTGTAAAAGGTGATTTGTAATATCATCTGATTTCAGCTCACATTGAGCTTTCATGTTCTAAGTTTGTTCATGGTATCAAAGCAGAAACAACCTGGGAACCTTAATTTTCCATATGTTTTGCTTGTTTGATCAAGAAATCTGATGTTGTTGACATTGATTTTTCGAGTTCTGATTGTTTTTTGAAGATTCTTGTCGGATTGCTGATTTGGTAGATTTTCAAATCATGGCAAACACGCAAGATCAAGTAGATTCTTCAAGAAATGTGAGTTTAACAGATCAAAACATGGAGGATTCACTGCATTTACAAAATTCAGATCATCCAGGTATGATCTTGGTTACCAATTCTCTGACTGGATTGAATTATCTTACATGGAGTAGAGCGATGCGTATAGCTCTTGGTGCAAAGATGAAACTAGGGTTTATTGATGGTAGATGTGCTAAACCAACATCATCAGATCCTAATTTTGATCGATGGATCAAAGTGGATTGTATGGTTACTTCTTGGATCTTGAATTCTATTGCAAAAGAAATTGTTGATGCATTTCTTTATTCTTCTTGTGCTTTTGATTTGTGGACTGAACTATCTGAGAGGTTTGGAGAGTGTAATGGTCCTATGATTTATCAATTGAAGAGAGAAATAGCTTCAATTGCTCGAGGAGATCTTAATGTGTCGAATTATTGGACAAAACTGAAGAAATTATGGGATGAACTTGCTTATTATTTAGTTCCTTTACCAAGTTGTGAATGTGGAGCTGCAAAGAAGATTCCTGAATTAGAATCAACTGACAAGATAATGGAGTTTTTAATGGGATTGAGTGATGTCTATGATCCTATTCGAAATCAGATCTTGCTTATGGATCCTCTTCCTAGTATAAATAAAGATTACTCTATGGTGATTAGAGTTGAAAAACAAAAAAAGAAGCACATATTGTGTTTGCACCTGAAGTTATTCTGTCATGATGGTTAGAAATACTGGAAATAAGAACCAGTTTAAAGGATCTTTTAAGAAACAAGTGAACAAAGATGAGCTTTATTGTGATCATTGCAAGATGAAGAGGCACACCAAAGAGACATGTTTCAAATTACATGGATATCCATATTGGTTTACTGCAGAAAAATCTGAGAAGAATGACAAGTTTGATAAAGGAAGAATAGTTACTTGAGAACAGAATAAGATGGCAAATATGCTTGAATCTCCTATGGATTTTATTGATGAAGGATATGTGCAATATGATGATTTGCGGGCTAACATAGCTAACATGATTCGACAAGGATTTGATAGGATCATGAAAGGCAAAAGGGTGGTTTCTTCTGAGCCTATGAATGTAGTTAATTGTGCACATTTGGAGGACTTTACAGGTACTTTGTTAAACCAAACTTCTTGTTCTAATGCTTTTATTCAAAATGGAGATTGGATAATAGATACAGGAGCAACAAATCATATGTGTATTGATTTATCTCTTTTACATAATCCTATTGCACCATCAAAATCTACTCCTGTTTTTCTTCCTGATGGTTCTTTTTTAAGTTGGTAGATCATATTGGCAATGTACTTCTACCATCTAATCTGACTCTTTATTCTTGCCTTCACATTGCCACTTTTAAACATAACCTTCTTTCAGTTCAAAAACTTACCACCATTGCAAAAATTAAGTTCATTTTTCTTCCTCATGCTTGTTTTATACGGGACCTTGAGAATTCTCGGGTTCTCATGATGGGCAAGGCAAAGGCGAGGGCTCTACATTCTTAATTCAAATTCTTTCTCTAACAAGGTCATTGAGGCATATACAAAAACTATTGACTCTTCTCTGAATAAGTCTGTTGTTTGTAATTCTGTTAATGATGGTTTCTCTTGTCACAAGAGATTAGGCCATCCTTCTAACACTGTTTCTAAACATTTAGAATCTTTACTTTCCACTTCTTTGCTCAATAAATATGTTAATCCCTGTGATGTATGTCATATTTCGAAACAGTGTAGACTAAAATTTCCTGATAGTTCTATCAAGTCTGTAACTTCTTTCCAGCTTCTACATATGGATGTTTGGGGTCCATATAAACAAAAATCTTTGCAGGGGTCTCATTATTTTCTTACAATAGTAGATGATTTTACTAGGTTTACTTGGACATACTTATTACCTTCCAAGTCTTCCACTTTTGCAACCATTCAGAATTTTTTAATTTTTGTACAGAATCATTTTAAAGTTTCTGTCAAAGCAATAAGGAGTGATTATGGCACTGAGTTTGTCAATCAAGATTGTACAAAATTATTCACTGTTTTGGGTATTTCTCATCAGAAATCCACTCCTTATACACCTCAATAGAATGGAGTTGCAGAGAGGAAGCATAGGCATTTATTACAAGTAACAAGAGCTTTGATTTTTCATCTGGTCTTCCTAAAACTTTTTGGGGAGATGCGCAGTCTTAACATCTACATATTTGATAAATAGACTACCTTCTTCAGTTCTTAACTGGAAATCTCCTTTTCAGTTGTTATTTCATAAAAATCCAGATTTTTCTATGCTTCGATCCTTTGGTTGTTTATGTTTCTCTACCAATGTTTTACCTCATAAAGATAAACTTGATGATCTTCTAAATGTGTCATTGTTGGATATTCTCCTGGTCAAAAAGCTTATAAGCTTTTTGATCTTACTTCTAAATTTTTTTAATTTCTAGAGATGTAATCTTTTATGAAAATGTTTTTCCTTTCTTAAAAGATTCATCTTCTTCTGAACTTCCTGTTCTCCCTGTTTTTGTTGATGATAATGATGATGAATTTTCACATCTTCCAATTGTTCCTTCACTTCCAGTTTCATCATCTCCTTTACCTTCTGATTCTAATATTCCAGTTGTTCCAGTTGTCTTTCCTAACAGCCCTATTGTACTTCCTACTTCTCCTATTCAGAGAAAGAGTCAACGACATCATAAGCCACCTTGTTGGTTAAATGACTGACACTTCTATAAAAAGAGTCAAACCAGCTGCTAATCAATTGTCTATTTTACCATCTTCTTCTGTTCATTCTCCACCTACTTTTCCTTTTGTTGTTTCACCCAACTTCACTGATGAGTACATTACATACTTAGCTACGGTATCTAAGATTAAAGAACCTCATAATTTTGCACAAGCTAACACTGAGCCTCAGTGGATTCTTGCAATGCGAAGATAACCATACTTGGGATTTAACTGAGTTACCTGTTGGCAAGAGAGCAATTGGTTCCAAATGGGTTTATAAAGTCAAGTTAAACCCAGATGGCTCTCTCGACAGATGCAAAGCCAGGTTGGTGGCATAGGGGTAGATTGAGGGTGTGGACTTCACTGATAGTTTCTCTCCAGTAGTTAAGATTGTGACTGTCAGATTACTTCTTGCATTGGCAGCTTCTAAATCTTGGCCTCTTCATCAATTGGACATTAATAATGCCTTTCTTCATGGTTATATCAATGAAGATTTGTATATGAAACCTCCTGATGGTTATGCCAAAGCATTGCCTACTCAAGTTTGTAAATTGAAACGTTCCTTATATGGTCTCAAACAGGCTTCTAGGCAATGGAATTCTGAGTTTACTTCTCAGCTTCAAGCTTATGGATTTGTCCAATCAGCTCATGATCATTGTTTGTTCACTTTCACTAAAAATGGGGTGTTTTTGGCCTTAATAGTCTATGTAGATGATGTGCTTCTCACTGGGTCTTCCTTAAATGAAATTTTGTTGGTCAAGCAATTTCTTCATCGGAAATTCACAATCAAATATTTGGGTCAAGCTTATTATTTTTTAGGCTTGGAAGTTGCAAGGTCTGATTTTGGCATCTACATCAATCAGAGGAAGTATGTTCTTGATATTCTTAATGATGTTGGTTTATCTAGTGCTAAACCTGTTGCTACCCCTTTACCTAGAGACTGTAAATTTGATGATATTCAGTCTCCTCTCATGCCTGATCCAGATAGGTATCGAAGGCTCATTGGTCGACTTCTCTACCTTGGCTTCATCAGACTTAATGTGATTCATTCAACTCAACAATTAAGTCAATTTGTTCAGCATCCTACTGAACAACATTGGGATGTTGCTATGCATGTTTTAAGGTATTTAAAGAGTTCTCCATCAATGGGGCTCTTTTATCCCTCTCAATCAGATCTTAGGGTTTGTTGTTGTTGTAATCAGATTTTAAGGTGTCTGCTTACTGTGATGCAGACTGGGATGCTTGTCCTTTTATTCCTGAAGGTCTCTTACTGGTTTTTGTATCTTCTTGGGCCATTCTTTGATCTCTTATAAGACTAAGAAACAATCCACAGTTTCTAAGTCTTCGATCGAATCGAGTACGAGATCTTTATCAAGAACTATTTTCGAGCTCTTGTGGTTATCCTATCTCCTTCGTGATTTGCAAATTGAAGTCTCTCTTCCCATTGATCTCTGGTGTGACAATCAGGCAGCCCTCCAAATTACTGCTAATCCAGTGTTTCACAAAAGGACCAAGCACCTTGATATTGATTGTCACCTGGTTTGTGATCAATACAAGCTTGGTTTTGTTCTCCCTCAGTACACTCCTTCTCGCCATCAACTTGTTGATCTGTTTACTAAGTCCTTACCTGCTCCTCAGTTCAATTTGTTATTGTCCAAGATGAGTCTATGTGACTGGCATAGACTTTCATCTTGAGGAAGGGATGTAGAATGTATGTACTGTGTACTATGTATACATTGTTTGTAATCTAGAGGGGCATCTGTGATGTATAGCTGATAGATCAGTGGGCCTACCTAACCTAGTCTGTTAGGATTGGTTAAGTTGTTACTGTAGTTAGTTTCTATAGTTAGTTGGGATGTATAAAAAATAAGAGAGGACGTAAAAGGTGATTTGTAAAATCGTCTGATTTCAGCTCACATTGACCTTTCATGTTCTAAGTTTGTTCACAATCAAAGAAAGGAAATAACATACCAGATTGTGATACAGAATGTTAGCTACATTGTGAGAACATCAATGTTACGACGTACACGTCCGTAGATACATGATACATCAGCATTGCTATTATATCTATAGAGAACAAACAATTGCTGAAGAAAAATTACCACAACAACGCATCACAAGCTCAGAATCCATAATTTCAACAACTGGATACAAGGATCAAGAAGTAACAGATCATCAGGTGATCAATCCAAGATAAACACACAAAACTAGGTTAACACGAGTAGTTTAACAGAATCAAACACAGTAATCGCAAAAAAAAGACCAATCCAAGTACAAAACCCTAATATTCGTCTGATGTTCTTAGAAACTGATGCATCGACGAAACGAAAGAGCAATTGAGCATGAAAAACTCCATTAGAGCACCGATTGAAGCAGAGAAAGAACGTACCAGCTTGTTTTCTGCGCGATTCCTTCTGGTGAATCGAAACACGATGATCATGGCTATGGAGATCAAATTCACTCCGAAACCTAAGAATGCGAAGACTGTCGAGAAACTACGCTTCATCATCATCTGCTTCGTCTTCGCACTCGCGCGCAAGCGCACTCACTCCACCTGAGACGAGGACACTGCCACCTTTCCCTTTATACACATCGATTGCGTAATGTGTACGGTTTCGCGTGGAAGCTACGCTGGAAAAAACATCTGTTCAATTTTGTGACGTGGACGTCCACGTGGATATTACAGTTGAAAATCTTTCACCAGTCTAATTTAAAATCTTTCAAATTATTTTGGCGGAAAATCCTTCTAATTTTGAGCGGTAAATTTAAAATCTTTATTTTTTTTTGGTATATGAGACAAATCGTCCTAATTTGTTTGTTTTTTCTTTATTTCGATCTTCTTAATTTGTTTTAAGAAGCGAATTGAGACAAATCTTCCTAATTTGTTTGTTTTTTCTTTATTTCAATCTTTTTTATTTGTTTTAAGATGCGAAACTTTTTTTTTTATGAAAGTGTTACTTGCCCTCCAGTAGAAACTTCATTAGGAACTCCTTGATGTCCTCCAGTAGCAGCTTGCCCGTTATTGTAGTGCAGAGTGGGATTTGGGTTGTCGTTGTGGGGATTGTGATAGTGCTGATTGGTGTTTGAGTTTGTTGGGTTGTATTGTTGCCACTGCTGCCTATGTCCATTCTCATTGTAGTTGTAGTTGTAGTGCTAATTGGGGTTTGAGTTTGTTGGGTTGTATTGATGCTCGTGTTCATTCCCATTATAGTTGTAGTTGTAGTGGTGATTGGGATTTGAGTTTGTTGGGTTGTATTGCTGTCACTGCTACTCATGCTCATTCCCATTATAGTTGTAGTTGTAATGTTGTGCCCATGCCCATTCCCATTGCAGCTGTTGTAGTGCTGCACGTCCCCATCGTAGTTGTATTGGAAAGTTGGGTTAGGGTTTTCATTGTAGGGTTGTTCAGTGCGCGAAATGTTAGGGGTTGTATAGGCGTTGGCCATTGGGGTTTGAGGTGTAATTGGAGTTAGGTGTAAAGGGTACACATTTAAGGTTGGGAGTGCGAGGATTATAGTTGTATTATATAATTGGGTTAAGGTTTTCGTTGTAGGGTTGTCCATTGCGCGAAATGTCGAGGTTGGGGTTGTAGAAGTGTTGGCCATTGGGGTTTGAGGTGTAATTGGAGTTGGGTGAGGGGGGAGGTACGCATTGGGGTTGGGAGCACGGTGGTTTTCATTATTTTGATTTTGTGCAGGATTCGAGTTGTTTTGGTTTGGGATTTGATTTTGGTTCCGTGTAGAATCGGAGGGGTTTTGGGGGAGATCAGGTGTTAACTCCATTACAGTATTAGGTTAGACCTCCTTCCCCTTTTTCTTCCCCTTCTTTGTCGCCATTTCTTGTATTGATCTGATATTTTCTCTTTCGGTTGTTAAGGGTTTCATTGAAATGAGTTTCAATAAGATATTCAATAATATGCAAAGTGGGTGATCACTTATGAAGGAGAGTGCTAGATTGACACCCCAAACGCACACCCCTGCCTTATCCTCCGTCAACGAATCGGGATGCTAACTTATGCATCCCGAAATTCAAAACACGGTTGAATGAGGATGTGTGTTATAGGAGCGTCGGTCTAGCTAGCATTTTTGCACTTACCAATATTCTTCTAATTCAACAACAAAAGTTTCAATCTCAAATTAATTATGCATCAGCTATATATCCAACATGGATCAAACTACTCTGTTTGATTCAATGCTTTCGATGCATGTCAATCACTTAAAATCCTTAATTCTCATGTTATCTAATTAATTATACCTTATACATTGATTTTTTTTCGACGAGATAGGGGCATACCAAAGTTAACATGGGATGCATTAATTAAGAGGGATTTGAATGGTTTGAAAAGCTCACCATCAATTGCACTTAATCGAGCAAAATGAAAAAGTTTGATCCATGTAGCTGACCCCAATTAATTTGGGACCGAGGCTATGTTGTTGTTGTATACATTGATTTTTTTAATTTTATTTTTGTTAAGCTAATTACTTAGTAAAACATTTGCATGTTATTGTTTTTTTTTTTTTTTTTTTTTTGCTAAGAAAGAAATCATAACTTGTCCCTTGAAAGTGTTATAGCATAAATAAAAATGATATTTAAATCATATATAAAATGATAAAATCTACCATTACATACTAGAATAGTACGTAATTAACATGGATAACACCACATCAGCTGTTGTGCAATGTGTTGTAATTTAGTGTTGTCATTATAACATTTCCCAACAAAAAAATTACCTTGCAATAAATTCTTGCTCTCATATAGAGGTGTGCAACCCACTAATCCCAACCAATTTCCCGATTAGGGATGCAAATGGGGAGGGGAGGGGATGAGGACCCCATCTCCATCCCCATCCCCATCCCCCCGCTTAAGAATTCATTCCCCATCCCCATATCCATCCCCACGCGGGAATGAATTTTCATCCCCATCCCCATCCCCGCATCTCCATCGGGAAAAAACATTCCTCATTTCATTCCCAATTGAATATCCCCGCGGGGATTTTTGCGGGGAATTTGCGAAGAATTTATGCGGGAAATATTTTTTCCCACTTAATTTTTTTTAAAAATTTATAAAAAGTATGGTACACATGCGTAAATTACAATTGTTGAAAATTTCAACCAAATAAAGTATAACATATAAATATAGTTGCAAGCAATTCAAAACAAAAAATATATAATCATTTAAAAAAACATAGAATTAACAAAATAAGTTAAAATTATAAATCACATTAGAGTTTGTTTATCACTAGTGTTTAGGGTGAAAACCTTGTAATATTATATAAAATTGATATATACAATGTATATAGATGTATTTGATAAATACATGGATCTTCGCGGGGATCCCTGCGGATATTACCAATGGATGATTCTTTCAGCGGGATCCCCCCGAATATATTTTTTTTTCATCCCCTCGTATTCATACCCTCAGTGGGTATGAAATTTTATCCTCATCCCCACCTCCATCTCCACCTCTACATTTAAAATTTTCATCTCCATTCCCGTCCCATGTGGGATTCCCCACCCCGCTTGCGTCGGTACTCCAAATCGATTGCATAGATCACCGGTTGTTCGTCGATTGGCGCGTCAAACGCGATTCAAGGAAATCACAGTCACCAAACAAAGCTAGCTGTATCAGCCCCACTGGTCCCGTACATACGGGCGACAGAACACCCAGTCCTTCGACGCTTGTCGTTAAATAAACGGCTCGCGAGTGTGAAAACTGAAAAGGCGTCTCTCCTATCCAAAAAACAGTGCAAACCAAAATGTCTCCTGTTCAGCGCCTCCTCCTCCTCCTCTCGATCTGCGCCTCAACAATCACTCTCGCGACTCTCGTTCACGCGACGGACCACATAGTGGGAGCGAACCGAGGGTGGAACCCAGGCATCAACTACACACTCTGGGCCAACAATCACACGTTCTACGTCGGCGACCTAATCTGTAAGCGCGCACAACTCGATCATCGATCACGATCATCCTCTAGATCTGAACCCATAAATTGATAAATGAATAAATATCACTCGCTATCTGATCCGTTGATCTGTTTTTTTTGACGATGATGATGCAGCGTTTCGGTACCAGAAGACGCAGTACAACGTGTTCGAGGTGAATCGGACGGGCTACGACAACTGCACCACGGAAGGGGCGGTTGGGAACTGGAGCAGCGGAAAGGATTTCATCCCTCTCGACAAGGCGAAGAGGTACTACTTCATTTGCGGGAATGGAGGGTGTTTCAGTGGGATGAAGGTCTCGGTTGTGGTGCACGAGCTGCCGTCGACGCCGCACGCCGCCGCCGCGGCGAAGCCTGAAGAGAAGTCTGGAGCTGGATCTGTGGTGCTGGCTATTCCAGTAGTTGTTGTTGTTGTTGTTGCTACTTGGATTGTTCCGTTTTTTGGCTACTGGGTTTGAATTAATTAAATTAATTAACCTTGATAGCTTTATTAATTTGTTGTTTCTCATGCATGAGTTTTTCAAACTAATTGCTGTGTTTTTATTAATTTTTTTTTGGTGGGAACCACATTTAGCTGTCAATAGCTGTAGTGATTCTATTTTTGTTTTCATGGGTGGGAACTTCATTTGCAGTCTATTTGTACTCCAATCATCTTATTTTTATGTTCTTAATTTCTTCTTTCCAAGACCTGTCAATAATGAGTTCTCACAAAAACTAGTAATCAAATAGTGAATGTCAAAGCATCTATGGTGAAACGGTAGAGACATTATTTATCGAAAGTTTGAGGAGGTTGTGAGTTTAATACATATTTAAACTAAAAAAAAAAAAAAAAAAAAAAAAAAAAACTATCTGATATGGGAGATGCCTCATCATTATAGTTTAGATTTTTAGTAATTAGTAGTACCCAACATTTTTTTTGATTGAGAAGGAGGCATAATTGCCTAGTTAAAGAGAAAACATCGTGGGGATTGGGATTGAGCCTCCCCTTACATCATCTAAAATAATAGTAGTCAGGCCAGGTGGACAATGCTGGAGATGGTAGGAGCCAATAGCATGTCGAGCTGCGAAATTTGCCATCCAATCCGCCGCACGGTTCCCCTCACAATGTACATGAACATGGAGATGGATTTAGAAGATTAACAATTGCATTAAATTGATTGGAGTAAAATTGAGAGTTTGATCTATGTAATTAGATTAACAATTGCATTAACAATAGCATGTTGAGCTGCAAAATTTGCCATCCAATTCGCCTCACGGTTCCCCTCACGATGTACATGAACATGGAGATGGATTTAGA
This sequence comes from Stephania cephalantha, assembly GCA_039657325.1. Lineage (NCBI taxonomy): Eukaryota > Viridiplantae > Streptophyta > Magnoliopsida > Ranunculales > Menispermaceae > Stephania > Stephania cephalantha. The sequence goes on from CM077569.1 coordinate 60,029,080, forward strand.
AGATTAACAATTGCATTAAATTGATTGGAGTAAAATTGAGAGTTTGATCTATGTAATCAGTTTAACACGTGATACACAAGTCGTTGAGAGTTTTTTTACCACCTAAAATAGTAAATATTGCCCAACGAGAATCACTTACTCAAATGTCTTTTTCTCGTGCGCTACAGGCATGGTTGACACATATAGATCTAAAAACTTTATACATCAAACGTGTAGCAACATCTGAAACTCTTGCCTATATTATCAAAAGATGTAATACTTGATTACCGCCAAAACATTTTAAACTTGCTAAAAGAGCATGAAATGGTTGAGCTCGATCGTAATTATGTACATAGGATGAGGGCATACCAGTCCCTGAATTCTAAACAGTCATTAATCAGCTTTTTCAGTAAACGTTTCTCTAACAGTCAAAAAAACCAGTCCACCCTTTAAGCATGAATGACCACGTGGACCCCACTAGCAGCTTCGGCTCTCCCGAACCAAACTCCAAACCTCCTCTCCAACGGTCAAGTTCCCTTTCCACCCCTTTAAATACAACAACAACAACAACAACAACACTCAAAACCATTCATTCACACTTCTCTGTTTCTCTCTGCTTTTCTCTCACAAACATCAAGCAACACATAATCACACATTCTCCATGGCCTCCTCAACAGTTTCTCTGGCTCTGCTTCTTGTGTTCTTCACGTTCAGCTTCTCAGAAGCTAAGGAGTTCTTAGTCAGTTCGTGGGAAGTCTCGTCTTCCGAACCAGATCGCCTCAACAAATGGGCGGAGTCCTCTCGATTTCAAGTCGGAGACTATCTGGGTAACTGAATTCCTAACATTTCATTCACAAATGGGTATTTTCAGTTCTCTGTTTTTGTTCGACTGTGACTAAAGTTTGGTCTTTTGAAACAGTGTGGAAGTACGATGGGAAGAAGGACTCGGTGTTGCAAGTGAGCAGAGGAGACTACTTGAACTGCAACACGAAGAGCCCAATTGAGGAACACAAGGACGGGAACACGACGGTGAGGCTGGACAGATCTGGGCCGTTCTATTTCATCAGTGGGGCCGATGGGCACTGCCAGAAGGGGCAGAGATTGATTGTGGTGGTGATGTCTCACGGGGCAAGGAGTGGGTTCATGGGGATCACTCCTGCTCCGTCTCCGATGGAGATCGACGGCCCAGCTGTGGCGCCTACGAGTGGTGCGTTGGGGCTGAAGAGAGATGGGTACTGCTTGGTGGTGTTGGCGAGTCTGTTGGGTCTGCTTTTGGTTTGATGAAGGAAATTAATGTTGTGACATTTTGTTGGAGGGTCTGTTTGTTATAGAGTTTTATAGAAGGAAAAAGCGATTTTCCAGTGATATTATATTTATAGTTTTTGAGATGTTTATGTTGTGTTGATCATTATTTATTCAATATCATAGTAGTGATTTTTTTTTAATTATATGGAAGTCTTATTTGTTAATATTTGCAAATTGTTTGAATTTTGTGTTGTTTTTTTTTTTTGGTTTGGAGATATGTGGACCGAAAGTTAATCTGAGATGTGAGGATCGAAAGTTAATCTCACATCGGCTAAATCTAAATTAATAATGAAGTATATAATTGAGAAAGAAGGTTAAGTTGAGAATAATATCGGTATTAACGGAAATCTACTTGCACGCGTGGAAGGAAATTTAGCACTTCTTTTATTTTTGGGTATGAACATGGACTTGTGGAAGGTTCAGTGGTGGGAAATGGAGGGTAAAACTAGCTAATACACCACAAGTTATTGGATTTCACTGGCATTCTCTCTAATATTTGATGCAAATGTGGTAAATGAAGAAATGCTGAAATGTGAATACAATGAGGTATAAAACCTTTTGTGTTGCAACAACAATGTCCCTCCAATTTCTTTTCCAAAGTGTGTGATAGTATATTGTGCCACATTCCAAGGCAGCTTATCAATTGTCGATTCATTCTAGCTCCCTTTTATTCCTCCTAGCACCATGTCTCATGAACAAATATCCAATCTTGAAGTTTAACAGAAGAAATCTTTCCATTCATTCTTTGGAGAGCTGCAGTGACTAAATAAATAATCCATTGATTCTCCTTCATTTGAGCACATCGAAAGGTCCTAAGGGACTAGAGATTTTTTGAAATGGATGTCGCGAAAGGGTTGCGAAAGGGTGATAACATGATTTTTTTTTTATTGCATCTTTGTATCAAGCAGTATCCTTCTCGAGAATCTGTGCTTCTTTCTTATTACTATCCTTGTTTTCCTTCTCAGCTTGCCTTTCTTTTGGTGATGATCTTTATCTTTATCATGCTCGGAGCTTACTGCAAATAGCTTCTCCAATTTCGGATCACCTAAGAAACCTTTCGATCTCATCTCTCCGTAAAATTCCCTACCCTTTTCAACCCGACCACAACTGACCATGCCGCTTATCAACACGACGTAATGCGAAGAATTAGGTTCAGTCTTGTACTTAACCATTTCCTCCCACATCCTCAAAGAATTCTCTGGCTGCTTCAATTCCATAAACTTGCCAAGTATTAGCAGAAATGTGCGTCCGTTAGGATCAAAACCGGCTTCACTCATTTGCTTAAGCAGTTCCAGTGAACCTTCTACATTATCCACCCCTTCAAAGAAAGCATGATACGTCTCTCGGGTTGGATCAACTCCGTCTCTAATCATATCATTCAAAACTTCTCGGGCGTCCTCTAGCTTCTGTGCTTCACAAAGAGGAAGGATCATGGAGTTGTAAGTAGTAGAATCTGGTTTTAGTCCCGCCAATTTAATTTTATCCACTAGGTTCAATGCTTCCTTCCAGCAATTCTCTCGTGTCAACACATATATAAGCGAGTTATAGACGCCGAGGTCTGGAATCCAACCCCTCTTCTTCATTTCATCATAAAGTCTCAGCGAGTCGAATAGATTCCCAGACTTGGAGAAACATGAAATCATGTTGGCATAAGTAGTAGCATCTGGTGTGATGCAGCAGTTTGACATTTCCCTCCACACTCTTTTCGCTTCCGCCATGTCAAGAGAGACGTTACACCAACCGTATAGAATAATGTTGAACCCCTGTGTCGACAAAGGGAAGGCCTTTTTGTTTAGCAACATAAACTCTTCAGCTTCTTCAATATTACCATTCTTACAGAGAGCATTAAGAAGGGTGTGATAAGCCTCCAAGTCTTGTGGAAGCCTGAACTTCTCCATTGCTTCGAAGGCCCGAATCGCTTTCTGCGGATCATTTGCAGCTGCATAGCTAATAATATGCAAAAAGGAATCATGATAAGCATCCTAGTTTGGGATTATATAATAAGAACTGAAGTAGTTAAGGCACCGAACAAGCTTAAATGGTGCCATTATCAAGCACAAGTTAGAGAAATGTTCATCACAGCTCAGGTTTAGGCTTCCATTTAAAATTCAAATAAATTAGTCAACTTTAACAAAAGTTGACCCAAAATGATGAAAACTGAAGAATTCGATGATGTACCGGGCGGACCGAAGCTAACTTGGGATACATTGATTACAAGGGATTTAAAGAACTTGGAATAAAACACACCATCAATTCCACTAAATCGAGTGCAATGGAAGAGTTTGATCCATGTTGTTGTTGCAACAAAAATTGATCCAAAATCATCAAAATTGAGCCAAATTCATTCCTTGAAGCATATTCAAACACATATCAACTGAAAAGGGTTTTAGGGTTTTATGAAATTAGGGCAAGCATGAACAACATTTAATCCAATAAAATCAAGAGTAGCTCATCAACCAAAAATCAAAAAAATTGCAACTTTGAATGAATTCATTCATCAATTCATCAATTCAATGAAATCTCACCTCTCGACCATCAAAATCACTGCTCCTCGAACATCCATCGAACTCCTAACCATATCTCGAACGACCCGCCACGCAGTACCAAACCTTCTATGCTCGCCAAGCACAGAGACCATCAATTCCCAAACCCGAACACTGTCACACCCACTTCGCTCGCCCCATTTGAACCCCAAATAGGCCAATTCCCATTCACTCTTAAGCGCCCTAATCGCCGAATCGACCAAATCTTCGGTGAGTCCGATGCCCGACTGGTCGAGAAACGCCATCGCCTCTGTTTTCGATGTGAACTGGTTGTGAGCGCTTCTGAGCAATTGCAGGACCTGTTCGACATTGGTGGTGATGACAGGGTCTGTTTTGGAATTTGAATGGGTTGTTGTTGGGGTTTGATTGTGAGAGTGGGTGTTGCGAAGAAATGAAGATGAAGGAGAGTGAGAGACGAGTAGACTTTGAGTTGTTGCTGCTGCTGCTAATCTCCTCGCAAGGCCGAGGAGTCTCATCGAGCCAACTAGAAAGTTTGGGTTCGCGTTTTGAGTTTAATATCAGGAAGAAAAAAAGTGGGGTGTTTGATCAACAATACAAAAGAGAGCAAAATCTCGAGTTTGAGTTTGATGAAGAAAATATATCCAATTATAGATTAATTAGTACAATTGATGCCATAAAAAATAATAATAAAATTTACTATTTGATTAAACAAAGTCGATCAATTGGTCACTACTTCAAGTCTTTTGCGTGAATGTCACGATTTTTAGTGGTTTGGAGCTTAAGACCTTTACTTCTCATTTCGAGCTTTAAGATGGGCTTTGTTTGGTTCGTTTTTGACAACTTACAGTGCGAGCGTAAATAACTCTTAGAGTTAACTAGCACTGTAAGTTCATATTTTATGTTTGGTTAAACTTTGAACTTACTAGGAAGTTGTAAAATTTTCAAAACTGTAAAATATGAGAATTGACATAAATACCATTCAAACATATTTTTAAGATAAAAAGAAAGAAGTATTATTTTCACCACATGAACTACTATTTATTTATTTAGAATAAAAAAAACTAAAATTAAATAAAAAACATAAATATTATTTACAAAAATATTAAACAACAACAACAACATAAACAACATAGCCTCAACAAAAATATTAAACAACATTAAATAATTATAAGTATTTTTATGTTTATTTGAAATAATTATTAATAATAAATATTATAAAATACAATTAATAATAATTTTAAAAATATTTCTCACTTGAAAAATACTTTTTTTTTTAATGAATGAATGATTCATTTAATCTTTTATTGTGGATTAATAATAAGCATTTGAGAAGTAGAGACATGGATAAATGTAAATTTGTGAGGGGTAATTGTGTCTATATAACTTATGGGAGGTATTTCTTTAAGGAGGGTAGAGAGATATCTCACACAATTCCTTGTAAGTTGGGAGATAACTCACATGGAGTTAGGCAACCAAACAAGATTAGTTTACAACTCCGTTTGAGTTATCTCTTTGGAGATATCTCCACCTCATACCAAACAAGACTGAAGTGTTTCTTTTGAAAGGGTTTTAAGCCCTTCTTTTTTGTGAACTATGAATTGATCATATTCGAGTTTGCTCCTCCCCTCCCCAAGTGATATGATGGAGTGGTTATGAATAGAACTTTAATACTCTGATTAAAGCAGATGTGATATGTTCGATTCACGAAAGCTGCATCGTTTTCTTTTAATGTTTAAGTTAGTAGTCGCGCTCCTAGCCCTATGTAATTTATCGAGACTTAATTGAGTTTGTATTAGTTGGTCCACAGCGTGATTGGATGGTCCATTAGTACATTTGGGGGATCCGGTTTTTCTTACTTGCCTCCTTCTTCCTTCAACTCCCCCAACGATCCGTTCCTTCAACTCCCAGCCTCCACTTTTCATTCCCTCAACTCCACTAGATTGGCTCCATTGGTGCATAGCTTATCTCCATCGTCAACTTCAAATCCGAACCGCAACCCACCCGAACTCAACAACGCTGTAAGATCAGTTTTTTGGAGATTTTGTGTGTTTATGCTTCATGTGGTTCATGTTATGTTGTATGTTAAATGTGTTGTTACTATTTTTGTCTCCGGGGCTGTTTTTGTTTGTTTTTTTTTTTGATCCGAGGCTGTTTTTTTGTTTATATCCGGTTTATATATATTTTTTTGCCAATTAGTTGATGTGAGTTATATCAGGGAATTTTAGTTTTTTTTCCAATTACTTGATGTTAATTCTATACACAATGTGGGCGCCAATAAGTTCAATTTTTTAATTAAATAGATAGAATGTTTGATTTTAATATAGTACAATGTATACATTAATTAGTGTCGATATATGTCATTGACCCATATTGAGATGTAAAACATGTGGGAACCCAAGGGAGAGTATAAATTGTTTGATTTGGGGTGTAGGGGGGTATGGTATTAATTAAGCAAAAAATCCCATATACATGTCAATACTTTAGTAGAAAAATTTGGAAGAACATTAGGCGTGCGCTTAAGAGATGAGACATTGGTGGTGGTAACTATGTAAGGTTGCTTTAGGGGCTGTTATATTATAAGTTAGCTAGGGAAGTTGTTTATAATATATAATAGTTATATGCATATTATAGTTTCTTTGTTGCGAGTAATAAGGTACTTAATTTCATCACTAGGCTTTTTAGTTACATATATATATATAAAATGTAAGTATACCACTACACCAATTCTATTAGTGGTGCCTAAACAATTCTATTAAGGTCATATTTATTTGAATTATTTGCACAATGGACTATTTCTTTATAGTTAGTACATGAACTATTTCTACTTCTTATATCATTTGCACAATGGAATTAATGACAACATTTGTAATGATTTTTGGTTTAAGCGCGATATGGATCCTGGCCTTATAAATGACTCGGTTTTGACTATGCAAGCTCTCCATAGATCTACCGCGTTTGGAATGGACCGGTATTACTTATTTTCGCATGTTTCTCTACTTTTTAGCCGCATAGCCACATTTTAACTAATTTCACTTAAATCTCATATCTTCATAGGAGCCTGGTATATTGACTATCGTGCGTAATTCTCTCGCACTTCACCAGGTTGGTCCAACGGATCCACGCATAGTTGGACATCTTCGGGAAGTTTCGGATTTTACGGATCGCGCGAGTAGGCTTCATTTCAATTGATTGGCATCTAATCACCACTTGTAGAGAGGTGGAGGCCGTAAACTCACACGTTCCATTTCCCATCGGCGAGATGACTATAACCCTCCAAGATGTACAAATCATCTTGGGGTTGCTTGGCCGATGGATTACCAATTCGGCCGCGTCGACCAAGATTACGATGCCTTGTGCTTCACACAACTCGGATTCCCTTTCCCCGAAAATAACAGGACTGGAGGGCGGATTCAAATTCGCCAACTTTCAAGGTGGTTTCCAAACCTCCCTGACAATGCTAATGAAGTGGAAGTGCAACGCTATGCGAGAGCATACATCCTGCAGCCTTCTGTGGGGAACACAAGTCGAACAACCTCGTTCACATAACATATTTGCAATTTTTGGAAGATTTCGAGGCAAATTTGGACAATACGGTTGGGGTAGTGCAACTCGGCTCACTTATACAGACAATTATGTCTTGCAAATGTGACATTGATGGAGCCGAGATAGCAGTCCTGTCATCTTATTGCAATTATGGGCATGGGATAGGTTGCCGTTTCTTGCACCAATAATGGGTAACGTTCTTCGAGACGACATATTACAAAACGAAGAATTATTTCCACTTCCTCCATTTGGTCATAGGTAATTACTATTTTCTCACATTATAATTTCAATTTCTTCATATCTATGTACATGTGCCGACATATATGCATTGCGTGATTTTTTTTTCATTTGTGAAGGTGGAAACATGCTTTGGAGACAACGGGAACATCAATGCACGTCTCGACGAAGTACAGAGAAATGATTGACATGCAAGCACCCGATGAAGTAAGAGATATACATAATTACTTCTCCACGTAGTGCTTTTGGAAACATCATCTAAAATGCGTTTCTAATTCATTTCAAAATGTTTTGTTGACTACAGGTAATATGGGAACCGTATCCCGAGGCGATGATAATGGCCCTACTGCGCGCATCGTAGCAGTGGTCGTGCTATTTGGCGAACGAGGGCACCTTTGATTTTCTTCTGTGTAGTCGAAATGTATCATCCCGATAGAGTCATGCGCCAATTCGGTCTCATACAAATGATACCACCTTTACAGAGCACAAACATTCAGCTACATAAGATTGACTTGAGAGGGAAGACGGATAAGGATTGGAGCGTAGAACATAATGCTTATGTCTGCATGTGGAACGAACGTGCCTCCAATATTGCAACTGATGAAAGCTTAGAGGAGCCAATGGACTTTTACAACCCGTATATGCTATGGTATCGTCGCATTACACGACGATTCATGTCTCCCCGTGGAGCTATTGCTGAGGCCTTGGTAAGTACAATTTGATTTTTTTTCAGTCATGAATCCTTGCCAAATAGTTGTTTTCCTTGTACTTTCGCATAAAACTTCATCAATATTTCATATGTAGGCACATGGCATTACTTCAATTCATCAGTTGACACTGGGTGATGATGTATCTATTGCACGTATTAGAGATGTAGCTGCATCGACTTTGACTGGCAGACACGCAGATTATCGGATGCATAATATGCCCAGTTCATTTCAAGCTTCTCATCATTCTTCCCATGCTGATACACCTTCGAGGCATGACACTCCATTGTATACTCCATCGGTGCCTCTCAACGAGTTGGGACTCCACATACTCCTTCAGCTCCTCCCAACATGACATTCGAGGCTATGGAAGCCTTTCCATTTGACACGGCACCTACATCTTCGCGCCATTTTCATGCAAGTCCAATAATGATGAATTTATCCGGGAGTACAAGTACTGGGATGGCGGAATGCGGGACAACGATGATATTCAACCAGAAGATGCTCAAAATCCGGCTGATGTGGGTCATACGGATATTCCAGTTGCGTTAAACCGTAATGTCCGAGTCGTCAAGAGAACACGGTGTGGGACTGGAAGTCATTATTTGGGGTCAGACTATGACTTTTTCTATATTGTTATAAGACATTTTCTCCTTATTCATTTTTCCTTTGTAGTTGATCACCTACCAAATTCATCATTTATATCAATTCAACTTTCAACTTCTTTATTTTTTACGAGTTTTGCCTTATTTTCCTTGATGTGTTCAACCTCTTGTATTAAAACTTTGTGTATGCTTTTATATGTATGACAAAGGTACTAAAATTTTTGGATTCTCACTGATCTCCTCTCACGTGATTGGATTTTAATGAAGCACAAAGATAGTATGTAGGTAGTGTCGCATAGGTGTCAAACAGTCCCTTGATTCGTACATCGTGATATGTGTGCACGCACTTCGATTTCTATCTAAAAGGGCACCATCAACTGTGTTGTTCAATTTGTGGCCAAATCGTCATATATATATTACCTTTGTCGTCTTATTTTTCTCACTTCAACCAAAATGGGTCTCTCCTCGACGTGCTCTCAAATTCCTTCAACAGGGCTTTCATTGAGTAAGTTATGTGTAGTTCAGAGACCAATCGCAATCAGTCTCAAAGTCTCATCGTTGCCATCAAAGTTATGTTTCAAAGCTCTTCAGCTCCACCGTTACTGTGCGAGCCCCGATTCGTCAAGTGAGGCCTCTATGTCTCCTTCAACGAGAATTTTCATTAAGGGTTCGATTCTATCTTTCTTTTTCTTATGTACAAGAACTTAGTTTTTATACACTACCATAGCGTGCATTTATTTTCATTGAATTTGTGTTGTGAGGTAACTATTGCAGGACTATCACAACGAACAACTGAAGGGGTCATAGCCAAGGCATTTTCACAGTATGGGAAAGTTAACAAAGGTGAACTGTTCATTGAATTTCATCTTCATTTATTTATTTTTAATAGCCGAGAGTATCCGAGCCATTGTTGCTAACATCAAACTGATGATACACCCGACTAATCATTCGGGAGTTTTTAATTGCCCCCCACCAAGGAACACAAGAAATAAATCTGGAGAGAAATGAGAAGATAAGTTTCAAACTCTAATCAGAGTGTTAGAGAAATGAAACTTACCACTCGACCAATACCCCTTGGGCAATTTCATCTTCATTTGTTGATAACCAATAGTGTCTCTACCTCACCTTTTGCTTTGATTCCATCTCTTTCAGTGAAGATAGTCAGAGAGAGAAGATCTGGGGAGTCTTTGGGGTTTGCATACGTTTGGTTTGATTGTGAAGAATCTGCGGAAATCGCCACAGAAGAGATGGATGGAAAGGTGAGAGCTTTATGCCAATTTGGATGATCTTTGATGAATATGCATGCTAAACCCAAAACCCTTACAAATCAACCTATTTGGTTGTTGTGCAGTTTTTTGGTGGCAGATTTGTTGCTGTTACAATAGCAAGACCTGAAACTCCCACAAGCCAGGCTAGGGCTGCACCATACAAGTTTTGAGATTGTCATTTCTTTAATCCTAGAATATTGTGTTTGGCGATTGAATTGAATTTAGCAGAAAACTATTGTTGAATTGTGAGAACTTTGATTTCCCATAATTTAATGAAAATTGGGATGATTACTGGAAGTAAAACCTGTAAATTTTGTTTATAATTGCACATATGTATAAGTAGCAAGTTTTACCATGAAAGGATTTGGTGGATGACAAGCATAAAACATCTCTAAGTACGCCGAAAAGACCGACAAAAGTTGAGAAGAAAAAACCTGCCATGTACACCAGAACAAGCCCTGCTTAAGTAGAACTTGACAAAGTCCAGACTTTGAAGAACTTCAGGCAACCGAAACTAGGAGAGTCTAGTCATCGTTATCTTCTGGATCGTAATCCCGGACCTTGACATCTGCGTCCTCACCATACTGAATGGAATAGTCGATTTGCGACAAGATGTAGCGGATGCTGCACATAGGAACAACAGAAAAACTAAATCAGTCTTTCTAACCAAAGTAATGAACAATCTAATTTTTGTTCATTCCTTGCCAATTTTTGCAACTTCTGATTAAGTGCCATGCAAGAAGAGTAATTTACATTCGAAAAACCTTGGTCCACCTATATACCTATTTATTATATACAGTAACAATGATGACAACTAGGAAACCAAATCTTTACATTGCCCACAGTGATTTCTACATGGTTCCACCTCCAGGAAGAAAAAGCAGTGTTACGTTTGATCAGGCCTTGGTACTCAAGTACCTTAGCCTACACATATCTTCTTTGTAAGGATAATCTCCACGAACGAAAGATGTTCACTGAAAAATGAAAAACTTCGTTCGGAATGATAAATCGCATTAGAGTGGATTATAATTTCAAAGTGGATAGGCCTTTGACTGCTTTTATTCTTAGTCAGGGATCAGTTCCAGTGGTACAGGAAATCTCATATTGTTATAATGTACTTCAGGAGGGGAGGGAACCAGGGGTCTAGTTCATCCAAAAACTGCCATAATCCTATCTCCAAGTATGCACATAATTACAAGGGTTCTTAAATTAAGATTTGTACATAAAACCACAAGGCATAATAGCATCTTGGAGCTTAAGACACAACAGACTAATTAATTCACTTTTTGTGTACTTGTGCCTAATTTTACTTCATATTGTAAAATCTCAAAAATGGAATCCAATTTAATTATGATAATCGCGGACAAACTCAAATAGATCATCACCAATTAAAGGCTTCCATATAGGCAAAAAGGTAATCAATACGAGTGCAGAACATAATTAATTTTTCAACCGCAAACACAGACCAGAGCGATATGATGGGATACAAAGACATAAAAGTACCTGCTTTCTTTCCGCAGATCAAGAGGCACGAAGCTTACCATGTTATAATCATCAACCTGAAATAAACAAAGACAGCTATATACTTTTAGAAAGTACAACAACAACATAGCCTCAGTCCCAAATTAACTGGGGTCGGCTACATGGATCAAACTTTTCCATTGTGCTACTTTTAGAAAGTAGCAAATACTAAATATTAAATCAACTGCTAATTCTAGCTCTTCTACCATAAGTACCAATAAGAAACAGCATTATGATAACTTACCATGTCCAACTATAAATGTAAGTGTACTTTCATTATCACTTGCACATTTGTTTTTGGACAGAGTTAACAAAATTGGTGTATAACTGAGCCTACCACTGAGAAACCATATTTCACTAATAAATTTTAGATAAACACACTCCAGGTATCTTGGAGAGGCAAGGACCAAATTGTGCCAAAAACTCACCATTTCAAGCAATGCTTTGTTTAGCTTTTCAAACTGAGGAGCCATATTTGCATTTAACTCAGACAGCAATACACGCGAGTCAGGATTTAGATAGCTGCAAGGTTTAGATAGAGAAAAGATGGTCAAGAATGATTATATACAAAACATACCACACAAAACACGTGGGTGAATGAGCAAACTGACTCTTCGATATCCTTTTTGTTCTTAACAAGGTCCATCTTGGAGAGAATATTGACATGGGGTAGCTCAAGCTGAACCATTGCAGAAAGCGACGCCATGCATCCGCTTATAAACTTTGTAACATCCGTCATGAACTGCGAGCAGAAATTAACTATTTAGATAACAATTTTGAACGTGAATTGATGCACTTCTACAAGAAAAGGAGACAAACCTGTGAATCAAGCAAGTAGACAGCACAAACGTTGAAATTCTTGCGCTTCAAATGGTCCACAAAATTACGAAGCACAGGAACATGTGAAAAGAGTTCTATCTGACCTACAATCTCAGAAACATTATGCATCAAATTGTCGCACATGATTCCAGAAGAACGAAATCTATGAATTGGACAACTTCCATGAAGATTCCCTCAACCCCTTCATTGGACTATGGGAGACTTAAATCACATGAAGCAATCATAAAACGCCAATTGGAGTACTGGATAAAACCCATTCATGGAAACACTATACAATGTATTATATTTAGATTTCATATAGTATCTACGAAAAACTACAGGTTAACAAGCTATTTGAATATTTAACTGTATATCACTTAAACTTCACACTTCAAATTCTGGCACCAAGCTTCTAGAGAAACTCAATAACTGAAAAGCAACCATACAGAAAAGGTAAGAGAAATTGGATATGTAAATACCTGGGCAATCAAAAACTAGATAGTCGTCATCCATAAAATTCTCCAATTCATCAGCCAACCAATCGTCCAAATTCTCTTCCAGATGTCTACAAATTTGTTAAGGTAAAGACAGCATACACACTCACTTATCAACCAAACCAAATATGGGATGGTTGCTAGGAACACTATATCCTAGAGTTTTTGGATAGCAAATATACATAATATTTCTCAAAATAAATTACAAACTTTGATTCCTCAACAAAGAGCATATGATCAAAAACAGTTTGTGCACCAAAAAACAACAAATTAATCACTAAAAAAAGTACTAGCAGCAATAGCTAGGGGAGCAAAAGGCAGAAAATCAAGATGGAAGGATACTCTAAGCAATAAATAAGGCCACCATTTGGACCTAAGCCAAGTTGTTCCATAGCATCATCCAAGGAAATGAGTTCCCTGATATCTGCAAACAAAACAGAAGTTGCCGAGATTTAACACCATCGAGTAGAACTTGCAATAAAATATTAAAAGTTAAAACTTTAAAGTGAAGTCAGTTGCCCACCAACAGCTACTGGGTAGTCAAAATCTTCAGCTGCAGGATCAAGGTTTACAATATGGACGGTTCGACGCATTGTTTCACAATGCCGATACAAACTTGAACAATAAGTAGACTGTCAAACAAGTGAGAGGAAAAGCTAATTCATTAAAACCAACCAAAATAAATGATCGCATCTTAAACAGGAACAAATGATCTCCACTTGTAAGCCGAGAAAAGTGAACTTGCAATGAATTCTTAACAACACAAAGGAGGAGGAGTAACTCAATCACCTTCCCACTGCCAGCAGGCCCGATAACCAGCTGTGCGTAGCCCATGGCGGAAAGCTGGTAACGATATCAGAACTACCAACCGAGAAAAGAAGCGCGAATAAAATTACAAAGACGAAATGTCCCAAGAATCGCAACTGTTGCGTATGCAGTACACCAAACAGCAGCTGCAAATAGGAAGTTCACAAAGGTTGAATATGTCATGTCCTGACTTAAAAGGATAGAGATGGAGAACCTGCCACAGACGGGATCAAAATTTCAGCACATTGAAGGTGTCAATTGATGCATCAACAAAGCCTCAAATCCAAAATTAGATTGAGTTGGCTACATTGATCAAACTCTTCCACTCGCATAATTTAGCGCAATTGATGGAAATCAATTAAAAGAGAAAGACAAATAGGGTAAATTAACATATAGAAAACCATATTTTTCTTTTTAGGGTAGCCGAGGGTATTTGAGTCACCATCGCTGACATCGGACTGATGCTGGACCCGACTAGTCCCTCGAGGGTCCTTAGTTTCCCCCCACCAGGGAACAACAACAACAACAACATAGCCTCAGCCCCAAATTAATTGGGGTCGGCTACATGGATCAAACTCTTCCATTGTGCTCGATTAAGTGCAATTGATGATGAGCTTTCCAAACCATCCAAATCCCTCCTAATTAATGTTTCTCATGTTAACTTTGGTCTACTCCTACCTCGTCGAATTTCTCCAATTTTTATTGAGTCAAGTTTTCTAGTGGGGGCATTTGAGGCCGTCTTTGCAGGTGACCAAACCACCGCAACCACCCTTCCCTGTTCTTTGTGTCAATTGGTGCTACACCTACTTGCCCCCACCAGGGAACCCAAGGAAGAAATCAGAGAGAGAAGGAGGAGGCGAGGAATCGAACCCCATTGAGCTCAATTCTTACCATCCCACCAACTCCCCTTGGGGCTATAAAAACCACATTTTTCAAGTTTGCAATATTTTTCTAGATACTCAAATCCAGATAAACTACGGGCTTCTCATCCCGCCTATATCGTATCGATCGAGCCGAGAAGGAAATGCATCAGAATGCCTATAATATAGCACTGCCCATCAATTGCTCCATATTCTAGAGAACAACGTATCATCACACATGATGAAACTAGAAAAAATCACTGATAGTTTATGTCTGATTTCAATACAAACTAAGTAAAACTGAAGACTCCTCAATCGACAATTCACACCAATCACTCTTCACAACATCAAAGTCTACTAAAAACACTATCCAAAGCCCTAAACCACGCATTGGAACTCGAAAACGCATAAAAGCCCTAAACTTTCACCATCTTCACCACATACAAGGGTTTTACAGAGAGTAGGCCTAGCAGGGTAGTACAATTGGGAGCGCATCGAAGAGCGATACGCTTAATCGAAGAGCTGAGGAACCCTAGAAAATTGTGTAGGAGAGAGAGAGAGAGAGAGAGAGTTACCGATCAGTAGAGATTCTGCGTTGAAGATCGATTGGGGAATAGCTCTGCTTCTCGGAGGTTCAACACCATTGAAGACGAGTCGCTTTTTCGCGTTTTGTGTGCGACGCGCTTTTCCTCTCGCTTTCGCTGGGGTTATAAATAGGAGGACAACACGCGCGCGCGCGCACACACGTGTGTCTTCGCATATTAGTTACTGCCGCGTGTTATCTCTATCCATTAACCATAAACATGGACTGTAAATAACAATATGCTTACTTTTTTTGATATCTGTGAGTGTTCAAGAGAGTCTGACTCGCCTATTTCACACACCGAGGAATCGAAACTGAAGTCGTTCGCTTAACTCACACAACCTCGCTTTCGCTCTTACCGATGCGGCAACCCGACCAGGTTAATAACAATATTTTTACTAACTCTTAAATTAGTTGGATTGGTTAAATGTATCCAAACTCTTTTTACTCCGCTCAATTTAATACACTTTTGGCGTCTTTAAATTTTTAAGTAATCTTAGGCTTACATCTCTTTGTTCTGTCAATTTTTTTTTACGCAAACTCTTGCTTAATTATCACTGCACGAGGTCCTAATGCAAGAAGTGGTTACGTGGGGATGACCCAACGTTTTATACTGTTTGATTTATTTTAGAAAAATGTGGCAAATGGTTTATGCTAGTTTTCAATATGTTGCAACTCTCCCCGTTTTATCTAGACTTGAACCTAGAGGATAAAAAAAAATCTTGTATTTTGAATAGTTGGAGTTCTTAGATTTACTCCAATATTATCGAACTTCTCTGCTTTTAATTAAGTCAAGTTTTTCTAACTGTGACATTTGCAATGCTAGCCGCTGTTAGATGTATCCAAATCATTACATTGCTCTTTCCCGATTTTTGCGTAAATTGAAAATACTTCGCGTTTCATTGAATTTATGTATTTCTTATCATATATTTACAAGTTTTACTACGCATTCACATAAACATTCTCATTATTATGCTTTGCTCATTTTCTTCCACATGAGAAAAGAAACAATCCAAAGAAATTAGTCTGAGTGGTTCGATACCTGAGGCCCTTAAATAGAGAATCCTTTGACATCCATTAATTATTAGAGATGTAATTTTGCTTTGTGATAAGAAATCTTACAAATACTTTAAATTGATGTGATTCTATTACACTTCAATCTAAATGCAAACTATAGCTTTACATTATTTTCAAGGAACTCCAAAGATCATACTAGTTGATGTTACTATATTTATTAACCACCATGCATGCATTCACAGATGAAGAGCAAGAAAGCCATGCAAAACTGTAACAACCTTATCGAGCACTAATGTTGCTGATGCAGAAGAGCAGAGGGAACTGCACCACAGCAACAAAAAGCAAAACATAGTTACGTTGGTATGAGTTATTCTCATAGCATTTCATCTCCACAAACAGAACTCTTTTCATGGTTTTCACCAAGAAAACTGCCATGCAGAACCCCTCCCAGATAACCACAGCATAGTACAAGTAACTCGATAGGATCCTCGCCAAGACAGCCGATGCAATGCTTGCAAAAACGTATCCTCCATAAGCACATATGTCTAGCAATGGCGCCTCCCCGTTCCCTAATAAATTTAGTGTGGCTTTCAAAAGCAGGACTTCCAGTAGCCAAACAAGTAGTCCATTTGAGAATTGCACACTGAGAGCGTCCGGGCTGAACCTGCAATATCACTAGAATTGAATTAAACAACAACAGGGAAGCCTCAATCCCAAATTAATTAGTTGGGGCCGACTATATGGATTGAGCTTTTTCACTCCGCTCGATTTAACATGCTCATTAAAATTGAAATAAAAAAGAAAAAGAATGACACAAGACAAACAAGATTGAAGAATTAGATTTGGAAGGCTCACTTTCCATTGAGGCCTAGTGAGAAGCCTGCAAGAACAACATAGGTTCCGAATGCCATTAACGGGATGTACAAGTCCGGCGCATTAATATCATATATCGGAGGCTTATAGGAGAGCTTGCCGTTAACTGGTTCAGTAGTCCTAGTCCAATGACCCTGTTTTGAGGAATCACCATGAACTACATTTGAATCCATATTGCAAAAAAAAAAAAAAAAAAACTATGTTTTTGGGTGATTATTTACCTTGTGAAGGAAAGGAAACAGGAGCACCTTCAATTTGTTCTTCACATACTGATCATTCACTTGAAAGTAATATTGAGGATCCGCGAAGTATTTGCTTATCTGCACACATTCAATAAGAACTGTACACTTAACATATAGGTGAACAAGTGATGGAGCAAAAAGTGTTTGTAGTTGATGTAATATGCTTACATTGCTTTGCACATATGCAGAGCTTGATTCCATGAGCTTCTCCCCATAAGCGCCCAGTTCGCTTTGGATGAGATCCGAGCCGGCTCCATAAAGCGCGTTCTCAAACGACTTGCAAATTCTTGATAGGATAATGAATCTTGATAGGATAATGATGAAGTTCAAGAATTAGTTGCAAATTCTTGGAAAAATAGGAAAAGATATGACTCGCAACGATCGGGGTATGGGTTTATTGGAAACGACGTGGAGATCACAACTCACGCTTTGCTTTGTGACTACGACGTTTTTCGGCCAAATTCCATCGTTTCGCCCTCAGAAACGGCAATTTTGCTATTTTTGGAAACTTTTGTTTCGCTTATAACTTTCATTAGGAATTTCCGTTTTTATTGCCGTTTGCGGCGTTTGTTTCTATTTTTCGTCTAGTTTTCAGTTTAGGGCTTTTTAGACTTTTTACTATTTTTGGCAATTTTAGGGTTTCGCTATTTAAGCGATCTATTTGGTGTAATTCGTAGTTTTGGTTGAAATAAAAAGAATTTTTGAACTTTGGCTTAAGTTCGACCTAGATCGAGTTGTTCGTGGATTCGTTCAATTGGTTTAGAAGATCTCCATTGCGTCGGTTGGTATCAAAGCACAACTTCGGCGTGATTGGAGAAATCATGCGTAGAAGAGGAACAGCGAGCGTATCGAGGAGGTGTATGGCCGTGACAATCGAATCGACAAATTGGCCAAATAATTGACCAACGCATGGGCGCGGTGGTAGAACAATTTGCGCCAAAATCGATCAGTTGTTAGGTCGGAATATGGATCGTATCGTAACCATCGAAGGGAATACTGTTGGTGATGAACCGATAAGAGATTCTTCCTAGAAGGGGAGGATGAGTATGTTGAGGCAGGAGGCGCTACGGGCGCGTGCGATTGAGGATGATCGCGAGGCGGTGGGAGTGCGGGTTGAAGACGGATATCCCGAGAATTTCATGGCACCCTTCAACCCGGAAGAATTCTTGGGTAGGTGGCGTCGGTTGAAGAAGTCATAGAATTCAAAGTGTGCCGAAGACAAGCGTGTGCAACTTGTTGCGACAGTTCGCAACGGGGCCACGGCTTGGTGGCAAGCGGCGAAGTTGATGCGGAATAGGAATGGAAAGGCGAAGATCACCTCGTGGGAGAAGATGAAAAAGCACTTACGGGTGAGTTCTTGCCTTACAATTTCCAACGCCTTATGTATCGAGAGGTTGCGAGAATCGAGACAGGGGCAAAATCGATAGATGATTACCTCGAGTTTTATCGATTAGTCGCTAGAAACGAAGCTGCGGGAGACTAACGACCAATTAGTGGCGCGATATATTGGTGGTGCGGGTGCGAGATCAAGATGTCGTCAACATGTTTGATCCGAACTTCCTTATCTGCGGCGCGCCGGCGAGCATTGTTGGTGGAGAAACAACGGCGTCGGGGTGTGAGTAATGCTTCCGATAATGTTAGTGTTGGGACGGCCAATCTTTGGAGGTAATATCGCTGCAATTAACCCTGCTAGTCGCCTGAAACGGACCTAGCACTAGTGGGTTTAAATGCTTCGGTTGTGGCGAAGTTGGTCGAGAAGTCGAGAATGTAAAGGGAAGAAGACTCTTTTTATTGAGAACGAAGAGGAAGACGAAGGGAAGAGGCCAACATCACTACTGAGAACCGGCGTTTGATACTTCGACAACACGAAGAGGAGGTCGTATTTGGAGATGTGGGTGCTTGCCTTAGTTGTAAGGCGTTCTTGTATGACTCTAGAAAGCATCGGCGATGATGATGAGGGCTGCGGAATAACATCTTTCGGTCCAAGTGTACCATCTTAGGCAAGGTGTGCGGGTTCATGATTGATGCGAGCGATTGCGAGAATATCGTCTCGATTGAAGCGGTTCGAAGTTGGGCCTGCAATGAACAACACCCGAGCCCTACAAGCTAGCATGGGTGAAGAAGGGTGGTGAGGTGAAGGTGTCGAAGCGCGCCTTGGTGACTTTTTCTATTGGTGCTAACTACTGAGGATTCGATCTGGTGTGATGTTGTGGCTATGGATGCTTGCCACTTATTCTTGGGACGTCCTTGGCGGTTTGATAGGGAGTTGTGCATGATGGCAGAACCAATAAATACACCCTTATGTTCGAGGAGTGAAGATTGTGCTAGTACCGCCTTGAGGACCGGAGGAAGTTAAGCCTACTAAAGAATCTAGCGGTTCTTTGTCTTTGGCAAGATTTGAAGATGAATTACGAGATTACGAGGTCGTTTACATCTTGATGGGAAAGGAGGTAGATAGAGATATTGATGTTCCTGAAAGTTTGCAATTTCTATTGTGAAGGAGTTTTGCGATGTTTTCCACGATGAGATGCGGAAGGATTTGCCACCATTGCGTGATATTCAACATCAGATTGACCTTGAACACAGTGCGTCACTACCTAATAGACCACACTACCGAATGAGTCCCAGTGAGCATGAGGAGTTGCGCGAGACGAGTTGAAGAGTTATTGGCGAAGGGATTCATCCGTGAAAGTCGAGTCCGTGTGCGTACCGACCCTCCTTACACCAAAGAAAGATGGCTCATGGCGGATGTGTGTGGACGGTAGAGCAATCAACAAGATTCTTGTTAGGTATCGCTTTCCTATCCTCGCTTGGATGATTTACTTGACCAATTGAGTGGAGCAAAATTTTTACAAAGCTGGATTTGAAGAGTGGGTACCACCAGTTCGCATTAGAGTTGGAGATGAGTGGAAGGCGCTTTTAAAACCAGGGGGGGAAATTTGTATGAGTGGTTAGTTATGCCGTTTGGGTTGTCAAACGCGCCTAGCACCTTCATGAGAGTCATGAACGGAGAGCTTGAGACCTTTGATAGGCAAGTGTGTTGTGGTATATTTTGATGATATATTGATATACGATACTAACGAGGAGGAACACCTTCAAGCGCGTGCGAGATGTTCGACTATCTTGCGCGAGGAGAAGTTCTATCTTTGCGATGAAGAAATGCTCATTTTTGACAGAAGGTCCTTTTCTTAGGCTATGTCATTTACGGAGAAGGGTTGCGGGTCGATGAGTCTAAAGTAGAAGCCATCCGCACTTGGCCTAGACTGCCGTCACGGAGGTTCGAGCTTTCATGGGTTGGCTTCCTTCGAGGCGGTTCATTCCACACTTCAGCGTATCATGGCCCTGATTACTGGGGCTGTATGAAGGGCGTGAAGTTTGGGTGGAGCAACGAGGCGGATGAAGCATTCCAGCGATCAAGGTGCGGTTAACCACTTGCACCCGTTACGGTGTTGCCAGATTTTCACCTACCTTTTGAGTTGCATAGTGATGCATCCAGAGGTAGGCATCGGAATGTCTTGAGTCGGAATAATAGGCACTGTTGCCTATTTCGGTGAGAAGGCATGCGGGGCGAAGTTGAGATATAGCACATACGATGTGGAGTTCTATGCGGTGGTACAAGCCGTGAAGCATTGGCGACATTATCTTTTCCACGAGAGAGTTCGTGTTGTTTACGGACCACGAGGCATTGCGGCACTTACATGGGCGAGAACAAGGTCTCGGCCGGACATGCTTCTTGGGTGGCCTATTTGGAGCGCTTTACTTTTGTGGTGAAACACAAGTCTGGTGTGACCAACAGAGTTGCTGATGCCCTGAGTAGACGAAAAAGTTTGTTGAGCCGCATGACAATTGAGGTACCTGGGTTTTCCTCATTCTCTGATTTATTTACTACTGATCCTTTCTTTGCTACTATTGTGGAGAAGGTGCGGAGTGGGGAGCGTACTGATTACACACTCCAGGAGGGTTACTTATTTCGAGGCAACCAGCTTTGCATTCCTAATTGCAGCCTGAGATTGCTGATTATTAGAGAGTTGCATGGAGAGGGACATGTTGGGCGTGATCGCACTTTGCAGCTGGTGCAGGCCTCTTACTTTTGGCCTACCATTCGCAAGGAAGTGGACAGATATGTGCAGCGGTGCCGGACTTGTCGACTTTCGAAAGAATGGTACCGCAACTAATGCGAGTCTCTATATGCCTTTGCCCATTCCAAAGCGTATGGGTTGATATTAGCATGGATTTCGTGTTGGGATTGCCTAGAACACGGCGGGAAATGACTCTATCTTTGTGGTGGTGGCGTTTTTCCAAGATGGTTCACTTCATCCCATGCAAGAAGACCACGATCTTTGTAAAGGTGGCTCATTTGTTCTTTCGGGAGGTGTATAGATTGCATGGCCTTCCTACCTCGATTGTTTCGAGATCGGGACACCAGATTCCTCGGCCATTTTTGGCGCGGTTTGTGGCTATGGTGAACACGTGAAATTTGAAATTTAGCGGTGCTTATCATCCGCAAACGAGATGGGCGGTGAAGTTGTCAACCGTTCGTTAGGCAATCTTTTGAGGAGCTTGGTGGGTGAGAATGTCGGGAGTTGGGACTTCAAGTTGAGCCGAGCGAGAATTTGCACACAACCATCTTTGTTAATCGAAGTACCGGGTTTAGTCCTTTTCAGGTTGTGTATTCAGTACTACCTCGGGGTCCTCTTGATTTGTTACCAGTGCCAAGTAAGACTAGATGGCATGGCAAGGCAGAAGACTTTGTTAGTGGGCTGCAAGAGATTCATCAATCTGTCAAAGATAACTTGCAGAAGGCTGCTGACAAGTACAAACAATATGCGGATCGGAAGAAGCGTCACGTGGAGTTTGAAGTGGGTGACTTTGTGTGGGCAGTTCTCACTAAAGACCGATTCTCTGTGGGTGATTACAACAAATTGTCGGTTCGGAAGATTGGTCTGTGGAGGTTCTTGAGAAAATTAATCCTAATGCTTACAGATTGAAGTTGCCAAGTCACATTCGCACGGCTGATGTATTTAATGTCAAGCATCTTGTTCCCTATTATGGGGATACGTCTGATGATGACAATTCGAGGGCGAATTCTGTCCACCCTGGGGAGAATGATGAAGTCAAGAATTAGCTTGCAAATTCTTGATAGGATAATGAATCTTGATAGGATAATGATGAAGTTCAAGAATTAGTTGCAAATTCTTGGAAAAATAGGAAAAGATATGACTCGCAACGATTCGGGGGTATGGGTTTATTGGAAACGACGTGGAGATCACAACTCACAGCTTTCTTTGTGACTACGACGTTTTTCGGCCAAATTCCATCGTTTCGCCCTCGAAACGGCAATTTTGCTATTTTTGGAAACTTTTGTTTCGCTTATAACTTTCATTAGGAATTTCGTTTTTATTGCCGTTTGCGGCGTTTGTTTCTATTTTTCGTCTAGTTTTCGGTTTAGGGCTTTTTAGACTTTTTACTATTTTTGGCAATTTTAGGGTTTCGCTATTTAAGCGATCTATTTGGTGTAATTCGTAGTTTTGGTTGAAATAAAAGAATTTTTGAACTTTGGCTTAAGTTCGACCTAGATCGAGTTGTTCGTGGATTCGTTCAATTTGGTTTAGAAGATCTCCATTGCGTCGGGTAGGCTGCAAACTCACTGAAGGCCTTTGCATTCCAGCATACACCATTCCTGGATTCTCATACATCACTAAAAAAATGACAATTGATGTCATGAATTAGAAGAGTAACAAATAACAGAATAAGCTCAAATAAGAGGGAAAAAGCCACATTAATTCAGAACAAAATATTTAGATTGGAAGAATGGCGCACCGCCACTTTGATTCTCCTCCGCGGCAAGCAAGCGGTCTGCTTAGCTAAAATTAGTTAAGATTCTATATGAGCAAACACATTGGCAATGCAAGACTGAGTTTCGTTTAGTCTGGTAGAGTTGGTTGAAGAGGACATTGCTATGGACCGCACTTCAAAGCGCACACACACACACAACTGAGCTGATGAATTAAATGATACGAATTTCTTTACTGGCATTTTCTGGGCACGCATACTCCAAAATTCTGCTTAAACTTTGCAAAGGTTACACACTTCACGTGTAATTTTTGACACTACAGAAGAATTGTTTTAAGTACCTTAACATGTGTTTTGGAACTTAGAGAGCATAAAATAGAAATTACTTTGCTAAGCTGGTTGTTAAGTTATTTTTCTGATAAGAAGCTCAATAATAGGCCACTGCCTTTCGCAGTAAAGCAGTGAATAGTAAATTAGTCTGTAGAGAAAGTAAATAGTGGATTTCATTGAGCAAACAGGAATAAATGTTGTTCTCTCTGATGTTATGAACTAAAAAGAAACATGAAATCGCGAGATTGTGATGCCATGGTCGAGATGTAAATCGACCACGCTATAGTACACAAAATTGATGCCAGTCTCTTTGCGTTGGTCACGTATAATGTTGTCACTTCAGGCCTTCACTGAGGCCTTGAGGCATTCCGAGACTCTGAGCAAGATTACTCATCCTCTCTTTCATGGCCTGATAAAATGAGAAAACTTGATTCAGCTGATAGACAAGAGAAACTTGGTTTTGAAGAAAAATGTTGCGATTCTTACCAGTACACTTTTTTGGTGTGCATCCTTGTAGGCTTCTGTCACTAAAAGTGAAAGCTTCTGCAAAACCGATAATGTTGACAAGTCTTAGTGGCACTTCCTGATAACCAATCGCATATATGGATTCTATTGACCAAGACCCAATATTCATATAAGATTTAATATACCAAAGAAACGTGAGAAAAATACTGAATACAACCATAACAAGTTTATGAGCATTCTGTCATCAGAACAACGATGAACTCAAGAGTTAAACAACGTTTCTCGAAAGTAACTAGACCATCCAAGTTTATTCAAAGCATAAACAGACAGGTTTTCTTTATGGAACGTTTTTGACTTGCCTTGCATTTGATTTGCCAGAGAGAAATAAGCGAAACTGCTTTTCGAAAAGAAACTAATAGTAACTTTTGCATATTATTATGTTTAAACCACATACGAGCACACTTTAGAGCGAAACAACAATTCAGATATTAAGCAAAATGTAGATCTACTTTTCACAAATGCAAAAAGAAGCAAGGGCTGAGAGGCCAAAAAAGTAGAGGAAAATGATTGTCAACTGTCAGTGACCGATTACTTACTTCAGCTCCTAATTCCATTGCAGCCTCAGTGATCTCTGTGCGTACAGGTTGCTGATTTCCAGAAAGTGTGACCTAGATAAATATTTAAGATACATCAAGCACTAGAAATGAAGTATATCTGCAGGCAATTATTAGGATATTACTATCCAGGCTAATCTATGAAAACCCAAGATCATCTTGAGCATAGAACTGTCCCTCGAGTCGATAGAAATAACTTCCGCAGACACACATTCAAATAGCATAGAAAATAAAGCAAACTGTCCCAAAGGAAAAGAGCAAAGAAACAGGTCTGAGAAGACATAAAAATCAATTAAGTATAGCCGGTAGCAAAAAAACTGTGTAAATTAAAGGGCCAAATTTCAAACTTAGTTGCCTAAGAGTTTAAATAACAGTAGAAGATCAAAGACAGGATGAGATAAGTCTAAAACAAACCTTTATTAGCTCGCCTTCACAGTACCCATCAAATTCTGCCCTGCACAGAAGAACAAATACAGATCAAAAGCTGCATCATTCACATCCAAGAGAAAGATGGCATAAGGTCCGATGATTCGTACGCAGCAAGTTCTTTCTGCACACGCACTGCTTCAACTTGGACCACCATTTGTGCTTTTTTTACAGTCTCGTACAGATTTTGCATATTACCAAAAATTCCTGCCTAAAGTCAAAATGCAACAATAAGTTTAACTTAACCAAGGTCCAGAAGCAAAAACTTACACTGTATCTTTTTATTTTTGTCAGTACATGAGGTACCTTATAAACTATCAACTATCAACTATAAGATTAAAAAAATAATGTGCACATCTGAAAAAAGTCCCCATAATAAGTAACAATTGCCAATTTTCATGACTATGGCCATGTTTGGTTCAGCCTTTGCTTTAGCTTATGCTTTGATGATGTGGATAAGTGCTTATAAGAAAAACAAAATCAAGTAGGGAGATGCTTTTCAAAATCACGACGATTTTGATAGTTTTAGATAGTTTTGGTTGCCACGTCAAACAATCGTAGAAAACATAATGAAACCGAACGGTACAAAAGTTGCTTATTGAGTGCCACGTCAGCGATAAGCAAAAGCAAAAGCTCAACCAAACAAGGCCTATAACAAACAACACCGTCATCAACAACAACAAAGCTTCAATCCCAAATTAATTGAGCTTAGTTACATGGATCAAACTCTTCCACTCCGCTTGATTTAATGCACTTGATGAAGTTCTTTCGAAATCCTATAAATCCTCATTAATCAATACATCCCAAGTTTTCTTAGTGCCCCTCCACCCTCATTTCTCCTACACTCATTTTTATGTGCGTGTTTTTTTCATATCGCCCAACATTCATTCCCACAAAGCATGAGGTGCATAGATGTGGTTCTTCAAAACTTTCCTTTTAGCTTAACAGGGATATTTTCATCATATATTGAACCTATTGCACTCCTCATCTTCTTCCATCCAACCAACTATAACAAACAAATAGTAATTTAGTTCATAAATATGGTCAACAATGGGCTCGGGTGATGTTGAAAATAGATAGTTCAAATGAATCAAATCACCTTTCCAGAGGATTCATCACCCTTATCAGCATTATCCTTCTTCCCTCCAAATAAACTATAAACATGAGTCGACCTTCTTCCGTGGGAAGGAGTCCTAACAGACCATGACAAAGCAGGTAGACCGATAACTTTTTTGTTTAAGTTTGTTTTATCACCTGAAAAAGCAATATGAAAAGTAATTTGGGAATGCGCTCAAGATAAGCAGATAAGCACCTAAGCCACATAGTTTTCAGTTGTCACAAATGAAGAAAAATGAAATCCAATAAAGATAAAAACACTCTTATTGTTCTTGAAAGTGATAATAGGCAAGTTAAAAGAACTACAACAACAACAACAACATAGCCTCTGTCCCAAATTAACTGGGGTCGGCTACATGGATCAAACTTTTCCATTGTGCTCGATTAAGTGCACAAGTTAAAAGAACTAATCGTAAGATAATTTTTTATTATTCGTTTTTTTTTTTTTTTTTAAAGAGAATGACCAAATAGTTGACAACAGTACAAAAAGGGTTTGTTGCTGATTACACAAACAATGAGTCAAGCACAGACCCAACTTATCACTCAGCTAATATATTTTCCAAACATATACTTTACAGTTTTTCTGAGACATATAAAACTTCCTCATTTTGCCACAAAATTACTTAATTTAACCTAAGCTAGAAACCCCTTACTAAAAAACACTGCGTTAAATAAAAAACTTTTCAATTAACATTGAATTTAAAATGACTAATGGCAGGGCCTAAATTAGAACTTTTCATTTTCCAGCATGCGGGTTCAACCTGATACTTTACTTGATGATACTAAAGATATATTTGATTGAGATGAGAGTTTTTCTCAAGCGCAAGCAAAACCAAACAAAAAATCTTTTCAAGGATTAGAATGCCCAAAATGTAAATGAAAATAGACGCAAACATGCGATTCATTACGCAAAAAAAAAAAAAAAAAATCTTCCCTTCATAATCTTAACAACAGAACCTCAATTTCTTCAATTCCTATAAAGAAGCAAATTTGAGGTCCATCTATATAACAAGAACAAAGCCCCAATCCCAAATTCCCGCCATGCACTAATGCAGTACTAGACTCTAAGTCACTGGGCACTCTAAATTTCACCTAAAATCTCAAAACCCTACCTTCACAGTGGCCTCAATTCCGTGATAAAACCAAAATAACTACCGACGACGACGGAACGCAACACTATTTCAACACAAAATACCACAACATAAAACCCAAGACAAGCTCAAAATTTGACATTTTGATAACATAACCAAAGCTTAAACAATGAACCAATAATCAACGAAATGAATGGCAAAACTCCTAAAGATTATTACACGAATGAAACAAACAACAATCACCCACAAAACTAAAGAAGTAAAAGAAATGATAAGTTAGTTACAAACAATAAAAAAAGCATGATAAAAGATGAAGGAAATCGAGGAAGAGAAGGAGGAGATCTTACAGAGGAAGGTGGAGCAAATTCTGGGGGTTTTGTGGTCGGTTGGTGCGTGCAAGTGAGTGATCTGATGAGAGGCCAAAGCACTCGTAGACGCCATTTTTGGAGGAAACAATGATATCTAGATTTCTTTGCGCCCTCTTTGAGCCCAACCCTGATACGTATACAACTGGAACAAACGTTGCCCCACACTAAGTTGACCAAATTGCCCCCGCCATCCTCATTATTAAATAATAAAAGTATGTTTTCGTATAATATTAAATAAATTATTAAATGAAACTATACGATAAAAGGTTTATTAAATTATTTTACATTCTTAACTAAGTGTCCACATCGATGTCTTTGGATGATATTTATGACTATATCAGTTGTCCAATACTAAAAATTACACTAGTAAAGGTAAATCAATTTTACTATCCATTAAGTTTATACTTAATTCAAATCAAGATCATATTTTTAGTAAAGGTACAAAAAAAAAATGAAACGAAGGAAGTATGTGGAATTGTATTGTGTTTTTTTTCAAGATAAAATATTTTTTGAAGGGGAAGAGATTGCTCGTTATAAGTTTGTAATAAAAAAATGGACCACTCTAGATCATATAATGTGAGTTCTCTTTTCAATTGACAATCGTAAGTCGTTTTTCTAAACTCTAAAATGAAAACTTTCGTTATTTAAGAGACATTTCGTTTTTACTCATGAACTTGATCTTTGTTAATTATTATTTTTATTTATCACACTAAATATTACTTTTTTTTTAGGTATTTAGAGTTAGGTTCTCTCGTGAAACGGATCACCTAAAAATGAAATGATGGAATGAGAGCCCATGTGAAAGGACCTCCACAAAAAGGCGCATTTTTGTGAAGGTTTATAAGAGAACAACGTATCGACCCGGCCAGAGCCCCTACACCCCGAGGCGGTGGGAGCTTTCTAGGCCTCCCACCATTCACATCCCCCCGATTTATGCTTTTAAGGCCATAAACGAGCGTGGTTTTTCGCCTAATCACAACTCGAACCCACGTATTAATAGATGGAGGCATAATATAAGATCACGGATTAAAATTGAAAAAATTCTAAAAATGAAATGATGTGAGAGAAAATGGTGAAACAAGTCTCGCTTATATAAAATCGCATATGTTTTAAGTCTTACATTTAATAATACATATTTAATTTAGATGTATAGCATGCTTTTTATGTCATTTTGTATTTCTTCACACTCGATCCCTATTTCTGGCCTTAGAAAGATTTTAAATCATAATTTAGATTATCAATTTTCAACTATCGATTAGTAACTTTTGACTAGGGCTAGTGTTGTCAAATTCAATTATTACGTAATGTCACTAAATTCATAATTAAGATAAAATATTTTTTAATAGGGTGAGATTGCTCGTTACAAGTTTGTAATAAAAAAAAAAATGACCACTCTAGATCATATAACGTGAGTTCTCTTTTCAATTGACAATCGGAAGTCGTTTTTTGGAAACTCTAAAATAAAAACTTTTGTTATTTAAGAGACATTCAGTTTTTTACTCATGAACTTGAAATTTGTTTATTATTATTTTTATTTATCACACTAAATATTATTTTTTTTAGGTATTTAGAGTTAGGCTTCGACCGGTTCTCTCAAAATAAATTGAATTAAAGTATCCTTTTATAAGTGGTGTAGTATTACATAAGGAGGACAAATTAGTATTCATCTTTTTTTTTTATAAGAATTAGTACACAAGGATTGTGCCAAATATTATGAAGGTGAACTTTTGTGAATGAAAGCAAATTGAATTTTGAAGGTCACTCTAATCTTTCATGGGCGAATTAGTCAATGTAGTTGGTGTCGAATATAAAATAAATCATTAAAAAAAATTAAAAAGAAATCATCAAAAGAAAAGACATCCAAAAAAAAATCTAACAAGCTTCCCTTCGCAAACTGTCCGAACGAACTCGGCAATGACACTCCAATCCTCCATTGTTACCATGGCGAGTCCCCGAAAACAGAACACATTAGTCTCAGTTTCATCTTATCTGCTCTTCAAAAGGTGAGGAAATAGCCTATAAAAATCTCATCTTTTTAGCTCTTGTACTTCACAATCAAATGAATTCATCACCGCCCAACACTCATCATCTTCAATCCGAACTGATAATCTGAAGCCCCCCTTATCTAGATTTCATGGAACTCTGTCTCCTCATGTCCTGCACTGCAACTGTTCGATGTAATGCCCACACAGACCTTAAACCATCTGTTTTTTGCAATCATGGGAGTTCTAGGAGTGCAAATTTTGCAAATTCGACTGTTTTTCTTTGTGGGTATGTTGGGAATTGGAGGAAAATTGAGGAACAAAATATGGGTATGAGAAGATTTGTGATGAGAACTTCACATGGGAGGGGGATTGGGAAGAAAAGTAAAAATGGGTTGTGTTCAGATAATGTTGTTGAGGTTTTGAAGTCGTTATCGGACCCGGTCGAGGCAATGTGTTTCTTCAAATCCACCACACAAGGGTCTATGATCATTCACAACACTGAGTCTTGCAATTACTTGCTTAGGCTTTTGGGGGTTCATGGGAGAGTGGAAGAGATGGCTGTAGTGTTTGATGTAATGCAGAAGCAAATCATAAAGAGGGACATGGAGACGTACTTGACGATTTTCAAGGCTCTAGGCGTTCGCGGCGGAATTAGGCAGGTTCCTTTTGCACTTGGGCAAATGAGGAAAGCTGGTTTTATTTTAAATGCTTACTCATACATTGGATTGATCCATTTGATTCTTCAATCGGGGTTTCGTGGCGAGGCCATGGAAGTGTATAGAAGAATGGTTTCGGAAGGAATTAAGCCTAGTATGAAGACGTTCTCTGCGCTTATGGTGGCTTCGGGGAAGAAGAGGGATACTGAAACTGTGATGACTCTTTTGAAAGACATGGAGAGTTTGGGGATGAGGCCAAATGTGTACACTTACACGATATGCATAAGAGCGCTTGGGCGTGCTGGGAAGCTTGAAGACGCTTATGAGATGTTGAAGAGAATGGAGGAGGATGGTTGCGGACCGGACGTTATTACTTATACAGTTCTCATTGATGCTTTATGTAATGCAGGTAAGCTTCAAAAGGCCAAGGAATTATTTTTGAAGATGAAATCAACTAGTCATAAACCTGACAAAGTTACTTACATAACATTGCTGGATAAGTTTGGTGATTTTGGGGACTTGGAATCTGTAGAAGAGTTTTGGAGGGAAATGGAAGCTGATGGTTATGCTCCAGACGTTGTTTCTTTCACGGCGCGTGTTGATGCTTTATGCAAAGGAGGGAAGATTGATGAAGCATTTAGCACACTGGATGTCATGAGGAAGAATGCGGTGTTGCCCAATCTACATACTTACAACACTTTGATTTCTGGACTGTTGAGAATGAATAGATTAGCCGAGGCATTGCAAGTTTTTGATAGAATGGAATCATGTGGACCGAAGCCCACTTCCTACTCGTATGTGCTCTTCATTGACTACTATGGTAAGACTGGAGAGAGCAGCAAAGCGCTTGAAATGTTCGAGAAGATGAAGAGTAAGGGCATTGTTCCTAATATCGTTGCTTGCAATGTATATCTTTACAGCCTTGCTGAATTAGGCAGAGTTGATTGTGCCAAACAAGTCTTCCGGGCACTTAGAAATAGTAATCTTGCGCCAGATTCTATAACCTATAATATGATGGTCAAGTGCTATAGTAAAGTCGGGAAGGTGGATGAAGCCATCAAGTTACTGTCGGAGATGATGGAAGATGGATGTGAACCTGACGTGATTACAATTAATTTTTTGATCGACACTCTTTACAAGGCTGACCGGTCCGATGAGGCATGGAATATGTTTCTCAAGATGAAAGAAATGAAGCTTAATCCTACAGTTGTGACATTTAACACATTGTTACATGGACTTGGAAAAGAGGGGAAAATTCAGAAGGCCCTCGAGTTATTTGAGAGTATGAGCGCGAGTGGTTGTCCGCCAAACACAGTGACATTTAATACTCTTCTGGATTGCCTTTGCAAAACCAGTGAGGTTGACACGGCATTAGAATTGTTCTGTAAAATGACAAATATGGATTGCTGCCCTGATGTTCTAACTTACAATACCCTCATGTATGGCTTAGTTCGAGAACATAGAGCTGTTGATGCATTCTGGGTTTTTCATCAGATGAAGAAAATTGCATTCCCAGATTTTATATCTATCTGCACTCTCCTGCCGGGTGTTATAAAAGATCACCGGATTGAGGACGCTTTCAAGATTATTAACTCTTTTCTTCAGACTACTAGTCAAATGACCAGGTCTTCGTGGGAAGACCTCCTGAGAGGGATTTTATGTGAAGCCGGTATCGACCAGTCCATGCAATTTGCTGAAAGATTGGTATCTAGAGGGGTTTGTTCGAACGACTCCGTATTCTGTCCACTGATTAAGTCAATGTGCAAGCATGGGAAGGCCCTTGTTGCCTATGAACTTTACGTGAGATTCACAAAGAACTATAGGATTTCAGCAACTCTCGAAGCATATAATACATTGATTGATGGCCTACTTGAAAGTGGTCAGTTTGAAATTGCTTGGGATCTCTTCGAGGAAATGAAAAATGCAGGCTGTTCACCTGATATTTTCACCTACAATTTGTTCCTCGATGCTTATGGAAAATCCGAAAAGATGGATGAACTCTTTGAGCTGCACAAAGAGATGCTTTCTAGGGGATGCAAACCAAACACCATAACCCACAATATAATCCTCTCTGGTCTTGTTAAATCTGGTTGTTTGGATAAGGCGATGGATTTATATTACGATCTGGTGAGCGGAGACTTCCTTCCAACTCCATGTACATATGGTCCTCTTATAGATGGTCTCGCCAAGTCGGGAAGGGTGGATGAAGCAAAACATTTCTTCGAGGAGATGATAGACTATGGATGCAAGCCTAATTGTGCTATATACAATATTCTTATTAATGGGTTTGGGAAGGTGGGCGATGTAGAAACTGCTTGCGAGTTGTTCAGAAGAATGGTTCAAGAGGGTGTTAGACCAGATTTGAAGACATATACTATTATCATGGATAGTTTTTGCATGGTAGGGAGGATCGCTGATGCTCTTCATTACTTTGAGGAACTAAAATCGTCTGGCCTAGAGCTTGACTTGCTAGCTTACAACATGATGATTGATTGCCTCGGAAGATCACAGAGGCTAGAGGAGGCCCTCTCTCTTTTGGATGAGATGCAGGATAAGGGGATTTATCCTGATCTTTATACTTATAATTCTTTAATACTCAATCTCGGAAAATTTGGAATGGTTGAGGAAGCAGGAAAAATGTATGAAGAACTGCTAGTCAAAGGGTTTGAACCTAACGTTTTCACTTATAATGCCCTCATCAGAGGGTATAGCATGGCCGGAAATCCTGATTCTGCTTATGCAGTCTATAAGAAGATGATGGTAGGGGGTTGCACGCCCAACAGAGGAACATTTGCTCAACTTCCGAACCGTCCTTAGTATGTGGTAGGTACTTAATATCTTATTCTTTCTTTCGTTCGTATTGGCTCGGTTGCTCAACATGCTTAAATTAAAATATTGCTTCACCATCATGATTGGTCATCAACGTCCTATGGACATACACAAGTTTTTCTGCAGACAGCACCATTAGTTCTTGCTTGATCCCGCCATTGGTTCATTTTGTAGTTTTTTTTTTCCAATTTATGCCATACCAATTTGTCTTTTAATAGTAATAATCCAGATTCCAGACTGGTAGTTTATTTGCTTATTGACTTTGTTCCATACTAGGATTCCTGTGTTCAAAATGCGTAGTTGATGAGTTTTAGTTGAGATTTGTTCCTTTGAGTACTCATCTTGAGTCTCTCCTTTGCTAGGTTCTCTTTTTGTTCTTGGTGTTTGATGCCCCCGCATGCTGCCGAGATTTTAAATTCTGAAGATGAAAAGAAAGAACTTCTATATTGCATCATCGAGCGATCCTTGATATACCTGATCCAACAAGGTTCTTTAGCAGCTCTTTAGAATTTCCATCGCAATTTGCTGAAAGGATTAAATTCTGAAGTAATTGCAGCTATCAGCATGCAAAAGAAGTTGGTATGACATCCATTTCCAATGCTTATATTTGAAGTAACAGATTACGTCTTACAGTATAATTAATGTAAAGAAAAGTTGGTTTCAAGCATCGAGCTTCTTCTTTTCATTTTTTCGGGTGGAAACATGTCAAAGGTTTTCTCTGTCTGAGAAGTGTAGATAATGGTTGGCTTAGACCAGAATTATACTTTTTGTAAAACCAGTTCCATTTTTGTTATACAGCAATGTCTATATTGTATGTCTTCTCAGTCATTTTTTTCATGATATTTGATTAATTTGTTGTGGTTTTGTACTGGGTCTGTTTTCATACTTTTTTGCATAGACTGATTGAACTTGATTGAGTAGAAAGTGCAAAGATGATTCTGAATAAGGCGAATTGGTAGGTGGTTTATATAACCAAACCAATTACTGTATGTGAAAGTTTGAGGAAGACAACATAGAAGGTCATTTCATCAGTGAAACATTTGTGTCCTTAAAGAGTCCGGCGTTATGAGGTTCTTATCCCTGCGGATCAGAACCACAAGAACTAATCAATATGCGGAGAATCTAATGACTGCGGCATTAGTTGGGCATCTAATAGACATTCAAGGTTAATTTTTTTTGGCACACAGTACAAAGTACTCATTCAGTTATATCAATCAAGAAGAGCTGATTGTTCATGCCATAATATTGGATGGCGAAACTGATTCAGTTTCTCCAGGTGATGAAAAGTTGCAACAATTTTGTGCTTCGATCTCCTTTAAGGTAGTTGTGTTTAGCTTTATCAAGTTCTATTGATGGTGTTTATTGTTGTAGTGTGATCGCAATGCTCACGTATTCTCTAAAGGAGCACGAAGAATCGCGCGAGGTCTTCAGGTAGTACTTTTCTTTTTAAATGCAAGAATAAGTATGTTGGATTAAAAAAAAAAATGCAACTCTTGATGAAATTTATGATTTGTTTACATTTTGCTCACAGTTATGAAAGACCCTAATCGGGATCAGGATTGGCTATCATGCCGATTGCTCTTCTGTTGCCAAGGAAGAAGAAGAAGAAGAAGAAGAAGAAGTCATAATGAAGTTATGCTACAAGTTGGTTTATATCACTAGAGCACGAAGATAAGGTCAAGCTAATTTGTAGAGTGGAGTGATTTATGAAGTTTTCCTAAGGTTTGGGGTTCGCCAAGAATTAATAGGTATTAAATCAAGCGAAATGTAGGACTGGAAGAGTTTGATCAATATAGCCGACTCCAACTAATCTCAAGATTTGTTAATGTTTTACTTTGGTAAGTTGAGATGTCTATATGCCATTGGATATCTCGAGACTGATCTCTATCATGTGTTTGATTGGTGCGCTTGCTTTTAAATGGATTTGAAGAGTCTAAGGTGCTCAAGAAACCGGAGTTGTTCAACATCTCAAATCTCTCGAATGGAGGATTCCAAGATCAAATCAAACTTCGTCTTAAATTAGTCGGGATCAGTTACATGAATCATCTATTAATACAAGTTTATGTTATATTCTGTTGTAACTTGGATTGGCTAGACTTGGATTTGGTTTGCTTGACCCAGAAGGCTCTCTTTTCTCAGCATTACCTTGTGTTGTGTAGTGTTGTAGGTCTCCAAACGCATTCAAAGCCATGAAAACGCCATTTTTGTCGCTGACGACCTCTCCCCCACCTCGTTTGGTCGCTTTTCATTTATTAATCATTTTTTTGACTTTACTTAGAGGGGGCTCTTACTAAATAAGGTAATTATTGAGAGACCCCTCCCTGTTTAGATCCTATTTTATCTCTCTTACGCAACACAGCACTTGTTGTGTGCCATTGATAATGGAAACAAAAGGGACAGCTTACCAGCTTTTCCATTGCCCTTCATCACTCTCTCTCTCTCTCTCTCTAGCCTAAATTGCATACATGATACATGTTACACATGACACATGGTCTCTCTCTCTCTCTCTCTCTCTCTCTCTATAGCTTACATTGCATACATGCATCACATTGGTTGCTTACATTGAAGAGCCACCACACCACACCACACCACCACCTCTATTGATTCTGTTCTATCCAGCTTTGATGGCATCAATGTCACATTGCCTTTATTTATCATCTCAATTTTACCAAAATACCCTTTAGTCATTTTAGGAAGGTGGGTTTTTTTTTTCTTCACTTTTTCAGAGTCAAATTGAGGAGAAGAGAGAAGGGTATGATGGTAATTTGACAGGGATGAGAAAATAAATAAAGAGATATGAATTGATTCAGCACCATTGAAAAACAGAGGAGGTACAACAAACAAAGCAAAAACAGCACAGCAACAACAACAACTACAACAACAACAAATACTGCAAAGACATCAGAGAAAAACAGGGCAGGCCATCCATCCATCCATCTATCCATCCATCCATCCACTACTTTTTCAGCACCAACAACAACCTTCATGCATGCATGCCATGCCATGCCCCCAATAAAAGTAAAACACAAGAAAGAGAAAGAGAAAGAGAGAGAGAGATCAGATGACACGCAACACAACTCACAAGGTGGGAACACAGCTACAACACCATCAACACCAACACCAACACCAACAACAACAACAACTACTCCTATACTACTACTACTACTACTCTTAACACATCCCATCTAGCTTTCTACCTCTATAGACTCACTATATTCCCCTCTCTACATTAGCCATTATGGCCCAGCTCAGCTGGACCAAAGTTTGTATGGGTAGTGTTGAACAAATACAACAAAAAAAGAAGGAAAGATGTGTGTGTGTGTATTGAAGAAAGAAAGAATGAATGAAAGAAAGAGAGAGAGAGAGAGAGATGTCTCTTCCATCCAATGTCAAACTTCCCAGAATGCCCCTCTGCAACATCCACCCCCCCAAAACCAAAAGATCTCTCTTTTATCAATTTATCATCATCTCTCCTTGTATTTCCACAAACCCAAAAAACCCCCTCTTTGATTTCCGATTTATTTGGGCTTTTTGGGTTGTTGGGTTTGGTCAGAGTTTCAGAGTGAAAACAGGAATCCTCCCTCCATCCCTCCTATAGAGAGAGAGAGAGAGAGAGAGACAGAGTTAGAGAGAGAAACAGAGACCCAGAACTTTCTTCGCTTCTTCTTCTTCTTCTTGCCTTCTCTATATGTTGTGAACCTCCTCCCTCTTTTTCTTCTTCTCTGTTCATATTTGTTGTTCAACTTTCAACTGCTCTGCCTCTCTCTCTCTCTCTTTTTGGGGCTTTTGAGTTTTTTTCATCTTGTTCGGGCGATTTGTGTGGTTTGATTTGCGATGTTGAAGAAGAAGATGAAGGGATTTTCTGGGGTTGGGGTTAGGGTTAGCCCTTCTCCTACCCCGCCATCGTCGTATGCGTTCGATGAGGAAGCTAGGGTTAGGTTCAAGCATCACAGTTTGATCCAAGACTTCGATGAGCTTTACAAGGTGAGATTTTTTTCACCCCCTTTTAATCTTTTCGTGATTTAGGGTTTGGGTTCTTCGGATTTCGTCATATTTGATTTTTTGGTGGGTTTTTTTTTGTTGGTTGATTGATTTACAGGAAACCCAGGCGAGGAAGATGAAATTGCAGATGTTGGATCGGAGGAAAGCCACCCTTTCGGCCGAAGTTAGGTGGGGTGGGTTTGTTCTTTTTGAGGCTATGTTGTTCTTGTTGTTGTTGTTGTTGTTAGGGTTTGTTCTTCACAGATCTTGTGATTAATTTTGTCTCTGATTTCAAATACCCAATTTTTGTCTCTGATTTTTAGGTTTTTGAGGAGAAGGTACAACTATCTGATGAAAATCAGATCTCTTGAGACTCAACCGGCCTTGCCAGATCAATCTAGACCCCAAGTTTCAGATGCTCACAGAGAAGCACCTGCCCCTTCAAAACCAAGGCCCTGCCCTAATTTGGATTTGAATCAGATATCTGTAAGTACTATTTGATCTTCAAAACCTTGAAATCCATTCTTTCTGTACAAACAAAGGTATGATCTTTTTTGCATAAATTATGCAGAATGGAGAGGATGATGAAGAGTTTCAGTTTGTTCCTGATCCACCAAAACCAGACAAGTTTCCTTCAAAGAAGTTTTTTATGAATGGAAACAATGAGCAAGAACAAATTCAGCTACAACAACAACATCAACAACAGATACAGCAACAAAGTGACATGAAATTGTCAATATGTAGAGGTGTTCCTCCTAATGGGGCTAATAGGTCAGGGAAGAGAAAGATTACATGGCAAGATCAAGTGGCTTTGAGAGTTTAAAAGGGTATCTATCTCTATTTCTCTCCATCACACAGTCAGTGTGTGTGATTTGGCATTGTAATGGTTTATTTTCATTCTTCAAGGGCTTTATAGCCTATTTCATGTGCTTATATATAGCTTGATATATATATCCCTCATTTGTAAAGAAAAATCAGAGTTTTATGTTTTATTTTCATCTATAGATGTGGAAAATCAAATTGTGCATGATTTATAGAATATCCATAAATCATGTTAGCTTTGTGACCTCTCTTTGTGTTTCTTTTCAGGTGTTTTTGATTGTATAAAGTTTTATCTTGGGTCATTAGATAACATTTTAACAGAGCTTTGTTTACAAGTCTTGTGAAAGCATGCCATCAAATGCATTACTTGATTAAATCGAGCGGAGTGGAAGAGTTTGATCTAATTTTAGATTGAGGTTTTGTTGTCTTATTCAGGAAATCTTGCTAGCATTTTGCTAGTTCTGAGTTCTGGAATTGTGTATGCCACTAGGCATGGTGTTTTAACAAGGTGTTCAACGAACAATGAAGTTCATTAACCAAGGTTTTGTTGGGGATTGGTCACTGAATGGAGATGTATGTGTTTTTTTGTTTCTAAGAATTTCTTTCTTTTGTGTTTCCAACTTGTGTAATTATTGTGACTTTTATTTCAAAAAACAAGGACTTCAGATCTAAGAAAACTTAGGAGTTAGGATGCGTTGATTATTAAAAGTATTGAAGCGAGTGGAGTGAGTGGAAGAGTTTGATCTATGCAGCGAATTTCAACAAAAATTTGAGATTGAGGCTTTTGTTTGGTTTAGAGTGGCAATCAATGGTGTTGAATCAGTAGGAACTACAATGTTGATGAAAACCAACAGGGTCCAAAACGTCTGTCACTTCATTTTAAAACTGAATGATGTAAATGAAGTTTTTGGTTTAAGAGTTGGACAGAATTAAAGACAAAAACAATGCAAGACCACTGAAGCTAGTACCATATGCTGGTGGGAGGAAGTATTTTCTTTTGAACTTCTTTATGCTTATCACTTATTCCCATGACATATATTCTATCTGCCCACCGTGTTTATCGTTTGCTTTACTCTCTTCTTCCATGTGTACTGTACCCAAAAAAAAAAAAAATTGGATTGCAAGAGCTGCCTCATATAGAGCTCAATAGTGTTCGAGCGTGAATTAATTTAAATAGACTATTTGGTTCACATGTAAAATAATTTCAAGATCATGAGATTATTTTACACTGAAATTATAACATGGGGAAATTATAACATGGGTTTGAGTATTAGTCTCAATAGAGGGACTTGTTCGGTTGGTGATATAGAGGGTGTAATTAAACCTTATTTCAATAAGTGAAGTTACTATATGATATTTGTTATATACATATACTATATGATATTTATATATAAATATTACATAATGTTACGTAGTCTCCACTCCGAAACATTAACCTCTTAATGAAATCGAAACATTAACCTCTTAATGAAATTTATAATTTTGATTTATTTTGTTAATTAATAACTATATGTTTTGTTTTGAATTGTTTGCAACTATATTTATGTTTTAGAATTTTAGGATCAAAAGTAGTGAAAAAAGTTAATGACTTGCTGGTTTAAAGAAGTACTGACTTTAAGGAATATTTTGAATTTGAGCTTTTAGTTTTGCAAATGTCAATGATTTTGTAGAAATTTCATCAATGATGTTGTTATATATGTATATTTGACATTTTATTTGTTACCATTCTTTTTTTGAGAATCTCCACGAAGATCCCCAATGAGAAATAGAATCGGGGAAAATTTTTCTCACGAAGATTCCCTATCCCCGCAAAAATTCTCATGATAATCTCCACAGAAATCCCTAATTGGGAGTGAAATGGATAAAATATTTTACCCATAAAAATTTCTATACCCACGAGTATTTGATGTGTATGAAAATTCATATCTAAATGGATATAAATATGGATGATAAATTTTTTAGTGGATATAGGTATGAAAATGAAGTCCACATCCCTCACCCTATCCATTTGCATCATTAATCTCACTCTATCCTATGAACCGAACAGGCCAAAAGTTGGCATCATTAGGCACCATGAGGAAATTAAAACTTACTAGTTGCTAATAGTGCAGTGGTTGATTAGTTGCTCACCTCCCCCTTGATGTTATAACGATGTTGTAAATTTTAAATCTTCTAACACATCTTCTCTTAAACATTAAAAAAGACCAACTAAACCAATTAGCTGTTGCAGCGTTGTATCACACTATTACAAAAGTATCTACGCCCATAAGAACTTTGGATCTCTCATTAAAAATGTTAAAAAGGAAAGTGGAAGAGAGTAGGAAATTGGTTCCACCCAAATCCAGAGAGAGTTTTAAGCCCACTGGCTTCTTCTCTTTCTTGTCATCATACATGCCTTCATCAAAGAATAACATATTTTTGTTGACCCATCACTTCCAATATTAAAAATATATCAAAATGATACCCAACACACAAAGTAAACAAAGTGTCAAATTCTTTATTAGAAAATGAAAGCCAATTAAGTTGAGTCTTCTCTCTTAAATTAAGACTCACAATTACATCATCATCTGTACAATTCCCAATTGTTGGATAAACTCCTATGCATACACATTTTCATCACAACTCCTATTTACACATTGAATTTTCAATGTTGTCATCCAATGTAAGATCAGATTAGATGTATGGATTGATATGAGATGAGTAGTCCCTGATCCCTGCTCCTTCCCATCCCATCCACTCCTCCCACAAATCCCAATCTGGATCACAATACCCACTTGTAGTCTCTCCATCTTCACCACCCCCATCAACCCCATTGTTTTGATCAAACGTCTCATATAAGTTCATCCCATTTGTTGCTTCTCCTCTCAAGTAGCTCATCACCACCTACATTGCCCAAATCAAACCAAAAATTAAACCTTTAATCAAATTCAAAACTATGTTTTTCTTATATATTATTGTCAATAGCCCCGAACAATTTCAGACTCGAAGAGGCATAACTTCAGCTAACTTCAGACTCGATAAGGGTAACAATATTTTTTTAAAAATATTGTCAGAAAAATATAAAATTTCAGACTGCGAGAAATATAAAACCATATAAATTTTTTCATTCTCAATGAACTTGAATTGAGATGTATTGCATAATTATAATTGAAAGCTATGTTTTCGATTATGTGAATTGGGTTTCACTTACATCGTAGGCCTCGTTGATGTGATGAAACTGGACCCCACAATTGCGCCCTTTGCAGACATCTGGGTGATACTGAAACACGAATCACGAGGCACCAATCAATGAAAAACCCCCAAAAATAAATTAGGGCAGAAAATTAGTGCAACCTAGAATTGAAATCGAACCTGCAAAGCGAGGCGTCGAAAGGCTTTCTTGACATCTTGCTCTGAAGCGCCAGATTCGACACCGAGCGTTCTGAATTTGTCCATAAGAGTAGAAGAGGTGGTCCGGTAAGACGAAGCGTACGCGCAATCGACTTTCATTGATCTTCTCTTCTTCAATCCCAACAATCCTCCACTACCCATTAACCCAATCGACACCGCCATAGCTGTTCTTGATTGATCAATCACAAAACAAATAAATCTTTCGAAATCAATTCAGACCTCTGTTTTTCGAAACAATGCGAGGACTCTGTTTTTTTAGTTGAATGCATTGAATGATTGGTTTTGATTGGTATTTATAGTACACATGGATGATGGGACATCCGGTCCTTATCCAAAACTCCTTAGACCTTACGTGGCTCCTACTTTGATACAGACTTTTTATTACAATCCTCCTTAATAGAGAGTTAGAGAGTTCCAACTCCGTGGTTTTCTACCGTTGGATTGTTTGTAGATGATTGATCTGACGGTTATGAATGGTTGATGAAGTTGTTGCGAGGGGGGAGTTTTGTTGTCGTGGTACGCCTGGTCGTCAGGTATCTTTTGTAGCTCTCCGCATGCAATGCAACACGTGGCGCGTGGTCAGTTTCGGTTGGCTCACGTGGCTGATTGAGGGCCTGGTTTTCTATACGAGCCTTCGTGGATAAGATCGAACAGATCTGGTTTTTTTTTTTTTTTTTTTTTTTCGGTTATTTTAATGGATAATGATTCTAGAAACTCGTGTTCCTACACACGTGGCATAAATCACGTCGACCGAGGTCGACCACATCCCTATCATCTTTGCGTACGAGTCTCCCCACCATATATAACTAGTGGAAGACGATATCAGATAAAAATTAATGAGGGCCGCTAAAGGCACCCCACCTTTTCATGAAGGCACCCAGTTAATGTGGGCACAAATCAATTTATCTGGGGCACCCAAAAATTAGATCCGAAATATCCAAAATACCTCTCGTGCAAAAAACTCTCGCACCCTACCACCCCACTACCACCTTCACCGAAATCTTGTGGAAGAATCCATTTCTTTTGAACCGACATGTGAGAGGAATCACCGAAATCGTGTTTCCCGTGTCTCCCCTTGTGTTTCTCCTTCGTTGTACGAGTTTTTGCGTTTGTAGGGTTGGGGTGTGAGCCGATTTTGTCTCCAAATTAGGGCTTGGTTGAAGATCGTCGAACACATGATTTTTTGCGCGAAATCGATCGTTTGAAGTTACGTTTATAGTATAATTAAGTTACATTTGGTAGATTAGTTGTAATGTGTGTGTGGCGGTTTGTAGAATGGTAAAAAAATTGGGAAATCGCGGTTCTCGGCCACACAGGCCGAGGCGTGTTGCTGTCTCGGCCAAGCATGGCCATGAAGCTAAATTTTTGGGAACTCGCGATCTCGGCCACGAAGGCGGAAGAGTTCAGTGTCTCTTACGCATGGCCGAGAATACTTCGATTATCTCGGCGAGACATGACGAGAGCTACAATTAGTGATAGGTAATGTGGCGTCGGTGGTGTACAACCGAGAATTTTCTCCTACTCTCGGTTGTACACTGGCGAGAGGGTTATAGTAGGCTCGGTCCTCTATGACCGAGACATTTCAATATATCTCGGTCATGCGAGGCCGAAACAATCGCGCACATCGACAGAAACTTCAGATAACCTCATAAAAAACACAATAAATTCGCAAAATTACCTCAAGTTCAACCTCCTCTTTGCACCGTAGCAAGACAATCCTCCATTATATAGTGGAAACAAGTTCGGATTTGAGGAAATTACCAAACCCTACGTAGACAAACAAATCATCATTTTCACAGTTTTACTCAACTAAACAGTTCTAAGAAATCATCATATGGTTGTCAAACATTGTTACATCGCTGTCGGATGATGTCAATCCGCAAGAATCGATAAACGCTCGCCAAACGCAATGTGGCTTTGTGGTTCAAGTTTGGTGGTGGGGTGCCCTTTTTCTTTGTCAAAATGATATGTGGGGTTTGAATCATTATATATACAGGGGCAAAATGGTCTTTTCCAGTTTTGCTGGAATTTTTACAAATAATTTGGGTGCCTTCATGAAAAGGTGGGGTGCCCTTAGCGGCCCTCAAATTAATTTGATGAGAAGGAAAAAATAAAAATAAAAATTTATTGTACAATCTGGATGGTCTCCAAAGCATTTACGGTTAGATAGGTGAGACATCACTTGCCTAAAGGTAATTTTTAGGGAGATCGTGAGTTCGACTCCCACGTAAGTAAAAAAAAAAAAAAAAAAAAAAAACTTCGATTGTCTCGAAGCAGCATCATCCAATTTTCTTGGTATAAAAAAAAAATATATATATATAATTCAAAAATATACTTTTTATACAAATATGTACTGAGTAATTATTTGGAGAAATTTAATTTCCTCTCAAAAATCACCAAATTGTTTTAATCACCTCCACAACAAAAATAGAAGACCATCTATTACATCTAAGAAAGTATAAACCTCACTTAAATATAACTAACTTACTCGAGTATAAATATCTTGGATAAAAATAAATTCGATGAGATCTTCGAAAAAATAATCGCTATCCAAACTATTGTAAGGATGCAAACGAATAGGGTACTATAAAATTTTCTCTATCCATACCCATTTTACAATACTAACACTACGTACTTGTCCAAAATCAGATTAAAATACGCATATATATGAACACTGGTACCCATTATTAACTCTATTAGAATTATCAAACTCTTTTAAGATGTAAGTGGGTAGTGTACCCGTGAAACATTCTTTACCCATACCACTCCTGAACCCGATATTATAATATGCATATAAACATCCTCGTACACCCAATCTCAATCTCTCTAAAAAAAAAAAGCTAAGATGTGAAGTTTGAGTTCATGTTGTGTTGATACTAATATAAATAGATTAGGCTTAAAAAACATATATTACACTATACAAATAGAGAAAGATTTAAGTGTGTTATCCTGATTATGAGACAAAAAAAAAAAAAAAGTAAAGTAAGGAGGTTTAGTTTATGTTGTTTTACAATTAAAAGTGTTCATGAAATCCGCGAATATGAGGATCCAACTCGATCTAAACCATATAAAAAATACTTGAAAAAAAATATAAAAAGAAAAATATCTCAAAAAATAGGCCGACAATAAAATCTAAACCCTTATAAGAATCGCAAACTCAAAAAAAAAATTATTATTTAATATATTTAAAAATATTAAAACATTAAAAATACAAAAAATAGCTAAAAATGAAAGTCTAAACCCCTATTAAAATCGGAAACTAACAAAAATTAAAAATAATTATTAAAAACATCTAAAAATCTAAAAAATATTAAAAACAAAAAATAGCTCAAAAAGAAAATTTGGAGGAAGAATACATTAGGAGATGTTAAGAGCTATCCAATTACTAATAGAATCCTACTTAATAGGAAAAATAACTAAAAAAAAGTGAAAAATCTTAAACAATTGAAAAATAGCTAAAAAATATAAAAAAATCAAAAGAAAATATGGAGGAAGAATACATTAGGACACGTTAATAGTCATTCAATTACTAATACAATTCCTATTTGTGACAACCCCAAATTCCGAGGCAAACCGGGCACCACCACGTCGTCGGACACGTCACCAAGTCATGC
Organism: Stephania cephalantha; assembly: GCA_039657325.1. Lineage (NCBI taxonomy): Eukaryota > Viridiplantae > Streptophyta > Magnoliopsida > Ranunculales > Menispermaceae > Stephania > Stephania cephalantha. The sequence goes on from CM077569.1 coordinate 60,073,924, forward strand.
CACGTCACTTGCACACATGTCCATGACGGCCCTCGAACTAACTATCTTATAATCCGACTTAGTCAATTTCGTCGTTTAAAAGGTTATTTTGTCGAAATATGCCAAGTCAAAAGTTTTACCACTTAATTGGTTTATTTTGATTCTTTTTAGGTTAATTTTAATAGCGGAAGTCTTAATAATATGCAAATCATTAATATAAAATGAGTCTTACATTAATTAACAACCTATAGAGTGAAAACCCGACAAAAAGATACCATGTATATCAATAAGGCGACAAAAGGTATAACAAGTGTAAATATACATGTATCAGGTAATAGTTCACCCAAAATAATCCCCAAAAAGAATGTATATGTATAAGTACAAACACCTACGAGTAAGCTAGTGGAGGCGTTCTGGATCAGAGGTAGTCGCCAAGCACCGCCTTTCCCCGGCTCGTCGTAGGATCTGCAACTTGCCACCAATAAACAATGACAAGTTCCAGTGAGTAAATTCCAGAGAAATTCAGTTAGTATTCACAAGAAATCCAAGAAAACGGCTACAATTCATGCATATAAAGTAAATGAACAAGAATGTAAAGCATGAATATAAGTCGTGAGATAATCAAGAATATGGAACGCGAGTGCGGTGTATAGTTGTCGAACCCTGAGACGTAAATACTAAACCGAGAAGGCCCTGGAGGTGAGGAAATCCACACCCCCTTGTCACAGTCGAAAATGAAGAACTCTGTTAGTCGGAAGGTAGACTTTCGCCCAACGCCTCGAAGGAGAGAAAATCTGAGACGGAGGTGAGCCTCACGTCAACTCGCTCTCGAGATCATCGACTCGCTGAGAGACATGCACCGGTGTTACGCGCACACCGCGACGTTGTACACTATCGTCACTACACGCGCACAACTCGACTAAGCGTAATTCTCAATTAGCGCGACGCGAAATATTAAATAATAATAAAATAAATAAACAAGCGTCACACAAAAATAACAAATTTACCTTGTTAGGCGTGCCTTAGACATTTTCCGCGATGTCTACGTGGGTCTGACCTTAGGGTTCCAATATGTGATTTATCAGTTAATCATGATTAATTAAAGCGAGTTGTTACACTATTTAATAGGACAAATAACTAAAAAAAGTGTAAAATCTTAAAACAATCGAAAAAATAACTAAAAAATAGGAAAAAACCGAAAAAAAAAAAACAAACTCTTAAGTAAAATAGAAAGTGTGACACTTGTCACTCTCTCATCGATTATCTTTTGACATGACGCCACATGTCATGACCTCATTAATCTTTTTCAGAAGATCTTCTTTTATATATATACTAGTCGGCAACCCTCGCTTCGCGCGCGGCCAAGACCAAGTATCAATATATATTAAATAAAAATATATTTGATGAGAAAAAAGAGAATGTACTATGTGAATATTTTTAATATGTATATTTTTACATAACTACTTAGTCGATGTTTGGAGAAATCCAATTTCCTCCTTAACGATTACTTCTGAAACTTGGAAAATACAAAAATAATAATTAATAACTCACAATTCACTCAATTATGTTAACTTTTTTATTACAATTCTCTATTAGGAGAAAAATGGCCAAGAACAATTGAAAAAAGTAGCAAAAAAATTATAGATAAAAAACCGCTCCAATTTAATTGCAAAAAATAGGAAAAAATATATATAGTGGCTCATGATTAATTGTAGAGTTGAATCCAATGTTCTAATTGCATTAGGAAACCACTATGGTGGAGTTATCGATTTTAATTGTGTAATAAGAATAAGAAAATGCTATTTAAACTCCTTATATATAGATTGGCCAATGACGAAATATTTAAAATAAAATAGCCAAATAACTAAAAAAATCCAAAAATAGAAAAAAAGCTAAAAAAGCTAAAAAATGTAAAATATTGAAAAAACCTATAACATAGCCTAAAAGTTCTATTATATATTACGTTATTGTAAAATTGAAGAAAAAATAAATCGAAGAAATATGCAAAAACCGAAAAAAGAAACCCCATTACAAAACACCTACAAAATAGTAAATTAAGGTATCTAAAAAAATAGTAAGTATTTGATGTGTACGCCACGTGTCATCACCATAAAGCTTTTCGTAGAAGATTACTTCTGAAACTTGAAAAATACAAAAATAATAATTAATGACTCACAATTCACTCAATTATGTTAACTTTTTTATTACAATTCTCTATTAGGAGAAAAATGGCCAAGAACAATTGAAAAAAGTAGCAAAAAAATTATAGATAAAAAACCGCTCCAATTTAATTGCAAAAAATACGAAAATAGATAGTGGCTCCTGATTAATTGTAGAGTTGAATCCAATGTTCTAATTGCATTAGGAAACCACTATGGTGTAGTTATCGATTTTAATTGTGTAATAAGAATCAGAAATTGCTATTTAAACTCCTTATATATAGATTGGCCAATGACGAAATATTTAAAATAAAATTGCCAAATAACTAAAAAAACCCAAAAATAGAAAAAAAGCTAAAAAATGTAAAATATTGAAAAAACCTATAACATAGCCTAAAAATCCTACTATATATTACGTTATTGTAAAATTGAAGAAAAAAGAAATCGAAGAATTATGCAAAAACCGAAAAAAGAAACCTCATAAACAAAACACCTACAAAATAGTAAGTATTTGATGTGTACGCCACGTGTCATCACCATAAAGTTATTCGTAGAAGATCTTCCTTTATATATATAGATATAAATTTTCTCCTTTTATTTTATAAACTTTTTTACTAAAACCTTCTTTTTACTAAATTTTTTTTTTAGTCAAAGTGTTGAAAGCCTAACATAACACACAACTTTCCCATTTTCCGTGTTCACTTCAAAATGCGAGCATATCTATTTGGATATACATAACAAATGGGTAAAAAGAGGCTTGTGTTGTGTTGTCAAGGGTCTTATTCAAACAATTTTCAAAGTTGAAGTAAAAAGTAAAATGATTTCAAATTTGGTAATGTAATTAGAAGAAATTAAAACAATATATAGAGTGAGTGAGTTAGAAATTGGATTAATATATCATTTCTCCATTTTTAATACAAAATAAGTAAAAGATTTAACGTCGCGAAGTGCAGTTGTTGGCATAACAGACATTCATCAGTTATGAAAACCAAAAGGTCAAAAACAAACTACCTGTACACCTCATATACTGAAGAACCATGTAAAGAAACAGTTGGGCAGAGATTCAAAAGACAAAAGAACAATGCAAGACCACTAGCACCTACCCTTCACACAACAAAATCTAATATACAAAGACAAATGTCGTGACAATTGCAGGTCTTATAAATGTCACTGATCTTGCACTCCCTGGCTCTCCTGTGCAGGATCAAGTATGATCAGTGAGAGTTCTCCGGCGGCTCATCTGTTTCGTTCTCCAACAGCTTTGATTCAGTCGCGGGTGGCTTTGTTTCTGCCTCGACTGGTTGGGACGGAGACAAAGGTTCTTCCTCCACAGCACTGGCTGCGACGGATTTCTTGAACTGCACCAAGATCATTGTCATGTTATCGCATCCCTCACCGGTGGCAGTTGATGGCGCCAAACACCTATCGAGCACTCTTTCGCATACAGCTGAGAGCTTGTTTTCCTGCATGTTCAACAGATTGAAGCTCAACACACATGCAGGCCAACTACAAGCTAAACATATTGCAGCCCCCAACAATAAAAAATGCTCGCCACTCCTGCCAACTACAAACTAGTAGAACTTCAAAAGATCCTATACAAGATCATACATACATATATAGCTAATTCATTGAGAAGCTTCTTTTGAGGTACAAGGTCATATTGCTAGTCCTGCATTCTTAATTTCTATGAAAAACAGGGCATGGACTTGAATAAAAGCAGGTCCCATCCCAGGAGACATATAGAGATCAGGTAAGTTCTTTTTTCATAAAGAGAGGTCTAGTTCACTTACAGACTTGAGTTGTTCATGGATGAAATCTACAAGTTGCTGGCTCGACATGCAGTCCCTGGCATCAATTAAAGAAGACATGTCACCAACAAAGCGAAACTTCCTAATAGATGCGAATAACCCAGTTAAAATAAATATAGTGAACACCATTGATACTGTTTTTTACAATACAAAAATGAAAATGTAACTTTTGATTGATCAACAAAATATAATTTACCCATGAACTTACGATTTCTTTTCTTTTTTGGTTCATCAAAACTTTTGATTTCAGTTTGCTCTGATAATGAAATAATACTTGATCGGGTTCTATACCTGCCTAAACCATTTGTTCATTGTCAGAGACCTCGTGCATTTAGAAAAAAGAAGTTTTGAGGTCCACAGACTTCAACTTTCTCAACAAGTGACCAGCGTTGGTTAAGATATTAATCCTTCAATACCATGTATGTGGATATGGATATCCCTCATTCAGTCATGAAATACATGAAAACATCATCTAGAAGCAACATAAAATAATAAAATGCCGAAGAGTGATCTTCCAGAATAATAACACTGGTGATTGTTGAAGCAGAAATGCATATGGTAAGGTAAGAAAATGGCAGAACATGTGAAGCTAAATATAAGTGTACAAACAGATGAATGAAACAAAAAACTGAAGAACAGTACAGACCCGAAAAAATTGGTGAAACAAATGAAACACTTGTTGGCAACCAAAAGAAAATCATATGTTACCTGTGCCTCATACAGATCGTTAAACTATCAGCAACTTCTCATGATCTCATAGTTCAATTTGTGCACAACGAAACATAGCAGCAAATGTTTTGAGTTACATAATGCACATTAATAGCATAAAAATATTCATTCTATAATTTGTTTATCAGAATTCACATTCTTGATCCTTCTAACTTTGTATAGACAAACAAAAGAAACTCACCAAATCCCATCACATGCCAGCACAAGAAAATCATCATCATCACAAAGATCAACCTATGACAAAATGAATCCAAATTAGAAGAACGATGATTCACCAAAGGTTTAAATAAAGTGCAAATGGTAATCTTATAATTTATAATATGCATAATATTCATGAGAAAAAAAAAAAAAGGTGAGAGTGAAGCCGAGCATTTGCCTTTATCTAATGGATCAAATCCTCCACTTTAGGGAAACTTGATCTCAAATAACTTTTTAACATGTTCACTTTTTAGAGATCAGGAAAATACAAAAGGCGGCATATTCTCTGTAACTTGCTATCACTTTATCACAATTTCATTTATTCGAATTTATCGCTAGGTCATGAAGATTCTGATCACATGCGACTTGAGGAGGTAGAGGTTCAAAATAGTCCACCTGCCCTCTTCTTTTATTTTACTTTTTTAAGAATAGGATGGAACTTTGGGTAGAATTAGCATATTACATGTGATTTCAAACCAAAATTATGATTATAACGAACTTTTACATTGTATTTGTAATAAAGCATATTTGTAAAGAAGAATGTATAAATCCTCAAACTGCTTCACATAATAATGCAAGTTATAAAATAAGAAAGTAAAGAAATGATACAGTAAAATAGCATGTTGAACATACCGTGTTTACATCTGGATTGGCTGTTACAATCTGCTTTTCTGCGGGCAAAAACTTATTTTGCTTGAATTCCATATCTCCTGCAACCGACATAATCTTTATTGAAAACATTGAAATAACAGGGACCGATTATTTTCTCTTTTTGGAAGAAAATATGAATTGGACAATACAAGACCAATCAAGTACCAATTGCTCTTGCTAAGTTTAAGCTTCCATTGACCCTCCCTGCATGAATGAAACCACCAGCCCTCAGAATTCTTTCTTTCTCTACCTCAAGGTCAGGCTTATGATCTCTTGACAAGTTGTATGCCTGCATAAGAAATACCACATTGAGTCTCATAAATACAAGGAGAATTTCCATATGAGTAAAAAATGTTTAACAAAAGAACAACAAATAGCGCCTTTTCAAAAGGCGCTATCGAAAAGGCGCTATCCGTGTAACCCTTGCCGACGTGGACGCCGATTCCACGTGGACATCGATGGGTCGAATATCGCCTATGGGTTGTGCGGGTTGTCCGCCTCGCAATACGCGCACTACGTGTAACCCGGTCCACGTGGACATCGGCCGTTTCGGTCGGCGCCTATGGGTTGTGCGGGTTGTCCGCCTCGCAATACGCGCACTACGTGTAACTCGGTCCACGTGGACATCGGCCGTTTCGGTCGGCGCCTATGGGTTGTGCGGGTTGTCCGCCTCGCAATGCGCGACGCCGCCGAGGCGAGGGACGAGCGGCGACAACGAGCAACGCCAAGAAGAACGTCGCGGGACGTCGCGACCGGCGGCAGCGGCGGTGGCGGAAAGATCGGCGAGTCCATTTGGTGATGTGGCGGTGAGGTGGCGATGACGTGGCGCGCGGCGTGTACGATAGCGCCTTTTCAAAAGGCGCTATATCCGTACATGTGGCCGCCACGTAACCGCCACCTCACCGTCATGACTTCCTGCGAAAACACCAATTTACACCCTGGTACTCCAAGTGCAGTTCCTGGGTCAATTTGCCTTATTACTCTGGTCATCTTAGCCGACCCCAATTAAGTTGGGACTGAGGCTATGCTGTTGTTGTTGTACTCTGGTCATCTTACCATATTCATTCAACAGAGATTCAGAGAATATAACTATGCTTTGGGTGGCCGGAACAAAAGATGTACAACAGCCTAAGAAAGGTTAGGAGGTGAAAAATCACGAACTTTGGAACTATTCATCATGGCTTTCTGAAAATAAAAATTACAAATTATTGCAAACTGGAAGAGAGGGTTCTTATTCATAGACATACATGATATTCATTTGGACTGAAAATATTTTATTTTTAAAGTACAGAACATATTAAGTTTCAACATGGCAACATTACCTGACCCTTCCTCGATATAACACAACGGGAATCACCAGCATTTGCGACAACAAGTTGGTTATTTCGAATAATGGCAACACAGGCTGTGCTTCCTGAAGTTGGTCCGGTGAAATCAGAGTGTGGTCCCTAGTTGCAACATATAAGTGAAAGTAAGCACCAACTTAGATAAAAGAATATTTTTACATATCTACGGTATAAGTGAAAACAACATAACTATTATGAGAAAAGAATGAAATCTGTCTACAATAGTATAGTATCTTACTCCCTCTTTAATCATCCAAATGAATATGAAGAAGTCCACATAAAAGTAAAAGTACCAACAAGTGTATCTAAAATTCTTGTCCACCGATAGAACAGTTCCAACAGATAAAGGTTAATCTTTTATCACTGATATACTTGGACTGATTGTTCAATTTTTTTGAAAAAAGTAGACATGCAAGAATGTAATGGAAGACTTTTTAGGCAATATCTTTAAGTTTTATTTTCTAACAATCTAATATTTCTAAGCAAATATATGGAGATGCCTTAATTTAAGGAGCAACATGAAACGTACATTACAAACTTGTTCACCATAAATCCTGAAACACACATTTCATTACTTGAAACGGCATTATATAGAAGGGAGTAGGAGCTCCTTGGTTACTATGGAGTCCCCAAACCTAATTTGCAGCAATGACTTAGAACAAAAACTGCTGCCAATTTGCTCTCATTTCTTTATCTTTTTTTCTTATAAAACTGATGTGATTATTAAACATAGACCTATTAATTCCACTGTTACAATCTCCAGTCCAAGAAAGCAAAGTTATCAACAACATCCAAAAAACAACATAGCTACATAAGCTTGGACTATTGTGAGCCACTACCTCCTCGAAAGCCCAGTCATCAACTTGGTCATTGGCCTCGCCACCCTTAGGAGACCATATCAACCCTTCTATCATGCCAGTAAACTTGTTTATTTTATCTCCCAACACCGCTAACTCCCTCCATCCCCTTTGTCCTTTCATCATTTCATCCATTCTGCCCACAAAAAGCAATGCTATAAATTGGCTTTAAAGTTAGTGCACAAGAGAAAGAAGCAAGTTTCAACGATAAGACTAATAGTGTTATATGAGAGTTATTCATAACCTCATAATGCAATGCATAATTGTTCTATTTTTGACCTGTAATTCATCAGTTTAGAATTCAATAAGAAAACAGCCTTGTCACAAAGTGAGCGCAAGGTTCACAGCATCAATTCCTTCCTCAAATGGAAACGACGGAATCGCAATGTACTAAGGACGAAATATGAAATGATGACTCTTTAGACTAGAGGTATTCCTCCCCATCCATATGGAAGGAAATTGAATAAAGAGGAAGGAATGAACTAAAACATCTGAATAAGAAAAAAATATCTACCTGAGAAAAGCTTTTTGAACAGAAGTGCTCAAATCTCCAGTTGAGTATGCTTCGTTTTTCAGTACCTGTTGGTGAAGAAATTTAGCGCAAAACTTTGCTACTACCTTACCTGGAAACCAGAGTTAAATAGTTAATGGCATCATATATACGTACTTTAGAAACAATATCAAAACAATAAAAACAATTCTTAGCCAAGAGTTAAAGGCAAAAGTATACAGCCATCTGCCACACATCTGGAAACTAATGAATAAATTAGCTAGCATCTGAAAAATAAATAAGAATCATGTAAAAGCAACAAAAACTCATTAACCATGTATATGCATCTCAAGTGTTCAGATGATTTTCATGGCACAAGGTTTTTGTTTTGATTGATTGACTGTTTCCAAAAGTTTGATATGGCATTCCCAAGTTCTAACAAAGCGAGAGTTGAATACAAATATAGCGGAACATGTATGAATGCAACTGCATACATTTTTGTGGTAGATGCATACATATCTTTATATATGCTAAGCTACATACATTATAGTGGGAATGACATCAATACATTATAGTGGGAATGACATCAACACAAGTCACTAAAGCATGAACAAATTAGAGGCTCTGTAAACAGAAGAAAAAGAGAAAAAATAATCGACAAAGCATAAAAAGACCACAAACAAAACAAATCATTTGCATGCATTCTCAGACCTTATTCTAGATGCACCATTACAACTCGTGTTGTTCCATCAATTTGAATAGAAAGAAAACTAAGGGTCATTACTGTACCTCCATGACCATCATAAACACCAAAGAATGACGTAGAATCATCCACATCCGGATAAGCTGCATGCTATATAAAACACCACGTATGATATCAATCAGTTATACGAATTGAAAAGAGCATAGTGCAATACTTGTGAATTTACGAATATTACTTCTCATGAGAAGATATTCTAATGAAATAATAAGCAACGAAGAAATGTTTAAATCAATGGATCTCAGTCATATCATCAGTGTTTTCGTTATTACAAGTGCTTGCAAAGTTGGAGTCAAATTATGTACTTACTATTTTTAGCAACCACACTACTTGGGTAAGTTTTCTAAAACAATGATCTCCCACATTCTATTCTCTACACTAAAGCAAGGTGATATCAATTAAATTCGATTACAGCCTCGCTAACTAAAAGAAATCTACAATTGACATTCCATTCTCAAAACTATCTTCATTTCTTTTCACAAAGTACCAAAATTATGATTCTATATGCCTTATATTCCATCAAGACCATAGACAAAGAGCACTCACAGCGTCTTCCATGCTTGCTCTCCACCCTTGCATGGACGATAGTCCATACCTAACTCTGCCACCATCACCATCTTCAGAAAATTTCTCAGTTCGCGGAGTACTCAGGTATATCCCCATACGACTCTGCGGTAATCAATCTGAAAACATCAATTACACAAACGAATCACAAAACATTCGCGTCATTCGAATTTCTACGCATCAATACCAAATAAACAACAAGAAACCCTTTCAGAACATCAAGAAATGACAATTCCGAAATTCAACAAAATGAACTCCCAAATTGGAACCTAAATCCGATCCAACCAATTCAAAGCACCAGAATGAGTTCTGTATCCACTAATCCATCTCGATCGACTCTCAAACTCTCAAGATATCAGCAAATCGTTCAAATTACCGAAATTCAACACCGAGAACACGAAACGACAAGATCAAATGAAATCCGAGAAACCACGGAACAAAAACCACACCAGATTTAGTCAATCAACAACCGAAAACTCAAAAGATCTGATGAACTTCAGATTCAACAAAAAACTCACCTGCCAGGTTGAAGTTCCTCAATTGAGCCTTCTGAATCCGAATTTCGCCTCCAAATCTGGCGAAAACACAACTCAGATAGATGCTCGTCTTTTCAGCGGGAGAGCACTGATTGATGAATCGGAACGCAAACGCAACAATCGAATGAGCAGATATAGAGCGAGCGAGAGAGTGGTGTGGTGTGGCCTGCACAGTAGGCCAAGCGATGTAATTGATGATGAGGTGGAAGAAACTTGTATTAATAACTCCTTTTGAAAATGAGTTATCTATAAAAAAAAATATTAAACTCTATGAATAACTTCTTTTGAAAAAGAGCTTTTTCTTCAATTCAAATATTGCACATTGAGGTGGATAACTCATGCAAATGACACGTACGTATCGAGATGGACAACCCGCGTCACTCGTATATCTCGAGGTAGATAACCCATGTAAACGACACGCTCGCATATCGACTTGCGCAACTCATGCAAACGTCATGCATGTATGTTGAGGTGGAGAATTTATGCAAACGCCACACATTTATGTCGAGGTGGGCGACCCATGCAACTTTGTGCAATTTATGCAAACGTCACACAAGTATTTCAAGGGGTGCAACTCATGCAACCTGTTGCAATCCATGCAAACGTCACGTACGTATTTTGAGGTTGACAACTCATACAACTTCGCTTAATCCATGCAAATCATGTAAAGGTCACGCACGTATTTCGATGTGGACACCCCATGTAACCTTGTAAAATCCAAGTAAATCAAGCAAACGACTCGCACGTGTCTCGAGGTGATAAAACCAATAAAAACGTCGCACACGTATCTCGTGGTTGACAACACATGGAAACGTCATGCACGTATGTCGAGGTGGGCGAGCCATACATACTCGTACAAACCATTCAAACGTCCACACATATTTGAGGTGTGGACAACTCATGCAACCTCGTGCAAACCATGCGAATGTGAAGCGCGTATTTCGAGGTAGACAACACATGCAACCTAGTGCAGTATATGTAAACCATCCAAACGTCATGCACGTAACTCGAGGTGGACAACTAATGCAAACGACAAATACGCATCTCGATGTGGACAATCAATGCAAACATCATGCACATATCTCGAGGGGACAACTCATGCATATCCACTACAGACCATGCACCCCATACAAACGTCATTCAAATCATGCAAATGTCACGCACGCATTCGGAGAATGCGCTATTCTTGTTGTCGTTTCCACGTGGCTGCCGACGTGGACCGGCCTAAAAATTTACACGAATAGCGCATTCTCCCAATGCATTATTCGTGTAAATCAGTTACAACCAATCCACGTGGATTGGTATATCACAATAACACGAATAACGCCTTTTCAAAAGGCGCTATTCGTGTGATGTGCCAACGTGGAAAAATTGTATCCCATAATAGCGCCTTCTCAAAAGTCGATATACATTAGATTAGGAATAAAAAAAAAAAAAAAAAAAAAAAAACCACACTTGTTTTACTCATTTTAATTTTTCCGAGAGAGAGACTGGTTTTGGCTTTCAAAAAGTTATTGACGTAGCATATACGAATGGGACGGCCCAGTTATCCTGTACGATACGCATGAGATGTCCGATCTTTGCGTCACGTATCGGGATCTGGAGAGATCCGATGGGATCGTGTGGTGTGGTGCGTCGCTTGTTTGAAACCACGTTTGACCGTCCATCGATTCTGATATCCGGAATTATCAACAAAAGTCGTCCTTAATTAATAGTTGTCATTCTCCTTGTTAATTAATACCTCACAATGTTGACGATGCCATTGATTTTTTCCACGCCGACACTAGTGTAATATTTTTTGTGAGATATTTTGAGCGATTTGAGTGTTATAATATTTACATTTGTGTTGTTGCACGCAAAAAAGCTTTCATTTCATTGATGGAGTAGTTTATTGCGGAGTGAAACAAAGCAACAAATATAACATAGAAATCAATGGTGGATTGGCTTGAATGATTCGGCATTCGAGTCTTTTGAATTGTGACTCGAGTCACTCGAGTTTGAATTATATAAATGGAGACACAAGCTGCTGAGAGCTATTTACCTTAATTATTATGGGCCGACCTGAAGCGAGCTCTCATGCAGTAGTCGATTAATTCGAATATTAAATGGTCTGAACCCAAAAAATAATATAACATAAAAGATAGCATCAAAGGAAGAAATTAATTTACAGTCTTGTAGTAAAATTGAATTAAACAACGCTGCGGTAGAGGCAACAACCCCAAAATTAGGGACAGCAATCCATATTGATGATTGATTGTGTTAGGTTATTGACAATATGTAAAATCTTTATTTGACTAAAAAAATTGACTCTCTAAATTTAATGTTAAGAGCTTCACAAAGTAAAACATTTCTATTCAATTATTGGTCAGTCGTATGACATTTGACTTGTGATAATGTTGTTGCTTAGCATTCAATGTGTTGGATAGATTTTTGTTGACTTGGTTTACCTGCTTTTTTTGTTTCGAATTTGAATAAATCATCCAATATATTTTAAATTCAATTGTACAAATAAACATGGTTAAGAAAACTATAGTAGTTGCTATATTTTTATATTTTTGTATTTAAGTAGTACTAAGAAATTTTCTTTATTTTATGTTTTGTTCAGCTTTATAAATAAGAGTTCTCTATTGTACTCAATTTGCCCACATTAATATAATTCATAGACACTTCTTTGAAATCTATCAAACACCTATGCAACTTTGACATTCGTCGACTGACTCGCTTTGAGCATCGAGTTAGACACACCCATTTATGAGCGAAGTTTAATCGGTCAACGTAGCAACCTTCTATTTTTCTTTGATTAGAACTTTGGCTTTTTGTCTCTAGATATCAGACATTTAGTTTTGTTTTGATTTTTTACTTCGAAAGACATTTAGTCTTCATGAAGAGTAAAGGACGAGAAATTTATAATGAATTACTCCATTCGGTCACAAATATAAGTCGTTTAAGGTAAAGACATAAAAATTAAGACAGCCTTAATTACAAATGTAATTTACATATATGTCATTTGACATTGAATGAATTAATGAATTGAAGAATCATAAAATTTTGAATTGTATAAGAGTATAATTAATAAAAAATAAATATAAATATACTCTTAAATTTCGAAAACGACTTATAATTTTAATCAATAATTTTTTGCTAAAAAGACTTATATTTTTTACCGAAGGGGTATCAATTATACATTTGATTCTTTGTAGTTTCATTGCCAATCAATCATCTTTTTTCTCATTATGAGGTAGATCTATATAGTACTATGGTAACATAAAATAAATGTTAATAATAATCTCCTGATACGTAACAACGGTTCAGATGCGATTAATTGAAGTATCTGTATGCGAGGTGTCCATATGGATCTAGCATCAAACATGATAACTCGAAGAATATTGGTGTCCGCCACGTCTGTGACAAATCAATCTTATGCCATGGGTTGAATCTCTAACGTAATGATATATTGGGTACCCACTTTAGGCGGCTATGTGCCTAAACTTGATGCCGTGCAATACACTTCCAGATGTGCGTATGTACGGACTCAATTTATAGTGCATATATGTACCAAATCAATCACACCACAAAGAACACAAGATTTAATGTGGAAAACCCTCCAAATCGAGGAAAAAAATAACGGCCAAACTCCGAATAAATCCACTATATGAATAAAGAGTACAAGAATCTCAATTGAGGAAAATACAATATAACTCCTTCAAAGAACTTAAATGGTCACACCAAGATCTTGAAGAACTCCACCCTCAAATTGTACCTTTTCTTGATCACCAAGAAATCACCAAAGACTTCGCACGCGAGTCTTCGATTCAAGATCTTGATGTATCTTCAATGTAGAGAAAATTGTTGTTGCATTCACCGCCTTGAACGCAAAATCTAGAAGAGAGAAAGAAAATTACCAAAAAACACAAAAAGCTGGTGATTAGAAGAAATCACTCAATTCGTTAATTAACTCCAATTTTCTTTCCTATTTTTCTCTCCAAGATTCCTATTCCACAACCAATTCGTTGCTTTATGTGTTGGACTTTTTCATTTTGTGTGGGGCCCACACAAAAACCAACAATTTCCCCCTCCAACACATGGGGAGATCTCAATCATATTTGATGCTCAATAACAACTCACCCCACCAACTTGGTGCAGATCGATGCTTCTCACGAGTCACCACCTTCGTCAACATATCACTGGATTCTAATCGGTGTGAATCTTCTTCGACTCATCTCATGATCATTCACAACTTCTCGAATCCAATGGTATCGGATATCAATGTGCTTAGTGCGGCAATGATAAGTAGCATTCTTGCTCAAATCTAGAGCACTCGACTATCATGATTCATCGCATACCATCTTCTTGCTTCAACCTCAACTCTTGAAGGAATCTCTTCAACCAAAGCATTTCTTTGCTTGCTTGATTATAGCAATATATTCTCGCCTCTGTCGTGGACAAAGCAACACACTTTCGCAATTTTGATTGCCAAGATACAGCCTCCCCCGCAAAAGTGAACACATACCCCGAAGTAGATTTTACGCCATCAAGGTCACCCGCCATATCGAATCCGTATATTCCTCCAAAGTAGGTTTCGAGCCCCAAAACATAAAGACATCTTCGAAGTACCTCTCAAATATCTCAAAATCCATTTCACTCGCTTCCCAATGAACTTTTCCAGGATTTGAGAGAAATCGTGACCACACCAATCTGCGTGAGCAATATCCGGTCGGGTGCAAACCATCGCATACATCAAACTCCCAATCGCAGAGAGGAGTAAGGAATATCGACATCTCCGCTATATCTATAGAAGTAGAGGGACATGATTTCTTGCTAAGTGTGAAGTGATTAGCAAGAGGTGTGCTAATCGGCTTAGCATTGTTCATATTGAATCTCGCTCAGAGACTGCTCAACATACTTTTTCTCGTGACACCCATAACTTTTGGATCTCCGTCACGAATGATCCGCATGCCAAGAATCTCTTTTTACGCCCCTGGTCTTTCATATCGAAAGAACTAGATAATTCTTTCTTCAAGTTTCCAATCAAGGAAACATCATGCCCCACTATCAACATATCATCTACATAGAGCAACAAGATCACAAGCTTCCCATCCGAAAATTTCTTGAAGTAGACACAATGATCTCGCATATGTTCTAGTGTACTCTTGACCCATCATGAAAGAGTCAAATTTCTTATACCATCGCCTTGGAGCTTGTTTGGTCCATACAAGCTCTTCTTCAACTTGCAAACCAAATGTGTTTTTCCCTGTTACTTCAAATCCTTCAAAGTTGATCCATATAAATCTCTTCCTCCAAATCACCATGGAGGAATGCGGTCTTCACATCTAACTGCTCAAGCTCAAGATCCAAGCTAGCAATGTCGGACCCAAAATCACTCGAATATAACTCATCTTCACAACATGGGAAAAAATCTCATCAAAGTCAATTACTTTCTTCCGATTGAACCCCTTCACTACCAAACGAGCTTTATGTTTTACTAGATTATCTCCATCTGTCTTCAACTTGTACACCCATTTATTCTTCAAAGGTTTTCTACATTTTGGAAGTTCCACCACCATTCATAAGTATTGTTCTTCTTCAAAGAATTCATCTCCTCCCGCATTGCTTTCATCCATTGAGCTTTGTCTTTGTGAATCGAACTCCCTGGAAGCTCTCTCGCTCCCCCTCTTACGTAATTGTAACATAATTAGAATTGGGGTACCTAGTAGAAAGAAGCAACCTCTCTCGGACCTTCTAAGTGAAGGTTCAACTAAAGTGTTGGTGGAGGAGTTTGCTCCCCCCGCTCAAAGATCATCAACCTGGTTCTGCACATCAACCCCATGTTCTTCAAATGAGTCTCCCTCATGTGTGGCATCGTAATGGAAGAAGACTCCAATCCGAAACATCATCATCATCAACTATGATTTTCTTTGATGTCTTCAAATCTGCTTATGGTCTCATATTCATGAAAGGCCACATCCCCGGACTCGACAATCTTTTTATTCTCCGGATCCCATAACCTATAACCAAACTCGCATTTCCAAATCCCAAGAGGATACACGAACAGTTCTATCATCAAGTTTCGTCTCGCTCCTTAGGCACATGCATAAATGCCTTGCATCCAAACACCTTCAAGTGAGAGTAAGTAACATCTTTCCCTGGACCAAACTCTCTCGGAACATCAAACTCCAATGGTCTTTGAAGGAGAGCGATTCATTAAGTAGCAAGCAAGATCGAGAGCCTCACCCCAAAACGACTTGGGCAACTTAGCCATTTTTAACATATATCGACTTTATCAAGGATGATTCTGTTTGTTCTTTCAAAGAACACCATTATGTTGAGAGTACCGGAACGATCTTCTCATGTCCGATTCCATGTTCGAGCAATAATTCTCGAACTCCTTTGAAGTGTATTCTCCCCGTTATCACTACGAATGCACTTCAAAGATACGCATTTTTCTCGTTCCACCATCATATGAAACTTCTGAGGTACTCAAGAACCCGACATTTTGTTCTCAACACAAACACCCAAACCTTCCAGTGAAGCATCATCAATAAAAGTAACAAAGTATCTCGCCACCTCCCATAGTTTCCACATCAATAGGACCACAAACATCGAGTATACTAACTCAAGTAAATTTCTTTTTCTTTCGGATGATGAAGAAAAATAAACTCTATGTTGCTTATGAATAAGCAATCATCACAAGGGTTCAAATATTTACCTTTGGCAAAGGGAATGTGAGACTTCTTTGCCAACACCGCAACCCTTTCTCACTCAAGTGACCTAGCCGCCTATGCCACGTATCTGGTGAAGAATCATCTTCAATTGCGTTCGGAGTCACCTCGACTGCCTTCAATTCGAGTCTTGTAAAGTGTATAGCTCAATTTTCCTCTAGCAATAACAATTGAGCCTTTGGTGAGTTTCCACTCCTTGCCCCCAAAGATGTTGTAGTAACCATCTAGGTCCAAAGCATGAGAGAAATCAAATTCGACGCAGATCAGGAACATGTCGCACATCTTTCGAATTACCGTGCAACCCATATTTGTTCGCATTACGTACATCTCCAATGCCAACTATATCGCAAAACCGTTGTTCCCCATCTTTGCCTTACCAAAATTCCCCGCTCGATAAACAGAGAAGAAATCCTTCCTCCGAGTAGCATGGAAGGATCTTCGGAATCAACAACCCATTCACTATCTCGTATTAGTGACATGACCTTGATCCTCAACTAAAGAAAGCACAACCAAGTCTTCAATTGCATCCGATATAAAGCCCGTAGTATTCGATCATTCGCTTTATTTTGATTTTTCTCATCATTCTGTTCTCTTTTCCACACTCGACAATTTTTCTTTATGTGTCCTTCCTTGCCACAATGATAACAAGAGAATTTTCCTTTCCTCGAGACTTGCCTCTAGATTTACTCCCCCCTCGGACCTCTAAACCGACTTCGCCTCTATGTTCTGCAAAGTAGTGATAAGAGCTTGTGAAGTTTCAATGCCTTTATCCTTTCTCCTAGTCTCCTCGTCAAATAGACTATCCCGCACTATGGATGAAGACAAGACACCGCTGGAGCGAATATATATACCTACCAGGACGAGTTACACTAAGCTAAATTTTCAATCATATACTATTTTTTTACCTACCGAAGTGTAATTGGTTTGACTTTTGATTATTATCAAAATAAAATCATCTTTTTATAAAAGGAATAAAAATTTATTGATCATCAATATAGCTGACGGGACAAGACATAAAATCAATCACTTTGCTAAATTGATTCGTTAATTCTGATTGTTAAAAAGAACATTCAACTTTTATCAAGTTGACTTTTCAAGAACTACTCTACGATTGTGACGATGAAACAATTTAGCAATTAGTGACGTAATATTCTTTTAACAAACGATTAGAACACGACAATTTTATATATACATTACTCGAATCACAATTAGGATAAATAAAAATTTCCAATAAAGCTAACACAAAACTTCTAATGAGACAAGACGATCTAAATCAAACCTTCTAACATGAGAAAGAAAACAACTACTTGTGAAAATATAAAATTAACATAGAGACAAAAATATTAACCTCATAAGCACAAATTCATGCACAATCTTTAAGAATGATGCATACGTAGATAAGTGATTATTGTCAATAGTGAATCAAATGACTGCAACGAAAATAACACTAATCATCTTACCATATCTAAGATCTGACACTTATTTGATAAATATGAACGATCAAAAGCATTGATTGACGGTGGTTCAAAAGTTGAAACATATAGGAGAACGAAAAAGAAATTTATTATTGAGAACTACATTTTTTCGTACCATCCACGTGTGGTTCCAACATGACAAGAAAACAACTATTAGGGATGCATACTTAAAGCATCTCCAATTGGACCATGGATTGGGGTAGAAATAGATCCACCTATGATACAATCCACATCCAACCCAAAAAATGCTCTCCAATAAGACCATGAATTCATAATGTCCATTCTATGTGGCATGAAATAAAAGTGGAGAGTTTTTACTACAATGTCTACTTCTAGACATTGTGGTAGACTGCTACGTCAGCATTATTAATTATTTTAAAGTTCTTATTTTTTCAAGTCTTTATTAATATTATGAAAATTAAAAATAAAAGTGCTAACTCATCAATCCATTGTCTAAATCCACATTACCATTGAAGATCATTTTAAGAGGTGAATGTCCATCTAGTGTCACATATGACAGACATCATCTCCACACCCATGATGTGACACCAATCCATGATCTAAATCCATATTACCATTGGAGATGCTCTTATAGAGATTACGGTAGACTGCCACGTCATACAAAATAGACTTTTTTTATTTTTTTTTAATTTTTGATTTTTATGCCTTTATTAATATTATGAAAATTGAAAATAAAAGTGTCAAACTCATCAATCTATGGTCTAAATCCATTGTCCATTGGAGACCATTTTGATATGTGAATGTCTATCTAGTGCCACATATAATAAACATACTCTTCACATCTATGATGTGACACCGATTCATAGTCTAAATTTACATTACCATTGAAGATGCTCTTAGATAAGTGAATGTTCTCAAATGTCAATAGCGAATTTGATCATGACCCTAACGGGACGAGGATGAAACTAATAATTTTATCAAATCTGGGATTGGTTCAAAAGTACGTTGCAGCATAAATAGTAGTAGCTTATTTCTTAATGAATTATATAAAATCGAGCAAATATATCTTCGTCATTGTTATGAAAATGGATGGACACTTGTGCATGTATGTGACCACATTGTGAAGCATGCATGGTTCTCACATTGAATTGTAACATCAAGCATGACTCTCACATTTTATGTAACTCGTAATCATCTCCAATGTACACCAACTCTTCTATGTATTGTCTATGTTGCTTGTGATGTGTTGTATGACTTGTGGTGTATGTATAACTTGTACACATTGTATAAGTACAATTATCATAATCACCAAATGACCTATATATAAAGGATGTCAACCCCATTGTAATTCACACACCAATGTATGAATGAAATCTCTACATTCTTATCTCTAGCTCTCTTATCTCTTGTCTCATATTCTCTACTTGTTATAGTAGTTCTTAGTTTATGCCTTCTATACTTAAAATTTCTAGCAAGTCAACTTAAATTTTAGTTGGCTTACAACTTAATTTACAATAGTCATTTCTTCTTATAAATTTTGTGATCGTCCTTCAATTACAACAACAAAAAATCCTTTCTAAAAAAAAAAAAAAAAAAAAAAAAAAAAATCCACTTGTCTACAAAGCCCTCCCCTCAACATTTCCATGAAGCTGAAATATCAATCGAAAAAAAAAAAAAAATCACTTATCGTCTCAACAGCTGTGAAAATCAATTAACAAAACGCCAAACACGGGATACAAGCGTGGCAGCGACGAAGTTCCAACTGTACTTTCGCGCGTTATTTAGGTCAATAGTCAAGGGACCTCACTCGAAATATCACACAATCCAAAGGAGTATACTCTGAAAACACCGCGTTCTTCTCCGAGAAGATATATTTAGATCTGCAGAAACCCTTCTCGCTCGCTCACTCTTCACCATTTCGTCGTCACTGCGATTCCGATTTCGATTTCGATTTCGATTTCATGGGAAACGCTGCGATCTGCTGTGACATTCTGCTCGCGATCTTGCTTCCTCCGCTAGGGGTTTGTTTCCGCCATGGATGTTGCAGTGTAAGAATCGATCCATCGATCGGTCGATCGATGTTCTTAGTTTTCTTGATCTGTCTAGTGTTCTTGATTTTGATTTGTTTGGTTTGGTTACTTGTCTGGATCGAATTTTCGATTCGGTTATTGATTCATTGTTTGGTTTCGTTGATTCAGGTGGAGTTCCTGATCTGCTTGCTGTTGACCATCTTAGGTTACATTCCAGGTATTATCTACGCTATTTATGTGATTGTTGTTGTTAATCGCGATCGCTACAGAGATGAAGACGAGTACTGGCGTCCGATCAATGCTTAGTCTCTATCTTGATTTGGTACAAATCCATGTATTTGGATGAGATTTTATGAATTTGATGTGGTAGCTTTGGAATTGAACCGTATTTGTGGCGCTTATGGATTTGGATCTTTTCTGTACTATTTATGTTGTTGTCTTCTTCGTTAAATATTGTCTGGCTTTTAGTGAAATGGTGTTTTTATTTCAGTTTCTTGTATGATGTGCTCTGAGCTTCTAATCTAGCCGATTTGTTGGTAGCCAATGGATCTGTGGTGAAATTCTGCTCATGTAGTGTTGATTTGAGTATTCATTTGCAAGGTTTAGAAGAATGTAGGAAGTTAGATTCATGATTGCCTGTGCTGGAATCTGTAAATTGTGCGATCCGTAAACCATGTCATTAGACTGTCCTCGGTAATGATTAGCTGTAGGATGACTGTGAACTTCGCTTGCAATTGCTTGCAAAAGGACAGCGTCTCAGTTCACTTATTGATAATCAGGATATGATCAATGGATTTTTAATTAACCATGAATCCATGATGCCTTGATACCATATTTGGTGCTTCGAGATGACAGGCTATATGAAACTCGAGTAGGACACTGATAGAACACTGATATTGATCAATTGAATTGAGAGAAACAACAACGATTACAAACCCAAAAGTAACCCAGAGAAGAGTCTTAAAACTCTCTCATCCCTAATCACTCAAAGAGTGCCCAATTACAATTCAGTGTGACTACTCTACGTGACTACTCTACGTGAGATCTTATCACACACTTATGTCAGCCACTAGACTAAGATCTATGGAATGTTTTAAATTGAAGTTGAATGTACACTTTTCATAAGCAACCTTCATCGTAGCATGCTTCTATATAGCGCATCTGTAAGTTGACCATTTTAGGAAGACATGAATAAATCCTTGATGTTCTAGTCCTAAGTTATCATTTTCGTATTTTAAAATTTTTCATGTTCTCATACTTTTGACTATACTATGAAGTAGGGAAGTAACGACAATGACTTTGGTACGGTCATTAACCATTTGGCTTCAAGGCACTTAGCTGAGAAAACGGTTATTTTTCTACTAATTAATGTGAGGGAGAAAAGGAAGGGAATTTAGTTTGCATCGTTACTCAATATGTTGGATCCCAGATATATATATATATATATATATGCATTATTTGGACGCAATATAGTTTTTTTTTTTTTTTTGATAAAAAGGGGGCATCGACACGCTCACGACCGCCGGCGCATGTTGCGGTAGTTGCCGGAGCCCCCCACGCCGATTGATTCTGTAGGGTTTTCTAAACCCTAGTGCGTCTCTCGCGATAGATTTTGTCTCATGTTTGGATGCAATATATTTGTGATATTGTTTTTTATTTTTTGAGAGCTCAAGTATACTTTTAATCTGAAATACCTTTAATCTGGAATCTGGATATATGAGTTGCTTTCTTTTGGAGAAAAAACGGAGTACATCTTCCATTCAGTAAGGAGTTAAATCTATCTGATGGACTATTATATTGTAACTTACAATTAACTCACTGTGAACCACAAAAGTCTACCCAATAAAGGGAGCTTGGAGCAAATAGCAAAGAATTTCTTTCTCTAAAGATACTGTCAATTCAGGGCAAATCTAGACTTTCACTTTCTTATTAATTGTTTTGCAATTCTTTTTTCGCGTAATATTGCGTTTGAAAAGGAATTAGGTAAGTTAAGTATTCATGTTTTAAGTTATACCTAGTGTATCAACCCATAAAGATATGGAATAGGACAATGCTAGGGTGACTGACTTTTGGCACCTAGATTTGGCATCGGGTTGTGAGGAGGCCGCCTGATTCATCTCGAAACACACGCGCACACGTCTCAAGGTGCCAAAAGTCGGTCACTAAAGCATTTTCCTATGAAATATTCTTGTATTTTGTAAAGCTGAATGTAGAATACAAGTTTATTAAGTTTTCTTTTGTAATTTTTGACTGATAATGTCTGAGACTCTATATTCGTGGCTTCTTTATGATTTTCTTCCTTGTGTACTCAATTGTGCAAATTCTCAAACCAATGATATGGCGTAGTCTGGGTAGACGAGGCGAACTAGTAAACCAATGATTCGCAAGCAGAACATCTAGTAAGGCATCCCATGAGTTTGAGAATATTTTGTTGTTGAAGCATTTCTGAGAATTGGATAAACCTTTAGGAACCAACTCGCTGCATTTAGAAAGGAAAAGAGTAACTGTTTCTTGGTTAGCACAGTGGCACCTAAACAGCTGGGATGCTGCATCTCAGCATCTGCATTAGTTGAAATGAAGGAGGGAATCATTTTTGTTTGTTTTTGATAGAAAGAATAATTTTCTTTGCTTAGTGTTGGTCGTCTTCTCATACCGAAGTGGTAGTTGGTAGTCATATTGAGCTTTCTGAGCATGAGGATGCTGGTAAAGTTGGAGAAACATGGCACTGCGGCAGAAGCTGCATAACCAATCCATTTCACTTCCTGACAAGATGGTTATCATGGCAGGTTCGTAATAGCTTTCTTCTCTACTCTTCTGCTCCAAATCAATGCGTCATAAGTTAGCTTTGTCTACCCCGCATCGTCAAATTTCTTCACCTTATATTGAGTCAAATTCAAATTAGTTTAGACTTGGAGCTGCAGTGGCTTTATTTCCTGGTGTTTGAGTTCTGTGAATGTAAAAACCATCAGAGCCTTGGTTGATTAATAATTCTTTCTCACTCCTTAGTAGAGTTCTCTAAAATAGTGAAGTATATTTCTTGTTCTCTTTCCATCACTCCATGCTTGCCACCTTATTTTTTCTCCTCCAGAATGACTGATCTCTAAAACTTTAATATTAAAGATTTTTATTAAAGTTTTTTTTTTTTTTTTTTTTTTTTTTTTCAAAGGTGACATTATAGATTTTACTCTTGGAGAAGGACATTCTCCTGTTGTCTGCGTCTATGTTCCTGTTTGCAAGTCCTCAAAACAAGTCTATTGGTTGGAATTGGGTTGACTATTTATCCTTGAATTCTTCTCATGTTTTGGTGTCATTAAAAAGTCTCAAGGTTTGCTAATTCTTTGGAGTACCCCTAAAGTAAAATGTCAAGGTTGAGAAAATTAAGTAAGGTTGAGAAAATTAAGTTTAACCTCTTACCTAATTAAGACATTGACACTAACGCAAAATAAGTAATTCGCATGGACGACGGAGAAAAGAAAAGCTTCAACTAATTAAAAGGGTTGCGGTGGAATGACAGTATCACCCACCCAATTTTATTAAAACATTGCCCTAATCTTTTTGCTACACACAAATAAGCAAATAATGGTTTTCTAGGATTGCATTTGTCAACAGCACTGTCGCGGATAAACATCGATGGGTTGGTTGGTCCACAACGCCACATCGTTACTAGGTGAGACGCCTTGCTCATCACTCTCATTTCCGACTTATTATATAACGAACGCATCACGCTCGCACATTTTGCTATAGCTCTAAAGCCCACTTACACACCACCATAGAAGCTCCTCCACTTTCACAACTGTTACGATTAAGGTGTTGCTTGAAAATCTCTTGTTTTTGTAATTCATTTCAAACTCTCAAGTTTTTTTTTTTTTTTTTTTTTTTTTTTTAAATAGTGTCGGGTGACAATTGCACCGATTAAACCACGCTCGGGCACGTCGAGCCCTAGAAACTCTCAAGTTCGACAAGGACAACACCAAAATTCTTAATCCTCAATTAGTAAGAGGGAGCTACATGGATCAAACTACTCAATTTCTAATCTCTTACTACCCAATTTCAAATCTTTTACTTCGTAATACATACGACAACAACGATAAAGCTTTAATTTTAAATTAGTTGACATTTTACATAGATCAAACTCTTGCTTGATTGATTTGTAATGTATGAAACGAACAATTAATGGCTCACAAACAAAAATAGATTGCCGCCTAGACAATTCTCATTTCTCGATCGGCATATGGGTCCAAATTAATTACTTGCCAAGCTATAGGCTAACTGATGCCCCTTTAATTTCGTCTCCTAAGATCTGTGTCCGTAACAACGTTTCTCACTAACTTTGCAGGGAATTCAAATTAATTAATTCAGATGACGATCGAAGTGAAGGAATCAACATTGGTGCTAACGAAGCCTGTGGATGGCAAACGTGGAATTGGTGGTAATTCTTTATCTACAACATATATGATCATGGATGTCCACTATATATATAGCTAGTATTTATATTTCTAATCAAGGTTAAAGTTATGGTAAAAATTAATAACTAGCTTTTGGTTTTTCATGCATATGTATGCATGTATTTCTAATTGAAAATTAACTCCAAAATTAAGTGGGTGCCAACGTTGAACGCTCCGGTTGTATACTTTTACCGACCGGACGGGTCATCGGACTTGTTCAACACCACGGTGTTGAAGGAGGCACTTGGCCGAGCACTGGTGCCGTTCTATCCTATGGCAGGTCGGTTCAGGATCAGAGACGAAGATTCGAGGATTGAGATCGACTGCAATGGAGCTGGTACGTGTGCTATTTGTGGAGGCCGAGACCACATTGGTGATTGATGACTTAGGGGACTTCACACCCACGTACTTTGGAGCTCAAGCAACTTATACCCGCTGTTGATTACTCTGGGGACATCTCTCTGTGTCCTTTTCTCGTCTTACAGGTACAATATTCTACATACGATGGCATTTTCAATCCCTTAAACCATATAATTAAGCAGCACGTACGTCAAATACTCAAGAATGATAAATAAAATATGCTTGGGGATGAGAGAAAGGACTTACAAATTTTAACAATAAAAGTAAGCTAATTAATGACCTACATTTGTGATAGGAGAGAGTAATTGGTTGCAATCTTTTTTTTTTTTTTTTTATGATATTGTTCCTAACTTAATTATATACTTTCAACTCATAGTTAAGTGGGTTTTAACTTTTAACTCTAAAGGTCTTAGTATTAATTAAAGGAAGATTCACATTTATCTAATTCGTTAGATTGTTCGCAAGTTTTATTTAACAGACTATTTGATCCACACGTCTCATCCGAATCTTTTAATTTACGCATGCTCACGCATGTCAAAAGGATATCACCATCTTATGTGTGTCAAAAGTGTGTCGCCAGTCACCACTGATCACTCTGGTTTGCATTCTGTTTTAGGGGCGAGCCAGGTTTTTTTTGAAATTTTGGGCTAAAATTAATGTATTTTTTTATATTTAACAATTGAAAAATGCTTTAGAGTTCAAGCTACGAAATGTGGGTCGAACTCGTACTTATTCAGCCACCCTTGATTCTTGAGCGCCCACACATTCTGAAGTATGGCAAAGGGATGACGACAGTATGAATTTGACTTGCATGTCCGTGTTGAGGCTTACTAACACTTCTTTTAATAGTTATGTATTTTATACAATAAACGATTGAACACAACAAATCATTCAAGCAAATATTAATCATCAAATTCAAGATCAAATATTAACCCCGACTTCTTTGTTTTTATCTTTTAAAAATCTTGTTTTTTTTTCTTTGGGCTTAATTTTATTCAAATGCTTTTTGTAGTTAAAAAAAAAAAAAAAGTGCCTGCAGACGACCCTGTTCTGTTTGAATACAGGTGAGGTTCAAAACTAGGAGTCGGCACGCATCACTACGTGGCAGATGGATTAACTACTCTCCACTTCATCAACACGTGGTCCGACAAGGCACGTGGCCTCGGCGCATTGCAACCCCCCCGTACCTAAGTTCCGTCACATCGAATATGAACCCGCGCCACAAATGAAAGCTCATCAGTTGTGGTTGCAATCGAACAGCCCTGAACCCATAAGCGTGTGCATATTAAAAGTCACACGTGACCAAATCAACATACTCAAAACCAAATCAAAAGAGGAGGAGGACAGCAACAACAACACGGTCAACTACAGCTCGTACGAGATGATCGCCTGACACGTGTGGCGCACCGCGTGCAAGGCACGTTGCTTGCCTAATGATCAGGACGGTAAGCTATACATCGCCACTGACGGACGGTCCAGATTGATTCCTCCACTCCCGAAGCTACTTCGGGAATGTGATCTTCACCGCTGCGCCTCTCGCGTGAGCAGGGGATCTAATGTCGAAGCCGCTAACGTACGTCGCGGGGGACAATCCACGATGCGTTGGTGCGTATGGACAATTATTACCTGCGGTCGGCGCTGGATTATCTGGAGCTCCAACCTGATCTGATGGTTCTTGTTTTCGAGGCGGATATATTAAGGTGCCCCAATTTGGTGATCAAGAGCTGGACTTGGTTGCCGATCCATGATTGTGATTTTGGGTGGGGCCGGCCCATTTTTATGGGGCCAGGTGGGATTACGTATGAAGGGCTTCCTTTTCTTCTACCGAGCTCAATTAATGATGGAAGCCTGTCGTTGCTTATTTCATTGCAGATGAAGCATATGGAACTCTTCAAGAAGCTTTTCTACGAATTTTGAATATCCAAGTTAGTGTGAATTGTGTTGTGACACCAATAATCACGCCTATTATATATGTGAATATGTGATGAATCGCAGTAAAACTCACAACCGACAGTTAGTAAAGGTGACAAATATGTGTTTCTCGAGATGCGTATAATGAGAACTTTATATTCCCTATATATTAAAAAGGTGACAATTACTAAAGGTGACATTTTGCCTATTTAGTGTAATGGAAGAGTTTGACTTATATATAGAGCTAACTTTAATTAATTAATTTGGAATTAAAGTTTTGACTTTTATCAACATTTAAGATTTTTAGTGACTTTGTGAACTTCTTAAACATGATTTTGATGATACTAATAGATTATTGTAATTTTTAAAATGAAACAAATATTTTGCACTTTATTATAAAAAATAAATAATTATTTTTTTCTTAAGAACTATTACTAATTTTTTTTAAAAAATATTTTTGTATTTTAGTTAAAAAAAAACATATAAACATATTAATTAATTACTCTCAAGGTAGTAGCATAACAAATAAATAAATAAATATCAACATAATAAATAGGTAAATAAATCATCATTTAGTGGTAGAAAAGAATCAAGTAAGATCATTGGAAATATTTTTTCTTTTTTGAGAAAAGATCATTATAAATATTAGTGTAAAAATTTTGCACTTTATTTTTTTGTTTGACTTAAGCAAAAAAGTATATTTTTTCCTTAATAATGATAGTTTAAATTCTAAAAAATGCACTTCTTACATTTTAAAAAATTATACAATTATTTTTTCAAAAATAATAATACTACACTTTTTGAGATTATAATAATACACTAAATAAACAAAACTTCTTTATCAAAAAAAAAACTATCAAAAATGTATAGTAATGCAAGAATGAGATTTTGTTAATAACGACATCAATCCATTTTCATCAATATAGATATTAGAGTATAATGAGTGAGCAATGAAATCAAGAGTTGTGGAGTGATTGTAGAAGTTGATAAAAAACAATTGATAAGAAAAGACATCTTGTAAACAATGAAGTCCTTATTGAAAAATGTAACAAACAAAAATTAGAAGTCTAATTTGGTGTTGTACCGTGGTCGTCTCGATTTTGTGAATGTGAAAGTCCTATCGCTACAGACTATTACCTACATATGTTTGATAGTAGTAAGTAATACGTGAACTTTTACTAACAAATGTATATTCGTTAAAAAAACTTTCGCAAATAAAAGCCCCTTTTCTTAGAGTGAAATACTACAGTAATTTTTTTTTTATTTTTATTTTTGGCAAAAACCCATCTTTTGGTCCATAAACTTTGAATTTTTTATGCTTCGGGTCCTCAACTTTTATTACTATACTTTAGTTTCTAAACTTTGGAGACCTTTCATTATTGAGACCGTTAAGTCTTGCTAATGTAGCAAACATAAGTGCCATGTAGGCCTTTTTTTGCCATGTGGCTAGTTTTTTGTAAATTGATGTTCAAAAGGTGAACCAATCCAAACTCAAAAAAACTCAATTTTCTCCCAAAAGTAAGCCGACCTCCAACTCCATTCTTTTCACTCTAAATTCGAATCAGAGATTTAGAAAACCAGAGAACCCACTATGATTTTGCCAATAATTAGGATCAACAAGAACGCATAACACTAGGTTCAGAGCGAAGACGCCTAAAATCCCCCGAAACCTTTACATTCACATAACATTTATATAATTCACATAACATTTATATAACTATGCATATAAAGAGAGAGATGGATTGATGGGTGATTGAGTGATTCTACGTAGCAACAAACGATTTCAATTTTTGTGAAAGATTGAGATGATGATTATTTGTTGGTGGTGTTTGATGCCATGGAGAGAAAGGAGAAGTTGATTATCTGTTGGTAGTGTTCTCTTATCTTTCTACTCAACAATTATAAGTTCTTTCACTTGGCAACTATTGTCCTTTGGTTTCTTCTGTTTTCAATTTCAGAATTCTTGTGTTCTCTTGTTTGACATAAACAACTCAGATTCAATTGATTTCACAAAAACAGCTCACAATCAAATATGCCTATTTAGTTTTTGATGGTCAAAAGCAATGAACAACGAGAATTCAAGATTAAAGAAGCATAACTTTAAGCTTTTAATGGTCAAAAGTTTCATTGAAATATTAAAACCAAAAAAATTTCAGAAGTTTTAGGTAGAAAAGAGAGTTGTTAAATCAATAATAAATGCCCAAAACAGATCCAACACTAACCATCAAATCGAATTAATAAAACGCAAACATTTCCACAAAATTGAAGCCTAGCCTCAAAAATAGAGAACACCAAAAAAGCTCAATTTTGACTATCAAAACGAGCTAAAAAAAATCGTAAAAATTTTTAAAATATTTCGAAGAACCATGAACAAGTTAATGTCTCATCTAGGGCTCAATCTTTTGTTGCAGATACCACTTTCCATGAAATCCCCTGAATTTCTCGCCAAGTATCCCTTTCCTGCTCATCTATATCGATATTGATGATTTGGGGAAAAAATTATCTTCGGTTTTTGTTGGTTTTTTTTTTTTGAGTTTAGATTGGTTCACCTTTGAACCACGCCGGTTCACACAAAAATCGGCTACGTGGCAATCAAGTGGCACTTCCATTTGCCATGTCAGCAATACTTACCAGTCACAAGGATAGAAGGATTAAATGTGCAGTCTTTCAAAAGTTTAGAGACTAAATGTGTAGTAGTAAAAGTTGAGGGACCTAAAGTATAAAAAGTCCAAAGTTTAAGAATCAAAAGATGAGTTTTGTTTTTTTTTTTTTTAACTTAAATACGAGAGTCAAACTCATAACCTCTATAATTAATGAAGTCTCTTTTCATTTCCTCATAAATGCTTTAGAATTATCACAACTAGTTAATTAATATATAATTCTGCATGTATTAATTAACATGCGTTGCTAATTTGACTATTAATGTTTCTACCACTGCATCAAATATTAGAGACCAAAGAGTTAATTGTAAAGTGTAAAGTTGATTAACCTTCCATGAATTAATTAACATGCGTTGCGTGTAATTTCACAGTTTGGTGTTGTCGACTCATTGCTATCGGTCGGACCCACCACTTGACTTGTCTTATAGTTGGTGAGAATACGACCTGTTCTAAAACCGAACATTATTTCTTACTCCATTTTTTATATATACTATATATTTTCAACCAACTAAGGCCAGGCCACCACATCTCACCAACTCCCCACTACCTTCATCTCATTATTATCTGGTAGGCCGGCGCAGGACTGACCCCCGCACTACGCTGCCTCAGATTGCGACGCGTGTAATCCTTGGACGGCCTCGATTTCGTTAATCATCGATGGTTGTTGGTCCACATCGTTAGGTGAGTCGCCGCTCACCAATCCCATCTTTTATATAACGACCCCCCTACACACCCAAATTCGAGCCTCTCCTCTGTTTCACCACTACTACTGCTACTACTACAAGGTGAGCCCCAAAAAATAATAAAATCAAATCACTTGTTTATATTTGCTCTTCAATTCAATCAGGGCGGAGCTAGAATTTCAACATTAGATTGACTAAATCAAGGATAGCCTAAGAATTAATTTGAGGGGTGAGTTAGCTTATATACTTTTTATAATTTTTTTTGATGATAGCATAAAGGTCACATCACATGTAAGGCAGCAGAGTAGTAGTCATGTACGTGGCTCCGCCCCTAAATTCAATAATCAATTAATGGCCTCAAGTATTCCCAATTTTACTAGCCAAACACAGTACCCCTTTATTACGTTCTCTTAATTTTTCTATATATACATATGACATCATTTGTTATGAACTTGGCAGGGAATTGAAATTTATTGAGATCGATCAATATGAAGATTGAAGTGAAGGAATCAACATTGGTGCCACCATCAGAGGAGACACCTAAAATAAGCCTATGGAACGCCAATGTGGACTTGGTGGTGCCGAGGATGCACACCCCCAGCGTCTACTTTTACCGCCCGAACGGGGCACCGGACTTCTTTAACACCGCGGTGATGAAGGCGGCGCTGGGGAAGGCGCTGGTGCCGTTTTATCCGATGGCGGGGCGGTTGAAGAGGGACGAGGATTCGAGGATTGAAATTGATTGTAATGGGGCTGGGGTGTTGTTTGTGGAGGCTCAGACCACTTCGGTTATTGATGATTTTGGTGACTTCACGCCTACTTTGGAGATGAGGCAACTTATACCTACTGTTGATTATTCTGGGGACATCTCCTCCTATGCTCTCCTGGTCTTACAGGTATATATATACATATATATATATGTTGTGTTGTGTACATTAATTTTGATCAATCTATCAGAAACTTTAGCTTGAATTTATTTTAGTACACGTACGTAGTAATGTTAGGAGTATTGCCTCCACTTGTCCAAAAAAAAGGTACGTCTTGAAAAAAACATGCTTCTACCTTTGCGAGGTTAGACGATAGAATCCTAAAAAAAAGAAAGATAAATAAATAAAATGATACATGATCGTTTGTTTTTTATAATGCCAAGCGCGTGGAGATATTGTTAAAGGTTGATAAGTGGTGCCTTATAAACATATACTCCGTAGTAGTAAAGTTTTGAGACAAACAAATGGTAAAATCTTCATTTTTGTTGGTACGTAGATACACCTTAAATCATGTGTTTTGCGTACTTTGAGGCAAATCTGGCAAGGCGAAAAAGGCTTTTTATAATCTCTAGAAAGAAATAATAAACTTCATTCCCTTGGAATTTTTGTTAGGATCAATTAATACAAAACATCTGGTAAGTTAAATATCATTAATTATGAGTCATTTTTATGTAGCATCCTCTAGATTATTTTGTTTTAGATTAGACGTGTATGTCAAGAGCACAAGAAAATTAAATTAAAGGTGGTTAAACTAACTTTTGAGTTCGTTTTGTTTTTATTGAGACTTTGAGAGATTGCTTGGTACATATGAAAAATCATGTATATATATATTCTAAGAAAACTAATTTTGAGGCTGGTTGTCAAAATCCTACTTTTTGGAATGAAGGTCCAATGAATTAATGTTCAGGAGCTAAACGATTATGATGTACAGTATATTGAATGAATTGAGTTGAGATTAATGAAAGCTCTCTTTCACTTAAAAAGAAAAAATGGGTGAATTGTAGGTTGTAGACTTGTATGTACTAGGTGGAATTTGATTAGATATGCTTTGGCTTTACTTCCATTAATGATATTAAAGCTTGCGTAAAAGAAAATAATAATTATAGCATCAATAAAATGCTTATCAATTTTAATCAAAATAAAGTGACCACCACTCACCCATTATAAAAAGAATCTCAACTCTATCTACCTACCCCATTATCCTCAAATATTATTATTTCATTCATTAGATGATTACTTTTTTTAAAAAAAGAAAAAAGATCATCCCAACATTAGGATTTTTTTTTTTTTTTTTTTTTTGTCAAAGCTAACATTAGGAATTGACTTCTAATTAATTAGGCGGATCCCTTGTAGAGAGTATTTTTTCTATTGACAAACACATCTTCAATAATCCTCCCTTATTTTAGTTTGATGAACCACTTTGTATTCAAAAGTCTTATGTATAAATACCAATTATCACATATATACTCAAGCTATATATATATATTTCTATTGACTTATAAAATTGTGAACCTTTCCTAATAAAAGCGACTTCATACCCACTAATTTTCTTAGCTTATTGGTTTCATTAGTAGGCTGATTTTGATTTATTCCTATAATAATGCAATACTAACATGCATTATAGTTTTAAAAAAAAGTTGTTGTTGGGGGAACTTTCTACGTGACCCCCAACCAAACCAAAGCCTTATTTTTCAAAGAGGCCCACTTCTTATCAACACCAAGTCACCAACCCTCTATTGCATCACACCTCGTCATCCCCACCTACTAAGCAAGCCTGTTCGGTTGCGTGGATAATTCATGCATGGTTGGTTGCTCTTACTTTCAAACAGGTGACTAGGTTCAAGTGTGGCGGAGTCTCTTTAGGAGTTGGAATGCAACACCACGTGGCAGACGGAGCGTCAGGTCTCCACTTCATCAACACATGGTCCGACATGGCACGTGGCCTCGATCTAACCATCCCTCCATTCATTGATCGTACGCTCCTCCGCGCGCGGGACCCACCCACGCCTCAGTTCCACCACATCGAATACCAACCCGCGCCGCAAATGAAAACCCCCCAACCGAACACCCCCGAATCCACAAGCGTGTGCATATTAAAAGTCACACGTGACCAAATCAACCAACTCAAAGCCAAGTCAAAAGAGGAGGACAACAATACCAACACGGTCAACTACAGCTCGTACGAGATGATCGCCGGACACGTGTGGCGCACCGCGTGCAAGGCACGTGGCTTGCCTGATGATCAGGACAGTAAGCTATACATCGCCACTGATGGACGGTACAGATTGATTCCTCCACTCCCGAAAGGCTACTTCGGGAATGTGATCTTCACCGCTACGCCGCTCGCGGGAGCAGGGGATCTAATGTCGAAGCCGCTAACGTACGCGGCGGGGAGAATACACGACGCATCGGCGCGTATGGACAATGATTACCTGCGTTCGGCGCTGGATTATCTAGAGCTCCAGCCTGATCTGACGGCTTTGGTTCGTGGGGCCCACACGTTCAGGTGTCCAAATTTGGGGATCACGAGCTGGACTAGGTTGCCGATCCATGATTGTGATTTTGGGTGGGGCCGACCCATTTTTATGGGGCCAGGTGGGATTGCGTATGAAGGGCTGGCTTTTCTACTGCCGAGCCCAATTAATGATGGGAGCATATCGTTGGCTATTTCATTGCAGACGGAGCACATGAAAGTCTTCCAAAAAATCTTTTATGACTTCTGAAGCATATTCCACATAGTAATGCTGTGATGACCACCCTTTTTTCAACATTTTGATAGACATTGTTTCTGCTTTCAGACCCAAAAGAATTGAATGTGTTTGTTTCACTTTCGAAGATTTTTATTGAAATAAGCAGTACCATGTTGTGATCGAATTAAGTAATGTATCCCTATTGCTCTTACATATAAAAGGCGAAAAAAATGGATGAAGGACGCTCGTCCGTGGAAGTCATGTGTTCTTTTGAATGTTTTGAAGAGTTTTGGTTCATTAACTACCAAATTAATGCGCGTTCAAATCAGTTCCCTATCTTTCAACGAGTTGTTAACTTAGGTGTTGTTTGGAACTTGCGACAAAAATTAATGAACCGGCAATTACGACGCCTCATATACACAATGTACGTCACTCACCTATATATTTAATACAAATATACGAGAAGAGTTAGATTTACTACAACAATGTCACATCACATGATGCATTCGCTCTCAAGAATCATTTATATGTGTCTCGAGATGCAGATATATAAAAATTTATGGAGTAAGTTTAATGTGAGCTAACTATGGTTTTATAGTAGCTTTAATGTGGTCATGTTTGATATTAAATTAGTAAACCTAAGTTAGTGAATAAATCAAATAGCCACATGATGTGCATCGAGACATGTATTGACCAATCTAAAGGCCAAATGAGTCAACTATTGGCGTCGCTTAAGTTTGACTTGTGGGATAAGTAGGTCAAGGTGGTCCACTAGTTGAGTCTCGAGATACGTGTGCACAAATGATCAAGGTCATGGTTCAACCTATTGTCAAGTCACCTATAAAACACATAATTCAAACTTTTGATCCAACTTATCATCAAAATCGTTGGTTAAGGAAGGAGAGCAAAGAAGAGGGGCTGCTGGAGTGATCTTGGTGAATGAGAAGTGAGCAACTCATTGAAGGTTTAGTGAAGAAGAAGATCAAGTTCATCAAGCTAGGTAAATTCATAAAACCATAAGCATAGATGCAATGAATTCATGAAATTTGGCGTTGTTTGTTGTTGTTTTTATGTTATGGTTGATGTCATGGAACTCAAAATGAGTGTATGAGAGTTCCTAAGGCATCAACATGACCTACGTGTAGAGAAAACTCGGAAGTCTGATTTCATAATTCTAGGTCCTACTGCACATATCGCGCTAGGTAGAAAATCTAGCGCTTAATTAGCGCGCTAGATATGGCTTATTAGCGCTAATTAATTGCCTTAACAATACAAAAATCATCAATTTTCAAAAATGGCTTAAACACTATAAATAGTTTTAAAACTCTAAGTAGAGATCCAAACCCACTCTAAAACATATCAAACAACTCTAAAGAACTAAGGGGAGATCTCGGGAGTTCAGGAACGCGTTTTGGAGTGTCGGGAGGCTGGATAGGCCGGATAGGTCGGATAGGCTAGGATAAGCTTTGGGCTAATTTGTAGCTTAACTAGTTTTGAAATCCTATAGACTTGAAACTATTGATCTTTGAAAACTAAAGTATGAATTATCTAGTGTTCATTGCACAAGAGATGTGCGGTTCACGAGGACATGGGTCTACCGGGGTTCCGACACTCACCACTACACTTGCGCGACACACGAGGTATGGGACTCGGGGTGGTCGGCAAGAATGAGATAGATGATTTATATGCGTAGAGCGCATGTCCGCTATTTGTATGGAATATGTTGAACGCGACTCCATATAATAATGGAAAAGGTTAGGTGATAGTTCTCACCACCGACCGGACGTAGATCATCTCGACTTAGCCTGTGTCAGTCTATACATTTTTAACTGTGGTATTTACTTGCATTACTTGATTCAACAACTCTTTCACTACTTTATGATTTTAAATACCTTTCTTATATTTTGGAAATGTGGCATGAAATTCTCCAGTTATTACTTAAATATCAATATACTCACCGTCTAGTTTGTGACGGTGGGTGTAGTTCGTCGAGCCAAGAAGCAGATTGGGGAAGGAGAAGATCGGCGACTTTCTTGAGCATTTCGACGACTCTCCTATCTCATTTTGTATGACTCGACTTTTGCTGTATTATTATGTTTATATCTTTATTGTACATTTTGGGTTGTATATTTGGTTGAGCGTATAGTTCCCCGTTTTGAGACTCATTTATCATATTGTGTTATTATCTTTATGATATATACATGCATGTGATGTTGTTTTTCCTGATTTTCCACACTTATGATTTTTGAATAATAAGAGCTTCTGCATAATCTTTAAACTACGTGATAATATTAAAATGATAAAAAGTTTTAATTAAATGAACTCTAATAATATCTGGACACGTGTATCGAAGAATATAGGGACGAAATGTTGACTAATATGTAATTAAGTCTTACGTGGTTAGGATTAAGACTTGATTACGGGATTAGGCCTGGCGGTGCCCTGTTTAGAAGAAGGGGCGTCACAGCCTCCTAACAATTAAAATTTTTGATTCCACTACTAACAACAACAATATCACACCACAAGATATATTAACTCACAATAGCCCTTCATGTGACTTTGATATGCGTGTTATGCATCAAAATTTGTATATGCACGTATCTCGAAGCACGCGTAGATAACTCTTGTGAGTCGATATATCTTATGGTGTGATATACAGCCATTGTCATTCTAACAATTCTCTTTTTTTTATTTAATAATACTTTTTTCTTTTTGTTAATATTACAAGTAGTTTTCGCTAAATCCCAATAATTAAGTGACTTTGTTGTGAAGGAAGAGTAGCGTTTTCTTTTTGGGAATACAGTGACTAGGGTCTCGTTTGGTTCGTTTTTGCTAACTTACAGTGTGAGTTGAGAGTTATCTCATTGGAGTTAACTCCTTCAAGTTAATATTTTCATGTTTAGTTCAACTTTAAACTTATAGGGAAGTTTCAAATTTTTAAACAGTAAAAAATATGAATTGACATAAATAGCCTTCAAATAAGAAATATATGGATAATAAATAAGTCATTAATGAGGGGTAATGGTGTCCACAACTCATGAGAGATAACTCCATAAGGGGTGGCGGGGAGATCTCACACCTTTGAGTGTAAGTTGAGAGATAACTTATAAGCAAGTTGGGCAACCAAACAAGATTAGTTCTCAACTCCTTGTAAGTTATCTATCGGGAGATAACTTCACCTCTAACCAAACAAGGCCTTGGTTCAAGGGCCGCAGAGTCTCTTTAGGAGTGGGCTTGCACCACTACGTGGCAGACGGAGCGTCAGCTCTCCACTTCATCAACACCGGGTCCGACATGGCACGTGGGATCGATCCAACCGTCCTTCCATTCATAGATCGTACGCTCCTCCGCGCACAGGACCCACCCACGCCTCAGTTCCACCACATCGAATACCAACCTGCACTACAAGTGAAAACTATGTTATCCTTCCAGCGAACACTCCCGAATCTGCAAGCGTGTGCACCTTCAAACTCACACGTGACCAAGTCAACCTCCTCAAAATCAAGTTAAAAGAGAACAACAGTGTGGTCAACTATAGCACGTATGTGGTGGTCTCCGGACACGTGTGGCGCACCGCGTGCAAGGCACGTGGCTTGCCTGATGATCAGGACAGTAAGCTATACATCGCCACTGATGGACGGTCCAGATTGATTCCTCCACTCCGGAAAGGCTACTTCGGGAATGTGATCTTCACCGCTACGCCGCTCGCGGGAGCAGGGGATCTAATGTCGAAGCCGCTAAAGTACGCCGCGGGGACAATCCACGATGCGTTGGTGCGTATGGACAATGATTACCTGCGGTCGGTGCTGGATTATCTGGAGCTCCAGCGTGATCCGACGGCTCTGGCTCGTGGGGCCCACACGTTCAGGTGTCCAAATTTGGGGATCACGAGCTGGACTAGGTTGCCGATCCATAATTGTGATTTTGGGTGGGGCCGGCCCATTTTTATGGGGCCAGGTGGGGTTGCGTATGAAGGGCTGGCTTTTCTTTTGCCGAGCCCAATTAATGATGGGAGCATATCGTTGGCTATTTGATATTTCATTGCAAACGGAGTACATGAAAGTTTTCCAGAAAATCTTTTACGAGTTCTGAAAGCATGATTTTCATGTTGTTTATGCTTTCAAACCCAAAAGAATTGGAAATATTATCTTCAAATTTTTATTATTGTTGAAATAAGAACTATTGTTGGAAGTTTTGTTATTCCTTTGATGGTGGTACTATTTTATGCAGTGGCGAAATCAAAAAATTTATTTAAGCAGACGAACTTTAATCTGTAAATTTATTCATAAGTTTGGACCTCACTTGGTCGCGTGCTCAACGTCGCGAATCTGACGTAAATTGTAAAAAAAGATGGTATAGATCAGACCCTGCTTAAGAACACTATATAAAGTGTGATAATTTGATGTGCATACCACCTAAATTAATTTACATTTGCAGTTCAGGCAACGCCTTCATTAAATTTATAAAATATTTTAATATTTTTACTTAGGAAGTGCATCAACCATAAGAAGGGCGAGAGAGGAGTCAAAGGGGCAGGAGATGCGCTTTGGTGTGGGGGACACTCCCTGTATTTATGTATTGTCAAGTATGTTTTATATAGTTTAGAGAGCAATCCCTGCTGTCAGGTTTTTTCTTTTTCTTTTTTTTTTTTTTTTAATTTCACAATCGTATTCAAATTAAAACATTTTTTTTTTAAACAAATAAGATTAACCAACCATTTATCCAAAAAAGGATTAACAAATTAGTATATGTTTATTAGATTTAATTTTATGCTTGATGTATCTAGCCATTAATGAATAATAAAATTTCTATTTACTTCAAAAAAAAAAGTATATATATTCTAAACTTAATTTCCATATATTTACCTAGAGCTTGTTTGGTAGCGGCTAGCGCCATCGCTCACTCCTAAATTCCTAATGCTTTGCAGTTGTCACTGGAACACCTAAATGTGAATAAAAGAATTGTATCTGAAAGTAAATAATGTTGGAGATGTTATGATTAATCTCACATTGACTTTTATTTAAAAACCCATATAATATACACAACTACTCCTAAATTAAAGCCCATATATATACACTAGTCACCAATTAATGTTTCACCTTGGATTAGGCCTAATGTTACATAAAAAATTGAACATGGTACCAAATGGACTTGAAGGAGGAGTCTTGGAGATGTTAGGATTGATCCCCCACATCCACCATTGATGATCATGTAGCATACACCATCACATACACCCCTGGCAATTCCTCATCCTGACATGATATAGCACAAAAACCTTGCACACTAAGAGTAAGAGCAAAGTGACCAACTGGGGGGCTAAAACACCGACACTTCAAAATTGAGACAATATTTTGATTCAGTAGAGAAAAAAAAAAGAAGAAAACAAGGCAATAATGTATGATATTCCATGACAGCAATTGAAGGACAAAAAAGTTATTAAATTTTACAAACTACAAAATCTATCTCTACTCGGTTCACAGTGACAAAATCTGTATGGAATACAAACAACTGAATCACATTGAAGGTGCCCTTCTTAACATCCATAATTTTACCAAGATTCAGCCGCGGCGCAGCAACTGCCAGCGACATCACTAGTACTTTCGCTTTAATAAACACTCACATGAACTGAAAACAACTCAACTCAAATAAAATTACCTGGTCTTCAACTCCACTTATATCCAAGTGGAATGAGGAAAGGAGCAACATGGAAAAACACATGAAATTGGATTCTGAGGCAGCCAAACTATGATAGAAAGCTCTTGCATGCATTGATTTCAGCTGCTTGTGCATCGATAACTCGTTCACCAGAAGGATTTGAACTGACACTTCTTATGGCAGCATCAAAAATGGCGCCACGGAACATTGAATCCTCTATTTTTCCCAGAACCTCCTTCACGGCATTGAAATCTAGAGCCTGAATCAGGATAAGCTTTCCCACGACCTCACCAAAGTTGACAGGAGCTTTTGGAACGTCGATGCCAATGTCATCCAACATTGATCCATAAAGCGCCAATCCAGTTCCTATGTCCCGAGCAGTTAAAGCCTTCTGAGTGAATAAATACTCAAGAAGCTTAGCAACCGCGTCAACGCAGGGTGGACTTTTCTCGAGAGCAATAGAAATGGCTTCCTTGGCTACCTCAGAGTGGTAGTCGGGGGCTTTCAGCTCTTCCACACACCGCAATGCTTCATCCAACATAAGCACACTGAAGTACTCCTCCAGGAGAGAAACTGTTTTCCTTCGAAGATCAGCAGGGTTGGACCTTGTTACAGGAGCTACCCGCTTTTCCACAGCGGGAACGGTGGATACCGCAGGAACAACAGGTTTTGTCAGTCCAGGACTTTGCGTAGAAAGGTTGTTGCCCGAGACAAAGTTGGAGGAATTGGCCGACGGGCCACCACCAGCTCCCTGTAATAGCGCACTTGTTTTTCCACTCATCAGACCACCACTACCCTGAGGTAAAAACTTCGAGTTGAGTGATCCAGTTCTGCTCGGTGTAATAGTCTGAGCACGAGCAGTGGACCCATCACCTCTAGGCGTTGATTTGGTTCTGGGAACCTCCCAGTTATCATCATCAATTCCAGGCATCCCCGGCATCCTCCTAGCTCCAGGCATTCCAGGCATCATACCCCCAGAACCAGGTCTAGCAATAGGGAAGCCTCCAGGTCCTACACCCCCAAGAACACCTCCAGCACCACGACCATTTCTCATGTTCGCAATTGAACCAGGCCGAAGCCCAAGATTCTTTTCTGCTTCAGAATGGATTTCGTTTATGGTTTTTGCTTTCACCTGCAGAGAGAAGTAACAAACACGGTAAAAGCTGGAACTTCGGGAATGACAATAACAAAAGATCTTTTAAGCTTAAAACATTACGAAGCACGCA
The DNA here is from genome assembly GCA_039657325.1 of Stephania cephalantha. NCBI lineage: Eukaryota > Viridiplantae > Streptophyta > Magnoliopsida > Ranunculales > Menispermaceae > Stephania > Stephania cephalantha. The sequence continues at coordinate 60,114,583 of CM077569.1, forward strand.
GCACCTCTTCAAGTCGGGGAACCCAGTTGTTGGCTCGGAGATCCAGAACATCACGAACCATGAACCTAAGTCTTGGTGCCAACTGGGGATTCGTCGTCAACTCCTTGAGCCGGTTGAAGTAGACATCATTAAAACGCCGGGATTTGGGACTCCCATCCAACTGCTTGCCAATGGTATTGAAAAACTGGCATATTGCTTCCACGCTCTCCTCCTCCGGACATGATTTAGGATCAGGTCCCAAAAGCTCCTGTTAACACATGAACACAGATCAGGCAACTTGACCAACAGCTGTCATTAATGACAAAAGATAAGGCAAGGTCTGGTTTAGAAGTAGTGTTTCAACAAAAAAACCTGAACAATGTGATGAACAATCCTCTCGGGCACCATCTTCTGCTTAAGAAGTTCCCCAATCAATCTGATGTTTCCAAGGGTCCGCAGCTTCAACATCCTTTCTTTATCTTGACGTTCCAATTCCTGTTCAGGAGCATTCATCAGCTTAATTTCGGCCCTCAGATTACCAGCGTTCTCAAAAGCTTCCTGGCAATTGTCCAACAATTTTCTCTTAAATGTGATTTCTTTCCCATCGGGCTCATCTGAGGGGAATGACGGCAGCTTCTCATTAAGATCAGAGCATAACAGTGCATACATGGGACAAAAGGTGGGCTCCAGCACAGCTTTGTCAAATATGAGTGAGATCACACCCTGGCATTGGAAAAGATTGAATTATATTTGCCATTCAGAAATGTAAGAATTTTAAAGGAAGCTATTAAACAATCAACATTATTTACAATACCTTCAATATATCTGCGGTAGTGATCCCTGAATCAATCAACTGGCCCTTAAGAAGGTCAAACTTTTCAGGGGTAAGCTTGTTTAACACACTGCAAAAGAGTAAAAATAAAACATGCGTCAACATATACAAAGCACTGGAAAGGACACCGCCACTAACAGAAATGCAACTTTTTATTAGAACCGTTTCATTTCTAATAAATCAAGGTTGGAACAAAATTAATCTTTGAATCTCCATCAAAATAATCGGAGCTGCTAATATATTTACCCTTTAACTGTCTTCAATACACGCTCTTTATCTGAGAGGGTACCCTGCCGTGCAGACCAAGGCACCTCAGCCTTCTTGATGAAACCAGGAGTGATTCCCACCTGGTCAAAATATAGCTTATATGAACAAATATGATAAAAAAACTAAATAATAGAAATCTAATGAGGCCTCATAGAGAAAACATCAAGATAACCTTCACACACACACACAAAAAAAAATCAAATTCTGTGTAAAGCTGTAAGCAATCAAAATAATATTTCACTTCTCCAAAAGTTACACTAAGATGCAATTCAGCGGCGGAAAAAGAACCTGATAAATAATGGTATACAGTATGGAGTCGAGCACAAAACTATTTCTCCGTCAGAGTAAAATAAGGAACGGCCAACCTTTCTTTTAACTTTAATTTCCTGCTTCTATCACATTTATCTTTGATAGCGACTTCTTCACCAACGGAAGGGAGAAAGTGAAAAAAAAAAAAAAAAATACTAAATTCTATGATTCTGCATGAGTTACTTAAAGTTCAGAAACTTAATTTCACAATCAACCACTATTGTCAAGTATATACAGTAACATACTTTCTTTTTGCCACATTATAAATATGCATTACACTAAAAAAAAGTGCATTACTTAATTTCACAATCAACCACTATTGTCAAATATATACAGTAACATACTTCCTTTTTGCCACATTATAAATATGCATTACACTAAAAAAAAGTGCATTACACTAGCTAGGGTGGCTAGCTATGTTTGGGGCATGTTCCTGTAAGAGACAGACTTTTCCTGTAACTGGCGGGTTGCTGGTCCCATACTTTTAATCATTTAGTTTACAATTAATATCAATTCTATTGTTTCTTCTTCTCAATAAGAAAAAGCAGTCAAATCTATGACATATTATTACTCGTCAATTCGCAGCAAGTAGGTTCAGATTGGAGGTAGAACAAGAATAAACGCTGAAAAACATAAATACGCAAATAAAATAAAATAAAAATCTAGTAACTATACCCCTTGGTTAGAAGAAATTTGAGTTCTTGAAAATTGTGAATTTAGCTGGTCCTGTTTATTTTCACGGATATTTTCCCAAGATCTTTCCTCTCCAGATGCAGGCAATTGTGCTGAGCGTCCACGCCAATCACGATTATCCGGCTCAGCATAACGACTTTGTGGTGCAGGTGCAGGCGCAGGTTGAGCCTGTAGGAAATAGGAACATGTATTGAAAGCACAAAAATAGAACACATTAGAAGAGAAGACACTTCCAAACAAACTGTTTAATTTCTCATGCTATATTTAGAGAGATCGGAGTAGAAAAAAACTTCTAATCCCAAAGAACTCATGTATCCTGAAAGTCAAGAAAGTAACTAGGACATTCTTCAATTCAATGAAGATAAATGGAGAGAAAGAAACTCACATTTCCATCTGCTCGGCCCCAGTTCTGCTCTTCCCCAAAAAATTCAGTTTCGATTTCTTTTTTCAATTGGAGGATCTCCTCTGGGATATTAACAACCTAAGGGATGAAAAAAAAGGCAAGCCATAAGTTGTTTGAATCAACAACTACATCAAAGAATAAAACTATCAGTTATTTTTCCCCGTGACAAAGAGAAACTTATAGAGTTGAACTAAGGCAGTATATAATGCAAAAACAGAAGCCAACAAAGCCACCAAGTCTCAATCCAACATTGTGCCCTACATAATACAGAACACAAATTACAGCAGAAAAAATGAGAAAAGAAAGTAAACGGCAAATAGGTTAACTTCAATGCTTCCTCCTGTGTCAATTGCAATTCACATATTCAAGTTTTGGTTTTTCAAGGAAACTAGGTTCATTATGACAAGCATAAGCACATAACCGAAAGAATAATTACTGCAGCAACAATTTGCATCTTCAAGTTTTGGTTTTTCAAGGAGACTAGGTTCATGACGACATGCATAGCACAACACAAACACATATGCGAATTGCGAACAAATAATTATCACAGCAACAATTTAAACAAAATGCAGTTTTTGTGCATATTATATATTAAAATATTTACCTCTCTAAATTGCAAGAGTTGGTCTCGGGTGTATTTAATAAGTTCGCCACCATCAAACCTCGAGTTCCCAACCTATACGAAGCGCAACATGTGTCAAGCATCTTAGTCATTTTAAACAATAGAAATATCTACATTGGAGAATAAATAGCACTTTTCATTATACAAGAAATCATACATTAAGTAAGACCATAGATAACATACGAATTTCACTTTTTGCAAACGAAATCCTATGACCATAACAGTTTAGCATGCTTGGAGGAAATTACACAATGGTTTTTCTCTATAAGAAATAACATGACATGTCATTAGCAAGAGCATGATATAATCGATTGACAATAAAGAAGTCTACATTAACTTAGTAAATAAATGATTTTAATAGATAACTCGAGATGTTAAAGAAAATTATCAATAGTTTTTTCTTGGCTTCAGGAGGAGTCGAACCCACCACCTCCCTAAACCTTGCCTTTTCGCAAGTAATGCCTCATCCATCTCACTGGAGATGCTTTCGAGGATTATCAATAGTTCGTCGCAACAACCAAAAAAACCTACATTAACAAAGGCTCAATCCCAAATTAGTCGGGTCGGCTACATGAATCAAACTCTTCCATTATCAATAGTTAGTCACTAATGTATTGAATTCTCTACCCTAACTAAAGATGCATCCATGTTCTAACAAATCGCGATGATATCCATGGGTATCCAGACGAGCCTGACCAAATCGCGATAGCTATAGTCCGCGAAGACAATATATAAAAAGAAATTTCTGTTCTTTCTGCCTCAGATTGATATTCCAGTACAAAAACTCAATCGCAACACATGATACACATGCACAATCACTCCAAGATCAAGACTTTACGAATCCCAACACAAGAAAACACAGCAATCTGCATGTTTGGGCATGATCTAAAAATTGGCAACAGCAGATCGAAACTTTAACAACACAAATTAGGGTTTTTTCCGAACCTTCAAAGACCCGGCACCAACACCGCCTCCAGAGACACCTCCTCCGCCACCGCCAGGCGCGGCGGCGCCACCGGACGGAAACGCGAAGCTAGGGCCAAGGAATCTGGCTCCTCTGCTGCCACCACCGCCGGGCCGTAAGCTCAACACCGCCTGATCTGCCTGCATAACTTGATCTCTCACTCTCTGGTTCTGCACAAACAATCAACAAACTCTGCGAATCTGCGAAGAACTCGAATCTCGAGACCGAACCAAAGGATGAGATGAGATTTGGAAAGTTTTGATTTTGAAGGATTTGAGACTTTTTTTTTTTTTTTTTTTTTTTTTTTTTTTCTATCTTTCGCTCTCCGCAGCTGCAAAGAGGAAAGATGGGGAGAAGGGAGAGGATGTGAGAAGAGATATCGTTTTTATACTATCTGATGATCTCGGTAAGAGTTAAAAAAAAAAAAAGTTACTTTTTGTAACAGCGCCACAAAAATAGTAACTTTTATAAGCTTTGTTGGATTATGTTGGATTTAGGAGTGGAATCGAGGGCCGTTGGATCTTCATAGAGATGTTTTTTGCGATAGGGGAAAGAGTATCTTGGGTTTATTTTGTTTTAATTATATATGGTTAAAGTTGTGAGCCTTTTGTCATCACTATTTTTTCTTCAAATTGAGATTCTTTCCTTTTTCTTTCAATGATATAATATATTGTGATGTTGAGGTTTGATTGAGGGAGATTCATAATCTTTCAGAAAAAAATTTAAATTGCAAGTGGCACTATTTCACAAAATGAAAAAAATAAAATAAAAATAAAAATAATGGCACTTGAAATTGAAGTTGAGTAGTTTACTATACTTTATATTTTTAATTTGTTATTTTTTGATAATGTAAAGCTAGATTATTCGTGATTGTTTCATAGACCTGCAAAAGATATGTCTAGAAAAATTAGAAGATTTATAACTTATGACTTTAATGAGGCATGTGTAAATTACTATTAACTCTCAACTACATCACCAATGCAATTTCACAAAAAAATAATAAGTAAATAATTAAGGGCATTTATTTGCAATTAATTGAGTATCTCTATATATTCACAATATGATTAATTTGGATTTGTTTTTTTTACTTAGTTAATTTGGATTTTTTAACTAATTTGAACTTGTTCCCCTATTTTAATTTGCATTAATTGTGAAGAATATTTATAAGCAAATCGATTAGCTTTTTTTTTTTTTTTCCCGACTTCAATAAGGTGAACCCATGACATCTCCAAGTCTTGTGTTTTAGCAAGTGATTTCTCATCCATCTTCCCACATATGCTTTGATAATTAATTAGCTTTCTTTTAGAATGGCAAATTAATTCAGTTTTGGCGAAAAAAAAAAAACTAGCTTATAGATGGAAAAAAAAACACTCTCATTTTAATAATAGCGTGCAGCTATTGATGTAAATAATATACCATGCATTCATGCCAATGAATTATTATAAATAGAGAGCCGATACTCAGTTGTTATAGCATCATCACATTTCAAAACTTTGTTATATATGTTTTCATTCTTATTGAGTTTTTCTTTCATTTTCACTTCAACGAGCACGGCTTTCTCAAATCGACAATGTTCATATCATTATGTGCCCAACCATCATGGTGACTTTGAATTGATTACCAGATGGATAAATAATTCGGGTGCCTTCAAGCAGTGGTACTGGTTGCAAAGAGGGAATTTACAATTGCTTGATGTGGTGAAAGCTGATATGCATTTTAATTTGTATATTCCAATACATTTTATCTCTATTGAAAATGACAAAATGTGCCTCTCTCATTGGCAATTATGGAAGAAAAATATGCTACATGTAATTGGTGAAACCGTGAAACACTCACCTACCAGCATATGTGGCCCACATTGACAATCGTGTTATCATCTCAAAACGTGTAAGCTTGCATCATCCAGAACGTGAACGTGTACAACATAAGCAAGTGTTGTGAATGAGCGTGTTTATCAAGTACGTGTAACATTTCTCATTATAATTGTTTCGTCTTTCTTGCATGAAGGCTCATTGCTTCAATGAATAAGGTTTACGGTAAATTTGCCAGTTGATATCTCTACTGTAGATTTTAGAACTAATGCCTTGTTTGGTATGAGGCGGAGATATCTCCAAGAAGATAACTCACAAGAAGTTGAGAACTAATCTCGTTTGGTTGTCCAACTTGCCTGTAAGTTATCTACCAACTTACATAAGGTGAAAGATATCTCCCCACCACCCCCTAAAGAATTATCTCCCAACAATCACCCCTCATTAATGACCCTTTTATTATTCATCTCTCTTGTTTGAAGGTTATTTACGTCAATTCATATTTTTTATTGTTTAAAAATTTAAAACTTCCTTGTAAGTTTAAAATTGAACCAAATATGAAAATATTAACTTCAAAGAGTTAACACTGTAAGTTAAAAAAACAAACCAAATGGAGCCTAAGAAATAAGAAAATTTTCGCGCCGAATAGCATTTTTTCTCTTCAAGCTATGCTCAACTTGCAATATGAAGTTCTTATTGTCAATCTATAATGATAGAAAGTCTTACAATTTTAAGAATGTTATGTGGCTCTCTCAATTACTTCGTATACACAGCAATGACAGTGTTATGTGTTCGAGAAGGCAAATACCAGTTGCATATTCTTCCTTCTTTGTTTCTTCCATCAAATTTTGCCACCAAGAATTTGCAAGTAAAGCCACTTTGTGTTGGTCAAACATAAATAAGCAAAAAAAAGAGCTTTCTCCAATTCTTTAGCTTTTCAGAAAACTTCAAGAGGTTGAGAATCTTGAGATATCATTCTTCATTTCAATTTCATTGTAGCAAAATCTTCAGCCAGATCCATAGCCGCCTTTAAATGCAAAGCATCAGTTCCCTGCAATTGATCGGCGGAACAAACGTCATATATTGACTCCCAAAATCATGTTTTATAGATAAAATGTTTCAAAACGATATAATAAGTTGCAAAGTATTGTCACGCCATCATCGAAGTTGGTCGATAATGAGTAGGTTACGTTTACACAAATCACATATTTTCCAGCAAGCTCCCAAGATTAAGAGTAGCATTACCCTTTCTCTAATTCAAGTGGTTAGAGATGCTTACCTGGCCTTGAGCAAGCCCACCTTTCCCTTTGCCGCACTTCCCTTTAAGAGGGCCCATAGCTGCTGCGACCCACTCCGACACCTCAAATCCCTTGTACTTGTCTCCCTTTGGGGGTACCCCAGCATATACCACTGCCTTGTTTGTGGCGTCATCGCTGCTAAACACCATAATTGACATTTCCTGAGATTTATAGATCAAAGAACACAATGAAGTGAGCATGGCGTAAGAAAATGTTTGCGTAAGCACATGATGCATATGTAGAAGGATAGGCGAACAAATGGTAAGCAGAGCAGAAGTTGATCCACACCTTTTTCTCCATGACTTTGTTAACTGCTTCACGAACTGCAGCTGTGTCTAAACCAACATCAACCCGAGAGATGCAGAATGATTTTCCTTGAGAAGCAGCAACTTCTGCCACCTCGGTCGCAGTTTTGATGGCCTTTTGCAGATTCTCTGCAGCAATCTTTTTTTGAGCTTTTTTTACTAGATCCTGAAACGATGAAGTAATATTCTTCCATCAGTTGCTGAACACAAGAACTAGTATTCAGTGTTCGTTATCTTAGGAAAGAATAGAAAGAAAAAAAGTAGTTGTTGTTACCTGAAGCCCATTTATCCTCCCTTTCAAATCAGCTTTCATAGCAGCTGGAATGGTTGCTGTCTCTACACGACTTTTCAAAGCAGCCACTTTCTGGATTGACACAGAAAATACAATCTGAATTTATGTTCCACCCCTTAAGTTGAGACAAGGAAAAACTAAAATCTCAGACTGTGTTGGTGACCCTCCCACAAATACATTGAAAGATCCCCATGAAATTGGAGAACTGACAATAAAATACTGAATGAAATAAATGAAATCCCCAAGGTGAGAGGTGTCCTGACAAGTAAAAATATGCTCACACGATCAAACAACTAGAGGCAAGTACCTTTTCCAGTACGCTTCCTTCTGAGATAGAAGCCTCAGTTATTTCTTGACCTATTAAGAGAGCCAATTCCTTTGCCTTAGAAGCAAAGTCGGTGGTAACAGCAGTTATTCTTCGGATACCTTTCGCAATTCCCTCTTCCGATAGAAGAGCAAATGCTTTAGCTTCTCTTGTGTTCGTTATATGGGTTCCTGGATAAAGAACAACAGCATCTTACAAAACACAAATGATGGAGAAATGATGAGAAAAAGGGTAAAGTGTTTTGCAATTCCACTGACCACCACAAAGTTCTGTGGAAATTGATAACCATCCTGGGTTGTCTGGATTAGCAAGGAGATCATCCACGCTCGTACCAATTGCAACAACCCTGACTGGGTCAGGATATACCTACATCAATACCGAAATAGGAAAATTAAATGTGACTGCTCCTCAATATTATCAAAATATAATAAATATCTGAAGTCATAATAGGAAGGTAAAGCAGCTTACTTCTCCAAAAACAGCTCGCAAGCCAACTATACGCTTGGCATCAGCAAGGGTGACCTCTTTTGCAAATACATCAAGTTTATCCTGTATCTGCTCGTTTACCTTAGATTCTATTTTTCTCAAGTCGTCAGGAGGAATAGGCTTCCCTGTTCACAGCAGAGTCTATGAATTAAATAAGAACTTGCTTCAAACAAAAAACATGCAGATGGCATTTTAGCAATGTTACCATGGGAGAAATCAAAACGTAGCTTTTCAGGGAGAACAATGGAGCCTTTCTGGTCCACATGATCACCAAGCACTTCCTGAAACCATGCTTGAAGAGTTTTAGAAAATAATACACAGAATACAGAAACTATTCAAGTTTATACAGATGGCATACCCTAAGGGCTAAGTTTAACATGTGAGTACATGTGTGGTTAGGTGCAATGAGAGAACGCCTTTCATAGTCAACCTGTTGAACCAATTGAGCAATGCAGATGGACAAGTCACCAACAAATGTTTGTATCAAAAATAAATATGAGAGAGAGAGAGTCACATAAAGAATGATTACCTTGCAAATCACTTTGTCTCCAACAGAGATGTTCTTCGTCCTTTCAGCAACTGAACCAATATGAAGGACATAACCTCCAAAAATCTGGACATTAGATACTTGAAAAGAACCAAAAGTGCCTCCAAGTGACCCAATGTCAAATATCTGGATCATACCAAAAGTGCCTTAATAAAAAATTACTTCCCAAAAATTCTAATCTCAATATAGACCATGAGTTGTGTCAGAATAACAAAAGTGCCTTCCAAACAAAGGAAAAAGAAACTCACAAAGGACAGTTTGGAACATAAACACTAACTTACAAGAGTTCTAACTCTTGATGAGTATGGCCGATCGCAATAATTAAGATTTTTGAGAAAGACGATACCTGGCCACCTTGCTCAGCATAGAAATTGGTAGTTTCTAGAACAATGCCAACTTCTTCATCGGCCCCGGCGTTATCCAAGAACGTTGCCCCAGAGTAGATGGCTTTAACCACACTTTCATGGCCCTAGCAAAATAATGTGAAATTTCATTGATTAAGAATAAGAAAAATTATATTGCAATCAAAATGAAAAACTGACTAAATCTAGCATCCCTTAGTGTCTATTATTCAAAACTTCCTTTTTCACTCCCCTCTATTTCTCAAGACTTTTTGTAGGCTCAGTCCATTTGAAGAGAATTAGCAATAACACATTAAGATATTCAGAAAACATCAAGATATATGCATAATTGCATATTTAATTATAATAATAACAAATAATAATGTTATAATAAATATTTAACCGCCATATTTTAAGTATGAAACGATTTCTAGAAAAAGTCTGAGGTAGATCCATCTGGCATTTTCTTACCTTGAACCATATAAACTTGGCACTATCATCTGTAGCAGCAATACCTCTCTTGTGCAATTCAGATGTTGCATCCGCATCCATACTGATAGCACCACTACCTTGCTGCATGAGTAGAAAGCTAGGATAAGACGCATTTCGACAGCAATAGAAGAAAATAAAAATAAAAAAATAAAATTCCAAATAAGTTTTGCACATTTAACATGAATCCTAACACTGAAGCTAAGAACCCTGAAGAATACAAAAATCATATATTATTTAAGCTTTTTCACTAGGAATTTGCAAGTTACAACTTACAACAGGGACACAAAGAGTTCAATAAATTGATCTTTCTACTTCAATTGGAGCTAAATAAATATCAATTAGAATTTAGAAAAAACAAGAAGCATGACTGCAAGCATTCTTAACGTTATCAAAGAGTAAAAGCCAATTATGAACACTAACAAATTCAAAAAGTGAGAAAAACAAGTACTTTATTTTGAGCGTTTCGAGATCTTTGCTTTGCTTCTTCCATTGCAATGTTATAGCCTTCCACATCAATTGCAAGTCCTCTTTCTTCAGCCATCAACTGGAAGACACGACATTCAATGTAATGAGTCTAATGACTACTTTTATAAATGCAACAAACATAAACTGCGTCAGCAATATGTGCCACATTATAGAGCAACCACGCACCTGAGTAAGATCCAAGGGAAAGCCATATGTGTCCCACAACACAAATGCATCCTGCAACAAAGGAACTGGTAGATTAAGATGAAACCTGAAAGTTTATCTTTCTACTTCAATTGGAGGTAAATACAACTAGTTCAACAAACCCCATCTTCTTCAGTCTCCCAAAAGCCCTTCACTACTAACATCAACAAATACACTTAAATTTATTTATGAAGGGAATCATAAGTTGAATGACTAAACCGCACTCAAAGACAAAAAAAGTTATTTCATACACACATGATATAATTAACAGTCTTTCTCAAAAAAAAAAAAAAAAAAAAAAAAAGAATGAAACAAAACAAGAAAAACAAGAAAAACCTATATCAATACCCAAAACAACAAACTTTCCAATTCTATTTTATCTATTTTTTCCTTACCCTGCAAGCAAGAGACATTGAACTCTAAACTCATCATCATTTCCATAACCAAGATTAATGAATTACCTTAATTGACAATTTGACATCCTTAATTTAACCCTCACCCCTCAATCATATAAAATGGCGTCTGGTATGACCAGACCACAGATAATAGAAAAGAAAGTCAATGAAAGACATGAAACTATTCCAACTGTAAAAGCAGAAATAGAAATACATACATGAAAGAGAGAAAGAGATGGATCTACCTGCCCACTCAAAACTTTTCCTTGAACCTCTAGTGCAGCCTTCTTAAACCTCTCGATTCCCTAGAGAAAGTTACCAACAATAAGCAAGTCTCATGCATTCTCCCAAATCTGCTAATTGGATATGCCTACGAGAAAGCTCAAAAGATTTAGATAATAGAGTTACCTTGAGCAACGTTTTCCCAAAACTGTCTTCCTCAGATTTAATAGTATCTGTAATGTGTGATTCATGTTGCTTTAGTTCTGGAAAGACATCACCCATCACTTTCACCGCAACACCTACAAGCCTATTCATCAACACAATAGTTAAAACGAGGAGCACAAAAAGAATGACCACAATTAACCTGGCTTATACATTTGGGTTCTCACCTGTTTCTGAGACTTAACTAGATACTAACAACATACACTTCTAAACAATCCACTCTTTTATATCAGTGGCATTAGCACGAAATTCGAGTACTTTTCATGCTTGCAATCCTCTCATATAGCTAGTAAATTAAGCCTTTCATATATGATAATCCCCTAAGCATTAGATTCTCAACTGAACAAGAAAATCATGCAAAAGATATTATTCATCTTGAATTATCAAAGTAGGCATGAAGGTACACCACCAAGTTTTTAAAGCACACTAAATAAGAAAATCTTTGTTAACCCACGCATCAACTAAAAAAATTATTACCCTGACATAACTTAAAAAGGAACAGGCAAAACCAGCCAGTAAAACACCTTACTGTAATTTTTGATGGTGGAATCCAAACCCAAACTACGATGGCTCAGTACTTGATTGGTGTTGTGTAATATGAAAGCTCATATACCCCCACGAATATAAGAAAATGTAAGTTCATATGGATGATTGTAACACTTTTTTCTTGCCACTACGTTAAGCACACGTGTTGCAAATGCCTTTTCTTTACAGCAACAAATTAATTTCAAGCACACTTATATTCATATTGAATACTTAAATTTTCATGTTTCTGAATAATGGTGTAAAATGTAATGTTTTCCTTCCAGTATGCCCAATCAAGGAAGGAAAGACGAAGAATGTAATTTCTAACTAAATAATAAAAAGAATGATAAAGAAAATATTCCCACCTGCTGAAAAAACCATCTTCAGCTTTCAGCACTTCACCTCCGTAACGAACAGCTCGCCGAAGAATCCGGCGTAGAACATATTCTCGGCCTTCATTGCCTGCATAGAAGCAATATAAAGATATTTTTACCAAGTAAATAAACACTAATGTATTTACTTGCAGCCTCCAACATCAAGAAGCAGCTGGAAAGTCATATTCTCTGACGAATTCCTCATCCTTTTCTAATATAAGCAGAAACAAATAAATGGTAGTGACATAACTATATGTGGCGAAAAGATTACATTTTTTCACATCTAACGCAAAGAAACACAAACACTTATTTTAAGTCAATAATCTTAAATAAAGCCTGCACTAGTGACTTGGGGACCCACTACTGTATTTTTTCTTCCTCCACACCCTGCGCGTACAAAAACCCATAATCCAAACTTATTGCACGTAAAAGCCTTTCTACAGCTATTGGTGGAAATTCCAGTTCAAGTGAAGTTAATGCTGTTGGGACCAGTCAGACACATGGAGAAGAGATCAAAGCTTCAACTAGTGGTTGTCAATAAGCTCTAACTAAATTTTGAGCGGGAAACCACATGTCTATGAAGACAATCTTGGGAAAGAGAATAATTTGGATGTATTTGAGTGTAAGTTTTGTTTTGTGTCTGATTTAGTGGAGGGTCTATATGACCGCAATCATCTTCTCTTTTTTTTTTTTTTTTTTTTCCCTTGTACAATCAAAAAAATCTCTTGGAAGTTAATTGAGTTTGATCTCTTCCGAGTTCTCGCTTGGTGTTTGCGAGAGTGAATCGACTGGGTATATATCATAATGGAGCTATTTTTACCTTCATAAAGTCATCAGAGAATGGAATCACTGAGCATAAGCACATTGATGATCCAAACAGTAAAAGACTCCTAAGTACCGCAGCAGGTCAATGCATTATTCAGATCCTGAGTAAACAATAATGGAAAACCATAAGAAATGCTATGTTCATGGGATAGTACCTGGACAAGATCCATCGGCAATGGCAAATGAAAGAGTTCTAATATGGTCAGCAACAACCCTGTAAGCCATATCAACTTGGTCAACATCCTCCACACCAACTTTACCAGTGTATGGTCGAGCTCCTGTTTCCTACAAATATTCAAATAATCAAATAACATTAATACAAACAAAGGAAAGGTAGAATAAATCACACTTCATTTATTTTCCCCTTCAGCAATGATTCAATGATAGAATGCTACTTGGCATTACAACAACAACATAGCCTCAGTCCCAAATTAACTGGGGTCGGCTACATGAATCAAATTTTTCCATTGTGCTCGATTAAGTGCAATTGATGGTGAGCTTTTCAAACCATTCAAATCCCTCCTAATTAATGCATCCCATGTTAACTTTGGTCTGCCCCTACCTCGTCGAATTTCTACAGTTTCTATTGAATCAAATTTTTTAGTTGGGGCATTTGTAGGCCGTCTTTGCAGGTGGCCAAACCACCGCAACCGCCCTTCCCTAATCTTTGTATCAATTGGTGCTACTCCTACTTGTCTTTGAATTTCTATATTTCTTATTCTATCTTTACGAGTTTTACCACACATCCACCTAAGCATCCTCATTTCTGCTACGTTCATTTTATGTAATTGTTGTTGCTTTACCACCAAACATTCACTTCCATAGAGCATAGCTGGCCTAATTGCAGTCCTATAAAATTTTCCTTTTAACTTAGTAGGAACATTTCGATCACAAATCACCCCTGTTGCACTCCGCCATTTCTTCCATCCAGCTTGAATTCTATATGTGACATCATTCTCAATGTTACCATCATTTTGTATGATTGATCCTAGGTATCTAAAGTGGTTTACCTTAGGAACTTCTACTTCCCCTAATTTTACCACTCCATCATCTCGATGTCTAGTGTTTCTAAACTCACAGTGCATGTATTCGGTTTTCGTCCTACTCAACTTAAAGTCTTTAGATTCTAATGTATTCCTCCAGAGTTCTAATTTCCTATTCACTTCATCTTTTGTTTCATCCACTAAGACAATATCATCTGCAAATAGCATACACCATGGTATATCCTCTTGAATATGTCTAGTTAGTTCATCCATAACTAAAGTAAATAGATATGGGCTTAAAGCCGATCCTTGATGTAGTCTTATCGTAATGGAAAATTCTTTTGTAGCTCCTCCAAATGTCTTTATACTCGTTACTACTCCATCATACATATCCTTAATAGTGTCTATGTATCTAGCATGCACTCTTTTTCTTTCTAGAACCCACCAAAGAACATCTCGAGGGACCCTATCATATGTTTTTTCTAAATCTACGAATACCATATGAAGATCTTTTTTCTTTTCTCTATATTTTTCTAACAATCGTCTTACAAGGAAAATCGCCTCCATAGTTGACCTCCCAGGCATGAAACCAAATTGGTTCTCTGATATTGTTGTTTCTCTCATTAGCATATTGTCAATTATCATCTCCCAAAGTTTCATAGTGTGACTCATAAATTTAATTCCCCGGTAGTTTGAGCAACTTTGAATGTCTCCTTTGTTTTTGAAGATTGGCACAAGCGTGCTTCTTCTCCGATCCATTGGCATCCGTTTTGATTTTAAAATTTTATTGAAAAGTTTTGTTAACCAAGTCAATCCAATTTCTCCTAAGCATTTCCAAACCTCTAGGGGTATTTCATAAATAACCATGAGTTGGCCCAAAAGAGGGTTGCAAGAAGTATATAGTGCATATATCGAAAGCCAAAACTCATAGCCCAGCTTATTTCTGGTCATTTGGCCTACATAGGCATCGAATAATAAAACTCAAATGGCAGACGTTAAAAATATTTATGGATAAAATGATATTATCTACGAAACAAATTATTTGCAAGATTCACGCCAATCAAAATTTTACCACCATTAATTGTTTTGAACAACTTAAATAAAAACAAAAAGTCTGGAATCAGTTTATCGTATTGAGTGCATATTTGGAATTTACAGTTTACAATCCTTAACATAAGGCCGAAAAACGTAATATAATTACCACATGACTACCAGAAAAAAGAGAAGTGCATCTAATGAAATAGATTCCTAACCATCGTACCTTTTGGATAGCATTAAAAATGGGCATGAAGACATCAGTATCATAGTTGCTCATTTTGTTTTGAAGAATTGATGTTAAACGTTCAAAACCCATGCCGGTATCAACATGTTTTGCAGGCAGAGGCTTTAAAGAACCATCACTTTCTCTATTGAACTGTGTAAGATTAAATGGACCATAAGAAGGTTAAGAAAACATAAATAGCAGTTAAATACCATGACAAAACTATATGAGCTATTGAGAAACAACAAGATGGCAAAGGACGTACCTGAATAAAAACAAGATTCCAAATCTCGATGCATGTTGGATCATCATTGTTAACCAATGAAGCAGCATCTCGGTTGCCAATTCTATCAATATGTATTTCCGTACACGGGCCACAGGGACCAGTATCGCCCATCTCCCAGAAATTATCCTGCCAAAGTATTTAGAGGATAGATAAACAACAAAAACTGAATTAATCTCTCACTATTAGAATTAACTTCCGCAATAATGATATAGGGTTAAGTTCATACTTTACAGCCAAAAGGAAGGATACGCTCAAGGGGCAAAAACTTTTTCCAAATATTTCTAGCTTCATCATCAGCTGGAAGGCCCAATTTTTCGTCACCGCCAAAGTAGGTTGCATAAATACGATCTGAAGGTAGGCCATAAACCTGTGAATTGAACCCAAAAGAAGAGAAAAAAAAAAAAAAACTAAATATCTACGAAAAGTGAAGTATGCAGTATCACAAAGATAGAGGCTTCTATTGAATAATAAATAAATAAATTAGGCCATTGCTTCAAGTTTTGGCCAGTTACTCATTCAACTATGGACTAACAAGTTAATAGCAAAAAAAAAGAGTGCCCGTGAGCGAAGGTGAGGCATATCAAAAGATAGAGCTAGTTTAGAGGCACAAATTAACCAATTAAAGACTAGGAAACCCAACATCAGTAGAGCAGACAACATGATTAACAGAAAATTGTAAGACAAACTTCATGGATGATAAGGTGAACTCCCTACGATTTCTCTGTACTAACCTTAGTCAGAAGTTCCCATGCCCATTCAATGGCCTCCTGTTTAAAATAGTCTCCGAATGACCAGTTCCCAAGCATTTCAAAAAACGTATGATGGTAAGTATCCTTCCCCACGTCATCAAGATCATTATGTTTCCCACCGGCACGTATGCACTTTTGGGTGTTGCAAGCACGTTTCAGCTTACTCAAGGCTGTATTCGGATCAGCAGTTCCCAAAAAGATGGGCTTGAACTGGTTCATGCCTACAAAGTTATAAAACATAAATTTGCATACCAGTCCATATGATACAAACAATACATAAGGAATCATATATGAACAAAATACGCGAAAGCACATACTACATGAACATTGAAAATTTAAAAGCGGTAACTGCAACGAACGGACCAAGGATATACGAAATTCACACTAAAAATCTCCATTCAAGGTAAAGTTATTACTTTGCACATAAATCACCGAAATCTACTACTTTGCAAAATCATTGAAACCCGAAAGGTCAAGTCACAAAAGCTACCTCAAAAGCAAGAAAAATCACCAAATGAAACTAATCTATAAGCCTCTCTACATTTTCTTTTTCGATAGCCGAGGGTATCCGAGCCACCTCGGCTGACACTGAACTGATGGTGGACTCGACTAACTCTCAGGATCCTTAGTCACCCCGAACCCAAGAAAGAAATTGGAGGGAGAAAGACGTGGATAGGTTTCAAACTCAACACATCTGCCTTGGTCTGCCTATTAGAGAACGAAACTTACTACTCGAGCAACGACACATAAGCATTTCTACATAATTAGTAATACTTACGAACAATTCACAAAATCGGGAATTGCTATGTATAGCTATAGAGTCCTTGTGCCAACAACATCAAATCTACAACACAAAAACCTAAAACGCACATCGATTCTTCAAAGCCGCTCTACAGAACTGAAGAAGACGAGAAGGAGAATCGAAAGGCAATTAAGATTGTAAACGAAAAGTGGAATCAAAAGCCCTAGAGAATCGAACCAGCATTGGCGAAGAGAAGAGTGGGGTCGTTGACGGGGACGACGGGGCTGGATTTCCAATCGACGTGGCTCTTCTCTTGGAAGAAGTTGAGGAAGGTGTCTCGGACGCGGTCGGCCGGCCACTCGATCTGCAGTTCGTGCTCGAGACCAGGCATGGCGGCGGAGCTGGAAAGCGAGTGAGGAGGAGAGATGGAGAGGAGAGACTTGGAAGCCCTAGCTGCGGCGGAGGCGAAGGAGCGATTGGAATGAGAGACGTGGAGGTGGAGTGTCGCCGATAATAGGAGAGCAGGAGTTCTGAATCGACCGTTACCGAGAGACTTCCATTTCCATCTCTCCATACGCCATGTTTTAGTGCTCGTAACCTTCTCTGCTCTCGAGAGAGTCAATCCTCTGCGCCCTCGTGTCTCTGGGCCGGATCCATCTTATTATAAATGGGCTTAACCCGCGAAGGTGAGGTTGCGCGGCATCTTCCGACCTTGCCTTTTAGCAAATGAATGCCTCTATATGTGTATATTTATTTAAAAAAAAAAATTATGATTCTTACATAAATGAATAAATCCAATCCGTGATTGAGACCGTCGAGCCTCGTGCAACGGTGTGATCCTTCTAACTCAGTTTGCTCCATCGGTCAATCTCCAACTCAAAATTGAGACCACGCACTTAAAGATTAGAATCTCTTACCGCTATGACCAATCAATTGGTATCATCGATGATTTCTATTTTTTAATTAGTGCTCGTTCCTTTTGAGGAAGGCTAGCTTTTGTTCAATACTTCTCATCTTCAAAACTAAAAATGAGATTTTTTTCTCTCTCTATATATATATAAAGGAACAACATATTTTCCAACGATTGGTTGGTCTAAATGGTTAGAGATTCGATTCTCTTAAACAAGGTGTCAAGTTCAAGTCTCATTGATGAAAAAATCTAGGTGGGAGAATACGAGTACCCAAGCATGAATTAGTCAGTACACTCCACGTGGGAAATTATAAAAAATGAAAAAAAGAAAAAAGCTGTATTTCATTTTTTTATCTTTTGAAATCACATTTGAAGGAATTGTTAACATAATTGCTGTTGGAATTTAATAATCTTGAAACAGAACCCTCAAACAACAACATCAAAGACAAATAACCAAAAACAAAAAAGAAATGAAAAGAATATAAAAGCAAAGCAAACTTAGGAGCATACTCTACTGACACTGATGAAAGCACTCAGAACATTGGCTTCTGCAACCATTTTCCCATCTTTGCTTGCTTCCCAATTTGAACAAAAGGGGCTAAAGAAGGTACAGAAAAAAAAAAAAAAAAACCTTAAAATACAATACATCACGAGACAATACAATTGGATTAAAAAAAAAATGCCACTGGGCTTCTAATCGATTTACATTGCCAAAATTACACAGAAAAGCAGTGAGTTGTTAGCGGAGTCATACAATTAGAGGTCACGCCGGCACTTCAACGGCAGAAATCAGTAGTTGTCCATTCCTCCAAGCTTGCTTTAGTTGTATAATCTGGGTTATAAGACTGTTTTCCTCCACCTATATACAAAAAACAACCAAATCAACTTCTTGATGATAGAACAGTCATTCACAAAAGCGAACCATCTATTCAAGAGATGTTTCTCTAGCTTCTCTTATTCAATTTCTTAATGCATGATCACTAAATTCCGCTAACCCCTTTTTGGATGGCTGCTGGGACAGTTGCTGCTCGAACTAAGTTTTTAATCAACAAATTTTTCTTACAACGATATGAGAAAACTCCGCTATTAATGTGAATTTCTTAGCACATCAATGAATAGTTTCATATATGCGCCTCACCTGCATTGCTAATGTACGAGCCAGTAGATCTTCACATTCATCAAGCATGGCTCTCCCTTGTGCAGCTAAATCAGCTAGTTCAGAAACCAAGTGACTCATCCCTTCCATCTGCAATAAACAGACATTAAATCTGATGCTTACATTTCAGAAATTGCTGGTATAATTGCATTTGAAGGGGTGATTTTTTAATACAAACATAACATTTTCAAAGCAAAGCAGTAAGGTTCACAGCTTTCTGTTGAATTGGAACTTTTTCGAGTTGTTTTGTGAAAGACATAGCTGTCCGCTAGGAAAGATCAAAGCATCTGTAGTAAGATGGACAAGGTCTCACTCGCCAAAGGCAAAGTTGGGGGTTCGACTCATGTTGCAGTCAAAAGTGTTGTAATTAAGTTGGTTTCTTATCAAAAATAAATAAATAAATAAATAAAATAAAGAAAAACTATCCACTTGGAAAGACAAGTTTTGGAGATTCAAAAAGGTCATGTTAGGGCAACATTATGGGACTTTCATCATATCCCTGACCAGTTCATCCTTTCATAATTAAGAGTAAATGTCAGTCAGTATAATAGCCAATCTTAAGATCATTTTTGTCAGTTTTGAAAGTGCTATATATAATATAATGGGATACAATTGGACGATGCAAGGCTTCAATATAAGTTTACAAATTAAGTTGCTTTTATGTTATGTGTACATGCATGCATGCATACAGTGTGTGTGATGATGTCGTGATGGTAGTGGTGAAGGTGGTTGAGGCGACTGAATCTAATGCAAAACTGAAGGTTAAGTTTATGTTACATTTTTGAAAGAACATATAGGATTAACACAAATATGTACTGGAAATGGAAAATCGAGAAAATCTGCAGTTCCATGAATTTTATGCACCAAGTACTCCATTTGTGCTAGCATATAAGATACAAACAAGGATAATAGATAAAATCAACACAAACATTTATGGATATATGAGAAGATGAGAACAAATGCATGAAACTAACCCTCAACAGCAAAAGAGATACAGATGAACTCAACCCATGCATCAGATTCATAGCCGAATAGATGGCATCCTGGACAGCTTGAAGGTCTACCTGTAATATAGCACATTTAAGAGTGATTCAGTATTTCCTTAGATTATAAATAAGCTAAATGCATTAATTTAAAGCAAACATGCCTTTGCTCCTCCAGTAACCGGAAGACGGAGAGTGCAAGCCTTTAGAGCTTCGAAGGCCCCTGCCAAGGAGCTGGAGTGCTCTTTCTCCATCAAAGCCCAATTGTCAAGGTAGGTCATCTGAATCCAATTTAACAAGCACAAAAAAATGGTCTCTTTGAGTGACAAAGAAAATAATTATTTTCAATAAGGTGATAAAAAAGAATGGCTGAGAAGCCATAATAATGCACCATCAACATGTAGTTTTTTCCTTGAGGCTCAACTCGAGAATAAGATCAGTACAAGAAATATTCCAATCAATAATATGCCAAGTCAAAAGCACCCCATCATGATGAGTTTGGCATCACATCCTCTTTTTCATAGTAACATTCAATCAATTTTGTGAATAATCCAAGTCATAAAAGATGGAAAAGCGCATCTTCAGCACAACGTAATTAATTCCAAAGAGTTCACTAGTTCCTACTTAGAATTTATTTGAAACCCAATATTTCCTCTCTTCGTTCTTCACACCTCCGTTCAAGTATTGCAATCCAAAGAACAACACTAATAGCAGCTAATGTATCAATTCTCAAAGTAAAATAAAATGCTTATAGCGGCATCCCATGACTAGAAACTTACATGTCTGTTCAGCAGAAGGTTAAGCTTCAGCTCTTGCCTCAGCTGTTCAAGGTTGATCCTTTTCCATCTGACAGCATCCCTCAATTTAGCAGTAATACTCCACACATTGTATATAGTAGTCTGATCCACAAAACGGACGAAAGCAATTAAAATAGAGCAAAATCAAAAGTATTTGAATTCGAAGCCGACTCCATAAACAGATGGCAAAATACTGTAGAATTATAGTATTCTGCAGCTACATTTGGAAACTAGTCTTCTTGACATTTCATGGAAAAGAGAGATCAAAATAAAGATCCCTACCTCAGCCGCCACTCTCTGTATAGATAAAACCCCTTGTGCTTGGGCATTAGCATAACGCCACTGCAAGTATCTGTTATGAAGAAGGCGCAATTGATGGGCGTCTTCTATATAATTAGCTGCTTTCTTTCCTCTTTTAATATCAGCGATAAAACTAAGAACAGACGATGTACTAGTGTTGGATCTACTTGTGCTAGGATTTACTGAGGGAGAAGCAGAAGCAGAAGCAGTTAGTGACCTTGTTCGGGATAGGATACCGCCAGAGGAAGGGCCTGGTGTCAAGTGAGCCTTAACTGGCGATGGAGCACGCGTGAATGATCCAGGAACAGGCAAAGATTGAGTTCTACTTGCACGGATGGTCGAATTAGCTCTTTCTGAAGGAGTCGAATAAAGACCAACAGTTGACATAACAAGCTTATGAGCTTCATCAAAGGAATGCATCTCATACGACGCATTGCTTGTAATTTCACTCCCAGATTTTCTAAGGCTCCTACCCAAATTATCAGATGTAGGCACCCTTCTTAATGGAGAAATTCTACTTCTCGGACTCGGCAATGATTGAAATCTACTGCCCCTATCATTAAGATCAAAACTCCTAGTACAAGCATTTGCAGACACAGCCACACCACCCTTCCTACGTTGATCTACATTTCGAGGAATCGAATTCTCTGATTGCTCAGTGGCACTATTTCGCCCTCTAAGCGGAGTCCTTTTCCTCTCCGGCGCCGCCTTCCTAGAAATCGTAGGCGTTTCAGCCTGCCTTGTACCCGCATTGGCCGACGGCCTCAATGGGTGATCAGAAGAGTAGTCATTTAGCGGTTTCTCCTTCTTGCTGACCTGAAGTGAGAAAGTATCCGACTGGAACGACACCGATAAGCTTCTAATTGTCGTCGTGGATGGCCACAACCCCTCCGAATTCCTCCCGCTCACCGATCTCCTCAAACTAATGTTTGCATCAAAGGGCGAATCATGGGCAGGCGTACAAGGCCTCGGTGGAGAACCCGGAATCGAAAAACGCCGCCTTTCAACCGACTGCGTTCGCCTAGGAAACGAAGGGGAAGACGGCCGTCTTGCGAGATTGGGAGATGGGGATCGTCTCGAAACATTAGTAGGAGTATTGGACAAAGAGGGCAATGATGAGATCGCATTCTTGTACCTTGACGGGATATCCTTTGTGGGCTTACTCTTCCGAGCGACCACACCGCCCTTCTCGGCCGGAATCAATGGCGGTCTCGCGGTCTCATCACTTCCCTCCTTCAATAATGGTGCCTGCGCCACTTCAATCACATCCATCCACACCGTCCAAATCAGGGCACATTGAGAAACTCAAACTCTTCTTCATGTAGTTCCACCAACATTACACACCAAATCTGGTGTCACCAAAACCACAAATTGGGTAATCAGTGATGAACGAGAACAAAAATCGAAAAAATATCAGTTTTTGTGACCGAAATTCAGCAACGCAAGCCACCAACGGAGATGGGTAGTAAGTGACGAACAATGGGAGCACAAATCTGAGCAGTGAAGCAGACAAGGCCATGGCGTGGGAGAGAAGAGCGAGCGAAGGCGGCGTAGAATAGCATATCGTGCGCCGGGGTGTATTAATGTGTGTGGATTCACAGAAATGGCGCAAAGAAATGCGTAAAACGGTCATTGAGCGGTTAATTAAGGGCGGTTCGGTGTCCACACAACATACATGCGAACCGTTAGACAACGAGAAGGAGGGTGCGCATCATAAGGAAGGGTCTGTGCGTACGATAAGAGAGGGGTACCCTTTTTTCACTAGACGGTTTTGCCCCTCTGCCACTCACGGGGTCGCCATGGTTGGCCAAGCTGGATTTGGGCCTACTGTAAAAACTCGCATTGAATTCAAGTGAAAATTAAATCACCAGACAAAATTAAAGTAAAAAAATAAACGAGCCAGCGAAGAAAGAATAACTAAAATAAAAAGCTCGATTCGATTGTTTTGGTTTTCAAGCTCTTTAACAAAAAATCAAAAATCAAATCCGCAAACCTTAAAGACCCAAAACTTTACCGAATTTCAGCGCGAAATGTGGGGATTAATTGAGCTTGTATGTCGAATATGTGCATGCGTCGTTCAATTGTTGTCGATCCTCAAAGCTTCGACAACGTATCGATCGATTAGAACAAGTGAAGATTATCTTGGAATCTCAACCGAGCCGATGAAACAGGTTTCTGTTACTAAGCTGTCGACTCGGGCTGTTAAAAGGGCGGGGTGTTTTGGTAATTTCGACCCAGTTGCTTTAATTTCGTAACGGGTTTTGTTCGGGGAGTTGAATGTCATGGGTCCCAAAGATGGAGGAGACGTTGTAATGAGGAGGTGTAAAATGGAGTGACAGGCAAACTGGGATGCCGCTTTGTGCCTGACTCCTGAGGGCCTATTTCTAGGATGATGGTACAGTACTGTTCATTAGTAGAGGTCCTATTTTTCTGATAAAGAAAAAAAAGTTGTAATGGAAAGGCCCCATTTAAAACAACTATTTTGGGCCCAGTGGAAGCAAAACAAAATTACTGTGTTTGGTAGTTGTTGTCCTAGCAGATTATGGACATCTCAAATTAGTTGAATAGATTGTACCGATCCAACGTTTTGACGCTGCTCGATTTAATAATTCACCTAATGTGCGTTTTCATAATTATTTAAAATTAGTCGGCATAACGCACAAGGCAAAGTATCACAATAGATTGTACGTTTTATATGCATTATTATAATATATCAAGTTAAATATCTTTATCCTAATATATTAAGGGTAATTGTACATGTTACAACTAAACAATAATAAACAACAACAACAACAATATATCCTCAGTCCCAAATTAATTAGGGTCGACTACATGGATCAAATTTTTTCATTGTGCTCAATTAAGTGCAATTAATTGTGAGTTTTCCAGACTATAACTAAACAATAATATGTTACTTTAAAATAAAATAAAAAATAATCAACAATAAGAATCGATTATGAAAGTGTGTAAACAATTATCGAATAATATCGTTATTTTAAAATAAAAGGTAAAAATAGTATACACCTCAAAAGATGATTTTTTGGGACCCCTAGATGATGTTTAAATCGTGACCTAAATATGGGCGATGAGTTTATGTCTTGTGTATCATGCTACATGCATGTACATTATAATAGAAAAGTGAATATTTCTTGAATTCGAACTTAGAGGAAGCTAATGTTGAGACAATATCCGGTACAACAATTTTATTGTTAATGTCTTGTTCATAAGAAGTATACTCATAATAATAGAAAAATTATCTATATGAATATGATTTAATCTGAGTATAATATTCTCGGCTTTAACTTATGGAATATATAAGGCACATTAAAACGAATGTCGTCATAAATCAAATGACATTCATAATGTGAAAAAGATTTATTTGATTATCCATAATCATCAATAATGCGAAAAAATATCGTAAATTCGCACGGACATCCTTTATCGAACTGGATTTTTTTTATCAGCTGGAGATTATATCAATGCAAATCAATAGGAGACTTATATTGATTTAACTATCTATCAATCATATTATAAGATGTCTTGGATCCCTAATAGGGAATTTATTTATAGCAAGTTTTGCTAATTGTCACTTTGATGAAACAATTTTTCCACAATTAGGGGGGAGATATAAGCCAATTCAAAAGGAATGACATAAAATTGCTTGAAACACATCAAATTGCATTAAATTTGTTGTATTATGATCCATGTATAAATTAATATGAACTTAAAGTTCAAATGATCATTAAGTAGCAACAAGTTATGAATCAATTACTTGATGCAAGTACTATACACAAAAGAGTGACAATCATATGCTTCAACATTAAATGGTTCATATAGAAAACGATGTCCATATGCAACAAAATGCACAAGATGTCTCACCCATGTGAACATGAGGGGAAGAATCAAAATGAGTTATTGGTTAGTGTATTGCACTATTTTTCCCTTTGCTATGGTTTTATCCCACTGGGTTTTCCTAGCAAGGTTTTTAATGAAGCAATCATAACATTATTATACTCCATATAAAAAATAAATTTGGAGAGCAATGTACTTTTTTTTATATACTAGATTTTTTTCCTACAGGGTTTTTCTAATAAAGGTTTTAATGAGGCATATATATATTCTCTCAAAGTGTATCAATGTGTTGCACTCTTTTCCTTAGCTATGGTTTTATCCCACTGAGTTTTCCTAGCAAGGTTTTTAATGAGGCAATCAACAATATTATACTACAAATCAAGATTGACGAGAACATTATACTCTTTTTCCTATACTAGATTTTTCCCACATGATTTTTCTAGTACAGATTTTAACGAGTCATATTCTCTCAACAAGTGTCATCCAATGGGAAGTGTTATAAATTGGATAACCCTTTAACCAAGCTTATGAATGATTACATTGTCAAACATGACTCTCACATTGAATTGTAACATCAAGTATGACTTCTACATTGAATGTAACTTTTACACTCTACATAACTTGTATTTAACTCCAATATATAGTCACTTGTCTATGTATTGTCTTGTAACTTGTAATCTTGTATGACATGAGACTTTGGTGTAACTTGCACATTTTGTGCAAGTACTTATTCTCATCATGACTAAGGGCCTATACAAGGGGTTCGTTCACTTGTAAAGAACACACCAATGTATGAATGAAATTTCTACATTCTCATCTCTAGCTCTCTTATCTCTTGTCTCATCTTATCTACTTGTTCTAGTAGTTCTTAGTTTATGCATTATATGCTTAAGTCTCTAGCAAGTCCAACTTAAGTTATAGTTGGCTGACAACTTAGTTTACAATAATAAGAACTATTTTTTTTTTGAAGTACAAAACTTTTTATAGATCAATAAGCAAAGTTCGAATAGACAAGATAAAGGGAGGAGGCGTAACTCCCCAATCATAAACGCCGGACTTAAAAACAAAAGCTCTTGCAAGCGTGTGAGCTACGTGGTTCGCAAACCTTTTCACATGACAAATTTAAAAACCATCGTGTAAGCATTCTTAAACATAATAATTAGATCAAATAGAGAATTACATACGAAAACGATTATCTAATTGAAATACCTTAAGCACTACACCAAAACCTTATTGTCCTCATGAGCCTCAACGCATTCGACACTTTATTTGATGACACAAAGTGTCATTTTATAGGTTTGAAGGATAATCTTTAAGCTTCCCGCATTAATACGAATTCCATCAAATTAGTAGCGGTAATGAAAGCTCAAGTGGCTTTAAGTTCATACGTTATATAATTTATTCATCATATAATTTAATATCATTATGAGACACATTATGATCTTACACATCAATCTCACTAAGGATTGATAAACAATCACTAATGATTATAACCCTACCATAATCATCTCTATAGCCACTTTTAATGGCATTAACAATTAGTAGTGCATCAGATTCTAGTGCAGCATTCGTGACTCGTTTGTCCTTCAACTTAATGCTTCCCTAATAGAGATTGCCTTAGCAACTGCAACATCAAGTTGACCATGGACTACATTAGAGAAACCCTCGAGCCACTGCACCACTTTTATCTCGCAGTACCCATGCTCATAGCAATTCGTTTTTATACCATTTTGAAGCAGAAGAGGTCGAGCCGTCATTAGCATAGAAGGAAAGAGTTCTTCTTACTCCCGTTTGTGCAGCCCTCCATTATGCCTAAACTGTGTCGCAAGTCTTCAATATATCCTCAGCTGATTGGCGTGCTTGCTTCCACACTACATCACTTCTCGCCTTTCATATACCCCCAACTAATCGATGCTACATCTATACGACAAAAGTATATGGGTGTTTTGCGGATTAAAGTGTGCAATCCACAATTCATTTAAATTTAATTTAACAAACTCATATCATGAACTACTTAGAGTTAAATGAAATGGATCAAATTGGATTTGTGGATACCACGAACACCCTAAGCACCAGCAGGTCCAGCACACTAGATCACTTCCCGAAATTAATCTGTTTCCTTTATTTCTTGTTTCTAATTTAGCACTCGCCAGGTGTCAAATGCAGAGCGCAGGAACATCAAAACGAACCAAGCACGCGATTTCCCCCCTGAACATCCAGGAGCGCGGACTATCCGTCAACCGTCCGATGCCATAACTCACCAATCGAAGAGCATCCACTCCTCTCCCCTAGCCACGTGTAAATCAGACAGAAAAAATATGAGGGCCGCTAAGGGCACCCCACCAATTCATGAAGGCACCCTGTTATTGAGGGCACAAAACAAATTTCCAAGGGCACCCAAAAATTACACATGAAATCTCGAAAATACCCCTCCCGCACAAATACGAAAAACCCGCATTTGCACCCCACCACCCCCCTCCACCACCTTCACCGATCTTGACTCCAAGCGTGAGCCGATTTCGACTCCAAGACTATTGCACCCCACCACCCGCTCCACCATCTTCGGTTTACGGTTTTTTTGCAGTTCGTAGGGTCGTGGTGTGAGTCGATTTCGTCTCCAAGTTAGGGTTCGGTTGAAGTTCGTCGGACACACCTTATTTAGTGTAATTAAGTTACATTTGGTATAGTAGTTGTGATTTACAGTGGTGGTGGTTTGTTCAATAGTTTAAAAAATGAGAATTCGCGGTTCTCGGCCACACATGCCAGAGACTGTGCTAACTTTCTCGGCCAAGCATGGCCGAGAGGGAAGCTACATTTTTGGGAAGTCGCAGTCTCGGCCACAAAGGACGGAAAGTCTCACAGTGTCTCGGTTACGCATGGCCGATAGTACTCTAGTTCTCTCGGCCGAGACTTGACGAGAGCAAGGCGAATTGAAGTGGTCAACCTATATCGGTGGTGCACAACCGAAACCTTTCGATCGGACGCGGTTGGACACCGCCGATATATTGGAACAATTGTCGGTCATGGGTGACCGTAAACATGGGCTAGTTCACGAACCTGCTTGACCGAGACATCAGAAATGGATGAAATTGGACATTATTTTTCGTAAATTTTTTGTTGGGTTCTGTTCCATGCGCTTATATGTTGTAATTTTTTCAGGTATGGCTCGTCCGAAGGCACAGGTGACTAGGGATGATATTAAAGGAATGATGAGGATACTTAGTATCAGGGTTCACTAGGTGATATTATGAAATACCAAGGAACATTAGAGAGATAATAAAAAGACTCGATGATTAAAACTGCAAAGAACACAATCATAAGCAATGGAAAGGTAGTCATACATCATAAGCGTCATGAGGAATCGCTTTAATAAAAGCAAAGCCACTTCAAAAAGCAAAATATATAATAATTACAACCAGACAAAAGTAAACAAGTGAAAGCAAATAGTAACTACTTCTTTACATAATAAGAGACCAAAAGCAAAAGCACGGCGGCATGGGCCGGATGGCTAGACACGTCTAGAAAGCACGAGCTTGATGTGAAGATGGCATGGGCCTGATTAGTCGCTAGGTCCTTGGTAACGGATAATGCAATGTGATGATGCGGGGAAAAAATAGAGAAATTCCCGGAGAGCAGCATACACATAATTAGGGAACCGCGTCATAGTCGGAAAATGAATATACACACGGATAATGGGACATCCCAATAAAATACCATAAGCCAAATAGAAGACAAATATCATCTTGTGTCCACACATGGCTGATATGATATGTGAAAATGTTGAGGGAATGCCGCCTTGGAGGAGGATTTCGGTCAATCTCAACGCCATTGTTGAATAATTCTTGACAAATGAACTCTACCAAAGGATGATGAATGCCAAGATTCATGGTAACCGTAGGAGACTCTTAGTATTAGGGTCACAAATCTGCATCAGAAAGATTTTGAATGAACTCTACCAAAGGATGATGAATGCCAAGATTCATGGTAACCGTAGGAGACTCTTAGTATCAGGGTCACAAATCTGCATCAGAAAGATTTTGAATGTTATCATCAGAAACAGATCTGGTAGATGACGAACATTTAAAAGCGATCTGTTTAAATTCAACCAAAATGTACAGCACAAACACGAAAAGACCCAAAAAAAAGGTTCTCGGTTGTACATATCCGAAACTTTCTTCGAAGTCTCGCTCACAAATGACCGAGAGTTACTGAGTACTATCGGTTTTACCAATCCGTGACCGACGTACACCTATCGGTCCTCTATGACCGAGATATCACCATAAATCTCGGTCCTGCGAGGCCGATACAATCGCGCACATCCACAGAAACTTCGGATAACCGCAAAAAAAACACAAAAATTTTGCAAAATTTCCGTGAGTTCGACCTCCTCTTGCACGGGAGCAGTACAATCCTACATTATATAGTGGAAACAAGTTCGGATTTGAAGAAACTATCAAACCCTACGTTGACAAACAAATCATCATTTTCACAGTTATACACAACTAAACAGTTCTAAAAAACCCGAATATGGTTGTCAAACATTGTTACCTCGCTGTCGGACGAGCAAGAATCGATCAGCTCTTCGCCAAACGCAATGTGGCTGTGGCTTTGTAGTTCAAGCTTGCTGGTGGGGTGCTCTAACTCCTTGTCAAAATGGTTTGTGGGGTTTGAACCATTATATATATACAGGGGCAAAATGGTCTTTTCCATTTTTGCTGGAATTTTTACAAATAAGTTGGGCGCCTTCATGAAATGGTGGGGTGCCCTTAGCGGCCCTAAAAAAGATCTTACGCATCACAGAGCACAAAGCGCATGATAGCCGTTGATATCGCGCATGATGATGATGTTGATGAGTTGTTCTTTCAAAATAGAACACACCGAGGACTAGCGGGAAAGTCGGAGCCCCTTTAAAGCAATTCATGAACACGTTTTCGTTACTGCATTTGCTCTTACAAACATTCGATCGTTCAGTGAGTTTCGGTGGTTGCGATTCTTGCGAACGAAGCGATTCTTTCGGTTTTCGCCAGATCTGGTGGTGCTCGAACGAGTGTTGCGAACTGTTTCGCTTGAGATTTCTACGGAGTGATCAGTTGCCTCAGTTGCTGAGACGATCAGGTTTGTTTCTCGGATCCGAACTCATGATCAACGATGGATGATCTACTTTTTTGCTTGTTTTGATCATCTAGAATCTGCTAATGGCGTGCTTGACATACGATTTCGCAAAAAAAAAACCTTAAATCGCACTGTAATGGCGGTACAAGATGATTCCTCATTTTCGATTGTTGTTATGAAATCTGCACTTTAGGTTTTCTTTTGATCAGCTCGATTTGGCGGAATTTCTAGGTTGCGGTTCTTGAGGAGAGTTCTGGTGTTTTAGTAGGCTAGTTGCCGAGACGGATCAGTTTGGTTCTTCATATTCTGTGCTGGATCTTATTCGTTCTTGTTGTAAGAGTAGTTGTTTTTACTTTTTCAATCTCATCAAACAAGATGTGTAGGTTATTATGTTGACTGTTGACGAACTGAAAAGTGATGACGACGGCGATGAATTCCGAAGTAGGTTTAGATGGATCTTTTAGATTTTCATACTCAAAAGGACAAAATGCTTGGATTGATTTAAATTGTTTTTCAAAGTCATTCATCTGAAATGTTATTGATTTCCAAAATTGAGGCGTTTGAGGTATAATGTCAAAATATATTTAGATTTCAGGTTGTAAAAGGTCTTCTTAATGTTTATGGTACTCAACTAGGTTACTTAGCTTTACCAACCAAGTTGACGGCTCACTGGTTTGGTATGAGTTACTTAGTTTCTTTCTTATCACAAAAAAAAAAAACTAGGTTACCTAGCTTTAAGCAATTTTTAGTGTTTGAAAAATTTGACTCTGTTAATAAGGAAGGAATAATAGGGGCCGATTGCCAATGCATCTCCAGTAAGATGACCGGGGCATCACTGGCCAAAATCCAAGGTTGGGAGAGGTTGTAGGTTCGTCTCATTTAGGAGTCAAAAGTGTTGCTTTGTTATAATAAAAGGGGTTCAATATCGTTGTTTTTGTTTCAACCTAAAATCATAATTCAGATACTAAAATCGAGCTTTATTATACTAGTCAAGTTGTTTGCAATTTGTATTGATCAATCGCGGAATGTGATTTTTGGTGGATGAGGACCTAGTCAAATAAGAGATCCCCTTCTTTATTTTTTATTTTTTTTCAAATCATTGAAGTCCTCATGGCATCTCTCCCGAACAACATTTTTCCTAAAACCATGTTGTTAAAATCCATAAAAAATGACATACACCCATGGATTTCATATTGATATCAATATATCTAAGTGTTTACTTGAATACTGATGCAGATATTGAGCATTTCGTTTTTAAGACCAAAGAGCAAAGTTTGATTTCCCTTTATTACTTGGATTTACCTTTATTACTCAATTTGGAATACAAAATATGGTGGAGACCGGTGTATGCCAGGGTATGACTACAAATGAAATATTTGCTTTAAAAGAAGAGATCTTGAACCAAAAGCAGTGCGTGCAACAACTGTATAGTGAACTAGAAGCAGAAAGAGAATGCTCTTCAACATCAGCTAGTGAATCGCTGTCAATGATCTTGCGTTTACAAGGAGAGCTAGCAGTGGAGAAAATGGAATCTAGTCAGTATAGGAGACTGTCGGAATCAAGAATAAAGCACGCTGAAGAGTCAGCGGCAGTTTTTGAGGAACTTCTATACTGGAAAGAAATGGAGATTGCATCTCTTAAATGTCAAGTTCAGGCTTACAGGTACAAGATGCTGTCTATGGGTCTTAATGACTTGGTTATTGGGGATATGAAACTTTCTGATCATCTAATGGTGCCGTTTGCTGAAGATCACAATGGCAATATTCTTGGGCTAAGAACAGTGAGAAGAAACAATTCTGTTCCTCCATTTCGATTTAAAGATATAATGTATGAGGTGGATACTGTCGATAAACCAATAAACTTTACTTCAGAATTCTTGGAGAAGAATGTTTACTCTGAGCCGGACAGTGAGTATGATCAAATGAGTCAAGATAGGCATAAGCTGCCCAAGCAACATGATGTTGGCATCACAAAGACCCACTGGAAAAAGATAAGACAATTGGTTGAACAAGTGAAATTGTTATCACAAGGAGTGGGACCTAATGTTCATGATAAAAGAGAAGATTCCGAGTGTGTTTTATCAATTCATGGTTCTCTGCCAAATATTTTTGTTTACTCTGATGGCCTCACTGCTGGACCCAGGTCCTCTTTGTTGCATCCTAAACAAACGGGGGATCCAATGAGTGATACAATGACTAAAGTAATTGGGAGCGAAGTGAATCTTAAGGATGCATTCATGTGTTTGGATTCTTTATCCGATAATCTCACACATTTGCTTGACTTGAATAACTATGGCGCTCTGAACTTGCGAGCCAAAAGAATCATTGATGGTACCGAGTCACTTAGTTTTCATGATAAATTTGAGGTTCCACAAACTCTCAAAAGTAACGAGCTTTATGGCATGCAAGAAGAAGAAGAAGTGTTAAGTTTGGAACGTGAAAAACTGATATTTTCTGTTGACCAGAGCATATCCTTAAAACCCAGTGATGAAGCAACTGCTGCTTGTCATTTAACTGTTGCTAATCCTCGTGCTGGGCCTTTTTCTCCTCAAACTACTTTTCAGTGGCATACCGAACAATCCCCACAGTTCAAGGATGAATCAGGGATTTTGAAGCCAGAGGTATCTGGAGGAGCCATGCAACAATTCATGGTATACATAAAGCAAAAAATCAATAATATGAGATCTGGGAAAAGGTCTGTTCAAGCTGCGAAGTGTCCTTCCTATGAGTACTCATTAGATTCTCTAATGGAGGTATGCATTATTGTTTTTTTCATTTATAAGTTTAAGAATGGCCAATTAGTTAGGAAATAGAGGAAAATTAGTCGGGAATATGACCCACAAGAAGGGCTCTAAGAATAGGCAAAAGAGTTACAAGCCAAATGAAAGACAAGGATTGTAAAAGAAACATTACAAAGACATATTGTCTTGATACCATATGTACAGGAACATAGTTTACTTGCCTTCTGTTTGACTTCTGTTTTTTCTTTTCGCTTCTTCTTTTCGTGTCATGACATAGCTACTATTGTTGACAGGCAATGCTATGCTACTCTCTATAGATCATATATCATTTGGAACATTAATCGCAGGAATTTTCTCATGGAGGGTGGAAGAAATGCGGATGTGAAATAGTATGGTGATGCAAAACTTGGACACCTTTTTATTCTTTAACATCTCATACTTTATTTTGATGCATGATTTATATGTAAAGAAATAAAGCGACAACCCCTTTCATAATACAGCTAAACAAGGTCTCATGTCTTCAATCTCAGAGGTGGAACTCCACCTTGTACTAAGTTTCACTAAATTTTATCCTGTACCCTGCTCCTTTGCTCAGGCGTTCCCCCTAGTTTGTAAATAGTTAAGCCAAAAGAAGGACGAGAATGGGAAAAAGATAGATATTTTTTTTCGTGGAGACCTATTTACAGTGTTGAAACTCTCACTCACGCTAAAAAGACATAAAAAAACACTGCCAAAAATCATCGTAATGCCGAACAAATCTTATACTTTTCATATTTGAGATTCTTAATCTGAATCATTGACTACCCTAGATAGTCAAATTTCCACAATAACTGGCTTTGGATACATAAATGAGGATCGGAAAATGATTGGGGATTGGGGTACCCACTTTGGCACCCTTTTTGGGTACCCCTTGCAGCTTCCATGAGGATTTCATGAATATCTTGTTTTTAAGTATTTAGAAAAAATCCTAGTTGGGGGTAATATTTTCTCATTGTAAAAGCTTGTTCTGAAAATAAGAGTAGTGTGTAGCATAAAAAAAAATCCCTTCGAGGTTAGTTTAACATTGCTGCTGCTTTACGATCTTAAGGCGTCTTTAGCAAAAAAAATGTATTATGAAGCCTTACTTGCAAAGTTGGTGCCACATGGCATGGGTTTGCTTGAAAGAAGATCAAGATAACTTGTAAAACTTCAGATCTACAGTTTATTTTGTCTTGGTCAATGATAATAATGTAAAAATGGTGCTTTTATATTCTTTGGTTTGTTGGAAATAGGGATTTGTATTGTAAAAAACCATTTGCTCTAGGTAGCTACAACAATTGAGATATATTGGACCTAGTTTGTTTTTGAACCATGGGCTGCAACTGCAAGTAAAAGGAGTTCAATATATAACTGAAAACTTCCATTTTCGTGATGTTTCTTCACATTGAAAAATTCTTGGGAAGCAATATTTAGTGGATTGACACCCTGAATGCACTGCATCTTACATATCTTCATAAGAAATAAGTGCTTGCATCTGTCATGCTAAATGACATAAGTAAAAAAACTATTATTCAAAGAAAAGTAGGGAGTAGCACCAATTGACAAAACTATTAGGGAGGGGCGGTTGCAGTGGTTTAGACACCAAAGATGGCCTACAAATGCCCTACTAGAAAACTTGACTCACTAGAAACTAAAGAAATTCGATGATGTAGGGGTAGACTGAAGGTAACTTGGGACTTATTGATTAGGAGAGATTTAAATAATTTGGAAAGCAGACCATCAATTGCACTATATCGACCAAAGAGATCAGTTTTGCATATCACAATAACTTGACGACATGATAAAAGGCACGTATTCTGGTAAAAAATTACTTTCGTGCTATGGCGGATGATATTAATGAACAAATCACAATGCAGCACATATTTTCAAAGTACTAGGATGATAAATTTTGTATGTTAGGATCATTCATGCCTAGTTGTCTTTTCTCCAAATTATTTTGCTGGGACAGATACCAAAATTTAAACCATGTTCTGGTAGAATATTAATTGTTCTTTCATATATGCTGGCGAAGTAGTTTATATGTTCTAGTTGATTCTGGGTTGTCATAGTGCAAAACCTTTAGTGGCCTCGCAGAGTTGACAATAAACTTGTGAAGGAAATAAGATTTACCCGGAAATGCAATAGAAGTGCTTCTCTAAATGAGAAGAAAATTATAGGCCACTTTCCTGGTCTGCAAACACAATCTGCTGATAAAGGAAGCATGGTGGTGTTTCTGAAAAGCTCCACATTCTTCCATATGGCACGGAAACGACAGTTAGTGAAGAAACCGGGATTTGCACAATGATGATGACACTTCAAGGCACATTAATGGGGAAACTAGGTGAGTGCTTCTACCACTTACTCCTTATAGTGGCCCATGTCTAAAAATTAAAAGCAACATTCAAAAATATCCGCTACGTAAAACTAGTCACAGTGTCTGCTGCACTTCCAATGCATTGACGATCGTACTGATGGCTTTTCCTTGAACTTATCACTGGTATGGCAAGATGGACCTAATTCATGTTATTTAGATTTTGCTTGCGTTTAGTAGATTGCCGCAATTGCCGTGGTGCAATTATTTATGTAGGTTTTGATTTTATTCATTTAAAAGGAAACAAATTGACTTAATGTAATAGTTATGAACTCTTTTGGTAATTAAATTATTGAATTTTCAGCTTTTAGTTGTCAAGTGAAAAAAAATAAATAAAATTTGAATGATTTGTCCTGAAACATGTAGCATAGACTTTTATCACAGTGAACTTTCTTTTGTTATGGAATCACCATTTCAGTAGTGGGTCTTGTACTTTAAATCTTTGAAGACATCATTCGAGTTCATGGACACCACAATCACCTATCTCATAACTTTGAAAGTTTACAAAATATTATAATTCTAAAGGTTGTTAGTGGCATTAAAAATCTCTACGTTTAATTCTATCTAATTTATTCACGTACAGTTTTTTTTTTTTTTTTTTTTTTTTTTAAATGAAATGAAGAGATAATTTGAGACATATAAGCAGTGTTGATTCTCAGTCCACATCTACAGTTGACGATGATATCCCAAGTGAAGAAGCAAATGTTACAGTTGCATCGCCATCTAGGTATTGCTTCAGGCGGTCCAGGTCATCGGCAGCATCATGCATTGTTGGCCTAATTGAAGGGGACTCCTGTGTGCAAAGAAGTCCCAGTTCTATCAGTTCAGCGATGGCAACTTCCCACATTTTCATTACTTCAGGGGCCTGATCTCTTACAGCTCTCATCAATGAAGAGTCTATCACTTTCTCTACCGGACCATGATAGTGAGTTTTCACCCATTTGTGCAGGCTCAGCTCACCAGTAAACATAGCGTCAGTGGGTCTCTTTCTAGTCACCATTTCAAGCACTAGAATTCCGAAGCTGTAAACATCTCCTTTTGTTGAAGTACTTGATCCAAATCCGTACTCTGCAAGTGCTACCATTGTTGTATTAGCACAAGTACTATACATGGTCACTGGAATATTGAAAAACTTAAGCCACATGAAATGTCCTCTAATTGCTGATTGACATAAATCAAGAGCGCAATTATCAATATGTTGTTTCAAACATATATGCCAGAAGTTGAATGATACAGTATTTATTGCTGTTAAGATTCAAATTTGCAGATTTGAGAAATTCTTGTTTTTCACTTTACAGTAATCCTTTATACAACACCTTTTTTTGAATGGAACTTCTTGACTGTAATTTTGTAGGTTTGATTCTGAGATTCCATGAAAAATCCAAATACAAGGTGCTAGGATCTTGTTGCATGTCTTAGAGCTCAAGGAGTATGGACAGTTAGAATGAACAGAACTCAAGAAAGAAGAAAAAGGGCCATGTGCTTGTGCTTGAGAACCTTGTAAGTGATAACTTTTCCTTTATCTATCACACCCCTAATAGCATAAACTATAATTGTGACTTTGTGAGCCTTTTCTTGACAAGTTGATCTTGAATTTCTGTCCTATGCAACTTGAAGCTGTAATAAGTGGTATAATTGTGAATACTACCTATTGCTTTATTATGAAATTTATTTCCTGTATTGCTAGAATTAGAAAGTATACCAAGCAATAAAATATAATTGATAAATAAAACCTGAGTGTGGAGTTTGATAGAACTCGCAATGAAATGGTTTAAAATTATTGTAAATCAGTGAGTGTTGTGCACCTGGAGTATGCTCCCTTCTTTTCCTTTTCTAATCTTTTACAGGCAGATTACTAACAAGTAATGACTAACATGAAGTTGCAGGTAATTTCAAATTGTGTTCTAATATAACATAGCACAACTCTTCATAGTAGGAGAAATGGAGAATCAAAGAAAGAGAAGGTATACCTGGGGCAATATATCCGATTGATCCTGAAAGCATATTGGCAGTGGAATTACTCATGTTATCTACAGCTCCCATATTTGCAGCTCCTACATTCATCACCAACCTTGCAATTCCGAAGTCAGATACCAAGGCAGTCATGTCGTCATTGAGAAGGACATTGCTTGGCTTCAAATCACAGTGTATAACCTTAAGAGGAGAATGATGATGCAAATAGGCCATCCCTTCAGCAATATCACTGCAGATGTTTACTCTTTGGACTAAGTTTAAATCTGAAGAATCTAAACCAAGACCTGTCTCTGGATGTGGATAGAGGCGACTCTCCAAACTACCATTTGCCATATAAGGAAGCACGAGAGCCTTAAAATCCGGTAGACTGCACGCTGTTATAATTCTTATTAGATTTCGATGTCGAATTCTCTTAAGGACTTGGCATTCTCTATTAAAGCTCTTTGTCGAATTACCAGTTTGCAACTTAAGCACTTTGATAGCAACAACAGTTCCATCCCGAAGAACTCCTCTGTAAACTTGCCCGTAACTACCTGACCCAACCAGTCGCTCTTGATTAAATCCATCAGTTGACTCTGATAGTTCTTTGTAACTGATCCTTGGGAACCTGAGCTTCAGTGCCGGTGTTGAACTGCTGAAAATCTCATCCTTTCCTGATGACATTATTGCTTTGATCTTTCGGTATCCAATCAAACAACAGATTGTTGATAGAAATGCTGATGCAGATATAATAGTTGAAAGCATGATCAAGGAATTCCGAGAATGCGATGAATGCTGCTGCCTTTTCCAACAACTGGGTAAAGCAGGAATTGACCCACAGAGATGTGGGTTGCCTGAGAGTGAAACGTTTGCGGAACTAAAGATGCCTCCGGATGGTACTGGCCCATAAAAATCATTGAGCGAAAGGTCCAGTAATGAAAGGCTAGGACACTTACTGAGACTTGCAGGGATGAGACCTGATATGTTGTTGCTTGACACATCAAGACACTCAAGGTTTTGGAGCTCACCCAAAGAATCTGGAAGTGAACCATTAAGAGAATTACGCGAAAAGTTAATTAGACGTATGGCAATACAGCTTGATATTTGAGGAAAGATGTTTCCTGTGAAGTTATTTGATGACAAATCAATCTCTTGGACTGATTCCAACTTGCTAATCTCAATTGGCAATAAACCTTGCAGAAGATTATGTGAAAGATTCAAGAAAATTCTGATTTCACTCAAGCCTGCAAGTTCTTCAGGTACTCTTCCTGTTAATCTGTTATGAGACAGGTCCAGTTTGTACAAATCTGTACATTTTCCTATGCTAGGAGGTATGGCTCCTGAAAGCAGATTTTCATTTAGAAATAAATAATTCAGGAGACTTAGATCTCCTAGACGAGCTGGAATCTCTCCTGTTAAGTAGTTCTTTGACAGATCAAGCAATCCCAATGAATTGATCCGACCCAATGTGGGGGGAATTGTACCCGTTAGAGAGTTCTTGGACAGGATAAGTTGTTCTAGATTCTGTAGCTGACCGAGCCGTTTAGGAATTGTTCCATTCAATAGATTGCTTGACAAGTTAAGCAGTGTGAGGTTTGAGAGATTGGCTATATTTGGAGGGATTGATCCAAATATTCGATTATCTTCTAAATGAACAGTTGATAAGGCATTACTCAGTAGACCAACAGTGTTGGATAATCTTCCTCCTAGACCCATACCTGCTAATTCAAGCTCTGTCAGATCTGTGCAGTTCAAGAGAGATGTGAAGAATGGCTCAAGATTAGTATTGTCATCATTGCTGACCATTTTGTTGTATGATAAATGGAGAAACCCGATTGAATTTGCCTTTGCTACGACTTCGGATGGCAATACTCCAGAAAGTTGGTTGCTTTCGAGGTCCAAACAGAATAACCGAGAAGAATTGGATAGAGACACTGGTACGTGTCCAATTAAGTGGTTCATGTACATTTGTAGGCACCATAATTCAGGTGGGTGTCCAACCTCAGCTGGTATTTTGCCGATAAGGGAGTTATTGGACAGGTCTACAAATCTCAATGAAGTGCAGTTAGAGAAGATGGAAGCAGGTATGATACCAGTTAAGTTATTGTTTTCAAGGTTGAGATATCGGATTTTCCCGAGGAGTGACAGAGACTCTGGAATTTTGCCATGAAGTTGATTGCTGTCGAGCTTTAGGAATCTCAGTTGCCTTAAGTTGCCAAATTCAGATGGTATGCTGCCATAGATTCGGTTGAGGCCGAGGTTTACTTCCCGAAGTGCAGTTAAATTTGCAAGGACAGGAGACAAGAATCCTTCAATGTTACTTCCATTGAGACGAAGATGAAACACTCGATGGCGCCATCGGTGGTCGCATATCACACCCGTGAAGTTGCAAACATGCGAGGACTCAACCCAGTTCCCCAGTCTATTTTCTGGGTCTTTAGTTATGGTCTTTTTGAAGGCTAGAAGTGCGGCTTTATCGCTGTACAAGGAGTTCACTTGATGGTGGAGAAGGTGGTGATGGTGGCCTAGACCATTAGATTGAGTAGCAAATGCTATGACTGCATCCTGAATAAGTAGAAGAAGCAGAACATCCATGGTCCTCTTCAAGGTCATGGTTGAAGGTAAAAAAAAAAAAAAAAACAACTTTAGTGCTATCTCACTGTGCTCTTTTCATTAGACCCTCAACTCTATGCGTACGTAGCCTTTTCTACATTATAAAATATGCAAATGAGAGAAACATATAGATCTAATTAAGAAGTTGATTCGAAGTATGAAAAGAAATTGGTGGCAGCACTAGCAAGGGTGGGCTCTGTGGTGGTGGGAGAGGATATTGTGAAGAACACCATTATTTGTTGGAGGACTTGCTTTGGTTGGCTTACTTTACGTGTGCACTACAATGCTTCCTGGCTTAGTGGGTTTATAAAACTCAACTATCCTCTCTATTAGTATTGGGTGGAGCACATAATTGGAGTCTTGTTCTAATTAGCAAGTCATCATCGAAGAGAGTTTTGGTGTCTTGGTGGTGAGGTAAGCAAGCTCATGTCATTAAACGGAGATTTTGTTTTGTCAAAATTGAAACAGAAAATGCCTCAATGAAGTTGGTGGGATGACGAGGATTAGGCTCAATACACCAAATGTGTGGGCTTCGACTTTTTGCCTCCCCTTTCTCCTTTCGATTTTTTCTTTGAGTTTTTTGGTGAGGGCAATTAAGGTTCCTCGAGGGATTAGTTAGGTCCGTCATCTGTTTGGTGTTAGTCGCTATTGCTTGGACACCCTGCTATAAAAAAAAAAAATAAAAATAAAAATAGAGAATTAGATTGATTGTCATTAACACGTGGCAGTTCTGCATGAAGTGTTTCATCGGGCACAGGTGCAAGTCGAGTGCAGCAGAAAACTCACCCCAACGGATAAAAAATATCTTGAAAGGATAATTTGCAGGGTTTAGGCGGGGTTCAGACAACTGCAACACTCCAGCGGTCTCTCTCTCTCTCGTCTCGCCCAATTTAGTTATTTTGAAACCCTAATTTCGCTGAAGTGGCTTCATGGCCTCATTGATCAATCCTTCTCGGTCTTTAATTCATGATATATGCTCAGGAGAATCGCTTTCAGCGCGCAAGAAATGCTTCAGAAAACATCGGTTTGTATTCAATTCGAGCTGCGAAGGTGAATTTGGGAAGCTGAATCTTGTTGGACATGTATGCATTCACTCTCCTTCGATTCAGTCTCGTACGTTATCGGACTCAGTTCATGAAGATATGGAGCTGGATTTTAGAGAATCAGTGAGGAGGGTATTCGTAGATGATCCACCATGGCTTTCTTCCTTTGAAGCAATTGGGGTTTCTGATGATTCCGACAAGAAATTAGGGTTCAGAGAGACGGATAGAAGGAAGTACAACGCGCTTAGGAGGAGACAGGTTAAGATGGAGACTGAGGCGTGGGAGAAGAGGGCTGAGGAGTACAGGGAAATGGTGAGGGAGATGTGTGAGAAGAACTTGGCGCCCAATTTGCCTTACGTGAAGTCTTTGTTTCTGGGATGGTTTGAGCCGTTGACCGAAGCGATTGTGGAGGAGCAAAGGTTGCAAGAATCAAAAACACAAAAGGCTTCTCATGCGCCTTACATTGGTTTATTGCCAGCTGATAAGATGGCAATTATTGTCATGCATAAGGTAATGGGCCTGTTAATGGTAGGGCCGGATGAGGGGTGCGTTCCACTAGTTCAAGCCGCTGTTTATGTTGGTGATGCTATCGAGCAGGAGGTGGGTACCAATGAAACTTTTTGATTTCTGATTTTAGTGCACATTTAGTATTTGTTATTCCTTCGCAATTGAGAATCTCATTGAACTTTTTGAAGAGCATCCCTCTAAGGCTCTGAGTTCGATTACCAATTCATTTTTTCATTCATACATGTATTAACGACAATGTGC
This sequence comes from Stephania cephalantha, assembly GCA_039657325.1. Lineage (NCBI taxonomy): Eukaryota > Viridiplantae > Streptophyta > Magnoliopsida > Ranunculales > Menispermaceae > Stephania > Stephania cephalantha. The sequence goes on from CM077569.1 coordinate 60,156,415, forward strand.
AGGAGGTGTGTGATTGCCAATTACGCTTTTTCAGTCAAGTTGTAGGCACATAGTTTATGGTTTGTTGTCACCGAGTTGCAGACAATATCTAGAAAATTGGGCATCACTTGGGGTAGAAGTGTAGAACTACTTAAATAATATAAATTTTAGAGCGGAAGGATCGGTAATGCCTATTATATTTCGAGTTTCAAATTATCATCAGTTAGTTGCAATGTTTTAACGCGCGAGGAGGATATTAAAGAGAGATGGAGAAGTTACTTCGATAGTTTATTTAATGATGGTCAAGTTGATACAATAATAGATGAAAACTCACACCAAGAAAGAAATGTAAACTATACACGCAATATTAGAATTGTAGAAGTTAAAGAGGCATTGAAAAGAATGAAAATAGGGAAAGCATGTGGCCCAGATGAAATACCCATAGAGGTTTGGAAATGCTTAGGAGAAATTAGATTGACTTGGTTAGCAAAACTTTTCAATAAAATTTTAAAATCAAAACAGATGCCAATGGACTGGAGAAGAAGCACGCTTGTGCCAATCTTCAAAAACAAAGGAGACATTCAAAGTTGCTCAAACTATCGGGGAATTAAACTTATGAGTCACACTATGAAACTTTGGGAGAGGATAATTGACAATAGGCTAAGGAGAGAAACAACAATATCAGAGAACCAATTTGGTTTCATGCCTAGGAGGTCAACTATGGAGGCGATTTTCCTTGTAAGACGATTGTTAGAAAAATATAGAGAAAAGAAAAAAGATTATATGGTATTCGTAGATTTAGAAAAATCATATGATAGGGTCCCTAGAGATGTTCTTTGGTGGGTTCTAGAAAGAAAAAGAGTGCATGCTAGATACATAGACACTATTAAGGATATGTATGATGGAGTAGTAACGAGTATAAAGACATTTGAAGGAGCTACAAAAGAATTTCCCATTACGATAGGACTACATCAAGGATCGGCTTTAAGCCCGTATCTATTTACTTTAGTTATAGATGAACTAACTAGACATATTCAAGATGATATACCATGGTGTATGCTATTTGCAGATGATATTGTCTTAGTGGATGAAACTAAAGATGAAGTGAATAGGAAATTAGAACTCTGGAGGAATACATTAGAATCTAAAGGCTTTAAGTTGAGTAGGACGAAAACCGAATACATGCACTGTGAGTTTAGAAACACTAGACATCGAGATGACGGAGTGGTAAAATTAGGGGAAGTAGAAGTTCCTAAGGTAAACCACTTTAGATACCTAGGATCAATCATACAAAATGATGGTAACATCGAGAATGATGTCACACATAGAATTCAATTTGGATGGAAGAAATAGAGGAGTGCAACATGGGTGATTTGTGATCGAAATGTTCCTACTAAGTTAAAAGGAAAATTTTATAGGATCTGCAATTAGGCCAGCTATGCTCTATGAAAGTGAATGTTAGGCGGTAAAGCAACAACAATTACATAAAATGAACGTAGCGAGAAATGAGGATGCTTAGGTGGATGTGTGGTAAAACTCGTAAAGATAGAATAAGAAATATAGAAATTCAAAGACAAGTAGGAGTAGCACCAATTGATACAAAGATTAAGAAAGGCGGTTGCAGTGGTTTGGTCACTGCAAAGACGGCCTACAAATGCCCCAACTAGAAAACTTGACTCAATAGAAAGCGTAGAAATTCGACGAGGTAGAGGCGGACCAAAGTTAACATGGGATGCGTTAATTAGGAGGGATTTGAATAGTTTGCAAAGCTCACCATCAATTGCACTTAATCGAGCACAATGGAAAAGTTTGATCCATGTAGCCGACCCCAGTTAATTTGGGACTGAGGCTATGTTGTTGTTGTTGTAGTTGCAATGTTTAGTTTTAGAACATTCAAATTGGATTTATCATGGCTGTAGATATGCGTTGTTCATTAGGGTCAAGTTGTTGTTCTTGTTGACAAGGGATCGGGAAATAGAAAGGTAACTTAAGAGACTGTCAATTGCAAGGGAAGCATATGATGCGACATATGATGAGGTACTATCACTGATGCAACATATGGTGAGGTAGTTCTGTCTTCTGTACAGAGGTTCCTCGCAGAACACTTTGGAGTGAATAATGATAATGATCGAATTCAAATGACAAGGAAGTTTCACTTCAAAATTTCTCAAATGTTTTTTTGCCAAGACTTAAACTAGGTTGAAGTTGACATATGAGAGGGAAATTCATTTTAGAACTGTGCTCAATTTATTTAAATACAAACTTATCTTCATCTGAAGTATATTTTCTTTGTACTTTTGTCTTCCAGTCAGTGTTTAGATTTCCATGATGGTTTGAACCATTTTTGTTACAGAGTCCCCTTTGATTTTCCATCAACTGGATGGATTCATCATTCATGAATGCACTAAACATTTTACGACAGATTTAGTTGCTGCCTTGCATCTAAAATACCTCCTTGAATTGGTAAACTTGCAATTGATCAATGTTGTAAAACAATCAAATTTTATTTTGGGGGCTTTGCTACTGAAATGGGGCTATTAAAACATTCTATTGCATTTGAGTTAATGATTATGTAACTATTTTTGGAGCTTTTATTTGTTCTAGGTTAGGATTCATAAATTTCTTGAGAGAACAAAGAGATCTCGACGGTTGAAGACAATTGACAATGATGAACATCAATCTATAAGCGAAGAGGGGGAGATCCAAAGGAAACAAGTGGAAAAACTAATCAAGCAGAAAAAGTTAAGGAAGGTGCAAAAGATGTTGAAAAATGGCGAGGATACATCTTGGGGTCGTGATGCCCAGGCTAAGGTATGCCACACTTTTAAACTTTTGACATTCAACTATCTTAATTGCTTTTCCTATTTTGTAAGTTGTAACTAGAATTTAAGATCTTGTTTCAACATATATGCAGCTAGGAAGTTGTCTGATAAAACTATTGATAGAGTCAGCTTATGTGCAACCTCCAGTGAGCCAGTTATCAGATTGTCAGCCTGAAATTCGACCTGCATTCAGTCATAGAGTCAAAACCATTTTGAAGGAACCTGGGTATGGTTTTTGTTCCCACTGTTTGTTAACTGTTGTTGTTTAACCAACCTCGATTCTGTGACCTTGGTCATCAACTGACTTGTAGCACTATTTTGGCCAACAAGCGGCTTGCTCTATTATTAAATCCTATTGAGTCATAGACTATGCATTTCTTGAATATATTTTATTTTCTATTTTATGATTTCTGAACTTTTCTCATACATTTCTTATATACACTGGATTGTAGGTTATACTTCAGTTGGCCTGCTTCTTTAGCACGATATTTTTGATAATGTTTTACCTTTCTTCTTGGATATTTATGGATATGTTCTAATGAATTTCGGATTGTCTCTTGGGTAGCAGCAAGAGAGGTGCTAAGAAGTGCGGATTCATAGAATGTGATCCACTTGTGCAGAAGGGGCTGCACAGTACTGTATGTCATCTTCACTTTTTTTGCTTTGATTTTCTTGGACCTAATGGAACAATGGTTATTCTGTTTCATGGATGCCATCCACCTTCAACATCTGTCTATTTATTAAATGTTTTCTGCTCAGGCTAGGCATATGATGGTTCCTTATATGCCAATGTTGATACCACCAAGAAACTGGAAAGGGTATGATTGACAACTCCTTCTTGCTTTTCTTTGCCATGATTCTCAGTTAGCTGAATTGCTCCAATCCACTGTTTCCTCTAGGTCCCATCACCCACCTACTTCTGCATTCTACTTGAACATTAACTACAAATCAAAGCTTCATGTGGTCACAAGATTCATATTCTAGACTAAACTTTATATTGTCCATGACACCAGGTATGGAAAAGGTGGACACTTGTTTTTACCCTCGTATGTGATGCGTACTCATGGCACTAGGCGACAACAGGATGCGATTAGCAGTGTTCCTAGAAAGCAGATGCGGAAAGTGTATGAGGTAATTTTATTTAATGTGAACGCGTGCATTATCTAGTTTATAATTTGTCTTACACAATGAAAATTAGAAGTCTGCTTTGGTTTTAATGTGGTGATTGTTGAAAATCATGAATCATCTTTGGTTCAGGATTGAAATATAATTGAAGTTATTTTTCTTTACTCTTAGCTTGAAAACCTCTTTAAAAACCTGAACAAGACCCACTTTTAGATTCCAGTTCACGGAAAACCAGTTTTCTAACGCTCCAGTTGGTTTAGGATTTAAAAACAATTTTCTTCTTTTGAAGAAAAATTTCGGAAATAATTGTTTGTTCAGTTGCATTCTGAAATTCTAAAGTAGTTTTTAGGCATCACTCTCAAATTTGTGAAGTGAACGAGAAAATGACAAGTTTTGACTCTAATACCTGATGAAGTGGATTTCATTTTTCTCTACAAAGGGGCCAATGTTTCTCCTTAAATGCTAACTTCCATTAAAACTGAGCTAAATTAAATAAGTTTGGCATTATCACTCAAGAGGCAAAGGTGGTATTTTGTTTCAAACGCCAATTCACATATCCGTTTGGTTTCTTTACTTCAGGACACTCATGCATTGATTATGAAGAGTATATTGTTTGTGATGAAACACCAGTCTTTTTTTTTATTGTCTACAGCATTGTTTCTTTCTTTGTTTAACCTGTTCTATAATTTTATTCTCAGTTCCAACCATTTAAAGTTGTGCTGTTTCAGGCATTGGATACCCTTGGCAGGACAAAATGGAGGGTGAATAAGAGGGTGCTTAGTGTGATAGAAAGTTTATGGGTTAATGGGGGCAATATTGCAGGACTGGTTGACCGTGAAGATGTGAGTGTTATTTACTTGACGAATTTGACGAATATGTGCTCTCGTTGCAATTCTTCTTTTGCTTCATTAAATTGATTGGAATCCAAGTTGTGCATTATGTGGTCATAGAATGTTCTTTCATAGCAGGCACAAGTCTCAGGATTAGACTCAAGAGGTTCTAACGCTTTCACTTATGACCTCTTGTTTAATTGCGTCTTCTTGTCAATTTGTTTGATAAGATTCACCTCCTCTTCGTCATTCCCCTTTTCCCTTTTTTTTGTTGTTGTCCAAGAGATATCTGTGGCCTTCGTTCCATCCCTATGCGAGATTTGTTGCATTCCCCTTTCCCTTCCTCTCTCTCATTCTTCCTTTCCCCAAACATTTTTCTCCTATTTCTGATCGAACATCTTCCTCTCTCTCATTCTTCCTTTCCCCAAACATTTTTCTCCTATTTCTGATCGAACATTTTTCTCCTGTTCAAGAGGGAACCCTAGCTTTCACATCCCTGTGCCAGATTTAGTTACTGGTAACTTGCAGGAAACATTGTGCTTGGGTTTGTGATGTAGCAAGTTCAACAAAATCATTTAGGCCTCGAGTGGTTATAGGTTAGTAATAGTGTACCTTGACCATCCTTTATTGATTGCCATCCCAAAGAATGATAGTATAATTGTGTACCAGTCATTTGACATATTTGCTCCGTTTTTCATATATTCGACATATGAATGGAATGAGCCTTAACTCAAGGAGTTGTTTCACTCCCCTTGTCTCCCCTTTCCCCTATTTGGCGTTGTCATGCATGGCTCTTTATGCACTAAATTTTCTAAGTGTTGAAACTTCAGGTTCTTGTTCCTGAGAAACCACTATCAGAGGATTCATTTGAAATCCAAAGGTGGAGGCGGAGTTCTAGCAAAGCAAAGAAGTGCAATCACGAAAGGCATGCACAGAGATGCGATGTTGAGCTTAAGCTTTCTGTAAGACTTCTATCTTTCAAAAATTAAATGCTTCATGATTTGTACACTATTGTTTTTTCTAAAAAGTATTTTCATGATTTATGGCCTTAAATGGAAAGGTTAGGATGGTGAGTCTGTCAAAATATATTTCGGATGGGGAGGATTGAGCAAACATGAATGTGATTATTGCTATGGCACAAATTTACAGTTCTAATCATTGTGGTTGAATCAATGTGTGTCAACGAACTCTTTTAGGTCAAATCCCCGTATCTGGAAATTGGAAAGTCTGAAATGGTCCAAGCTTAATCAATCAAATTGCTAATGGAAAATGAATATTTTAAGTTAATGGTTTTAGCTTTTCAGTGGCATTAGGTTAAGAGTAATTTGGTGATTTTCGAGCAACTGTAAATTATCTTAATTTCTGTGCACGTGTCTTGGTTGCACAAGGAGTTTGATGGTTTTTCCAGTGACTTCCAAAGTAATTCTATTGAGTGATATACTTCAGTCTTTCATCCTGAGGTCATTTGGAACAGGTGGCCAGGAAAATGAAAGATGAGGATGGCTTTTATTATCCACATAATCTGGATTTCCGTGGTCGTGCCTATCCAATGCATTCACACTTAAATCATCTTAGTTCAGATCTCTGCCGAGGAGTTCTTGAATTTGCGGAAGGGAGACCTTTAGGAAAAGATGGGTTACATTGGTTGAAGATACATTTGGCAAACCTCTTTGGTGGTGGTGTTGAAAAGCTCTCTTATGATATGCGATTAGGATTTGTGGAAAATCATCTGGATGACATATTTGATTCAGCAGAAGGACCAATTGAGGGGAAGCGTTGGTGGTTAAAAGCTGAGGACCCATTCCAGTGCTTAGCTGCATGCATAAATCTGACCGAGGCCCTGAAAGATGCGTCACCCCATGCTGTGACCTCTCATCTTCCCATCCACCAGGTGATATTTCATAGGAAGCCTTAGACTGATAATAGAAATTGCTTGTTCGTACTAGTTTAAGCTCACTGATTTTTACTGAATCTATAACATGCCTGGTTTACTGGCAAATTTTTGCGACAATGATTGTCCTAAAATTGTAACATATTCATGGCCTTCTCTTAGTTATGCTAATCGAACCACTATCACATCTACCTTGTAAAATTAAGCGGGCAAACTTTAATTATATGATTTATATCTTTGCCTGTTTAAAGTGGTTGTGATCATGAACATTATTGTCCAGCTCTCATGTAGTGCATGCTAAGGATGCTAATCAAATTTTGATTTTCCATAGGATGGCTCATGCAATGGTTTGCAGCACTATGCGGCCTTGGGGAGAAATAGTGTATGTATCCTAATTTATGCTTTGAGTCTGTAATTATGTTCCTCAACCGCCTATGCTGTACTCAATTTATACACTATCTTGTGTTTTGCTTGGCACACCATATTACAATTACATACATGCTTCATAGGGTAAGTCCATTATTTAGCATAAGTCAGCAATACATCTTTTGCACACCATTTTGGCATCGTCTTTGAGCTTTTAGTCAAATGCAGTCTCATTTTGTTGCCAAGTATATGTATATTGTGTTATCCACATGATATAATGGTATTTCAATCAGAATGGTGAGTAAGGTGCTATAACGCCTCAAGAGTTGGGTTGTTGACAGTAAGATTATTTCTTTTCAAATTTTTACTAAATATTACAAACCGCTGAGAGATGTGAGGAGCCTGATAAGCTGCATGTTAAAAGTGTCATATTCCATAGTTATAATCCATTGATGATGTAGATGTATCATTGCATAATCTTCAGTACTGCAATACTTGTTTAGCTTTGTTATTTAATCACCCTCAACAGTTGTTTTAATTGAAGTACCTGCATCAGAAATTGAATTGTATAATTGTATTATACATACTAAATACTAATTCCTTGTATGGATGATGGTTGTTATAGTTGGAGGCGGCTGCTGTTAACTTAGTTGCTGGAGATAAACCTGCTGATGTATATTCAGAGATAGCTGTCAGGTGCGACCCGTATTTATATTTATTTGGCATATTGGGCGTGAATTGTCAGAACTCATTTTTTCAAGGGCTTTGCTGTTAACAATTATTGAATGCATTAATTTAGTATGATCTCCTAAATGCTGTAACTTCAGATTTCTCTTTGAAGCGTGGACTGGTATAAAGGCAATTTAAGTTTGTTCTTATCTAATCCAGATGCAAGGTGTACCAAGTAGCCTTTTAGAAACCCTTTCAAGCATATTACAGTAAGATGTGGTTTCCTTATTCATATGAAAATTGAAACAACTTGCAGGGTTCTTAATATATTGAAAAAGGATATCATGAAAGATCCAGCTAGCGATCCATCTGCTTTCCTGGCTAAGATCTTGATCGGTCAGGTTAGTTACTTCTTGTGGTATTTGATTTACTTGATTGTACTGTATCTGTATGGGCCTTGTCTTAGCCATCTTGGTAGCCTTTAGGTGGACCGAAAATTGGTGAAGCAGACAGTGATGACATCAGTATACGGGGTCACTTATGTTGGAGCTAGGGAGCAAATTAAAAGGAGATTGAAAGAGAGAGGTGTCATCTCTGACGATCAGTTGTTATTTCGAGCTTCTTGCTATGCTGCTTCATTGACAATGACTGCATTAGGAGAGATGTTCCAAGCTGCTCGCGGCATCATGAGATGGCTTGGTGATTGTGCAAAGGTATATATTATCATTTCTTACATTCACTGACCTATATGATGTGAGAGTTGTGGGACTATGCTTCTGTTGCTTCCGTTGCCATTAATCATGGAACTTCAACAGGTTATTGCATCAGAAAATCAACCAGTAAGATGGGTGACTCCTCTTGGTCTACCAGTCGTCCAGCCCTACTACAAAAGTGAAAGACATCTAGTGAGTATCATAGATGATTAGCAATATTACCTTGCAAAAGTAAACAATTCCCTTCTCTTTTTGATTCAATGTGCGGTAAAAACTTCTCTTCAGCTGTTGTTGCTTGTATAATTCCATTCATCTCTTCTGAAAAGAATTCATTCTTTGATTTCAGATTAGAACTTCTCTTCAGGTTTTGTCATTGCAGAGGGAGGGTGATCGTGTAAGATCTTCTTATGAAGCTTTTGATTCACTTTTCTTGTAACTGCATCTAACTGTAGTACTATTTCATCGCCAGGTTGACACCAAAAGGCAGAGGACTGCATTTCCTCCAAATTTCGTGCACTCGCTTGATGGTTCTCACATGATGATGACTGCTCTTGCTTGCAGGGATGCTGGCTTACATTTTGCAGGTTTGCTTGCATATATGAGCTGCTAGTATTAATTTTAATTTCTTGGAGATGGTAGGATTATCTCTCAATCCCCTCCTTCCTTCCTAGCAACCTTAATTTTATATATGATGCCGATATATAAAATTTATTTTAAGAAAGGGCTTATTTTATTTTTATTTTACGTGAGATACAAATTTGATCAAATTTGATCTGCTCCCATGATGGAGTAATAAGTTGTGGTTAGAATTAGATTAAAGCTTGCAGGTCCCGCAAATGCTAGTGTAATCTTTTTAATAGGTCGATGCTTGTGGTGTCATTATTTGTCTTTAAGTAATAGGACATGAGAGGTCTAATACCAGAATACTGGAAAATCACGCATATTTAGTATCCCATCTCGCTCTAGTAAATGATTGCAACTTCATCAATCTTTTTGCAGGGGTGCATGACTCTTTCTGGACGCATGCACGTGACATTGATACGATGAACCAAATTCTACGCGAGAAATTTGTGGAGCTCTATGATACTCCCATACTAGAAAATGTAAGCATGTCTACCCTCAGTGTTTCCTTCTAAGTAGTTCTGTTTAAGATTGATAATTTTGATGTATGAGATTTAATTCTTTTTGTTTTCCCTGACTAGTTGCTGGAAAGCTTCGAGACGTCTTTTCCAATGCTGAAATTTCCTGCCCTCCCACATAGAGGTGACCTTGATCTGAGAGTGGTTCTCGGGTCACCCTATTTCTTTAACTGATGGTTCACAAGGGAACACTTCAGGGGTAGCGCCAAGATAATCGCCAGGGTGGTGAGGATGCATTCCCCAGGATGGATGCGACACAATCTGGGTATTGCATTACTGATATTAAATCTCTGTGGAATCACAAGGGGTATCATACTTTCACAGATCTGAAGATCAACCGGGTTGAGCACATTTCAAGGATCCGGTTTGTGTTCTTAAATCCTACGAGGAAATTCCACCAGAAGCTTGAAAGGATTCAACTGTAAATCCAAATGAGTGAGTGCCAATGTCGATGCAGGCTGTGTCGTCAATGAGTATTCTCAGAAAGCTGATTCGATAAGTAGGCGATCGTGCAAAGCACTCCTTCTTGAGACAGGCAGAGAACAAAGCTAGTTGTGTTGTTCTGCGCTGCACTGGTTGGATCTGCAAGCATCCAACTGCTTAATCTAATAACTCGCAATCCTGCCATCGCTATAAAAGTTTATATAATAATAGATTTCTACTTTTTTTTTGACAGTTTTTCTAATATTAATTCAATTGTATAGTTGTATCTTATCGAGCATAATGAAAGAGTTTGATTTATGTAGTCGGTTTTAACTAATTTGGGTTAAAACGTTGTCGTTGTGGTTCATTTTTTTGTTTTGATGAAATAGAGAAGGGTGGTTGTGGTCCTTGTGACGATTTATAAATGTCCAATCAAAAAACTCGACTTAATAAAAATAGAGGAATGTCGATGATGTAGGGCAGTTTGAAGCTAACTTTAGACAAATTGTATTAAATCGAGTCTAATGAAAGAGTTTGATTCATGTAGTTTTTGTTGTTGTGTGCTAGAAAATTTTGAAGGATTTAATTTCTTTAGCGAGAAATATTCTCACTTGATGTCCTCCATACATTCAAAACGTTCTCTCAATCCAAAAATATCCATTCATTGAGAGTTCACCATCTGCGCTGCCAACTTCCGCAACACAGACTCTGCAATGTGAAGGTACTACCAACACAACAATTCGCGCAAATTCATCTCTCGGAGGCCAACCCTGTCATGGCCTCCATAGATTTCTCACTCACATCTCTCACTCACGAGCCTCGAAACTACACTCTCTTCGCCAACATCCATCGATCTAATTCAACTCAGATCTCTAGAACTGCTCTTGCGAAGCTCAAACGCATTGCAGTCTCTAAATCGTCCACTGAACTCATCGACCTCTCCGAACCCACTCTCGAAGACTCTGTTCAAAAGGACGAAACTTTTCGCGCCAACCGGGACGTCAGAAGGCGCGCGAAGCATCTCTGGAGCAGATTTCGCGGCGTCAACAGAGAAATCAAACCAGAAATCGTCGCAAAATCTCATCTTTCAAGTAATAATAGCGAACAAGAACAAGAACAACACAGTAGCGATGACTGTAGTGATGAAAAAATTGGGGAAAGAGTGAGAGCTGTGATTTCAAATGTCGGGTCTGATTCAAGTATCGATCTTTGCAACAGCGTGTTGAGAAATCTGGAGCAGATCAGCGAAGACGAGACGCTGCGGTTCTTCGAGTGGATGAGGAGCAACGGAAAATTGAAGGGGAATGTGAGTGCTTATAATCTGGTTTTTAGGGTTTTAGGAAGAAAGGAAGACTGGGCAACAGCTGAAATGCTGATTGAAGAATTGATTTCAGGTTTAGGTTTTCGAGTCGATTTTCGAGTTTTTAATACTCTAATCTATGCTTGCTATAAGAAAGGCATTGCAAAATTTGGGAGTAAATGGTTTCATATGATGTTGAAGAGTAATGTTGTACCAAACGTGGCTACTTTTGGTATGCTCATGAGTCTTTACCAGAAGACCGGCGATGTCGCGGCGGCGGAGTTCGCGTTTCGGCGAATGAGGAGGTTGAGAGTGCGGTGCCAATCGGCGTATTCGTCGATGATCACGATTTATACGAGATTAGGTCTGTATGATAAGGCTGAGGAGGTAATTGGTTATGTGAAGGAAGATGAAGTGGTTCCTAATTTTGAGAATTGGTTGGTTCAGTTGAATGCTTATGCTCAACAAGGGAAGTTGGTGGAGGCTGAGGGGGTGTTGATGTTGATGAAAAGATCAGGTTTTTCGCCTAATATTGTCGCGTATAACACTGTGATTACTGGGTATGGAAAGGTTTGCGATATGGATGCCGCGGAGAGAACGTTTCAGGACCTCGGAAACTTGAAATTGGAAGCTGATGACACTACTTTTAGGTCCATGGTTGAAGGGTGGGGGAGAGCTGGTAACTATGAGAAGGCAAAGTGGCACTATAAGAAACTTAAGCAGTCAGGGTTTATGCCGAATTCATCAAACTTGTACACAATGCTTAACTTACAAGCCAAGCACGGCGACGTAGAGGGAGCGGGGGAAACCATCGAAGATATGAGACGGATGGGGTGTCAATATTCATCCATTCTCAGTAGTCTTCTGCAAGCTTATGAGAGGGCTGAAGTGCTGCACAATGCGCCTCTTGTTTTGAAGGGTAGTTTCTATGAACATATTTTGGTTGATCAAACTTCATGTTCTGTTCTTGTCATGGCTTATGTGAAACATTGCTTGGTTGATGATGCATTGAGAGTTTTGAGGAAGAAACGGTGGAAAGACGATGTTTTCGAGGATAACTTGTATCATTTGTTAATTTGTTCATGTAAGGAGTCTGGGCATCATCAGGAAGCTATCAAGATATTCACTCACATGCCGAAATCGGATTCTAGCCCGAACTTGCACATCACCTGCACAATGATAGACATTTACACTGTGATTGAAGATTTTTCCAAAGCAAAGGAACTCTATCTGAAGCTCAAATCTTCAAGAGCTGCATTGGATATGGTTGCCTATACTGTTATTGTGCGAATGTTCGTCAAGTCGGGGTCTTTGGAGGATGCCTGTTCGGTTCTAGACGAAATGGAGAAGCAGAAGACGATCATCCCCGACGTTTTTCTCATCCGAGACATGCTTCGGATTTATCAGAAGTGTGGCTTGCATGAAAAATTAGCTGCATTGTATTATAAGATAAGGAAAACTGAGGTCCCTTGGGACCAAGAAATGTACAACTGTGTCATAAACTGCTGTGCCCAGGCCCTCCCTGTTGATGAACTCTCTCAGATATTCGGCGAGATGCTTCGTCGTGGTTTCACACCCAATACCATCACCTTCAATGTAATGCTCGACGTCTATGGAAAGGCGAAGCTGTTCAAGAAAGCCAGGAAGGTGTTTTGGATGGCTAGAAAACGCGGGTTGGCCGACGTTATCACCTACAACACCATCATAGCTGCTTATGGCCAAGGCAAGGACTTCAGAAATATGAGAGCAATAGTCAAGAAAATGCAATTCAATGGCTTCTCCGTCTCCCTCGAAGCCTACAACTGTATGCTCGACGCCTATGGTAAAAGCCGCCAAATGGAGAAATTCAAAGACGTTCTGCAAAGAATGAAGGCCTCCAACTGTGCTTCAGACCACTACACATACTGCATATTGATCAACATATATGGCGAACAAGGGTGGATTGAAGAAGTCGCCCAAGTTCTCGGCGAGTTGAAACAATGTGGCGTAGGAGCTAATCTTTGCAGCTACAACACATTAATCAAGGCCTATGGCATTGCAGGAATGGTTGAAGAAGCCGTTGCAGTAGTGAATGAGATGAGAGAACATGGGATTGAACCTGATAAGGTGACTTACATCAATCTCATTCGGGCCCTCCAAAGAAATGACAACTTCTTAGAAGCTGTGAAGTGGTCTTTGTGGATGAAACAGATTGGAATTTCAAGCTCAAAATGCTAACTTTGCAGTCATTCTTTGTCTTTGTGTATGATCTTTTGATCATTTTATAATGGGCAGTTGCAGATAGCTCTTCAAACAATCAATAAAGAATGATTAAAGCAATCTTCAACACAAAAGACTCCATTTTTATATCTCTTCAAGCACAGCCCTGCACATGGAGTTTCAATTTTCAACACATGAGCTGTGCAACTTGTCAATATATTTACTTTGAAAGTCAGTTTGAACCATCTTGCCAAGTCAACGTCCTTTTTGTGTGTGCATACAGACTACATTGTACATCTCTCTTTGTCATTCACTCTCCAATCGACCAAAAATGGCAGACCCATCAGAGACCCAACAATTTGTAGACCACCCACAACAACAACAACAACAACAATCAAGGCTCCTTGAAATCCTGAACGAGCCATCACAATGGCTGAAAATGCTGTGCAGGGAACTCAACACAAGCTTTGTTCTTGGTGTGGTATTGGTCTATGGTCTGAGCCAAGGCTTCTCAGGCTCACTCTTCAGAGTAGTCTCAGACTACTACTGGAAAGACGTTCAAAAAGTGCAACCATCACAGGTTCAGCTCTTCATAGGCTTCTATTACCTGCCATGGATCATGAAGCCCTTTTGGGGTCTCTTGACAGATGTGATCCCAATCAAGGGCTATCGAAGGCGCCCCTACTTCGTCTTCGCCGGGGTGATCGGGTTCATTTCTTCTATAATTGTAGCTGCCCATGATGGGATTTCAGCTGTTTGGGCTTTGGTTTGCTTGGTTGGTGTCACTGGTGGGATGGCCATTGCAGATGTGACTATTGATGCTTGCATTGCTAAGAACAGCATTGAAATGCAGTCTTTGGCTCCTGATCTGCAGACCCTTTGTGGGGTTTGCAGTTCTGTTGGGGCTCTTGTTGGGTACTCCACTAGTGGATTCTTTGTTCATCATCTGGGGGCACAGGTTTGTTGGTTTTTAGTTTAGTTCAGTTGTTAATTGTGGTGGTTTAATTGTGTGTTAATCCGTTGAAGATTGATGATTAATGTTGTTGATTTGATTGATTTAGGGGGCTTTGGGGGTGTTGGCCTTGCCTCCTGCAGCGGTTGTGGTGTTGGGTTTTGTGATCTATGAGCTGAGGACTAACAAACGGCAGCATGAGAAGAAGGTTAGGTTACCGTCTATGCTTTCACTGTGATTAGTCCTAATTGTTTTTGTTTATTTGAGTTGATGCTTCTAATGCTTGCTTATGTAATGCCATACGTGCGTGTTTAGTGTTTGAAGTTAACCATCCCGATTAATCTATACTGATTGCTCTGCCTATGTAATGATAATCTCTTGGAGGTTAATTTGTATGCTGAAAATATTGGGTTGTGAATTCAGGCAGCAATGGAGAAAGTTTGGGAAGCAGTGAATGGGATGTACAAGACCATAAAGTGCCCAGGAGTGTGGAAGCCATCTCTTTACATGTACTTCTCTTTGGCTCTTAGCATTAGCACTCATGAAGGACAGTTCTATTGGTACACTGACCCTAAAGCTGGTCCTGCATTCTCTCAGGTATCCCTTCAATGAGTCATCTCTAACTAAGATTTTGACATTAGTTGTGACTGTAAATGATCTCTAAAACTCAATCAATGTTGTGCTTACTGCAGGAGTTTGTAGGGATGATCTATGCCATTGGTGCACTGGCTTCTATTGTAGGAGTCTTAATCTACCAAAAGTTTTTGAAAAACTGCCCATTCAGGAACTTGCTTTTCTTTGCTCAGTTGCTCTACGCGACTTCTGGAATGCTCGATCTTATCTTCGTTCTTCGATGGAACTTGAAGCTCGGAATCCCTGACTACTTCTTCGTCGTCATGGAGGAGTGCGTCTCTCGGATCGTCAGCAAAATAAGATGGACACCCATGATTGTTCTGAGTACCAAGTTGTGCCCTCTAGGCATTGAAGGGACTTTTTTTGCACTCCTCATGTGCATAGACAGCCTTGGCTCTCTTTCTTCAAAATGGGCTGGAGGCATGGCTCTTCATGCCTTGCATGTTACAAGAACTGATTTCAGAAACCTATGGTTGGTCCTCCTTATAAGGAATGCACTGAGACTTGCGACCGTGTCGTTGATTTTTCTCATTCCTAGAGCTGACAGTTCAGATGTTCTGATTCCACCGAATTTGCTGTCGAACTCGTTGAAAAATTTAGACACAGAGGAAGAAGGATTGCAACTTGCATCTGTAAATGAGAAGAAAAGAGAGGAGGAAAGGCTTGGCATCTAATACAGTTAGCAAAAAACATTCGTATATATTGTTTTCCACAGCAACCTCATTAGATAACAACATTTTGTACAACTAAATGATAACCGCTTGAGAACCCATCGTTGTTTATCAAATTTCAGTTCCATCATTGATGAGTGTAGCAGCATAAATGCTTGTAACATACGAACAGATATTCTCATTGATTCATTGAGTGAACGAATTTCGCCTTACTATGAAGGCAACAAGATGTAGTCTGACAAATTGTATCATTTTACAGTACCAAATGTGTTGATAATCGAACGCACTTGGGAGGATCTTTACTGACCTTACTTTATACGCCATTAACATGATTGATCTCGCTCTCACTCCCCATTATATAGAAGGGCATGTCTGGTCTCACAGATGGTCCTCTTCAGTAAAATTGTTCTCCCAGCAACAGCAACTTCTATACAGATATCAAATCCAAATGCTACCAAATGCTTCTTCCAGTGCCCGCCTCTTGCTCAGCTCCATTGTCCATCCTCCTGCGCTTGCTCCTCTCTCAGCCTTTAGTTTCATCATTTCCTCATCGTCAACGTAATCCTGCATATCAGGACCTCCTCCAATTGGAACAGGTTGCGGGGCCATGCCCAATGGTCGTGGCTGGCCAATTGCCCCGCCAGTCATGGCAGGCGCATATTGCCCCTGCGCACCAACACTCGCTTGGTAACTTTGACTCACACCCTGCGTCATCAATTTCCATGGAAAAGAACTTGTTAGCATTGAGATAGGACTGGAGCTCCAATTATTTTTTTGAGGTTGAGGCATTTGCGAAAGATAACAAATGACGATATTTTTCTTCTTTTTCCACATTCGGATTGTAATCAATACAAAAAGCGATGACCAAACAAGCAGGTTATGAGGCTAATATAGAATTGCCAGAGAAAACAAAGAAAGAACACCCGCATCAACAATGCAAAGCTAACTGCTATCAATGAAAGGCAATCAAATTTAAAGTATATGAAAAAAAGCTACTCAGCGAAATAAGAGTATGATCCAAACTACACACCTTTAAGCATGTCTAATTGTTAAAGAGGATTACTACACACATGAGTTCATAATGGAGAGAAATCCACCAGCGATAACAAACAACTACCTACGATGAGCGTTCGCACAATGCATTTCTATTAAAAGGAAGATTTCAAGTGACAATTGCAACATCAATGCAAGATTGTATACGCACCCCATCAGTTGCTTCTGTTTGTGCAGGAACACCCTTGCTCGCTGCTAGAGCTGCCGCGAGTTCTTCAGCCTATAATATCAAAAGTTAGAATTCAAAAACTGCTAGCCACTTTGTCGAAGCCCAATACACAACTAGAAGAAAAATACATTACTGATTTACCTTCCGAGCGCGGGCATTCATTATCTGCTCAGCATTTTCTTCTTGGTACTTGGCAATTTTTGCTTCAATGATAGCAACATCTCTGCCTTCAATTAAATCACACGCTATACACGAAAAGAACACGCATTTCACATTTGAGCTCAACTTTTAAAGAAGAGAAATTCTATCTTAAAAAACTTACTCATGTCCTCTACTTCTTCCAAGTAATCATTGTATTCTCTCAAAGATGGGAAGTCCTCTTCTCTCTTATTGAATCTGTGATCCAATAACACAATGAAAAATTACTCATACAAATAATCATCCAATTCAATTGAAGAAATTCGACAACCGTAGGTGTAGACTGAAACTAACTTAGGACGCATTCATTAGGAGGAGGGATTTAAAGGATTTCAAAAACACGCCATCAATTGCACTAAATAGATCGCAATGGTACAGTTTGATTAATCCATCTAGCCAACCCCAACTAATTTTGAATTGTTGTTGTAATCATCTAATTCAATTTGTCATCTAAATTAAGACCACAAAAGATCAAATCAGTAGAGTGAGCTCAAATCCTAAAAACCTAATCTTTGCACAGAATGATACATTGAACAGCTACTCAAAGTTTCTTCAAAATCAAATTAGGGTTTGAGAAATGACCTACATGTTTCCAATTCTCCTCCTGATTGCGATCTCCTTCGCGTACGAATTATTAGTTCCCGCGCCAACCACCATCGCCTCCTCCCCTCAGAGAACTCGAAATCGACTCAATCGAACAACAAAACCATTCGACTCGATTGGATTCACAGCTTCTGCAACTCTCTTCGAAGCAGCATCACATCCGCCATTGCTAGGGCACAAGAAGCTCCCGAGCCCCAACGTTGAAGGAAGGTCATGGGCCTATTGGGCTGGGTACATATTTATTGATCTGGGCTTATATGGGCCCAATTCTAGACTCACAAAAGCCGGAAAGGCCCAGATATGGCCCATGGTTTATAATCGTTCGGTCTATTGGGCTCGTTATTATATATTGGTTTGGGCTTTTGGGCCTCGGCCCATCCCATTATAAAAACAAATTCCCAACTATGGGCCCAATTACGGCCCATTGGTTCTGTAATGTTCGTTCGTTCGTTCGATCGATCGATAACAAAAAGGCGCGAACTGTCAAACGAACACTCGAAGCGATTTTAGGGCATTTTGGATCATCTGCAGATTCAATATCGGCGAGTAGTGATTTTTTGAGATTAGAAGTTGGTCGCTATTTTGTTCATGTTTGATCTTCACAGGTCGAAGCCCTAATTTGATTTTTGGTAGCTCTGATGTTCTTAGTTGTGTTTTGATGAGATTATGTGTTTTCTGATCATAATGAGCTGTTTTTACGAATCATGTATGTTCTCCATTGTTCCCTTTGTCATCCAATTGGGTTTTGTGAATTTTTTAGCTGGAAAACCCTAAATTTGTTCGTTTTCTCCATCAAGATGTTCACTGAAATGCCGAAATCAGATGCTAGCCCTAACCCGCACATCGCCTACACTGTGATTGGAGGATTTTCTAAAGCAAAAGAACTCTATTTGTGTTGAAATGTGTGGACTGAAAGGTAGTTTCACATCGAATAAATAAGACTTCATAAACAAGTATAAGTGATTATCTCCCTCATAATAATACGAGAGAGTTTAAGGTAGTTTAAATGGGGACAGTATCGGTGTTGGTGTAGACCAACGGGCTCGCGCTCGCCTATGTGGCGTGGCCGGGTGAATTTTTACAATTTGAAGTTGAAATCTTCAATAGTTGTATTTGGGTATGGTTGAAGTCTTGAAGAAGCTGTTCCTGTGGTGGAGGAGATGAGAGAACATGACATTGAGCCTGATAAGGTGACCCATACCAACTTCTTCGTTATACACGACCTTAGTTACTTGAAGTTCACACTCAATTAGTATTTTATAATGTGCAGTTGCAGACAAACATTGAATGATGTTTAGAAGATTATTCAAGGCAAAGAATCCATTTTTGAAGTTTGAACCATGTTGAAAAGCTTTGAATTCCCAAGTCAACGTCTTCGTGTGCGTGCATCGAGTACAAAGTAGGTATAGCTCTCTCTTTCTCCTTTATAATCTCTCATGTCTTCCCTGGAACAACATATCTACCAAAAATGGCAGACCCATCAGACTCACTGACCCAACACTTGGTAGACCACCCACAATAACAACAACAACAACAACAACTCCCATTATCAACACTGTCAAGGCTCTTTCAAATCCTCAGCGAGTCATTACAATGGCTGAGAATGCTCTGCAGAGAACTGAACCCAAGCTTTGTTCTTGGCGTGGTCTTGGTCTATGGTCTCAGAAGGCTTCTCAGGCTCACTCTTCAAAGTAGTCTCGGACTACTACTGGAAAGATGTTCAGAGAGTTGAACCATCACAGGTCCTGCTCTTCATTGGCTTCTATCACTTGCCCTGGATCATGAAACCCTTTTGGGGTCTCTTGACTGATGTGTTCCCCATTAAGGGCTATCGAAGGCGCCCTTAGTTTATCTTAGCTGGGTTGATTGGTTTGATTTCTTCTCTTATTGTTGCTGTTCATACTAGTATTTCAGCTGTATGGGCCCTAGTTTGCTTGATTCGCGTCACTTGTGGGATGACCATCGCTGATGTGACGATTGACGCTTGTATTACCCAGAACAGTGTTGAAACGTCGTCTTTGGCTCCTGATTTGTAGACCCTTTGTGCGATCTGCACTTCCGTTGGGGCTCTTGTTGGGTTCTCCGCTAGTGGGTTCTTTGTTCATCATTTGGGGGCACAGGTTTGTTGGTTTGAGTTGTTAATTTTTTGTCTGTTAATCTGTTGAAGATTGATTATTAATGTTGTTAATTTGAATGAGTAATGTTTAGTGTGCCTTTTGGTTGTTGGTTTAATTAGGAGGCTTTGGGGGTTTTGGCTGTCTCTCCTGTGGCCATTTTGGTGTTGGGTTTTGTGATCTTCGAGCTCAGGACTAGCAAACAACAGTATGAGAAGAAGGTTAGTTTTCTGCTTTTGGTTTTATTACTTTGATTATCTTAATTATTTTGGTCGATTCATTAATTCGAGTTGGGGCTCCTAATGTTTGCGTTGCGTAATGTCATACGTTATGGACGGAAAACCTCAAAACTTGATCCAATCGACTAGGAGGTGGACAGTGCGTGCTTATCACATTGAGCACGTGCCTCCTAGACGAGTGGATCCTAGTTAAATGAACCTAGTGTTTGAAGTCAACCATTTCAACTAAGCTAACTGGTCAGAGAGGTTTGTAATGGCTTTTTGATTAATTTGGATTGACCTAATTTTAGGATAGGTCGTCTTGATTCATTAAGGTTCTCTCTATATGCTTGTTTCGAACTCGAGACTTTTAAGTTAAAGGTTCTCTCTAACCCGCAGACCTTTGTAAGCTAAAAATGTAGAGTTGTAATTGCAGGCAGCGATGGAGAAAGCTTGGAATGCAGTCAATGGGATGTACAAAACCATAAAGTTCCCAGGAGTGTGGAAACCGTCTCTTTTCATGTACTTCTCTTTGGCTCTCAGCATTAGCACTTACGAAGGACGGTTCTACTGGTACACTGACCCTAAAGCTAGCCCTGCATTCTCTCAGGTATCCCTTCAATGAATCATCTCTAACTACAATTTTAACATTGGTTATGAATTTAATGATCCCATGTAGATTTGAATTTATTGTTTTGTGGTCATTATAGGAGTTTGTAGGGATGATCTATGCCATAGGCGCACTGGCTTCTATTGTAGGAAGTCTAATCTACCAAAAGTGTTTGAAAAACTTCCCATTCAGAAACCAGCTCTTCATTGCCCAATTGCTCTACGTGACTACCGGAATGCTTGATCTTATCTTTGTTCTTCGATGCAACTTGAAGCTAGGAATATCCGATTACTTATTCGTCGTCATGGAGGAGTGCGTCTCTCGGATTATCACCAAAATAAGACTAACACCCATGATTGTTCTGAGTACAAAGCTGTGCCCTTCAGGCATTGAAGGGAGCTTTTTTGCACTCCTCATGTGCATAGATAGCCTTGGCTCTCTTTCTTCAAAATGGGCTGGAGGCATGGCTCTTCATGCCTTGCATGTCACAAGAACTGATTTCAGAAATCTATGGTTTGCCATCCTTATAAGGAATGCGCTGAGACTTGCGACGGTGTCGTTCATTTTTCTCAGTCCTACAGCTGACAGTTCAGATGTTCTGATTCCACCGAATTTGTTGTCGAACTCGTCGACTAATTTAGATGTAGAGGAGGAATGATTGCAACTTGCATATGTAGTGAGAAAAGAAGAGAGGAGGAAGGCTATATATATATATATGTAATGCAGTTTTTGTAAAATTCATGACAGCAGATGTCTTGTTTTCTTTTTGTTTTAATTTTTTGGTAACAGCATGTATTTTTTTTTTTTTTTAGTTGGATAAGAGCAGATATCTTGTTTTGCACAGGGACGTGAAATATTAAGAGGACCTGAACATCATTAAATAACAATAACATTTTGTACACTCCCCATATAAACTACATGACACGTCTTGAGAACCCATCACTGTTTATCATACTTCAGTTCCATCAGTGATGTGTGTATATGACATAAATGCTTGAATTCTTATAAAAAAAATGCTTAAAACCATATAAACAGATAATCTCATTGATTCATTGAGTGTATGAATGTCAGGCTTCCTATGAAAGCATCAAGAAATAGCAAGACAAAATGAATCACTTTTTGTTTATCCAAAGCATAGTGTATTACCAAAAGACGAGTGATCCGAGAGCTCCTTAAGCAGTGGTCTCTAGTTCGAGTCCTCCGTATACTCCCTCTTTCGTTTATAGAGCTACAAAGCCCACGATTTGAAATTGGATTAGCCCTGTTAATTTGTATTTCATGGCCCAAACCGTGTATGGGCTTGGATGGGTTTTGAGAAAACGCCTATTGGGCTTGGTGATTACTAATATGGGCCTTTACGGCCCCAAGCCCAGCTCAAATACTCCGCACATGATCGATCGATCGATCGAACACAAGAAAGTTGTAGCATCTGCGAAGGAACACCTCTCTCTCTCTCTCTCTCTCTCTCTCTGCCCAATCGAGAGAAACCCTTGTGTTCATCTTTCTAGGTTTAATTTCGAAGCAATTTTAGGGCATTTGGGAACGTCTTCTTCGGATTTCGTTTCGGTAAGTACTGAAAGTTCGCTTTTTGATTCATGTTTGTGCTTCAGATGTCGAAGCCCTAGTTCCATTATGTGTTCCGCTTCTGGGTTTTGTTCGATTGTTAGCTTGGTGTGATGGGTAGATTTTTTGGTAGCTCTGAATGATGTTGTTGGTTATCGTTGTTTGATGAGATGGGGGTTTCTCTGCTCATAATGAACTGTTTTTGCGAATCATGTATGTTCTGTATTTGCTCACTTGGCCGAGTTTCTATATCGATTAGGGTTTGAACGTTTTTGGCTGAAAACCCTAAATTTGTTGCATTTCTGCTTGGAACGATTGTTAGAGTCGGATTTATGGATTATTGCTTGACGTTCTGCGATTGGGGTTTTTCTAGGATTTGATGAGCGGATGACTTCGTTCTCGGTTACGCGGAAGAAAACTCCTTTCCAGAAGCACAGAGAGGAGGAGGAAGCCAAGAAGAAGGTATCAATTGCTATGCTAATGATTCACTCTCGAAAGTGATGAGATTTTATTTAATTGGCAGAATTGCGTGTGGTTATCTATTGAGTTTGTTGGGTTTTGTAGAGGGCGGCCGATGAAACAGCTCGATTGTACGAAGAATTCGTAGAGTCGTTTAAAGCGGATAATGGCCCGGGATCAAAGACATTTGTTAGGGGAGGGACGATTGATCCCAACGACAAACATAAGGATTCCGAAGGTCAGTCCTCAATTTTGGTTTTTCGCCAATTATTTCATTCGATGTCTTTTTTAATCTTTTAAGAGAATTTACTTCATTTTTTATACTGTTTTGCTCTATGGATATACGCATGGTTTCTTTTCTCTTACGAGAGCACATTAATAAAAATATGGGCCTTTCTATTCATCAACGATGGCAGGTGGAAATTCCAAAGACGGGGTGTCTGTTCCAAAGAAGGGAAGTAGGTAACGAAATGTTTTTAAATTTTAAATGGAATCTTGGTACTTTCATGTACCCCATGTAGAAATGCTAAATCTTCTTGCCTTCAGCGCACCCTTTATCTTACATGAGAAGAATATAGATGGAGTTGTATTTCAGTGAATGATGGAATATTTAATTTAGGTTTCTAAATGGTTTAATTCGTTAAAACTTGCACAATTCTCACAAGTCTCTGTAAGATCTTGTAGTTTTGAAATAAAATATACAGAGATGTGTGCTATTGACTTCAAACTGCCTATCTTTATCAATTATATGTTAAGCAAATTTTGGCTGTTGATTGTTAATTTGATAGTCTGATTGGATCACGCTAGCCAACTTTGAATGGATGTTGTTCTAGCATTATGGGTAGGAAGGTTCAAATGTTCTCTCATTCACTGTTTATTGTTACTTATTTTATGCTAGTGTCAATTTTTTTTTTTTGGAAAAGTTCGGCGCTTGGACATGCAACTCTCTTAACCACATTTGCCACTGAACTTCTTGATTTTTGTTTAAAACAAGGGCCTTTAAGTTGTAGTCGCAGTCTTTTATGGTTTTTGTAACAAACAATGCTTTACTCTACGAACAATCATCCATTTTCTTTGAGATTGAGAATGATAATATCTAGCAAATACCTAAAGTGTTTCCATGATAAATCAATCTCGACTTATTTTTAAATTGTTGGGGGATATCCATCCTTGAATTTCATCTTCGTGGTAACTACGGTACAAACCTTTCATGTTGTATAGGAGAAAGGTAGAGATTACTCAATTTTGTTGGAGTAGATAATTGATCTAGGATTGCTCCTTGTGGCGAGCGCCTTTGCTTTGCTTTGCATAAAACAAATTGGGTAAATTGATTTCATTTTTGCTATACAATTGGATTTTGAGGAGCATAGACTTGTCGTGGGAATCCTCTTCTAGGCTAATGGTTTTGTCTTGGATAAGTTGTTTAAGTTAGGTAAGTGTAAGAGAGTGGTTTCCTTTGCATCCTGTCATGTGTATACGGAGCTAAAGCCACCCAAAGAATTTAATGTAACTCCATCCTCTTGCATGCAAGAACATCATCCATATTCTTGATTTCCTTTCTCAATAGCTTCTCTTTTTTGATAGCGGTCCTTCCTCAATACCTTCATTTTCAACTTATTGCACATCCACCATTGGGATGTCTGATCATTATCAATTGTCTTTTAACGAGAGCCTCAATGATGAAGATTTGAATGGTAGAGCTGTTGTGTCGGGCAAAACCGATTGCAGTAAGCAATCTGGTGCAGTTGTTAGCTAACTCAGTAAGCAATATGGTGCAGTTGTTAGCTAACTTCAAGATAACGTATGCTAGTATGAACTCTTAAAGAAAATGGATGATTTCCTTGTGATTGTATCATCATGACATTTTCATAAATTTCATTTCAGAAGTGAAAGAATAACATCATTGACTAGTCATAAGTAATTGTAAACTGATGACGACTAAAACTAATATTTTGCAATTGAGTCCTTGACAACTTTATGTCGTTTTACCATTGATGATAAATTTTGAATTTTACTTGAGAAAGTATGTCCCTATGTTTTCAATGCAGCGAGACGGTGTTAGGGGGTTTAGCTCCGCCTAGTTGAGGGCCTAGGCAGGCGAAAAAATATTTAGTTAGATTTCAGTAAGAAATAGTTTAATTTATTTAGAGACCTCTCAATAGTAAGGGGCATACTTTCTCACTTACACATTCTCACCACTATATTTTCAACTTCACACATTTCCACACATTTTGAAATAAAAAATATTTTCAAAAAAAAAATTCAATAAAAAAAATATTTTTTAATAATTATTTTCAGGCCCACCGCCTGCCTTATAAAGAGCTAAGGCGGTGGAAACCCCCAAATGCCTAAGGTGGGGCCTAGGCAGCACCTTGAAAACACTGGTATGTCCACATCCATAGTTCAAGTTACTTATTGGCATTTATCTGTTTCATTTTTATGATAAAAATGTGATTACTTTGTATTTTTTTCCCATTCTAGGAAAGGTTTGAGGCTTATACCTTATATCACTTGCGGATTTACTCCATCGCCTCACTCAAGTGACGCACGTCACTCATTCCTCTCAACCTTGCCTAAAAATCAATAAAATCTTCCAATTTAAGAATGAAATGTTATGATTTATAGTTAATGTTTCTCGATATTCATTAAAAGTTAGGACATTTTAGAGACATGTTGTGTATCTTTGCCTTCAAAGACAAGTAGGAGTAGCACCAATTGATACAAAGATTAGGGAAGGGCGGTTGCGGTGGTTTGGTCACCTGCAAAGACGGCCTACAAATGCCCCAACTAGAAAACTTGACTCAATAGAAATTGTAGAAATTCGACGAGGTAGGGGCAGACTGAAGTTAACATGGGATGCATTAATTAGGAGGGATTTGAATGGTTTGAAAAGCTCACCATCAATTGCACTCAATCGATCACAATGGAAAAGTTTGATCCATGTAGCCGACCCCAGTTAATTTGGGACTGAGGCTATGTTGTTGTTGTTGTTGTGTATCTTTGCCTTCAAATATGATGTAATTAGACATATTTCGTTTGCAGATCTGATTAGTATATATTATTTATATATGTAATGTACCTTTTTTTTTTCAACCTAAGAACGTAATTAGATATTTAAAATTGACTATTTTTTAGTTAGGATAAGTTCTCTGATTAGAGAAGTGATTTTCTGAAATCCGTTTATTTCCCTATCTGTAAATTTTTTAAAGATGGCATTTGGTGACCTATTATGAGGTATCTTCTTTTGTTTTAGTTGATATTTAATAATATTGCGATTTTTGAATGGACTATGTGTTTAAGGATCGTTGTAAAAAAACATATATTTTTTTTAAAAAATTTAGTTCATATAAATATTGATTTATTTGTAGGTAAACTTAATGAAAAATGGATCACAATTCTCGAAGGTTCTGGTGGATGTATGTTTCACTAAAATGGTGTTTCATGTACCAGTTTTGCTCCATACTTGGAGAAGTCTTGCTGCAACTTAAAAAACTCCTATCTGACTTTCTTAGACCAAGTTACTCTTAATTATCTTCCAATTATATTTATAAGCTTTCAGCTTTGATTCTTATGTTTCTTCATTTCTAAAAACCCTTCAGGTATGTTCCATCTTTCATACCTCCTCCTTTGGCAAATAAAGGAAAAGAGGCGGAGAAGAAGGTCAGTGTGTTCAAAAAATGCTACTGGTAGTTATATTGCAGCACTTAATTTATGATCTGGTAGTAACATTAAGTACTTAGCTTGATTTGGGTCTTTCTTTGACTACATGGTACGTTTTGCAGAGGGATGTGGAGAAATCAAAGGAAAAGGACAAAGGGAAATCACGGAACATAGATAACTTCATGGAGGAACTGAAGCTTGAGCAAGAGATGAGGGAGAGACGAAACCAAGATCGTGATGGGCGTCATAGTGAAAGTTCTGCCGTAAGTATCGAGTATTTTCTTTTTTCGTTACATTTGTTCTCTAAAGCTGCTGGTTTCAACTAAATCATGTCTTATCAGGTTAAATCTTTTTGTCTCAATCACATTTATTTCTTATTTTCAGATTTATATTTGCTTATTGATTCCAACTTGCTTGTGTGTTTTCTGTTACTATACATGTTACTTTGTGAAGATGCATTTGTTACACTCATATACCAATATCTAAAAAACAGAACTGTCGAAGCAAGAATATTTTGGTGACCATTGCTGCAAAGAGAATAAAAAGCTTAAAGAGCTGATCGTGACTCATCTTTTATTACTAGCATTCATTCAAAAAGTTGCAAATTATAGTTGCCTACACCCACGATTCCACGAAAATCCAAAAAAAGTAGTGATCATGGCTGTTCAAACTTCTTGAGAAAGTTTTGAAAAGAAATAATATGGAAACGAGGTTTAAATCATGACTTGTTCTTATGGCAAGGCGGCTCATAGAAATAATAAGGTGATGAGTTTCAAATCTTGATTTGTCTTATGGCAAGGCCGCTCAAGAAATCAACTTTTTGCATGCTAAGAAGAGCTAATCTAAAGTTGGTCCATTTGTTTGCTTTACCATTGATGGTGCTCTTCTTCTTCATTTGCTCAAATGTATTGTCCATAGTTCTCTCTATGGAATTTTTACATTAGGGTTTAGAAGTATTGAAAATTGTTTTTGTAATGTTTGTGGAAAGCATGATCAAACCAAAGAATTGTGGTAGAGGTTCTAAAATTGAAAATTAAAATTTGGGGACTGACACGATATAGTTGTGATGGATATTGGAACAACATATTCAATGGATAAAAGTAATGAGGTAAACTTGGACTAAATAAGACAGTGGTTTTTCTTCGTACTTTCTTTCCTCTTTTCAATGCATTGGTTTCAGATGATGACGATGTTGTTGGTGATGGTTAAAGAGTTGTGAAGAGTCTAATTTATTTTTAGTAATTGCATGGAGCACGTTCATTGTGTTTACCGCCCTATAATCTCTTGCAGACAATTAGTAGATTTGATGAGCTCCCAGATGATTTTGATCCAAGTGGGAGGCTTCCTGGATCTTTTGATGACGGTGACCCACAAACTACAAACCTCTATGTTGGGAATCTTTCACCCCAGGTGAGCATTTTGTTTTTGCTCTCATGTATGGCTTTCTTCTTTTTTTTTCTTTTTTTTTTTTTTTTTTTTTTTTTTTTTTTTTCTTTTTGAGCATATGGCTTTCTTCAATTTGGATACCCCTAAAAGTCCTATCAGTTGTTAGTTCCCCTTCACCATATTCCTGTTTTAGATCTAAATTGAATTCTGTAAAGTATTCTACGATTGCAAAATCAGTACGAAGGAGTCATTTGCTTAATCAGCAATATTTCATCTAACCATGCTAGGTGGATGAGAATTTTCTTCTGAGAACTTTTGGAAGATTTGGGCCTATTGCTAGTGTAAAGATAATGTGGCCCCGAACAGAGGAGGAAAGGAGAAGGCAAAGGAACTGCGGGTTTGTTGCTTTTATGAACCGAGCAGATGGACAAGCTGCGAAGGATGAAATGCAAGGTGTGTAATTCCTAGTCATTTTATGCTATATAATCTGCTTTCTCATTATAATTGTTGCCTGTATGATGCGGTTAGTTGCAAACTCAGATTCCCAGTCTCAATTGGTAGCTCCAAACTGAATACTTAGGCATTTTCGCTTCATGATGGTTAAATGTTATCATTAGATGGGAGTAAAGATATTGCTGCGAAAGATCAATACTTCAGATTTGTGTGAAAACTTTTGTCACTTAAAGAAATTGAAAGGTTTGTCATGCGGCTTATAGGAGGTCATTAAATGTCGTATTTGAAATGTTTTTGGTTCTATATTCAAGATCTGAGGTACGCTAAAGTTTTTTGGGAAGCCTTGCTGTTGATGGTGGAGATTCCTGCTTTATTGTGATTTTCCTACCATCAGTTTCTCTCAAATGCAAAGTTTTATCATGATCTATTGCTGATCTACAGACCTTCTATGGTAGCAGTCTTGGTTGGAAGTTTTTTTTTTTTTTTTTTTTTTTTTTTTGATAGCAATGAAATGTCTACATTCTAATTAACTCGCATAAAAAATTGGTAATATTTTGTTTAGAACTCCAAACTGTGAACGTACGCAAAGCCTCAATCCCCAATAAACAGTGAATGTGTTTTGATAAGTTTAGCCCCAATTTATCCGTTTCCTTTTTTTCTTCGGTATTTGTGAAGTACATGTTGGGCAATTATTTTGATATCTTCATCGTTGGACTGCTACACCTCCCCACTTATGTAATCAAAGAAGCCTTTTGGCATTCAGTTATTATTATTATTATCATTTTCGGTATCAAAAGCATAAGCCTTTTTTTCATTACCAAGGATTTTATTTTTAAAGCGCAGGTGTTGTCGTTTATGAATACGAGTTAAAGATTGGGTGGGGTAAGTCTGTCTCCCTTCCAGCACAAGCATTGCCTGCTCCACCTCCGGGACAAATGGCCATTCGGAGTAAAGAGGTTGGTAATCTCTCCATCTCTTACACTTTTTTTCCATGTGTGTACTCTTTGTTGTCTCATATTCCGTAGCTTGTTGTGGTTATTGGACCTCTCCACAAGTGTTCATTTGGTAGAGGAGTATGATTCAAATTCTCTGTTGATATCTCCTCTCCTACTGAGCTAAGAAATTAGTAATCCTGTCTCTCTTCAGGACTTTTTCTTTTGAGTTAATCTCTCTTCAGGACTGGTGATACTAAAGCTTCTTGAATATTGTGATTGACAGGGGGCCACCGTGATATTGTCTGGTCCAGATGGTCCACCAGTGACGTCTGTTACAGCTCAAAATTCTGAGCTGGTATGCAAACTTTTTTTTCTTTATTTTCTTCATTTTCATTGTCATTATTTGACCAAAATTTATAGGCACTTAGAATGTCAGTAAAATTTATCTTCATGTCATGTCTTTCTTCACTGTTGGAATGCAATGTACCTTTTCTTCGATTCTTGCATTTAATTTAACCAAATTGATATTTGAACGTCATCCCCATAATTTTTGTGTACTAACTATTTTGAATGGAAATGATTGATATATATGTGCTGAAATTTAAGGAAAACTCATCTACTCTTTCTTTTCTTTTTTTGGGTCCATTTGTTTTTTAAATTTGTTTTGGTGGCAACTTTCTGATTGATGCTGATGTGAAAGTTCTGTTGAGGTCTGATAGAGACTGCTGTTTAACTATGAAATTGTTTTCAGGAATAGTCAATTTGCAGCCTTGTTTTATTTCATATTTTCATGTAAAGCTAGTTCACTTTTCCTGGTTTGAAAAACTGAGGCTCGATTGAGATGATTTGTCTCTGCGAGACACTAGGCGTAGTTCTTGATGCAGCATAAAATTTAAGCACCAAATGACTTTCATTAATTTATTTAGTCTATAGAGATGAATTCCTTTTGTGATTAGAAAAATAAATGAAGAGGTAATACAGACGACTTAAAATATGTAAAAGTCAAACACAGTGCTTAAGGGTGATGAGAAGAACGACAATAATTAAATTTGAAAAAATAACTTATATTTACAATGTTTTCGCTTACAAATACTTGCTTATTTTGTTTGATGGTCGAGAACATGAAATTTCACTCACCTTGTTATAGAGCAATAGTATCTGGCAGTTTTTTTTTTTAATACTATTGATAACAATTGGCCAACTTAGAAAAAATGTTCCCCAATTAATTTGGGACTGAGGCTATGTTGTAGTTGTTGTATTGATAACAATTAGGACAACTATATCAAGACGAAAAGTTTAATTTTGCAATATTATTTTATCTCATTCTAAATACACCTTTGTTTAAATTAAAGTTGTGATTTTTTTTTAAATATTCGCTATCGATGCTCTTAATGTTTTTAAAATTTAAAAACTCAAGTGATTTGGTACCTTTTTTCAATTTGCATGTGTTTTTTTGTCTCACTTGTACCGTCCTTTTTATTTGACTGCGGATATTCAGGTCCTTACTCCAAATGTTCCGGATATAATGGTGGAAATTCCTGAGGACGACCATTTGCGGCATGTAATTGATACTATGGCTCTTCATGTTCTTGATGGTGGTTGTGGTTTTGAGCAAGCTATAATGGAGAGAGGGCGAGGAAATCCACTTTTTAACTTTTTGTTTGAACTTTATTCAAAAGATCATACTTATTACGTATGGAGGCTTTATTCTTTTGCTCAGGTATGAACTGGTTGCTAAATAATGCAGCATTCTCTTATGTTATACTATTGTATTTATTCTTTCTTGAGTTTTTTCTCTCAGACACATCATATTTGTTGACCTTTTGTTCTAATTTAAAAAATGTAGGGTGATACCCTTCAGAGATGGCGAACAGAACCTTTCATAATGATAACTGGAAGTGGGAGGTAATACATTTTTCCTGCCGTAAACGTAGGACGTTTCTGTGATAGTAATCAATGTTCATAATCTTGATAGAGATATTCAATTGTAATTAAAATTTCTGCTAGCATTGTTTGAAAATCGGGTACGAGCTAGAACCATGAGTGGAAGCTTGACTTCTGAGTATTCAAAAGGGTTTATGATGCATCTTTTTCTTCCTTCTAGATGGGTACCGCCCTCACTTCCGGTTACCAAGAGCCCTGAGCATGAAAAAGATGTGGCTACAACTTTTGCAGCCGGAAGAAGCAGGGTAAGTTTATTTCTTGTTTATTTAATGGTTCTCTGCATGCCCCCTACTTTAGGCTTATTATATATAAGGACTTCATTCTGAGTTTTTCAATTGATTTTATCTTTTCTACAGCGTGTCGAACTTGAAAGGACGCTGACAGATCCACAGAGAGATGAGTTTGAGGATATGCTAAGGGCTTTAACATTGGAAAGAAGTCAGATAAAACAAGCTATGGGGTTTGCTCTGGATAATGCTGACGCAGCTGGGGAGGTATGCGTAACTTTTTGCAGTTCTAGCTTTTTGTAGGAGATATTGTGTTGTAATTTATTATTAATTTATCAAGGTCTCTTGGCCTCTTTGCCGGGTTTATGACATCCGTAGAGAAGGAAATAACAAAATCTTCTAGGACAAATAATGTTTGGACGTGGACCTCATGGTTTAGGTGATATACTGATACGTATTAAATAATGTACGATCTTTTGTTTTTTCAGTCAGAATTGTATGATCTTTTTACATGCAAGGTGCTTGTATTTTAAGGTTTAGAGTTTTAGACAAGTCAGTGATTTTCTTATGATGCTTCTATCCGTTTCATAATATGTGTAAAAGAACAAATAAAATTGAAGAGTTTGGATTATTACCATTCAACAACAACAACAACAACAACATAGAATTGGGGTCGGCTACATGGATCAAACTCTTCCATTGTGCTTGATTTAGTTCAATTAATGGTGAGCTTTCCAAACTATTCAAATCCCTCCTAATTAATGCGTCCCAAGTTATTATTATTATTTTTTTGAGATCTTGAAATATGACTTCTCTACCTTTCAAATACATGTGAAATTTGTTGGGAAGTGACCAAAACCTTAGAACAGAGCAGCCATTTGCATATGGTCTGCCAGGGAATCCTCTAGGGATACAAGGTGAAAATGCCTACAGGACATCCAAAGGTTCTTAACAACTCTGTGTCGTGTAAATTAGTTTTTCCTCTTGTGGCTTTCTTATGCCATTTCTCTCTCGTAAAATTCAGTTATTAGGACTGATATCAGCTTCAAGTTGTTTTTTTTTTTTTTTCAGCTGTTTCTCATTTTGTTTTGCTCTTGCAGGTGGTTGAGGTTCTTACTGAATCTTTGACGCTCAAAGAAACTCCTATACCAACTAAAGTTGCCAGGTTAATGCTCGTGTCTGATGTGCTTCACAACAGTAGTGCTCCTGTAAAGAACGCATCTGCATATCGTACTAAGTTTGAAGCGACATTACCTGATATAATGGAGAGCTTCAATGACTTGTACCGCAGTATCACTGGTAGAATTACTGCTGAGGCCCTTAAGGTAAGCTGTTTCTGAGGGTCCATGCTCATCACAGTATATACCTGAATAAACTCAGTTTCATGACTGATATTCGTCTGGGCTGTTGCAGGAACGAGTTCTGAAGGTCCTTCAAGTGTGGCAAGATTGGTTTCTGTTTTCAGATGCTTATGTAAATGGATTGAGGGCCACATTTCTTAGAGCCAGTAACTCTGGGGTGATCCTGTTTCATTCTATCTGCGGAGATGCACCGGAAATTGAAAACAAGGCTAACATTGAAGTTATGTCTGATGCAAGTAAGCTGAACCAGGATTCTGCATTGGCAATGGGTAAAGGAGCTGCCATGAAGGAGTTGTTGGGTCTTCCTCTTGGTGAGCTGGAAAGGCGTTGCAGGCATAATGGGTTATCTCTTGTCGGTGGTAGGGAAGTGATGGTTGCAAGGTTGCTTAGTCTCGAAGAGGCAGAAAAACAGGCAAGTGAGATCCGAGATGATGATATTAAATATCGACAGAGCCATTCAAACTCAGGTAGATTCTCGAAGGATGACAACAGTTGGAATCCAAATGATGTTGTTCATAGAGAAAACCACTATGCGGTAGAACCAGTGGGATCCTCTGGCTGGAACCATTATGGGGAGAATGTGATGGGGCAACAGAGCAGAAGCCTCCCAACTGTGGCTCCAACTTCTCTGGCACAAACTGATCTCGAAGTCTCTACAAAGAAAGAGAAGTCCGAGCCTATTTTTCCAGTCTCAAAATGGGCTAGAGAAGATGATGGTAGTGATGATGATCAAGATAAAGGAATCGCCAAAGGTCTTGGTCTTGGTCTTAGTTACTCATCTTCTGGGAGCGACGGACCGAGTAGGGCTGATGAAGTAGAGGTTGCAGCTGATGTGGGGGTTTCATCACAGCCTGACAGCAGCTTGAATGAGGAACAAAGGTAGCTTTGTACTTCTTCAGTAATGTTTTTATTCATTTTGTAATTACGAGGTTTCTGATGGCGCTATGGTGTTCTAAGAAACTTTTGGTTGACTGTGATTATGTTCCCAGGAAAAAACTGAGGCGCATGGAGAATGCGTTGATGGAATACCGGGAGTACCTTGAAGAAAGAGGTATCAGAAGTCCAGAGGAAATTGAGAGGAAAGTAGCAGCTCACCGTAGACGCCTGCAGTCTGATTTTGGAATATCAGATTCTAATGAAGATATTAGAGGGAACAGTAAGTACACATATCTTTGGTGTTTAAAATTTCTCTCGTTCCCTGGTGGTCCTTGTTCTCCATTCCTTTCCTCCCTAATAAAGGATATGAATAGTGAAAAAAAAAAACTTGGGAACATTGTAGAATTATTTCAATTAGCTACAGAACATTTTACATGGTAAATTATATTTTACTGGTCTTTTGAGTTTTGAGTATTTCCCATTTTCCCTAGAATAACCACTCCAACAAGCTTAGAATAAAACTTGCTTCTTTTTTCCCCTGCAGAAAGCTCTTCTCAGGAGAGGAGGGATGAACGAGACGATTCTTCAAGGAAACGACATCGCAGTCAGAGTGGAAGCCGTAGCCCTCAAAGAAAATCATCTAATAGGAACAGGGATAGGGACAGGGACAGAGGCAATGATGTTATTGATAGGGAAAGGGATAGACATCGCGAAAGAGATAGAAGTCATGAGACAGAAAGTCAGAGAGGTAGAGATCGTGAAAAGAGTGGCAGCAGAGAAAGGGATGATCATGACAGGGATAAAGGCAGGGAGAGGAGGAAAAAGGGTACATGAGTTTAGCTGCTACATATCACCTTCCCTTTCCGAGAGGAAGCTGGAGTTTGAATTCCAATGTTATCCAAATATCAAAAGATAGCAGGTGAAAGGGAAAAAGAAGGGTTGCTGTAGCATATATTATCAATCTTGGTTGGGGAATGTTTTTGTATGTGCCCTTGGTTAAGAGGTGGAAAAAAGTGTTATTGTTACATTGTGTCATCTCAATTTTAGAAAAGCCAAGGTTAAGTTCTTGTAAGGAATATTTTTGCCTATTGTCAGTGCCAAATTTCTCATCTGTTAAGTATTCAAAGCAACAGTGCTGGTTATGAAAAAGTTGAATTAAAAGACTTGTTGTTTTGCTCACATTAAGATTAGATAGATATAAACTTTTATTGTTGCAGCCTACATAGTTCATTATTAGAACATTACAGTTTGCGAGGAACCAACACCTACAATGCAAACTTCCAAGCATGATGGCACATTCTTCCATTTGACATTGAGCATCAAGAGGATATCTAGGAATCACTTAGTTCCGTTAACTGCGGCATTGGAGTTCCCGATAAGAAGCCCTTGGCGAGCTCCAGAGCAAGTTCAGGCCTGTGCAGAGGGACTTCATGGCCTGCTCCTCTCACTGATACAAAAGTGAGACCTGCATACTGTTGAGTCCAACCGCCGACCTGTATGACAGTCAACGATGGTTCATTAGAATGTTAAAATTTGTAGCCGAAACAAGTGCATTCATCCAGATATTCAGACTCAATTCGCATGCCTCAAACTAGTAAGTAACGGAAAACTCAATTCGAATTGAGCATACCTGACCGTTATGGTACCAAGCGCGCCAAGGAGAAGTTGTTGGAAGCTTGAGAGCGTCTATACTGTAGCGTGTGGATGTAACTGGTATGACAGCATCAGTATCCCCACTGAAACAAAGAGAACATCCAAGATAAGGATCAATTGCCATCTAAAGAGTAATTAGTAACACTAAATGCACTAAATCCTCCATTTCATTCCCACAAGAACTGCATTAGCTACTTAAAATTCAGTTCCAGAAGAATTGTAGCACTAGGTAGACATTACTTCTCTAATTGGATGAGGAATTAGCAGAGCCCGTCGCTTAATGTCACAAGGCTTATGCTAGCATTTTTTGTTATCTTTGGTTGTTTAATTTTATGGATTTGTAATTCTTTGGCCTTGGCAACCCTCACCATCCCTAGATTTTCCCAGTTCCCACATTTCCTATATATTTTACCTCGTTTTTTCTTCCAAAAAGAAAAAGGATCATCAAGCATATCAGTTACTGGAAATAATTTTCTATATTGAACTTCATAGATTTTGTTGATTCTCTGCTATTTATTCATTTGATAAGGTTGAAATGTAAAAAGACGTGACAAAGTTATGGCACCTGTTTATCAAAATAGAAACTTGACAATGTAATGCATGCATTGGTAGTAGAGGAAAAAACAACAGAAAAGGACCAAGTACCTGAACATCCAGATCCGAAGTCCCGCACTTATGAGCTCACTGTAAACGTCCAAAACTGACCGAGGAGTGTCCTTCCAGTTTTCATTGACAACATCACTGCAGAACAGAATCTTAACATCTTAAAAAATATGATATTGATGGATCTCCAAGAAATAATCCACTTTAACAAAAATGTGAAAAGAAGTACTTATGACTCCTTTGATGTTACGTTATACATCAAAATAGAGCTAATCAAAATATGAGTGGTTAATTTCTTTTTGCTTATGTGGATAATGAAGATTAACTATGTGAGCTGAACTTAGGGATGCAAGTAGGGTGGGGAATTCCCACAGGGGACGGGGATTCCCCGCAACGGGGATGGGGATGGAGGTGGAGATGTGGATAAAATCTCATACCCACGCGGGTATGTGTACAGGGATGGGGAAAAAAATATATTCGCGGGGATCCCGGCGAGAAATTCCCATTGGTAATATCCGCGGGGATCCCCGCGAAGATCCATGTATTTATCAAATACATCTATATACATTGTATATATCAATTTTATATAATATTACAAGGCTTTCACCCAAAACACTAGTGGTAAACAAACTCTAATGTAATTTATAATTTTAACTTGTTTGGTTAATTATATGTTTTTTTAAATGATTATATTTTTTGCTTTGAATTGTTTGCAACTATATTTATATGTTATACTTTATTTGGTTGAAATTTTCAACAATTGTAATTATATGCATGTGTACCATACTTTTTATAAATTTTTGAAAAAAATTAAGTGGGAAAAAATATTTCCCGCGGTGATTCTTCGCAAATTCCTCGCAAAAATCCCCGCGGGGATATTCAATGGGGAATGTTTTTTCCCATGAGGATTCCCTATCCCCGCATGGATTAGGCGGGGATGGGGATGGGGATAAAAATTCATCCCCGCGTGGAGATGGGTATGGGGATGGGGGATGAATTCTTAAGCGGGGATGGGGATGGAGATGGGGTCCCCATCCCCTCCCCTGCCCACCCCTCCCCATTTGCATCCCTATGCTGAAGCAGCATAAACTTAAGAGACACTATCTTTCGAATTTTCTTTGCTATTACACCTGCAAGTTTTCCACTTTGATGGTGCAACTGCTGGATCAACATGGAGTGCATTTTGAACCTCAGGCAAATTGAAGTAAACGGTTGAATGATCCTCAGTGCATGGATCATATTTCTCGCTCACTCGTCTGGTCTGTAAAAATCATTTGACAATTTAGTATTATACAGTAATAAATAACTAAACATCAAAGCGTCAAACACGTAACCTATTGTTAAAATGGGTATGCTACCTCACTATCACCTTACATCTTTCAATCCTTACAAGGTGGTACAAATCCTACATCTCTGTTATAGTTCCATTTTCACCAATATCAAGTACAAGAAAAACCAGAAATGAAAAAGCAACTTCTAATGTTGAAAACAAAAAGATCCTTGCATCATCAAACCAGAGATATTAACAATTTTGATACTCACACGAAGTTTCTTCATTATCTTATTTGAAAAATTTCCCCTGTTGGTGCAGGAAGGTGTGAAGATGCTATAGGTGTCGATATTCCCAAGTTCAGCACTTGCAATGTCGAGAATCTTGTTGCATTCTTCTGAAGTGTGGATGAATGATTGGTAGTCACAACGATCATTCAGAAACTTGAAAGTTTGATCGGAGATCAAGCCAGTGGACCACATAAATTGGAAAACTCCCAAGTGGTCATTGTAATCATCAGTTAGAGCATTCCCTACCTAAAAAACAATGTCCGCAACTAAGATAAATATATCTTAAAAAGAAGGGCAGAATTTTCCTACTACCAAAAGAACGAATTATTTACCATGTATCCTTTTAGATTGATTGATTTGCCCTCTGAGAATTTGTTGTAGCGAACAATGGCTTGAGCAAGCTGGGGAACATAATGCCCTAGGAAAAAAAAATGAAAACGAAAGAAAAATTTCAATTGGCAAAGTTCGGTAGTTATTAGAAACATAATATGAGAAAAATGAAAAGGTAAATGAAATCCCATGTCTTTACAGACACAAGGCAGCATAAACATTTTTGGCTACAGGAATTCCAACGTTAAGCCTATGCCTAAGACGATCTGTATGCTTCGTGTAAAAATTGATATTTTGGAGAACAATAGTCTTTTAATTTGGCATAAAACATTTGCACAGAATTGGAAGAGTAAAAGAACAGCAGAAGGTGACTACAAATTCCTTTTCACCTGCATAGCTTTCTCCCGAGATATAGAATTCTCTTTCTTTGTACTGAGGGAATTGTTCCAACCACTTCAAGAGAAATGCCAATGAGTCCTCAGCTGCACTTAAAACCAGTAACATTATCAAGAGGAAACGAGAATAATTAATGGACTTCGATCTTAATGGACATAAAAAAAGAACGATAAGGAATAAAAATCTCTTTGCAAAAGCCACGGTCGACATGAGTATACCAGTTCTCTTATCGCCATTATTCAACAAATCTTGGGAGTTGTTTGAATATGAAAAACCAACACCAACTGGAGAGTCAAGGAACAGGACATTGGCAACTGCAATATGATTGGAAAAGTAGCACCAACAAGTTAGATAATATTAGTCATGAATGAGTTTAAATTAACATCCACACATATATACCATGTGGCAGGCACCAATCGAGCAGATAAACTAAAATGATTCGAGTCATACATGTATATCAATACAATATGTATCACATTTTCATAACAAACTGATATACCTTTATTCCAAGAGTAAGGATTCACATAAAGGTTCTTCCCGTCCGCCTGAACATGAAAAGGTCCTATTTCCTCCGCCACCCCGAAAGCAATTGAAGAACATCCAGGCCCTAAAATTAAACAAAACTTTGATCAGATAGAAAATGCCAAACTAAATCTATGAAAACGAATGAGTTAACTAACAACTACATTTTCCCTTCCCATACCAAAATCACTCAACATTCCTACCTCCACTGGAAGAGACTGACTAACCTTTTGCAGAGCCCGTAAGGGCGTGTTGAAGATGTGTAGACTGAAAATTTAATCCCACATCAATTAAATAAAACTTCGTAATGTAGTATATAAGTGATGACCTCCTCTTAATTAGAACTGATGCTTTTTGAGTTAAAACCCCGTGGTTAAATTGGGGAAGTATCAGGGCATTGATCCCTTAAATGTATTTTTTTTTTCACAAGCAAACCAACTAACCACTTAAGTGGCATTGATCCCAATTAGGGCATTTATGAGTATGTACTTCAAAATCAGTAAATTGCTTCTACCCTTTAGAGGTAGAAATTCAATTAGTACACCAACTTGACATCGCCAACAGACCAAAATGTAGTAAAAAACTCAAAATGGTCGGTTCCCGATATTTAAATAGAAATGAAGAAAATCAGACGGACCTCCGTTGAGCCAGAGCAGAAGAGGCTTGGAAGAGGGGTCCTCTTCGGCCTCAAAAAACCAGTAAAACAGAGCCCTCTCTGCTTTCTCGTTGACAGTGACGTACCCAGAATAGTGGGCGAAGTTGACATTGAAGGACTGCCCTGGTAGCTTCGAAACCCTGTCGAGCTCTAGTCGGGTACTACTACTACTACTACACTGCCCATTTGAACGCCCATCACCGTCGTGATCATCACAGTGAAGATTAAAACATGGTGGAGATTGAAACCCACAATTGATTTCATCTTCAAAACTGAAATTGCAGATTCAATTGGTGGGTGGGTTGAAGCTTGAGCTTTTGATCTAGCTATATTGGGGTGGTGGTTGTATTGGGAACGACGCAATGTTGTGATGTGGGCAGCACAAGCTCAACGTGACCGTGACGCCAGACTTCTCGTAATTAGGTTGCAAGTGGGGGCGTGAAAGTTCCGTTTCCCGCGATGGCCCACCCCGTGGGGGAAAAAAATCTCCGCTTTTTGCTTCTCTCGGGGTAGAGCGCGGGGCAAAATCGGTACGTGAGGTAAGGTGGGGATGGTAATTGTTCTCGCCCTGCAGAAATTTCTCGCCCCGCATCCCTTGCATAAAATTTTTCATTTTTATGTTTTTACAAAAAAATTATATAACTTTTAAAATTTAAACATATGTAATATATGGAATGAAACTTAAGATCTCCAACAATAAAATTTATTTTTACCATTAAATTAATTCTATATATATATATATATATATATATATATATATATATATATGTTGTATGATAAAGAAATATAAAATTATATTTAGAACATCATTGAAATATATTTGTCATACAAGATTTGGAAATCTTATATATTTAATTAAATATGATAACTTGTAACTCAATCAACAAAATAAATCCACATTAATCCTTCGATTTGACAAAAATAGTTTTTTAAAGAAATTGAGAAAGTAGTACTTAAGTGCCAAAATGACCAAGGAATAAAGATCAAAATAGATATTTTTTACAAAATTGATGGAGCACCGCGGGGATTCTCCGCCTCGCGAGGATTCCCGCGGGGTGGGGCGTGGAGCGGCAAAGTTCGTTGTTAAGATACTAATCCCATCGATCAAGAGAAGCACGACAATTTTATTGATGATGAACTAAAAAGAGAAATACAAGCAGAGACGAGAGAGAATAACTCTCAAGACCTCACCAGAGAGAGGCGCGCCTCTTCTCACCAGACCTAAGTCTCAATTACATTCAAATTTCAAGATACCCAATCCTACTAACTCGCCCCTATTTATAATGTGTCTAACTAACTAACTCTAGTGATTGATCCCTTGTGAGATCGTATCATTACTCCCTCCTTTAAAATCCACTTTGTCGTCAAGGTGGCGGATAAAGAAATGAAGCATCGAGACAATGCGTGGACCTTGAACTGGT
This sequence comes from Stephania cephalantha, assembly GCA_039657325.1. Lineage (NCBI taxonomy): Eukaryota > Viridiplantae > Streptophyta > Magnoliopsida > Ranunculales > Menispermaceae > Stephania > Stephania cephalantha. Next base: position 60,197,096 of record CM077569.1, read on the forward strand.
GAGAGGGCCAAAGAGTGATTGAACACGAGAAAAGAGCCATGCTAGGATCCATATAGTTCGTATAACACGAGAGGTCGAGAAGATAGTCCCCGAGAGAGATCTAATAGAGAGAAAATGCCACAAGACCCATGTAAAAGCATCCAAAGTTGAAATGAATTTGGTAGAACAGATGCAGATGTACTCGTTGTGCCAACCGTAATGGAACTAGAGAGCGTAAACACGTCTTGGGGCAACAATACACTATAAGCAATGGTCGAAACAAAAGCAAATCCAAATCCCTCCAGCATAACAAAAGCACTAGATGAGGTCGATAACACCGAATGAAATGTATGAGAACGAGCCATATCCACATTAAAGGAGATCAAATAAGAAGTATCAAGTGCTACTATCAGTGGAAATGTGCATAACAAAACTGTAAGAACAGAACAAGACACCTTCATGTCAATGTAATTGCAAGATGAAGTTGCCAAGAATGAGTGACAAAATGTCAATGAAGCATACGTGTAACCCAATAACCATTAAAACTGAGAAGAAGACTCATTTGCTGAAGTTAGTACAAGTGACGTAAGATCTTTCTCGAAAGGCATAAACTGTTGAATATTAAATAAGATCATCAACACCAACCGTGAGAAGTGATGTGTCAGTCGAGAAGCATCGACATGGTGTTTAGAAAATGGGCAAGTGAAAACGGATGAGGACATGTCGTGAGATAAACCTCATCTCAATGTCATCCCTAGTACTGCTACATCTGCGTGATCTCTCAATTGATGTCGTACCATCATTTTTCTCATCTATCAGGGCATTACGAAGAACTTTGGCGATGGCCATGGAGGAGGATCTAAGGCATCATCAATCGAACCCTTCATAAGCACATCCAAACATGTGTTGTCATTAAAAACCATCAAAATTATGGGAACTTCTAACAACAAAGAAGGACGCGGTGGCGGCCAAGGAGGCAGATCTGGGATAGCGAAGTGAAATTCGCTTGTCATGGAGATTTAACCCAACTTTGGGAACAAGAACATATCGCAGAGCACCGAGGCAAGATCAAATGTCGTCGTATCCCCTAATGATGGATCGATAAAAGAGAAATCGAAGGTTTACCTGTATTAAACGGTAGTTGAGTGGATGGAAATGTTGAATGGAGAAATAGATCGAATGTATCAACAGTCGATGAAGTAAGCATCGTTGAGAGGGTTGAGTAGGGTGTTGCAAGAGTGGGAGAGATGGGGAATATGAGGCTTATGCGACTGATGGATCTGGTGGTTTTAGTTTTCCGACAGTCGGACACTCCATTAACACCTCGGATCTAACGGTGCTAACATTATTTTGCTACTAAATGCTTCGATCTGCGATGACTCACCTCGGATCTTTGATGCCTTCTAAAATGTTAGCTCGAACGACTGCTTCCTCATCAGATATGTATGACCAACAGTGGAACCCCCCTCGATCGCCACTGGATCTAGATCATCAGTTAACGAAGACAACTTCGACGCCGGCAGATTTGACAGGTTTGGTGCTTTTAAGCCGAGATGAGAAATGAGGCGTTCGTCAAACCTCTAAGCCAAGTATTTGAACGCGCTCTTCACTTCAAATCTAAGCTCTTGAATAGACACTTCAATGGTTGAAATCCTCTTCATCTCCTCTTCAATTCGACACAATCGAGCTTCCATTTTTTGATGTATGCTCTGATACCACTATTAGGATACTAATCCTACCGATCAAGGGAAGCACGACAATTTTATTGATGATGAGCTAAAAAGAGAAATACAACCAGAGACAAGAGAGAAGAACTCTCAAGACCTCACCAGAGAGAGGCACACCTCTTCTCACCAGACCTAAGTCCCAATTACATTTAAATTTCAAGATACCCGATCCTACTAACTCACCCCTACTTATAATGTGTCTAACTAACTAACTCTAGTGACTGACCCCTTATGAGATCGTATCATTCGCCGCGTGGGAAATTTGCAGAAATAAATCATCGCCCCGCATCCCGCGGGGATGGAGACGATAATTACGACCCCCGCCCCGCCCTGCCCTGCCCCATTGCAATCGTACTATACTCGTACCTTTATTTTTGTCTTTCTTATAATAAGTTAAACAAACTCCAAAAACACTAGTTGGATTACTGTTAGATACGATCATTGGGCGAGCTTAGACCAGGCATAATCGGGTTCGAATTTTAAAATTTTATATATTTTTAATGAAGTACGTACATTTAAAAAAAATTAAAAGTGAATATGAAGTATAAGTTAATGTAATGGTATAAGTTGTACCATATTAACCTTGAGATATCTAAGGTTCAATGCTTACTTAATGTATTTTTTTAATATTTATACTAAAATTATATATTTTGAAATAGGAAAATGATATTTTAAAATACTTTGTGGGTGGGCCCTGAGGCTCGGGCTTTCAAAGACAAACAATAAGCACATCTCAAGTAAGGGGGCTGAGCGGATTGAACAGGTACCCGAGCTCGTGAAAAAATCTATTTAACATTGACCGCGAGCTTGATGAAATTAGATAAGTTAAGTGGATAGTCTGATATTCGATTTCTCCTTAATCAAAATTGTCCAAGCACAGGCAAAAAAGTCAACTCACGTGTGAAAAAAAAAAAAAAAAAAAATCAAACAAACTCCAACAAGTGTTATCAAAAAGTAACCATAGTAATTTAAGCAAGCTACTTGACGACAGCTTTTATTTATTTTCGTCGTAAAAAAGAAACTAATATGAGACTATTTTGTAGGAAAATCATGTTTTAACGTGATTAACTTTTAAGATGTAAATGTTTGAAGCTTGCACTTAACTCCATATCTCTTAGGGTCTGTTTGATAGCAAAGAAAATAAAAAAAATCATAAAAAATTGTCTACTTTTTTTGTGTAACCGTTTTTTCCATTGTTTGATAACTTTGTAACTGCACTGAGAAAAAAAAAACAACATTCCTCTATTTTTCTCATTTATTTTCTAATCTTTTATTAGTGTGAAAAATTGAAAATCTCTCCATCTCTCTCACGAACTGATCATTTCTTCAGCCCAAACAAACTTGACATCTACTACTCTTTTGCGGATATACACTCTTTCTTCTCTCTTCGTCTCCGGCTTCGTCACCAACTTCATCGTCGAGCGGCTCAACATCGACGATGATTTAGATGCGCACATGGATTGAACCATAAAAGAAAATTCTTTCTCGTGCAATCAAACAACTATGAGAAAATTTTCTTTATAAAATTCTCTCAAGAAGATTTGCAAAAAAAAAAAGTTTTTTCTCATTGAAGATTTTTTTTGCTATCAAACACACCCTAATAGTCTTTAACTATAATTTATTTGTTTTAACTAAAATAGGATTAACTTTTTTTCTTTTTTGATATCCGTGGGTGTCCAAGCGAGCCAGACTATTCCCACGAGACATTGCATAATCAGCTTGGGGTGTATTTTAATGAACCGAACGAGCATACCACGCCAGAGAATCAAAATTGGGGTCGTGCGCTTAACTCCGCAACCTTGTCTTCCCCCTTATCGTTGTGGTAACCCAACCGGGTTAAATATGATTAACTTTGAACTGCTTCGATTGCTCCGTAACTACCTAGAATCTCCATTTGATTTTATTAGATATAAGTTTTTTACGAAGATGGGATTGTACTTATGATTTTAATTGCCCCAATACCCATACAAGCCGATTATATAACCAAATGCATGAACAATATGTATAGTCTTAACTATGATTGATTTGTTTTTACCAAAAAAGGTTTGTAATCGCAGGATTGTAATTAATTAGCTAGATAGCTGGTTATAATCTCCATTTGATTTGATTACTAGTAAGTTTTTATGAAAATATATAGCAGGATATATTGTAATTAATTGTGTGATCTTAATTAATAATCGCCCCAAAGTCTGCCCTACCCACAGAAATATATATAAACAAATGCATTCAACATTAGTGTCTCGTGCATAAAAACCAAATCAGATCGACCATGGTGAAGATGATGAGTAGTTCTCTTGTTCTTTGCTCAATGTTAGTTCTCATTGCACAATCATGCATCATCAACACCGTTCATGCTAGAACAGAACCAACGGGTAAGACATATCAAAGACTGCCTAAATTATATATATAATATATGTACGTATATACGTAAATTTATGTTTTAAATTGATTATAACAAAATTAGTTAAAGTATTATCAAATTAAAAATTAACAAGTTATTCTTGTCCGAATTAATTTAGAACATATATTTTTTTATAGTAGAAGTTGTGACATTTTAATTTCTCTATCGACTGATATACTTATCAGAATTTATTTATTTTTAGGCCTAATTTCAATTAATTTTAAGATACCAATGATTTCTCTAATTTTTTCTTAATGCATGTTGCAGGTACATCTGAAGCAATTGTGAAGATAGAAAATGAGCATCCTTCAATGAAATCTCCAGTTGTTGAATATGGCTTATCGAGAAAAGGTTTCACAGATGAGATTCCTTCTGATTGTTGTAAACGTGGTGACGAACCATGTTGTGAATGTTGTGGACAAAGAAAGTATTGAAAGGACGCCAGTTCTGTAAGATCACAGATTATTAGAGATCTGTGAGCGCATATCTCAATGCAAATAAGACAAGTTCAAAGTTTTTGTTTTTTGTTTTTGTTTTTCTTTTGAATAACTGAATACACTTATCTGATATTAGATGATTTCGCAGTTGTAGTATTTCAACAAATTACTGCGAAGTCTTAATTATTCGTTAAACAAATTACTATTGTTAGACGCAAACTTAAGTTTTCTAGAGAATACATTATTATATAGTACCTCACAATAATCTTTTGGAGAAAAAGGTGAGGATTAATGGATATCTCGAGGCACATCAAGTGGGATAGTGTATAAAAGAAAAAAGAGTGCGGCTACGTGCACCCCGCACAATGATTATGGCACCCAGCCAAAATGTTGTTAAAATTGCGATAAGAAAAAAATGTCAAAACTGCCCTCCCAACCCAATCGATTCACTCACACGTACCCAAATCTCTCCATTCTCATGCACTCCACCTTTTATCCTCCAGTTTTTTCACAAGTGCAATCGATGGCGTGTGAAGAAAAATGAGTGAGAGGCGGACGTAGAACAAGATAAAGTTTGTTTTCTTGATTTTTCTGTATTTTTTTATTTTTCAAACTGTACAAGAGACGCGAAATGATCGACCACATAAGACCGAGACACTATATAAGGTCTCGGTTGTATCTAGTCGATACTATTGCATGAGTCTCGGACTAAAGCAATCGAAACCGTATGTATGTACTCCGTGATATTATTCACGGTCATTAAGTACTGAGACTTGAAGAATAATCTCGGACATGTGCAACTGAGACTGCATGTTGTTTCTCAAACTAATAGGATCGAGACAGTCGGGGTACCTTGAGAAACAATCGGGGTGTCTTGATCCAGTGGGGTGCTCGTTTTTAAATCAAGGGACAATTTGAAAAAGTTGACGGGTTGCCATGAGAAATTGATTGGGGTGCCATGATTATCGGGGTGCTTTGAGAAACAACCGGGGTGCACGTAACCGCACCCTAATAAATTAATAACGAAGGTCCACAAATGTTGAGTAGACATGTTTGACTGACGATTGACATCAGTTTTGGCTGCAATAGGACCATAGGTATATATAGTATCAATAATGTCCACTTGCAACATAATATTCTTGAGGAAAACGAGCCTATTATAGAAAATGATTTGACCAATTAATCAAGCTAGCCTAGCCATGCCCGTACCCCACACACACACACTATATATATACACATTATGCATGTACAACAATATACAACTTCATCGATCTCTCATTGACGACCAGTATTCTCAATTAATTCTTTCGAGAATAATATCGATTCATCGATCGATCGGATCGCCATGAAATCACTGTATCAAATCATTTTCTTGTTCTTGTTCATGATATTTGTTATTAATGGAGCTTCTATTAATTTAGTTCAAGCCGGAAGAACGTTTCCCGGAGGTGAGTTTCCGAGTATTAATCGTATATAAACATTATTAAGAAGCAAATTAATTGATTAATTGATTGAACTTATTGAATTGATTTATTTTGTTTTGCTTTGGTTTGACTATGGAAGCAGATGTGCTTATGATCAACCAAATTATAGATGGAGAGAGCTTTGTGGTGGAGATGATCAGGAATTACATTACCAAGGGAAAACCTTATGTTCCGCCTCCTCCGAAAGGAAATCCGAAGCAGGGCCAATCGATTCTTCGTCGATCTCCTCCTCGTCCTTCGGAAAACCCTTCTTATATGTCTTTTTAAATCTATCATATATAGATCATTTTCCACTTTTGTAGCCAAATTAGTTGTTACAATGAGTTAGTGATCATCAGTTCAGTTGTAAGTCTGAGAATTAGTTGATCTGATTTGGTTATCTAAGGAGTACTTGCTAAGAATATTTGTAATTGTCATCCTCGATCTGTACTTCCAGAATATATGATAATTTTTTAATATAATATGTTTATTGTATCTTTCTTGTGTACAAGGTAACCTATATATACACATAGATGTAGAATACAAAAAAAAGTGCAAAACACGGGATACTAAATACATTTATTTAACTGCTACATACAATATTTAGTTTCCTTAATATATATATATATATATATACTATATATTATATATATATATATGCGTGTACCACTTTCACAAATTACAAAAAGAGAATGCTTTATTATTTTTTCTTCTTTAATTTTCTTAATTAACTAACAAATCAATAATAATAATTATTATTTTTGACAAGAAAGAAAAATCAACTTGTCCCGATTGAGATTTGAAGTCTCATGCCAAATCAATGAGCTACTTTCATATTGATAACAAATCAAATCAATAATTATTGGCAACATTTGTTTGATTAATATATGCCGAATTGAAATTAATCAAAAGAAAGAAAATTAATGAAGGAAACGACGTCGAATTTTAATATTAATTTACTTAAAACTTTAGACCACTTCTCTTTGAAATAGCTTAATTTGTTTGTCAGCTCGATCGTAATTATTTTAGAGTACACGAATATTTTTAACGTGTAATTGTCAAGTGTAGAAGAAATTAACTAAACTCCTACTGGTCCTTGGTCCTAAGATAATGTTGCTCTTAGTTTGAAATGGAAAAAAGGCTGGCTTTGTTTTTTTTCTCTGTACAAGAGGGAATGCTGGCTTGAGCCTCATATATAGTCTTGGACTCTTAGCAGTGGATAGAATATACGAATAATTTCATTAGTCATGTATATATAAAGGGTCATAGTACGTATAAGATTACTTTTAATAATTAGATAAATAATTAAATAGCTAGGTATATAATCAAATATTAGAGTTGGTAGTACAGTAACCCAAAAAAAGAATCGTAGCAAATTAATTATTTTATAATTATTTGGACTTAATTATTACTACTTATTAATATTTGAAAGAAAATTAAATTTATAAATTACTATTTTACATATTTTTTTGTACCTCTGACTTGTTAGTTTATTTAATTACTATCTCTTTATTTCTTTTTTTGTTTTTATAACTCACATATATAGCATATCCAATGAGAACTGAGAAGAGTGAAAACTAGCGTTTCTTGCCCTTAGTAGAGTAGTAGTTAACATATATAAGTTAGACTTCGCTATATGTATTATTATTATTAATTAAGGAAAGAAAACCTGTGTAGAAGACCTGGTAAGCATTCACCTAACAAGGACTCACCTAAAGCGTTTCAATATATGCATATATAGATAGTCAGGTCCTCCCCGCGTGGAATGACCAACGTTTGTGGATCGAGGAGGAAATCTAAATTTTCAAGACAGCAGTCAAAATATTGCCTACTGCACATATTTGACAATATTTGACGACCAATATACGCATGCAAGTGTGTACATACGACAGACTACCAATACATTTATTTAGTCAGCGCACGAGAGCATACTAAAAATGATATGTGAAGAGATCAGTTAGGCCCGGAAGTTATGTAGTTTAAATTACTTCTGATGCCAATTTAACGGCTCATACTGTTGTAATTAATGGAAGCTTACTTGATCAAATCGAGTGGTGTCATGATGTACCTTCTTAATTTTCTCTCCAATGTATTAGCCAAAGATTTGGAATAAATAAATAAATCCCTTTAATTAATTGGGGTTTTAAAAAAAAAAAAACTTCTGCTACTTGGATTAATTAAACCGATGATTAGTTAGCTCTTGTTCTAGAAATCTTGTTAGGTATATGCATCAACTGATTCAACTCCAACTGCTTAATTTGTACATATAATATGTTTGATCGCTAGAGTAGCTAGGCTAGCTGTACAGTGATATCAATGCTATATATTAGTCCAAGGCTTTCATTCTTTAAATAAGCAAGTATATATAGTACTTGAACTTAATTATATACGTACATGTCTAGTTAATTTAGAATGATATATATGATTCATATCATGAGAGTAGTACTTGTGGTGTTGCAGACCCTTCTCTTCATTTCATTGCTTGGAGTACTACTTTTTGATGCTCCGGCTCAGGGAACAAGAGCATTAATTCATGGTAGGCCAATTAATTAAATTACTCTCTAAATTAATGTTATCTTTTTTTTTTTTTTTCTTTTTTTAAGGCTCTGTAAATGTTATCAATTTTGTTTTCTCTAACCAAAATGGTATATGCTGATGCTGGCTAATATTACATACATACATGATACATACATATAATTGATCTGCAGAGAATCCATGGAAGGGTATTAGTATGGTGATCATAAGGAACGGCAATGGACGACCGTGGCCTTCACCTCCGCCGCCAAGGAGAGGGCCTCCGTCTCGTCCCACAGCGTATCCGGGTTACTCCATTATCTGCGGGGAACCTCCTCCAGCTGAGGATTATATATGATTTATCATCTTCATCATCATGCATGTATAAATTAATGATCACTGTTATATGGATTGGTTCATGATCAGAATTAGTGATTAATTAATTTTGATGCAATTAATTGTACTAATCGAAGTTTTGATCCATGTAGCTAACCTTAACTAATTTGAGATTGAGGCCATGTTGTAGTTGTAAGTCACAACTAAAAAATTAATAAAATGTCATATATGTTGAAAGTTTAAACCATCGATTATTGATGCTAACTAGCTAGTAATTAGTAATTAAATCACTACCAAACTGACGTGGCTTTGGCCACTAGTCTCTTATCTTGGCCTCTATGTCTTACTATGCTGGCCGGCTGATGACTAACCAATAAGCATGCATGACCATTTCTAAAATAATAATGGCCTGCATCACTCCTTATTAAATCTTCCCTTAATCACCACCATGCATGAACCATCTTCTCTCTCTCTCTCTCTTTATGAACTATGGTGCCCCCTTGCTCGCAATACGCCGCGGCTATGAAGGGAGAGCTCGAATTAGTCCATGGAACTCTAGATTTGATTCAACCACATGAGCAATGGGATGAGTACTGCACTGCCGCAGCCCCTCCGGTCATAGGTAGCGAGAACTATGATCACTTGGTTACTAGTACACAAGAGTACTGGATGGACAACATAGGCGAAGAAGAAGATTCCCGGGACGCCGCCGCTCACACTAGCGCTCTATCCTTAGACGAAAACAATATTCCTCCGGTTGTTGCAGCCGCGACGATAGGACATGGAAAGCAATTACTACCAAGTATCATGAGCTGCAACTATGAGTTGAGCTTGATAACACATCTTCTTGAATGCGCCGTGGCCATCTCCGTCGATAACTTAGGGGAGGCTCATAGGATGTTGCTCCAGCTGAGCCAAATGGCGTCGCCATATGGAGCGTCCTGCGCTGAGAGGGTGGTGGCCTACTTTGCCATGGCCATGTCAAGCAGAGTCATGAACTCTTGGTTAGGAATTTGCTCTCCATTGATCAACTACAAGAGCATTCACTACGCCTTCCATATCTTCAACAACGTCTCCCCTTTCGTCAAATTCGCGCATTTCACATCCAACCAAGCCATTCTCGAGTCCATCCATCAAACGGACAAGGTTATTCACATCGTCGACTTGGACATCATGCAAGGCCTGCAATGGCCGGCTTTGTTCCACATCCTCGCAACCAGGCTAGAAGGCCCCCCGCAAGTGAGAATGACAGGAGTTGGAAATTGCATGGACTTATTGCTGGAAACAGGAAGGCAGCTCTCAAACTTTGCTAAGCGACTAGGAATGTCGTTCGAGTTCCACCCGATAGCCAATAATAAGAAATCCGGTGACTTTAACATCGATGATCAGTACTCCGCGATTCAAGCCCGGAGAGGGGAGGCGGTGGCGGTGCATTGGCTGCGACATTCACTCTACGACGCCACGGGGCCTGATTGGAAAACATTAAGACTAATCCAACGACTTTCCCCTAGAGTGATCACTCTGGTAGAACAGGACATAGCTCATGAAGGGACATTTCTAGACAGGTTCGTTAGGTCTCTCCATTACTACTCCACGGTGTTTGATTCATTAGGGGCGGCGTTGTCTTTCGATGACCCTTGTCGACACAGAGTGGAGCACGGTTTGTTCAATAGGGAGATTAATAACATACTTGCTATCGGAGGTCCGGTTCGAAGCGGGGAAGAGAAGTTGGTTAGTAACTGGAGGAGAGAACTTGGTCGTGGTCATGGCGGCATTGTTCAGGTTCCTATGAGCCGGAATTGTATGGCTCAGGCTCAGCTCATATTGAACATGCTTCCTCCCACGCATGGCTACTCGCTTGTACAAGAGGGTGGGACTCTTAGGCTTGGGTGGAAACACACTAGTTTGTACACAGCATCTGCTTGGACCTGCCATTCATTTAATTAGCTGAAACAGAACTGTTTTACTCATCAATTGCAACATTAATTAATTTCTCACCCTTATTTTACATCAGCCGATCTACGTGGATCAATGACAACCGCCATACATGCATCCCGAGGTACATAACACGGTCCAAACATCAACTAGGCATCATTAAATCAGTCGATCAAGAAGGAAAAATCGATATTCTATCAAATTTAGTGTGTATTAATTCTTTTGTCTTGGTAATTTTGGTCTCCTGATTGATCTCCCATTGACAAATTCATCATTAAATCAATCGATCAAGAAGGGAAAAATCGATATTCTATCAAATTTAGTGTTTATTAATTGTTAGGAGATGCAATTGACCTAGCAACTCAATAGAAACCAATGGTATACTATCAAAATTAGGAACATAAACTATCAAATCTTCTTGAATTATTATCAAATTAGGAATATAAACTATAAAATCTTCTTGAATTAATCGGTTCCTTAATGGAATTTGTTTTATAGAAAATCAAGATTTGACTTTTAGTATACTTTTCTTAATTAAATCCATAATCTTAAAACGTATAAAGATAACGGTTAATTTATCTTTAGCCTATCTAATCAAGAAAACAATGTTCATGGAACAAGAGCTAGCTAAGAAGAAAATTTGTATTGATCAAACATATATGGCAGTACTGATAGTAGAAAAACAACTAAGTAAAAGCATATTAACCAATTTGATCAAAAGTAAACCTCACTGTTTAAGTTTTTTTTGGCAATATATACATAAGCAATATTCCTTTGGATCATCTCCTGGGAGCATCTCCAATGGTAAATGTGGATTATGGGCGTGAATTCTCAATGTGAAGAGGATGTCTATCTCATGTGGCTCAAATTGACATTGAACTTCAAAATATGTCTCTAATGGTAGATGTGAATTTGTGGCTCAATTGATAGGGGACATTTCTTTTTGTAATTTTATTAATTAAAATGTGAAAATAAAAAATATAAATAAAATAATTAAATATTTTTAAAAAATTATATTATCATACCTGGATGTCAATTTGAAGTGACATTCAAAATAGGGGTTTTTCAAAAAATAAGATGGGAATAGTTTTTTATTCCAAAAATAAGGTTGGCTACTTTTAATTTACAAAACTAAGGTATGTCTCATTTTGAAAATGAGTCATTGGTGATGATGTGGCTCCATGTGGATGTGTGTTGATGAGGTGGAGTGAATGATTCCTTTTTAAAAGGAGTCATCTATACAAAATGAATGACACCTTAATGAATGACACCTTTTGAAAATGAGTCATCTATACAAAATACACAACCTCTATTTTACTCCTCAAAAGGTGTATTTTGTTCAACTCGAAGCGGTGAATCCATGCAAACGTCATGTACGTATCGAGATGGACAAGCCGCATCACGTACGTATCTCGAGATGAGAAAATTGTGCGGGGTGTTGGGGTGTGGGGGTAAAGTTGGGAATATGAAGCACGATTTGAGATTGGTTTTTGATTTGTGAAATGCGGACACGTGGAGATCATAGAAGCATGGATTGTAGGGATTGTAAAATTTGGAACTGTATAATAGCAGCTTCCGTCCAAAGGAATTTTGAAATTTAATAACGGGGAGGAAGATTGGACTCAAACTAACTCTTCGCAAGAGTAACGAAATCAAAATTGATTCTGATTCTATTCGAAAAATGAAATGCAATAGCAAGACAACTGTATTGTCCGAGATGCATACGATGGTACTCCTAAATGAGGTTAAAAAAAAAAAAAAAGCACCTGATCCCCGATTACTCCGAGTCACGCACGATATATTTGGGGTGCTTCAAGCGTTGGTGTTTCTCAATTTTGGTCCAATGGTATTTTCTTCATTCCCTAAAGATTAAAAACTTAGGAAACTTAGTATTAATTGAGAATTACTTGGTATTAATTGCAAGCTGTGAGTTGTGATCTCCACGTCGTTTCCAATAAACCCATACCCCGGATCGTTGCGAGTCATATCTTTTCCTATTTTTCCAAGAATTTGCAACTAATTCTTGGACTTCATCATTATCCTATCAAGATTCATTATCCTATCAAGAATTTGCAAGCTAATTCTTGGACTTCATCATTCTCCCAGGGTGGACAGAATTCGCCCTCGAATTGTCATCATCGACGTATCCCCATAATAGGGAACAAGATGCTTGACATTAAATACATCACCGTGCGAATGTGACTTGGCAACTTCAATCTGTAAGCATTAGGATTAATTTTCTCAAGAACCTCCACATGACCAATCTTCCGAACCGACAATTTGTTGTAATCACCCGAGAGAATCGGTCTTTAGTGAGAACCGCCCACACAAAGTCACCACTTCAAACTCCACGTGACGCTTCTTCCGATCCGCATATTGTTTGTACTTGTCGCTGACCTTACGCAAGTTATCTTTCGACAGATTGATGAATCTCTTGCACGACCCACTAACAAAGTCTTTCGCCTTGCCATGCCATCTAGTCTTACTTGGCACCGGTAACAAATCAAGAGGACCCCGAGGTAGTCTTGAATACACAACCGAAAAGGACTAAACCGTACTTCGATTAACGACATGGTTGTGTGCAAATTCGCTGGCTCAACTTGAAGTCCCAACTCCCGACATTCTCACCCACCAAGCTCCTCAAAAGATTTCCTAACGAACGGTTGACAACTTCTCGCTCCATCTGTTTACGGATGATAAGCATCGCTAAATTTCATTGCGTGTTCACCATACCACAACCGCGCGCCAAAAATGGCCGAGGAATCGGTGTCCCGATCTCGAAACAATCGAGGTAGGAAGGCCATGCAATCTATACACCTCCCGAAAAACGGTGAGCCACCTTTACAAAGATCGTGGTCTTCTTGCATGGGATGAAGTGAACCATCTTGGAAAAACGGTCAACCACCACAAAGATAGAGTCATTTCCCATTTGTGTTCTAGGCAATCCCAACACGAAATCCATGCTAATATCAACCCATGGTTGCTTTGGAATGGGCAAAGGCATATAGAGACTGCATTAGTTGCGGTACCACTTCGAAAGCCGACAAGTCCGCACCGCCGCACATATCCGTCCACTCCTGCGAATGGTAGGCCAAAAGTAAGAGGCTGCACTCACCGCAAAGTGCGATCACGCCCAACATGTCCCTCTCCATGCAACTCTCTAATAATCGCAATCTCAGCCGCAATTAGGAATGCAAAGTGGTTGCCTCGAAATAAGTAACCCTCCCGGAGTGTGTAATCGACGCTCCCCACTCCGCACCTTCTCCACACATAGTAGCAAAGAAAGGATCGGTAGTAAATAAATCGAGAGAATGAGGAAAACCCGGGTACCTCAATTGTCATGCGGCTCAACAAACTTTTTCGTCTACTCGGGCATCGCAACTCGTTGGTCACACCACGGACTTGTGTTTCACCACAAAAGTAAAGCGCTCCAAATAGGCCACCCCGAAGCATGTCCGGCCGAGACCTTGTTCCCGCCCATGTAAGTGCCGCAATGCCTCGTGGTGCGTAAACAACACGAACTCTCTGTGGAAAAGATAATGTCGCCAATGCTTCACGCTTGTACCACCGCATAGAACTCCACATCGTATGTGCTATATCTCAACTTCGCCCCATGACGAACTTTCTCACTGAAATAGGCAACAGGCCTCATTATTCGACTCAAGACAGCTCGATGCCTACCTTGGATGCATCACTATGCAACTCAAAAGGTAGGTGAAAATCCGGCAACACCGAATGGGTGCAGTGGTTAACCGCACCTTGATCAGTTGGAATGCTTCATCTGCCTCGTTGCTCCACCCAAACTTCACGCCCTTCATACAGTCTGTAATTGGGGCCATGATACTGCTGAAGTGTGGAATGAACCGCCTGTAGAAGGAAGCCAACCCATGAAAGCTGCGAACCTCCGTGACGGTGGTAGTCAGGCAAATGCGGATGGCTTCTACTTTAGACTCATCGACCTGCAACCCTTCTCCAGAAATGACATAGCCTAAGAAAAGGACCTTCGGTGTCAAAAATGAGCATTTCTTCATCGCAGCATAGAACTTCTCCCTGCGCAAGATAGTCAGAACATCTCGCACGTGCTGAAGGTGTTCCTCCTCGTTAAGATCGTATATCAATATATCATCAAAATATACCACAACACACTTGCCTATCAAAGGTCTCAAGCTGGTTCATGACTCTCATGAAGGTGCTAAAGCGCGCGTTTGACAACCCAAACTAAGCATAACTAACCACTCATACAAATTGACCCCCCTGGTTTTAAAAGCGATCTTCCACTCATCTCCAACTCTAATGCGAATCGGTGGTACCCACTCTTCAAATCCGAGCTTTGTAAAAAATTTTGCTCCACTCAATTGGTCAAGTAAATCATCCAAGCGAGGGATAGGAAAGCGATACCTAACAGTAATCTTGTTGATTGCTCTCTCTGTCCACACACATCCGCCATGAGCCATCTTTCTTTGGTGTAAGGAGAGGTGAGTGCGCACACGGACTCGACTTTCACGGATGAATCCCTTCGCCAATAACTCTTCAACCTGTCTGCGCAACTCCTCATCGGCTGGGACTCATTCGGTAGTGTGGTCTATTAGGTAGTGACGCACTGTGTTCAAGGTCAATCGATGTTGAATATCACGCAATGGTGGCGATCCTTCCGGCATCTCATCGGGAAAACATCGCAAAACTCCTTCACAATAGAAATTGCAAATTTCTTCAGAACATCAATATCTCTATCTACCTCCTTTCCCATCAAGATGTAAACGACCTCGAATCTGTAATTCATCTTCAAATCTTGCCAAAGACAAAGAACTGCTAGATTCTTTAAGTAGGCTTAACTTCCAACAGGGTCCTTGGCGGGTACTAGCACAATCTTCACTCCTCGAACATAAGGGTGTATTTATTGGTTCTGCCATCATGCACAACTCCCCTATCAAAGCGCCAAGGACGTCCCAGTAACCAAGTGGCAAGCATCCATAGCCACAACATCACACCAGACTGAATCCTTGTAGTTAGCACCAATAGAAAAAGTCACCAAGGCGCGCTTCGACACCTTCACCTCACCACCCTTCTTCAGCCATGCTAGCTTGTAGGGCCTGGGGTGTTGTTCAGTTGCGAGGCCCAACTTCTGAACCGCTTCAACTGAGACGATATTCTCGCAACTGACTGCATCAATCATGAACCTGCACACCTTGCCTAAGATGGTACACTTGGACTGAAAGATGTTATTCCGCAGCCACTCATCATCGCCGATGCCTCTAGGAGTCATACAAGAACGCCTTACAACTAAGGCAAGTATCTACATCTCCGATCACGACCTCCCTCTTCGTGTTGTCGAAGTATCAAACGTTTGTTCTGCAGTGATGTTGGCCTCTTCCCCTTCGTCTTCCTCTTCGTTCTCAATAAAAAGAGTCTTCTTCCCTTTACATTCGACTTCCCTGTGACCAACTTCGCCACAACCAAGCATTTAAACCCACTAGTGCTAGTCCGTTTGTGCGACTAGCGAGGTTAATTGCGCGATATTACCTCCAAAGATTGGCTGTCCCAACACTAACATTACTGGAAGCATTACTCACACCCCGACGCTGTTGTTTCTCCACCAACAATGCTCGCTGGTGCGCTGCAGATAAGGAAGCCGGATCAAACATGTTGACGACATCTTGGATCTGCACCCGCAATCCACCAATATATCGTGCCACTAATTGGTCGTTAGTCTCCTGCAGTTCGTTTCTAGCGACTAACTGATAAAACTCAGTAGTGTAATCATCTACTGATTTTGCCCCTTGTCTCAGATTCTGCAACCTCTGATACATAAGGCGTTGGAAATTGTAAGGCAAGAACTCAGCCCGTAAGTGCTTTTTCATCTTCTCCCACGAGGTGATCTTCGCCTTTCCATTCCTATTCCGCATCAACTTCTCGTTTGCCACCAAGCCGTAGCCCCTGTTGCGGAACTGTCGCAACAAGTTGCACACGCTTGTCTTCGGGCACACCTTTGAATTCTATGACTTCTTCAACTGACGCCAGCCAGTCCAAGAATTCTTCCGGTTGAAGGGTGCCATGAAATTCTGGGATATCCGTCTTCAACCCAGACTCCCACCGCCTGCGATCATCCTCAACTGCACGCGGCCTGTAGCGCCTCCTCGGTGCCTCAACATACTCATCCTCCCCCTTAGAATAATCTCTTTCGGTTCATCACCAACAGATTCCCTTCGATGGTTACGGATACGATCCATATTCGACCTAACAACCGATCGATTCTCGCAAGTTAATTGTTCTACCACCGCGCCCGTACGTTGGTCAATTATTTGGCCAATTTGTCGATTCGATTGTCACGGTCATACACCTCCTCGATACACGTTGGTTCCTCTTGGCGGCATGATTTCTCCAATCACGCCGAAGCGTGCTCGATACCAAGCGACGCAGCGGAGAGACATTCCCTATGTTTTTTGGTATAGTTGATATATCATGCATTACTCAAACAATTCAACGACATTGGACCAAAATATTTAGAAAGTGCCTCAACAACGCCCACAAAATTTCCTTAGACAGTGAAGAGGCACTGTGAGACAGAGGAGACGAGAAAGGAAGAGTATGGGCGGTCCTTCGGCGACTCCAACCCCGCCTCCATCAGTCTCCACCGCCACCGCCACCGCCGTTCACGCGATCTGCGGACTAGGGTTACCACTCTCCAACTGGATCGCTCGCTATTTCTACTCACACAATCTCGTATCCAATCCCCTTGGGACCATTCGACTCGCATTGGTAATCCCGTAATCCGCTTTGATCTACTCATCTCTTCTCTCTTCAAACCATCATCTTGTGTTTTCACGTCTCAGGCCGTCCAAGCCTCTTTAGCGATCCTGTGCTACAGTTTTCTTCGCCGCGATCGCAACCAATGCTCGGTAATTATGCTATCGACGTGATATTGTTTCGTCATGTTTTGGATTTCTTCGTCAAGGTTTGATTTTGATTAGTGAATTGACAGCTCTGGAAGGCAATTGGGCGAGGAGCGGTCGGACTTGTTGTTGGTGAGTACGCGCGCGCACTATGTGTTTGTAGAAATTACTGAATGAACTAGGCCTTTTTTTCACTTGGTTACCGGGCGTGATTTTTATGTGAATGACGATTTACAGGGGCATTGGTTATGGCCGCTGGAGCTATTGTTTTGGGGGCACCTGTTGGGATCAAGTGAGTAGGAACTAGCAATGCTTATTTGTGGTGGGTGCGCACTCTTACAGTATTGGTTTGGTGTCATGGGCTAATGTGTGTATGTATCTCTACCTGCATTGATATAGGTACTGGGCGAAGACTGCTTACTGGTCGCTTCTCATGTCGTCTTTCACTGTGAGTACGAAATGCGAAAATGACTTGCCTTGTAATTACTGCTTAAGTTAAGTTTTTCCATAGCGCGGCCAGATGTATTTCAATATGAACTGGCCGTGTTGCCAGCTGAAGATGCACATACAGTTGTTGCAATTATAAAGTTTTTAACTGTCAAGTATTGCGTAAAATTTTCAGCGTTGTGTTTCGCTTGGACCTTCAAATATTGGGTATCTGCTTTGTCAATTGAATCCCATGATCGGTATCTGTAGTGTCTGTGTTTTACGATGGAAAAAATACCAAATGGCCATGGGAGTGTAGGAGCTTCTTTGCTGTTGTGTTGTGTATTTTATTTTTTTTAGTAACGTTGGTAATGCATCACCCTGTTAAGCTCCTAAAGCATCGTTGATGAAACCTTATTATAATTATTTTGGCGCGTAAAGAAAGAAAATAGTTTGAAGTTTAATTTGAGAGATGACTCATGCTTGATGTATACGGTAGGGTTTTACATGTTTGGCCCTTTGGTATTCAAAACTAAATTAACTAATGTAACGAGTATCAACTGCAACCTAACAAATTTTGTTGAATCATCGTAACGTTGCTTGTTAGTCTTGGTTATGATTTATGAAGCAAATACTAACATAATTGGATGTTTTAACAGGTTGTGCCTGCAGCTTCTGTTTTTGGCTCATCATGGGAGGATTGGAAGCGTTTATTTGCAGACACTAAGTAATGTATACTTCACGGTGTTTTAAATTTTGGATATTACATCAGAAAATGCGAATGTGATGACTACTTAGCAAGATACGCGATGGTTGTCTTGGCGTAATGGATTTCATTTGTTTTCAGGCCTTCTGGAATTGTTGATTATATGGTTTGTATTCCAGCACATGCAGCTGTTATTGGAGCTTGGATTGGGGCTTGGCCCATGCCATTAGATTGGGAAAGGCCATGGCAGGTATTACTTCTTTTCTGGTATCAGGAATCATTGAGATGCTTTGCGAACTTTTGTTCGTTGTAGTTGGTATGTGTTCTAAATTGCTCATATTCTTCTAAATTAACGATCTTTGCCTTGTGAATTGTTGTAATATGGAAAGTCGATCTTTTTTCCCAAGAATGAAATATCATTATTGATTATCACTAAATTCCTGGTTATCGATTCGTTCTAAACCTTTCCACGTAAAAAAAGTATTTTGAGGCTTTGACACATGACCTCGATGTTAATCTTTATGCACGATATCAAATCTTTTGCTCAGTACTGTATGGCTATGCCTGTTTGATGTTTTTACTTTGTATTTCGATTATAAGGATGAAAAAAATTCCTTGCAATTGGTTTTGTTATTAGTTGAACTGTACTTTGAAGTTATGCGGCATTGGTTTCTAAGTTTATTGATATGTAATCCACAGCTCTACAATGTAGTAATATGCAACTATGTAGAGTGAAAAATCAGCTCACCAGTTGTCATAAACTTGAGCTCACAAAGCTTAATTTAATTTGTTGCAGGAATGGCCCATTTGTGTCACTTATGGAGCTGCGGCCGGCTATCTGATTGGGCTGGTGGTATCTGCTGGTTTCATTCTGTTTTGTGGTCGAAGAGAACAGCATGTCAAAGGAGATTAGTGGGGGTATGGTTGGGCTAAGCAATGCTACTCAATTAAATTCTGTTGGCTTCTTGGGTTACTGTAATTATTTTGTTTATTATCGTCGAAAAGTCGTTTCTGAACTATTTCAACACAAGTACATCAAATCAGATAGTTTTCAGTTTAAATATATATATAACATATGAGCTTGTATCATGTCAAGTATTTATTTGGTTCAAAAGTGAATGCTAGTCACACTCGAAAATGTGATGATACGAACGAAGGAATGGTGATTTGGTTATTAGTAGGACGACGGGGGGCAAAAAGGTGAATTGGGGAAAACTCCCGCGAAACGTAATGTAGTAGTTACGACACGAAACGGAACGGAAGGGCGGGACCCACACCCAGTCCAAAACAAATCTGGTGGAAGGACACTGGATCATTTGTGTCGCTAAATGATACTATAATAATTCCACAGCATATCCCACCCACCCTTCCATCCGTCCGTCCATTTTAGCAGAGAACGCATCGATCCTTGTGAGGACCGCCCACCTCAACAACACAAGGCACGCAACCAGAGAACACACAAAGCTTCACAGATAGCTCAGCTCTCTCTCTCTTTCTCTCTCTGTCTGTCTCTGAAACAACAACAACAACAATAAGTGCAACACACCGAAACAAAGATTTCCTTGTCTGTCTATGCCCACTTGTTTTATGCGTTGTTTCTTCTAATCTAATGTGTGCGTGTGTGTGAGAGAGAGAGAGAGAGGGAGAGGTGTTTGTTGTGAATTAATTAGGTGAGTGAAGCATCATAAATTTGTTCTGTTTTGATGGAAAGCTGGGAATCAGATCAGAAAAGTGCGGAGAGTGCTCTCAAGGGCTTCTCTGCCATCTCTGAGACTCGGATCTACTGGAATTCACGGAAGCGATCAGGTACCCGAGTTTTCCCCTAATTTTCAAGCATGCCCTTTTGTTCAATTTAGAGTTTTCAGCTTAATCAACTGCTACTGTGACCTGATCTGCGTCTACTATATAAATAAAAAAAAAAAAAAAAAAAAAAAGAAACATTTCTCCCAATTTTGTTTCTTTTAATGTAAACTTGATTGGTATTAAGATTTTAAGTGTAGGTGCAAAATGATATTTGGCACTTTTTGATTTCTTAAAGGGAGTTATAGTTTATGGGGCTTTAGTTTTTGCTTAAGATAAGGAAAGTTGTTAGGGTGATTCAGCTAATTTGTTGCTACTGGGTCTGCTTGGGTGAAACAGAACAACTTCAATCATATGTATGTAATCACTCATAGGTGATGATTGAACCCGGTCGGGTTGCCACAACGGTAAGGGCGAAGACGGGGTTGTGTAAATTTAGCACACGACCTCGGTTTCGATTCCCCGGTGCGTCGTAGGAATAGTCAGTCAAGGTTCGCCTGGACACCCACGGATATTAAATAAAAAAAGGTGATGATTGGACTCCCAACTAACTCAACTCAAAAAAGGAATCAAAAAGTTGGGTTGCTTTAGCTTTTGTATTTTGGCCTTATTTAGTTTCTGAAATTAAGATCTATTCATCTTAGATTTTCATTGTTTTTGGATTTGGTTGTCATGTTTGTGTCAAAGTACGCCATCAATTGCACTAAATAGAGCGCAGTGGAAGAGTTTGGTACGTATAGCATACCCCAACTAATTTGGGATTCAGGCTATGTTGTTGTTGTTGGCCTGAAAGTGATGGACTTCAAGCTTGCAATAATTGACTAAGTTTTTGGCCAACTCAAAAAGCCTTACTTTGAGTGCTTGTGATTTTGTGCATGTGTGTGACAATATGTGATTCTGAATTTGTTACCGAGCTGGTTAGTATTTGGCAAACAATGTGTTGTTTTTCTTTAACTCCTTAATTTACAGCTTCAAGAGAACAGAAGGTAGAGAAAGTAACTGAAGACATCGTGGCAGTGGCACCCGACAATGAAGGCGAGTCGCCTACCGCAAATGACATTGATATGGACTCATCTACAGCTGAACCTCTCTCTGAGCGTAGGAGGGCTTTATTTGAGCCTTTGGAACCAATGAATGGCCGGCGACTATTTCCAGAAGAACTACTTCCACCTCCAGATTTCGACGCTGCTACCTATCCGAAGGGCTGGTTGATCGGGAAGAAGCGCAAACTTGTTAATGTTGACGTCGTTGAAAGCATGCGAAGGATTGCAGTTCAGGAAATGAACAGAAAGGTCTAATTCATGAATATCGACGTAAAAGCCTAAAATATCGACTGATGATTGAAAGTTGAATATAATACAAATCATTTCTATTTGCAGGACCGGGAGATCGATGGACTGAACGAGCAGTTGGAGGAGGATGCGAAAGCTCTGGAACATATGCAGCTTCAACTCTTGCAAGAACGAAGCAAGCGTTCCGAAGTAGAGAGGGAAAACACAATGCTTCAAAACCAAGTCTCCATGTTGATGAATATGTTGCAGGAGCCTGAGGAGGAGGTGGAGGAAGAAGGCACAGAAGATTCTTGATAGTCAGGAACTCTTATGTTATTTGATTTGTTCATTGTGTTCCACAGTATATACCAGTGCTTGAAAAAAAATTTCTTCTTTTGATACATTCAATTGTTTGAGATTTTAGTTTGTCTCCCTGTATACTTTATTGGTTGTGTGTGTGTGATTGAAGGTTCAGAACTAGATGATAAAGATTTCCATTATGGTCTGTAAGTAATTCCACATGTTTAATTGCAAAATAGTTATTGTATACAAGGACTTCTATTTAGAGTTCAGCGTCTAAAGCTTGAAAGCTGAGACTGTCAGCGAATAGATTTTCCGAAAGTTTTAGCATTTGTTTTGACTGACCTGCATGCACTCCTGAAGCTTACATGCTCTAACAAGATAAATCAAGAGTATCATAAAGGGTAAGCAATAGAAATTCTTGTTTCTTTCTTTCAACAATC
Organism: Stephania cephalantha; assembly: GCA_039657325.1. Taxonomy (NCBI): domain Eukaryota; kingdom Viridiplantae; phylum Streptophyta; class Magnoliopsida; order Ranunculales; family Menispermaceae; genus Stephania; species Stephania cephalantha. The sequence goes on from CM077569.1 coordinate 60,219,724, forward strand.
TGTAAAATTTGATCAAGACATTGTACACTCAAAATATAATCATTGTACACTCAAAATATAATCTGTAAAATTTGATAGACATTGAACACTCAAAATATAATCTTAGATACAAGAAATTAGATGACCAAAATACTGTGTTGAAGTACAAATATTAGGAAAAATTTGTGAATCTTTGATGGGCAACACCAACTTTTAATCACATCGCCCTCGGAAGCTGCTTAAGTTTAAAGCTGCTGAAACCGTCAGTGCGTATATGGAACCCTTTCAAACATTAAGAGAACCTGCAACACCTGCTCGGGCTCTTAATCTATCTGTTCTTTTACTTCTCTCCATAACCTCCACTAGCCAGTCTATGCAATCCTTAATTTTGGTCCTGTAAAAGAAAACACATTCATTTGAATGTCCATGATTTTAACCCAATCTCACAAGCTTACAGCATCTGTTAGTTATGATGCAGCCTCAGAAATATCACAAATATCACAATGTGACTGAGAGTGATAACATTTTCTTCCCCTCTTTCATTCTAAAGGAGTTGTGGTTATATGTTGAAGGGCGGCCTATATTTCTCATATCTTTGATATCAAAAACAATATTTCTCATATCTTTCTTTATTATTATTATTGTGTGAACTATTATATATTTATCACTTTCAAAAACTTAACTCCATGCTTACCCATCATAAGCAGAAACACCCTCAAACATGTAAAGTCTCTCGTCCAATTCTTTGAGATCCAAATACCTTGCAAGTTCTGATGAAGATACAGCTCCATCAATATCCTGCCATTAGAACACATCTCAACAAGACTATTAGCATCATCCAATAAGGGAGAAGAAATAGAAAGAGAGCTGAATCAATTGGATACTTGCATGTTTACCAAAGATAAAATATCATGGAGCTGTTTGCTTATCAAAATTCGATGGTTTTTTTTTTTTTTTTTTTTTTTTTTTTAATACTGAAGTGGGAATCAAACTCACAACCTCCTCAAACCTTTGGCAACTGATGCCTCTACCATCGACAGAGATGCTTTGGCAGAATTCAAAGGTATTTAAGTCTCAAGGAATTGGAGTTAAGGCTGTATATGTGTGTGGGTGTTTCTACTTGTGATGGTAAGCATGGATTAGTAAATCTTTGAAAGAAAGAAAGAGAATAATATAATGCGTATGTAGCCTTCCACAGAGAAGAACTCCTTTAGACTGGAAGAAAAAAGCATAAGAGATTGGGAGAGTTAAAGCTATTGCTCTTACTAAGAGGAGTTATTCTGTGTTGAAGAATACGTATTTATCATATTATTCCTTCGATCAGAAATTCACATCCTTCATGCTTACCCATCACAAGGAGCCTTTCATCCAATTCCACGAGATCCAAATACCTTGCGAGTTTTGATGAAGATACAGTTCCATCATATCCCACTATTAGAACCCAACTCGGCAAGACCTTTAGCATCATTTCAATATGAAAGAATTAAAAAAAAAAAAAAAAAAAAGAGGCTAAATTGTTTTGATCTCTACCTGCTTGTTGGCCAGTATTAAAAGAGGAGCCCCTTGTAAATCTGGATGCCTAAGTACTTTCTCTGAAAACAAAAGTTCATGTACCACATAAACATCGTAATACCCATACAGCAGTCTTAAAAATATTGCAGGCATGCCGGAAATTAAAGATGGCATGAGCATAACCTACCTAGTGCCGATTTAGAATCTTCAAAACGTGAAGGACAAGAAGCATCAATTACATAAATTACAGCATGTGCCTCTTCATAATATTTCTCCCAAATGGTTCGCAAACCAACCTATCCATCATAAATTGCCATGAGCAGAGTTAGGAGGCAGAAAGATATACAGAAGTCCAGTGGTGCAAGGACTTGATGGACTAGAGTTTTCACTATGCATTACATCCTGGCAGTGCACTAGAGCAGAAATATTGATTCAGAATATCTTCATAGTGGAGCTTCAACGTGGTGGTAAATAAATAAATGATCATTTGCCTGAATCAGAAGAATCAACTTGCAACTTCCGACCTCATTGTACGATCAAGTTAACACTTAACAGGAGAAACGGACACCATAATCATTCATCAACTGAAATTAAGTCTCACTAGAATAATAGGTCCAACACGATCTTTTTTTTTTTTTTAAGAAGGATATGCATTTTAAGGACGATTCTTCATATTCACTAATACAAGTAGCAGGAAAAAAAATTATTACTGTGACTAGCTTAATATTGATTTTTTACCTGTCCACCCAAGTCCCAAAAGATAAGTTTTGTTTTTGAAGCTTCAATACGACCAATGTTGAGCCCAACAGTAGGAACAATCCGATCAGGAGGTAAACCTTCCAAATTTGAGTATAACGCCTTCAATTTTTCTAATAAAGTCTGAAACACAGATATATTTCAAAACATGAAATTAATACATAACATTTTTTCCAGGAGAGTTACTTCATAGTTCATAGATGTACAGACAGCTAAAATTGATAAGGATCATTTGGATTGAAAATTTGCAACTCCAAAGAAATGGATTCATTGATGCAAATACAATATGCCGTGAGTCAAGAAGAAGGGAGTTTTCCAGATAGCTATCACTATTCAACTTTCAGCTAGGGTGAGGATACTCTTAATTATTTCTCCATGCATCGGAACAAATGAAAAGGTTGAAACTTCAGTCCTAGATTTGAAGCAAGTGTGAAAACAATCTGACAGGATGCTACTTAAGAGCTACACAACGCTAATTTTGGCATATTACCAAAGACACCGCTTCTGGTATGCAAGGAATCTTAGGTCAATGACATGAAGATTGCAGTTCACTTTGACACTCGGTACTTTTTCTTAAGGGAATCATACAATGGCAAAACGTTACCCTTTAATTAGGTCATTCAAAAAGTCATTGAAATTGCATTAATTTTTAAGCTATGATTTTTTTTTTTTAGTCATATGTCACTAGACTATGAAAACAAAGTAAACCAATTTCCCATACAGCTTGAAGAGGAATTCAATTATTGGCCGATCCGTCACTCTTGTTCTGTCAGTTGGCTTCACACATTTAAATTTTAGGAATTGTGTATCAAAAAATCACAAAGATAATCCAAAACTTGAAATCAAGCAGACAATTACTACGAATAACTCAAACTCACTGATAGTTATGACAAAGAATTCAGCAAGATATCACGAAATATGTTAGCAGGTAAAAGGGAAGAAAGTATTACAGTTTTTCCGGCTTTGTCAATTCCAAGAATAAGCACATGGAACTCTGTCTTACTGAAGATATACTTCCAGAGTCCATAAAACAACGAGAACATATCTTCACCTGACCCTTTTCTCCAGTTCGACACTATCTGTTCTGAATAAACTCAGGAGATAATGTGGGTGTTTTCCGTCCGTGACGCTGCAGTTGTTATAAATCTATAAAATCCAGTGCACATGATCCTGAAACCAAAAAAGAAACCAGGCAATGTATTAAGGCCAATCAAATAAGATACAAAAATCAGTTCAACATACAATCACCATAGTCTATTTCAACGCGTCCGCCACATTTAGCAACAAAATGTAATACTAAATCTCCATGCTTCCTATACCTCAACTTAATTATGTTCACCACATCCATCCATATTTCTGCCTTACAAAATGTAATGGCACATCTCTATTTCAACTTAATTATGCATTTGCACACACAAGTACACCCGCCGGATCGGCGACGACCATGTCTAGTCGTCTACAACTTACTGTTCCAAAATTGCGTTTAGAGATTAAAAAGAGAGATCTTTTTAATGACACATGAGGCACAGATTTGAGATCAATTAAGATTCATTGACTTCACTACCAATTCAGATCAAAACCAGCATAAACAAACGCCTATCGATTGTCGGTGAATCAAATAAGAGAAACCAAAGTGAAAGAAATTTCAGAATTGAAGAAGAAGATTAGTTCAAATCTACAAGGACTCGCATATGAATTATAGATCCAACAACAACGCAAAATCGAAAAACCGAATCGACTATAGAAGGAGAAACCCTAGAACGGGACGTAACAGATAAGAAGCGAAGCTAAACAAGAAGAGGAACAAAAAAAACAGATGAATCAATGGAGATGGAGATCTATATTGAGATTTCCTCACCTGCACTGCATCAAAGATTTATCGATCGTCTCCGTCTTTGTACGACCACAACGAAGACAAACGAAGAGTTCTCAGCGTCTTCGCGTTGTGAAGCTTGTTTGGGTTTGATTGCACCCCCACTCCAGGGCCGAATTGTACTATTTCACTACTTTATATAAGTCGATTTGACATAAGAATTAAAGCAGTCTTAATTGCGAATGTAATTTACATATATGTCTTTTGACATTAAATGAATTAAAAAATTAAAGAATCATAAATATTTCAATTTTGTAAGGGTAAAATATGTAAAAATGTAATAAATATACTTTTGAATTCTGAAAACGACTTACAATTTTGAACAAAAAGTTTTTGCTAAAACGACTTATATAAATGATCGGAGTAATTTAGAGCGGCTAAGTTTAGAGCGGCTAAGAAGAACCACCAAACCGAGTGCACGCGCTTGGCTTGGTGATGGTCGACTTACCTAGTTTGGCCCTCTTGGTTGAACCATATTTTTTTTTCTTTTCAAGGGGATGTATTCAATTGAATGATTTGAAATGATTTTAAAAGAGTTTGAAGGATTTAAAGTCTAAGTGTATTCAATTTTTAAACTGCATTAGAATTTTGGTGAATTTTAATGGATTTTGATGGATTTCTATTCAAAAAATATACATGACCAAATCTCTCATCCCTACCTATGAGATTTGGATGAATTTGAATCAAGTCCTTTTAAATTCTATGAAATTCATGGAAATCCATCATTTGTCAAATTGAATACAGCTCCCTTAATTAATAGGTCACGAAGAATAATACTTGTCATACTTGTTCCAACTACCAATATTCATAATACACCTAAATTATTAATTCTTTGTGAATAGCTAGAGCTTGACATCCTATCGAAAAAACTTATATTATGATCATTTGTGAATAACTAGAAATAATGCGAAGAGTTTACAACGAGAAGAAGTCTCGTATGGAGCACAAATACATACACATGGTACAAAGATTTCACATTTGCTCTTCTTTCTTTCTTTTTTTCTTTCTTTTTTTTTTTTTACGTATTAGGGCAATTTACGACATCCATCTCGCCCCCTTTCGATTAAAGTTTGACTTGATTTACGACATCCATTTAACAATATGAACCAAGGAACTTTAACATCGAATGGTTCAACTTAAAACTTTAGTATACGACAATGGGTTGATCTAGTGGTAAGAGCAAAGGACAGGATAATATGGATTAAGCGCGAAGTCTCGAGTTCAATTATCTACAACAGAAAAACATTAAGCCACTGGTGGTCACTTTTCGCAATCCCAAGGTTCATGAAACTAGTCAAACAAGTGTCTGAATACGCATGTTTAAAAAAAAAAAAAAAAAAAAAAAAAAAAAAAAAAAAAACTTTAGTAGCATAAAAGCGACATTAATATTTCATAAATTGCATGACCGGGGAACTGAATGCTGTGTAGCTGGATTTTCATCAACATACTTGGTAAAGCTCGGAATACAACGTCGGCATAATATCCATGAAAAAAAGAACATAAAAAAATTAGGTAGCTTGAACATCATGCATGCCCTGCATTGCATCTACTTTCAGAGTTAGCTCCCTCCGTTTTCAGCATCAGTTCATCGATAAAATCCACCAGCATATTCAACTTCCTACAGCATTAAACAAAGAGAAAATACTTAAATGTATGAAGAGTATGGTGGGATCGTACTCTTAGGCTCAATGATTTCATGGACATTTATAAGCAAGAACTTGAGATACATTTATAATAAAGAGAAAAATAAAATCTCAAAAGATCGCATCTTCTCCTTTACCATAATTTTCACTTTACACCAAATTTTTTTTTTACCACTATCTCATATTTTCCCCCCTCACCTGGTAATGCTAAGAAGTTAATTAATACAATACAATTGTGTGAGGAAGATATGAAGCTTCCACTTCGTGATCCCTTCATTCTCTTTAAAAAACTTTAGTTATGCGCAATAGGTCATCCATGAAAATATTTTCAGCACATTCTTTCAGAAGATTCTATAGAGAAAAGACTATTTTCACAAGAAATCTTTTTTCTCAGATATTAGGCCTAAGATATTTGAATCTTTATAGGACCATTGAAATTTATAGATACAGCAAGATTCCAACCTGCTCACTTGTTAAAGTAATATACATAATAAACTAAGTGGGAATTTTATAGGTGTCTAAAATTTTAGTGAGGAAAAAAAAAATTTAAACTGCAAGTTTCTTTCTTGACTAATTAAGTGATGCAAGAAAAAAAAAAAAAAAAAAAAGAAAAAAGAGAAAAACCAAAGTTCCCAAAATAAATATACTTATATCTCCAGAAAAAGGCAACAATACTAAATAGTACTCTTTATTAACAACACACATACCTGAGCAGGGGGCAAGGATGACACCCAATCTGATGCATGTGTTGGGAGGAGACCCAATGTGTTAAGCTGTAAAGAACAAAGATCAAGAAGGGCATGAATTCCTGGGTAACATAGCGTGCCATGGAAAAAATAAAAATCATACTCGTCGCTAAAACAGAAACAGCAAGAGAAGTGCATCTCACCTTCCACACACCCAAACCTAGGCCCGCCATATTGAGGGCGATGAAAAGCAACTTGGGCGTCAAAATATCAACTTTGGAGTCTTTGTACGGTTCAAAAACTACAATGCAAGATTGGTAATTAGCATGTAGACATTATACGGCAGGGGAGGCAAAGGGAATTGTAGGAGATTCACCAATTCACCTGCTTCATTTAATAATGCTTTTTTACAATTTTAAGTTTTTTCCACTATAATAAGAAGAAGAATGCACATGTAGGAAATTATTGACATTTGTATGCAACATATTATAAAAACAACATCAACATTATAGAAACAGACAATTAACCATTGTATTGCACGCAAAAAAAAAAAAAGTTTAAATGTCTCCGACTCATTGCAATTTGCAAGTATATTGTAATTTGTAACCTATAATGAATTGATGTGCTCTCAATATTGTTTTGGCACAAACAGTAGAAAGGGGAAAGGAAATAGGTTCCCGTTGCTTATGAACTTCGAAAGTACATTGGGACTAGTTCATTGAAGCCATAAGAACTATAATATGGTTTTCTTTCATGACGGACCAAAAACTATAGGCCACAGACACAATCCTTCAATTATAAGATGATTTCAGACTATTCAAATTCCAGCTCACCAAAGGCTACAAGGATAGATACACAAAGACACAATGGCATGATCGCATCAATTAACTAGTGATAATCAATTTGGATTACGAAGAAATTACCCAAACGGCAATACAAATGCATTTATGAAATAAGTTGCTAGAAGTATGCAGATAAGTACCTTTACCAACACCTTGAAGAGCACTAATAGGCTGCCATAAAGCTGAAAACGTGATACCAATACTAAATAAATGGACTGTACTTCCAGCCATCCACATCATGAAGGCCATCATTAATAAATTCTTTACAGGAGCCATAGCCACCTCCCAAGCTTTCTGTTCATGAGAGATTATGATGTTAATGGAGCAATAATTTGAAAAATAAAAAAGAAAGCAATCGGTTTAGTAAAGAAGAAAGACGATTAGCAAAATTCTGAAAAGGTAGACGGCAGCCCAGCAAAGAAAATAATATTTCTCCAATTGCAAGTCCAAAACGTGTATCTTTTTATATACAATACCATAAATACTAATGTTATTATTAGTATTCATTATAATTATGAAGGCAAGCCATCAACTAATCAAATCAAGCTAATAGAAAGAGTTTGATCCATGTAGCCCGACCCCAACTAATTTGTGATTGAGAATTTGTTGTTTTAATTTCCATAAGCACATAGAAGTTCACTCAAGCAGCATCAAGGAAGAACATGTTAAGAACTAATTGTCATCTGATTGCATGAGAGCTTGAAAGAAACAAAATTAGATTACATCAACAGCAATGTTTCAAGAGAGTAGGTAATCATATTAATTACACAATACTTTCTTGCATATATCAAAGTTACAACATCTTCTACAGAAAAACTCGATTGCTATGCCACCAATTTCTTAGTAATGCCAGTAGAAAAACCAAAGGCGTGCAATTTACCTTAAAAATAGAAATCTGAAACTAACAAAAGTTTAAATTCGAGCTTGAACGAGATATTACAGCACAATTGTTGCTAAATCAGCGAACTGAGATTTCTCTAGCTTTTTTTAGTCTTCAATCTTTCCTAATTATTTAACTACCAACTGAATCGATGGAGTGTATAATCATGAATCAATTGGATCAAACTAATCAAAACTTCCTTCACAAAAAGATAAACACAAGGTGCATAGCGAGAACTCCACAACCCTAATCAATCAATAAAATCAATCACTTCAAATATTCAAGTAATTAGCCGTAAAAGACAGTAGATATCTACCTCAGATTTCCAATTCGATTCCGCGTCCTTCTTGCGAGTGACAGTCGAATCGTCCTTGAAAACAAAAACAGATCGAATCGAATCGAATCAGGAACTGTTTCAAGCGAATGAAAGATCGATAATTGAATCTGAAGAAGCAACACAAGTAAAGAGAGGAACCTGATCTTGCGAAGCTCGCGCGTAGCCAGGAGGATCTGGAATGTCGCGCAACGAGAGAGACGAGCTTTCGTTGAAATCGATCGCCCATCGTCGACCTACCACGCCTTTTCCCTTCTCCATCGCTTTTATTCGATTAGGTTTTCTGCAGAACTAACGCGCAACACACAGCGACTAGCGAGTCCTAAATACTGGCAACTTGTGTTTAGTTTTTGTTGACTCGGTTGTGTAGAGACTGAGAAGGAAGCCCACGTGAGCCGTGCGTGCGTGCTTCCTATTTAATGCTTTGAGCGCTTTGTGGTCATACGCCCTTAACAACACTCTTACTAGCAAAGCACCCGTTTCAAATTAATTATCGGGTTCGCAATGTCAAAACAGGAAGATCTTTTCCTTGGTAATTGTGGATGTTCGAACCTTTTTGTTTCGTTAATCCGATGAAAGTTAACAAGGCACACCTTAACCAAGAGAAATCAAAGAGTTTCCAAATGGGATGGTGAGTATTTGATTGTGAATAAATGCAATGTCCTAACGTTGATACATGGCTCACCTAGTAAAAACAAAATCTTTTCATTTCTTTCCCCTCTTTGGAGGCATCAGATGCATGTGACAACGTCACTACGAAGCACTAAACAAAATAAACTTCTTGATTTTAGCTTCCATTTTAACAAACAATGCTGCAGCGTAGCAGTGCCGGGCCACTTTCAACTAGGTGCATTTGACACAATTTAAAATAACTGGGAATACGATACAACCACCACAAAACAACCATAAACACCTCTCTTTTGTAGAAGTAACAAACAACATCCCGCCACTGCAAGCTCGAATGCACCGATTTACTACGCACCATAGAGTAGGAGCATTTGACATCATTTATCTGTGAAGAATCAGAAACGCAATGAAAATCGTTGTACCAGCCATGTGTTCTCATTCTACTAGAGAAACTGCAGTCTTCTCCTTGCTCTTCCCCAATTTAGCTTGAATGAGTTTGTCCAAGATAGCAGCCTCCAGGGGGATCGGGTCAAGACACCGCTCCGCACTTGCAACAATTACCTGCAAAATTAATAAGGGTCACGTGATTCACAGCTACCAGAATAGGAGGATCGCAACTCCTGCCCTGTAAAACCCTTTCAAGGGGAGATGGCCTTGCAAGAATATTGGTAGAACCCAGTTAATGGCCCTATATCTCAATTATATGCCACCCAAGATAACTCACTAACTCGAATTCATCTTACGTTCATGCAATTCATACAAGAGCTGAGAACGTCAAAGTCCCTTTCAACCAATTTACTCCCAAAAAATGATCAAACTGTAAATACTTGATAAAGAACACGACATCCATATATGATCCAAGTAATTTTTTCTAGACACTGGGACATAAAAATTGAAGAATGATTGTTCTTATCTTACCTCATCTAGCAGAAAGTCAATAACAGCTTCATCCTCAACTATTTCTTTCAAAGGAGATTTCAGGAACTGGATGTCCAACTGAATTTGCTGAAACCCACTCCTATTGAATGTTTGAAGTCGAACAAACTCTTGCAAGCTCTTAAGGCAAAGTTTCACTATTGTTGATGTAACCGACTCCTGGCAATTGTGAAATAATCTAAATGAACATTTGTTTATAAAATTCAGCTCTTCCCAAAAATATTTGAAAAATACTACCTGTGTGTAGTCAACTTTAGTAAAAATTTCCATCTTTTGCTTGAACAACTTTGCCAAATGTGTTTCTAGGAGCTGGCTTCTGGCACGTTGAGTATTAGACCGAGTGATTCTATCTTCCCGCATTGGATTGCTGCGTGAAGATGCAGTACTACCATTGCTATCTGATCTGCGATGCTTTCTGATCCCATGAGGTAAAATCTGCTGTACTTCAGTGCCAATAGCTCCCAGCTAGACATTCATATCAACGCACAAAATAAAATAAAACTACAAATAAGGATAAAACTTAAGTAAAAGAAGTAAACATATTTGCTTCCTCAAGCTCCACGCAAACAAATTAACCAGTACCAACAAAATTTTAACCAGAAACACACTTAAATCATTTTTCTCTCTTTTTTCTACTTTACATTTATGAACTAAGGGCTTCAATTTTTTTGGGGTCAAAGCCACCCGGTATTAGAAACCGAATGGGCCCCGACTAATTCGGGCTCGAGCCGGGTAGGACCACTAGGTGGCAGCAAAGCTCTCCCTCAAGGGTTTTAAAGGGACTTCATACCTATGGCTCGAACTCGAGACCACTAGGTAAGGCTAACGCAACCCGAGCCATCACGCTAGACCTCCCTTGGGTTAAGGGCTTCACTTTATTTGGGACAAGAAAGTCACCCTACCTCTTGAAGAAGCAAGTCAACGAACATGTGAACTTCTCTTGGTTCCTTGTGCTGCCAAACATTTAGCAAATGTCAGGAAGGCCATCAGACTAATTCCCGCTATACCTTTCTCAACTTTTCGGTGATAGATGAATACAAAAAGCACTAACCTTGACCCAGTTCGGTGTAGTAAACCTCTTTCGAAGAAGATTTGATATTTTTTGAGTTTTTATGTTTACATACTGCAAATAGGAAAATTGAGACCAAATTAGATTCATAGTAAAAAATAAATATTAAATAAGCACCAGTCTCTGCATGCATTGATTCCAAATCATCTACCCGTCCCATAAAAAATTTATAAAAAAATTGAGGTATTTTATTCTTAACAAGCATGGCACATTCAAAGATTAATTCAGAAAAGAGAAGTAAGAAAATGTTGCCTACAAGATGAAGAAATTTTTCACCAGCGGACCGAAACATTCGACAAATTTCTCCAGGAATGAATGCAGGTCCATATTCATACCCTCGGACACCTCCACCAGAAAATGATGCAGCAATTTCCTGACAGGAAAAATTAAAAAAGATGAAATTGTAAACAGAGATGGAATGTCCCGACAACATACTACCAATATAATTACATAAAAAACTATAATACACAGTATAACTAAAGAACTTTATTTATTACCTCAGTAATTCTGGGAATAGCATTTTGTTCCACAAAAACGGAGAGTTGGGCCAGTACAAGAACAAGTCCAGAAAATACTTTTTCCCCTTGCGACCCATCTCTCGTGCCATGATCCAGACTCACTGATTTATTTCTTCCCGATAGCGTAAGAAAGTGATTATCCAGCATCCTGAAGAAGTTCTGAAACCCTTCTTGAACCCAATCAACAATGAAGTCCCTTAGCTTCACTAAGAGCTCTATGTTATCATCAAGAAGCCGGCGGAAGTCCTGAGATGAAATATCAAACATCAGAAACACCAGAATTATTAGCCTGCCCATCCATAAAGATTATAGACCACAAATGACACAATAAACTAATAAAATGAATCTCTGTACTCTCAGAAAATGTTCCATCAGCCAATTAAAGATCACAACAAGATTGTCATTCAATATGGATAACTTTCCAGGCTTTCATGTTACCAGTAGTACATCCATGCTGCCTTGTAATACAGCCTTTTTGCTGCCTTCCAATGAAGCCTGCAAAGTAGATTCTGCCCTCACCCCTTCCTTTGGCTTTGTTTGGACTCTTGTGAGGGTTTCTGCCATTTAAAAAAAAAAAATCCACATCATAAACATCTCAGTTTGAGTGAATACAAAGATAACTATACGTTTTCACCGGTGATGAAAATCAGCAGTCAAAACCTGTTTCCGTTATTTTCTCGTGAATATTAAACAATATCTTCAAAAAAACGAAATTGAAAATATGTATTAAGGCAGTCTCAAGAAGCGGGAATTCAACAAACAATAGTTTCTCCAAACCCTTCAAATTTTTGCATATTGAGCCAAGATACACTAGTGACTCACCACTTCAAGGAACAGATTTGAAGATTGCACAGGACAAAATGCACGTTCAATATTATGATTGCAACTAAGAACAAACTATCACCTGAGATATCATGCAGAAGATGAGAGAACATTGTTGAGATGTATTGCTTAATTGCAACATGGGCGGCCTGAAACCATACAACATTCATTAGCTTGCTCACTAGTCAATTCAGTTTGTAGTATGATTTGTGTTAAGCATATGTCCACATAAGCATTGATATATTGAGCATCTATGTATGAGTTTTTTGTGGAACATGCATCCACATAAGCATCCGTATAGAGAGAGATTAAATTTGAAAACAAAGATGGAAAAGACATTAAAGTTAGTTGCTAATTCAATTTAAAGTTTCTTATTTCAAAAAACCAACTTGGAATCATTGTTGTGGACAAGAACCCACTAAGCAACTTGGGAGAATTCCCAGTAACATATTCATCCCATGCAGGCGATTCCACTTGGAATTTCTAAATATTATATGATATGAAGAAATGAAAGCTGGTACACATCCAGGGAAGTCAGATTCACAAGCAAATAATCTCGAAGTGGAAAAAATAAATGAGCAAACAATTTAATTATACTGCTTAGTGAACATCCTCAACTACTTTTTATCCATGTAGATGGCCCAACTAATCTCAGACAGTCAGACTACATTCTCAACAAGTAAACTAGCCTATGAAAGAAGTTATGATAATATGGGGAAAGCTTCTTAATCTATGGGTCAAATGAATTGTTCCCAAAATCCAAGATTGTTACGAGCATGCAGAGAAGAGAACAACCTCCAGAGAAAAACTAGGTAACATAGCCTCAGGCAACACCTCCTCTAACGCATTCGTGTTTATCCAAATAATTCCTGCAATTATCCAATAGGGAATTAGATTGTCAAAAAAAAAATATTTTAAATAAACAGAATAAGAAAATCACAAGCATATCCATGCAATGATCAAGTGGTGAGTATCAATAACACATCTATATAACGATCAAAGTGGCAGCCGGCAAGTATCATGGTCATAAAGGGAATTATATTTCAGAAATCAAATACCATCTCCACTCGCAAGGGCAGGGACAAGTACCAAAGCCACTGATAAGAAAAGAAAATCCTTTCTTTCTTTGAGGTACCCGACACTACACATTCAAAAAGGAAAATGATTTTTTGACATTCTTATGGTACATACATTTGCTACACAATGGTGTAGATTCCCTTGCAGTTCGTGCGACACACATCCCAATCAAATCTACAACATTGTGTAGCAAATGCATGTCTCCCAGAATGTTAAATTATCATCTTCCATTCAAAAATCATACAGAAAAGTGGACAAATTGAAGGTGCTGTATAGACATAGGTTCAAGCTGAGTGGAAGAAGTGATATTTTTGGAAAAGGAGTGGAAGAAGTGACTAGTGCTACTGCTACATGCTTGACACATAAGCGAGAGTGATATGTTAAAAAAATTCCATAAAACTGCAATCGGGCTTACTCTGCTACATAAGCGAGAGATCCATGTTAAACTAAAAAGAAGATTCCATAAAACTGCAATCAGGCTTACTCTACCTTATAGGAGCTGACTGTTGGGTTATTAAGAAACAGCACAAAGATCAAATGAGAGCAGCAGAAATCAAGATGCTTGAGTGGATCTAAGGTCAAACACGTAAAGGCAGATATGAAAATTCAAAGAAAAGTAAGATGTGTCACTAACAGAGAAAAAAACAAGAGAAGACAGACGACATCTAAAGATGACTTTCTAATGCCCCAATTAGAAAACTAAACTTGCTAGAAATTGAAGGAATTCGAAGGTATCATGATAAACCTAGGATAACTTAGAATGCATTAACTAATAGACTTAAAAGATAACACAGACGACAGCATTTAAACTGAGCTGAATGGAAGCTTTCAATCCATTTTGATTTAGTTGACGGTTGACCCAAACAAGTAGGCACTGCAGCTTTTGTTGTTGTTGTTGTTGTAGGCTGCCAAAGATTCAGATTCACAAAATAAAAGAAAAGAGGGGTGGGAAGGGAGCTTACTAAGCATTTCCAGAAGATCTTCTGAAGAAACTCTTCTCTTTATGCAGTCCTCGACTGTTTTAAAATGCCTTCAGCATTAACATCAGCAAAAAGCCATAAGAATATTAGAATATTCATCAAAAAGGGAATGAGTCATTATAAAGCATCGTCAGCGAGAAGTGAAAGATTCCTACTTGGTCATTAAGTCTCGTGCAAGTTCAGAAAGTTGCTTTTCTGAATCAGGAAATATTACCCACAGAGCACGAACAGCCTCAACAAACTCATGAATTGAACTCTAAAGCCAGAAGTTTAAGCAAGTAAGAAACACTACTATCATCAATTTGGTAAATAAAGATGCTGCATATTTGTGAGATGATAATTGAGAGCCAAACTAAGTCACAATAGATGCAAGAAAAAGAATCACTTCAGATTGCCAAGTAAAGAGGGAAAAGTATCATCAGTAACCCAAAATTGATTATAATGAAAAGTAGTAGTGATTAGTAAAAAAAAGATGTAACTAAGACGAGCAGAAAGTTATTTGCAAAAGAAAAATGGTTGATATGAGTCAAACATATGTATCAAAAAAATAAAAAATGATATCCCCGAACAATCTCCCATATCTTTCCATCCAAATAGACCACAAGGTAGCAAAATACCACAATTTTGTTTGGCTCTCCATTGAAGCTTCAAAAGGAACACACTATCCATTGGTTTGTCGGACTTTTTCCCTAGGAATAAAAAATTCATCTTCTACAAACTTACCACATCCCTTCAACGTATTAGATAATTACTAATTATTTTTGTTTTCTTTCTAGAATGTAGGTACTTCAAGCATTTGCGAGATATTCATTTTCATTTTGGTAAAATTTAAAGATCAACTTTCCAACTTTGTACTAATATCAAACTTTTAATTGATTACGAGTAAATTTGTCATATCGAAATCTTACGAACAAAGGCTTATTTTTGGCACAAAAGAAAAGTAACGCTTACCGTTATAATGTGTTTATCTTCTATTCATCATGACAATTAGGGATGACAAAGGATTATGTTTATTTAGTAAAAATAAACAAAATAATAATAGCAATATATATTAGGGAATTCACAAACACAACAAGAAGATTTCGATCAATTAATCAAATAGATTTAGAGTCGTGCTATGTAGAATAAAAAGTTGAGGGATAAAGGAACATCTCAATAAATAAGGGCCATCAAACGTAAGTTATGATGTACAAGCAAAATGAGAAACGAACATCTCCATGAAAATGAGCATAAAATAGAATGAAAATGATCATAGCATTTTTCAACAAACAAGGGGAAGATAATTGATGCTATCAGCAAGGAAGAATTGAATCAATCCAACCTCTTCGTTTCTATCACACACAACTTCCATATCTATCACTCATAGTCAACAAACAAGGGGAAGATAATTGATGCTATCAGCAAGGAAGAATTGAATCAATCCAACCTTTTTGTTTCTATGATTCTATCACACAACTTCCATATCTATCATTCATAGTCAAATCTAGCTACAGTGTATCTTCTAAAACTATTAATTCTTGTTGATGATCTCTCAAAATATAGCAGCACATCAAAAAAAGGAAAGAGGAAAAAAGATAGTGCGTCACGAGATCACAAAATCACTCTATGCCTACTCCAACAACACCTAGTTCAGATACACACAGACTGCAAACCTGAAGCTCGAAGTCAATCAAGAAGCGGTCCAGCTTCTTGAGGAGCTTGTCCTTCAAGTTTTCCACCTGTAAATATTGGCAGATAGCAAGAACATTTAGGTTGTACAAGCCATGGAAAAAGCACAGTTAAGAAATAAGATCAAAAGATATAATATAAGAGCAACTTGGAACCCAAAAAAAAAAAAAAAAAAAAAAAAAAAAGTTGATCAATATCCATCTTAGAATATCACTACTTCCTACCAATTTTGCCTACGGTTTTCCTTGACTTTACATTTTTCAAGAAGTTCAGCCACCAGTCAAAAGGTATGATCGTATGAGAGATTCTCAAGGTATCGAGGAGGATACATATGAAAGGCCTTACATTATGAACTTCATCTTCACAATTATAAACCTTCCTCCATCTTTCCTATACTTAATGAGATGATTTATTCCTCGACCAAATAGCCATATTGACAAAGACGCATTTGGCAATAACATAAAAATATATACTGGATCTCGATAAGGTCAGTAGTCCTTAAAATAGTCGAGCACCCAAAACAGTTAGTACCAACCGGAACACCCAATTGCTTTAGAAGTAGTACAGCTTCAGCCCTTAATTCCACAGGTTCAGAATCTGAGAAGAGCTTTGCCTGTAAACGAAGAATAAATACCATCTAACAAGTATTAAAATTAAACAAACATTTATGAATGTAAATGTAACATAAATGTATGTACATGTATGTACAGTAAGCAGTTACATAAAGAAACACATTCAGCAACTTATAAATTACCAGCAAAAATTGTCGACTACTTTTTCCTTTTTATTTTGTATGAAGAGCCTTTCGGATCTTAAAAAACCTACAAGTGGTTACTTGATCGACTCAACACATTTATTAGTTTGCTAACAATTAGTCTTTTAACTTCCCTATTTTCTATTGTATAGGGCAACAGATCACCCTTTTATAGATTTTATTTATCAAGCTATATAAACATGACTCCATCGCTTGCCTTTTTTTAAGGCCCAGGCTATTCGGACCCCACGTTTTGCTCTTTTCACCCCATTTTTGAATTTTTTTTTTTAGTCTCTAGTGATATGACCCAACTACCCCTCCATATAAAAGAGTTTTTACTCACCCATACCTCACTCACCCCACTCACGCATACCCCAGTCACCCCTCTCTCAAATCGCATTCTCACCACCAACCCAAATCCGATGAAATCCGAGCAAAACCACATCGATTCGACGCCGTGGATGCATTCCTTATCTCTTTTCGTGTCGATTTCGAGGTTTTTTTTGGATTTTTTTTCTTTTTTTGAGTCGGTATTGTTTGTGATTTTGTTGTTGGGTTTAGAGCTTCGATTTGGGGGTTAAATCTTGCATTTTGGGTACAAAGTCTCGATGAAATCGAAAATATCAAGCGATTCCGAGCAAAACCCACTATTTTTTTGGTCATTATCATGTATTTTTTAGGAGTTTTGAAATTTTTTTGTTTGTTCTTGTTACCCGCGGGTGTCGGCCACACAGGGCCGACAGCTCTGAAGAGGTCACATGGCCGACACCTCTTTAGAGGTCTCGGCTGGATCCCTCCGTCACCAATTAAAACCGAGTTCATTTCGCATTATTGGTCGGAGTGGACCGTTACCTCTTTAGGGGTATCGGTCGGAGTCCGCCGAACCCCGCAAGCGACACTTCTTCACTTCTTGGACACGACGCGACCACATCTGACCTTGTTCAACGAAAAAAAACACTCCTACGACACTTGGTGACCTAGTACAAGTGCTCTACAATGACTAAAACCGAGAAATGGAGATGATTGAGGGGTGTTGGGATGAAGGTAGAAGATGAGGTAAACATTTGTTGAGGGTGAGAGGTAGTTTTGAAATAATTTACAAAAAAGTGGGGTAAAAGCAGTAAAAAAATTCAAAAATGGGGTACAGTGAAGTAATGGGGTAAAGGGAGCAAAACGTGGGGTCTGAATAGCCGTGGCCTTTTTTAATATATTTCTCCCAGTTCTATCCTGAACGAGAAAAATATAACACATTATGAACAAGTTTGGATCCATGTAGCATATTTGACAAAAACAAAAACAAAAAAAAACAAAACTTTTGATATTCCTTGGTCAAACATTGATATATGTGCGCACGCACCATGATTAACGATCCAATGGTCTCCAACAACACTATAGCAAATATGTGTATCAAAAATATGTCCCCAATCATTTTCCTCTCTATGCATGCATCCATAAACATACTAGGTTTTCTCTTGCAAGTGTCTAGATCAGGGAAAGAAGATGTCTTCCATAAAACTTAATTTTGAGAGAGAGAGTGATTCCCCTCTTCTTAAGAAAGCAAGCGAACCATCTTAAATATTACTAACAAAATGAGAGATACGATGATCGCGCAAAAGAAACAAAGGAGAACAGTAACCCTACAGAAAGACCCAATACAGCACCTATTAATGACTTAATCATGACAAATCACAACATATGACTTCCCCAAACCCTTTAACTCAAGGTTACCTCAATTTACTCACTATGGGCCTTCAATTTTGCTACAGAATCTCCTTCATACAGGTTACAACAGTTATTACTATGAATCTATGATATTGCATGCCCGAAAATTTTGCAGCACATGTAGACCAATTGCAAAAATGTGTTTACATTCCAGGCAATTTCCGTAATGGAAAATACTGGGTAAGAATTGATTTAACTCATGAAAGTAGTGATTATTGCCACCAAGTTGGCAACAGAATGCAATAGTATCCTATAACTCTACATCTTTTAGGAAAAAATAACACTAGCAAAACTCATATCTTCTTGTGCAGCAACAATAGAGGCCCAAAAAGATAGCCAAACCCAATTATGACTGCAAGCGGGAGAAATAGCTGCAATGAATTCAAATGTCAAACCAACTCCTAGTAAGAAGAAAAGCTCTACCTTGAGGTTTTCCATAATTATAACGACTGCTTCTTCAGATGCTCTCTTACAATCCTGGAAGGATGAGTCCCCATAAACCTAGAAAGAACAAGACCATAAGCCATATTGATTAAGGAGCAAAACTTCTAAACTTAGGGACAGAAGCATCCAAAAAAAAAAAAAAAGCAATAACACTTAAATAAAGTCAACCTTAAAAATTGGCATAGCTCCAGTATAAAATCTGATAGCATCAGCATAGGCCTCCGTTTTGATACATTTTCCAAGCCGAGTAGGAAGATCGTATATGAACTGCTCTTTTCCACAAAATATGAAATCTGTAGTAACTCAATAATGGCAACACGATAAAATTTATAAACTATATGAAAGGTACAAAGCACATACAATTAAAATTTTTATCGATGCAATCCACCTGTATTAAGGCCTTAGTTTGATGTAATAACTCATTCTCAATGAAAAACATTTGTAGACATAAAGACTAAAAAAAAAAAAAAAAAAAAAAAAAACAAATAAACCCAAAAATAATTGAGAATGCACAAAATGTAATCACAAAGTAGCCATGTCGGCAAGCAGTATCTTTTCTCTTCATAGAAGCCAGTTTGACTTAAACGGAATATCATAGAGAATACAGAAGGGAGCTCAAAGTTCGAAGCGTTTCCATTGATGCAGTGACACCTTCCCTTACCAGGAAAATATATAACAGTCCTTTCCAAGATATGCGCTAATCATACTCATCAAAGTCAAAGCGCCAAAAAAAATACAGTCGTAAAAGTTAGAAGTCATAATCCCCCCTAACACAGAAGTCAGTAATGGCAAAGCAATAAAATTTATAAAGTATAAACTATATGAAAAGTATAAATTACATATTTAAAAAACTTATCAATGTAATCCACCTTATTAAGGTCTTAGTTTGATGTGACACTCATTTGGTCAATGAAAAAATTCATATAAGACTATTAAACAAACAGAAAATAAATCACCAAAAAGTATTAAGAATCCAAAAGATGTAATCACGAAGTAGGCATGCTGGCAAGCAGCATCTTTCATTTTAACATAAACATAATATCATGATAGAGAATACAGAAGGTGGATCAAACATCAAAGTGCTTTCATCGCATAATGTGCAAAAAAATTTAGTCCTTTACTTCGATGTCAGAGGAGAATTAGAAATTACTTATAAATAAAAATAACAGGAGTATGATGAGGAATTCCAAATAATCTTAGAAAATCTGAGTGTCTATGTTCAAGCATATTGTTTATTGAAATATTAAACAAAGACAAAAAAAAAAAAAAAAAAAAAAAAAAAAAAAAAAAAAAAAAAAAAAACACTTCAAACTACTTGAATGAAGATCAAGGATGATTACTGGGTGATTTTAATGAACCACCTGACTCATATAAGCTCAAATAGGCACAAGATAACTTTCTTCTTGCAACAAATGGGTATAAGCTCAACATAATATATGATACAAAGTAGCAGAATTAACAAAGTATAGATTGGAACATTTAGCTAAGTTGTTATATTACTCCTTTAGCCTTTTAGTTTAGTTAGATGCTCAATACAAAAAATTCTACTAAAGCATATTGAAGGAAAACTCTTGAGTTTCTCCATGAAAAGGAAAACATCTTCAACAATCTCCAAAATTTACATGATAAGTCTAGACTCACAGTACACGAAATTGGTGATTTGAGCAACTAAATTATGAAGGCACCTCGGGATTCAATAAAAGCATATATAGCTCAAGGTTCTAAACTTTCAAATAATATTTCAAGGCTTCAGGCTCAAGCATCAATGACATTTTGAGTAATTCCCAACGAAGAACTTATGATCTATTTATTAATACTGACTACTTTGACAAGTCAAGCACAAATAGTTCGCTAGATTCAAGAACTCACCATATTTATTCATTTATTGATGGAAAGAATTCGGCAATTATTAGTACAGTGAAGTTGGTTGGTAATTTGGTAATGTTAAAACTTAAAGGGAGAAAAATGTACCTACAGGCTACAAAACAAGTTTCTTATGTTCAAATTGATACCTGAACTTTACGCAGAAGATTCCGAGTACGATGCAATTTCTCTATGTGTTCTCTCTTTTCAAAAAGAGATGTGTTAACTATATCACTTTTAGATTGCACAGACACTATCTGCATTATAATAACTACAAAGAGGTGAGTGTTTTTTTATTTTTTCAAACAAACAATAATCAAGTGAAGAAAGAATTTCCAAAACCTTGTCAAGGAGATCTTCCATGTTTGACTCCATACCACCCACTATGTTATTTTTCATCCTGCATACCAGAAAATGCCAGGAGCATTAGATTACACGCACAAATGATGCTATCTCAGACGCATTCACAAATTCACTTTTTCTTATTTAGGAACAGACAGCTGCCTTGCTAGTGCACTGAGTAGACTTGCACTTTTTGGTTTGGCCTCCTATCATATTGATCTATGTTTTTACTAGTCCACCATCATGAGAATAGCCCTGAGTATATGTTTATCACAGTTGTAAAACAATAGCAATAGAGATGACTGACACATGTAACATGATGTAAAAGGTGCAATATTTTAAGACAAGAAGATTATCATAATGGTACTTACATTGTCTAATCAATGTTCTCAACTTGTCTATAGTGATGAGAATGAGATGGCTACACTACAATTTAATCAAATTTGTAAAAGACAAGCCGGGCATGAAAAATTATGTCAAGAGCTCAGATGATATATTTTAAGCAAGGAGATGTGCATAATCATACCATACTCCGTACCTTTTCAGAGATCAACAATTATTATGGTAAAGCACTAAAACCAACTACATAATGCAATAGTAATATCTCACCTTTTAATTGTCTCTGTAGCACTGATAAACTTATTGTAGTTTTCATATACCAGCATTTGCAAGTCAGTATCTAAATTTTTTATTTCAGCAGCCATTTCGACATGCTTTTGAAGAAGACCTTCCAAATTTGACTTCTGAATCTGCAGATGCATGACCCAGAAGGTGGGGAAGACAAGGTGAGCACACAAAAAAACTAAAAAGATTACTTCAAGAGATGAACCATCAAATTTCCATGCCAAGAAGACATCAAAGAGAAGTGCATGCACAACATCTGCTGTAGTCAACCAGTCAGGCACGAGTGAATAAAAACTTCACGAATGTAAGTAAATCATGAATTCCAGGTTGATCAATGCACATACAATTTCCAGTGATATGAGTTGAAACTACAACAGTTATTTTGTGAAAAGTCTCAGAATCCCACTCTTTCACTTTAAAAGTTGTGACAATAATTTCATCAAAATAAAATATAACTACTCTAACATATTCGACAGACCCCTCTAAATCTTTTTCACAATATAGGCATAAGAAGTGATTTTGCTTTTCTTGGAAGGTTTTAAGGACGGCACCCAACAATTCCAGCTAGGGGTTTCAGCATTTCAAAAGAACTATTCTCCTTCATCCAATCATCAAACGTAGGTATGTGAAATAATGTCTCGTAAATGCATCAAATCAATTTCTACGCATGCACTGCTATTAAAGGCACTGTTTCATTATACAAACCAAATTATAGTGCAATTGTGAAAGCGAGTAAGTGGAAAGAAGTATCGAAGTTTAAATAAAACAACTAGAGTAAGCACCAGTGACCGTTTGGCTAACAGATTATGGTTATTTTATGCAGCTCTAAAGGGCTCTTTTGACTGAATGCCACTAACGAGAATTTCACCAAAATTTCTTAGCGCGTGTTCATAAATTTGACCTAATAGTACATCCAATAAACAAAAACAGGTGCATAGACATATCTGTAAGAACTGGGTGACCAAGAGCTGATATTCCTATTCATTCTTCCATGGTTACGACTTACGAGTGTATATGAACATATTCATGTTTGAAATAACACGATAATCAAAGGGGGCATAATTTTCAAGCGAATCAGTATCATGATTAAGATAAAGCTGTAATTGGACGAACATAACACAAATTTAAAACGGTTGAAAGCGTCATACATCATGATTCGTAAGGACCAAGCCCCAGATTTGAATTTCGCTTTAGGCATAGACGGAAGAACTACTGAAACATTGTTATGAAATCGCAAGAACTAAACAAGGATCAAACCAAATAACGCAAAAAAAAAAAAAAAAAAAAAAAAAAAAAAAAAAAAAAAAAAAAAACTGAGAATTCCTCACCAACAAAGCACAATTGACAATCGGTAACAAAAGAAAGATGAGAAAACGCACCAGAAGGTTCATGTACTGATCTGCGTCGAAGGAAGCCGTGTTGATGGCGTCTAAGAGAGCGAATCTCGCAGAAGCGGAGGCATTGGCGGACATTTGAGACGAAGGATCGTGAGAGTAGAAGCTCGAAAGCAGATCTCTCGTCCTCTTCGCCTTATCGTCCAACGGAACACCCTCGACCGCCATTGTCGAAACTTCTGAAGCCGATCGATCACTGCAAATGCATCACCAGATCGGGAAACTCAGAGATCTATAAATGTCTTCGACCAATTCAAGAGTGACCTAATTGAATCGAAACAAAAACTGATCTGATCTACTATTAGTGAAGAACTGAGAAACTGATGCGACTCTGGATTTGATTTTGGCTTGCTCGAACGTTTCGGTTCGAGTCATTTTCCTGCATCTAGAGCGGTCAGCTAATAAGCCGTTGCTTCGCTTAATCCGAGTGTTCGGTTCGTTTACTGTCTAATCGAGTGGACCATATAATTCACTGTCCCTAAAGCTATTATAAACCATGATTTTGATGGTATTAATTAATCCGTATAGACTCACTTACCAAATGACGAAATTGTCTTCATCACTCATACAATAACACATACAAAATCGCCAAACATGTTTGACGAACTGATGAAGCCCTATGCAACATTGACGTGACTATACATACTAGTAACCAATAAGAGTGCATTTAAAAAAAAAAAAAAAACTAATCATCAAGGAGCATATTATCACAAACCTTAATGGCCTGTTCGGTTCACAAATCCAACTATCCTAAGTTCATGGGATTAACTTATACAAAGGATTGTGACTTGGATTAACTGCTTAGTCCCAAGTTGGTCACTTGTTCGGTTGGGTGTTTTAACATTGGAATAACATGTCTTTTGTGCTGATGAAATGACCAACTTACCCCTTCTTCTATACACCCAGAACAAAATGATTTTCCCATGTCTCTCATCGAATTGCAAACTCTCAAACCTCCATTACCTTCCTTCTTCTCTCATCCAAGATGTGACGGTTCCCTTTTAAACATAGATGTAAGACCAAATCCTAAACTAAAGTAGCTCAATTGCACATGGCGAAGCTAATAGCTAATGAGACTTGTTGTCATTGATGATCAATAAATTACTGTTTTCGAAAGTGACCTCAATTATCAGTTGTGAAATAATAGGGGCAATGAATCTAAATTAAACGTGAGCATACCTGAGCAGCATTGTTGAAAGCAAGGAGGGTATCGCCCTTGTTGTATGTGGCAACAACTATATATTCTAATGCCATTCCATCCAACTCAGTTCCAACTATCTGCTTATTAAGGTTATCAACATAAGCCCTGTGGTGCTTTCCCCAGTGATATTCAAATGTTTCGCGGCTCATATGTGGCTCTAAAGCATTCTGTAAAATCGCAATTTCACAAGAAAACAAGATGGACGAATAGGCCGCCAGCCATGGCGAAGAAGAATGATGCAGGAGAAGAAGGATTTGCTCGATCTTTTGTGTGTATTGTTAGGTTAAGTGAGGGGTATTTTTGTCACAAGCACACTTCCACCATCCGGACTAACTAAGGAGCCCAAAATAGATGGTTTAGTTTAGTCACTCATATAGGGTATTAAATAATCCCTTGGACTAGTTAATCCTCCAAGCGAACACCGGATTAACCAATCCAGTGTGGCTAATCCGACCTAAGAAGGTGAAGCGAACAGGCCATAAGAGTGAAAAAATTTGTGATTTACTCCATTGCTGAGTCTTATGATACAACGAGCGCATGCATGCCATACGAACTTATACAACAGAATTGATTACAATGAGAGTAGTTTCATCATCGATCAAACTACTGCTTCACCCCCACCAAGTTGTTCTGACCAAGTAGATGGCCTCCGGCTTCCCCACCAAGTTCTTCTGATTTCTGAATTAGAACAGCACCTTTTTTCCAAGAACCAAAAATATTCTCTCTCTTTAAGAAGAGAAGTTTCGGTGGTGTGAACTTAGTTTTTTGCTCGAAATATCATTGCCTTGTTATGATCGCGACTGACTCCCACTCCAAACTGCAAATCACAGTCTGCAAGATATAAAGCGACCGAGCAGATGTTATTATTCTATATTAACTTACATTTACAATTCTAATGAACTATAGTGATAGAATTGACAAGAAATGTGCAACTCACAGATGGATTTTGAACGTTGATGTCAAAGCTGTTGATTGCACATGGTTCTGCTAAAAGCTCTGCAGGCTCCTCACCTGTACAGTTAAATCAGACCTCAAATGGTTGTAAAGCAATCAGTTTGTTCTTGAAGAAATGATCCCTCTGTCCTTATGGTAGCCCAATTTATTGTTAAAGCATTTATATATGTTTCTCAAAGTACCAACTACAACTAGATTTTTTCAGCATCCTTTATGGAGTGATAAAGTAGAACAATGCAATTTCTACCTTCTTCAACAACGGCAAGAATCCCATCTTCGGAGCACATCATGACAGGTAAGATCCTCGAGGATGACACGTTGCTGATATTTGAAGAATGCACAAAACAATCATATTGAACCTCCCAAACCTCACTCTCAGATGGTGAAGTATTTTCTCTTTCCCCAGTTCCAATCCCAGAAAGAACAACTGGTTGTTCTGGCCATCGGAGATCCCATGCAAACACAGTACCAGATGAGCCACCTCCCTGAAAAAATTAACAAACCGACCTGAATCAATTACAAAGAACAAAGAATAACCATAAATCCATTTAAAGAAAATGGTTTAGTGCCCGATCTTTAGAAACTCGTTGAGTCATTTTAAGATTGTCCTAATTGAATGGTACAAGTCAACTTTAAAACTCCGTGCAATGCATCTCAGCATGCTTAAATCCAGACTGTTTAACAATATCAAGAACTAGAAGCAGAAACAACAACAACAACAACAACAACAACAACAACAACATAGCCTCAGTCCCAAGAAACATATACAAAGCTGTACTAAATTACTTTTCTAAAAAAGGTGAAGCACTTCTATGAGAGTCCAACACTCCTTTCCCTCCATTCAGAGGTCTACACAGCCCAGGGCAATTTATATGTAGCCGCTTATTAGTTATGAATTATGATTAATCTACTTAAAAAAACATTATAAGACAAAGGCTAGCCCACCCAATTTTTTTTTTCTACATCAGTAAGCTCCCCCCAAAGCAATAATATTTTGACACACTAAAAGTTACACACTAAGTCACACAACTTTTTGAAAGCCTTGTAATGCATTTTGAGATGCGTGCACACATATTTCAAAGTGTATTGCACGGTTACCAAATAGCTGAGTGACTTAGTGAGGGAGTTTAAGTGTGTCAATGTAACATTAATTGTTCTATAAATAATGTAAACTCGCTTCAAATTATTATTCTAGCTCTCAAAAAAAAATTCTACTTCAATTTCTTCAATTTCTCTTAGCTATATGTAGAATAATGCTTGGTTAACGTACTTTTGATTCATAAATTTGTTAAACAGTTATTATTTAGTGTGATTTTGACAATTTTAAGATAGGCATGCATGCACGCTCCCAAGGGATGTAGTGTAGTGATAAAGAAAGGAGCACCATAAATCTAATTGAAGTAGAGGTCATGGGGTCCGGTTTTTGGTATTTCCATCATATTTCTTTGGTTTCTCTCGAGTTATGGGGTTGGACGCCCAGCTAATTCCCATGAGATTAGTTGAACTAAATAAGGAGGGGCTGAAAAATGTACGAACACCCATAGTAAACAAAAATAAATAAAATGTTAGTACATATGGACGCATTCTTGGTCGTGATCCACCGCCGAGTACTAGAGAAGTCTTTGCCGAGGTCGGAAGAGAGGAGAGCGGCGGACCGTCATGCTCGGAGGACACTCACCAGCTCCCACCGAGCCTTCGCCCTGTTCTCTAGTCGGCCACCACGCCGCAACGACCGTCGCAACGATAAAGACCGCCAATCTGCGAGCATTGCAACAAGCCGGGGCATGTTAAGGCCAAATGTTGGAAGTGCATGGAAAGCCCGGTGAGAACCCTTCATCTAACAGGAATCCTCGTGATTCAAAGGGTTTTCATGCCTCATCCGAAGACACTTCCAAAGAGCCGAAATCGCCTCGAGAGACGTCGCTTTCGAGAAAGAACGACTAGAGCAATTGTATCAACTAATGAGTTCTCATTCAATTGTATCCAACACTCCTAACTCATCATCTTACATTGCCTCTTCTTCTTTAGCTCAAAAAGGTACTTACCCTACAACTTTCACAAATGGCTCAAAATTAAACCCTTGGATCATAGATTCAGGGGCAACCGATCATATGATTTGGTAGTTCCTCCATATTCTCTTCATATTATCCTTTGTCCGGAAATTTGAAAGTTAAAATTGCCGATGGTTCTCTAACCTCTATTCTTTGGAAAAGGCTCTATTATTATGTCTCCATCTCTTACATTACTAAATGTCCTACATGTTCCAAAGATTTCTTGCAATCTCATCTCTCGTTAGTCGTATTATTCATGATTGCAAATGTATTGCTACAATAACATTTCTTTGGATTTGAATTTCAGGACCCTTGTTCGGGGAAGATGATTGGCAATGCTAAGGAAGTTGATGGACTCTATCACTTGGTCTCGGAAAATCCTTCAGATGAACAAGTTCAGAAACCAAGATGTTTAACTACCTTGTCTTGCGAGAATGAAATAATGTTGTGGCATTATAGGTTAGGCCATCCCAGTTTTAATTACTTGAAATATTTGTTTCCAAATCTTTTTAAAAATAAAGACATTTCATCTTTTTGTTGTGAAGTTTGTGAGTTGGCAAAACATCATAGATCTGTTTATCCTTCTTTGAAGTATATGCCATCAAAACCTTTTTCACTCGTGCATAGTGATATTTGGGGCCCTTCAAGAGTAAAAATTGCCTCAAGTTCTAGATGGTTCATCACATTCATTGATGATCACACTAGAGTCACATGGATTTATCTTCTAAAGGAAAAATCCGAGGCCGCAAATGTTTTCAAAAATTTTCACTCTTTGATTAATACTCAGTTTCATACTAATATTCAAGTTCTTAGAACCGATAATGGCCGAGAATATTTTAATGCAATCTTAGGTGATTTTTGAAAGAAAAATGAATTATTCATCACGAGTTCTTGCGTTGATACTCCCCAACAAAATGGAGTGGTGAGAGGAAAAATAGGCATTTATTAGAGGTGTCTACAGGCGTTATTATTTGCTATGAATGTTCCTAATCGTTTTTGGAATGAAGCGCTCTTAAGCTGCGGCTTATCGATTAATCGAATGCCTACAAGAGTTCTTAATTACATCACTCCTTTGCAAGCACTAAAGAATATGTTTCGAAAATAGATCGCTCACCGATTTAACACCTAAAATTTTTGGTTGCATTGCTTTTGTTCATATACACGGCCATAATAGAGGAAAGCTTGATCCCCGGGCACATAAATGCATATTTCTTGGTTTTTCACCAACACAAAAAGGGTATAAATGTTTTGATCCTAAATACGGAAAATATTACGTGAGTATGGATGTCACTTTTTTTGAAAAACAACCTTTTTTTGAAAAAAACTCAATTCGGGGAGAATGATTTCGAAATGAGTTTTTGGGAACAAATATCTTTGCCAAAATCGGTTGAAAATAGTTCAAGTGGAATCAATTATTTCGTAACTAATCCTAGGATTTCACAACCTATAAATTCACAACCTCGTGAGACCCGGGTAGAAAACAACTTGGAACCACCTACCGAACTTCGTGTTTATTCTAAAAGGAGGACTCAACCAAGTAATATTCCACCAAGCTCCCGAGGTGGGCCAATCATCGGACTCGACCGAGGTCCAAGTACGACCGCTCTTTCTCCTACTTCTCTTTCAAATTTAGAACCTTCTACAGATTTCTTTGAACCCATAGCCGTGCGCAAAGGTGTCGATCATGTACCACAAAACATCCAATATCCAATTTCGTATCTTATCATAAGCTCTCACCAGATTTCAAAGCCTTTTCCACCAGGATTATGGATGATGAACTACCTAAGTCGATACATGAAGCTCTAGAGGTTCCGAGATGGAGAGAGGCGGTCTTTGAGGAGTTGAAGGCCCTGAAGAAGAATGACACGTGAGATCTTACCTCTTTACCCGAAGGAAAAAAATGTGTAGGCAGCAAGTGGGTGTTTACCATAAAATACCATGCTGATGGCTCGGTTGAGAGATACAAGGCTCGACTCGTAGCACGAGGCTCCACTCGTACATACGGCCTTGACTACGAGGAAACCTTCGCTCCCTGTGGCCAAACTAAACACCGTACGTGTTCTTCTCTCGTTAGCCGCTAATCTGGATTGGCCTCTCAGACAGTTTGATGTGAAGAACGCGTTCTTAAACGGCGAGCTAGAGGAGGAGGTGTATATGGAAGCTCCACCAGGCTTTGATGAGCTAAAGAAGGATGGCAGAGTATGTAAGCTAAAGAAATCCATATATGGATTGAAACAATCTCCGAGGGCATGGTTCGAAAGATTCACGAGAACGTGAAACAACGTGGTTACACTCAAGCTCATTCGGATCATACGATGTTCTACAAACACAATCATGGTAAAATTGCTATTTTAATTGTGTATGTAGATGACATTGTGATGACAGGAGATGACATAGTAGAGTTGGAGTCACTGAAGAACTTCTTATCCAACCAGTTTGAAATCAAAGATCTAGGACAGCTCAAATATTTTCTTGGAATGGAGGTGGCTAGATCCTCAAAAGGAATAGTTATCTCACAAAGAAAATATGTTCTTGATCTCTTGAAAGAGACTGGATTACTCGGATGTAAACCAGTGGCAACTCCTATCGATCCGAATCAGAAACTCGAAAAAGAAGATGGTGCCGAGGTCGTGGACAAGAACCAGATCGAAAAGTGGTGGGGAAGCTAATTTATTTGGCGCATATAAGGCCGATATTGCGTTTGCGAGTGAGCTTGGTTAGTCGGTTTATGCATTGTCCATCGAAAAACACTCCAAGGTCGTTCATCGGATTCTTCATTACTTGAAAGGAAGCCGGGTAAAGGAATTATGTTTTCAAAGAACGGGAGCCGAAGAGTGGAGATCTTCACGATGTTGATTGGGGCGGAAGTTCTACTGAGACGGGAGATCTACCACCGGCTATTGCTCCTTTGTCCGGGGCAACTTAGTTACTTGGAGGAGCAAGAAACAACCGATTGTTTCTCGAAGCGATGCTTGAGTCCGAGTTCGAGCTATGGCTCAAGGAGTATGTGAGTTGTTATGGCTTCGGAAGATCTTAGAGGAGTGAAGGTTGAAGGAGATAAACCGATGAGGTTGTACTGCGACAACAAATCGGCAATCAATATTGCTCGTAATCCTGTGCAAAGATGACCGGGACAAAACATGTCGAAATAGATCGACATTTCATCAAGGAGAAACGGAAAACGGCGATATCTCGCATACCCTATGTTCCATCATCCGAGGCTCGTGATGTTCTTACTAAGGGACTTTTTCGCTATGTTCGAAGGGTTTCTATCCAAGTCGGGAATGATCGATATCTATTCTCCACTTGAGGAGGTGTCGAGAATATTAACAAAGTAATTATTAGGATTGTTATATTTGTAATTAATTAGAATTAGAAGTAATTAGTCGTATAATCGTTTTTTTAATAATTTGTTTTGATAAGATAGGATCAATTAGTTGCTATTTTTATGTAAATGTCGTAATCTGTTTTGATAAGATAGGATCAATTAGTTGCTATTTTTATGTAAAGCATTTACTCGTAATTTTCTATTTAAACACGCCTAAATACAACAACAACAACATAGCCTCGGCCCCAAATTAATCGGGGTCGGCTACATGGATCAAACTTTTCCATTGTGCTCGATTAAGTGCAAGCGATGGTGAGCTTTCCAAACCATTCAAATCCCTCCTAATTAATGCATCCCATGTTAACTTTGGTCCGCCTTTACCTCGTCGAATTTCTACAGTTTCTATTGAGTCAAGTTTTCTAGTTGGGGCATTTGTAGGTCGTCTTTGCAGGTGACCAAACCACCGCATCCGCCCTTCCCTAATCTTTGTATCAATTGGTGCTACTCCTACTTGTTTTTGAATTTCTATATTTCTTATTCTATCTTTACGAGTTTTACCACACATCCACCTAAGCATCCTCATTTTCGCTACGTTCATTTTATGTAATTGTTGTTGTTTTACCACCCAACATTCACTTCCATAGAGCATAGCCGGCCTAATTGCGGTCCTATAAAATTTTCCTTTTAACTTAGTAGGAACATTTCGATCACAAATCACCCCTGTTGCACTCCGCCATTTCTTCCATCCAAGCTTGAATTCTATGTGTGACATCATTCTCAATGTTACCATCATTTTGTATGATTGATCCTAGATACCTAAAGTGGTTTACCTTAGGAACTTCTATTTCCCCTAATTTTACCACTCGTCATCTCGATGTCTAGTGTTTCTAAACTCACAAGTGCATGTATTCGGTTTTCGTCCTACTCAACTTAAAGCCCTTAGATTCTAATGTATTCCTCCGAGTTCTAATTTCCTATTCACTCCATCTTTAGTTTCATCCACTAAGACAATATCATCTCGCAAATAGCATACACCATGGTATATCCTCTTGAATATGTCTAGTTAGTTCATCTATAACTAAAGTAAATAGATATGGGCTTAGAGCCGATCCTTGATGTAGTCCTATCGTAATGGGAAATTCTTTTGTAGCTCCTCCAAATGTCTTTATACTCGTTACTACTTTTTAATTATCTATCTCATTCTCATTCTCAATTGCTTACGACAATATATGTTTTTTTTTAATTATCTATCTCATTCTCAATTACTTACGACAATATATGTTTTTTTTAATTATACATATAATTAATAATAGTACATATATGTATTAAAATGTTAGTTAATTTAGGGATTTTATTGGTAGTGGTTTTTTTTTTTTTTTTTTTTTTGTCAGAACCATAGTAGTGGTCGTTATCTCTCTTTTTGGTCATGCCTTAATTAACCTAAAATCGATCATCACCAACACATATCATAGTTATAGTCTAGCCCAGGGGCAACATTAATTTCTGGATCCGCCCCTGCCTCTATTCCAAAGTCGCAGTTCACAAAATTCATATCAGCAATTGTTAGACATTTCTTAACTGTCTAGTATAATGGAACTACGAGCTACCAAAAATAATTGCGCAAAATGGGCAAGAAACTTTGTCGCAGGAAAGAATGATCATGCAAATAGTCATGGGAGCATAGTCGTTCGTCATAGGAAATACGCAACAAACAACAACAACATAACCTCAGTCCCAAATTCGTTCGTCATTAGAAATGATCATGCAAATAGTCATGGGAGCATAGTCGTTCATCATAGGGGCGTACCACATGGTAAACAAAAACCACTACCACACAACCCCCCAAAAATAATCATAGCTCCGCTTAGTGACTTGCACCAATTAATGAGTGATGGCAAACATTAGATCAGTGAGGTACGGAGAAGATCTCACTACCAAAAAAGGTTTAGTTGACTCACCACACATGTGTGCTTTCGTGAGGGGTGGATATCAATTGAGTGCACAATTCCAGAGCTACCACCACGTCCCCTGCTACATAAGCTTCTTATAAAATAAAAGAAAAATGGATAGATAAACCCTGAATTAAAAGGTAAATGAGAAGCCACGCTTTCAATGACAAGGAAGCAACTAGTAAAATTGTAAACACGGAGAGAAAATAATCAAAGCAAAGTAAAAAAGATGAAAAGATTGATCTCAGCAACAACTTAGGGTTTCCAGTACATTAGCAAACGAGGAAAGCTAGAAATTGACATTGTACGCTAACTTCAGTCACCCCTACTGTTAATCAATATTTCACCATTTTTCTACACTGTTTGCGGGGGTTCTTTTCCATTATTTCACAAGGTACAGTGATATATGCTCACAAATTACGAGTAGATCTTTCCACCAAACTACACTAGCTAGAGTGATTTAATGGCACATATTCAATGTTCTATATAATAATCATATCGTATCGAATAGCTTTGTTTTAATTGAGCTTAAATATTACATAAATTGAGCATAGTAAATTCATGAGCATTTATAATCACGAATTACAATCATCTTTTTTGCATTTTGCCCGCCTATATAGCGTGACCAAATTAATAAGCCTTCCGCCCTCCATGCAATTTTTATTAGAAGATTAATAGCAACAACATTGCACTAAATCGAGCGCAATGGAAGAGTCTGATCCATGTAGATGACCGAAACTAAATTTGGATTGAGGCTATGCTGTTGTTGTTAGTACAACAACAATGAAGCCTCAATCCCTATACGATGGATCAAACTCTTTCGTTCTGCTCCACATGATTCAGTTCATAAGATTTTATAATGGCGATTTGAACTTTTAAAGACAATGTGTAACTTCCTTTCTTCAAGAATGCCACATTACCAGATATGACTATGAACTATAATTCTGCGCTATGATCATGATCTATTCTGGAACTAAAATGAAAGTGTAACAACCAACAACAATTACATAAGCTCTCAATCTTATTCACACAATTCAATGTAAAATCAAAGTCACTCACCAGCCACCCTTAAATTGCGAAACAGCGCCGCCAGGCTTCCTCTGATCCCACCACTGCAAGCTAAAACCCAACCCCCCGGTCGCAAACTCCGCTGGCGACGCCCACTTCGCCGCAGTATAAGAAACCAACCCCTCACTATCAAAAACACGCCTATAACTCAACCTCGACTCCCCCACAGTCACCAAATTCACCCTCCCATCTTCACCCCCAGTAACGCACTCACCCCCAGAGCCCAACAAATCCACCCCCCAAATCGGCCCAACATGAAACCCCTTCTCCGCAATAGACGTATCGGACTGAATCGACAGGTTGACCGGGTGAGTGGCCAGGAAGTGAAGTGATCCGTCGAATGTCGATGCGGCGATTAGGGGTTTTTGGGGGGTTTGGGAGACTCTGAGAGAGGAGACTCGCGAGGGGCACGGCCATGAGGATTGGAGGTCGAGAGAGGGTGGGTTTGGGGGGGTTTTTAGGGCATGGATTTCGATGGAGGAAGTTGCGGAGTGGGAGTCGTGGAGGGCTAGGGCTATGGGGTTGTCGAGTGCGGAGATGAGCGGGAGCCATCGAAGTGCGTCTATGTATTTTGGTTGGGGGAGTCTGTGGATTTGCAGGTCTGATGAAGAAGGTTCGACGACTACCGCCATTTCTTAGGGTTTTAGAGCAGGAGAGGAGGAAGGAGTGTTGTTTGAGAGGGTTTTAGTACAGTACATGTGTCTGTTGCAAACGAATACTGACCAGTGTCGTTGCCTTGGGTTTCGAAATTTGAAAAATGCTAGAACCACACCTCAAATGACACCCCAGCACAGTGTGAGTGAAATAGCTTTTGGAACCGTAGTATATAACACGCGTAGTGTGTATCTCGAAGCGCGTACAATAGCTCTAAGTGTCATTTTAACATTTTCCTTTAAAATTTTAATTTTCATCATGTATCTTGGTATTCTCAATCGAAAAATATTAGAATGACTTCCCAATAACTTAACGCGTGGCCCCATGTAAAAAATGGTCGCTAAGGGCACCCACCTTTTCATGAAGGCGCACAACTTTTTGTAAAAATTTCATCAAAAATAGAAAAGATCGTTTTGCCCGTATATATAATGATTCAAACCCCACAAAATATTTTGACAAAGAAAAGGGCACCCCACCACCAAGCTTGAACCACAAAGCCACATTGCGTTTGGCGAGCGTTGATCGATTCTTGCGGATTGACATCATCGGACGGATGAGGTAACAATGTTTGACAACCATATGATGGTTTTTTAGAACTGTTTAGTTGTGTAAAAGCGTGAAAATGATGATTTGTTTGTCAACGTAGGTTTGGTAATTTCTTCAAATCCGAACTTGTTTCCACTATATAATGGAGGATTGTCTTCGCTCGGTGCAAGAGGAGGTCATACTTGAGGTAATTTTGCAAATTTATTGTGTTTTTTTTGCGGTTATCCGAAGTTTCGTCGGGTGCGCGATTGTTTCGGCCTCCGCAGACCGAGATGTATAGTAATGTCTCGGTCATAGAGGACCGAGATGTTTCACGCAGTCACGGTATGGTACTACCGAGAAAGTACGAGTAACTCTCGGTCGTACGTGAGCGAGACTCGAATACGATATCGGACATGTACAACCGAGAACCGTTTTTTGGGGTGTTATGGTGATTGTCTTGTACATTTTGGTTGATTATAATGTTACACTTGTTTGTATTGCAGGGTAATGTCGGTATCTAGTAATTTTCCGGACTACAATGACACTTTTACACCTTGTAAGACATTCCCCTATAGAAGCGGCTATTTCATGGCTTCAAATGATTAGTGGTGAGAACAAGTTTGTGTTAGTAACGAAGCGCTCGGATGCCGGGGCATTAAGCGCAGGGAAAGGTGAAACTTACTGTGAGAGGTCCGTGACATATAGAGGACCGGCTCGAGAGAGTAGGGAAGGGAAAGCGGCCAAAATTTTAAAGAAATCAAGAAATGATGAAAAGGCGAGGACTCCAACCGGTACGAAGAAATGTGGATGCCCTTTCCTTATTAACGTAAAGGAAAATGTCGACTCCTTATGGTATGTCATTTGTTATATGTGGGAGGCACAATCACGACACCGCAGGAAGATTGGATAAGGGGAGCAGGAAGTTGAGGATGCGCGTGGGAGGATCGAAATTCAGCGGCTCGGGGAGATTAGTCCACCTTCGTCTTTTGTGGAGTGCGAGCAGGAAGTTGAGGATGCGGGTGGGAGGACACCGGGGTCTCCAATCGGAGGCAAGGCGTGTCGAAGAGAAAACAAGTTAAGTCATCCCACTCCACAAAAGAGGCCTCCACTTCTAGGCGAGAAAAAGGCAAGGTTGTTCCACAAATGCGTCGTGTCGTCGACGCACGCAAAGTGGATCTAACATGGCTTATGGTCATTGCTTAGAACCGGATTGGTTGCCACATGTTGAGGGCATTATCGATGTGGTTTCCGATGGAAATTGTGGATATCGGTGTGTAGCCTCGGGCTTGCCCATGCGATGACGGGTGGAGGATTGTGCGTAGAATGATGTACGATGAGATTATCGGGTATGAACAAAAATTGACGCGCGCCGAACGCGTCAATAATATTTAATTTACCTAAACCAACTATTTGCGAGAATAGTGGCAAAGGGTCGATCCCACGAGAGATTGGTATTCTTTCTAAGGTTTAGAAAATAACAAAAAGGAAAATCGGGTTTTGAGAGAGACCTGAATTAATTAACTACTCTAAAAATAAACAAAGTGAATAAAACAATGGAAATAAATTGAAAACAATTAATAAAAATACCAAGGTCAAGACATACAAGTTCGGTTCGGTAAAAGATTGGATTTGGTCTTGATTTATGTAAAATGTGCAGATCAAAATATCCTAGTGTAGCTATAGACCCGTAACGTACGCGGTTCCTCGCTCTTCCTGTCTCGATAGCCAAGGTACGACGATGACTACTTCCCTAATCAAACACATAACCACAATTCAAGTGAATTGGGTTTAATGCGTTGACCGCAATGGGCTTTGTGAAGGCACTACACCTAGACAACCAGGATCACTCGTGTGTCCGATTTAGCCTAGATTTCTAAGGTATTCAATAGGTCCCAAAAGGGTCGAATCAATCGGTATGGTCGATTGCCACTAGTGTGGTCTTATTGCACAAACACGGTGCTTACGACTCATCGACAAATAAATCAAAGTTTAAACAAGTGTTTAACTTTGATTGTTTAAACAATACCAAAGAAAATAAAATAATAATGAAAAGACTAAAATTAAAATAACTAAATCTCACAAATCCATTGATATATGCGCAATTCGAACCTCCCTCAGATCTTTCTGCTTAGAGGTTTTAGCCTCCCATCAAAGAACACAAAAGAAAAGAAATAAAAAAAATAAAAAGAATGGGGGAGAGAACGTTCTAAGCAGAGCGAGAGAAGAAGAACGGAGAGAGCCCAAAAAACAGAGAGAGAACGAAATTAAAAACCAGAAATCCCTAAGTGAATTGGTTTCCCTTCTCTGCCACGTGTCAATAGCCGATTGGCTGGAAATCTGTCGCCTCGCCACGTGTCGCACTGTCATTGGGCCGGCGCTGTCATCGCGCTGAGGTGTCGCCACATGATTCGCGGAGATTCTGCGCGTTCGATTGTGTGAGGTGACTCGGCTCCACGTGGCGCAGTGTGATTGGCTGTAACACGTCACCGAAAAGCGTTGGACGAGTGAAATCACGCCACGTGGCGTACACGTGGCTCGTGAAATCGCACAATAGTAGACCGAAAAACTGGGAGTTTGTGCAGGCACGGATCTCGAGGCTGATCGATGGTGTCTGAAACGAAGAGAAGTTTGATCTCTGGTGACATGGATCTCCTGCTGACGTGTCATCTTCTGATTGGCTGGAACACCCTGTCTGCTATTGAGCAACGCGTATTTCGAGGCAAATTGTCCGGCATCCGATCACTGCAAGTAAATACTCCATTTTGAGTATTTTTCCGCGAATTCAACCGGCACTCGTTAACCCTGAAAATAATAAATAAATGCAATTAGGCTAGTATTTTGGAGACTTTACACTAAAAATATATAAATAACCTATATATAATATTACATAATTAACAACTCAACAAAGACCTTTGGCGGGAAGTGCTTGGCTCGAGTTTCGATCTGTCAAGAATGCGGTGCATTGCCCGAGAGAAGCAAGTGGGGGCATCTTTCAAAGAATGGTTGACACTTACGGACATGGGATTGTTAGTATCCACCGCATTCAATGTCATTCTCGTCAACCTCTCGCATGGGAGTGCCTCCACATTCCTACCTCTACGTAGTGCTCCACCGTCGTCGTTGCACAACAGACTTATCATTGCAATGACAAATGAAAGGAATATCCATTGGGTTAGGGTAAGTTCTATGATTTTTTGTGAATTGTTTTGTTTCCCCCTTAATCGGGTTTGTGACAAAATCTTCTATGTTCTACCTGTTCACTTTGACAGTGAAGTTGCGTGTAAATGCACCGTTGTCATCCTTATATCCATCGTGGGATCGGTACGTTGAGGACTGCGCCAAAGGTTGGCGAGATGGATTCGTATTTCGAGACATCGCGCCCATTGCAACTGCTGATGAAGCCACCATACATGTTGTAGATTTAGATACACCGTAGTGTAAAGCTTGTACCTAGAAACCTTGATGGCTAAACATTTAGAAATTTTGCCAGTTACTTCGAATGTTCTATGGATTTTCAATATTGTATAGTTAGTTTGACATACCACAAAATTTTTTTACAAAAAGTAATGTTCAAATTCATCCATTTCGATGTCTCGGTCAAGCGGTGTTAGTGAAACAACCCATATTTTTGGTCACCCGTGACCGACAAGGAGTCCAATATATCGGCAGTGTACAACCGAGTCCAATAGCAAGTTCTCGGTTGTACACCACCGAGATGGATTGACCATTTCAATTCGCCTTACTCTCGTCCTATGACGACCGATCCTATCGAGACCCTCTCTCGGAAGTGTACAACCGAGATTAGGAGGAAATTCTCGGTTGTACACCACCGACGCCACATTACCTATCATTAATTGTAGCTCTCGTCATGTCGCGAGAATAGCGCCGAGATAATCGAAGTATTCTCGCCATGCGTAATCGAGACGCTCGTTAACTCTTCCGTCTTTGGCCGAGATCTGCGAGTTCCCAAACATATTAGCTCGTCTCGGCCATGCTTGGCGAGACAGATTGACACAGCTCTCGGCCCTGTGTGGCCGAGAACCACGATTTCCCAATTTTTTTATAATTGAACAAACCGCCACACACACATTACAACTACTATACCAAATGTAACTTAATTCAACGCTCTTCAACCGAGCCCTAATTTGGAGACGAAATCGCTCACACCCCCGACCCTACAACTCGCAGAAAACTCGTACAACGAAGGAGAAACACACGGCGAGGGACGGAGAACACGATTTCGGGATTCCTCTCACCTGGTCGGTTCAAAACAAATGGATTCTTCCACAAGGAGTTCGGTGAAGGTGGTGGTGGGGGTGGTGGGGTGCGACGGGATTTCCACGAGGGTATTTTCGGTATTTCGGTCTAATTTTTGGGTGCCCTGTAAATCGGTTTGTGCCCACATTAATCGGGTGCCCTTAGCGGCCCTTTGTAAAAATTGGTGTATGCAAAATACTTCTGTAACGGTCCCAATTTTACAACCTAAACTGGGCCCCACCCGCCTAGACTTACGTAGACCCCGAGTCAATCATCGCGACGTAAATGCAAGCCTAGTCAGCCTTCCTAACCATTTATCATTACAAGGCAACAAAATTTTACATTTTAAGTGAGTTATTCAAATTTGTAAGTTATCAAGTTTATGCGGAAGCTATTTCAACTTAAACAAATCGAAACAACTCTACACAAAAATCAGGCAGGACAGACTAGAGTGTGGAAAACCCCGCATATACTCCATGTCCTAAAATATATCGCAAAACCCATATATCTCATGTGACAAAAACAATATACATAAGTAATACAAAACTACAAAAATGTGAGAGGAAAAGCCGCTCCAAAGTCCTCACAATAGA
Source organism: Stephania cephalantha (assembly GCA_039657325.1). Lineage (NCBI taxonomy): Eukaryota > Viridiplantae > Streptophyta > Magnoliopsida > Ranunculales > Menispermaceae > Stephania > Stephania cephalantha. Next base: position 60,259,652 of record CM077569.1, read on the forward strand.
TCTTCTAGAACTGGCCCCTTTCCCTTACTCGATTTCGGATCTGCACTCAGTTAAACACAAGAATAACGAGTCCAGGTAAGTAACGTCAGTAAGATACTAAACATCAATTCAAAATAAATAAATCAGTCTATATTCATGCAGATAAAAAGAAATGTATAAGAACGCATGAATAAATAAAAGATTGTACATAAATTAAAAGCAATCGATACATGAGTGTCCAGAAATGCAAACAGAGAGGCGCAAGTAGTTCCGACCAATAAGTCGTTGAGTCTTGGTAAAACATCAAGACTCGGGTTCTAGGACTTGGTACACTCACAAGCCCTAAACCCACGAAATAGTGAGACTTCCTGGAATAACCACGCTAAGAACTCACACCCCGTCAAAATCGTTATCCAGTGCAGTGCATCCCGAGGTCATGACTCTGGTATGTTACCTTTGCCAGCCACTCCTTCTAAGGATCACCGTTGACTCACTTGCCTTTGGACAACTCAATTAGAATGGAATTCCAATGATGGATAACAAAACAATAACAAAGCAATGAACAACAATATTCAATAGCTTAAAATGAAATATTATGCATTTCCTAGCTGGTTTACTTACAACCAACCCAACGTTGGTTACGAAGCCTTACACAATGTTCCCCGGGCTTTCACGTACTTCAACAAGTCCTATTAAATCACGAATTCACATTTTAATAGTTATAACTCTATGTGATCAATCAATCAATCAATATCATTCATTTTATTAACTAATTAATTTCATTCATTGGTCGTGGCCATTTACACAACTATTTTTAACCAATTTAAAAGTTGTACCAAGGTCCGAGCTTAGGTTTTATTCAAAGTATGATATATAGGGATTCTAAAAAATCCAACCTTAATTCATTTGGATAACAAATACCCATTTAAAACATTGCGCAAAGTTGTTAAGTCGCAAATGTCATAATTGGACAGATTTGAATCATACTAACATGTTATGTTTTACATTGTTTTTCATTGATCAAATAAACTCCAATGGCCACAATCTTTAGTGATCATCAAAGTAGGTTATACTAAGATTCAAACGAACCTATTCGCAAGTCAATCGGACCTCATTTGATGTCTCAAATCAATCCACCAACATTCTTACTCAAAACAGTAAGAAAAATAACAGTGCAGTCCTATTTGTTAGCTTTCTTTCCGGCTTTTAAAACACTATCAAACCTTCTCTAAATCAAAATCTAATTTTCAGGGGTTAAGTTTGATATATAAACACGAAAACCCATAAAAGATTTCGCTCAAAAACCTTCGTTTAATTGCTCAAATCATTACCCCAAAGTAGCCCAAAAATTGGATTGTTATACAATACTAGTTTTTTTTTTTTTTTATGCTACAAATTCGACTTCAATAGACCTACGAAACCATCTCAAAATCTCAAGTTGATTTTAAGGAACCTAAATTGATATATAAACATCAAAACCAATGTGTAAGTTTGATAAAAATCTAACGTTTAATCTCTCAAAATTATATCCCAACATGACATGAGTCAACAACAACACTAATTTAGTGAATTCATTGAAATGATCAAGCTATGGACATGAAGTTACCTACCTTGATGTTCTTGCAAGCTTGATCACCAAAGCTCCTCCTACCTCACTGAAATTCTCAATCTCTTCTTCTCTTCTCTCAAGCCAAAACCCTTTCTTTTGCTCTCAATCGATGTGTGAGAGAATTGTGATCACAACCTGGACTTATATTTGATAAGGTTGAACCTTGGCCCTTGATCTTTGTGCACACGTATCTCGAGATAAATCTAGTGGTCCACCTTCACACGATTATCACCCAAGTCATTCTTAAATGACTTTCGTAGTTGACTACTTTAGTCTCTAGATTGCTCATTATTTGTTTCGATGCACATCATGTGACCATTTAAATGCATACACTAACTTAGGCCCACAATTTGAAATTAAAACAGGACCACATTAAAGCAACTAAAAATCATAGTTTGCTCAAAATGAAACTTACCCATAAGCCGCTACCTCGGTCTCACGTCTACACGCAACTCGATGTACGTCTCCGCTCGTATCGACACTGATATGCCTCGCGTGTACCTTCGTCGCACATTTTCGAACTTAATTAGTTTAGATTGTTCAATCTTTTGTATACTATAAATAATACAAGCATCAAACAAAAATAACATATCTCAGTGTCTACTCTCGAGATTTGGACATGCATATCACAACAAGTGAGTCTCACACACGACCTTGAAATGACACGTGGCACGAGTTAGATTTTAGGGTCGTTACAACTTCTTGGTGCATAACATGTGTGGCGTGTATTTCGAGGTGCACACGATGGCTCACATGGATGCAGACTCGCGCGTCATGTTACAAGGGTGTCACTTGGGGTGACATTTTAGTATTTTCTTTCTCCATCTATGTAAAATATGTGCGCTACATATTCAGTCTCAAGTCGAATAAAGAAGGAGAATTCTGACGCCCATTTTTTAGTATGTAAAATGGGTAAGGGAGGTCTAAAACCCATTTTTCATATCCGAAAAATGAATGAGGGGAGACCCAAGCTCATTTTTCAAAATGAAGGACGATCGCGATAAGTTGACAGTCAACATAAAACTTTTGTCACTCTTCGTGAAATTTATCAAACAAATATATTTTTTTGGTATTCTAGCAGCGCAAGCACGAGAAAATGCCAAATATTGCCTAGTTGAATTAGTTGCGGCTATAGTCATTTTTTCCATAAAACCTTTGTAAGAGTATCTTGAAGCAAATATAATTATTAGTTCACTAATCGTTATTCATACTTTCAAAATTTTTACAAACACAGTGATTGTCACGCGCGTCAAAATATTTTTTCCTTTTGTTCTTCGCGCTAGGTCACTGGGTTCAGATTATTCATAATAGCACGTTAAGTTGAATGGAAACTGCCTCGTTTCAACTATCACATTTCTTTATTCTTTTCTCTATATATTATAGTAGTTCATAGTATTTGTTTTTTTCACTTAAGTTCCTAACCAATTTACAACTTGGTTTATAATATGTTATCAACACGAGGTTACTCTACACGCCGTCTCAATGGATGGAAGCTAGGCTGGAGGTAGAGTCACTCTGATAGCATCTGTTCTTGACGCGATTCCGACATGTTGTATATCTTTATTTCGGATGCTATTTAGAGTGGCCAAAAGGGCTGAAAAGATGATGCGGCAGTTGTTCCGACCATCGTATAAAGCTCCATGACGCTTCATCGAGAACTGCAGAGGAGAATTCGCGAAGGGAGTTTCCTTTCAATTAGGCAATGGAAGGAGGATTCGATTTTGGCTTGACCCGTGGAATGGACCGAGAATGCTGGCGGAGGACTTCCCAAGCATATTTCAATTGACACGGGCGCCGAATGCTAGTGTAGCGGACGTAGGAATCATGGAAGACGATGGAGAGTGGTCACATACTTGGCGTCTAGATTTTCGGAGGAGATTAGGTGATGCAGAGATTACAGAATGTGAGGCCATTGCACAACGATTGCAGGATATAGTATTGTCTTTGTAGGTCGAGGACGAACGTAAATGGGCATGGGAAGTCTCTAACTTTTTCTCTGTTAAATCCTTATTTTTTGGTCTATGCTTGGAAACCGCGCCGGGAAGCTTCCCGGCGTATAATCTAATTTGGAAATCTTGTGCGTCTATGAAAGTTAGGGTCTTCGCGTGGATGGCTTGGCTAGGAAGGGTTAACACCACGGATATGCTGCAAAGAAGATGCCCTAATCATTCCTTGTTCCCATCCAGATGTTGCTTATGCTATTCTAATTATGAAACTATTGATCAAGTGCTATTGACTTGTCATTTTGCTTGCAAGATTTGGGATGAGATGCTAGGTGAAGTGGGTGTATCTTGGCAGAGGCCCCAATCCCTGGTGACATGGTTGAATCAAGCCGGTACTATTGCGCATGGAAAAATGAGGATTATTTTATTTAGAGCAGGATCCCTCGCGATACTTTGGTCAATTTGGCCAGAACGGGATTCACACCTTTTTCAATGAGAAGGATAGCCAGTGGGATGCGGTGTGGGCGTCTGCGAAGAGGTGCACTGTTTCACTTCTTCATGGTCACAAGGAATTAAAGGATTGATCATGACATCAACTAAATGGCTCTTGGGCTCTTCTCTTGTGAGGTACAAATTATTAGGTTGGGGGGCCAACAAGGCATTGCCTGCGTTATGATATATGACGAGGTAGTGCGCCCAACCTAGGTATTTCTTTTGCTTGATAGCCCAAGTGTGCGGAACGTAATATATGGAAGGAATGAGAGGGTTGGTGTTTGGCATATGTCTCGGCCAGGAGGTGTGCAGGTTTGGTTACTATTCTGTATTGGTTAATAGCGTGGTGATATTATTGGTTTGTGACAACTTAGGAGAGAGTAGTCTTGAGGTGCAGCTTGTTCTGTCTATCGGCTACGTGCATGACCCGTCTGTTTTGATTTTCTGCCGGTGAATGGTTTTGCAGCCTATTGGGTTGATGGTGTTGTGCTTAGGGGTGGCAATTCGTGTCGGTGAGTCGTAAACGTGTCGTGTTATAAACATGTCATAACCCATATAATGCAAACTCATTACATGACATGTTTATTAATCGTGTTAATCGTTTTCGTGTCTAAGTAAGTTGTGTTAAACATGTCGTGTATTCGTGTCACCCATTTATTAAATATTTATTTAAAATTTTTATTTTATTTAAACTTTTATAATTTAGTTACTACTTTTTAAAATTTATCTAAATGATTAAATTCGAACAAACATACTAAAATAACCAATAAAATATAATGTGGATGTATATAGTCGTTAATTTTACATTACTTTTTCATTCAAGTCTTTATTACTCTTAATAAGAAAGCAAAAATGATTCGTAATAATAACATAAACAAAATTATAAGAATTATCTAAAAAAATATTTAAATTTTACTTTGGTGAAAAATTTTATTTTTTCTTAATAAATAATTATTAATAAAATTTAAAAGATAAATAATATATTAAAAGTAAAATGGATATTTCCTCTCAAATATAAAATAAAATATGATAAAAGATTTCTCTATAAATAAAATAAATAAATCATGCTATTAACATGCATTCAAATGGGTGAATTTTGTACCAATCTATTTATTGTACCATATTTATTATTTATACATTATTCTTTAGTCGTGTTAAGCGAGTCATAAACGAGTTAAGCAGGTTGACATGTTAATGACTCGTTTATTAACCGTGTATAAACGTGTTAACATGTTTATGACCCAAACCCATTTAAGGCAAACCCACGACATGTTTATTACGTGTCGTGTCGTGTTAATCGTTTCATGACCCAAATTGCTAGCCCTAGCTGTGCCGAAATGAGATCTTTCTATTGTAAATGTAGCCTCATATACATATCACACTGTTAGAGATGTTGGGATAGTCCCACATCGACTACTTAAAAATAAAAATAAGACTTATAAGTATGGAGTGGACACTCCATATTGTCTTATCATTTTGGAATGAACCTCCTTTCACACTCGATGAATATGGTGCGCATTTTCCATTTTGTATCTTGTTATGCACACATTCTACAGATCACTAACTCAACACTACTAACGAAAGTCATAGTATTCCCTGCAATGGCCAGTTAATAAAACCAAATGTTTTAACAGTTACGAGAGAGAGTGGTTCTGGTTGTAACAATAATTTATATTGTTGAAAAAGCTACACTTATTCCAACTTCTCATCAGTTCAGTATGTCCAGAGGAAAACGTTGCACCACGTGGCGGCATCACAGCGAATCCTATCATTTTCCGAGTTGTTTGAGATAGGGAGAGAGCAGGGGCGTAGTAAGGACAGAGTTTGATCTATCGGCGAAACAACGAGAGGCCCAAAATCGACCGGCCCCACGCTCGCTCGCTCGCTCATCGCCTTCGTGCGTGCGCGTGTGTGCGTGGGTTTATAAGGCGTGTGGGCACCTTATCCTATCGGCCTATCCATCCATCCAGCCATCCATCGATCTATCTATCTAGCTTCCTATTCTCACACTTCCATGCGCCTCGTCCCGTCTCGTCCTAATTTGCACAATCGCTCGCTCGCTCGCTCGCTCGCGCTCTCTCTCTCACTCGTCTTTTTGATTAAAAAGCGTAATTTCTTCGCTCACAATCTTTGTTCCTAGCTACTATATATTTGTCTTCAATTAATTCCTCGATTTTGTTATTCATCTGTTCACAACTGCGGAAGCTAGTAGCTATATAGTAGTGCTTCCTGGATCAATATCACGTCATTCGCATTTACGTTTCTGAACGAATTCGACAGTCGCATTGATTTATGTTTTTTCGGTTTTCGCGATGGTTGTTGATTAGGAGCGTGAATTGTTGTTCTGTAGTTCGTAATATCTGGATTTGAATGAATCTCATCGAAATAGAAGATCTGACGTCGAGAATCATCCGAGCATCTGTTTGAAGTTCGGTTATCGAGGAATTGGAGAGATTATTGGAAAGAAAGTGTACGTACGTTCATTCATTCAATCAATCAATTGATGTGCAAATGGCGCCGAAGGCAGGGAAAGTGAAACCTCACAAATCCAAAGGAGAGAAGAAGAAAAAGGAAGAAAAAGGTGAGAATTAATTAGTCTGTATTCATTAATAATTCTCCTACTGGCGGTCAAGATTCTTAATAATTAATTGTTTATAATTACAGTTTTGCCCACTGTTCTGGACATTACTGTGGAAGCACCGGACTGCTCTCAACTCACGCTTAAGGTACCCCCCACACCACCACCACCACTTTATTATTAGTATATATATATATATATATATATATATATATATATATATATATATATATATATATGTAGATGTAGATGTAGATTATAGTGCAACGCATGCGGTGCGTGTAACTAATTAATATATATAAGATGTTCTCTGCTTAATGCCCTTTGTTGGTGAGCCGGGCCACAGGGGATATCGACGGACAAGGTGTTGGATGTCAGGAAGCTTTTGGCGGTCCATGTCGATACATGTCACATGACCAACTTTTCCTTGTCGCACGAGGTACGTCATGTGCACAAATTACATTCACTATATATGTCAAAAATTTGGTCACACTACTTTTCATGGTTATCGCTCTTTCTTCATTTAATAAGAGACTTTTTTTTTTTTTTTTTTTCTTTGTTAGTGATGATCATATAAGAGAGTTTAATATCCTAAAATCTAAATGTATGTGGCGCCAACAGAGTCAACTAATTGTAATTCACTCAAAGAGTACCAAATCTCATGCTATTCCAGATTTCATAAAAAAAAAAGGCTCTTTTGAAGGATTGTTACTTGCCCCACACTTTAATGCTGTCACTCTTTCTCGCCAACGTTGCTGTGGAGCCAAGTCACGACTCTGGCATGCAATTCTACTCTTTTAATTAATCCACCACAAAAACAGATCCTAATAAAATAGTACTAAGTTTGAAAAATTAGGTGGGAGTGAAAGTGCTGAAGCAGAGGAGGTCTAATGTTTCAAATTTCTTGTTTGAGTCGCTATAAGACTGGTGTGCGAAATCATACTGGGTTTCAACGCGGAGGCCCAACAGGCCCAATACGTTAGTGAGGCGATGTATAATGTACTCTTTATCTATCGATATCGAGCAGGTGCGAGGCGCGAGACTGAAAGACTCGGTGGAGGCCATCTCTCTCAAGCCGTGCTTCCTCTCCATCGCAGAAGGTACAGCAAACTCATCAACATCTCCCTCACTCACGCTCTCTGCATCATTTCAACATCTAATAATAAGCCAAACATTTCATTTGTTTCAGCGGATTACACCGAAGAACGAGCGGTCGATCACGTTAGGAGACTTCTCGACATTGTCGCGTGCACGACCTCCTTCGCGTCTTCTTCTTCTTCTACACCCACTAAAAATGGCGCCCCACCGAACCACAAAGAACCCACTTCTCAAAACGAAGGGGAAGCCATTGTCGCTGACAAATCAGAGGCTTCGCTCGCTGTTGATGAGGCCAAGGAGGCCATGGAGAGGGGCGATTTGTCCTCCACCTGCCCCCCGCCCAAGCTCGCCCAGTTTTACGACTTCTTCTCCTTCTCTCACCTCACTCCGCCTCTCCAATGTAAGTTTCGTTTTCCTTTCGCGTTTCCACGATTCCGAATTCATTAGGGTTTTGTTTGTTTGTTTGTTTGATTGTGGGTTTTGTTGGTCTGCAGATATCAGGAGGTCTTCGCGTCCATTTCTCCAAGACAAAACTGAAGATGATTTCTTTCAAATCGATGTGAGTTCCCCCCCCCCCCCCCCCTTTTTTTTTTTCCTTATATACGCATTGATGATTGGTTGAAAAAAATTACTGGGACATTGAGTATAGAAAGGATTTAAAGGTGCGTTTTTGCAGGTCCGAGTTTGCAATGGGAAGCCGATGACGATTGTTGCGTCGCGAAAAGGGTTTTATCCATCTGGGAAGCGCCTTCTACTCCATCATTCTCTTGTTGATTTGCTACAGGAGTTAAGCAGGGCATTCAGTGCTGTGAGTTTGCCAGGGTTTTCGTCGAGCTATTTGTTTTGTTGTATTTGTTTGTTATCGTCAATAATTTGTGAGTACATTGTTATTTTCAGGCTTACAAGTCCTTAATGAAGGCTTTCCTAGAGCACAATAAGGTACATTCGTTATACAGTTGGATTGTGATTCTCTTAAATTGTTTTGAATTCTATAAAGTATGTACATTGTTTGTTTTTCTTTTCTTTTCCCCAAATTTCAGTTTGGAAATCTTCCTTATGCTTTTCGGGCAAACACATGGGTTGTTCCCCCCAGTGTCATTGACAACCCTTCTGTTTTTCCACCGCTTCCTGCTGAGGATGAAAATTGGGGAGGTGGCGGTGGCGGTCAAGGAAGAGAAGGGAAGCATGATCACAGGGAATGGGCGAGGGAGTTCTCTATTTTGGCCTCAATGCCATGTAAGACCGCAGAGGAGAGACAAATTCGAGATAGGAAAGCCTTTTTACTTCATAGTTTATTTGTCGACGTTTCAGTGTTCAAAGCGATTGCTGCAATCCAGCATCTAACTAATAGTAACAGATGCTCTCAAAATTGTACAAATGCTTCAACTGTGCACAAAGAACAAGTTGGAGACTTGAGCATTACAATAACTAGAGATTTTCCCAATGCTAGCATTAAGTTGGATTGCAAAATTGATGGGAGTCAAGCATTTGGTATGTCACAAGAGGAGCTTGCTCGCAGGAATCTACTTAAAGGGATAACTGCTGATGAAAGTGCCACTGTCCACGTAAGTGAATGAATTTCCTCATTCAGATTCTGAACAGCTGATGGTTGGCTTTGCTTTGGCTTATTGTTTTCAGTTATTGAAGCATTGTGTGTTAAGGCATTAAGTTTTGCAGTGATTATCTGGCAGGATACTGCTACTTTAGGTGTTGTGGTAGTCAGGCACTGTGGATACACAGCTGTAGCTAAGGTCCCAGTCGAGTTCAATTGGGAAGGAGTTCCTAATCCTCAGGATATTGACATTGAGAATCAGACAGAAGGAGGTGCCAATGCCTTGAACGTCAATAGGTAAGTGTCTGGGCACCTTGAACATCTATTTTCATATGGACGCTTCGTGAGGTAAACAAACTTTGTGTGGTTCTAGTAGAAGCTATTGTTGGATTTCAACAAAGCAAGTGTTAGAAACATTGGCACCTAAATAACATATGCATATTTGGGACTTGGGAATTATAGGTAAGATTTGGCTTCCATATGTATAATTCTTATTAATAAAGGCTACTTAACTGCAAACATGGAAACTACCCAGTTACATGTGATTTTTTTTTTTTTTTTTTGATAGGAAGTTATATTTGATGTTTTTGCTTTTCTTTCCATTGAAAACTTAAAATTACGTGTCTAATAAAAAAGAAAACATAGATGTGGTGACTGAAATTTGACATTTGGATTTAATCAATGTTGAGATATTTTTTAACTAAACCCTTTCTATACGGGGTTGGCATATATACCTAATGTTCTTTTCTTAATTTCTTCATGAAGCTTGAGGATGCTATTGCACAAGCCGTCCATACAATCAACTGGCATTCAACGTTCGCAAAGTGCAAATTCTGAAGATTCAAGATCTTATAGGACTTTGGTGAGAAATGTGCTAGAAGATAGTTGGGAAAAGTTGCAAAAAGAGGCCACGAAACAAAGGACTTCTATTAGGTGGGAGCTTGGTGCGTGTTGGGTGCAACATTTGCAAAACCAAGAGGCAGGGAAGACAGAGCCTAAGCAAAATGAAACAAAGGTTGAGCAAACTGTCAAGGGCCTCGGCAAACAAGGTGGACTGTTAAAGGAAATTAAGAAAAAGGCAGATGGAAAGATTAGCAAATCTGAACTTGTAAAGGATAATACTGCTAATGGTTCTGACCTGGGCAAGAAGTTTGATACTACAGAGGGGAAGGAATCAGAGAAGGAAGAACTGTTTAGTAAGTTGCTTTCTGAAGCTGCATTTTTGCGATTGAAGGAGTCAGAAACTGGGCTTCATCTTAAGGTTTGTTCTTCTGACAACCTCTCCTGAAATTTGCAAATACTCTACTTCATTTATGCTGTTTTCCTTTTTCTTAAACTATCTATTATAGAGTAATTTTAGTTTATTTGAACATTTTCTTTTTTATGTTAATTATCTAACTTTTCCGGTGCATTGTTCATAACTATTCAAATGATTCATGTCAGTCCATTATATTAATTGTTGTTTGTTGAATGTTTCCACTTTACAGTCACCAGTTGAGTTGATAGAAATGGCGCATAAATACTATGCTGATACTGCACTTCCAAAACTGGTAGGATGACTTGCTTTTATCGTTGAGCATTCCCTTGGGGTCATGCTCTTTTTGGGATGCATGTTTCTGATACAATGCTGTTCCAAACCTGACTAGGTTGCAGATTTTGGTTCCCTTGAACTTTCTCCAGTTGATGGGAGGACATTGACAGATTTTATGCATACTAGGGGGTTGCAGATGTGCTCCTTGGGACGTGTGGTAAATTCTCTCTCTGGAGTCTTAGGAATGACCATATGGGAAAAACCTTTATTATTTTCATTTGAGCAGCAAATACCTGGAATTTACTGTCTAGTCTCTCGAGACTTTCTGTCTAATTGAGGCTTTGGCTCAGGAAAATTATGAGTTGCCTTAAAGTCTTCTTTGAAATCATTTTGGTGGCCAGCCTTTAAAAATGATATTGTAAAACATTGAATCTGGCATGTGACACACAGAGGTTAATCTAGATTAGATCATTCCTCTGTTGTGGTTTACCGCCCCAGTTGTGCAGCTTCCCTAGTCCACTTGCATTGGAGGTGTTCTGATGCTACTAATTTTGTTGTCTGCCTTTTGAAGAGTGCATATTTTGCAATGTGTGTGTGTGTGTGTGTGTGTGTGTGTGTGCGCGTGTCTCCTGAGAATGTAGATCTAATATGAAATTTTTTGGGTTTTTCTTCTTCATTCTCTTAGGTTGAACTTGCAGACAAGCTTCCTCATGTTCAGTCACTCTGTATACATGAAATGGTTGTTCGGGCCTTTAAGCACGTACTGCAAGCAGTTGTTGCAGCTGTTGACGACATCACTGATTTGGCTGGGGCACTAGCTACTTGCTTGAATGTCTTGCTGGGAACAACGTCGTCCAAAGATGTCGATGCTAATATTGTTGATGATGATGATAATCTAAAGTGGAAGTGGGTAGAAACCTTCCTATTGAAGAGATTTGGGTGGCAATGTAATCAAGAAGCACGCCATGATTTGAGAAAGTTTGCAATTCTTCGTGGACTTTGCCACAAGGTGCATTACAATTGTACCCTCCAAATAGAGTTTTCCATGACTGTTATTTATTTTCTTTATTTTCTGATGGACTTCGTTATTGTTAGGTTGGAATAGAGCTTGTTCCTAGGGATTATGACATGGATAGTCCATGTCCTTTCAGAAAGTCCGACATTGTTAGCATGGTCCCTGTGTACAAGGTAGGATGATTATTTTGTTTTGTAAATGGGGAAGGTCGTGGTATGATGGAATATATGTTACTACAGCATGTAGCATGCTCAACTGCTGATGGTCGTACGCTGCTGGAATCATCGAAAACATCTTTGGATAAAGGGAAATTGGAAGATGCTGTCAACTATGGAACTAAGGTAATGAATGCTATTCTCTAGTTGCACCTCCCATGACCAGGAGAAGTTTGTTTCCGAGGTCTCTACCATATCTCGGTGTTTTATTTTGCAGGCACTTGCAAAGCTTGTTGCAGTATGTGGGCCTTACCATCGAATGACATCTGGAGCATACAGCCTGCTGGCTGTTGTGCTCTACCACACTGGCGACTTTAACCAGGTATCACGTATCACTCATTTGCATTTTAAGCAAATAAGTGATTTTTTGTTGCGTGTACATGTCTGCATGAATAAAGCCAAAAATTTTCACTTGTTTGGATTTAAGAATGGAATTTTTTCCTTACATATATTATATTCGATCATAAGGCTTGCTCTTGGAACGATGAGCAAGTATCCATATTGAGTTGTGTCATAGCAGATTTTATGTAAAATTGGAGCAATATTGTTGAGACATACCAGTTTTTATGTCCCGTGAGAAACATCTTTTTAATGCATTTGTTATTTTGCACGTACAAGGAATTATGAAACGGTATTCATGTGATGAACTTTATACAGGCAACTATATACCAGCAAAAGGCTTTGGATATCAATGAGAGAGAACTTGGTCTAGATCATCCAGATACCATGAAAAGTTATGGGGATCTTGCTGTTTTCTACTATCGACTACAACACACAGAATTGGCTTTGAAGTAAGTGTCTCATTTCAGACCATTTCCTTTTTGGTTTCTTACCAAAGAATTGCAATTGAGCTTCTAGCCCATCAATAAAGCTCGATTACTTTGATTTCAACCACCGTTGTGATATCTATTTGTTGGCTACTAGAGCTTGACAAAACAGAATTTTAGGATATGTCGACTAAATTATTTTTAAGGAGAAACTTGTATATCGACCAAATAATCCGAGGTATACATCAAGCCTAATCTTTTGACGGTAATATACTACATACAGCCTTAACCTTCAAAAAATGAGAGGTAGACATGTACGGCAAGCCTAAACTTTTGATAGTAATATACTACATGCAACCTTAACCTTCGAAAAAGAAAACCAGTGGTATAGAGCTAATATCTGCACTGTATCTTGTTCCAGGTATGTAAACCGAGCGTTATATCTTTTACATTTGACTTGTGGGCCTTCTCATCCAAATACTGCTGCCACTTACATCAACGTAGCTATGATGGAGGAAGGATTGGGTAATATTCATGTTGCATTAAGATACTTGCATCAGGCACTTAAGTGCAACCAAAGGCTTCTTGGTGCTGATCATATACAGGTTCCTTTTTCTCTTTCTCTATCTATCTCTCTATCAATCGATCGGTTATGTGGTTAATTTTCTTTTGTTGTTGTGTATACCGCTGCCAGTTGCCATTCCATCACTATTGCTCTTTCTTTCATGGAAGCTTACTCATTAAGCATTAATTTTCTTGTGTTTTTGTGTAGACCGCTGCCAGTTACCATGCCATCGCTATTGCTCTTTCTTTGATGGAAGCTTACTCATTAAGCGTTCAGCACGAGCAAACCACGCTTCAGATATTACAGGCAAAGCTTGGAAAGGAAGACCTTCGTACACAGGTAAGCTAGTTCAGACCTTGATATAAAGTGTTCCTGGTGATCTCAAATCTGCAACTATACTGAAATATTGATGTAATCTGATCTTAAAGGATGCTGCTGCATGGCTTGAATACTTTGAGTCCAAGGCTCTGGAACAGCAAGAGGCAGCACGAAATGGTACTCCAAAGCCAGATGCTTCTATTGCTAGCAAAGGTCACCTAAGGTAAGAAACAAAGTTCTTTTTTGATGAAAAAACAAAGTTCTTTTTTGATGTAAGGTTACAAACAAAGCCGTGGAAGTATGAACTTATCTTTGTTCTTTGGAGGCAAATATTCGATATCTGTTCAGTAGTAGCTTTTTTATGGCAATGGGGATAGTTTGATTCTTTAATCAAATTATCAATTAATGTATACTTAATAATAATTAGATTTGCTCAAAAAGAATTAATAGAGATCTTCATCCCATGCTATTGACATCATTGTTTAAAGATGCTGCTTTTATTCCAACTTCCCGTGTACTGTTTCTGGGTTTGTTGCATCTCATTTTATATCATCTCTTCAACAGTGTGTCGGACTTGCTGGATTATATAAACCCAGATGCAGATTCAAAAGGAAGAGATTACCAGAGGAAGCAAGCCCGTGCAAAGGTTTTTCTCCTTGCATGGCTTTGAGATAATACCTATGTTGATTTGTTTCTTATAGTCGTCGACTGAAAATTTTCTCCTATGCACATTGCAACAGATCAAAGGCAGGCTGGGACAAAGCCAATGGGAAACAATGACTGATGAAAATCAAAAGGATGAAGCTTTATCTACAACTTACCCGTTGTCGGAGACATATAGTGATAAAGAAAACAAAAGTGAAACTCAACCTGAGGAAGATAAAGATGAAAAGCCCATTAATTATATCCTTGATGGATCTACTTTAAACCAACAAGATAATCTTGCACTCGATGACACGTCTGATGAGGGCTGGCAAGAAGCTGTTCCCAAGGGTCGTTCATCTACTGGTCGCAAGTCTCACAATTCCAGGAGGCCGAGCTTAGCTAAGCTGAATACAAACTCCTTGAATGTCCCAGATTCTGCTAGACACAGAGGAAGGACTGGAAACTTTGTGTCCCCTAGAACTTCCCCAAATGAGGCTACCGCAGCTGTTACTGAAAACATTCCCATTTGGAGGAAGTTGGTTAAGAGTTCAAGTTTCAGCCCCAAAGCCAGTAGTTCTACTCCCTCAGCAACTGGGACAGAGAAGTCTGCTGATCCTAAGTCTGCCCCGACCAGCCCGGCTCCTATTTCTCAGCCTATCAAATCTGCTTCTTTAACAAATCCGGTTGCTGCACAATCTCCTGGAAAGCTGTTGTCCTACAAAGAAGTTGCATTGGCTCCACCTGGGACAATTGTTAAGGCTGTTCCAGAGCAGCAACCAAAGGAATACAGCGAGAAACGGAATCCTCAGAAGTTCAAAGAGGCAGCGGAAGCAGAAGTTGAGGTCGAAGAGGAGAAAAATGTTGATAGTCCTGCTGAAGGAGAAGTGCAGGCACCTGTTTGTTCTGAGAATATTGAGAAAATTGGGAACAATGACAAAGAAAAAGAAGTGAGCAACACTGAAGCACCCGACTCGCCAAATTACAAAGACGGTGATTTTGGTAAAAGAAATGAAGCCGAAGCTCAGCAAGTTACAGTATTACAAGCTGAGGGTTCTAATTTGTTGAATGATTCAAATTCTAAAACCCCTTCTGAAACTGAGGTTTCGATAGTTGTGGCCCCAGCATCGGAAGATGGTCCTGCTTTCTCCAGTTTAGGATCTCAGTCTGTTTTTACAGAAGATCATGCTTTGGTATCAGAAAAAGATGCATCAACTAATGGTGAAGATAGGAAAGATGAAGATGGGGTTCTAGAGGATATAGCAAATGAATCGAAAAGTGAGAAACCTTCCCAAACTGAAGGAGAAAAGCAAGGGGAGATAGAAATAGTGAAAGAAGTAGGCAAGAAACTTTCTGCTGCTGCACCTCCATTCAATCCATCCCCAGTTCCAGTTTTTGGTTCTATACCAGGTTTTAAAGATCATGGTGGAATTTTGCCTCCGCCAGTTAACATTCCCTCGTTACTCCCTGTTAATACTATCCGGAAATCTCCCCATCAGTCGGCAACAACGAGAGTTCCATATGGTCCCCGGCTATCAGGTGGTTATCGATCCAATAATCGAGCCCCACGCAGTAAGCCTGCGTTTCAGAGTGGTGACAATGCTGCAGATGGAAATCATTCAAGTCCTAGAATGAACCCTCATGCCGCAGAGTTTGTGCCCGGTCAACCATGGGTGCCCAATGGTTTTGCAGCATCTGTCCATGGTGTTCAGATTGTACCCAATGGTTACCCTGAATCTCCATTGGCATCACCAAATGACGATGCGTCATCTCCAAACGGGTTTCCATCATCGACAGACAGCTTGCCAACATCTCCAAACTATTTGTTGGAGTCTCCAACTCTTGCCAGTGCAGAAGTTGAGGAAAGTAAACCAAATTTGGAAAGTAATGCTGGTGGTGAAAATTCTTCATCTAACTTCAAAGAAGGTGATCAGGACCAGATAGATGATGAGGTCAAACCTGAAGATCACGCTAAAGAAAGTAAAAAGTTAGAAGATGATTGTCAAGAACGGGAAGATGTACAGAAGCCAGAAAATGAAGCTGAAGAAAGTGAAAGAATGACTTCTGATGCTGAGCGAAATAGAATTGTTGAAGCCGCAAGTTCTGATAATGTAGCGTCCGAGGAAGAAATTTGCAGCAAGATCAGAGTCGACCCTAAGCCCATCAAGTGTTGGGGAGATTACAGTGATAGTGAAACTGAGGCGGCTTAGATTTTTTTGAAGGTAAATGGAAAAAATTATTTTTACGGAGTAATAAGTGGAACATGCATGCAATAACTTCGCAGCTCCGCAGTTGAATGAAGGGAGAGCAAGGGAATACAGATTTTGTGGAGAGTTTCCTGAAGAACAATATCTTGTTTTACCAATTGCATCGACATATATTAATGAGTGCTGATTGGAAGATTTTTTGGTTCGGCACAGATAGATGAAAGTCATAGCTGAAAGGTGCAGGAGCCGTTGAGAGAGGATTCTCGGTGAGTGAGTTATCTTCGCTATTAACGTTGTTGGTTCATAACTGTATCTGTAAAACAGTTCTAATTGCATTGTAAAAAAAAGTACTTCTCATCCTGGGTTTTGGCTAATATATGATTCTGATGAGTCTTAGTTTGGAACCTTGTAAAGGTTAATTGTCTTTCTCATAAGCCAAAGTAGGACAAACAAATAAAACTCTTATCATCCTTGGACATAAGTTTAGTTGATGATCGCCAGCCTTGCTCATGCTGCTTTGGGTTAACTCTACATCATCTATAAAGGGCTATAGCTAGCTTTATTTTTTTTGTTCTTAGTTCAAACAAAAATGGAGCTATACCAATTAGAGGTTATGTAATGCGTTTGAGTAAGTAATTGAGACAATGACCTCTAATCATGGCAAATAACTTCCAAAAAAGCTAGGCCACCCCTAGTCCTACAAAGAAAGGTGACGGTACTGAGTGATGGATTGTGTCTGTATCAATTACTACAGTCACAAATGAGAGATCACTACCAAAATTGGCATGAAAAAAAAAAAAAAAAAAAAAAAGCTTGCTGAGCCAATCTGGCATAATTAACCTACCATTTATTAACCTACCATTTCACGTGGTTGAATATATATATATAGTTATGAAATGGATGGACACTTGTGCATGTATGTGACCACATTGTGAAACATGGTTCTCACATTGAATTGTAACATCAAGCATGACTCTCACACTTCATGTAACTTGTAATCCTCTCCAATGTACATCAACTCTTCCTTGTATTGTCTATGTTGCTTGTGATGTGTTGTATGACTTGTGGTGTATGTATAACTTGTACACATTGTATAAGTATAATTATCATCATCACCAAATGGCCTATATAAAGGTGCCAACCCCATTGTAATTCACACACCGATGTATGAATGAAATCTCTACATTCTCATCTCTAGCTCTCTTATCTCTTGTCTCCTCTTCTCTACTTGTTCTAGTAGTTCTTAGTTTATGCCTTTTATACTTAAGTCTCTAGCAAGTCCAATTTAAGTTCTAGTTGGCTTACAACTTAGTTCACAACATATATATATATATATATATATATATATATATATATATATATATATATATATATATATATATATATATATATATATATATCCATGAATATCCATGACTATTTTCAAGAGGCCTTGGTGCAATCGACCTAAATGTACTTCAATGGCTTGGACAATCTTGACACAGAAAGGAATCGAATTGAACATGAGATCGTGCGCCTAACTCACACAATCACAAGCTCGCTTTTCTTGTTGGGCATTCCATTTCAGTTTCATGTGGTTCCATATTAATATTTGGTTAGCATTGAAAATGATTTGCATGCATTGTGGTATTGAAACGTTGGGAATGAGAAAGGGAAATAAAAACACGTTAGGTGGGGCATATAGCGACCCAAGAAAAAAAAAATCAATCTCACCTAATTAACACGGTGAATCAATTACAGTAATTTCCAATGTGGCATTTACCTATACATAAGACTTTTACCTTTAATTGGTAAGGAGTACAAGCATTTTAAACGTAAACATGTGCTCACTAACACGTACACAATTTGACATCCATACAAGTCGGTACATGAATCAAATATGTGCATGCACCAATATTCTCATGTATTGACTCTAATTTCTCTAAACACGTGATACGCCATGGGCTTCATCAACTTAAATAAGAGCTTCTGAGCCACATCGTGTGTAACACCTATGTCCTATATATACTAGCTAGAAGGTTTCATGAAATTCTGAAATTTCTCCAAAACACTAATAAATCAAGTTATAGACCAGCACGGGGCACATGTATTCAAGTAAAAACACTAGCTACTTTTCAACTATGATGAAAAAAAAAAAAAAAAAAAAAAAGATCACAAAGGTAATTAAGGTTGTGTAATTTAGAAACTAAATCCACATGTTTTAAAATTACCATTAATTTTAAATTAGATATTGACGTAATATGCTTAAGAATTTAATTATTAATCATAAGGCCCTTTTGATTGATAGACATGTACAGTTTCAAAAAATTATGCTTTACCTAAAATGATAAAATCAGAAAAAACAAATAAAAAACAAGAATGGCTTCGCCATAGTCCTAAGTAGAAGTATTAATTAACTTCATATATAGTATAGATTTATATATAGATACGTGGTATTTTTTTTTTTTTATAAGGAAAAAAATGGTTCTCAATTAATTTGATCAAATTTTCTCTCCTAAATGGACAGACCCACAATTGAATCTCTTGGTGGGGCTTGGCCGCACATACTGTAATCCAACAACTTGCATTGAATTCTAGATGAGTCATGTCAATTCATAATCAATAAAAAAGATGCAACTATTACTATTACAAGTAGTGTTTTGGTTCAAATTGGTTTCCTACATGGCTCTACCTCTAAGCACTACCTTCCTAAACTTAACATTCTCTTTTCTTACACAAGCTTCCTACATAGCACCGCCAATTCCAAATAAGAAAATAAAACAACAAAGAAATTCACTATTCGTGTCACACGTCTTCGTTGGCTCAAGGACCAAAAGTGTAGGGTTTTACTAGAAAATGCTTCCATACTATTTGCTGACAGATCTGTAATTATATTCTTCATTGTGGTGCTAGGGATGTGTGGACAGAAAATTACCAATCCTTTCTTCACACCTTGTGAACTAAAGGTGGTTAAGTTGGGGACAATATCGATACTCACAAAGATCCAAACATGTGGATACAGGTGCGGTCGGGTCAAGTCGGATCAGAGCCAAGACAAGAAATGTCTGATGTTGGTCGCATGTTTCTCGAGCTCCTTATCCCTTCCCTCGAGATGTAGCAATGACAGATCACGCGATTTTGGCACCTTAAATATATTTAAGTCCCTAAGGGGGTGCGGTATTGTGGTTTCAAAAAAGGGTCTTACTACTTAAACTAAGGCATATATAGCTAACATGTTCGATTTGCAACAACTCTACCTATTTTTTCTTTGACTTCTGGGTTAGTGGTAGGCGCCCTCCTAATTACTCTCGTGGGATTAGTCGAGCTTTAATCGGGAGGAGCTGCGGGCACCCACAGTAATAAAAAAAAATCGAAAAAAGGAAAAAGATTTCAGTCTAAAGTAGAGATTATTGAGGATGTGTGGACCGAAAAGATAGACCTAACAAAGTAATATAATGACCGAAAAGAAAAAAGATTTCAGTCCAAACTAAGACTATAACTTCTTAAATAAGTACATAAGCGTTGATCTCTTCACTAGTAATAAGGTTTTTTGGAGTAAAACCCACACCTGATCCGCATAACAAATGGAAATTACTACGTGGTATCATCTAGTGTCACTCTGATCATGCAATTACACTTGACTTGTGGCCACAAAAGTGGCTTGTGTGTGGTTGAACTACTGCTAGCTATTCGATGTGAATATAGCAATTTTGGTCCATTATTACACTGCACATGGTTGCATCCCTATAATTATATATATCCACTAATTAATAGGATGGCAAATATGTAACATCCACCCAACTCTCATAAGTCGTAACAAAGTAATATAATGACCAATGAAAGCCCCTACAAAATCTAAAGAGGGAACAATTAGGAGAGAGCCCAAGCAAGACTGCCGTGCAGTGCAGTAGTAGTAGTAGAGATCTGATGATGATGATGAGGTGAAGACAAGAGAGAAGAGACTATATATTAAAGACCGGCCCTCTTAAGCCGGCAACCCTTCACTACTTTCCAAACACAACCCTTCAACATTCCTATAAAAACCCAAACCTTTGAAGACCAAGTCACTCGCTAATTGTTATTAGTCACTCAATTTTGCTCTCTTAGATCTCCCCTGTTTCATTTCTCTGCTTTTTAATGGCAAGAACTACACAGAAGAAGAACCCGAAAGGCGATCGCGCAAAGGAAAACAAACCAACTAATAAACTCAAGAGAACTAGGAAGACAATCCAGAGAGACTCTCCCCCTCAGCGCAGCTCCGTCTTTAGAGGCGTCACAAGGTCTGATTCTACTTCAATTTATCTTAATTGGATATATGAACTTTGTTTGAAACTCATTGCATGATTAGAGGGTGTTGCTCTGATTCAGGCATCGATGGACCGGGCGTTACGAGGCTCATCTATGGGACAAGAATTGCTGGAATGAGTCTCAGAACAAGAAAGGAAGACAAGGTGAAAACTAAGGGAACATTTTGTCAATTTTTGAGGTCAATGTGTTGAAAGTACTCATCTTTTCTTTTTCTTTTTTTTTTTCCTTGTCTATGTTGTGGGCATGTTGTGATTGATGGTTCTTATGGAATGCAATTGAACAACAGTATATCTAGGTGAGTTTTTCTTTGTATACTATACTATAATATATGCATGATCTAGCAAAGTTGAAGAGAAAGTCATGATATACTAATAGGGAGTTTTGATTTGGGATTGTAGGGGCTTATGATGATGAAGAGGCAGCCGCCCATGCTTATGACTTGGCTGCATTGAAGTACTGGGGAGAAGAAACCATCCTTAACTTTCCTGTAATTACATTACTACTTATCAATTCAAATTTAATTATTTATTCATCATTTGTTATACATAATGAGAGTCGAATCCACGACCTCCTCAAATCTTGCCTTTTGGCAAGTGATGCTTCATCCATCTCACTAGAGATGCTTTGAAAACTAATTAATGAGAATTTTAATCATTGTTTGTTTTGATTGTAGTCGACGAAATATGAAGAGGAGATAAAAGAAATGGAGGGTTTGTCGAAGGAAGAATACATTGGTTCTTTGAGAAGGTAATTAATGCCATTTACATGACTATAGTTTAATTCAAAATAATTAACTGTTAATCTGTTATTTCGGGTGTAAATCATATAATGAGTAAATATTAATTGGATCATATAATTGTAGAAAGAGCAGTGGATTTTCTCGGGGGGTTTCCAAATACAGAGGCGTTGCAAGGTACGTACATATATGTGTCTATTGTAATTTTTACAATTGCTTTTGAATTGGCATTCAATTTGATCATATATAGATCTATCTAAGAACTTCCATATTGTACAATATATAGATTTGATTTGATCTTACATATATAGATACATTCTATATATGGGCCTTAACCATGAACATTAATGCAATCACATTAATTGATATTCCCATATTGTATCCATATTTGATACATTATTAATATTGATTGATTACAGAAATATTTAAAGTTTTATCTTTTTGAATATTTTAATTAGTTCATGACTATAGATAGCAAGATTGTATCATATAAGTTCAACTACTCCACCAAATAATTTGAAAACCTGATTATCACATTAAAAGCGTTCATCAGTCAAGCAGGTTTGCATCAATTTAAGCAATAACGCGTGCATCTAATTAATATTTGTCATAAACACTGGTCAGCACAAAATAGAGAAAAGACATAATTAATTTTTCTTCAACTTGATCATCTTTAATTAGTTGCAATAATACTGACTATAATAGAAAGTTAATAGTGTTTTGAACGTAAGTCTTCATCTTTTTTTTTTTTTTTTTTTTAAATTCTGTAGACATCATCACAATGGAAGATGGGAGGCTCGGATTGGCAGAGTTTTTGGCAACAAGTATCTTTACCTTGGCACATATGGTGAATTTTCTTATCTATCTCAATTTTATAGTGTTAAATTTCAAATTCACTTCACAACCAACCAATAGAGAAAACAAAAGAAAACTAATGACCCACATGTTGCCATAGCTAAAGATAAAATTCTTTTTAATCTCTCCATAATAATATATACAGTACATACAACAACAACATATAATTAATACTACCAATAATTAATGAGATGTAAGAATTATTAATGATAGTACCATTTTGAGTTGGTCTATGGCTTTCCCTCCAATTACTATATGATATGTACACAAGCCAAAGGAGTAAAACAATGTTAAATACAAGGACGCTTATCAACGACAACAACAAATCTTCAATTTCAAATTAGTTGGAGTTTGTTAGAAAGTTATTCCACTTCTTGTTAGAGTTGTAATCTAAATTAGTACTATATTAGGGTTTTAAAATTTGTTTTAGGGCTTTTGATTTTTTTTGAAAATTAATGAAGTTTATTGCAGTGTCTCAATATCTTTTATGGTATCATCAAAACAATAATCGATCATATAAGACTTGTGTAAGAGTTCTTGAAGATTCAAGAACAATCTTGAATTTCAATAAATTAGTTGAAGCTTGCTAGATGGATGAAGTTATTATACTTGTCATAATTCAATATAGTTGACTTAAAAATTGCTTAAGGTTCTATTGTTAATGAATGTTAATCCTGAAGAAGGGCATATTAGTAAACTGAAAATTTGAAAGTTGAAACCATCAAGTCTAGTTAGTTGGGAAGAGGATGACCAACCCCCAACGGTTCTTATAAAAGTTTCCCACCAAATTTTATTAAATTTTCAAAATCCCCAAACTACCCTAACTTTTCTCCATTTTTCCGTTCAGCTACCCAAGAAGAAGCTGCAACGGCTTACGACATGGCAGCGATCGAGTACCGTGGACTTAACGCCGTTACCAACTTTGACCTCAGCCGTTACATCAAATGGCTCCGACCCAACTCCGCTGACCCGAACCCAAGCCCAAACCCGGCTGACCCAAAACCAAACCAAAGCCATAACAATGACCAAATGCAGGACTCTTTTTTCTTCCCAAGCCAAGCCGCTGAAGCCAAGCCGAAGCCAAGTGGATCCGCGCTGGGGCTGCTGTTGTCGTCGTCCAAATTCAAGGAGATGCTGGAGAGAACGTCGGCAGAGTCGCCGCCTTCCGAGTGCCCGTGGACACCGTCGGAGTCGAAGACGCCGAGGTGTAGCTTCCCGGATGATGTACAAACTTACTTTGAGTATGAACAGGACTCAGGGAGCCAAGCCGAGGTGCTGGAGGAAGCCATATTTGGCGATCTCAGCTTGTTTTCAACTCACATGCTTCAATGCGAGTTGGATGGGTGAGTTGGAACTACTGAGTCAATTAGAGGAGGGAGCCGAGTGGAATTTTTGGTTTATACATACTGGAGGGGACGGTTGCTTTAATTTTTTTGTTTTTGTTTTTGTCTTTGAAGAAAATTATTAATTTGGTGTAGATAGATAGAGAGGATCGATAGCATTGAAATTTAATTCAATTTTAGGACTTTAGGAGAGACTATTATAGTACTTAATTTCCTGGATTAATTAATGTCGACAAATTAAATCCTTTCCAAGTATAATATACTATTTTTTTTATTTTATTTTTTGAAGTAAAGTAGTATAATTACAGTGGAGTAATATTATTTAATGAGGGTGGACATATCACATGCAGAGAAGGTTGAGAAGCTAATTGTAGTGTCCGTCATTTAATTATGTGGTTATAATGGACGGCAATTGGTGGCAAAAGCTTATTCAATAAGCTTTGGTTCATTGGTTGTGTACTGAATATACAAGTCCATAAGAATATATATATCCTTACATTAATGTTTAGGATGGTAAGTTGATGGTGCTGGTTAAGAATGGGGGCAGCTGATGACTTGCTTCGATGGCCCTTAAGGATTAAATTTGGGTAGGTGGGCTGGTCTGGAAGGAACTCATCTTATGCACACAAAACTTACAGATATGATCGAACCTCAAAAAAAGGGAGGAAAAACACTAATGTCAGGTCCAGCTCAAGCTCACACATTGGTTGGGACAGCGTGATTGGGCGCCCACAATGAAAGTGATCTAGTTCCGTACTTGCTCGTGCCAGTGCACGTGTGAGCTGCATGTTCTTTTTGTACGGGGAGGATGAGGCTATCCAAATTGCTTCATATATCCTTCATCAAAAAATTTGCTTCATATATCGACAAAGAATATCTGGTTTGGACAATTGCAATCGATATAAGTGGTTTGGATTTTTATGCCTATTAATCGCCAAAGGTCTCGAGTTTAGAGCATCTTCAATGGTAAATGCGGATTGTAGGCGTGAATATCTTGTCACATCGATAACGTGAAGAGAATGTCATTTCATGTGGCTCAAATAGACATTTAACTTTATAATTGATCTTCAATGGTAAACGTGGATTAAACGTCAATGGATAAGATAAAAGCGGTTACTATACAATTCCTAATTGTGCAGTGTGTTACAGTTGCATATGTGGCAATCTACGTACTACTCTTTATGTTCCATATTATCTGTTACATTTGGGTTTGTGCACAAGAATTAAAGTGACGATTGAAAGTCTTTAAAAGATAGACATTGAGACTAAATTACCCTTCATTAATAGCCTACTTTTCTTAAGTTTTTGCTTTAGAAATTAATGTGTAACCTTCAATTGGCATTAATGATATAACTTTAAATTAGAGGTAAAATTAAAAAAAAGATCATAAATGTATATTTGATTTCTTAATTTGACACATATGGAGGAACAAAAAAAAAAAAAAAAATTCTATATGACAGATAATGTAGAAGAGAAAGTATTTGGTTTTGAGGGATACAGCTTTTTACTTCACGTTGACGATTTTAGCCCATCTTGATCTCCCCTCCCGAAACCAAAACACTTTTGGAGAAGAGCTTCCATGGATACATACCCTTTTAAAACTCTTTTCTTTCAAATAAACACGACTATATAATTTTTAAGGCATCAGATTGTTGTGCATTGATACATTTCATTGCAAAAATGTCGGGTTTTTGTCAACTTTGATGAGGTACGAACTGAGGAATAGGATTTTTAATGTTTTGAGTTTGTGGGTTTGGTTAATTGTTATGATTTATTGGATCTGAAGTTAGGGGTTATCATTTCTTCCGTTTTTGTTTGATTGTTTGATTTATTGATGTTTAAGTAGTGTTTCGGATTGAAGATTTTAGGGGAATTTTTGTTGGGTATTCGAGAGTTCGAATTTGTTGGTGTTGCTCGAATGGGAATTGAAAGTTCTGCCACCATGAAATTGAAGGGTCTTTGGGACTTAAATCTCTAAAAGTTTTCGTTTTTAGAGTGTTGTTGATTTTGGAAGAAAAAAGAGCATCGGATTATTGATGTTGCAGGTGCTTCAAGAAGGGCAAAATCGTCAACTGTAATATACTGCACAATTGGGAACTCTTTGTAGGCATTGCACAAGTGAGTTTTGAATCTTGAGTAATATTGAAGTGGAGCCATACCTGATACTGATAGCTAATAATGTTTTGGGGTCAATAACTGATGATCAAAGACTGATGAATTGGCTTTGGCTAGCTAGGTTCCATGGATGCTCAACATCACCAAATTCGAGTTCTAATGTTCCCATGGTTGGCTCATGGTCACATATTTCCTTTCTTTGAGCTTGCCAAGAAACTCTCTCAGAGAAACTTCTCCATATACTTGTGTTCTACACCTATAAACCTGAGTTTCATCAAAGAAAAACCAATTCATGACCAAAGCTTAAGCTCTTCAATTCAATTTGTTGAACTCAACCTCCCACCTCTTCCAAACCTTCCTCCACAAAACCACACGACAAAATCACTCCCTCCACATCTCATGCCAACTCTCACCACAGCCTTAGACATGGCTCAACCATCTTTCACAAAGATCTTGACCACTCTTAAGCCTCACTTGCTAATCTATGATTTCATTCAACCTTGGGCCCCTGAAATTGCTTCACTCCATAACATCACAGCCGTTCATTTCTTGACAATGGGTGCTTTTGCTTCTTCATACTTTTATCACAGATGCAAGAAGAGCTTGAGTGATTTGGAGTACCCATCTCCAAACATGTACTTGGAAGAATATGAGGATCAAAAGTTAACTCAGATGCTTGAATCATTTTCAAACAATATCTTGAACAAGGACAGGCTTGCCCTCTCTATAGATCGATCTGAAACTTTTGTCCTGATCAAGACATCACGAGATGTAGAGGAAAAGTACATCAACCATCTTTCATTCATTTTTGGCAAAGAAATTCTCCCCACTGGGCCTCTTGTCAATGAAGAAGTAATCCCTTCTTATACACATGATGATCACAGTGATGGCAATCTATCTGATGAAGCTATTCTCGAGTGGCTTAGCAAGAAAGACAAGTCTTCAACTGTGTTTGTTTCATTTGGAAGTGAATACTACATGTCAAAAGAAGAGATTGAAGAGACAGCATATGGGTTGGAGCTTAGTGAGGTGAACTTCATATGGGTGATAAGATTTCCTGATCATCACATTGAGAGAGTCAATGATTTTGTAAGTGAAGTGCTGCCACAAGGGTTCTTGGAGAGAGTTGGGGAGAGAGGATTGGTGGTGGAAAACTGGGCTCCACAGATAGAGATTTTGAAGCACTCAAGCATTGGAGGGTTTGTGAGCCACTGTGGATGGAGTTCAGTGATGGAAGCAATGAAGTTCGGAGTGCCCATTATAGCTATGCCTATGCACATTGATCAGCCAATGAATGCAAGATTGGTGGTGGAGTTGGGTGTAGGATTGGAAGCAAAGAGAGTGAAGGGACACACAGGAGATGGTGAGGAAGGAAGGATTGCAAGAGAAGAAGTGGCAAATGTGATCAGAGAGGTTATTGTTGAAAAAGAGGGAGAGAAGGTGAGGAGGCTCATGAAGGAGATGAGTGAGAATATGAGAGAGCAGAGAGAGGAAGAGATTGGTGTTTTGGTTGAAAAATTATTGTTGCATATGTCATATAGAGAGTTCAGTTAGACCAGAGAACAGGTGTCTTCGCTTCAAATATACTGATAGTCTAGGTGTCTCATTTTCTTGCTTTAACCTTCCTCGGCATCACAAGTGGCTCATTTGTATGAATTGAAAGCAGTGTCACTGACAAAGAGCAAAATCTTGTATATAACACCAGTGATAGGGCAAGAAATAAAGTAAAAAAGTAGTTTGAACTTCATGGATGTGAAAGACCATCATCTTCTTAGAGTTTTGATGTTTCCATGGTTGGCTCATGGTCACATATTTCCCTTCTTAGAGCTAGCCAAGGAACTCCACAAAAGAAATTTCTACATCTACTTCTGTTCCACACCAATCAACCTATCTTTCATCAATGAACACCTTAATCGCAATGAATTCCCTTCCATACAACTAGTGGAACTTCATCTTCCATCACTCCCAAACCTTCCACCGAGCAAACACACAACCAAATCACTCCCTCCTCATCTCATGCCAACACTAAAAGCTGTCTTTGACATGGCTGAACAATCTTTCTCACAAATCTTAACCACCCTTCATCCTGATGTGCTAATCTATGATTTCCTCCAACCTTGGGCTTCCACTATAGCTTCTTTACTAAACATCCCGGCAATCCACTTCTTAACTACAGGCGCCTTCACTGCGGGTTATATGTATCAGTTATGCAAGAAGAATAGTCCTAATGCTGGCCTTCCAATATTACCAATACACCTTGAAGAACATGAAGATGAGAAGGCCTTTCAAAAGCTCTCCTCTACTTCACATGGTTTGTCAGATAAAGAAAGGTTCTTGCAGTCTATAGATCAATCTATGAATCTTTTTCTGATCAAGACATTCGGAGAGATTGAAGAGAAGTACATCAATAGCCTCTCTTTAATAACTGGTAAAACAGTTATCCCAGTGGGACCATTGGTTCATGAGCCACCAACAGATGACAAGCACACTAGTAGTTTCATCAATTGGCTTGACAAGAAAGATAAGTCTTCAACAGTGCTAGTTTCATGTGGCAGTGAGTCCTACTTGTCAAGAGAGGAAATTGAGGAGATGGCTTATGGACTTGAGCTTAGTGAGGTGAACTTCATATGGGTAATAAGATTTCCTGATCAAGGAGAGCAGATTAGTCTAAGTGAAGTGCTACCAAAAGAGTTCATGGGTAGGATAGGAGAGAGAGGAATGGTTGTTGAAGGCTGGGCTCCACAGGTGGATATACTTAAGCATTCTAGCATTGGAGGGTTTGTGAGTCACTGTGGGTGGAGCTCTGTAATGGAGGGACTGAAGCTTGGTGTGCCTATTATAGCTATGCCAATGCAGCTAGATCAGCCATTGAATGCGAAGTTGGTTGTGGAGATGGGTGTTGGGTTGGAAGTCAATAGAAATAGCAGTGGATCTAGAAAGTTTGCGAGAGAGGAAGTTGCCAATGTGATCAGAGAAGTGATTATGGGGAATGAAGGAGAGAATCATGTGAAGCAGAAGGCGACAAAGATCAGCGAAAAAATGCGAGAACAAGGAGATGAAGACATAGATGATCTAGTTGAGATGCTGTTACATCTCTCTGGGAAGATCAAAGCTTGAGAAAGAACTTGTTTCCTAGCTGTATGTGTCTGCTGTGAGGCGGTATTGTAAGAAGGCTAGCAACAATTTGGAGAATAAGCCTCAACTTAAGCCGTTTCATACGTACTTTGTTCTATATGGAAATAATCTGACTAGAAATAAGATATTCGGTAAGTTTGAATCTATCTTTTGTTCTCTACGAGTCCTAGACTTAAAATTGAATAATGGGATTGAAAAACATTGGCTAGTCCTTGAATGCCATCTATAAAACCAAAGACTAGTTTGTGCCCCTTAACCATATAGGCTAACTTGGCTTGGTACTCATTAGTACAGTGAGGGAAGGTTCACACTTAAATCTGATCAAGAACTATTACTTGAGTCCATGCAATCCTCAGCACAAGTAGCTCTCCAAGTCAAAGCCATCCTTGCCCTCCATGGAGAAGGACATAATCCTAGTCTTTAGATTGATTGATTTTTTTCACTATTTTTATCTCTCAAATGTTTTCAAGCTTTCTAACCTCGCAAGTGGAAGGCATCATGGATTCCTCATTCTCACTACTCCATATCCATAATAATTAAAAAAAAAAAAAAAAAGTAAAAAGAAGATGAGTATGCTTCAATTACTTTTCAGAGATCATGTCAAGAAATGATGTTCGCAACAAACTAGGAAAACTACAATTTGATCAAAGGCGGTTTCAAGTTGACATCATTTTTGTACTCAACTACAATAAGCTCTGACGAAGTTTCCACTTCTTACTTTAACTCTATTGATAGTCCAGATGCCCCTTCGTATTTTATGCGTAAACCATCATCACTAACCAAGGTGTAACAACAAAACAAAGGCACAGAAGAAGAAACAAAGGAACATTTTCATCTCATGGATGCCAAAAACCATCTTCTTAGAGTTCTGATGTTTCCATGGTTGGCTCATGGTCACATATTCCCCTACTTAGAGCTAGCCAAGAAACTCTCCAAAAAGCAATTCTACATATACTTCTGTTCCACACCCATTAATTTATCTTTCATTAATGAACACCTTGATCAAAATTCTATAGAGCTAGTGGAGCTTCACCTACCAACTGTCCCAGACCTTCCACCCAATTATCACACAACTAAATCCCTACCACCCCATCTCATGTCAACTCTTAAAACAGCCTTTGACATGGCTGAGCTATCTTTTTCCCATATCTTAAGAACCCTTAATCCTGATTTGCTAGTTTATGATTTCATCCAACCATGGACTCCTACTGTAGCTTCTTCACTGAACATCACAGCCATCCACTTCTTAACTGGGAGTGCAGTTGCTTCTGATTATATGTATCAGTTATGCAAAAGCCCTGAGAATGTTGTGTTCCCATCAACCATGCATCTTGAGGAGCATGAAGACCAAAGGATGCTACAGCTGCTTGAATCTACTACACATGGTTTGTCCAACAAAGATAGGTTCTTGGAGGCTATAGACCAATCTAATACTCTTGTTCTAATCAAGACATTTAGAGAGATTGAAGACAAATATATTGACCACTTATCCTTCATAACTGGTAAGGAGATAGTGCCTGTGGGACCTCTAGTTCAAGAGCCAACAAATGATGGCAAGCAATCAAGTTTTATCGAATGGTTAGACAAGAAACACAAGTCTTCTACTGTGTTTGTTTCGTTTGGGAGTGAGTACTACATGTCAAGAGAGGAGATTGAAGAGACTTCTCATGGGCTTGAGCTCAGTGAGGTGAACTTTATATGGGTCATAAGGTTTCCGGAGGGAGAGAATGCCAAATTAGTTGAAGTGCTGCCACAAGGCTTCATGGGCAGGATTGGAGAGAGAGGATTGGTTGTTGAGGGTTGGGCTCCACAAGTAGAGATACTTAGTCATCCAAGCATTGGTGGGTTTGTGAGTCACTGTGGGTGGAGCTCCGTTATGGAGGGCATAAAGTTTGGCATTCCTATTGTCGCTATGCCAATGCATTTAGATCAACCTGTAAATGCAAAGTTGGTAGTGGAGGTGGGTGTTGGAATGGAAGTCGAGAGAGATAGTAGTGGGCCTAAGACGTTTGTGAGAGATGAATTGGCCAAAGTAATCAAAGAGGTGGTTGTAGACAGGAAAGGAGGGAATCCAGTACAGAGAAGGGTGAGGGAGATCAGTGAAAAAATAAGAAAGCAAGGGGAAGAATGTTTTGATGATCTGGTGATCAGGCTTCTGCATCTCTGTGGGAAGATCAAAGCTGAGAAATAAACACAACATGGTCCAACAAAGTAGATAATATGGGTCAATCTGGTTGTTCTCTATTAAGTTATCATAACTCTAGAAAAAAAATAAAAAAGTCGAATTTGTTCCTTCTTGTTCTATATAAATAATTTTGTTCAAGCAAAGCAAAAGCCACAGTTAATAACATTCAAACCAAGTTTAGGCAATACACGAATGAAAAATAAAAAGGAAATCTTACATCAAGAATGACATTTCTGCCATGCACACCTATCATGGCTTAGAAATTTTATAAAAAAAAAAAAAAAAAAACCCACAAAAAAATCTCTCATGTCACCTGTCACCAAAACGGTGGCATTTTCTCTACCTCTTCACTATCATCATGAACATGGGGGAGCTGTGATTATTTAATTCTTGCGGTGCAAAAACAAGCGGGTTTTCTTAGCTAACAAAGGATGAGGTTATGAGGAGTCATGATACCTTTTTTACACTGTGCAACATAGCTTTGAGTCAACGGATGCCAAACATATGCAGAAAGCTTGGTAACCTGTTAATGGGTATCTGCACAAGAACGTTATGTTGTAAGTTAAGAGTACTTCGATCATCAATAATTCAATGAAAGGTGTTTTCCATATTGGTTCGTAAAGACCCGTTGCAGTTTCGATTAATAAAGCTCACAATGGATTGCTTCTCAGATGCTTTATCTCTCTTTCATGGAGAAAAGTAACAGTATAACTACTGGTGCTTATGTTTAATTGTACCTGTACTCCATGACGTACTTGGATTTTCCAACTTTTCCGAGTTGCAGAATCGTTTGCCTTCCATTCTCCTGATTGGAAATAGAAAAAATATGAAACAGAACATATTGCAGCCAATTGATTGGAAATAACAAAGTTAGGTTTCTATTTTTTGTCTTTAGGTAATCATATAACCACTACTCTCATCCTAGACTGACATGTGCTTGACTTAAGCATAAACTCAGCTCTGCTAATTTGATATTTCTGAAAGAAGTTACAACCCGAGAAGGATTAGATGAACTGAAATAAAGGAGAAAAGTTACCAACCTCCAAAGTTAACTGAAAATTCTTGGTTGATCTTTGAATTTTGAGTTCTGCTTTTGCCCTCTCTCTGAAATCCAGTTCATAGCTCCTCAAGAACTGCAGAAGCACAAAAGAGTATAGTAAGAATGATATGTCAGTCTAAAGATGAACCAAATCCCATTCAAGAATAGGAGCTAAGATAACTCTCGATGGATAAAGAAGTTTAAAGAGAGCTCTCACTCTATTGTAATGAGGATTCCTTGAGAATAGCTGTTGTGTTTTATCCTTTTTCACCTCCCAGTCCTTGGGCAGTCCATTGATGTGTTGAAACTACAACAACAAATTGTTTGATGAAATTAATTTCTTGAAAGGAACAGATACCAAAATCGCCATCAATGCTTTACAATTAAGCCTTCTCCAGCTGAAACTTCACCCATGCTCACCTGGGCACTGCTCTTTAGCTGCATGGAATGGTGCTTCGGAATCCATGCCCTCAAGCTTCTATAACTTCCAGTGCAGGTGGTCACAGTAGGCACAAATCTGCAAGCCACATAAGAGGCTCGTTACCCGCCGTGCTTCAACACAAGCATATAAAACAAAAGGAAATAGCAAAAGTCGAGATTTGCTTACGCTACGACAGCTAGAAGACGTTTAGATTGCTTCATCAGTGAATCAATTGGAGTCCCCTGCAATGACATTAGGCTTCTTGGGTTAGCAACAAAAAGAAGACATTGCAACTAGATGAAATCGGGTACATGATAATTCATAAGAAAAATAACAGATTCTTAATTATTTGGTTTAAATATGTAGAGACTGAACCTGATCCCATATGTGGTACTTAGAACCCATGAAGTTAGCAGTCACGGTTCCCAGGAAACTCTCATCTGAGCCACCCGAAGATAACCCTTTTGCATTCTTAGCTATATCGAACACAGACCGCCCTTTTTGCCTCCTATGATGAGCCACAGCTAGTTTCCGATCCTGCCGCCCGCGGCCCTCCTGTTTAAATTTAAATCATTTATTAAAAACTTAAGTGCTAGAGAAGGATACTCGACTTCTCTACACTACCGAATTGCATGTATGGTATCACAGACTTCACAGTAGCATAGTATCCAGATATAATCAAAACAATGAACTTTGCAGACCATAAAAATCGTTGAGTACTACAAAAGGAAACTCACATTGGTGAAAAGTGAATAAAGAGAACCCCCATCCAGTCCCTCCAACGACGGTTCCTTCACAATGATACAAGTACACCTCCCCACATCGACGGGGAGGGGCATACACAAGAGAGACCTGAAACCCCGCCCCGCAAGAAGAAGAACATCAAAACAAATGCAAATAACGCCATATTGAATTCGATAACAATGCACAAACCTGTTGGGAAGAGTATACCAAGACGAAGGCGGAGCAGCAGCTTCGGAATCCGAATGGTCCCATAAATTAGACTTCCCAGAATCCCCCGCTTCAAAGGAGTCCCAAAGCTTCAACCCGAAAGTCGAATTCGGCTCATCCAACTGCATACACAGCTGAAGCGAAGGAGACCTCAACGCCCTCTTCTTGCATCCCAATGGCGTCGGAGTCTTGCAATCTCCAGCAGAGAAGGAATTGCTCCTATCTCGAAAAGGCGTAGCCTTTTCGCTTTCTTTCTTCCCAGAACAGCTCTGTTGATGAAGTCCATTCTCTAGCGCGTTTTCTTTATCGTCGGTAGCGTGATTTCGCGGAGTAAGATGAAGATTATCGTCGGCGAGGTTGTTGGCTTCTTCATTGAGGGGATTGACGTAGAGGGAATTGTAGGAAGATTGGCGAGCAAGCGTGGATTTCTTGAACCCAGACATTGCCATAAACTTAAGACTCGAGAGAGAGATGGATGGAATTGAATAGACTTAGGTGGGTTGGGTGTTGGGTTTGTTGGGAAACATGGACAGTCTTGATTTGATGCTCATCAGAGTGCAAGTGTGGAAGTTAGTATAGTGGGAGAGAGAGAGAGAGAGAGATTGAGATTTCAAATTTGAAAGACACATGGGGAAGTGGGTCGGGATAAATTAGGTCAAATGGGCCTAACGGCTAGTTTGAGGAGGGCGGGAGTAGGTTCGAATGTTAGGATCCCTCTGTATCACGAGTTCCAGAGAAAACTATATATTAAATGGTCTTCCGCGCCATCAGATGAAGTGAGGGTGAGGACCAGGGAGCGTGAATCACGAGGAAGAATTAATGAGGAGGGAAGTAAGAAAGTGGCTTACATCACATGCAAGCAACATTTGCATCATAAATTCCTTTGAACTCGTGAGAGATCAGAACTCTCTCGCTCGCGAGTACAACAAATTTATGGAGTGGGACCCACGGTGGTCTGAAATTGAAAAGCGTTTCAAAATCCCAACTACAAAATCCGTTTTAAAGCTGGGCCAAACGGGGCCTAGAGATCTGAGGTGAAGCGGAAGTCGAGAACTGACGAGAATTCTATTCAGATAGAGAAGGTGAGAACGAGTGGCTCACTTTGTGCCGAAACTCAATAAGGCTAGGCAATGTTGCTCACCACACCAACTGAGCTGCATCACAGATGGCCAGCGCAGTCGCACTGAATGCTAGCTCAATCATCTGGCGCAGCAGCAGCAGCAGCAGCAGCAGCGGCAGCAGCAGAGCTAGGGTTAGGGCATCATCGGCTCCAATGGCCACCAAAGTGGTTCCAGCGATCATAGTAGGCGGTGGAAGAGTGGGGAACGCGTTGCAGAGCATGGGAAGTGGAGAAGACGTGATTGTAAAGAGAGGAGAACCGGTGCCGCTCGATGTCTCGGGTCCCATTTTAGTGTGCACCAGGAACGATGATCTCGAAGCCGTTCTCCAATCCACTCCAGAGTCTCGCTGGGAGGGTAGGCGCTGTGAATTCTACTTGGTTTGTTTAATTACAAAAGAGTTGGCGTTGTAGGATTGGGGACTAATGAATTTGAGCAGATTTGGTTTTTTTCCAGAATGGAATGCTGGAGCCATGGCTTCAGAGCAAAGGCTTGGACAATGCGGACCAAGTGTTGGCTTACTTTGCTGTGTCCAAGCTTGGAGAGCCTCCAATTGATGGGAAGACTGATACCAATCCACAAGGGTTAACTGCTGCTTATGGAAAGTGGGCATCTGCTGTCGCTACAAGGCTGCAATCTGGTGGACTATCTTGCAAGGTAAATTAATAGGTTCTTCCACTTTTTCTTTTTTCATATCAGTCGCACTATCTATTTTCACGAGGTCATGATGCAATCAGCTTGAACATACTTCAGTGGCTCATACAATTTTGACGCAATGGGTATCAAACTTGAGACCGTGCGCGTAACCCACGCAATCCCAAACTCACCCTCACCATTAGGATTTGATATATGTAGTGAACTCCAACTAATTTAAGATTAAGGCTTTGTTATTGTTGTTGACGGCGAGGGTTATTAATAGGTTCTTGAGAAGGAAGCTTTCCATAAGCAAATGTTGGAGAAATTGATATGGATCTGCGCGTTTATGCTCGTCGGAGCTCGCCATCCTGGAGCAAATGTGGGTGCTGTGGAGAAGGATCACCGTTCTGAGGTAAAGCTAATGTGCTCAGCTTATTTCTCCTTCAACGTCCTAGCCTTCAGAATCTTAACTCTATTACCGGTCAGGTTTCCAGCCTTATTTCTGAACTTGCATCAGCAGCGGCGGCGGAGAAGGGTTTAGTTTTCGAAGAAGCAATGGAGGAAAGGTTGTGTGCTTACTCGAGAGCAGTTGCTCACTTTCCAACTGCTGTTAAAGAGGTAATGTAGCATCCGTAATTGGCATTTAGGTACCAAGATGCAATTAGCTGTCTGTTTGTTTCTCATTTCTTGACATCAAACTTCTGCAGTTCAAATGGAGGAACGGCTGGTTCTATTCGCTGTCGCAGAAAGCTCTTGAAGAAGGGAAGCCAGATCCATGCCCATTACATACAGCATGGCTCAAGGAATTAAACATAGTCTAAGACAGCTGAATTCTTCTGAGTGCTTCATATGCTGCTAAGAAGAGCTGTATGATCACTGTGCTCCCACTCCATATACACTATCTTTGGAGTTACTTTGAGATGATTCCAATCCCGCCTTTGGCAATGCAGTTAGTTTTGTGGACGCATTTCTTAAGAATGAATAACGCTTTGTAACTCTCAGTTATAAGGAAAAGGGATAGCAATAATTCAAGGAAAATGCTACTGTGTATACAACCTTTGGATACAACATTGATTTCCTAAGGCTTTCAGATACATGTTTTTTTTTTTTTTTTTTAATTTTCTGAGGCAACCAGCTGCATCTTAGCTTCCTGTGCCTATTTTCAAGTGAGTCATGAAGTTCTATTGCCGAAAGGTGGCTTGAAAAAACTCGTAGAATGCGGAAACTACAATATCAACTGAGATACAACTTAACTGCCTTTTTCTGCCTTATTAATATTATTCCCACCTTGGCTAATGCATTAACAGGACATAGCACTGTAATTCATAGAGTGAGCTGAACCTGCCACTCCAAAAAGGAGAAAATAACAGCAAGAAGACATAGGAAAGATGACAAATTTCTTAACTGAATAAGAGTTGAGCTACTCACGAGAATTATTTTTCTTTCAATATTTCCTCTGCAGTGGTAAATATAGGAGCTATATCAACTGGCACCTGAAATCAATAAAAGAGTAACAAACTCGTTACAACTTACAAGACATGATTGGCAGTTGATGACTGGCTCATCGGAAACATACAAGAGCTAGTTGCAGGGATAAAACCACGTTGGCTCATCAGAAACATACAAGAGTTAGTCGCAAAGACTAAACCACATAGTAACAGGTCAAGTGTTGATGAGCCAAGAAAAAGAAGTACACAACATCAATCTTCGCATCAGGTTAGCTCCCCAAATAGATCTTAGGTAATAGTTGTTAGGAATTATAATCTTCGCATCAGTTAACATGTCTCATATGTGACTGACAATTAATTTCTAAATTTAAGCAGTTAGACAAGAGCTTCATACCTGAACTTTTTCAAGTTTATCCATTGCAGCACGCAGTGGAGGTGTCAGTTTACCATATGTCTGAAGAAGGGACAATGCTGCCGCTTTATCACCTCGAGCTTGTATGGTAAGTATTTCCCTGCTGAGGCTTTCAACAGCTCCCTCAACCTTCCGGCGTTATATAAATTCAAAATCAGTATTGCCAAAAAGAACTGGAAAGGAAGAACAAGAAAATGCAGTACCTTCTCAAAATTGACCGAAAAAGTGCCATCTGAGTGTAAAATAAAAGCTTTTTTCTCAAATAGCCAGTTAAATTGCAATGCTTGCCCCTTTCTGTTTCACTCAAAGGCAAAAGTAGTGAGAGAAAGTGTAGCAAAGTGGCAAATAAAAAGGCATTGGATGACAAGAAAAAAATGGAATAATAAAAAAACTTAGTTACCCATGGGATTCGTCTAATCCAAAACGTATAGAACGAAAACATCCCGCAAGGAAAGAAACATACATGGATTCTACTAAACAATCAGGTAGCAATTCCTGAAAAAAAAATCAAGAGAAGACATTATAAATAAGGGCAACATAGTAATATAGCTATTCAACCAATCTGTCCCAAGTTTGGCTAAGATGCATAATCAACATGAGTTGATCGCAATTTGCTGATACAGATCACTGACCTTCTTGATGAGAAACTTGAGTGCCCAAAGGCCAACAATATCTGCTTTTGCTTCCTCCAGAGCTGAATGGAGTTCTTTAAGCTCCTGGATAATCAAGCAAAATACGGAAGATAAAAAAAATATTCATATAAATAATGGCTCTTTCATTATATTTGTCATATAAAATTACATACTTTCTATTTCTATTAAAAAGGTGTAAACAAGAGGAGCTTAAAAATTCTCTCACCAATCTCACGGTAGATTCTTGACCGCTTGGGAGTGTTATTGTATGAGGTCCAATCCCGTGACAGCACTCATGGCAAATGGTGTGAGTGAAAAAAGACTCAAAGTCAACAAGTTTCCTCTGATCCTCCTTAACGCATATAGCAGCTATAGGTAAAAGTATATGCTTGAACCTGGCAGACAAACAACTTGAACAGGTGAGCTTCTTTATGAACTCAAATTTGTTGAAAAATAAGTGCAAACAACTATTTAATGACAAAGGCGTAGATAAAATAAATATTGATTAAAGAAGAAACATACTTGGCTTCTGATACATTCTTGAGCATGACCATTGATGTTCCCCGATCTTTTACAATGCGTTCATCATTAGGAAGATTGAAAGCAACAGTTTGGGGACCCTTTACATCCTGTCACAAGGACCAATGTCATCCTCTCAACAGAAATGCGACAGCTTCAGCTTAATTACCTGAAGATTGTGATAGTTGACACTCAATAGTGGTCAACATTTTAGCCTCCAGGAGGCCATTATTCTCTTTTCATTTGATAGTAATTTTTTATTTCATACTCTCTTCGATTTTCTATTTCTAATTCTCATGAGTTGACTAAATTTCAAAATTATGATAGGATCACCAAATAGGAAGAACGCTTTGATTGATCTAAACGGGGATTACAAGGAAACAAGAACACCAAGAGAAAACAAACATTTTCCGAGGTCTATTAGCTTTCCAATTCTCTAACAAGAGGCCAAAAACTTCACCCCCTTCACAATACACCACATCTCTTATTTATACCGTTCACCTACACTAGAGAAAGTACTAGAATACTAACAGATTACTTAAATGACCTTGAGCCTTACTTTGATACTAATCAAATTACAACATATGTATGATTCACTTCTTATTGCTCTCAATCAAAACTTGATTCCTAACTCAATATATTCCACAGTAATTTTTTATTTCATAGCTCTCCTTAATTTTCTATTTCCAATTTCCACATAAAGTTAACTATAATTTTCAAAAAATACAACATATGTATGATTCTCTTCTTATTGCTCTCAATTCCTAACTCAACATATACCATAGAAGGTCAAAAAAAGCAACAGATAAATAAATATGATGCTGCTAGCCTGTAACTATTTTCCTATCAGTAATTGGCAAATTGCTGCTCCTGTGAGAAAACAAGAAAGGAAAAATTGGAGTTGAGCTGTTGTCATACTTAATGCTAGATCCTCAAATGCACATATACCTTAAGGAAAATGTACCTTGGAACAGGAATTACAAATCAGTTCTTGTATTTTCTAATCCTTTTAGGAAAATCTAACAAAAACAAAAAGAAAATATAAAAGACGTTTTTTTTTCCTCATGCAGTTTAACATGATCAATGTATCATACAAATAAACAAAAAATCAAACTCTTCCATAACCGAATAGCTACAAGATGGGAATTCAAGAATTTGAGCCCTTGGCAATGATATGCAAGGCTTGTTGAGGCCATGGATTCAAGCCCCATCATTTACCTATCATGAAAATATTGAAGTTGGACAATTGAATGAGATTTCAGAAATATATTACTGACAAAACACCTTGAGCAACTCCAAAGTTGATAAATTTTATATACTTAATTATTTTCAAAAAAGGATAAAATTAGAGATAGTTTTCCAAAAAAGGAGACAATTAATAAGAATCTCGGTTTGCACTTTGATAAAAAAAATTAATTCTAGTTTTCAAATAACATTTTTTAAGAATATAATAAGAAACATTATCCATCTAATTAAATCCCCATTGACAGCAAAATTAGACTGATCCATTTTTCAAGGTGAGTGACAGTGACTAGAGAGGATCATAGGAAGAACATGTCTGATAGCAGGAATGGCAGGAATAGAAAGATACAAACACACGACATCAGCATTTCCACACCACCAGTTTAATGAGAATGTGGACCAAAACTAATGCACCACATGTGCAAACGATGCATTCCTTATCTCAGCCACTCAAAGAACAAGAACTTAACTTTAATAGCAAGTCAGATAAATTAATTTGAAACTTACCCCCGCATTATAAATAAGTTTAATCACACGAATTGGGGCAGCTGTCACATCTTTTGATTTAAATGAGTCGTCAAAAGGGAGATTTTGCTCCAAAACCTAGCCAAACAGCTAGTGTTATACATGAGCAATAATCAAATAAAACCTGAGAAATGTGAGCTCGTGAAAGCCTTAAATAAACCTGAAGCTGGTCACCAAAGAGTTTCACTTTAGAGGTTGCTTCATCATCTCGCACTCCAATGAAAGCTTCAAATGTAGCCTAAAATTAGTAAAGCAGCCACTTAGTTCCACCAAAGTGCACTGGGAAAAGAAAAACTTTCATTGATTTTCTTTCTGTTAACATTACTACAACAATACAATAAGTCAGCCACACACTTCACAAGATGCTCGTTTCAGTCATCTGTAGAAAATCACATTGCCACAAAACAATGAACTAGAGTCTGTGAGAACCGGAATTGCTCAAAGAGACAAATCCTGCTATTTAGAGCTTGGGTATGTGCATTCCTTCAGTTTTGGAATCACAAGATATCAATTACGTAAAAAATACAAATAATGTTGAAAGAATCAAATTATAAAGATGATCAAGATTAACACACCAAAAGAAAAAAAAAAAAAAAACAAAAAAAAAAAAAAAAAACAAAACAAAAAGCTAAGCGAACTAATCACCAAAAAAAAAAAAGCTAAGCAAACTTGTAAACCAAAACCTAAAATAAAATAAAATCAGTAAACATGTCAATTTAACCAAAAGGCTGATGACAAAATTTAAGGAGAACATTCTCCTTTGCTTTGCCTAGGAGAAGCACCACTCATATTAAGGCAGTCATTGGATGGTAAATTTGGAAAAACTCTCAATACTACATTTGGTCAGAATTCCCTTTCAAGTTCCTTTTTTGGCTAAAAGACATTTTCAATAAAATTATGAAAATAGAAATGAAATCACCAGAAACTATTCATCAATTACAATTATTAATCAGAAGAATATTTTAATTATTTGATAACCATGTAGCATCTTATTTTGATGCGACTTCCTTTTTCCTTTGATCCTTCTGCTAAGGTTAGCTTGTCAAGCCTCCTAGATTGATTGATGGTTTCAGCAGAGCAAAGAACCAGCATAAGGATAACTTAATTCATTAGTAAAACTGCTAAATTCACCAAATAAAACCAGAGCTGGAAGCATCGGCAATGAGACGAAAGAAAAGATCTCTAACTAAATATAGCACAAAGCTTCATTTTTAAGCATGCATCACCTATCCAAACATAAGAGTCGACTCTTTCATCCTGACAGCACAATCCAAAGTCACTTAATTAAGCTTTCAATAAAATCTAACAGCTATCAAATTCAAACTTCATGCTAGTCAACGAACATAGTTATTATAAGGTACATCCAATATACGGTAGAATGCACAAGATCTGAACTAAATGCAATAATAATAATAAATAAATAAAAACAATACTATGCAGAAAACAAAAATCGTCTAACGTGGCTGCTGCTGTAAGATGGATATACAAGTTAATACCTTGTACCCAAAGAGAGTGTCTTCATATGTCTCATACGGACCAATAGTAACATCCAGTTTCGAATCCTAAATCAGACAAAAATCAAGCACCAAAAAAAAAAAAAAATCAGGCAACAATAGGAAAGGTAATTTGTTTCAATTGTTCAGACGAACAATGTAAAAGAAAAGGCAGAAAGAGCTTGTAAACAAAGTGTCATAAACTATCAATGAATAAAAATTTCTTAAAGTCTACGCCTGTCAGTGGATACCCATTAAAAGACTGAATATTCTAAGTTTAAACAACAAATATTTATAGTTAATATGCTCCCTTCATCAGCATAATGCCAAAATTATGATGTCTTAAAAATCGTGATTGTCTGATTATTTTGAGAAGTACAGATTTTCCAAACAATTAACATAAAAACCTTTTAAGTTTCTACAAATTCTCCTTCCACCTCACTCATTTTAATTCAGGTAAGAGAGCTCATTGAGAATAGTATCAACACCATGAACCTGTCAGGAGCCTACTTTTCTTTAGTTTTAAATTTTGGTGATCGAACATCTTGACTTACTATTTGGGATTACACTAAGAGCGGCCCCATTACCTTTCTGAAACCCTGTCATGAAAGACAATTTCTAAATGATATTTGATTCACACAAGTACCATTACCCAAAATTTAGAATGGAAGACCTCATCCACTAACAAGGTTTACTCTTTATGTTTGATCTGGCTGTTATGTTGCACTCCAGTGTAGACCTCCGTCTCCCATTTACTTGTTCATTATAGCTGTAGTTAACTTGTTTTCTTATCCAAACAATGTCAGTTATACTCAATCATTCCTTATATGCCACTCCCTTAACCTACCTAAAGACAAAAACACTTTCTACCAAAAAAAAAGACAAAAACACTGATAAAAGAGATAGACCTACCTTAAAAATTCATTACTGCAATATAAGGAAATAAGAACTTATGACACTTCTTTCACTAACAAAAGCATGAGCCTTTCTCTTTTTTTAGGATCTAGTAAATGCTTTTACCTGGGACATAAACAACACCTAGTACCAAGTTACCAACTAAAAAACAAGACAATGGAAGCAAACGATACGTCAGTTGCATTGAACAGAAAATTGGTTCATTGTGTCCAAGTCCAACTCTTCATGGAGGAAAGGAAAGGGCAACCTAATTTGCCCTAGAGGAAGTGGGATCCAAGATTCCAAGGTAGTTGTTCTCAAGAACAAAGAAAAAAAAAGAGAGAGAGCGAGTAAATGGGATATACTAACCAACTCCATCCATGCTATTTCGGAATCATAGTAATCATTTGAAAGAAAAGCATCGGCTTTGCCATTTAGCAGCCTCTTCAAACTACAAAAGAGAACAAAGATTCCTAAAGTTATAAAAAAAGACCATAATGTTTTATGCAAATTACAGACTAATGTCTAACAAACTGCATACCTAGGAGAGTCAGTCAAGTCCCTGCATTATGCAACAACTCAGATGCTTTTGCAAGGAATGGCTTATATGCTTGTGAGAACGGTAGCATATACAAATCAGGAATAGACTTTGCAACAGTGTCTGTAGTATAACATGCACTGCTGAATGAAGAAGCACCTACATCAGATTCGCTATGCCTTCTGATAACGTTAAAAAACCCAGTTGCAGAATCCCTTTGATCGCCCTTAAGGCTATTCTTCCATAACTCGAATTCCTATGACAAAATACAGAAACCAAACAGTTCCAACAACTACTAAACCCTGAACCGGTGTAAATCATATTCTAAGATTAGAGTTGAGACTGGCTTCCTACAAATTCAGATCAAGAATTAAGCTCCACGTAGTTGTGAAAGACTCTATGTGAATGTAGATAATGTCAAAAGAAAGGCCTATGCAAAAGAGACTTTTGAATCTTCAAACCATACATTTTTGTCCATGTCTGGAGGATAGAAATTTGCACCAGGAGGCTTCACCATGGGGAATGCTGCTCTATATTCAAGACCTTTCCATCCAGGGATTGACTTTGTGCATTTTTCATACAACTTGACAGCTGAGTCTGCAGTTGTCAAAAATGCTTTATTCTCATCAAGAACCGACCTATTACAAACACATAGGCATACTCAGAACAAAACCGTTACAAGAGATGAATTGAATTGTAAATAGAGTAGCTCAAAGAGTGAAGATGACTATTATTAGGTCAATA
Source organism: Stephania cephalantha (assembly GCA_039657325.1). Taxonomy (NCBI): domain Eukaryota; kingdom Viridiplantae; phylum Streptophyta; class Magnoliopsida; order Ranunculales; family Menispermaceae; genus Stephania; species Stephania cephalantha. The sequence continues at coordinate 60,303,431 of CM077569.1, forward strand.
ATTTTTTTTTTCTCATTACCTCATTGGTTAAATTATTTCACAAGAAAGAAGTTGCACAATAAGAAATCACATGAAAAAGGCTAGTTAGAGAGAGAAAGAGAGAGATGTGGAACTCCTACCCTAATTGTTCCTTTAGGCAGAAATCAATAAAAAAATTGAATCTGATTGGAAGTATGGTATGAAAACTCCTCAAACTTGCCTAATTCTTTTTTTCATATGCCAAATTAAGAAGAAAAAAAAATTCAAACAAAATTTTTGAAAAACAAATCTATAAAAGTAAGGAAAAAGCAACATTACTACAAATTTCAATGTTGTCTTGTAAGATAAAAGATTATAACTAATGTCATTTTTTAGAGGGTACGCCAACAAATTAGAAGCATGTTAAATGAAAAAAAAATAGAAATTTAATATTGAATATTAGGAATGCTTTCTAACTAATAACAAAAAAAAGAATATTTAAAAGGATCGAAACCATCAAAATCAAACTTTGAAAAACTGAATACCAGGAGTAAAAAGTGAAAGAAAATAGAAATAATATCAAAACCATGCTTCTTCAATGCTCCTTGATGATATTTGGATCTTAATGGCACTTAGATGAAGTTATCTATACTTTCTTATATTGTTGAGATTTTACAAAAAAAAATCCTCTACGTCAAACCAGACTTTCCTGAATTACTTTTGAGTTTTAAGTGACTGAATTCAAAGACTTAGTCGAGAATTTTCATCCTTAACTCACATCTAGTAGACTAGTAAGATAATGAATGGAACTATCTTAAGTTAGATAAGAGCAGGAAAAGTCTTTTCTGGAACCAATCAACTTACCAGGGACTCCTATTGATCGAATAATACATCCATTTTAACTTATCCAAGTTAGATAATTCAGAGCGCTCCTTTAACCAATCTCTCAAGATGGGATTGCTGTACCAAACCTGTAAGAAAACATTATCCCAATTAACAGCAGTCCCATGAAACAAATACACTGTCAGTAATTAAACAACTGAATGGGACCAACTGTTCTTGCTTTCCAGTCCCTCCATATTGAAGAAGAAAATTATCTACCAAAGGTTTTGTTAGAAAGCAAATCCTGAGAAATTCAAATTTACAAGCACAAGTTCAAAACTACTTCTACTAAGGGTTTTGCATCACAAATCAGTAAACAACAAAAAAAAAGGAGAATAGGATTGACAGTAAGTAAAAAATATAAAACATAGAGTGATACAGGCATAAAAACACTCATCCTTACTTCAGAATTAAAAGAACAGCAATCAACATAGTAGGTCTAGCCCAGATTCCACTTCAGGTGTCAGACAGAAATCACACGCGGTGGGTTGTCAGAGACCTTTAGAATGCCATAGAATTCAATTTGGAACTAGCAGCACATACAGGTAAGCAAACGCCCTGAGGTGTTCCCAGTAAGTGCTTATGGATCAAACAACCAAAACATAGTAACAAGCAATGCTCCCAGAGTTGGCGTCTCAAAGAAATCATTTTGCAGACTGACAACCCTTAATAACATTATCAACAAAAAAAAAAAAAAAATTGATGTGATATCATTTACTGAATTAGACAAAAATATTTTGATTGATGAAATCGCAAAAATTAGCATGACACAGCAACCTCTTGAAACTTTCATCTCAGATGACATGAGGCTTCAGTAACTAATAGGAGTTTATCACACATCAACTAGATGGTCTAGAAAGTCAGAAACTTCTTTTGTTTTTCATTCTTCCCTTGGAGACTTAGAGCTTCCATCCCCTTCTCTCTGGGGTGAATTTCACCAAGAATCAACATCTGGAATTAATAGAGATCCATTCTACAGTGGAAAACCCCCACATATAAATTCCTATTTCTCCTTATCTATGCATTAATTCATATGCAACCTTAATGCCCCCAACAAATCGGTCAAGTAATTAATCCAATGTTCTAATTTAACTCCATCCAACAACCCACACTCAGAGTGAATTGAGGTTACCTGCAAATAAAAGATTTCATCAATAACCATTGCAGCTTTAATAAGTAGGATAAGTGCTTTTCTATCCCCTTCTGTAAGCCCATTCAACTGTCTCAAAATAGAAGTAACAGAATATGTTAGAAAAAGCAAATACCGAGTAATTCAAAGATAAGAACACAAGCTCAAAACTATTGCCTGTCAGCTAGAAAAACTTTGGACAACCTTGTACAGTAAAAGATGTTATGAAACAAATGTCATTCTAAACCAAGCTTTTATTTTTCTCTGGTTTTGGGAAGTTAAGCAGACCCATGTTCCCACCACATGAATAATGCGACCGTCATCTAACGTGATCCCAAAATGTAATAATTTGGACTAAAATCTTGTTACAACATAAAAATGACAGGAACAGTCAGAATTATAAGAGAGCAAGTTAATTACCTCTGCGTCAAGACGAATAGGAACATAGCGATCAAGTTGATTTTGTATGGAGAAACTGCGTGCCTCAGAGTTTTCTTTATACCTTCCAAAAAATGAAATAATATCAATAACACAGACAAGCAATAGCTAAGGTACTCAGTGTAGCACAGGAAGGTGAGCACTTAGTAGTAATCAGGTAGCACGAAAAATATAAAACAATAACAAGCCAATAGCATGAAATAGAAAATCGGTAGTGAACAAAAGACTTCTTATCATCCACCAGCAAAAAAATAATTCAGCAGAAAAATACTTGAACTTCTATTAAAAGTGTCTTTGTGTTATAGTATCGCTTATCTAACTTGTGAAGCATTAGGGATAAGGGGTATGCCGAAGGCAGGTCTAGTGACTGGAGGAATGTCCTGCTGGATCACCTCCTTTTAGGGGGCCTACCTGGCTATAAAGCCAAGGAGTGAATCATTGTGCAATAGGTGAAAAATGAGCATTGTTAGAACTAAAACTCGGAAATGAGGAAACACTATTCTCCTCAAATATGGGTAAGATCTTAGGACCAGAATTCATGAAAGAAAACAGCAGAATGGTTTCAATAAAAAGAGTAGCTTTCTATAGTTCACCTTTCTGAAAGTATGTCAAACAATTGAGAATATTTCCCAGCAACATCATATGGGACATAATCAGGGTCTTCTTTTGCTAATAGGTTCTTATATTCCTTCCAAGAAATATATTTAACAGCAGAAACTTCTGAATCCTACAAGAAAAAGAGTAAAACGTTTCTGAGAGGAAATTAACTCGACGGGACTTGAGATGTAAACAGTCAATATAAATCAAATAATAACATAGGATGGTGCAGTAACCGCCAGCTGTACCAACAACCAATTGATGAAAATCCAAAAGAAAAGATCTGAAGAATAGATTGGCTGCACTTAGTGGAATCAAGAACTTACCTGGAAAGTAAATGCCTCCAAAGGGATCGGATCTAGAGTTGTTACAAGGTACACATCATTGAATTCGTTATTGATAAATGTCCCATTATTTGTGACACTGCATTCACCAATTAAAACGCAAACCTTAGGAAAATCTACAGATCATCTACTGCTCATAAGAATTCAAAAAATCTGAATATCAAATGTATGACAGTATGATTATCAACACAACAAAGGAAGTATTTGTGCACTATTAGATGGAGATTTGTAATATGAAAATTATGTGGTCTGATTTAGATTGGGAACCATCACTAAATTTTCTCCCACATGCCTGTCTTACATCAGTAATCGAACACAGTTTCGCTGGTTGGTCATGGCCTTAGCAAAAAGTCTAGATGAAACATGCACTGCTTCTCTCAAATGAAATGTAGCACTCCTGCCATTTCCAACTCAAGAGCATCTTGTAAAGAAGATCCATATTCCAGGCCTCAAAACAGGCGTGCTTCCATATATTTTCTTGAAACAGTCTAATAAAGTTAAAGCCTATCAACGTTCGTGAGATAAACATGTTAGCCCTATTTACCCTTACCATTGATAATCTTATAGTTTCTCAAAATAACGCTACCTGAGCTGCTTGCTATTTAGTATAGCAGTATAGCTATGCATGCAACAAATCTCAGCCCCTGGATGGAAGGCTGCATGAGATTGCTGATAGCAAATACAAAACATCATCAGCTTCTCTGAACATTGGAGGGCCCCTAGAGGGTCTCAAGTAATTGGAAAAATGCCTTTTCAGTTAAAGTGAGATAAGTTTCTCATAATCATGCAAAACTACAGACAAATCACTTCATGAGGTTCATCTATAACCACTCCATTCCGGCACTAGTCATAGGATTTCATCAACATAGTAGACCTGAGAAAGGTCAATTTGGCAGTGCTAGATATCAACTACATGTGTAGACCGAGAAGTTTTATGAGTTCATGAAATCATCAAACAAAGAGACAACTTCATGCACCTTATCAACTATGTCAAAGTTTGTGAGAATCGTTGAGCTGAATCTGTGGACCAGGAAAATCTTTGTTTGTAATATCATCAAATATCAAGACAATTTCATGCATTATCCTCAACTACATCAAAGTTTTGTGGCGATCATAAAAGAAGGAATGCATGGAAATAATCAGCCAAAGAACCGGTCGCCTTTACAAGAGATAAATTAATCACTAATTCAGTGTGCCTGGGCTTGTTTTTCAATAGGGTAACACCACGAATCAGAAATATGGAAAATAATGCATCAAATGATAAATGATATAATATAAGAAACAAAGCCATTTTACCAAAAAGAAAGCATAAGGCATCAACAGAGAACCAACCACTCTTGTAGAAAAATGAATAGAAATTCAAATGCATCTTTGGGAAGAGTTACGCCAAGCTCTTCATAGAGCTCCCTCCTGAAACACGAAAAATTAAAGTGAATCACCATTTGGAGAAGAGTAAATTCAAACACAAAGCACTAAATAGGTATTATAATCCTCGTGCATAAAATCATCATACGAAGAACATAAAGAAGAAACGGATAATTTTATATTATTTTGGTTCAAGAACGACCGTCCTAGTGGAAAACAACAGCAGGTAAATTCATGTTTGAAGAATAGAATCAGCTTCATAATAATAAACAAAATGCTCGTAAAGCGGAAGCTTAGAGTATCTCCAATGAACTATGCGGATTGTATCCGTGTAAAAATGTCATTTCATTAGATGCGGATACCCTAGGACTAGGAGGCATACAATTACGCTAGATGGAAATGAAACTGTTGTGATTGCTGAAGAAATCATTAAAAAACCATCGACTACTAGGGTCACAACCTCCTGCATTATTCTGTGGCAAAAGCACCAATTGTAAACAGGAACATTTTATAAGTGAAACCTTAGCGGCCAATCAATTCCGATTTCCGACACGTATTGCTCGGCCAGGTTAATAATCAAAACGAACCCATGAAACTAAATATCCAAGATGAAAGTAAGCAGGCGTAATTTAACACTTTAAATGCGACGAATAGCTACCTAGCTGTTACCAAGGAAGAATCGCCGGCAGATATATGACCAGCGCTAGAAATATCCCACAAGCCTGGCCAAGAATCTTTTCCGTCGGCGCGACGCTGCAACAGTAATTCTTGAGTATTCTCGGCAAAAATCCACACGTGAACAGCGCGGTGATAATCCCCATCTCTGTGCACAAGCGACCTGTAGCAAGGACCAACATTTTACATGAATACTAGAAAACCTAGGGCAAAACTGGTCGATCAAATGAAAATTATTTGCGGAATTGGTCAAACAGCCATCACAATTTGAACCAGTAGATGGCGATTTCACAATAATCAACGATCACTAGCGCACTAGCGTCGAACCTACGCTAAGTATTGGGCTCCGATCGTGAAATCAATCACAAAAGCAGATAATCAACAACTGAGATTCGTCGATTCTGAGCGGAGAATACAAAGAAATGATTTAATGAGTGAAGAGATGACCTGGGCTTGGTGAGACCAGTCTTCTCGCCAGTCGTGGTTAGGACGTCGAACTGCTCTTCTCGCTCTTGGTTTGCTGCTTCTGCCATCACAACGTGTGAGAATGTGAAGAGACAAGTGAACTGGGTTCACCGTTTTTATACAAACCCGCGTTACTCCATTTTCTATACATGGAGCACTTTTTTTTAAAAAAACGTTACTCCTATATTTAGAAAAAGGAAGATGCTACAATGAGGCACCAAAGTCACCATGAAGTGAAGTGGCGTATGGACACTCTTACGTGAAAAAGAATGTGCGCACATAATTCTCAGCACATAACCACACTTGCCTTAATTGCCTATGTGGCGCAGTGTTATGCATTGCGTGAGCTTACATCTTGAGCATTGTCATATTTTGTTTTTTCAGGCTCTTATGTTTGCATTACTTTACTTATTAGACTTTCTTTTTTTTTTGCGGAAAATGTATATTTTTGTATCTTAAGCTATTTGACATGATTGGATTTTAAAGCAACGTCCTATAAAGATGAACATTTTTTTTGTGCGAAATAAACGATTTTTTTCCCCTTTATAAGGCTCGAACACCTATCCTCTTGTAACAGTACCACATACCAAATCATTAGGTCATTTGGTTGGTGGGAAAGATGAGCAATTGAAGGTGAGATATATCATCGGGTAATGGTTAGACTTCCATATAAGGGCAATTAATGCATTTTCATTTTATTTTTCTAAACCAAATAAAATGCAAAAGAGATGGGAATCTTTAGAAAATGTATGGGTACTTTAAAAAAAAAAAGTCCCTAATTCATCCTACAGTTCAAATGAATAATAATTGATAATATACTTTTTTTTCCATATCATATCTAGTGAGACCGACGAGAGACGTTTGGGTTTTCGCTCGAGGAGCTCTCGACATCTGGTTTGGGTTTGGTTTCTTTCCGCAAAATCGTAGAGGATCGCAAGACGATCAATTCGAGCTAAGTTTTCGCGGCAGAAACGAGGTATTCGACCCGCAATTTGGTAAATTCTCAATGCGGGGCATTTTTCCTCAATTCAATTTGAATTATCGCGATTTTTCAATTTCTTTCGCGGGGTTTCGATAGAAATTGGTATAAATTATCGTTAATTGGTGTATTTGATTGATTTGCGTCAATTTGGGATAAATTTAACCGGCGTGGGTTAGGGTTTTGATGATTTGAATTAATGCAATTCAATTGATAACTGTTTTGGAGATGTTTTATACTTGATATTTGACTCCATGAGCCGTGGAAATATTTTGGTGTTGGTATCGAGTGGTTTCGTGGCATTTATTATTGAGTTTTGAGGATTTAATTGCGAAAAATATTGATTTGGAAACATTTTCTAGTTGAAAATAAATAAAGTTTGTCAAGTTGACATGTCATATTAGAAAATTCGTAACTTCTCCGTTTATGATCCGATTTGAGTATTCTTGGAGTCTATGAAAAGTACGTCATGAGTACTACAAGTTCCTTTTTGGTTGTCATGACAAATTATGAGATTTTCAGAGTTAAAATCGTAACTCTAGTGGGCTAGTTGATAATACTTTGAAGTTATTATAAAGTATTATTTTTAGAAATAGCTTTCGAGCGTACTTTGATCGTAGTATTTGTATGGTTTAAGAGTACTAAACCAAGGATATTGGACTTGAATTGATACTAAATGATATCAGGAAATCTAAAGAAGAGATAAGGAGGTTCGAGAACGCGTTTTGAAGTGTTGGAAGGCCGGATAGGTTAGGAATAAGCGTGTGGATCGAGGTAAGTAAAACAACTAGGAAATGCACAGTTATTTCATTTTAAGCTATTTGAATATTTTTGTTCCTTGCTTTGTCATCTATCCTTGAAATTTCATTCTAATTGAGTTGTCCGAGGGCAAGTGAGTCAACGGTGGTCCTTGGAAGGAGTGGCGGGCTGAGGTAACATACCAGCGTCATGACCTCGGGATGCACAACACTGGTTACTGATTTTGACAGGGTGTAAGGTTTTAGCGTGGCTATTCCAGGAAGTCTCACTATCTCGTGGGTTTAGGGCTTGTGAGTGTACCAAGTCCTAAAACCCGAGTCTTGATGTTTTGACAAGACTCAACGACTTATTCGTCGAGACTACTTGCGCCTCTCTGTTTGCATCTTTGGACACTCGTGTATCGATTGCTTTTAATTTATTTACGTCTTTTATTTATTTATGCGTCCTTATATCTTTCTTGTTATCTGCATGAATATGGACTGATTTATTTATTTTGAAATGTTGTTTAGTATCTTACTGGCGTTACTTACCTGAGCTCGTTATTCTTGTATTTAACTGAGTGTAGATCCGCAATCGAGTAAGGGAAAGGGGCCTAGTACTAGGAGATTTATTGTGAGGAATTTGGAGCGGCCTTTCCCTTCGCATTTTTTTGTAGGTTTTGTATTACTTATGTATATTATTTTTGACACATGGGATATATGGGTTTTGTGAGATATTTTAAGACATGTAGTATATGCGGGGTTTTCCACACTCTAGGTTGTCCTGACTGATTTTTGTGTAGAGTTGTTTAGATTTGTTTAAGTTGAAATCGCTTCCGCATAAACTTTGATAACTTACAAATTTGAATAACTCACTATAACTAATGAAATATGGTTAGGAAGACTGACTAGGTTTGCGTTGACGTCGCGAGGATTGACTCGGGGTCCACGTAAGTCTAGGCCGGGTGGGGCCCAGTTTGGGTTGTGGAGCTAAGGCTGTCACAACTTTAGTACTATGACTAAAACACAAGTGATTGGTTCAATTTACAACAAGTAGCAACTTCTCTAGTTTTTATTCGACTTTGGGGTTAGCAGTAGGGATGTCTGAGATTAGTCGGGCCTTAATTAAAATGGGCACTTTGGACACTGTCATAACAAAAGGGAATTAATTGGGAAAAATTACAAATGTACTGTCAAAATTAATATAAATGAGTAAAATAAGTTTGATTTTTTTTTAATTCTAAAAGTAAGGTAAAACGCATTTTGGAAATGCGCCATTAGTTGGAAAAAAAAATTAGTCTGCTCAAAATACACGAATGGCGCATTTCCAAAATGCGCCATTCGTGTATTGTGAAACAATCCACGTGGCGCCCACGTGGATGTTCCCTAACATGAATGTCGCATTTTGGAAATGCGCCATTCACGGGCGCCACGTGGAGTGTTCCACGTGGGCGCCATGTGAATGACGCATTTCCTAAATGCGTCATTCGTGTATTGTGGAACAATCCACGTGGCGCCCACGTGAATGATCCCTAACATGAATGACGCATTTTGGGAATGCGCCATTCATGTTTCTGAACACGGGCACCACATGGAGTGTTCCACGTGGGCGCCATGTGGATGCCAAAATAATGTGGGATTGTCCACCTTGAGATACGTGCGTGACGTTTGCATCGGTTGTCCACCTCGAGATATGTGCGTGTTGTTTGCATAGGTTGTCCACCGCCAGATAAGTGCGTGTCATTTGCATGGGTTGTCCACCTCGAGACACGTGCGTGACGGTTGCATGGATTTGTCAACCTCGAGATACGTGCGTGTCGTTTGCATGTGTTGTCCGCGCGTGACGTTTACATGGGTTGTCCACCTCGAGATACGTGCATGGTTGTCCACCTCCAGATACGTGCGTGTTGTTTGCATGGGTTGTCCACCTCGAGACACGTGCGTGACGTTTGCATGGTTTGTCCACCTCGAGATACACGCGTGTTGTTTGCATGGGTTGTCCACCGCTAGATACGTGCGTGTTGTTTCCATGAGTTGTCCACCTCGAGATACGTGCGTGTCGTTTGCTTGAGTCGAACAAAGTACTCCTTTTGAGGAGTTAAATAGAGGTTGTGTATTTTATATAGATGACTCATTTTCGAAAGGAGTCATTCATTTTGTATAGATGACTCATTTTCAAAAGGAGCCATTCACTCCACCTCATCAACACACATGCCACATGGAGCCACATCATCATCAACCTTAGTTTTGTAATTTAAAAGTAGCGACTTTATTTTTGGAATAAAAAAAGTTTCCACCTTACTTTTGTAAAAACCCCAATTAATTGGGCCCGGCAGGCTGTAGCTTTTCCTCTCCCGATGTCCTCGCCCCCTTAACTTTCACAGTATTTGCGCGCTGTCACTACTCTCTCTCTCTTCCTCTTCATCGTCTGAAGAAGAAGAAGAAGAACTGTGTGCGCGCGCGCGAGAGAGAGAGAGAAAGAGAGAGTCAGTGAGTCCATGGAAGAGCTACTCCTATAGCATGCATAGGAACAACATTTGCCCGCACTTGATGCGCACGTCCCGCATTTTCAAAGCCCTTCTACGGGAGTCCCGTCTCATCCCCCAATCCCAATCCTCCGCGCGAATCCTTCAACAACGCTCAGAAATCGGAGCGATTCAGAAACCACATCTGTTGAGGACGTTTGTCCTCTGTTCGTCCGTACCTCTCACCGATTTCTTATCGCTTCAGAATCGTTGCAGCAGCGAAGTCGGTAGTTCAGTAGGTTCGATTACATATCATCACTACTCTCAGCGACATGGTAAGATTTCGCCAATTTTGAGTGATTTGTTCTTAGTTTTTTGCGATGGTTTTGTAAAGTATTGTGCTTTCTGAGGGTTTTCTGTTTTCTCGAGTTCAGATTTCTTCACCAAGGCTTCTGAGGCGAAGAAGTTGAAGATTGCGGAGGCAACAAGATCTGCAATCGATGACCATAGGTGATAATAGTCGTCTTTGCTTGTGATTTCATAGGATGTTCTCGTGCTACATGGGTTGAGATGTGTTGGTAGATAGGAATTTAGGTTTTGTGGAGGTTTTGAGCTGGATTGAATACCTACTTTATTTTTAGTTTTCTAGGTTTCATGTTGCTGTTCCTAGGACCTCATGAAAATGTCTCCCTAGCACAGTGCTGTCAAGTCGAATGCACACATTTTTAGCAGCCACTATTGTGATGCTCGCGACTAGGCTGACAGTTTTGATTCCGCAGCGATGTTATTATTCTCTTGAGAGCATTTGTGGACTCAGAATTTCAGTTTAAGTGTTCATGCATTTTGTATCTTGTCATTTCTATTGCCCGATAATCTATGTAATGTTCATTGCAGCCAAAGAGCGGTCACAACTGCGTTGTGGGCTAATTTCTTTGTTTTTTCACTCAAATTTGGGGTCTGGTTGGTTACTTCTAGCCATGTTATGTTGGCTGAAGTTGTACACTCAGTTGCAGATTTTGCAAATCAGGTTTATTTATTTATTTATTTATATTATTTGTATTTTTATGATATATTCATCCAATGCATGATGCTTGTCTTGCCGATTTTTGTCCAGATTAAGGCTCCTCGTTTATTGCTTAGATATTGTTTCATCAACTTTGCAGGCTCTTCTAGCTTATGGTCTCAGTAGCTCTAGACGAGCTCCAGATGCGCTGCATCCGTGAGTTTTTTATTTAATTTTTCCTCTCCCTCTCTCTCTCTCTCACACATTTTGTTCATCGTGCATGTTTTATGCGTATCCCCATCAACACGACCATCCAACCATATTTGAAAAGACAAAGAATGTGGATTTTGCATTTCGGTGTTCCCGTGACTTGCAATAGCGAGTTATTTAATTTGGGAATAACGTATAGAAAAGAAAAACTGAGAAAAGAATGAGCTCATACTATTGACTCTTAAAATAAAACTGAGGGAACAATGCAAGTACGGAAAACAAATTCTGTTGGTAGAGACATAGAGTATGGGCCATAAACGAGTATTTCTAGTAGTAAGGAATAAACTGAATACAACAATCAAGTATCTTTTTATGTTGTTATCTTTCACATAAATGTTAGACTGCAACTCATTGTGTTGAGGCGTGAAGTTGGCAGTCCTACTTCTTTCTCTATCTTGTTTGTTGTTATTCATCAATTTTTTGTGGAAATACACTATGTTCTTTGTCAGTATTGTTATATATAGTTTCTGATATTGGCTTACCCTTTGCAGATATGGTTATTCTAAGGAGAGATTTGTTTGGTCCCTGATATCTGCCGTTGGCATATTTTGCCTTGGCTCTGGTGCTACAATTGTCCACGGATTTCAAAACTTGTGGACTGCTCAGGTGTCGCCTTTAATCCCTACTATTGTATTTTATCATTGAAGTTGTTCGGAAGTATTTTCAGAAATTACTAGGCATTTATTGATTCTTAGCATCTATTTTCAGCCCCCGACAAATATCCACTATGCAGCACTGGTTATTGGCGGATCTTTCCTCATAGAAGGTAGAGTTCATGCCCGGATTTTGACTAATGGACTATGCCAAACATCTAATGGTCTGACGCTCAATGTTTTCTAGGTGCTTCTCTTGTTGTTGCTATCCATGCTGTTAGGAAAGGTGCTGCTGCCGAGGGAATGTCAGTTCGAGATTATGTCTGGCGTGGTCACGATCCAACATCTGTTGCTGTTATGACGGAGGTTTTTTTTTTTTTTTTGTATATCTTGACATCCAAATTCTAGATTTGATGCTAATGCCTTTTAAGTTATTCATCTTTTAGGATACGAATACGCAGTAATGGTATTTTGTTTCATCTATGCTATTAGATGACGTTAGTATGCTTATCTCGTAAGCTAATGTAAACTCAGATATTTTGGTACTGCTTTACTGTGACTTAAATTTGCAATTTCCCTCTTCCCTGTATACATAGATATCGCATGATATAATATCATGAATTTCTTGGTTGTGGTGAATCATCAATATACATCGCAATATTATACTTATATTTAAGTCTTTCTTGAAATTTACAGGATGGCGCAGCGGTTACAGGGCTTGCTATTGCAGCAGCATCCTTGGTCGCTGTAAATCAAACAGGAAACGCAATTTACGATCCCATTGGTTCAATTATTGTCGGAAACCTACTTGGAATGGTAGCAATAGTTCTTTAATCTTGGTATTTATTTGTTTTGTTTGGTTTCATGTTACTTAATTTCAATGGTAATGACAAGGACAAACAATACTTTGTTAAATTAACAAAGACTTTATTCCTTGTAAATCTTATGGTATAAATTAGAATGTAGTTTCTTGAATAACAAGGGAAGCCAGTTATTTCTATCTCTAGGTGTTTCTTTTTCATGGGCTCACCAGAGAAAATATATAAATAATTTGCCTATTGGGATAAGCTATCTTTGAGATTATCTTGATAAAATGGCTCGAGAAAAGGCTTCTCTTTTTGTGTGATTTAACCTTAAAATGTAATGATTAAATACTGATTTTAGTAAGATATTTTTTCAGGTTGCTATTTTTCTAATTCAGAGGAATAGACATGCCTTAATAGGTAGAGCAATAGATGATAATGATATGGAGAAAGTTTTAGAGTTCTTGAGAAATGACCCGGTATGTCTCCTTTTTCTTCTTATATCTCTAATTGGTTTCTTTAGATAGGAAAAACATGATGATTTACTGGTTGCAGGTTGTAGATTCTCTCTATGATTGCAAAAGTGAGGTGATAGGACCTGGCTTTTTTAGATTTAAAGCCGAAATTGGTAATGTTCACCTTTTTCTTTAAAATTCTTATTTTTAATTGGGAAATTTCATAGATGAATGGCTATCGCAAAAACATTGAAAACTCTTTTATCTTGTAACTTTTTAATGACCTTGTAGTCTTGTACATTCATTCAATACTGGCCTGGAGGTTTTTCATTTCGTGTATGCATATGTTTGTGAAAGTATTGTGATTTCATTTTATAGTTCTATCTGTAAGTCCCTTTTTAAAATTTTGATTGGAATAAGTCCCTTTTTAAGTTACTGAACAGACAATGCTATTTATGTTGCCATTTGTGAAGAAAACTTCAAAGTAACCGTCTTATTATGTTTGTTTGTTCCTGATATCAAATGCCTGCCAATGGCTAGCTAATGCAATGGCACCTGCATTAAGTGTTGGGCTTATTCTCTTCTTTTGGATCCATAGACTGGGAGACGGTATTGAATTAAAGAGCACAATAAGGAATTGGGGCAAACTGACCGATTGGTTGAATGTTGCAGATTTCAATGGTGTCGCAGTGGTGCAAAATTATTTGGACAGAATGGGACGTGAAGAGTGGGCCAAACAGGTCATTACTTCCCTTGCAATCAGTATTTAACTTATATCTCATGCACCAGATGAGGTTATGTCTCAAGTCATGGTAGTGACGATGCTTTCGGTGCCACATTTCTACATATATGATCTGTGTATAGCAATTTGGTTGTTACTATGTAAATGCCATCAGACCAACTAATTTGTAAACTGTTCCACATCCCATTTGTTGCTGAAGGCAGAAAGGCACATATCAGAATCGGAACCTCAGCTAGCTTAATTTTACTGGAAATTGAAACATGCAGAAACTTGGTCAAAGCTCTCTCTCCATCTATCTTTCTAACAATTGATTTTTTTTGTTTCCCGAGAATCCTGTGTTGGACAGATCTGCTTATGAAATGCATTTTATGTGTTTTTTAGCCCACGCTATCTATTTTTTTGGTCAATTAATTAGTTATTTAATGTTCAAAAGTGAAGATTTCACATCATTGAATCATAGTCTAATAATATTTGCTTTTGACAGTTTCGAGAGGCTGCCAAGGAAAAAGATGACGCAATGCTTCTCAAAACCATGTCAAATTATGGTAAGTACTGAGATTAAACTGAACAACTTTTTTTTTTTTTTTTTTTTTTTATCATAGAAAAGTTAGTGTGTGACTGAAATGAAATTATAATCTCTATTCAGGCGAGGAATTAGTTACTGCTCTTGGCAGCGAAGTTGATAGACTAGAACAAGAAATCCAGAGAATTGTTCCTGGGATTCGCCATGTTGATATTGAGGCTCACAATCCTTAAGGTGGGTCATCATGCGACCCGTGATTTTTATAGGTAATACTGTTTTGTATCTTATAGTTATGATTGTAGTACATTTCTAAAACTTCTCGTTGGGGCCTTTATTTTTGTAAAGCCCTTCAAGCCTATATTGATTGCTAAGGAGACTTTCAATTGAAATTATAGTCCGCATTTTTTTTTCAATTTATTTTGGATAATACTCGAGTCTTTAGTCTTCTGAACTCCAAAGGTCCATTTCTAAAGTGTGAACCAAGACTGTTGGCGCAGACTTGAACACCAAGGCTTTATCGACACTTGTATTGCAGATAGAAGGAAATCAAATCTACACCATTGTATAGCAAATGTATGTCTCATAAATTGTTAAATTATCATCTTCCACTGCAGAAATATTTGTTTCCAGCATGAACTCGGAAAGCCACATGTTTCATTGCCTTGATGGATGAAGAACTTCAAGATGGCAGCGACTCTTTGGTTTGTTTCTGGTAATGTAAAAAGGTGGTTCTTCAAAGGAGTACCTCTTGAGCTCTTCAGTTTTTGTGTTGATCTTTCTGGAACCCTATTTGTGACTTAGTTCATCTTATTATCGGCAACGTCTTTTACGTGGCTTCTGCATATTGTATGAGTCAGTTTTTTGAAGTATTCGAGGTCAAGGCCTAGTTGTTAATTTTTTATTGTTCATTTATCTTTGATTTTACTTAGTCGAAATTTTTTTTAGTGGGCCCATACAATTTGGGATTGAGGTTTTCTTGGGCTTTTTTAAAAAGGGCACATTTACCTCACCTTTTCATGAAGGCACCTTTTGATAAGGTGTTATTGCTTTTGAAGTTTGTGAGGTGGCGGTGAGGTGGCGAGGCAATGTATGGATAGCTCCTTTTGAAAATGAGCTATCTATACAAAACATGGTGAGGTGGATTAATAAAGAGGGCCGCTAAGGGCACCCCACCGTTTAATGAGGGCACCTCGTTAATGTGGGCACAAACCGATTTACCTGGGGCACTCAAAAATTAGACCCGAAATACCGAAAATACCCCTCGTGGAAATCCCGCTGCACCCCATCACCCCCAGCACCACCTTCACCGATCTTGACTCGAAGAACTCTCCCGTGTCTCGCCTTGTGTTTCTCCTTCGGTTTACGGCTTTTTTGCAGTTTGTAAGGTCGGGGTGTGAGCCGATTTCGTCTCCAAATTAGGGCTCGGTTGAAGATCGTCGAACACACAGATTTTGCTCGAAATCGATCGTTTGAAGTTACGTTTATAGTATAATTAAGTTACATTTGGTAGAGTAGTTGTAATGTGTGTGTGGGGTTTGTAGAATGGTAAAAAAATTGAAAATCGCGGTTCTCGGCCACACGAGCCGAGAGGCGTGTTAGCTTGTCTTGGCCAAGCATGGCCGAGACAGAAGCTAAATTTTTGGGAACACGAATCTCTCGAGTCTCGCCACGAAGGCGGAAGAGTTCACGGTGTCTCGATTACGCATGGCCGAGAATACTTCGATTATCTCGGCCGAGACATGACGAGAGCTACAATTAGTGATAGGTAATGTGGCGTCGGTGGTGTACAACCGAGAATTTTCTCCTACTCTCGGTTGTACCTTCGGCGAGAGGGTTAGAGTAGGCTCGGTCCTCTATGACCGAGACATTTCAATATATCTCGATCTGCGAGGCCGAAACAATCGCGCACATCGACGAAACTTCGGATAACCTCATAAAAAAACATAATAAATTCGCGAAATTACATCAAGTTCAACCTCCTCTTGCACCGTAGCAATACAATCCTCCATTATATAGTAAACAAGTCGGATTTGAGAAAATTACCAAACCCTACGTTGACAAACAAATCATCATTTTCACAGTTTTACCCAACTAAATAGTTTTAAGAAACCATCATATGGTTGTCAAACATTGTTACATCGTTTGTCGGATGATGTCAATCCGCAAGAATCGATAAACGCTCGCCAAACGCAATGTGACTTTGTGGTTCAAGCTTGGTGGTGGGGTGCCATTTTTCTTTGTCAAAATGATTTGCGGGGTTTGAATCATTATATATACAGGGGCAAAATGGTCTTTTCCAGTTTTGCTTTGTAATTTTTACAAGCTAGTGCCTTCATGAAAAGGTGGGGTGCCCTTAGCGGTGCTCTTAATGAATTGTATAGATAGCTCCTTTTGAAAATGAGCTATCTATACAAAATTATAACTCTATGAATGACTCCTTTGGAAAAGGAGCTATCTATATAAAAAATTTTGCCCTATGAACGACACGTGCATATGGAGATGGACGACCCAGCGTGGACCCGCGTATCTCGAGGAAGACAACCAATGTAAACAACGCGCACGCATATTGACGTGGACAACCTATGGAAACTTCACCCATGTATGACGGTGAAGATTTCATGCAAATGTCAGGCACGTATGTCGAGGTGGGTGACTCATGCAACCTCGTGCAACTCATGCAAACGTCACGCACGTGAGTCTCGAGGTGATAAAGTCAATGCCAACGTCACACGTATATCCTGGTTGACAACACATGGAAACGCCACGCACATGTATCGAGGTGGGCCGGCCATGCATATCCATAGTAAGCATGCAACTCACTCGGGTTGTCCGCCTCGCGATACGTGTGACGTTTGCATGGGTCCATGGTCTCGTAGTGGATATGCATGCTCGCCCACCTCGACATACGTGCGTGGCGTTTCCATGTGTTGTCAACCAGAGATACGTGTGTGACGTTGACGTTTTTACTACCTCGAGACACGTGCGTGACGTTTGCATGAGTTTGCACGAGGTTGCATGGGTCGACCACCTCGACGACGACGTGCCTTACATTTGCATGAAATCTCCACCTCTCATACATTGGTGACATTTGCATGGGTTATCCGCGTCGATATGCGTGCGCGTTGTTTACATTTGTTGTCTACCTCGAGATACGCGAGTGACGCGGGTCGTCCATCTCCATATGCACGTGTCGTTCATGGAGAAAAAATTTGTATTGATAGCTCCTTTTCAAAAGGAGTCATTCATAGAGTGTATAATTTTGTATAGATAACTCCTTTTGAAAAAAAGCTATCTATATAATTGTCTTCCACCTCACTGTCCACTTCATTGTCCAGTAAGACGGCCTTACATAGATAGCAAGGTGCTATCTGTATAAGGCCGTCCTACGTGACCCGGACACATGGATAACACATTTTCAAAAGGCGATATCCATGTGTCCACATCAGCAAACGATGCACCTACCTTGATAACGCCTTTTGGATTGGCGATATTGCCTATTTTTGAAAAAAAAAAAAACACAACCTCATTTTCCTCATTTAAACTAAAAACATTAGTACTTTTGTAATTTTTTCGGTTTTCTTGTTAGTACTATTTACTCTATTTGTTAATTTTTTCTTTTCTGGTATACAATGTGGAGTTTTCTTTCTCAGGGTGAAATGAAAAATATGCTTAGGTTCAATGGTTTGTTTCAGTTTTTGGATCGACCAATGAATCATACATTTTACTTGTTCTGAGTTTTGTCAAATATTAACTCATGTACGATAATTTCATCTCTATTTGGCATGTTTCAGTAGGGTTCAATACAATTTGGCTACTTCAAAAGACTAGCTTCCAATTTGAGTTTTGTGGTGTTTTACTAGGCCAGGAGAGCCTAGATCAATATCAGACTCAAGTTTCTCATTTATAAAAAATGAATCAACCTTTCAAACAATGCTTTAAAAAGAATTTAAGTGTTGAAAGACTTGGGGGATCCGATCTCAAGAAATGCAAACTAATAATCTCAAAAAAAAAAAAAAAAAAAAAAAGCTTCTGAATACTTTCGTTAAATCCAAGAATGAAAAGAAAAAATTGAAAACCAAAACAAACACGTAAACCTTTTTTTGGAAAGAAGAATGTAGCTGCCTTGAATTTGAAGAGAAGCCATGGAAAGAGGGCTAACTCCAATCGTGAAAAAGCAGCAGTTTTGTTTAGGCACTATGCAAAAGGTGGCTTGTTACCAGTTTAAGAAACCAAGCACCCGTGTCTGAATTAGAGCCATTTTTCCTCCATTGTTGAAGAATGAAAAAATAAAATAGAGTGAAGTGAACCCACTTCTATCAAATCTCAAGTGCTACATCAGAAACCAATGCTTCCCAGATATCAACAAAGATAAGAGATATAGATGGATTTGTACGAAAAAACACATCTTTCTGAAAACAAAACTTCTAACAACGCTAACACTGACGCTCTCTCTGCCTCTCTCTCTACCATCATCTATCCGTGTGGCTCTGTTGCTTGCTTGCTTGCTGCGTTTTAGGGTTTTGGAGGGTGGTGCATTTGCATTATATAGGCGGATGCGAACTTCCCACTTTCGCTTCTCTCCAATGAGATTTTGACACGTCACCGTACAGGCTGATATGGTAACATATCATCAATTTTTATTTTTATTTTTTTTATAAAATCCGACTGTGCACCCCTACAAAACACTAATGACAAGCCACTAAAATGTTCTTGTTGATTTTCTTTTTTGTCAAATGTGTTCTTATTCATTGATATGGTAATACACCATCAATTTTACTTTCTGAAAATTGTGGGTGTGTGAGCTTTTTTTTTTTTTTTTCTCGATAAGTCAATAAATTACGAAAGAGTTAATAGAACACCCCAATCGCTTAACTCAAAAAAAAAAAAAAAAAGTATGTAGAGTTGGAAAAGTTATCAATAAACAGAAAAGATGAAGATAGCAGAAGTGACCATAGCATGTAAGAATGGTCTCACTTCCCTTCTCAACTTCATAGTACATAACTATACAATAAATATAGAATTGGAAGAGTTAATTTTCTACTTAGAAACTGTTGTCTATGACAGTCACATCATGGTGGAGTAGCATATAGCAATTTTTTATTGTCTCAAAGCTGGTCCTACTCTCACTGCAACCCGTTAAATGTTTTTGCATTCCCTGAAGCTTATCACGATCTTTACATTCTATAAGCCATTCTTTCTTAATTGCGGACACTTCTACTGCAGCGTGAGCACCATTTGATGCGATGCAAGTCTTCTGTATGTTTAGAGATCCAGCACAGCAAGTCTTTAAATCTGCTCGAGCCCCTGGATGTTCAATGAAGACTTTGGAGTACGTCACCTTTACTAATAATTTCTGAGCTCAAAACAGCAATCACTGAAAATCATTTTTCCAACCGTTTCGCCTTCAAGAATAGATTCTGAACTGCAGCAAGATGTCCGATACAAAGTCAACAGATCTCGACCAATGTATATGGCAGCATGGCTACACAAACCGCTGAAGGCAGTTCTAAATCTGGTCCAAGACGAAATTTAGTAGGGGATTTATTAAAACCATTGAATTCGGAATATTGTATCAGTATTTCTGCTAGCCATGAAGTTAACTCTTCCAACATGAAACATGTTGACGATAGAGATATAATGGCTAAGAAACGGGAGGATACCTCATACTTGTGGTCAATTCATTTTTCCATCTGCTACCAGGATCTCACCACTATGAGCTGCAAGCAAGATACGAGAAAATGTGCAATCTATGAGGACTGCCTATAGAACAGTAAACAAAAAGAGAAGATTGTAAATGCACAATACAATGTTGTTATAGAAACACACCCAATTCAGATACTGGAACTATTTATCCAACAAGATATGAATCTCCGGAATGTCAGACCCTGGCCCAAAATAATATTGTCAAAAATCTAATAATAATAATAATAATAATAATAATATTATTATTATTATTATCATATTTTGATAACAAATAAACCAATTCAACAAGGAAACAACAAAGAAAAAATATCTATGTAAAATTTGGTCCATGTTTCTTACCTTAAGAAACTCAAACTTTTGCCGCCATGAAAGTCCAATTGCTGACACTGGGAACCTTTGATACAAGCAGGATATCTGCTCCCTGATTTTAATTCAGAGTCTTAAACAACTACCAGTAAATCGGTATCTAAAATAAAAAGAAGGAAGTCATGCCCAAGCTACTTATTGTATGTCCACAAACAAGGTGCAATCTATATCCTGGAGTGTGATTTTACCGAAGAATAAATCATCTTTGTGATTGGAACATAGAGACACACACTTCCGGTTCAAGCTTTCATGAATGGCACCCATTCCTGGAACCCACTTGTCTTTATTCAGAGGATTAACATTCAGGCGACTTTGAAGTAGTCGAATCCGAAAGAAAGAAGTATCCATTCTATCACAGAAATGAGCCATGCATGAAGCTGTAGCTTCCTCAGAAGCTAGTCTGATCAAAGCCATGGACAGGACCCCATCCACAGATTTCGGGTCAGAAAGGTCTTTATCACCCATCATCTTGATCTCCCTTTCAGTGGGAAAAATCACTTCTTCCTCACCATATTCGTTGTAAGTTTTCAAATCCTTTGTGAAATGCCTGATCACCTCACGCTTTGTGGACTCGTGCTTTTCCGCTAAGGTCAAGATACAAGAGAATCTAAGATGATATGTGACGACAGTTTTCACCATTCTAAAGTTACGGCAGCAACAGAAGAAATTGAGCCATCTCCTTCCAACTCCTGCATACCACTTAATAATGTCACTGTCTTCCAGAGCAATAAGTACTTTGATAGGCCTGGGTCGTCCCATTGAATTTGTAAATTTAGCCAATTTCACTGCTTTTCTAACAAGCTCTTCAGGTGCAGCAACTTTCATGCATAGCTTTGTTAGATCTTCCACAGTACTCTTAGCATAACTATGGCTTTCTTTTTCTTCTATTTGTCTTTCCTTTTCCTCTAAAGCTTTTCTTGCCTTAAGGGGCGTCAGATACTTATCAACTTGCTCTTGCAATTGATCATAAGCATCCACAAGCTCCTGCGGCAATTGATCTCTGATGTTCCTCAAGGAAAGAAAATCACCAGAGGACAGCTTTCTATGCCAATCTAAACGCTCCTCGTAAGAAGCCAAGAACTCTTGTACAACTTCAGCTGCCCAACTGGCAAAGAGGACTCTTACTTCTTCCTCAATATTGAAGTCGAATTTGAACCCATTTGATCTCTTCAACTTCTTAAAGACATGATTCAGTATCTTTAGGCCCAGTTTCTTCCTGTTAGTCTCTCTAGCATTTCTCATCTCCAAGGCTTTGCCCTCTTTCTGTTTAATGTACTTCTTCCTTGCTCTGATTGCTTTATCAGACAATGGAGGGTGCAATACTGAAGGCGGAACCGCCTGAAGTTCCATGCCCATAAAATCTATCTTCTCCGATACAGCACTATGGATAGCAGAATTCAACTTATCTACTCTTAACCCTAATTCTTCTTCCAAAAATTTCACAATGTGGTTGTTTAAATTCAGTGTAAGCAATTTCGACCCTGATGTTATTATCAATATCTCATCCAAATACCTAACAGCGTAAATCTTTACCGGCTTATGGAAAACCCTCTCGGAAAGCTCATCGTAATCAAACCTAGGGTTTCTCCCATCAATTTGAAGCCGAAAATCTTGAATCTCTTTGTCGAAACCATTCAAATAAATATTAAGTAAAATTGAGCAAAGACTACTCTCTTGAGGGAAACCCCTCCCAAAAAAACAACCTCCTAATTCAATCCTAACAGCTTCACATTCAAACAAACTCTTCACTAAATCAACCAAAAACTTGTCATCAATCTTCTCTTCAATAAAAGAGCTCAATTTGCCAACATTCATAGAATTAAACAACTCGGGCGCGAACCGCACTCGAAACCACCAACTGGGATTCTCCACAGTGGTCTTAAGATACCTAATCGCAGTGTGCCTACCCATCCCAACACGCCCACCATAAACAAATGTCATAAAACGCTTATCATAAACGATTTCCAACACCATCCGCACAGCTTCAATCACAACCTTAAGTTTCAAATTGGGGAGAATCAAGGTCTCACCTTTAACCCTAGACGGCATAATCCGAACACAACACGATTCGATGTGGAATCGATCGTCTCTGAGCTGCTGCGCCATGTCTTCGATTGAAAACCTGTTGTGGACGGAATCGGTGACGAAGGAGTCCAGATTGTCAGCGCCATTGTTGGGGTGGAGGTTCTTAGAGGCGGCGAGTAGGACTGTTGGTGTGGCGACGACGTTGCGGAGGAGATTGTGGAACTTGCCATGGCTGTAGTGGTTGAGAACTAGGGTTTCGAGGTCGGATTGAGAGATGGGAGTGATTGGGAGTGGCGAGGGGAGAGTGGGATTTAGGGCTGAATTTGAGTGGAATCGAAGAAGATTGGAGAGAATCGAAAGTCTTGAATTGGAGGAGACGATTCGTCTCATCTCCTATTGCAGCTGTTGCTGCTTCGAGCGTCTCGACTCTCTCACTCGCACTATGATGCGCCAAATCCACGACTAAATGCCCGTGGGCCCCGCCCAAACAAGCTTAGATTCACCTAGGCTTGTGCACCATTACCAACCTCACCGATTAATTCACGCGAGATTAAAAACAATCAAAGACCTTATTTTAGTGGAATTGAGTCCTTTTATCATTTAGACTAATTGGGTATTGTAGGCAATTAGAGCCAATTACATTTACATTAGTATCATAATATATAGCGTAAGTTCAAATTGTTAGTGAAATTATAGAAAACTTGATGGGAAATAGAAGAGCAACATATTGCAATTGATTGAGGCTACTTGACTTATACTCAATGTTCTGAAGACTATTTCGCTATGCTATGATGCTTCCTGGTCTAATAAGGATAATCTTTCATGAGACAATGATCATACTAATAATTATAGTACTGCAAATCATTAGTTTACGAATCAATTGCATGATTCAACACTTTATGTGACTCAAAACCATGAAAAAGAGAATGAGATTTTAATTTGACTCATTCTATTCACTCTTTTAACTATATAGTATCTTATACCCTCCACAAGATTACACAACTTTTCACATAATTTTCATTCAAATTATAACCAATTAAATAATATGATTAATTGTTCCAACACAAATAAGTACAACAAATCTCAACAAGGTGTTTTTCCAAAAGTAAGGCACATTTACAATTTATTTCACAAAATAGGGTGGTGTACTTTGAATTAACAAAAATAGCTAATAACGCCTTTTGAAAAGGCGTTATTGCTTTTGAAGTGTGTGACGACTATCCATACAATTGCCCCGCCACCTCACTGCCACCTCACCGCCACGTCACACAATTCCAATAACGCGTTTTGAAAAGACGTTATTGGCTATTTTGCAGTTTGTGAGGTGGCGGTGAGGTGGCGGGGCAAGAATCCACAAAGAAACACAAACTTAAGGAGGCAAAATCCATTTCAAATAACTTTAATAAATGGAGTCGGTTGTTCTAAGTTTTTAATTTTTGACTCTAGTTTTAACTTTAATAAAACCCATACTTAGAGTTTCCTTTTCTTGTGTTAATTTTTTCATCTTATGAAAGTTATTCTGTTGGTGCTTGTTAAGGAAATTATAGTAGTTTCTATATTTCGTAGTTTATGTATTTAGGAAGTTTCTATATTTTGATATCTAGTTAGTTTTGATAACTTTCCTTATTTTATGATTTGTTCAGCTCTATACATAAGAGCACTCTATTGTACTCAATGAGTCCACATTAATACAATTCTTAGACTCTTATTCGAAATCTATCATGGTATCAGAGCTGGGTTTCTAGTGCTAGGTCGGTCGACTTTTGAGTCGACGACCACTCCGTGGTGTTCTCTTCCGCTTGTGCTCGTTTGTTTTTGTTTCTCTGCTTCTGTCGTTTTCACTCTCTTGGTTGTTTTTTCTTTAATCGCCTCTGCCCAACACCGGTACACATATATGTTGGTGTGTTCATCATCATTCGTTTACAATTTATAATGACGGTGCCATAATTACATCTAGCCACATTCCGTTGCCTGCCTGCCGTCGACTACGCCGACTCCGTTGTATGCCTGTCGCCGACTATGTCGACTCTGTTGTTTGTCTGCTGTCGACTAAGTCGACTCTGCTTTTTGTACGTCATCGACTACGTCGACTCTGCTATATGACCGTCGTCGACTCCGCTATCTGTACGTCGTCGACTCTGATATCCGTTGTTCTACAGTTTCGTTGTTCTGACTCTGCCACATCTGAACCATTTTCCTGTCGTCTTCGGTGGTCGTTGATCTGTTCCGCAACGAACCTTAGATTTGTCGTCTTCGGTGGTCGTTGATCTGCTCCGCAACGAACCTTAGATTTGTCAGGTTTACTGATTCGATTGACAACCTCAAGTTGAACCAACTTGAGTTTGAGGGAGGGTGTTAAGGAAATTATAGTAGTTTCTATATTTCGTAGTTTATGTATTTAGGAAGTTTCTATATTTTGATATCTAGTTAGTTTTGGTAACTTTCCTTATTTTATGATTTGTTCAGTTCTATAAATAAGAGCACTCTATTGTACTCAACGAGTCCACATTAATACAATTCTTAGACTCTTCTTTGAAATCTATCAGTGCTTTTCTCTCAAAGGATAGTTGCCCACTTCTAAATTTTGGTCACTGGCTTCTCAGGAGATTGTGATCTTTGTTCTTGTTTGAAATCCCAAATGGCTTCATTTGAATATACTTCATTAAATAGTGTTAATTCAAGATTTCAGATTTCTTTAAATTGAACATCTGGTTTGAGCTTCTTCAAATGATAATGTCTCCATAATCTGCTATATGACTACTAAATATACTAGATAAACGAAAACTGTTTGAAAAATTGATTGAATAATTGATTGCTATTCAAGAATAAAATCATTAGGTAATGGAATAATAGACGAAACCCAGCAATGTCTTAAAAATAAGGAAACTGATGATATCCATCAGCGTCTTGGAATCATTGAGACCACATTGAATGATTCTTGAATAAGCCTGTAGTTTGATATCTGACTAGAAAACATAACTCCTCCCCATCTTTCTCTAGATCAATACACTGAAGTACGAGAGGTGATGTTTTTGTTAACAGGCATAGTTAGGAACATGAAATAAGGATATACATGTGGTATGGGATTGCACAGTAAATGTTCTGGTAGGGGAATTCATATTGCCTAAACAAAAGATAGAAATTAATTTTAGTGGCTTGAACATGTGGGAAAATATAATGATAATAATTTCACCAAAAATTCATACTTGGGTGCAAGTTGAAGTGATGTAATTTGTTAGCAGAAATAATAACATTTATGATTAGTGCAAAGCAAAACAATAAATCTTTCCGGGAAGAGGTAGGTAACTGCAGAACATGAATACTCCCTTTCTCGAGAGCTACTGGCCTTGATATTACAACTGAAGTCCTCAATGAAATTGGATTACAAGTAGCAACTACTTTGGCACTTGCTGCTCTGAAACTAGTAAATTAGTAATGCATTGGCCAGAAACATTAGATGCATTTTGTCCATGTGTGTCATTCTGCATATCAGCCTCATGAATGATTCTAATATCTAAAGATGAGTTAGAAATTTCCACAGGGAAGATTGGCTGAGCTTACTACAAAATCTGCATCAATTACTTAGAAGTGTTGAGTCAACATATATTTTAGCATTTAGTTGTTATGCAAATAGCAGTGATGCCGCTTTGCCAATTTATGGCTTTTCACTCGTATTGACGTACTTATATAGTTGTTATATTTTTGATATTAGATAGTATTAGAAAACTTTCTTTATTATAACAACAAATCCACTTGGACTCATGAGTCCGACTCATATGGAGGTTTTGAAAATCTTTCTAAATATTTAAGGGGTATCAAAAGAATTTTACAAGTGATCATGTCGACGTGTGTCGTATCATGCAACAACACATGAACGAAATAATGCGAACCTCCGGGGAGGATTATCATGTGGCGATAAGTCATATGAACTATAGTCTCCGTAGATGAGATATTGAACGCGTCACACACGTCATACATCATTTGACGGCCGCCGCCTGGCTCTCTCGCAAAGCCGTCCCCTCCTTCTTCCTCCCTCCTCGGTGTCTCTCTCCACGGATCGCTCCCCCCTCCCCTCCTTAAATAGCCGACCCACCACTGTTCTCACAGTAAACCCGTGACCTACCACCCCCTACCCCGTACCCCTACCCTCACAGTAAAGCCGAAACCGACGCAGAGAATATAGCGGTTGGGAAAGCGACAAGTGGGGTGCGATATCTCCTTTTGAGAAGGCGCTATCTGCGCCCCTCAGTCACGGGTTTTCCCGGTCCACGTGGATCCACGTGGACCGAGATAAACACATCTAGTCGACGTGGACACTGATAGCGCCTTCTGAGAAGACGCTATCAGTGTAATCCAATGTACGTTGGTCCACGTGGATATGTCGACGTGGACATGTACACTGATAGCGCCTTCTGCGAATGTGCTATCAGTGTAAGCAGGTCCACGTGGCGTCCATTGCACAGATAGCGCGCTATCTGTGTAATCGACGCCACGTTGCCCGGACACATGGATAGCGCCTTTTGAAAAGGCGCTATCCATGTGTCCACGTTAGCGAAAAAATGTGCCACTTAGATGGCGCTATCTGTGTAATCGACGCCACGTTGCCCGGACACATGGATAGCGCCTTTTGAAAAGGCGATATCCATGTGTCCACGTTAGCGAAAAAATGTGCCACTTAGATAACGCCTTCACAATGGGCGTTATTGCCTACTTCCCAGAATTAAATACATTTCACCCCTATTTTTCTCATTAAAACTAGAAAGATGTGTACTTTAGTAATTTTTTCCTCAACAAGTGACAATGATAACAACAAACGACAACAACGCCTCCATTCTAAACATATTTCTCACACCAGATCAAAAAAAAAAAAAAATATATATATATATATATATATATATATATATATATATATATATATATCAATAGTTTAGAGTTGCAATTTGTAAACTTGCATAAAAGTGCAACCAACTATATACTGTACATTACTCAACTATATACATTACGTATAGTTTATTAGTGAGTGAGTGAGTGAGTGAAGTAACAAATTCAGTTGAATTGGTAGTTTGTATAGTACTAGTTTAAAGGACATGGAAATTAGAAGTTTCGTTTGTTTAGGTGTTGTAGTTGTTGTTGGAGGTTCCAACAATCCACTGTTCGGAGGATGCCAATTAGGATAAGCTTTTAATATATGCAGGCGACATAGAGTTACTTTTTGGTGAGAACCTGACTTCCCCCTGCTCCCAAAAGCCACATGAAATCACAACTCAAGTACTTCATCATCAACCACGTGTCCCTCTCAATCTCATCAAAGTTTCTTTCTCCACGTGGCAATAAAAGGACTCCGAGTTCGTTTAGGAATATCGTTCGCGGGAGCAGAGGATCGGCGGAGACGCGAGACGGGAGAGAGACGGAACGGAGATGGGGAGAAGTCTGAAAACCAATTGAAATCGAGCGAAGCAAAATTCAGGTTAAAGAGCGCGAGAATTTTATTCAATTTTTCCCCAATTTTTGTTCGATTCGATTTCGAGAGATCGCAGTGAGAGAAGAAGCAGAGGAGACGAATCAAACCGTTTCGTTTGATCGATCGATCGACAACCAACGAAGAGAGAATTCGTTCCGTGTCGAGATTGCGGTTCGAATCTCAATGTCTCCAACAATTTCTCCGAAACATGAAGAAGAATCAGCTTTCTGAACAAATCAGATGAAGAGAAAGGTCAGTTGATCACGAAAGTTTGATTTTTTTTTTTTCAGATTATTTACTTGATTGAATCGTTTTTTGTTCGAAGTCCGAAGTTGGGTACTTCAATTTCGACTCACTGAATCTATGGAACTCAAATCGCGATCGGTGTTATGGGGAGTGCGTTTTGTTGATCTCGAAAGTAGCGATATTTGTTGTTACTAATTCGTATTGACTTGATTAAGGAATATGGAGACTGTCGCGATTCAGGGTTTTCTGGATTTTGAAATTAGGGTTTTGGTTTGATTGTGAAGTTTTTTCGAGTTTGAGTTGATGATTGAACATGTTTTTGTGTTGGTGGAATTGCAATGTTTCAAAATTCTCAATTGCGGGTCCCACATTTTCCTTTCTAGGGTTTTGAAGCTGATGTTCGTGTCTGCATTGGGGCAATGGTGACCAACGGAATTAACGGTATTTCGTTTGGGAGAATCTGTGCATTTAGGGGTTTTGTGTTGAGGGGATATTTGAAAAGTTGAAAGCTTTGTTTTATGGGCTGTACCACGCTTCGCTGAGAGATGAAATCATCGCAGCAGCCGCAACACTCGCGTATAAATATTACTGATTTGAAGGCTCAAATAGTGAAGAAATTGGGGCCTGAGAGATCCAAGCAGTACTTTTATTATTTGAATAGGCTGTTAAGCAGCAAGTTGAGCAAGGGAGAGTTTGATAAATTTTGTTTCCGGGTGCTTGGGCGTGAGAATTTGCCATTGCACAACCAATTGATCCGCTCAATTTTGAAAAATGCCCATCACGCAAGGACCCCACCGCCAATTTATGTTAAGGAAGTTCCACTTAAATCTTCTGGTGCGGTTGCTGGAAAGAAGCATGAATCTTCTCTCGTTAAAGATGTGCATTTTCAGCAAAAGAGACCGACGAAGATTCAAGTTCAAACTCCCGGTGGTCCTACTTCTAATTGGTCAAATGGTGATGTTTTGTCAATGTCGCCGCGGAAGGCCAGGTCTGCAGTTCGTGACCGAAGGCCCAAGGACCATCCCAGCCCTCTTGGTCGAGATGGGAGGACAGATATGACTTCCCAACTGCCAGTTGCTGCCCTGGACACCGGTGGTGTTAAAGCTGTCAGTAAAGAAAATGGTGATCTAAATCATTGTGATTTGAAGAGGCCACAGCATCTTCATGAACTTGCTCAGCAACCTGCAACGGAGCAGCCTGTTTTGCTGAATTGCTCTACGAAGAGTTCGCAGACTAATAATTCTCCTGATAACAGAGTTTCTGTACATAGCATAGCTTCCACTGAAAGTCTAGCAGCTAAAGATGCCGGAAATGTGGTGCAGAAGGGTGCCTCAACAAATACTGGAAGTTTATTCCGTGTTCCTCTTGGAATTCCATTTTGTTCAGCTAGTGTTGGTGGAGCTCGCAGAGCTATTTCTGTAGCAAGCAGCAGTGATTCAATGAGCTTCCTTGACAGCAAGGAATTATGTGACACTGAAACATTACGTAAACGTATGGAGCAGATTGCAGAAACACAAGGCCTTGGAGGAGTAGCCATGGACTGCGCTAATTTGTTGAATAATGGTTTGGATTCATACTTGAAGCATTTGATCAGGTCATGCATTTCCTTAACCAGTCAGATGTCTGGTCATGAACCCTTGAAGCATTGTCTTCTCAAGCAGCCTGATAAACTAATCAACGGCACTCGGCCCGGTCATATGTTGCAAATGCAAACTAGCAATGAGACTAAAACAAGCAAGGATGGAGCAAGAAGTTATTGTCCTCTCTCCCTGTCAGACTTCAAGGTAGCAATGGAACTGAACCCGCAGCAGCTGGGGGAAGACTGGCCGTTGCTGCTGGAGAAAATATGCACACGTGCTGGCGAGGAATAAAGCATTTGAACCAATGTTATCTCTCCCTTCTCATGATAGGTGGGACGTTTATGCTCCTTATTGGGTGGACACAGTTGAGGTGGCAATGCATAATATTTGAGGTGGATTGTTTCATGTGGTACAAGGTTTGGTCCCTACAAGATGGCATGGAACTCTAACTGGAAATCTCGGGTTTTAATCTGTTTGGGGTCATCTCAAATGGCCAAAGGCGCATTTAACAACAGTTACACAAGTGAATTTACAGATTGCCCACTTATTGGTTCCACCATTTATATCGTTAGCCCTTGTGTAGACAGTATCTAACCATGCTGCGGATCTTGTGATTTTCTGTGGTTTTTTGCTTATATCATTAGAATATATATTCTGATGGCATGATGCTGGCTGGCCATATCCCTCCCCCACCCAATTCAATTTCTGGGTAATGCCAGGTGTCAACCGTGTCATTATTGAGTGAGGTTGCTGTAATCTTACTACCAAGGATGAAACTAGAAACAATTTTGCAGGTGTATTGTTGAATAGCTTGGGAAAGTTAGGACACTACCATATATTTACAGGAATGCGCTACATGTACCATTAAATTTGATTATTGATTGAGATTTCATTTTTAGAAGCACATCCTACTGTTGTCACTCAGTATCACTGTATTTTAAATTTCCTCCGTAGTTGCTTGGTTATGCTGTTTTACTGTAGTTTTACTGTATACTCACTACGTGCATTTTTAAAGGCTGCAATGAAATAATCCTTTCCTTTTTCATCTGCACTATTGGGTTGTTTCCAGGAAGTTATTACTGTGGGTGAACGAGATTCCATAGCACTTTCTCTTGATTGCAGGAACACGGGTTCTTATTAGCGCCAGAGCTATTTTGTTATCAGAACGGAGAAGTGAAATAAGCCACAAGAAATTCATAGCTGTTCAATGTAAGGCTTATCTGAATGAGATTGTGGGTGTTAGTTATCTTCATCATGTGTAGAATATGTTCACTGAGAGATGAAAACTACAAGTTAATTTATCCACTTATCTGATTATGATATGCATGTTCTGAATGTTACTGTCATATTTCTTGTCTGAATATTTTGATGCTGATTTACTGAAATGGCTTTGGCAACATTCATTATTGGTGGGGGTTGTTGAGTGGCTTCAATTCAATTGCTCCTATATCTTTGTGCGTTATCTATTGAATTTGTGAGAGAAACATCAAAAGGCCTTGGAATAAAATGTCGAAAAATTTATGCACCACAATTTGAGGAGTTTCAGAATGATTCCTTAATATCAGGTAGCATTTTCAAGTCCAATTTGCATAAGTTATTGGTTTCCTGCATTGCCTTAGTATCAAAGCCCTTAGTTGTCTGTTCAGTTGGAGTCTATCACCTGGACTTGATTTTGAGACCAGAAGGCCCCTTTGTCTGCTGGTTAGTGGCTTAAAATTTCCTTGGCAGGTAAGACTTTCCGACTTTGACAGAATCTTACCTTTCCTTTCCTCTCATGCCTTTTCTTTTGTGTTTTACTTCATTATGACGAGTTGCTAATTATATCTCAGTTGGTGAGGATAAATCACTGTTCTCAACTTATGATGCTTCAGGTATGAAGAACAATCGTTAGATCCTTACCTAGAATTTAGAGAACAGGAAATCTGACATGGCAACCTCTTGTTCTAGATTTGTTTCAAGTATTTTTTTCAAGTAATTGTGCTGTCTCCATATAATTAATATCTATATATTTTGAATTTTAGACTCTGATCTTTATATATTTTGAAAATCATTAAAGCTTAAGGTGTCAATTTAAGGTGTTCTCTTTTTTTGTGTATCTTATATGTATGGAAGATTTTGTAATGGCTTGTATTCTTTTGCAGTTCCATTTAAGTGTTGCTATTCTAGTACAAAGTTCTATTATGCATTTGCTTCTTTCTTTTGAACTCCTTAAGGAATTTTTGTTTTTCAATTTGTCTAATTTATTGGTGCATGATCGTAGGATTTGACTGGAAACTTTGTTTCGAAAATAAACCATCTTCTTTTTTGGTTCCTGTTAATTTGTGCTTTCTCGCTGTCATTTTTTATATGGACATCTTAGAAACCAATAGTGTCAAGTGGAAAAAAAATTGATTATGATTTTTTTTTTTGGTGAAGATAGGAACACTGCAACACTAAGGTCGCCTGAAGGTAATGCCTATTGCGTCCGCTCTAAGTAAACCCAAGAGCTCAGGGGGTGGAGACCTGATTTCTTGCCCGGCCTGATCTGATCTCAATGGACCCTGGATGGCTTTGTTGGCCAGCCAGTCCGCACATTGATTATGATTTTACTTGTATGATTGTACCTTTATAAGTAAGTAATGGACCATGCCTTTCTCCTCATCTCTTCTATACAAGCTATTTTGGTCTCATTCTCGATCTCTTAGCTATTTGTATGGCTTTTTATGTCATGTGCTCAAAAAAGTAGTCAAAGCTGTTGAATTATCCATCGAAAGGGTGTGTGTGTGTGTGTGTCTGTTGATTCTGTCGTCGTCTTCATTTTTCTATGAAGAATTTTGGGACTGTTGCTTTTATACCTTGTTGAGTTTGCAATGGCAGGGATTCGATTTGTCACATGAATTACATGCCATTTGTTTGTTAGCCACTTGAGCACTTGATTTTTTATTCAGTAATATTCAGTATTGCTCACCTAAATTTTATAGTATTCATAAGTTGGACAGTATGTTCACTACAGGCTCAGAAAAGGCTTTTTGAGTCTTGTATTGCTTTAGTGCAAAAGCTAAAAAGCTGTGGATTCAATTCAAATTCTGTGAATATGAGTTGAGAAATACTAAAGGTTGGTCCTTTATGGGATAAAGCATTTGGTGACAGCATTTACTCATTGAACTGATTTTCTTATTTCATGTTGCCATTAGTTTTTCTGCTTTGTAGGATACAGTGTGTCATATCAAAGTAAGATGGATGGCGATAATGGTGGCCTTATATCTTGACTAGTTGTGTTCCTCATGCCAATAACTTGTGAAAACGTGACATACCGTGAAGACAAAGAAATCTTCCTTTGATGCAGATGATTGTTTCGAGTTACAACCTTTAATTTGGCTACGAGGTAAAAAAATGTCTGTAATATCTGGTGTCATAAGCTTGAACACAAGTAAGTTCTTTAAAATTAAAACCATGAGTTGCTTTGTTTCATTTTGCAGACGAACCTTAATGGCTCTATTGGCACTCCCGGCAATCTTTATGGAGTACAAACATCAGAAAATATTACAAGGTACATCTCCAATTGACGAGAATATGCGTATTTGGGTGAGCAATACTGTTACCTTTTTATTTTTTTCTCTACATACTCATACTTCTATGAGTACTCCATTGATCTTTTAGAGCTGTTCAAGCGCTTCTGCCACTCTGGGTTGCTTGTATTCTACTGAGGTGATTGAGCTTAGGTTTGTGCATTTTCCGTTGTGTGCATTTATCAATTTTTTGCCTTTTATAGTAAGGTGAAACAATTGAACTTAGCATGGATGTTCACTTAAAATACTTTTTTGGTTTTGGCAAAGGAAATAACTAGGGATTATTGATAACATGAAAAGCGAAAAAAAATAAAAAAAATAAAATTAACAGAAAATGTTCGAATAACTGAATTTTCAATTGACGAGCATGTAACATTGCAAAAAATTGCTGCATATAAACAACGATCGTCCTGTAAGTAACAACTCTACATTTTGATATCCTTATATCGGAATGTGCATATAAGGAGGATGTTACATAAGAACTGTGAGCTACACTTGGACATTGAGTTCATCCAAGTAAGCAATGCTATGATTCGGCTTTCTCTTGAACACGAATAGCCAAATTTCGCAAGGAGCAATGGTCAAACGATGGATCCATCTTCTTTATTCTAGAAACAAAATCCATGGCCCCTTCATATTCATTTGCCTTGCAGTAACCATCCACCACAATTTTGTAGGTGAGCTCATTTGGTTTGCAGTCATGCTCTAACATGTAATTGATCACATCATCTATTTCCACCAGCATCCCTTGCCCAGCATACCCTGCTATAAAAGTGTTGTAAGTAACTATGCAAGGCCGAATTCCTGCGGTAGGCATCTCTGTCATGGTTCTAAGAGCTTCTTGCATGAGCCCTTGCCTGCAAAACCCTTTGATCACAGTGTTGTAGGACACAAGGTCTGGTTTTCCTCCAGCATTTTGGAGTCCCTTGAAAATCTCTTCTGCTTTCCAACAATCTCCACCAGTGGCATACATGTCCATCAAGCTGTTGTAGGTAACAAGGTCTGGTTTCAATCCGCTTTCCCGGATCAGTTGCAGCATTTCATGCGCCTTTTCGTACATCTTGTTCTTGGCATAGATTGAAAGCATGGAGTTGAAGATTACTAAATCGGGTTTATATCCTTTTCTCCTCAATTCATTGAATCCTCTCTCCATGCCTGGCAGTGCTCTACATCTAAAATTGGCCAGTATGAGACTTCTCAAGAGCAACCAACTGGGGAAGAGTCGCCCCCCGTATATTTCTTCTTCAATCCCTTCTATTCCTCTGACGTTCCCTCCCTTAGCATAGCCATGAACCATCAAAGAGTATGAGGTTTCATTAGGCCTGAACCCTTTCTTCTTCATGTCTACTACCACAGACTCTGCGGCTCTCCAATCACCCCTCCTTGCAAGAGCATTCAAAAGCGCGTTATAAGTTGTAACAGAAGGGCTGAACCCCGCTCTTATCATCTCGCCATACATCTTCAACACATCAACCCTGGAACCACAACGTCCATACGCACTAATCAACGTGTTGAATGTATCTTGATTAGGTTCAAACCCGCAATTCTTCATCTCCCTAAACACCCGGTTCACATACTTGTGCATGCCTTCATTGCCACAAACAGCAAGCATTGTATTCCACGTGACCCGATTCGGAACACATCCATTAGACTTCATGTCGCAGAGAATATCCACCATCTCCTTGGACCTCGACTTCTTCCCGAGCATCCCAAGAATGGCATTATAAGTGCACACATTAGGAACACATCCCAGCTTCTTCATCTGATCAAAAAATCTCAATGCCTCGTCCTCCTTTCCAGCTTTTCCAAAAGCATTGATCACTGTAGTGTATGTTACAGCATTGGGCATAATTCCTCTACTAGTCATTGTACCTATAACTGCAGCACCCTCTTCGTAGAACCCCGCCCTCACATACGCCGCCACCAGCTCATTGTAAGTGAACGAGTCTGGCGGGCAGTTGTTATCTTCCATCTCCTTCAAAATGGCCAAGGCTTCAGAGTGATTACCCGCCTTTCCGAACACATGGATCAAAGCATTGTAAGCCACTGTCCCAGGAACATAGCCTTTGGACTTCAACTCCCGAAAGAAGTCCATCGCTTCATCCAGCCTTCCCTCTCTTCCACACGCCGATACGACCGTGCTGCAAGTGAACTCATCAAATTCAAGTCCTTTGCTTCTCATCTCATCCAATAAACCCAAAATGTTAGTCCAAGACCTACCCATCTTCCCATACACATGAAGCATTACATTGTAAGTGACCAAAGTTGGAGACAGACCATTCTCCTTGATCTGCTGAAACAGGGAAATGGCCCTCTCGTACTTGCCAGACCGAGCATAGGCGTGAAGTATAGTTGTATAGGCTCTAACGTCCAAGGAGTACTTCTCCAGGGGCATTCCATCAAACACCTTAGAGGCAATGGAATGCTGCGACTCCTTCCCAAGAATTCGCACCATTGCTTCAATTGCTTGATTATCCAACTTGTACTCTCCATTGTGAGGATCAGAGAAAGCCCATTGGAACAAGAAAAGGGCTTTCTCCCAGTGACCCAACAGCTCCAACGCCTTGAACAGACTGATGAGGTCGAGGTGAATCAAGTCTGATTTGGCGGAAGTGAAGAAGTAGGGCAGTTCGGGTAATGGGCAGTTGAGGATGGAATGAAGCATGGACTTTCCCTTTGGGGAGAGGAATTGAAGGGACTCACCATGATGATCATGATCATGAATATCGGGCAGTTGTTGAGTGGGGAATTGGAGCAATGGAGTGGAAGAGGAAAAGGAAGAGGAAGAGGAAGAGGGTTTGTAGTGGAGATGTTTGGGATTGGAGGAGAGGTGGTGGAGGAGAGAGTCGAGTGGGAAGGATGGTGGGGAGGGGGATTGGAGAGGGAGAGGGAGAGTAGCTTGATTGAACTTGAGAATTGGGGGCGGCTGCTGCTGCTGCTGCTTGTTGGGTTGATGATGATGATGATGTTGTGAGGAGGATGGGCCTGGGAAGGAAGGTCTGTTTGGGAACAGAGATTTCTCCATTAGAGGGAGGAGGTGTTGAGGTGTTGAGGTGTGGAGAGTAGTGAGAGATGGAAGAGGGTCATCTAATCTAATCTTGTAATCTTGTAATCTTCTAGCATGCTTTGCTTGGTCTTTATTTGCTTTTAGTCTCTCTCCCCCCACACCCCCCAACCCCAATTAACACCACCACTTGAGTTACAACCGGATATGCACGTGCATAGCGCGTCACATTCGTTTTTTTTTCCCCAAACATATCTATTAAGATGGACGAGGCAATGAGGCATCACTTGGTGAAGGGCTAGATTTGACGAGGTCTTGGTTGGACTCATATTAGAGTAATTTTATCCAAATCTATTAATTTTATTTTAGAAAAGTATTGCTACCAATTACAACTTGTGTTCTTAATATTACGAGTATTTTTTTTTTGAATACATTTTTAATCACTTAGTGTCGACGCTAACTGCACCATATTTAAGTTTAAGCATTGTCGGATCTCATACGAGGGGCGACTCTCTTAATTCAATTTTTTTAATTCACGAAATCTAAACTCGAGATCCCGCTTGAGAGGACTAAATTTCTTACCATGTAGGCCACTTGATTGTTGTTTCTTAATTTTAATATTGCTTCCAACTGCAATCACTTTTAATTCCATATATGGAGAGTATATATTACTATAAAAGTCGTTATTATTAGTATTAGCTTTCCAATGTGAATGAAAACCACACAAACAAGCACCCGGCCTACTCCACACAAGTGAATGAAAACTAGATTATCCACAATGATTAGAATTAGTTTTTCCAAATGTGATTCGAAATATCAAACTACACAAAATGTCCTCCATACATTGACGCCACGTGCACAGGTTGACTCAAACAGTGAACTTTTCCGTAAAGCACAGAGAATGAGTTGACTTGGCAAGGGAACACCCGAACGCATCGGATCGGAACCCCGCCTCGAAAGAAATAATAGTATTTTATTCCCACACGTCTCAGCTTGCTTATCGTCCGCTCAGGCGGCCGAACATTTTAGTGGTTTCCACGAAAGCATATTTTGGTTTGGTTTTAATTTGGATATTAATAATTAATCGCCAAATCTAATCAATGTTTGACCTCTTAAATCCAACGGCCGTGATCTCGCCAAACCCCTTTGATGGACGGCATTTTTTCCGGCCTAGTTTGTCCTCTTCCTTTCCTACCGAATAAACAACAACACAGCTTCGACGACACCCCAAACGCACACCACACCGTACACACCTCTCTCTCTCTCTCTCTCTGTGGCTCTCTCTTTGTTTTGGCTTCTCTAGTATTGATCGATAAAGGTAGGCAGAGCTTCTTTGGATTTAATTTGGGCTTTTTGGCGCTATAATTGCGGACCCGGTTTTCTTATTTGTTACGAACAACTCCTTTTGTGATTCGAAAAGGTTATGGATCCATAAAGGACGCAAAACTGAGTCTTTTCTTCTTCTCTAATCAATCAAATTCCAATCTTCAAAGAGATTCTTCTTATATATACATACATAGAGAGAAAGAGAGAAGGGTTTCTCTTTATTGTTCTTGTTGTCGATGAAAAATTCGATCTTGATTGGTTGAGGTGTCGATTTTGGTTTTTTTTTTTTTTGTTCACAATTTCGGCCTTCTTTTCATGGGTGTTTGTTTTTTTGTTTTCTTTTTGGTTATGTCTTCATGAATCTGTACAATCGTTTTTGGTTTTGATTTCAAGGGAAATTCTGTTATTGATATACGTATTTTTTGTTGGATATTGATTGAATTGATTGAGATGATTGAAATTTGTTCCCGGGAAATATAATGGATTGGCCTAGTTAGGCATTGTTTCTACCAAAAAAGAAAAAATTTAATGGATTGTAACAGAATCAATATGTTTAGGAAGTATTGTTTGGGAGAGCAGTTTAGAGGATTTTTGAATTGGATTGTATGAATTGTTGTTCATAGTAATGGGTGCAAATAGTATGTAGTTTGCTTACTTGATTAGGAGGATATGAGCATTACAGCATTAGGAGATGAATCTTACGAATGCATGTAAAATTATGCGGACCTTTGAGATTCTTGAGGTACATTTATTAACGGAAGAATTCATGGTTTAGAGTAAATCAATTGCAAATTAGGATCCTTTTTCTTGAGAGGTGTGATAAAATTCACAAGCCGAGCTTCAAAGAGATCATATTAATTTTGTGGTTTTTGGTGAAGTCCTTGTAAGATTAAAAGTTTAGTTTCTATTTTGATTAAGATAAGAAGTTTGTATCTTTATTAGAAGTTTTTTGTGTTATTAGAATTGGTAAGTTTTATTATTTTTTTCATTTTTATTTATTGTAATTTTAGAAGTTCATTAGGACTTAAAATTCCTAATTGTGTTAGGAGTTTTAGGACCTTGCTTCTATATATAGGTGTCTAGGTTATTTTTTTTGATACACAACATTGGATATGGTTGATATTTGCCGAAAAAAATTCTTCTTTCTTTTTCTACTTGATTTCTTTCCTCTAATCCTCCATTATTTTGGTATCAGGGCTGAAGAAAGAAGCGTAGACTGCAAAATATCAATCTTATTTTGGTATCAGGTAATGTCCATTTTGAGAGACTTTACTAGAGAAACTGTAAATCTGTTTACTGGTGGTTTTATTTTTTTAATCAGGAATTCTTGCTTGTATAAATCCTGTCTTTTCTGCTTGCTGGAGGTTTTAATTTTTTATTGATTTGCTGTTGGTTTTATTGACCACAAATGGTTCACTTACCTTGAGAAGAAAAACATTTAGCCGTCACTTCCTACTTTTCCGTGTTATTTACATGCTAGAACCATGACATTAGATATATATCATTTGAATAATTGTTGTGGATTAACTCAATCTGCAATTTTTAGGTGATTCCAAACAGATTCAAGCAATTTTGTTGGAAAAAAAAAAAACCTTTTATTGAGTTAAAGTTTTTCAGGGAAATATGGAAAACAACGGAAAGTTCTTTTCTTGTTTCCTTTGTATGTTCTATAGTTGTATCATAAGTTTTTAGAAATTACTACAGCTAACTGAACAAAAATTTATGTAGAATATTGGTTTTGAAAACTGAAACACTTGTAAAAATTCCTTTGATACCCCTTAAATATTTGTAAAAATTTTAAAAACCTCCTTATGAGTCTGGACTCATGAGTCCAAATAAATTTATTGATAGTTATTTTAGAGGTCATATCCCTTAATATTTTTTATTGGCGTTCTCACGAGCATGCAAATCTTTCACGAAGTATTGATTACTGGTTTGTATTCTCCTAGAGGTAATGAAGACATCCATTTCAAACACAAATGAGTACCCTACTAAAAGAGTAGGCAATGGGTTTGGCAGTGCTAAAAGGAGTTGTGACATTGCTTTCAGAGATACATCAAACCTTCAGAATGTTCGATGCTGTAATCGACTTGGTTGCAGCACCAGATATAACTCCATGGAAAGCTCAATTAACAATTCTAACCGAAGCAAGAGTTCAAAATCTTCAATTGGTTCTACAAGTAGCAAGAAAAAAATTGGAAGTTCTTCTAAGCCTCAATCTATGGTGGCTGATCTTAGAAAACCATCATGGAAGCAGCCTTCCTGTGGGGGGACTAGATCTCCTAAAACTAGCTCCATGCAGATTGAAATGCAAGTTGCAGTCCCTACGACTTCAAAGGGGTTTTCCGTAGATGCGTCAAAGGAGATGAGGAGAGAGAGTGTCATGAAAAATTCAGAAACTAGGAAACAAATCCATAGACGGAAGCAAGATTTTTCCTTGCACCCTTCCATGAAAAGTGCAGCACCTAAAAATGTTACTCCTCCTTCAAAATCTTCCACACTTGTTCAGGGCGATAATGGAAGCAGATTTGGTCTCAGAAATTCTGGACAAGGAACAACATCTGATACACTTTCTTTAGGTTGTTCTTCTCATATGTCTCCAAGTAAAAGATCTGATTTGGTTGCAAAGAATTCTGATGCAGGGTGTTCCTCTGATAGGGGAAAGACTTCTTCGGAGTCTTCAAAAAGAGCACCTTCAATTGGTCAAAGGAGCTCCGGATCCAGGCCTGTCCTTTCACTTTCTGAACGACCACCAGTACAAGAAGTTCCTACAAGGACTATTAGTCAGCATTCAAGTAGAAGCAACCTTTCATCAACTAGAACTAAAAGGATAAACAACGGCAGAGGCAACGCTAGAATCTCTGAACGTGGCAATAGTTCGGTAGCACCTGAGACGACCCTGGCAAGTCCACAGTCAAGTCAATCTGCTCATGGTGGCAACTCCAACGGTCGACCAAGTCGCAGAAATCAGAATGCACACAATCGTATTTCCACTCGTTCGGAGAATGGAAGCATCCGATCATTGCGCAGTCCCTCCGGTGACCAAGATCGCCTTGAGGGTTTAAACATGAATGGAGTTGCAGAGGTATCATTGCTGAGGGGATAAAATCGGAAACTTTAGAACATAAATCTAATCTAATGAAGCCAAGTTTGTTGTATATGCAAACTGATTTCTTGATATATTGCGTCCTAAAAGTAGACTATTTTTTTTGGATTATGCAGGTATTGTTGGCACTTGACAGGATTGAACAAGATGAAGAGTTAACACATGAGGTTGTCTGATGCTCCCTTTGAATATTATGCTCTAACCTGTTTTTTTTTTTTTTTTTTTTTTTTTTTTTTTATTTTTATTTTTTTCTTTTACATGTTTCCTTGATACCTCTTTCTAATGGTATGCAGCAATTATGGGTTCTTGAAGCACATTTATTACTTGGTGGCCTTAACCTTCGTGATCAGCATAGGGATATGAGACTGGACATTGATAATATGACTTACGAGGTTTGCGATTTCTTCTGATTGATTGAATGCTCTTCTTCCTGTTTATTTAACTATTAAAAAACATTACATCAAAATGATACATCTCTGCTTGCTAGAAGTCAATTTTTTGTTAATAACTCCCTGCTAGAAGTTGATTTTTTGTTTCTCCTTGCCAAGAGGAAGAAGTGAAGTTTAAGTTGATATATAGTCAAATGATACATCTCTGCCTGCTTTGAAATGTTATTACTATTGCAACAGGAATTGTTAGCACTAGAGGAGGAGATGGGATCTGTAAGTACTGGTCT
This sequence comes from Stephania cephalantha, assembly GCA_039657325.1. Taxonomy (NCBI): domain Eukaryota; kingdom Viridiplantae; phylum Streptophyta; class Magnoliopsida; order Ranunculales; family Menispermaceae; genus Stephania; species Stephania cephalantha. The sequence goes on from CM077569.1 coordinate 60,344,895, forward strand.
CACGGAGAAAGAGTTGTTGAATTGCCTTGAGAGGAGCTGCTATGATCCTGCATCTTCAGGCAGTGAGAGCAAAAGCTGTGAACACGACGTCAAATGCAGCATTTGTCAGGTTCGTTTCTTCTCCCTAAAATATACAAGGCAAATCTTCATTGGCTTGTAATGTCCTAGGCCAAAATTCTTTGTTTTATGAAAATGGAGAGCTTAACCTTCAGGTCAATGGATTATAATCCCTTGATCTTAAGAGACTTGTTAGATGGATGACAATTTATTCATTGGATCATCAGGACAGCTTTTGGTTAGTAGAGGTCGCGGCAAAGGCATAGGAATTGAAAGTATTACCTATTAATTTAAAGCATGAGCTAATCCGATATAGTCGGTATTTTTTGCAGGAAGAATATGGTGAGGGAGATGAGGTGGGGAAGTTAAGTTGTAAACACCAATACCATGTAGTTTGCATTGATCAGTGGCTACGGCTGAAGAACTGGTGCCCGATCTGCAAGGCTTCGGCGGCATCCTGCTAATAATTCCACAACCCAATTCATTAGTCTCTTCTCTTGTACAGTCCAACTATCTATTTGATGATCTTCTTTACAGGCCTTTTATAGATCCTTTGGTCGTCAAATTAATAAGCCTACCCTTTCAAAAGTTGAATATAGGTCTTTGGCAGGAAGTACGAATTTTCTCATGTACATGAAAACCTTTAATAAAATTAGTGATGAACTGCTCTGTTAGATGTCTTGGTTCTTACTACATAAACTTATGCACTGCACGCCGTAATTGGATTTTTTAGGCCAAGTCTTGCATTTTTTCATTGGAAAGTTGTGAAGGTTTAACGTACCATGAACCAATGGGCAGGGGCTTATTTCTTTGGTCAAAGATATATTTGATGTTACATTTCAATGAACTTGATTCTAAATTATTAGTTGAGCTTGACATTCACGCAAACTTAACTTGACATCATTGCTCCGGGAGCTAGGTGTCTTCTTACAAATCATGCATCATGGCATGACAACAACATGAGTGTACTTTGAATCACATTTTAAACTTAACAACAAATCCTTCACTTTAAGGTAGGAACCCAAGTACTCAACCTATAAATCCCTTTTTAATTAACCAAAGTTTTGTTTCCCCTCTAGAAAAAAAAAAAAAAGTTATTCTATTAATGAAAGGAATTAACTAATAGACAAGTGGTCTGAGTAGTTTAGCACTAAGCTTCTTAAAAGTGTGGTTTGAGCTCCTCGACACAGAGTGCCTTGATTAATAATATCGAGTTCGAGTCTTATGTATGGAGTTTCCTCATTTGGGAAGTCAAAGGCCCTTATAGATCAACTATGCGGATATCAAGTGTTCACCCAAAAAAAAAAAAAAAAAAACATTTCTTTTATTTGAAATATAATAAAAGTACATATATATATATTAGTTGAATGAATTAGAGGCGAAGCAATAGGAGCGCGTGAGATCTGGAGTCGTATTCCCTCGAAACAAAACACAGGCTCTCCCCCCCTCCAGAGGGAAAAGAGGGAAAGGAAAGAAAGCAGTCTCTGGGATCACAATCGAAGCAAGCAAGCAAGCAATGTCGCCCACACAACTCTCGGCGGCGTCGCCACCACCACCACCACCATCATCACCATCGCCAAACACCCAACTGACCCAACAATTCCTGTCCAACGTTCTGTCGCAGCGAGGGCCCTCATCCCTCCCATACGCAGAGGACGTGAAGTGGCTCATCCGTCAACACCTCCTCTCCCTCATCGACTCCTTCGCCAGCCTCCAACCCAAGACCGCCACCTTCACCCACAACGACGGCCGCACCGTCAACCTCCTCCAAGCCACCGGCACCCTCCCCATGCTCTACCAGAACGTCACCTACAACATCCCCATCGTTCTCTGGCTCATGGAGACCTACCCTCGCCACCCCCTGCGTCTTCCTCAACCCCACTCGCGACATGATCATCAAGCGCCCCCATCCCCACGTCAACCCCTCCGGCCTCGTCTCCATCCCTTACCTCCACAACTGGATCTACCCTAGCTCCAACCTCGTAGACCTCGCTCGCCACCTCAGCCACATCTTCGGCCGCGATCCCCCGCTCTACACTCGCCAATCCCCCACCCCCAACCGCCCTAGCAACCCTAATCCCCAAATGGATCATACTTCCATTGACAATCAAAGCCGCCGCCGCCGCCGCCGCCTAGGGTTTCTTCTGGTTCTTCTTTGGGGTCACCTTACGGAGCTAGGTATCCGCCGCATCAGCATCAGCAGCAGCAGCAGCAGCAGCAGCAGCAGAGGCCTTCTTTGAGTGATGATCCTAACGAGGTGTACAGGAAGAATGCGATCAACAAGATTCTGGAGAGTGTTCATGGCGATGTGGCGGCGTTGAGGAAGAACAGGGAGGCGGAGATGGAAGGGATGTTCAGCGCGCAGGCGGTGCTGCGGCAGAGGGAGGAGGTGTTGGCGAAGGGGTTGAGGGAGATGCAGGAGGAGAAGGAGGGGTTGGAGCAGCAATTGCAGATGGTTTTGATGAATTCTGATGTGTTGGAGGAGTGGGTGAGGGAGAACCAAGGGAAGCCCAAGATGAGTAGCGTGGATGGGGTTTTTGAGCCTTGTGATGTCTTGTCTAAGCAGATGTTGGAGTGCACTGCCTCCGATTTGTCTATTGAGGATGTGATTTATGGTTTGGATAAGGCTGTTCAGGAAGGTTCAATTCCATTTGATCTGTATTTGAAGAACATTAGGTCCTTGTCGCGCGAGCAGTTTTTTCATCGCGCAACCGCTGCTAAGGTTAGGGCCGCGCAGATGCAGGCTCACGTTGCTTCCATGGCTGCTAGGACATCGCAGTATCCCTTGTGAGGAAAACAAATGCATTCATTCATGGTTATGGTGGAAATGTATCCTTGAAAAGGAAGCGCGAAATCATTGGTGGTGAATGCAACTATTCTTTTCGACTACATTTCGAATTATGATAATGTCATGTCTACAGCCATGTTCATGGAGTAATTTCTGATACTGCTATTTTTACTACTTCTGATAACTTTTTTTTGCCTTCTTTTAGAGATTTTGTAGAATTCACTAGCTTAATGGTAATTTCTTGTGAACTTGAGTGGTTTGCTATTTTCTTTGTTGATTCCTCCTGTAATAAAACATGAAAAGCATCAAAATCTTATAGTATCCAATAATCATACAGATAATAACTATTCGTTAAGTGCAAATGTGTATTCAGTCTGCAATTTCAGTTGCTATTGCTCTTATCTATTGTTCATCTTTTCCTTCATTCATGCTTGTCTTTTACAAAAGAGGTATCTTTTTTACATTTTGCTTTCTGCTTGCTTTTTGCCTCATACTTCTGTATCGCTTGATTCGTACTATTTATGAAATGCATTTGCAAATGTGTTGCCTTTTTTCTAGTGAGGGCATAAGTCTTATGACTTGTTTTGATGCAAAGCAGCAAAGTCAAGACGTGCTTAGACTTTAGAGATGTATACATAGACTGAAATGTCATAGTTGAGTTAATATTGCAATGTGATTATCCATAGCGTACTGAAGATTGAACTTTGTATTCATTTGATTTTGCTTTAGACAAATTTGCACTAGTTATTGCTTTTGAATTTAGTGAAAGCAATCAGGCTTTATACTTGATGCTGCCTCTTTGTGTCTCGACATCCATTTAATACCTTCAAAATAATAAAAAGCATTTAGCTGTTTCTAGTAAGGAAGAGGATATTGCATTAACCGCGATAGGGTGACCGCCATAATCCTAAAGAATAAAAGAAACTTTTTTGTACTCGGAATGCTGCTATCTGCAGATTTCACATGCTTGAGGGCTCCTTCATCAAACGACTCAAATTCCTGTATTGATCTTCACATAACGGGACAGCTTAGAGATGAATTCGGTGCATCTGACCGTAAGGTTTTGGAGCTCTTGTAAAAACTTGTTTGATCTTCATTCAAGAAGAGGCATGCTTCAAACAAGCTTGATGAATTCATTATTGTACAAGTCAAGTGAAGTGACGACCTCTATTCTGATGGAAGCATTGCTTATGCAGAAATGTATGTCTACTGTGGCATTTTATTATTTACTTATCCTTTTGAGTTGCTTTTTCTGCTTTAAATTGCCAAAAAGCTTCATTTGGTTTTTATTGCCTCTCTAATTTCTTAATGCATGGATTGCATCTGATGCTAAGTCTACAGTTGCTTGTAACCATTATTGAATTATTTGAAAAATCTTTAATTTGTTCATTCTTCTTGCTCGTAAAACAGCAATTTCTATTTTATTTCTTTTCTCTGAGATTACAATCAAATCAGGCTTTATTTAGAATTATTTTTTTACCTATCTTCTTATTGACCAAATATTCTTGATTTTTTCTTGTTTTTTTTTTTTTTTTTTTTTTTGGTAGAGATATGTTTCTTGTTTTAGTTGACTAGTATGCGCAACATTTGAAACCTTTTTATAAGATAATTTTGTATTTTCAGCAATATTATTAGTGTATTAGAATTGCATTTTGAGCCGATGAGTCATGCATGATTCAGAATCATATTCACTTCGAAGTAATAAAAACCGAATTACTGAATATCAGATAAGTTGATCGAGTCTTAATTAGATAATAAAGTCACTAACTGAATTGTTGGAGAATTGAATATGTAGTTGTTTGAGGAGTCATACCTGAATCATAAAGTGGATGCGAACATTAAAATGTGTAAATTCAGATAAGATGTGCAGTGATTTACATTTACGTTGATTCATATTTCATCCAAATTCACTATGCTTGGGCACCGTGAGCATATATCCTGCTCGAGTAATTACAGGCTTTCTGGGAGACTATGATAAGTTGGGTGAGAGGCGAAGCATGCAATTCAAGGCTTCAAGCTAACACCCAGATATATTGTTTTAGGGGAAAGGATCTTCAAATTTTAATGCACTTTCATGTATGAATTGACTAATACTGCCCTTGATTGTTTCTCTCCAAATTTGCATAATCATCATTTGTTTTTCAATGGGTGTCTGCTTAAATTATCAGGTCTAGCCCCTTTTTCTTCTGCTACTAATGACTTCTATTTTGGAGGTTTATATCATAATTAAGACTTACGGTTACGGAGAAGTGACATTAGAGAAATTACCTTCTTTACTCTGAACACCAAGTGTGGCCCTTTTTGGATAGAAGTTGAGATTGCTACTGTGAGCAAATGTATAAGATATAATGGAGGGCATGTATGGTTAGGTTTTATTTGACATTTTTGTGTACTAGGTGAAACCTGGCATATTTTATCTTTAGCCAGCTTTTGCACAAGTTTGGAAGTCTTAAAGCATTATGAGGTATGATTTTGATTTGTGTCCAGATTAGTTAAGAGCCACATCAACTTTGAAATAAAATCAGCATGTCATTTGTCAATTATGAGAGTTATAGTTGGAAAAAGTAAAAAATATTGATGGATGATAGATTACAGATTGTATGGGCTTTTGTAGCTATCTAAGGCATCAAAGTTATACGAACCTTGATTGTCAATGATCAATAACCATAAAAAACTATCCCTAGTAAAAGTTATGGAGACAAAGACTCATTAGTCTTCCATGTGGAAATAATTTGTCAATGTGGTCATTAGCTTTTGGTGCAAGTTGCCAACTGATCAACGTGCTCCAACGACACCATCATTTATCTTCTTCACCATTTTCCTTAAACCATCGTTGTTTAATTCACCTACCAATAAGAGGCGTACAAGAGTTGGTTCCCATGATACAACTTCAACGAGTATGACTGAATTTATGGTATAAAACGGCATGCTTAAGGGAGACGGCTCATGGAATTAGTTTGGACACAAATCTTTTGTAAAATCTTTTGTCGGTTGATAAGCTTTTGTGGAAGAGGTCAGATCGGATGAACTTTTATTATGCTTCATAAACTGAAGTAGCTGTGCTTGATGTCTGTAATCTTACTCAGGCATAGACATAAGCTTTTGTGTTGTCTAGCTCCAGCATTCTGGCGGAGAAAGCAAGTTCAGTAAATGCTTAGTTCATGCCCAAAGTGCTAAAATAAGCAATTTTCATTTGTATGAGCTATTTGTTGGTCCCTTCTTTTCAGTGGCACCTGGTTATTTGAGTAATACAATGTATCAAGTATTACTTTATACAGTTAATACTCATTTTTTCATGGAATATGGTACTAGCATTTCTTCGAGTTTAAAGTAAATGTTTTTGAAGTTAAGTCTGAAAAAAAGTAACTCGGGATCTCTTTGACTTCTCTCTCTATATTCTTTACCAAGATTAAGCTTTCAGTGCAGGAAGGTTTCTATTTGGTTCTGCATTCAACTTGAACTTGTATGCTGTGTGAGATCTATGAAAAAGGAACTGGTCGTTACCGATGTGAGCAGATTGAAACATCTCCCTCAGAAAAGGAGATCTCTTTACGGTAGAATGGACGATATAATTTGTATGTGCACCCAACTGAATTGTGTTCACCTGTAATCGTCCCTGTTTAATTTACCTGCAAAGGGTCAGGATAGTTACAGGAGTTACCGCTCAAAGTGAGTTATACAAACATCTTTTTCATGGAGTATGCATGTGTTGCTCAATCTTGACTCATTTTGTACCTTTGCCTTAAAAGTCTGTAAAATTATTACGTGTATTCTTCCGATGCTACGCTTACATTGGAGTCGCTGGAGACCCTTCAAGTTCCGAATGAACTAAGTCATAAGTTTAGCTATTTATTGTTCCTTTTCATCTAGATGGTAAAGTAGCCAAAGCAAGTTATACTACCGCTTGAAAAGTTAATTATGCAATTCTTCGCAAGATCGAAATAGGCAATTAAATACTCAAATACCCGTCTTTACTTGAAAAAATAAAACGAAAATGACACATTTCTGCTAACAAAATTGTTTTATGTAGGAAGAAATCAATGGAACCAACATAAATTTTTTAAAAGTGAAACATCAAAACTTTGTTCCGATCAAGTACATCGCTAGCTTATGCTCCAACAACTTCAGTCTCACCTTCCGCTGGGGCATCCTCAGCTGGTCTTTCAACCTTGACACCCACATCCTCGGAGTAATCACCATGGACCTGCCAAAACAATTGAGAATCACTAATAGTATAGCAAGAACTCAAGTTTATTCCTCAGTGCATCCATTTGAAAGAAAAGTGATTCGAAGTAATTCCTCAGTGCATCTAGTGTCACAACATTTAGCATCTAACCTTTGATATTCGCATAGTCTCCATTAGTCTCTTAATTTGACGACAATTACAAATGCAAGGGAAAAGAATTGTAGATTCGTAGGCCATTGATATATATTTGGAGAAAAAAATAACCTCCAAAGTGCAAAAACAGAAAAATCATACCTCCATAAGCCTCCCAAGGTCGAATTTAGGAGCCTTCAAGATTTTCACTTTTCGGATGAATACATTCTGAAGTGGGTAGATGCTCGCGGTTGCCTTCTCAATCTCTTTGCCAATGACCTCAGGAATGAACTTTTGTACCAACTCCTTGAGGTCACAGGTTGAAGCTTGATTTGTCATTATCTCAACCATTTTCCGACGAATCTGAGACACAAGAACATATAGAATATTTCAGCGAGCATAAATCTTAGTAGTAAAAAAAAAAAAAAAAAAAAAAACCTTAACTCCACTCATAAAATTCCGAAGTTTACCAAAAAAATGATTCCAAGTATTTTTATTCCGATAAGAAGCATAAATATTTTCAATAAAATTAGAATTGTAGAAGTTAAAGAGGCATTGAAAAGAATGAAAATAGGGAAAGCATGTGGCCCAGATGAAATACCCATAGAGGTTTGGAAATGCTTAGGAGAAATTGGATTGACTTGGTTAACAAAACTTTTCAATAAAATTTTAAAATCAAAGCGGATGCCAATGGATTGGAGAAGAAGCACGCTTGTGCCAATCTTCAAAAACAAATGAGACATTCAAAGTTGCTCAAACTACCGGGGAATTAAACTTATGAATTACACTATGAAACTTTGGGAGAGGATAATTGACAATAGGCTAAGGAGAGAAACAACAATATCAGATAACCAATTTGGTTTCATGCCTGGGAGGTCAACTATGGAGGCGATTTTCCTTGTAAGACGATTGTTAGAAAAATATAGAGAAAAGAAAAAAGATATTCATATGATATTCGTAGATTTAGAAAAAGTATATGATAGGGTCCCTAGAGATGTTCTTTGGTGAGTTCTAGAAAGAAAAAGAGTGCATGCTAGATACATAGACACTATTAAGGATATGTATGATGGAGTAGTAACGAGTATAAAGACATTTGAAGGAGCTACAAAAGAATTTCCCATTACGATAGGACATCACGATAGAACTACATCAAGGATCGGCTTTAAGCCCATATTTATTTACTTTAGTTATAGATGAACTAACTAGACATATTCAAGAGGATATACCATGGTGCATGCTATTTGCAGATGATATTGTCTTAGCGGATGAAACTAAAGATGGAGTGAATATGAAATTAGAACTCTGGAAGAATACATTAGAATCTAAAGGCTTTAAGTTGAGTAGGACGAAAACCAAATACATGCACTGTGAGTTTAGAAACACTAGACATTGAGATGACGGAGTGGTAAAATTAGGGGAAGTAGAAGTTCATAAGGTAAACCACTTTAGATACCTAGAGTCAATCATACAAAATGATGGTAACATTGAGAATAATGTCACACATAGAATTCAAGCTGGATGGAAGAAATGGCGGAGTGCAACAGGGGTGATTTGTTATCAAAATGTTCCTACTAAGTTAAAAGAAAAATTTTATAGGACCGCAATTAGGCCAGCTATGCTCTATGGAAGTGAATGTTGGGCGGTAAAGCAACAACAATTACATAAAATAAACGTAGCAGAAATGAGGATGCTTAGGTGGATGTGTGGTAAAACTCGTAAAGATAGAAAAAAATATATAGAAATTCAAAGACAAGTAGGAGTAGCACCAATTGATACAAAGATTAGGGAAGGGCGGTTGCGGTGGTTTGGTCACCTACAAAGACGGCTTACAAATGCCCCAACTAGAAAACTTGACTCAATAGAAACTGTAGAAATTCGACGAGGTAGGGGCAGACCAAAGTTAACATGGGATGCATTAATTAGGAGGGATTTGAATAGTTTGAAAAGCTCACCATCAATTGCACTTAATCGAGCACAATGAAAAAGTTTGATCTATGTAGCCGACCCCAGTTAATTTGGGACTGAGGCTGTGTTGTTGTTGTAAGAAGCATAAATATTTGTAGTCAAACACAAACAAACCAGCAGCGAGTTCAATTTTAGGACATCTAGGCCAAACCTACACCACACCTTGCCTGATAAAGGTAACTTGCCAATCCATATCTTAAGTACCTTGAAATAACGTTACTATATGAAAGAGCGTAGATCTAATTCTAGCAGATTTTTTACAAAACTAGGTATACACACCTGTTTAACCTGGCTGGTTTGAGCATAACAAGTTCGCTTGACCTGATTGGGCCGTCTCTTGGTAAAACCAATACAGAACAATCGAAGAGTGTAATTGTCAGTGGTCTTCACATCAACATGGGCCTCGATCAATGTCTGCCACTTGCGGACGAGTGATCTAAGCTTGTCAGTAGTGAAATCCATGCCCTGCAAAACACCCAAGGAGAAGAAAGTTTAGCGGATTTAATGAGTAAAGAGTCCTAAACCAAATAAGATTAAGATTGCATTTACAAACCCAAAAGTTTGTGAGAACATTGCGGCCCTGCACATCCTCAGCACGAAGCCGAATCTTTCTGTAGGATTGGTCCTCGTCACCCTGGAGATCAGCAAGACTGACCTCAAACACCCTGTGCTTGAGCCCATCAGATGCAATCTGGAAGCATCAGAAAAATATCGCAAAAACCCATTAATAAACAAGCATAATACGATGAAAGCACCTCTTCCTAGGGCAATCGTGACGAGCCACTTACACAAGCATTAACTACACTAAATCATCAAAACCAAACCACATGAGCTAGTAGTTTTTTCGCAAGAGTTCCAACGGAATCACACAGGACAATGGGCTTAACTACTAGTAATTGAGATGAGCATTTGCAGTCCACTAAAGCATGATATCACATGTACATCAATGAATTGTAGTCTTCAAAAAGACTTGTTGCCAAACATTCTGATTAGATTTAACAATAGGATGTGGAACTCTATGAATCAGAGATTAGGCATAATGTTGAAATATGAGATCTTGAAAGTACATAATGAATGTTGTAGTAAGCGGTAAATTACAGTAAAAAAAAAAAGAGGGGGAAAGAAAAAGATGTAACCTTTGTACCCTGTGTCCTGGAGACTAGGGTTTTACCGACAGTGCGAACGCTGAAGGTCGACGGTGCCTTGATGTCATACCAGTCTTTCTTTGAGAAAGGATCCACACTGCACATTAACACCCAAAATTAAGCAAAAATAATCACAAATACAGAGCAGATCAATCAATCCAAACTGAAAAAAAAAAGACAACAACAACAACACTCACGCCTTCTTCTTCCCTCCCTTCTTCCCCTTGGAAATCCTCTTGTTCTTTCTGAAAACAGACACCGCCAACAACAAATTGATTCATGATGAAATCAATCCAACAGAGACACAATCAAAACAAAACAACAACAACAACAATAAAGTTGTACCCGACAGCCATTGTTGAGTTTGTGAAGCTCTGCGTCCGAGCGGCGAAGAGAGAGAGCGTGAGAGCGAGAGAGACCTCAAAAAGAGCTTCTTCGATCGATGGCTACTGTACTAAGTTACGAAACCTAGCACTTGTTCTTACTTCTTATTGTTGGTGCGATTTGTGATTTACGGGCCTTACCCTAGAGAAGAGGCCCAACTAGATATGTATGTGGATCCAAATGAGCCCAAGCTCAATAGCAATTGAGAGCCCAGGCCCAATAATAATTAAATTAGATTGCACACGTGCCGAGACAGTAGAAAGCGAGTGAGTTAAAGTGGCACGCGAACATATAGATCCGAAATCCAAAGGTTTAAAATTGGCGCCGCAGGCGCAGATTGATAGTATTTAGATCGAGGAAGACAGAGGGACTGCTGTGGGCCCACCCCACCCCAGATATTCTATGCTTCCCTTCATAAGTTCATATGCAATGCGAACTCCACTCGCTCTTCCTGTTGAAAAAGAACCGCAAAAGCAGTTATTGGTTCCCACGCACAGACACAGTGATAGACTCTCTGTGTGCGCGTGTGTTGCGGACATTTTGTTCTCTTAGCCCTAGCGGTTTTCTTCTCTCTCTCTCTCTCTCTCTCTCTCTCTCTTTGTTGTTGCGTTATCGTTCATGGAAGAGCAATCGTTTGTCTAAGAGAGTCGCTGATCTAGTTTGTGATGGCAATCAACAGAGATTCATCGACCACTCCGCCTCCAGTGATCGGCAAGATTGGGAGGTACACAGTGTTCATCACTCCTCCATCCACTCCAAAACCCTTTTCAGACTCTGAATCTGAGTCTCCAGTGCCACCCAAGGTTCACTCGCCCAACAAGGTCGATCGGCCGTCCATTCCGCCTGTCCAAGCTCCTCCGCAGCAGATCGACAAGCCGCTTCAGGCTCGATCTTCATCCAAGTCGTCTTCGGCCGTTGGATTCTTCTGGAATGCTGTTGAGAAGGTGCAGATTGGTAAGGATTTCTTGTGTGATTTCTGGTGTGTGTTCTATTCCTTGTTTAGGGTTTTTTTAGTTACTGTCTGTGTTTTGGGGTTTTTGTGGTGGCAGCGCATTCGAGCTTGGATCAGTACTTGTCGGAATGGTTTGGTCTGGATCAGTCCAAGTATCAATGGGCGTTGAACGATTATTACGAGACCCAGGGAAAGGTCAGTGCTTTCCATCTCAATCTTCGATTTCTTTCGAGTTTTGTGGTTGATCTAGTAGTGCCACCTTTCCATGCTATACTAGTGAACTTGCATTGTCCAAGATCTAAACTTTCTTATGCAGCTGTTCTGTTAGTGTTACTTACTCAGACTTTGGCACTATTGTTTTTGGCGCTACTTTAATATGTTCTTCTCACACCCAGGGAAAGGTCTGTGCTTTCCATCTGTATTAATTTTGGTTCATTTCCTCTTTCGATATGTTCGTTGAATCTTCTGTTTCTTTCGAGTTTTGTGGTTGTTCCAGTGGATTTACCTTTCCATGTTATACTAGACAACTTGCATTGTCCAAGATCTATGGCTGTCCTGCTAGTTTTCTTCCCAAACTTTAGGTGTTTCTTTCTTCTGTACTATTCTGTTAGGGACCAGTTTGCTAATTGATTATGGAAATGGCAATCGGGTCTTTAGACATATTTAATTGATGTTTACGTTATATTATAATCAGAATCTCCTATCAAAGCGGCATATTTATGAGTGTATATGGTCATGTTCGTTTTGGCCGGCCTGATTAGTTTTAAGATATAGCTAATGTTTTCTATAGTTCGATGTCATTGGAAATCAATCCTTGTTGAAATCTGGTATAGTTAAGCAATTGCTATTCCTGTTATTTTACAGAAGTAGCCCCACCTGCGCATACAACACAAGGGGAATGCATATTTGTTGTAGTTGTTCCACGACCTCCTTTATCGTTCCTTTCTTTTCACACCCACCAGTCAGCTATTGGAAATAGATTAATTACGCAATATATATTAAGAATGAACAACATTTGTGAATTGAGTGGCTTTATTTTAAGCTAAAGGGGAAGATTGGATGAAGTGGGAGAAAGTGATTTTTCAGTTACTGGTAGATCATGTTGCGTCAACTATCAGAATCTGAAAAAAAAAAAATGTATTCTTCATAAATTTGTTGTTTTGCTTTGATGTATTACCTACACTCAGCTTACTTCTATTGGCCTCTGTTCTACTGTGTCCGTGTAAGACTTGTTTGCCTCCAGTGCTTAATTGCATGTTATTGCCTTCTCTTGCCATGCACAATTATTACAGCAGTCAGTCCCAGCATTATATGCAGGATGTGAAATTATAAGTATGTAAGCCAATTTTAGAAGTGTGTGTTTGGATTTCTATGCATAAGGATAATAGGGATATTGTGCCTGAGTACATTCTTGTACAGTAGGCTGATAATGCTGAGTCTGTTTGTAAGCTCCATCCCTCCTAGTTTCTGGGGCTGTCTTTGGTATTGATTCATAAATAGCGTAAACTCTCCTCTTTGATTTCAGCCTCAGAAACCTTGGAAATCATTGCAAAATTACTGTCCTAATATTATGCTTTTGTTGTTGGAAAATGATTTTTAAACATTCTTTTGGTACATACATTTGTTACACAATGGTGTAGATTCCCGTGGAATTCGTGCGGCACACATCTCAATCAAATCTACACCATTGTGTAGCAAATGTATGACTCTCGTAGAATGTTAGATTATCATCTTCTTAGGGGATTTGGATTTAAAAAAGAGTTTATGGATGGTTAGATCTTGCTATAAAGTCTAGGGGTGTCAATTGGGGGGGGGGGGGGGGGCGGGATGGGGAGTAGGTCCCCGTTCTCATCCCCATTCAAAATTCGAATCCCCATCCCCATGCGGGGATGGATTTCTATCCCCGTCTAATCCCCGCGGGGATGGGGAATCCCCGTGGGGATTTATTATTCCCCATTTAATTCCCCATGGGGAATCCCTGTTCAATTAATAATATGGTGACAAACAATTCAAAACATATAATTAATCAATTTTGTAATAAAAATACTTCGTATATATATTTAGCAAATTCTAGATAGCACAAGTAAATATGTTTGATATTTGGCATATATTGATAAATTTTCGTTGTAAGCATATATTGGTGGTGGAATATTATGTATATCCCCCCCCCCCTCTCTCTCTCTCTCTCTCTCTCTCTCTCTCATTCATTTTCTCACACACACACACAAATAATAGTCAAGTAATAATTTATTATTATTATTTTTTCGGTGCTCCTACTCTTATAAGTTCGATATAATAATATTAAATAAAATTAAAAGCATAATATTTTAATTGTGTATCATTACATATTTTTGCACTTAATCGAGCACAATGGAAAAGTTTAATCCATGTAGCCGACCCCAGTTAATTTGGGACTGAGGCTATGTTGTTGTTGTTGTTGTTGTTGTATCATTACATATTTTCTAATACTATATATACGTATAGTATCAAAGTTGATATGCAAACAGTGCAATGCGTACACCAAGGTTAATCAATGGCTACTATAGTGTATTCATCACATGGGAACTTGTAGAATTACCGCATAGTATATATATATTTTTTAGGAAACATATATACTATATATTTTGGATTAATTATTATATGTTTATATTTTTATATATACTGCAATATGTTTCTTGGTGTGTATTTAATTTTATATTTATATTTTTTATGGTAATATATAAACCCTTATATAATATATATACACCTACATGTTACATCATTGATATTTTATGTATACAAAACAAAAGAAATATTTATTTATGACAAACGGGGATTCCCTACAGAGATTCCCCGCGGGGATTATAAACCCTTATATAATATATATACACCTACATGTTACGTCATTGATATTTTTTGTATACAAAACAACAAAAATATTTATTTATGACAAACAGGGATTCCCCACAGAGATTCCCCGCGGGGATACCCAATGGAAAATCCCCGTGGGGATATTTTCATCCCCATCCCCGTCCCCATCCTCATTTCCATCCTCGTGCGGGGAACCAATTTCTTCTCCATACCCATTTGAATTCCCCGTCCCCGTCGCGGGGAATCCCCGTTCCCCGTAGGGATTCCCCGCCCCATTGACTCCCCTACTATAAACCAAACACATATCTTTTTTTTTTTTTTTTTTGTTGGGATAATTCCAAAGCAAAAAAGTGTCTTCAGATTATGAACCAAACATAAAATAAAATATCCTTCAAGAAGTAAGTCGCAATTATGTATTCATAAAAAATAAGTTTGTTTCTTAAAAGAGTATTTTAAATCTTAGTCATTTAAAGGCTATTGCAACTATTGCTGAATCAACATTGTTGGTGTTTGTATTACTATTTGTCTTTGTGAAGTGCACCATTTGGAATGGCACTGTGAAGTTGATGGGACTACTGCACTTTGAACATTTGACCTCTAAGTGAAAACAACTATACCATTGTTTTGGAATTGGCCTTAAAGTTTGACATCTTAGATGAATTCTTTTTGTAGATTACTTGTCTCTTATGTTTATATAAATTTTTCTTCTCATTGTGCGTTTGGCGCCTTCATATTTTTTTGTACTGTGACATGATAATTTTTTCATCATTAAATTTGTCTTACAATGCCATCATAGTTGAAGGATTAGACATAGGTTTCTTCAATGACTCAGTGTCAGTTATAGATTCCATGATGTTGCTAAGCATGTACCTGATACCCTCCTTAAAACAACTAAATAATGCCTACTCAATCTACAAAGCCAAGCTTCTACTTTGTTCAAGTGTTTGCCATTTTCTCAGTAAATTTCAAATTGAAATTCTCATAATCAGTGGAAACGTCAATTGTTAGCTAGGCACGTTTCATTGTTGGTATCGCTTTCTTGTCAGATACTTTAATTTTGATTCCTTCAACCATTGTCTTTGTCAATGACTCTATCCTAATTCAAGATAAATGTAAAGCAGTAATTATCCTTGCTTTTGCCAATTCGTTGAAGTTTGCTAGAATTGATGTTGTTCCCAGGGCAAGGAGGAAGGCAAACCCAAGGAACTGGCAAGCAAAGGGCTGAATGTATAACTTACATACCGCAATGGTAATATTCCTTCTGATGCATACATGTAGAAAGAGAGATATTTATTTGACATTCAAGTGAAAATACCATTTAACATCCTTCTTAATATTCTTTGATAAGTGTCTATTGTCTCGCAGAAAAGTTTTTAGACTTTGATTACTTTTTTGTTGCAGGATTTTAACCAAGGCCGGCTCTCTATTGTTAAATCATATTTAGTAGACATGGGGAATAATAGCGAATCGAAAGGATCCATGTTTTTACCCGCCTTATTGCTGTAGATCTCCCTCTCTCCTGGTATCATCAACTACTGGAGTGTATGTATTTATGCCTTCTACATCTTTTTTTTTTTTCGTTACGGGTGTTTTGTTGGTGGCCCTTGTGGGAAAACCTCGGCCTTGTACCTGTAGGGTTTCAACTGTAGACCCACAAATTTTATCTTGAATGCTTGCTAACTTGTGATTTTAAAGTAAAAGCTGCAAGAAATTGAAGTGAAGTTCATGTTCATCATTTGATTAAGAATGTAAAAGCCTAAAAGGTGTTGGACTTGTATGGAGTGTCAAAGTAAAATATATTGAGAACGGCACTCACTGGTTCAAAGAGACAGAAGCCCAGTGTTTATTTTTTTGGTAATATTTTATTTGATTTTCTAGTGTGCATAGGTTCATTAGTTAGGTTAAAAAAAAAAAAAAAAAAAAAAGAAATACTTTCGATGCCAAAACGGAGCTATTCTTGGTGTTACCTATTTTTCTGCGTTTGATACTTGAGTTACAATTTCACTCATTGCAACTTAAGTATTGTTGAGTCGATGTCTCAAACTCACAGAATTGGAGTTGGATTTGAAGTCCATGTTTGTGTCATAGTATGATGTTGGACTCAATCACGGTTACAATTTATTGTGACGTGTTGGTGGTTGCTAAAGTTAAGGCACATGATTTACACGTTTTTGTCAAAGTTGGAGTCGAATACAACTTAATGCGGTACATGAATTTTGTGCAAGTACATGTATATATATATAGCTAGTGATATATGTGCGCACAGTAGCATTGATATAGTGTTGAGTGTTTGATAGCCGAGAATTGTGTCGTAGCGTACTGGCTTGCGAGTGGGTACGTAATATTGTGAGATCAAATCTTATTGGGGTTTCTATTTGGGGTTTAGATAGGGGAGGTTTTTCCTTTGTGTACTAAACTATTGATAGTGAATTGTCTTGTTTCTTGTTCGTAGTTTTTACCTTGATTTTGGGGTTTTTCACGTAAATTCGTGTATTCGCTATTTTCTTTGTGGTTATTTATCTTTGGGTGTACTCGTGTAACTGCGATCTTGGATATTCCGCGGTGATTCGTTGCAACAAGTATCAACAAGAAGAAGCATGAAGCCTCAATTTCGAAGTGATTGAGTCAGTTACATGAATTAAACTCTTCAATTCCATTCGATTTAATACTCCAAATAAAGTGTTTTCAAAACCTTTTTCCTTGCAACCCAAGTATCGAATAGACAATTTCACTTGATGCAGAAGGGTCAGAAGGTCCACTTCAACTAATAGGAAAATGATTAGGTGACATGTTTTGGACACTCAAAAATGATTTGTGGGCACTCAAATTGATGTTGGGTGATGTGTTATGGACATTCGTAATGGATACCCACTTATTGGTGTCCATTGATTTGTACATTGAAGGGACACCAACAACTGAGTATCTTGATTCGAACTTCTTAAATGGGTCGCTCTAGCAATAATTGAGGCTTTTTTTGCGATGGTTGTAATTGCAAAGCAGGGATTCCCGCTCAAACTATCGGGGAATTAAACTTATGAGTCACACTATAAAACTTTGGGAGATGATAATTGACAATAGGCTAAGGAGAGAAACAACAATATCAGAGAACCAATTTGGTTTCATGCCTGAGAGGTTAACTATGGAGGCGATTTTCTTTGTAAGACGATTGTTAGAAAAATATAGAGAAAAGAAAAAAAATCTTCATATGGTATTCGTAGATTTAGAAAAAACATATGATAGGGTCTTTAGAGATGTTCTTTGGTGGGTTCTAGAAAGAAAAATAGTGCATGCTAGATACATAGACACTATTAAGGATATGTATGATGTAGTAACGAGTATAAAGACATTTGGAGGAGCTACGAAAGAATTTCTCATTACGATAAGACTATATCAAGGATCGGCTTTAAGCCCATATCTATTTACTTTAGTTATGGATGAACTAACTAGACATATTCAAGAGGATATACCATGGTGTATGCTATTTGCAGATAATATTGTCTTAGTGGATGAAACAAAAGATGGATTGAATAGGAAATTAAAATTTTGGAGGAATACATTAGAATTAAAGGCTTTAAGTTGAGTAGGACGAAAACTGAATACATGCACTGTGAGTTTAGAAACACTAGACATCGAGATGGCAGAGTGGTAAAATTAGGGGAAGTAGAAGTTCCTAAGGTAAACCACTTTAGATACTTAGAATCAATCATACAAAATGATGGTAACATTGAGAATGATGTCACACATAAAATTCAAGTTGGATGGAATAAATGGCGGAGTGTAACATGAGTGATTTGTGATCGAAATGTTCATACTAAGTTAAAAGGAAAATTTTATAAGACTGCAATTAGGCCAGCTATGCTCTATGGAAGTGAATGGTGGGCGGTAAAGCAACAACAATTACATAAAATGAACGTAGCAGAAATGAAGATGCTTAGGTGGAAGTGTGGTAAAACTCGTAAAGATAGAATAAGAAATATAGAAATTTAAAGACAAGTAGAAGTAGCACCAATTGATACAAAGATTAGGGAAGGGCGGTTGCGGTGGTTTGGTCACCTGCAAAGACGACCTACAAATGCCCCAACTAGAAAACTTGACTCAATAGAAAGCGTAGAAATCGATGAGGTAAGGGCAGACCAAAGTTAACATGGGATGCATTAATTAGGATGGATTTGAATGGTTTTAAAAGCTCACCATCAATTGCACTTAATCGAGCACAATAGAAAAGTTTGATCCATGTAGCCGACCCCAGTTAATTCGGGACTGAGGCTATGTTGTTGTTGTTGTTGTTGTTGTTGTCGTTGTTGACAAAAATGTTGTATTCATATTTCATTGAACACTAAGATCATTTAATATAACCATAGCTATCATTTAGTACAACCATAGCTAGTAGCTACCTCATCAAGTGGTTGATTTTATACATTTGGCTAGCATGTGTACGGGAAAGTCGTGTCATTGTATGAGCAACCCCATTTGTTTGTTTGTGAACTTTAAACTCCCAAAAATAAAACTTCCAACAAGGAAGAAAATCAAAACCTTTAATAATGGAAGAAAATCTAAAACATCTAACGAATGAAAAAAACTACTTATTTTTGTTAAAAAAAATACCAATGAAAAGTATTGATCTTGTAGCGCAAATTCATGAAGATGTAGAGTTGAAGATTCGACTTGTACCAATGTTGAATTCGATAACTGCAAAAGAAATGAACTGTTCATCGATTTTAGTCATTAATGGTGTTTTGTCAGATGTGGAGCCCACACATTGAGAGACAAGAAAGAGCCATAAATGAGTAAAAATAAAGTGTGTGCGTCTAAAGTGTGTTATTTTATGGCAAAATGAGGATAGCGTTTTAGTCGAGGCGGCGGCTCTCTCAATATAAGATCTCAAGTTGTGTGCAAGCGCCTGTTAGAACCTGGATTATAAGTCCAGGTGCATGCATGTAATGTTCATCAATTTGACACTACATACTAATAGTAATATGTCAAACGCAGGGAAAATTATTCATTTTATTATCCGAAAATGAAATTGATGCAGTAGTAGTGGTAGAGCTTTGGTCCTCTGGATCAATAAGCCTTGATTCCATGGATGGTGATTGCATGCATAGGGAGATTCATGACGCAGTAAAGAATGTTGCCATCGGATAAGGATCTCTTAAACGTGACAATTAGACCAATTTGTAAACAAAAAGAAGCTCAAACATTGCCTATGTACTAATTTGGTCATGGTTGGTGAATGGGTTAATTAGTTATAAAAACCAATGTACGTGGATTATTAATTTGGCTGAGTACTAGCTTGTTGACTTACTCGTACAGGCGTTGTGCTGCATAACATATATATATATATATATATATATATATATATATATATATATATATATAACATTGATGGAACATGACTTGATTTGAGCATATGTGTGAACGACTCATTGGCAACCATGCACTTAATTCGTTAGTCTCTAGGTGACTCATTCATTCATATATATGCATGCATGAGCTTTGGCACCACATGTTAGAATTGATCTAATTAAACAGATATTGCAGGTTTGAATTAGTCCCACCAATGAAAATGATTTCAGTTCGACTGGTGTTTGTGGGTATGTGTGTGCGTGTGTTCCACTCCTTTTCCTCGCTTGTCTTTCTTTTGCAGTGATTGTGAATTTGTGATGGAGACTCTTAAATTGTCATGAGCCATAATTAATACTCCATGATAATATAAAATTTCGTGTAATTAGTAGTTAAAATAAATTAGAATATCGTGTAATTAGTAGTTTCCTTTCGTGGTTTGTACTTTTTTTTTGTATTTTACACACACACACACACACATATATATATATATATATATTATGAAATGGATGGACACTTGTGCATGTAGGTAACCACATTGTGAAGCATGGTTCTCACATTGAATTGTAACATCAAGTATGTCTCTCACACTTCATGTAACTTGTAATCCTCTCCAATGTACACCAACTCTTCCATGTATTGTCTATGTTGCTTGTGATGTGTTGTATGACTTGTGGTGTATGTATAACTTGTACACATTATATAAGTACAATTATCATCATCACCAAATGGCTTATATAAAGGGTGCTAACCCCATTGTAATTTACACACCAATGTATGAATAAAATCTCTATATTTTCATCTCTAGCTCTCTTCTCTCTTGTCTCATATTCTCTACTTGTTCTAGTAGTTCTTAGTTTATGTCTTCTATACTTAAGTCTCTAGCAAGTCCAACTTAAGTTCTAGTTGGCTTACAACTTAGTTTACAACACGTTATCAGCACCAAGTTGCTCTACAAGAGGAGGTCTTGAAGAACAAGAAGTTTTTCAAAGATACAAAACTAAGAAGGTATAATTTTTATTAATTTAAATAAGTTCAATTTATTTCCATGTTGTCATGGTTAATTTCTTTTTTGTTACATGCATATTTAATTATGTAAATGTACTTTATTCATATATTATGAATTATAATGTCACCGACTACGAAAGTAGGCTCTGTAGCTGCGTCTTGTACGATCTTCTACATCATAAATCAAAAGTCAATGTGTGACATATAGTCTTTCTCTTAAAACTACAAATGATTAGTTATTGTTTTATTCTTGATTTTATAATACAAATAATGTTATAAGTTTGAGTTGATAGTTGGTAAGTCTTGTCCCCGGTAAAGTTAAACATTGAATGGGAGATGAGTTATCCCGTTCGAGGAGGCAAGATATTAAGTAGACTATATCTCGCCACCCAACCTGGAGGTTGTCCCACCAACTCATACGAATAGTACATTTTGTTTATTAATGAATCAAGTTGTGAACATATATTTAATCATATGTTATGTTTTTACATAAAAAGGGGAAAACTATTTTATATTAAATTTATTTTCAAAATATTATTCAACCATAGTTGAACTTGTTGCCTTATTATATTACCGACAAGAATTACTTGTCATGACAATTATATACTATGATTTGTGAATAAAACATCTATGCAAGATTATGTTGTGTTATACAAAATTTAAATCATTTGCTAATATCTCTTTAGAGACTCGAAAAGTGAATATTTCACTTTATATATCTTTTCCACTACGGAGTTATAAATATATAAATACCAAAAAATGCAATGCTCCAAAAGGTCAAAATGAGCGATTGAGTCTCAAGCTACAAAATATAATCAGTCAAATATTAATTATAATTCCGCAATTTTAATTACATCTATGTTGAGGCTATGTAGAAATATGACTGATGAGACAATAAAAATAAGGTAACGTGACCCGCCTCGATTTATTGCGATGCAACAAATATCGAGTGCGCACGTCAATCCAATAAATATTAAGGATTGATTTCTTGTTTCATGGTAGCTGAGTAAAATAATGAGATATTATAAATATAATATCGCTCCCGTCCAATTAGTTCAGCTTCAAATTAAGAAGCATATGTTACATATAATGATCATGATCGCAATAATAAACTTATGGACGTGGAAAATGTGAAAATATTAGGTAAATGTCGTATTGACAATTCCACCAAAAATTGGAACAAAAGTGGTGCACCACTACAAATGGTAAATAATTATTGACAATGAGCGATCATAATTGTGACATTTTTTGGTCATATATGAAAAGCTATTTTGCCTAAATATTGTCATATATACCCGAATATTTTTGTGGCATTTACCATGCCTTCAAAATCAAAGGCAAAATATTATGAATTTTATCATTGAAAATGGCTCGATAAAACAAGCACATCGAGATGCGTTTAAATCGTGACCTAAATATGGGCGATGAATTTATGTCTTGTGTATCGTGCTACATGCATGTACATTACAATATAAAAGTGAATATTTATCGAATTTGAACTTACCGGAGGCTAATGTTTTGGCAATATTTGGTACAACAATTTTATTGTTAATGTCTTGTTCAGAAGAAGTCTACTCAGAATAATATAAAATTTATCTATATGAATATGATTTAATCTGAGTATAATTTTCTTGGCTTTAACTTCTGGAATATATAAGACACATTAAAATGAATGTCGTCATAAATCAAATAACATTCATAATGTGGAAATATCTATTTGATTATCCATAATCATCAATAATGCGAAAATATCGTAAATTCGCACGGACATCCTTTATCGAACTGAGTTTTTTTTATCAGCTGGAGATTATCTTAAGGCAAATCAATAGGAGACTTATATTGATTTAACTCTCCATCAATTATATTATAAGATGTCTTGGATCTCTAATAGGGAATTTATTTATAGCAAGTTTTGTTAATTGTCACTTTGATGAAGCAACTTTCCCACCATTTGAGGGAGATATAAGCCAATTCAAAAGGAATGACGTGAAATTGTTTGAAACACATCAAATTACATTAAATTTATTGTATTATGATCCATGTATAAATTAATATGAACTCGAAGTTCAAATGATCATTCAGTAGCAACAAGTTATGAATCAATTACTTGATGCAAGTACTATATACAAAAGAGTGACAATCATATGCTTCAACATTAAATGGTTTATATAGAAAACGATGTCCATTTGCAACAAAATGCACAAGATGTCTCACCCATGTGAACATGAGGGAAAGAATCAAAATGAGTTATTGGTTAGTGTATTCCACTCTTTTTCCCTTTGCTATGGTTTTATCCCACTGAGTTTTCTTTGCAAGGTTTTTAATGAGGCAATTCTAACAATATTAAAACTCTGTATCTAGATTGATTAGTGTATTGCACTCTTTTCCTTTCGCTATGGTTTTATTCCATTGGGTTTTCCTAGCAAGGTTTTTAATGAAGCAATCATAACATTATTATACTTCATATAAAAAAATAAAAGAAAAAATAAATTATGAGAGCAATTAATGTACTCTTTTTCCTATACTAGATTTTTCCCACGGGGTTTTCTAGTAAATGTTTTAATGAGACATTTATATTCTCTCTAAGCGTATCAATGTGTTGCACTCTTTTCCTTAGCTATGGTTGTCCTACTGGGTTTTCCTAGCAAGGTTTTTAATAAGGCAATCAACAAATATTATACTACAAAGCAATATTATACTCTTTTTCCTCTACTAGATTTTTCCCCACATGGTTTTTTCTATTAGAATTTTAACGAGACACATTCTTTCAACAAGTGTCATCCAAGGGGGAGTGTTATGAAATAGATGGA
The DNA here is from genome assembly GCA_039657325.1 of Stephania cephalantha. NCBI lineage: Eukaryota > Viridiplantae > Streptophyta > Magnoliopsida > Ranunculales > Menispermaceae > Stephania > Stephania cephalantha. The sequence goes on from CM077569.1 coordinate 60,368,512, forward strand.
CACTTGTGCATGTAGGTGACTACATTGTGAAGCATGGTTCTCACATTGAATTGTAACATCAAGCATGACTCTCACACTTCATGTAACTTGTAATCCTCTCCAATGTACACCAACTCTTCCATGTATTGTCTATGTTGATTGTGATGTGTTGTATGACTTGTGGTGTATGTATAACTTGTACACATTATAGAAGTACAATTACCACTCTTCCTCTTCATTAGAAATGGCCCTAGCAACTACCCAATCATGGTCAAAATCTGTACCACTCTTTTGTAAGAATTGTAAACGAACAGGCCATTCATTTATTACTTGCCCTACAATTGAGTGTTAATATTATCATGAACGCGGTCATATAATGTCGAATTGCCCAACTCGACGACCTCGTCCGAAAAGCACATTCAAGTCTACATCTGGCTTTAAACCGGGTTCTGATGTTGTTGCTGTTGTCTCTGATGGGTCAAATTCCTCTCCGATGTTTTCTATGAGTGATTTGGAAGTAATCATCAAATAGGCGATACATTCCCAAACCACTGCTTTATCTCCCACCTTATGTAACCATTGGTTCTTTGATTCTGAGTGTTGCAATCATATGACACCAAAATTATATTTCCTCTCTCACAAGCAGCCTTACATCTCATTGTTCGGGTATTCACACTGTAAATGGTAGTTTTATGTCCGTTACCCATTCAGGAACAATATATATCCCTAATTTGAATCTTCTCGACACCCATTGTGTTCTTGACCTTACTCTAAATTTAATTTATGTTGGTCAATTATGTGACCAAGGCTTGACTGTTACATTTTCTCCCATTGGTTGTCAGGTACAGGATGTTCGGACGGGACAAATTCTTGGAATGGGGACCAAAGTGAGACAATTATTTGAGCTCACATCACTTCATATGCCTTCGTTAAACATATTCTGGTTGCAGTTTCTACTCCCTCGGTCTATCAGTGGCATCTTCGTCTTGGTCATACATCTGCCATTAAACTTCGTACTCTTGTTTCCAGTGGGTCATTGGGTATTTCTAAATTTGAGAATTTTGATTGTGTGCATTTTCAGTTAGCAAAACAATCTGCCTCTTATTTCAATCTCAGTGATTCTATCAATAATACTCCATTTGGATTAATTCATTCTGATGTTTGGGGTCCTGCACCTACTTCAACTGTGAATGGTTATCGATACTTTGTACTGTTCATTTATGATTATTCAAGCTTCACTTGGATATATTTTCTAAAACATCGATCTGAAATATCTCAAACTTATGTTGAGTTTGCTAAAATGATCAAAACTCAATTTGCATATACAATCAAAATTCTTCGTACTGACAATGCCTTAGAATACCATGATTCTGTTCTTCTTCAATTTCTTAAATTGCGAGGTATTATTGTTCAATGTTCCTGCTGATATACTTCTCAACAAAATGGTCGAGCTGAAAGAAAACATCGACATATTCTAGATTATGTACCTGGCTAGCTTCTTTTAGCATCTTGTCCTGAAAAGTTTTGGGGTGAAGCCGCATTGAAATGTGTTTATACCATTAATCGACTTTCCACACCAGTACTGCAGAACATCTATCATTTTGAACGATTATATGGTACACTACCAGACTATTCTAATCTTCGAGTTTTTAGTTGTGCATGTTTTGTTCTTCTTAACCCCCCTGAGCATATTAAACTTGAACTGCGTGCTCGTTTGTGTTGTTTTCTTGGGCATGGAATTGAATATAAAGGCTATCGGTGTTGGGACCCTCTTTCTCGGAGATTACGCATCACCAAACATGTCACCTTTTGGGAACATATCATGTTTTCTACTATATCCAAGTTCGACAGATCCTTATCCTGTACTCAACCATTTTTCACTAACTCGTCTATCGAGCTTTTTCCACCTCCTGCTGCAGGTACTTCTGATGAGCTCACTAATCGTGAACCCACTCCATCGCCCGTCGTCGAAGAATTTGTCACCTCTGATGTTCTTGTTCCTACTTCTGTTCCCCCTTGTCGTTCGAATGGGTAACTGAACCTCCCCCTTACCTTAAATATTGTCATTGTTTCTCTGTTATTTCCTCTTTACGTGAGCCTTCCTCGTATCAAGAGGTTAGTTGTGGCCCTCTTTGGTAGCAAGCAATGTCAGAAGAATTGTGTGCATTAGAGAAGACTCATACTTAGGACTTAGTGGATCTACCATATGGTAAGACTCCAATTGGATGCAAATGGATTTAAAAGATAAAAACTCGCTTTGTTGGCTCTATTGAGCGGTATAAGGCTCGTCTGGTTGTTAAAGGCTATACACAGGAATACGACATTGATTATGAAGAGACTTTTGCTCATGTGGCCCGCTTGACCTCTTGTTCAAAGTTTGCTTGCTATGGCAGCTGTCAGACGTTGCCTTTATCCAAATGGATGTTAAAAATGCCTTTCTTAATGGAGATCTTGCAGAAGAAGTTTATACGTGCCCACCCCTTGGATATTCTCATTCTCCAAAGCAAGTTTGTCTTCTCCGTCGTGTTTTATATGGGCTTAAACAAGCTCCCCGTGCCTGGTTTACCAAGTTCAGTTCCACTATTACAAAGTTTGGCTTTCAGTCGAGTCCTCACGATTCTGCCTTGCTTACTCGACGAATCGATAAGGGCGTGGTTCTTCTCCTACTTTATGTTGATGATATGATCATCACCGGGGACGACTCAACTGGGATATGTGACTTACAGCAATATCTCAAAAGTCACTTTGAGATGAAGGATTTGGGCAACTTGTGCTACTTTCTTGGTCTTGAAGTTACTTCTTCTTATGCATATTATCTCTCACAAGCGAAATATACCTCTGATTTAATATCTGAATTTGTGATTTCTGATACTATTGTTGCATCCACTCCATTAGACACAAATGTCAAGTTGACTCCATCAAGATGTACCCTTCTTTCAGATCCTACACTATTTTACCAGCTTATGAGTAGTTTGGTTTATCTTATACTGTAAGTCTTCCATACATTGCTTACGCTGTTCATATCGTTAGTCAGTTCATGTCGGCTCCTCGTACTGCTCATTTTACTGTTGTTCTCCGCATCCTTCGATATGTGAAAGGCACTCTGTTTCATGGTCTCCACTTCTCTGTCGACTCACCACTAATATTATCTGGTTACTCGGATGCAGATTGGGCCGGTGATCTAATCGACCGACGATCTACTACTAGTTATTGTTTCTTCTTGGGTAACTCATTAATATCCTGGTGAAGCAAGAAATAAACAGTCACATCTCGCTCCAGCACAGAATCTAAGTATCGAGCTCTTGTTTATGCTACCTCTGAATTATTTTGGCTTCGTTGGTTACTTGAAGATATGGGGGTTACACATGCTTCTGCTACAATCCTGTATTGTGACAGTCAAAGTGCGATCCAAATTGCGCGTAATGATGTTTTTCATGAGCGAACAAAACACATTGAGAATGATTGTCACTTCGTCCGTCAACACCTAGTTCGAGGCACTATTCAGCTTTCTTCTATTTCCTCTTCTAATCAGACGGCTGATATCTTCACTAAAGCTCATCTTCCGGGTCGCTTTCATGCTTTGGTTGACAAACTCAAGTTGATTTCTACGAACTCATCTTGAGTTTGAGGGAGGGTGTTAAGAAAACTAAATAATATAAAATTTCGTGTAATTAGTAGTTGAGGAAATTAGAATCCCGTGTAATTGATAGGTTCCTTTTGTGGTTTGCACTTTTCTTTTGTATTCTAGACCTATGTGTATATATAGGTTATCATGTAGACAAGAAAAACATACAATAAACATTATTCTATTCAGAAATTGTCACCCCAGTACACACACACATATATATATATATATATATATATATATATCATGTAGACAAGAAAAACATACAATAAACATTATTCTATTCGAAATTGTACACACACACACATATATATACTAGTTTCAAGACGTGCTACGCTCGATTGACCCGCTCGCTTCTCTCGCGGTAATTCATTTCTAGTTAATCAACGAAAATTGAAAAGAACCACTACAATTAATAGAAAACATGAAAAACAATAAGTAGAAGACGACTAACACTTGAAACTAATTGAACAACATGATCTTCTAAATCTTCCTTATTTTGTAAAGTGCGGAAAAAACTTGCATATGAATTTTTCACAAGCATACTAATTAACCTTGTCAAAATTGTCTCTTTCATCCTATCAGAGCAATGCATTCGGTTTTACACTTCATGATCAGTATCATAAAAGTACAGTTGCGAAAAAGAAGGATGCTCCTTGTCAAGAAGTAAATTATTTATAAAATGATAAATTTGGCCCTGCACTCTAAATGTATATACACCCACATTACTTTTGGTGTAATTACTTTTGGCATACTCTCTCTCGCACTTTACACCAAAAGATGTAAAACCAAAATTGGTGGTATAAGTACGGATGTCACGTGTCTCTTCAGTGTTTGAGGTGAATAAGTCGAACATTTCTTCATGGACAACATTAGGAATGAAGGTTACTTGACCGTTTGAACAACAGAAACTATTAGATTCATGAAAAACATCTTCGCACTACAATTTCGATAAGAGTTTATAGATGGTAACACATATGCTGAACTTGCAACATGCTCAAAACTCATAGCGACATAACGTGGTTTTGCATTCCGGTGACCTATACATAAAAAGGAAATAAAGGCAACTTAATTTCTAAATTATTAATTAAAGTCATTCATTTTGCTTCATAACATTTACCCTACTCAATATTTCATAGAATATTTTGTGAAGTTTCAAATCCATACTGTGATCATTCAACTCTTTCTTTTCACTCCTTAGTTGTCTTTGGCGAGCCCGCTTCATTTCTTTTTCTTCCTCCATTGCAAATTTACGTTTCAAATTATCCACCTCCCTACGATTAGTATTTATTGATTTTCTTACAACGTATTCACTATTGTTGATAACTCCTAAGTTTTAAACCATGGTAACTCGCTAATGCAAGGTAAAATGGTTATACGTAATGAATTTTTAGATGAGATTGTTAAACTACAATCCAATGAAACAAACATTAGAGTAGTAATTAAAAAAACAAATAATGTTAATTTAATATGCAACTAAATATAAAATTTAATTTAAATAATATGTATGAGTTTGAACAAACTATGTAATATAAAATCCAAACGTACATAATTTGAATACGTAAGAAGTAAAAATGCAATTCAAGAAGCATCATTTAGCAAAGAAAAAAAAAATAGAAAGAAAAAAGGATCCAAATGAACGAAATATCAAAGCAAAAGACGTAACAAAATTGACTTCACAATTGTGGACACATATACTATAAACATTGTTAAACATTACATGAAATATCGACGACATGAACCGCTTATCTAAATACTACCTTTTTGAAAAAAAAAAAAATAGAACTATACATCAATATTTAGCTCTAAGGTTAATGACTTTTGGCTGTTAGTCCTCCCTAGTCTTCCAATAGATTAGCACACAACTCGCAAATATCTTCTTTTGAAAAAAATATAACTATACAATAGACTTTTGATCAACTCGCAAATATGTCTTGTTAATTTTTATAGTGTTTAATTATTTGTTCTAGAAAATAAAAAAAGAAATAGTAGCCTAAAATTTGAAAGATGACCAACTTTACAAATTGGACTTGTTTGATGAATAAAGTGGAAAGCAAGAAGGAAAGATTAGAGAGTTATGTCAAAACATCTCTAATTAGATGAATTAATATTGAGGCAGATGTAAAAAGGAAAGGTTGGGGGTTGACTCATTTTGGAGTCAAGTATGATGTATCTAATTAAGTTGGCTTCTTATCAAAACAAAAGATTATGGAGTTATTGTTTATGAGTTAACTCAATCTAAAAGAAACTCTTTCAATTTTTTGATGTTAAGTTATAACTACCGCCACCAAATGCAAGTAGTTTAAGCCACCCATTGGAGGATTGAACTTCTTATGTGTAACTTTACCTTAATTAGACCTTTAAAACTTAAATACATTAAAACTTAATTAGATCTTTAAAACTTCACCAAATGGAAGTAGGTCTATATAAAGAGCAAATTACAAGTTCAAGTTCATATTACCTATTAAAAAGGATTTATCACGAGTTTTTCGAAGTCGGATTACTAAGAGGAATTGCTTACGAACACATTTTCAAAATATAAATCGGGTGGAAAGATGGATGAGAACTCTAGGAATGGAAAAGCTTTAAAACTCTTGCAAATTATTGTAGTCCTACATTCCTCGAGTCCAAAATTGGCCGAGGCAAATCCCGGGATACCTCGAGAATAATCTAGAAAAAATGGAAATAGGGATGACAACTGCCTCAATAAGGGGCTCTCTCATTATACTTCAATTGATGTTACAGATTATTCTTATTTTATTATTCCTTTATTCGCTTTATTGTCAATACCTACTTTGAGGAAATTAATTGAAACAGAAAACCACAGAAGAACGTGTTAGTCATAATTGTAAAATTAAGATGGTAGACAAGCATAATTGTAAAACTATGATGGTCCATCATTTCATCTTAACTATGAATTAAGATGGTATTTCTGCACATATGGAAATTAACTGATCGGTTGAAAACTACAATCAAATAGTGTATGCATACGAGAGTGTCGAACATACATCATAATGTTTCATAATCGAGCAAATGCAATAGGCTTTGCTCCTCGATATCAATTTATAATATGATAAACCACAATTATTGAAAATATAATTTGGAGATAGTTTGTGTTTTTAGTTCAACTTCAGTTCCAAGTTATAATAGGATTAGCATGTATTGTGGTTGTGACCTCTCAAAAGAATTATGCACCATAAATTATGTATCACAAAGATTACTTCGAAGAGCTTGTTCAACAAGACATAAAAGACATAATTTAGCATAAAAAATTAAAAAATATCGACCGCAAGTTCGATATAGATAAAAAGACACAAGAATTTCATTGCTTACTTTCCATCTCCTACATGCTTTTATTGGAGGCTTTCATTTATCTCAAATGTGCACAAAAACTTTACATTCATTTGTGTAGGAATTAATGAACCAAGAGATTAGTTCGTCACCAACAACACAACAAGTTCAACAAACAAAGATTCAAATTACTTCATGTCTTTTTTTTCCAAGTATGCTAATATAAAAGATGCAATTTTTTAATTCCAACTTGTAAAAAGACAGACAAATCAAACATCTATATATTTCTTATATAAAGGAAGAAGATGGAGATTATTTTGGCATTTCAACAAACACCTAGTATTCAAGATCTTAAAGCCCAATTCAGTTTCGGCTTATTGTCTTCAAGAAATCGCTCACTACAAATAGTCAAACATATATGTATCCCATGAATTCTAATAACCATACAATGAAAGAGTGGTTGATCATATTAGCTTCCAAGGTATTGTTTCAAAAACCATGAATCAAATTGAACCATATAGACTAGATGAAATATGGCTTTTGTGTTAAATTCAACATTGAATCAAGGGTGGATTAGACCCAAATTTCTTTCAAAAACCATGAATCAAATTGAATCATATAGACCAGATGATTAACTCACTTTGAATCGAACCTCTCTAAAAAAAAAAAAAAAAAAAAAAAAAAAAAAAAAAAGAATTGGAGAAGAAAGGTGGATTAACTCACCTTTGAATCGAAGAGCAAATGAAAGCAACGAATGAGTCGATGAAGGAAAGCGAGGGAATGAATGATTTGAAGAGGAATGAAAGTTGTTGATCAGTTGAGTTGTTGATCGATTTGAAGAGGTATTTGAAGAGAGTCGTTCGAGTTGTTGATCGATTTGAAGATATATATATAGTTGCTTTTTGTTCATGAGACGTTGAAGAGGTAGCGTATATATATATATATACCTATATATTTGTTAGTCACGTGCACGTTTCTGGATTTTCTTAGAGACAATCCCCCAGGAAATTATGGTCCTTATTTCAAAACTATATGGTCACTAGATGAATGATGGAACCTCCGATTTGTTTTTATGATGATTGAAAGTCACTGTTCGATGGGCATATGGGCTGCGGAAATATATCCATTAATTTTGGGGGTTCTGAGTTGGTGGTATTTTCAAATTAATCAACCATTTTTTGTAGTGATGTGATAGACATGGAAAGTATCCGAGGGTCCAAATTAAATTTTCACAGTGCCAGCTTAATTGTGAATTGTTAATTCATCCACGGATGTATCAGAAGCTCTAAGAATTAAGATGCACACGAAGAGGCAAAGCTTTTAAAATACAACTTTTATATATTCCTTCCTCCCGAATGACAAGGCATTACATGTTTGCCTTAATTTTACAGAACAAAGCATATATTTGTTAATGTCATCCTGTATCTTTGACTTCAAAGCTAATGGTTGGATAAGTTCTTGATGACTCTAACTCTACTATGTCATCTCTGTCATCACAATGTCATCTACATACAGCAATTAAAATAGCAATTTTACCGTGATTGTGTTTGTAGAACATCGTATGATCTGAATGAGCTTGAGTGTAACCACATTGTTTCACGATTCTCGTGAATCTTTCGAACCATGCCTCTCGGAGATTGTTCAATCCATATATGGATTTCTTTAGCTTACATACTACTGCCATCGATCGACATTTCATCGAAGCTTCACAGTGGAGCTTCCATATACACCTCCTCGCCTACAGCTTTCGTAGTTTAAAGACGCAGCGTTCTTCACATCAAAGCTATCCCGAGAGGCCAATCCAGTTGAGCGCCAATTTAACGAGAGAACACGTACGTACGGTGTTTAGTTTGGCCACGGAAGCGAAGGTTTCCCGTAGTCGATGGCGGGTAGCAGTGTCTCGAGTAAGGCCTCGTGCTTTACGAGTCGAGCCTTGTATCTCTCAATGGAGCCATCGGCATGGTATTTTATGGTAAACACCCAGCTTGCGCCTACACATTTTTTCCTTCGGGTAAAGAGGTAAGATCCCACGTGTCATTCTTCTTCGGGGCCTTCAACTCACTCAGTAGACTCTCTACCCATCTCGGAACCCTGAGCTTCATGTATCGACTTGCAGGTAGTTCATCATCCATAATCCCTGGTGGAAAAGCTTTGAAATGCGGTGAGGCTTATGATAAGATACGAGAATTGGATATTGGATGTTTTGTGGTACATGATCTCCACTACCTTTGCGTAAGGCTATGGGTCAAAGAAATCGCCAGAAGGTTCAAATTTGGAAGAGAAGTAGGAGAAAGAAGCGGTCGTACCTTGGACCTCGGTGCCAGGGTAGATGATTGGCCCAATTTCGGGGAAGTGGTGGAATATTACTTGGTTGAGTCCTCCTTTTAGAATAAACACGAAGTTCGTTAGGTGGTTCACGTTGTTTTCTACACAGTGCTCTCACGAGGTTGTGAATTTATAGGTTGTGAAATCCTAGGATTAGTTACGAGAAATAATTGATTCCAGCATGAACTATTTTCAAGCGATTTTGGCAAAGATATTTGTTCCACTAAAACTCATTTAGAATCATTACTCCCCAGGAATTGAGTTTTTTTCAAAAAAAGGTTGTTTTTCAAAAAAAGTGACATCCATACTCATCGTAATATTTTGATTTAGGATCAAAACATTTATACCACTTTTTGTGTTGGTGAAAAACCAAGAAACTTAAAATGCGATATTTATGTGCCAGAGATCAGAAACTTTCCTTCTATTATGGCGTGTATATGAACAAAAGCAATGCAAAAAATTTTAGGTGTTAAATCGGTGAACGATCTATTTTCAGGGAAACATATTCTTTTAGTGCTTACAAAGAGGTGATGTAATTAAGAACTCTTGTAGGCATTCGGTCTGTCAGTTCGACAATCTATGGCTGCAGTTAAGATGCAGCTTCATTCCAAAAACGATTAAAAGGAACATTCATAGCAAATAATAACGCCACTAGACACCTCCCTCTAATAAATGCCTATTTTCCTCGGCTCTGACCCCATTTTGTTGGGGAGTATCAACGCAAACGTGATGAATAATTCTGTCCTTTTTTCAAAAATCATCACTAAGATTGCATTAAAATATTCTCGGCCATTATCGGTTCTAAGAGCTTGAATATTAGTATGAAAATGAGTATTAAAGAAGTGAAAATTTTTGAAAACATTTAAGTACCTCGGTTTTTCCTTTAGAAGATAAATCCATGTGACATTCACATGTGATCATCAATGAATGTGATGAACCATCTGGGAGAACTGAGTAATTTTACTCTTGAAGGACCCCCAGAATATCATGCTTATGCGCGAGTGAAAAAGGTTTTGATGGCATATACTTCAAAGAAGGATAAAGCAGATATGATGTTTTGCCCAACAAACTTCGACAAACTTCTAAAGATGAAATGTCTTTATTTTTAAAAGATTTGGAAACAAATATCTGGCAAGTAATTAAAAGCGGGATGGTTAACCTATAATGCTATACGACAACATTATGTCATTCTCGCATGAGACAAAGGTAGTTAAACATCTTGGTTTTACGAACTTGTTCATCGAAGAATTTTTTAGAGACCAAGTGATAGAGTCCATCAACTTCCTTAGCATTGCCAATCATAGAACAAGGAATGAAATCCAAATGAAATGTTATTGTAGCGATACATTTGCAATCATGAATAATACGACTAGCGAGAGATGAGATTGCAAGAAATCTTTGGAACATGTAGGACATTTAGTAATGTAAGAGATGGAGACATAATAATGAGCCTTTTCCAGCCATAGAGGTTAGGGAGAAGCCACCAGTTCAGCGGTACCTTTCAAATTTCAGGACAAAGGATAATATGAAGAGAATAGGAGAGAAGCTACGATCACAGTATGATGATTGCCCTGAGATCATATGATCCGAGGGTTTAATTTTAGTCATTGTGAAAGTTGTAGGGTAAGTACCTTTTGAGCTAAAGAAGAGGCAATGTAAGATGATGTGTTAGGAGTGTTGGATACAATTGAATGAGAACTCATTAGTTGATACCTGATTGCACACTGCTGTTGCTTTCTTGGCGGACGAATCTGAAGCGAATTCGGCTCTTTGGAAGTGTCTTCGGATGAGGCATGAAAACCACTGAGATCACGAGGATTCGGTTAGATGAAGGGTTCTCGGGCTTTGATGCGATATAAACACGAATATGACTGTAGAACAGACTTGAGAAACAACATAGGATTGATGCACTGCGCGTATTTAATGTATCCTTAAATGGTCCTTTTCAATCTGTCGGATTCCCACAAATCTTTCACATGGGCATTTAATAATTTGGAGATTTTGCACTAGTAATCTAGTAGTTAATAAATTTTGAGTGGATTCTCCCCCGTAGCGGCAACGTAAATTTTCTGAAATGCTTCCTTCAAGCATGAGTTGAGCACTCGGGAATCAATAAACCCCTTCTCTGATGCTGCCACCAACCTCAGCTTTCCCAAGTAAGTCACAATTGAGAACACCAAACTCTGCACCATTTAATTAATCAATTCAGTAATCCCAACATCAAATCATACAAATATTATTCAAGTTAAGTTGTTTGTTATAATTGAGAACAAAAAATCTAACTCAAAATGTCTTTTACTTGTAGTTTAAATACACCACTAAATTAAAAGACACAATTACCCTCATCTTTAACCCCAACACACATTATCGTATTGATCCACTTCCACCACCACAACTGCTCGTCGCGTCGCCGCCTCCGCCGCCGACCGCCCCAACGTCACATTTCACCAACACTGATGACCTCTCTCTCTCTCTCTCTCTCTCTTCTCTCTCTTTCTCTGCCACCTCTCTGCTTTCTGTCTTCTCTCTCTGCCCTCTCTCTCTACAATATACATCTCTCTCTCTCTGCTCTCTCTTTTGTTTTTTTCTCACGTTTCTCTCCCTGGTGGCTGGGAGAGAGGAGAGGATGATGGCCGGAAGGCCGTCTACTCCATGCCAAAGAAAGAGAAAAGAAAGATAGGATGGTCGGCGGCGGTGGTGGATGGTGAAGACGACGGCTTTATCGATGGCCGGTGATTATAGCGGCGGCGGCGGTCGCGGCGGCTGTGGTGGCCGGAACAGTGGAGGTGGATTGAAGAAGAGGTTATAGATTTGAATTAAGGGCATTGAAGTACGTTTGAGTCCGGACTCAATTGAGAATTGATGATGAATCTATTATATATACCTGTGGTATCCCTGGCACAGTGAAGTAGAAGCTTTTAAGGGTATGACCCGCAAGAGATGCCTTCTCCTGAGGGCCACACATGTTCGAAACCATAAATGTTGTGTTCCTCAAATTTGAGTGTATGTACTCAGCTGCCGCCTGTAACAACATCAGATTTGTATCAGTTTATATAAATGTAACATAAAAACAAGTCATTAATTTTCCTCAAAAAAAAAAAAAAAAACAAACAACATAAATACAAGTCATAGATATATAGTACTACTAGCTAATATGCAAGAGTAATTAAAGTTGTGACTAACCTCTGTGCCTCTTAGGCTTCCTAGTAAGGACACAAATTTGCTGCTGAAATATGCACCTAGGGAGTTCATTTTCTTCTTCATCTCGGCTTTCGATCCGATAACATAATCCAAGGGATCCACACTATCAAGATCACTGGTCATGGGAAGTGGTACGCTCACGAAGTGGAAGTGATTGCCCCATATGTTTGCTTTCAACATTTCTTCGAGGTTTTTGAAGCCTCTGTACATCCTCATGTTCATCACAATGGCTGCAGTGGTGACTGGATTAATAGGCTCCTGTCCTACCCTCTTCATGTATAGTTGCAGTGCATAAGCCATCACCCCAGTTGTTACATCATTCACAGTCTGCCAATACCACAAAAAAATAATTAATCAAAAACTAGTGCAGATTAATTAGCTACTATATATATATATAGTTGATTTGATATATGCATAACTAAATATTAATTATTTATTTTAGTTGAACTTACCCCTTCGACCTTGTTCTTGATTGCTTTGATGTCATCAAGAGAGAAGGTAACCGAAGCGATGTTCACAGGCTTGTACTCCACTTTGGGAGCCCCTGATCTCAGCACATGCTTGTCATCCTCCAAGTACATCCCAAGTATTCCTTTAGCGAAGTCGGTAAGAGTGTAATAACACCTAAAAGCCAAGTTAGAAAGCTTGGTGTAGCTGCTTATTTGTTCAGTCAGTCTAGAACCCATAGTAGGGAGTTTAAGAGGGGCAGAGGGGTCGTCAGCCTTTCTAAACAAAGTAAAAAGAGCACCCATGAAGGAGTAGCCATCACCGAGTGAGTGGTGCATCTTGAACACCAGAGACCCGGCTGCGTTAGGTGTGGGGTAAGTTATGAGGTGCACTTGCCACGGCGAGTGGCTCTCTGGTAGCGGAGTCATGTACATGTCGGAGATGTACTCTTCCAGGTGTTCTTCATATTCTTGGGGTGATAGATTAGGAGGGAAGGTTGGAATCACAAGGTGGTCTTCGATGGGGCATTCGACTTTCTTCCATCGCTGAACACCCTTCTCATCGGTCACAATTGCGGAGGAGAAACGCTTGTTAAGAGGACGGAAGGAGTGTTTTAGAAAATTGAGAGTTTCAGGCTTGTCAAATGCCACCTCTAGTTCTATGACGCCCATGATGAAGAACGTTAGAGTGGGAGTGTTAATGTATTGTGAGAGAGGACTCAGAGGTGGGAGCATTGTGTGTGCTGCCATTCTTACTATACGTAAATGACGTAAATGATATTTGTTTTAAAGATCTATGTTTATCACAATGGATGCTAAAGTATATATAGAAGCCTAAAGAATTGGAAGCACAGTATCTAGTAACAGTAAATGCTTGCTAGCTGAAATAAGTTGGATGATTTTGGTCTTCAATGGTGTGCGATGTGGAGGTTTCTGTTATAACGTTAACGATTGTATGGATGCTACCCATTTCAATGATTTCATAGTACATTGGATGACACACTAAGAAACACAAAAATAAAAAAAAAAAAAAAAAATAACAGTGACTACTAGACCACCATTTTTTATTATTATTTTTTTTAATCAAATGTGTGGTCGAAGTTAGTTACATACTTAAGATTCATTTTCCAACGCAATATATTTAAATGTGTGGAAAATCTAATTCATTTAGGGAGCGACGGTTAGCTCCTCAGTACCCTATATCAACCCTTTTTAATTAATTTAATATATATTTGATGAGTCGTTAATTATGTAATTAGATGTGTGTTATTTATATATTTTTTATTGTTAAGTCATCAAAATATTAACTTAATTATATTTATTTATTATTTTCAGAGATATTGAAGTACCCGATTAAATTCGAAGCGAAAAATTACTCAAAATGAAGTATTTACTTCCTGCATGAACAGCTACTGATGGATATGTCTGAAGACACGTGCTGTAAAGTTGATTAAGAGAGAGAGCAACTGAAGTGACGCAAGAAACTAAGACACTTAAGTCACTCGTCCTCACAACCGTGGACTGGCCTCGGGATGCGTGATGAGCTCTCCCATTTCTTGTTCGTTTTCTCGTGCTTCTCTCCTCGCCCAGCTGATGCCGGGTGTCGCGTCTCCATTCGCCAACAACGTCTCCATCAACAGCAGCCACGCTTGCTCACAATCACAGCCGTGCGATGTCCTCGGGATACGCAACAGCACTTTCTTCCATTTTTTTCGCACGAATTCGTGCGAGTTTTCTGTAACGGCTCAAAATCTCTAATCATGTTTAATTCCATAAACATGATCATCGACCCGTACCGTGAGAGCCATACAAGGCAAGGGCTGAGGTATATTTTATATTTGTTGTGATACATGCCTAGTGTATTGTATATGTGTAGACTATTAAGTCAATTTCTACGGGTATATAGGTATCGAGACGAGCGGAGACTGTAACGACCCTAAAAATCTAACTCGTGCCACAAGGCATTTCACGATCGTACGTGGGACCCACTTGTCGTGATACACATGTCCAAATCTCAGGAGTCGACACCGAGGCATGCTATTTTTATTTGATGCTTGTATTATTTATTAGACCAAAGATTGAACAATTTAAAATAATTAATTTTAAAAATGTGTAAGTAAGATCTTACCTTGAGTTTCGTGTCAGTTGGAAGTAGTCGAGGTTGAGATTGAGTTTAATTTGGTGTACGATTGGTTAAATATGGCAAGAGAATTGATTTGTGAGAGTTGGGTATGTCATGGACGAAGTTAAGATTTTTGGGGTTTTGGCGTAACCAAAACCATTATTTTTGACATTTTATGAAGATAGACTATTTTGTTGAGAGTTTGGTTCAATTTGGTGGAAAACGTGATCGAAAACGAGCACCGAAAGTCAAAACACTTCAAAATAGGGATTTCAGGAATTAATAAATAAAAAGAAATTAAGTTTATATATAAATACATGAAATGAAAATCAAAATCATTTGTTTCCAACAGAACGTTCAATCGAACGTTATTCCCTAAACCCTCGATTTGGGTTTTCGCTCTCAGAGCTCCCGACATCTGATTTTCGCCTGGTTTCTTTCTGCAAAATCGTAGAGGATCGCAAGACGATCAATTCGAGCTAAGTTTCTGCGGCAGAAACGAGGTATTCAGCCCGTAATTTGGTAAATTCTTAATGTCGTGCATTTTTCCTCAATTCAATTTGAATTCTCGCGATTTTTCAATTTCTTTCGCGAGGTTTCGATAGAAATTAGTATGAATTGTCGTTAATTGGTGTATTAAATTGATTCGCGTCAATTTGGGATAAATTTCACCGATGTGGGTTAGGGTTTTGATGATTTGAATTAATGCAAGTCAGTTGATAACTTTTTGGAGATGTTTCTATAGATACAATTTGACTCCACGAGCCGTGGAAATATTTTGGTGTTGATATCGAGTGGTTTCGTGGCATTTATTATTGAGTTTTGAGGATTTAATTGCGAAAATATTGATTTGGAGACATTTTCTAGTTGAAAATAAATAAAGTTTGTCAAGTTGACATGCCATATTAGAAAATTCGTAACTATTATGTTTATGATCCGATTTGAGTATTCTTGGAGTCTATGGAAAGTACGTCATGAGTACTACAAGTTCCTTTTTGGTTGTCATGATAAATTATGAGGTTTTCAGAGTTAAAACCGTAACTCTAGTGGGCTAGTTGATAATACTTTGAAATTATTATAAAGTATTATTTTTAGAAATAGCTCTCGAGCGTACTTTGGTCGCAGTATTTGTATGGTTTAAGAGTTCAAAACCAAGGTTATTGGACTTGAATTGATACTAAATTATATCAGGAAATCGAATGAAGAGATACGGAGGTTTGAGAACGCGTTTTGGAGTGTCGAGAGGCCGGATAGGCTAGGAATAAGCGTGTGGATCGAGGTAAGTAAACCAGCTAGGAAATTGTACAGTAATTTCATTTTAAGCTATTGAATATTGTTGTTCATTGCTTTGATATCTATCTTGGAAATTCCATTCTAATTGTAATTGACTTGTCCGAGGGCAAGTGAGTCAACTGTGATCCTTGGAAGGAGTGGCTGGCTGAGGTAACATACCAGAGTCATGACCTCGGGATGCACTGCACTGGATAGTGATTTTGACGGGGTGTGAGTTCTTAGCGTGGTTGTTCCAGGAAGTCTCATTATCTCGTGGGTTTAGGACTTGTGAGTGTACCGAGTCCTAGAACCCGAGTCTTGATGTTTTGCCAAGACTCAATGACCTATTGGTCGGGACTACTTGCGCCTCTCTGTTTGCACTCTTTGGACACTCATGTATCGATTGCTTTAAATTTATTTATAGTCTTTTATTTATTCATGCGTCCTTATATCTTTCTTTCTATCTGCATGAATATGGATTGATTTTATTTATTTTGAAATGTTATAGTATCCTACTGGCGTTACTTACCTGGGCTCGTCAATCTTGTGTTTGACCGAGTGCAGATCCGCAATCGAGCTAGTAAGGGAAAGGGGCCAGTGTGCTAGGAGATTTATTGTGAGGGTTTTGGAGCGATTTTCCCTCTCACATTTTTGTGTAGGTTTTGTATTATTTACGTATATTTTTTTACACATGGGATATATATAGGTTTTGTGAGATATTTACATGGAGTATATACGGGGTTTCCACACTCTAAGTTGTCCTAACTGATTTGTGTAGAGTTGTTTAGATTTGTTTAAGTTGAAATCGCTTCCGCGTAAACTTTGATAACTTACAAATTTGAATAACTCACTAAAAATGTAATGATAAATGGTTAGGGAGGCTGACTAGGCTTGCGTTGACGTCGCGAGGATTGACTTGAGGTCCACGTAAGTCTAGGCCGAGCGGGGCCCAGTTTGGGTTGTGGAACTGGGGTCGTCACAGAGACGTACCTCAATTTGCGTGTCGACGTAGAACCGGGGTAGCGACTTATGGGGTAAGTCTAATGTGAACTAAATATGGTTTTATAAGTAGCTTTAATGTGGTCATTTTTGGATAAAACATTAATGTGCCCGAGTTAGTGAAATAAATTAATAATCACATGATGTGCATCGAGACACGTATTGACAAATCTAGAGGTCGAATGAGTCAACTATTGGAGTCATTTAAGCATGACTTGGGAGATTATTGAATGAAGGTGGTCCACTAGTTGAGCCTCGAGATACGTGTGTACACATGATCAAGGGTCATGGTTCAAACATATCCAATTAGTCAAATAAAACACATAAGTCAACATTTTGATCATACTTATCATCATCAAATCATTGGGCAAGGAAATAAGAGAAAGAAGAGAAGCTGGAGTGATCTTGTAGTGGTGAGGAGCTCACAAATCATTTAAGGTTTGTTGAAGAAGAAGAAGAAGTTCATCGAGTTAGGTAATCCCATAAACTTGGATACAATGAATTCATGAAATTTATGTTGTGTGTTAATGTTTTGATGTTGTGGTTGATGTTAGGGACCTCTAGTAGTGTGTATGAGGGTCCCCACGACGTCAACATGGTCTATGTGTAGAGAAAACCCAGAATTCGAAATGCAAAATTATGGGTTCTGCTACACATAGCGCGCTAAGTAGGCAATATAGCGCGCTAATATTGATTAGCGCGCAAAATATTCGAGGTAGCGCGCTAATGTTGGTTTTAAAACTCTAAGTGGAGGTCTAAACTCACTCTAAAACCTATCAAACAACTCCATGGAACTAAGGGGAGATCTCGGGAGTTCGGGAACACGTTTTGGAGTGTCGAAAGGCCGGATAGGCTAGGATAAGCTTTGTGAATTGTAAGTAAAGCTGTGAGAATTCTATATTTCATTTCATTGACTCTTATCATTTTATGGTCTATTTGTATACATTGCTACTTGTAATCTCACATCATGTTGTTCTTGTGTCTATTCATGATTGAATATTGTGACACGATGCCTTGTGAAGTGTTTCGTTGATTCAAATTTTCACTCTTGATGATATTCTTGATAGATAGTTGATCAAAAATATGTTATTGAGATAAGTTGGATTGGATTAGACTTGTATTATGTTTCCTTGGGCTTTGTAGCCTAAGTAGTTTTGAAATCCTAGAGAATTTGAACTATTGGTCTTTGAAAACTAAAGTAGGGATTATCTAGTGTTTATTACACGAGAGATGCGTGGTTCACGGGGAAATGGGTCTACCAGGGTTCCGGCACTCACTGTTACACTTGCATGAATTCCATTGCTGATCCGTTGCAAATTAGCAACGGATCAACAACATAATGCAAGTAAAACCATTCACTTTGGGAGAATGTCCATTTTTGTTCCGTCTCTGTTCCGTTTCTAAACGCGTTTCAAATTCGTCTCTAATCAGCAACGGAACACATTTCCGTTGTTGACTAAATTAGCGTCAACAATTTTAGAGACGGAATAGATTTCGTCTCTGTTCCGTTGCGGAATTAAATTAGAGGCGAAATTTATGCTAATCAGCAACGGAAATTTTCGTTTCTGATCAGTTGTTTTTTGTAGTGCTCAAATAGTAAAGGGGGCAATGAAAGAAAGAAATGCAACTTTCTGGAAAGAGATAGTAGTTAGAATTGCTGCTATCAATCTACCTCTCGGGTGTAAACCCATTAAATGCAAATTCCTCTTCAAAAGAAAAATAAGAGTTGATGGATCCATTGAAAAACACAAAGTAAGACTGGTTGCTAAGGGATTCACTCAAAAGCATGGAATAGACTATTTCGATACATATTCACCAGTAGTTAGAATTGCTGCTATCAGATTGCTTATTGCAATTGCGGCTATAAACAAGCTGGTCATCCACTAAATGAACGTCAAAACAACGTTCCTACATGGAGAATTGGTTGAGGAAATATACATAGAACAACTTGAAGGGTTCATAATGCCCGATCATGAAAATATAGTGTGTAGATTGCAAAAATCATTGTATGGTTTAAAGCAAGCACCAAAACAGTGGAACCACAAATTTGGTCAGGTTGTACTTGTTAATGGATTCAAAATAAATGAATCTGATAAATGTGTATATAGCAAGTTTAATGAAAAAGGAAATAGTGTCATAATCTGTCTTTACGTAGATGACATGCTAATTTTTGGAACTAACTTGGAACAAGTTAAGTTGACCAAACACTTTCTTTCAAGCAAATTCGAAATGAAAGATATGGGGCAAGCTGATGTCATTCCCGGGATTCAGATCGTAAGAGATGAGGGGAGTATTACTCTAACTCAATCTCATTATATTGAGAAAGTTCTCAATAGATTCAATCATTTGAATTGTGCTGCTGTTTCTACCCCGCTAGATCCAAGTATTGAGCTAGTGAAAAATACAGGCAATTTAGTTTCACAACTTGAGTATTCTAGATTAATTGGATGTTTAATGTATGCAACGACATGCACTAGGCTGGATATTGCCTTGGCAATAGGCAAATTGAGCAGATTCACAATTAATCCAAGCGAGTTGAATTGGTCTGCAATTCGAATAATTTTGAAATATCTGAAGAAAATAATTAACTATGATTTATGCTTTAGTGGATATCCTTCGGTCATATAAGGATTTTGATATGCAAGTTGGATTGTGAAATATCAAAAATCATGCTTTTACAAGTGGGTGGATTCTTACACTTGCTAGAGGTGTAATTTCGTGGGCTTCAAAGAAGTAAACTTTAATGGCTGGTTCCACTATGGAATCAAAGTTTATTGCACTAGCCTCGGCTTCAAAAGAAGTTGAATGGTTACATGAACTATTACACGAGATACCATTGTAGCATAAACCGATAGCTCCAATTTCTATCCATTGTGATAATGAGGCCACATTGGCAAGGGCGTATAGCCAAATGTACAATTGTAAATCCAAACATATTGGATTGAGACACAGTTGTGTCAGGGAATTGATAACAAATGGAGTTATCACGATTGATTATGTGAGATCTAGTCAAAACTTATTGGCAGATCCACTTACTAAAGGATTGTCAAGAGACTTGGTGAATAAACTGTGAAGGCACTGGGCCTTCACATAAACTATCAAGGGGGATGAGTCTCAAGCTCATGAATTAAAGTCACCAATAGTGAAAACTCAATTCGACGCTTAATATTACGTTAAGTCTTGAGTTCAATGCAATCAAAGTTCATTATAAGTGTAACTGTGAGCACTAATTTTTTATAACCATTCCAAGGTTGTTAGCGCTTGGTACATGCATGTAAAAAAAGGAGGTTGAGATGATCTCTTAATAGTCTTCTAAAGGTGCTTAAATTGCAGTGCGGCCACTTCAAGGAGTTCTAGGGCTTGGCTCCAAAGACATTCACTAGAAGATAAGGGACACAAGGCCAATGTTGAATGTGTCGGGATATTTTTGGCTATTTGCTGGTGTAAGTTATATGCGTGATATGTTTATGTTACATGTATCATTGGTTCAAAGTTTATCTACCATGTAATTCTAATATGATGTAATGAACTTTTCACAAATTAGTGGTTTAAATTGCAAGATACCATTATTTATGCATATAATATTTAAGATGTTCTTGGATCAAATAATCTGATTATTTTGAAAATAGCGGGGATTGTTGGACATTTTCAAAAGAAATGTTTAGTCCCACATTGGTTAGAAACTTCCAGTTTAAAGATATATACTCTTGCACTACATTGTGTGTAAAAGAAAAACCACAAGTGTTATGCAAAGTGAGCCACACACGCGCTCAGCGCGGCGCATATGGCGCATTTTATGTGCTTTTATAGGCGCACTTAGCACTTTGCACGAGACGTGTGTGTATGTGTGTGTGGGCTAGCCATCGGTAAAACTTTTTACCATTAGTTTTTGGCTCAATAGGCAAATATATCCTAACGTTTGAATTTTGGCAAAAATATCATAACCTTTTGATTTCTTGTAAATTGTATCATCAATTCATATTTTTAGTGAATTACACTTAAAAATATAATAAATTATGCATATAATTGAGAATATTATATCATATAAATAGAATTGGTATGTAATCTAGTGATCATTCATCACTTTGATTGTAGTTTGATACATAATAATTATAAACAATGATATAATTTGCATGAAACTAAAAGGTTATGATATATTTGCAAAAATTGAAACGTTATGATATTTTTGCTACAATCTTGAAACGTTAAGATGTATTTGCCTATTAAGCCTTAATTTTTTACCATTTTCAAAAATGGGAAGTGGGTAGTTATTTGCTTGACCCACTCAGCATTAAATGGGCAGTTAATGTAACCCATTCAAGGTTGACTGAGTGGATGCTGAAACTGCTCCACTATTCATCTTTCTTCTCTAACTGGTTTTGATCAGAGAATTGTAAGAGAAAAGGTTTGGGGAGGAAAAAGAACATCTCGAAATACACTGCAATTGCTTGTGTTTCAGCTTTCACTTCTGCAAGTGCAAGCTGTTTTTGCTTCATCGTATTTTTTTATGATTTTTGCTGACTCTTGCAGTATACAGAGAAAAATCTACTTTAGGAAAGTGATTCCTCTGTTCTAACAATTTTTGTAATATGAGTTTCAAACTAAGGTGAGGATAGTGTTGTGACGACCCCAGTTCCCCATACAACTGGGCCCCGCCGGCTTAAACCCACGTGGACCCCGGAGTCGTTCCTCGCGAAGTCAACGCAGGCCTAGTACCAATAAATACACCCTTATGTTTGTCACTTGTTATTGGGACGTCCTTGGCAGTTTGATACGGGAGTTGTGCATGATGGCAGAACCAATAAATACACCCTTATGTTCAAAGGAGTGAAGATTGTGCTAGTACCCGCCAAGGATCCGGAGGAAGTTAAGCCTACTAAAGAATCTAGCAACTTCCTTGTCTTTGCAAGATTTGAAGATGCATTACAGGATTTTGAGGTAGTTTACATCTTGATGGGAAAGGAGGTAGATAGAGATGTTGATGTTCCTGAAGCTGCAATTCCTATTGTGGAAAAGAGAGAAAGAACCAGAAAGAGAGAAAAGAAAAAGGAGAGAAAGCTAGAAAGAGAGAGAAGATCCGGCGAAAGCAGATGAGAGCGCCGAGAGCTCGCGAGAGCGAGGAAGCAGCGGTCGGACGGCGATTCCGCGCCGGAGGTGGCGCGGTGCGGAGCAGCGCAAAGCGGCAAATGCGGGTGGCGGTGATCGCGCGCAAGCGCAGCAGCAGATAGGTCGCGCAGGCGGTGGCGTGGGGACGGCGGCCCGGCGGCGCGGCGGCGGCAAAGACCAGCAAGACGGCGCGCGCGACGGCCAGCGTCCCAAAGAAGAAGCGGCGGTGTGGCGGCGCGGCTGCGGCTCGCGGACGAGCGAATCGGCCCGCGGATGCGCGAGTGCTCCAAAAGCAGCGGGGGATCAACAAGACGACGGCGGCGAGCGGGAGAGCTGACATGGCAGCGGCGCAGCAGCATGGCGCGGCGACGAAAGGCTGCGGCAGCAGCAGCGGCGGGCTGCGACGCGGTGAATGGCGCAGAGCAAGCGCGCGCGATGGCGCGTTGTCGGACCGATCAATCCTCGACGAGGGTGCGATTCGACGAAATTCGACGACACGATGGAGGATACGTCGATGATGACAATTCGAGGCGAATTCTGTCCACCCTGGGGAGAATGATGAAGTCCAAGAATTAGTTTGCAAATTCTTGACGGGATAATGATGAAGTCCAAGAATTAGTTTGCAAATTCTTGGAAAAATATGAAAAGATATGACAGGATGGCATTTTGATAATTTCGAGATCAAGTTCGGGCGTTTGAGTTTCGACGTTCGAGGGCAATTTTTTATTTTAGGGTTGATTGGAAACGTTTTTATTGCGTGGAGATCACATTTGAGGGATTTTTGACTTTACGCTATTTTTGGTAAATTTTGACTATTTAAGCGACGTAATTCGCGTTTTTTGCTTGAAATTCCATCGTTTCGCCCCAGATCGAGTTGTTTGTGGCGGCAAGTGGAGATCTTCTAAACCGAGATTGAACGAATCCACGAACAACTCGATCTAGGTCGAACTTAAGCCAAAGTTGAAAATTCTTTTATTCAAGCAAAAAAAACCGTGAATTACATCCAATAGGTCGCTTAAATAGCGAAACTCTAAAATTTACCAAAAATAGTAAAAAGTCCAAAAAGCCCTAAAATGGAAACTAGACGAAAAATAGAAACAAATGCCGCAAACGGCAATAAAAACGGAAATTCCTAATGAAAGTTATAAGCTAAACAAAACTTTCCTAAAATAGCAAAATTGCCGTTTCGGATGGCGAAACGATGGAATTTCGCCGAAAAACGTCGTAATCACGGCGTAGCACTGACCCGTGATCTCCACGATGTTTCCAATCAACCCATGCCCTCGGAACGTCGAAACTCAAACGCCCGAACTTCACCGAAATTATGAAAATGTCATCCTGTCATATCTTTTCATATTTTTCCAAGAATTTGCAAACTAATTCTTGGACTTCATCATTATCCTGTCAAGAATTTGCAAACTAATTCTTGGACTTCATCACCTAGTCAGCCTCAAATACTTACATTCTCAATAAATTTGTATTTACAATGTTGAATTATTAAGTTATGTCTTTCATACAATAGTTTGCAGCGGAATTAAACTTATGACAAGTGTGGTGACTAATTTTATGTAATGTCATGCCAAGATGAAGTGTCCATTCCACACCTATAAGGTGTATTTTTCTTTTTTAGGTAGTCGATGTGGATCTATCCCAACATCAATCAACCATTTTTGTTGGATGTCTACAAGACTCTAATACCATGATCAATTTTTGTAATATAAGTCTCAATCCAAGGTGAAGAGAGTTTGGTAACTAATTTTCGTGTAAGCTACAAGTGTGAAAGTGAGGTTAACTTCAAAATGTCAAGACAAGATGAAGTGTTCACTCTACACCTATATGCATTTTTTTTCTTTTTATCCCAACATTTTCAACAACTCTCTACTCATTATTATTTTTATTCCATACGAAATCATTTGCGTTGAATGATGTTACTTCTCCGCCTTGCTTTCCATTTTTCCAGGCACAATTTTGTCAGCACTGAAAACATCAGATAGTGGTGGGTTCTTCCACTTTTAACGACAGCAGACCTCACACCCTACTCCTCAATATTGCCGGCCTTCAATAATAATGAGAATCGTACGTGTACATCTAAATACTATAATATATACATTAAGTTAGGAATACTTGATTTTGACTAATTGATTAAGTAGAACTACTAAAAAAAGTCCAAATCAACTGATTGAAGGTTAGCACATAATTAATTAGTTAACATTTGCATCTTGCATGGAAATTCAAATTATTGATGCATGCACGTAATTAGCTAATATTTAGCTTAATTTCTAGCTATAACAAATTTTAGGAGCCTACATCAACTTAATAAAAAAAAGGAGCCTAGCTACATCAACAGATATGTCTCAAACTCTTCAACTTGCTGTGCAAATTAATCCACTAATAAAAAAAGGAGTTTACTTTGAGTATGAGAAGTCTTGTAGGTCTTGATCGGTGTCTAAGATGAATTCTTTAAAATATGGAATAATTGATAAACAATAATTCTAGAAACTATTATTGTATAACGTTGGATAAGGACTCTTAAGTTGGCGTTTGGTGATGGTCCTAGTGCTAACATGAAAATGGTATAGCAGTGAGGCATGTCTGCTCGCTAGGGCCATGCCTGCTCAGTGCGCATCAGCTTAATCATGCAACTTGCCTACCTTGACTTATAAAACACTTACAGACACAAGTTCATCAGTAAGTACTGCTCTAGAGATTTGACTAGACAACTCCACTATCTTTTGTTTCTAACTTCTCTTCGTAATTTGATTAATTAATTATTAACTCTACGTAGATGAGATTAGACGTGAAGTTAAGTACCTACGAAAACCTACCTTTCTCTCACACAAACGTACACTTGCACGCAATATGTGATACTCAAAAAATTTCTTGACCAGAAGTTCTACAAATTTAGTCTTTTCCAGAGATGTTGATCTCTTAATTAGAAACTTTTGCACTCTTATCATTCCGGTCGACCCATAACTTATATGTCTACTCTTTTAATTTGGTGTCAAATGGCATAGCATTTTCCAAGAAAGAAAATAGCATTGCTTGCTGCCGTCATCAACTTTAGAGTCACCGCTTAATTTCTACAAAGAGAAGGTAAGAAATTGGAGGCATTGAGTAAGGAAATAATGCAAAGGAGAGCATGCATGCACGAAGGTTGGACTAACTACTGTACCTCTCGTGGAAAAAAATAAAAAAATAAAAAAACTAGAGTGATTCAATTATTGACATGGAGAGACAAAAAAACAAAAGAAGCACGAGCAGGTCTTGGTTCCTTTTGTTGCTACTCCCTGAAATTTCATAAAGCTTACGTACGATATGGATGTATGTGGACCAACAACCGAGCAGCATGGAAACTTATATTGAAATTATTGAACAAATTAGCTTTATCAGCTGGGTATGTGCAAGCTTACAAAATCAGTTTTAGAAGATAAGGATAAGATTCCAATACTACACGGCCCGGGACCTCACTCTGTGTATTTGTCACATGCAGAAGCAGTGCTGCATGCTACGTACTTACTGTGTCACCGTGATAACGCCCGTTATGCTTAAGTTCATATGTCACACTCATCTCCAGTAACATCGGTTAGATTAAGATCATAGTGGCAACCAAGTTTGATTAATAGCTAGATATCCATGACTCTAGCTAGGTGACTCAAGAATGGCCTTTATATAATTTAATCTATATATCAACACTGAATTGCTGGTTCAGTATCTCAAATTCGTCGATCGATCATCCACCACCATGGCTTTCATGGAATCATTCATGAGTAAAGTAATTACCCCATTCGCTCCAACAGTGTTGGCTTCCTTGTTTATTGCACTATGCATTGCAGCCATTTTCATTCGGGTGTTGTCGGAGAAGAAGGGGAAGAAGAGACACCCAATAGGTGGAACAATGCTCAACCAGCTTCTCAACTTCAATAGGCTTCACCATTACATGACAGATTTGGCTACCAAGCACTACACATACAGGCTGATCAGCCCTTTTCGCAGCGAAGTTTACACTGCTGATCCTGCCAATGTGGAGTACATCCTAAAAACTAATTTCCCCAACTTTGGCAAGGTAATACGACATATATATTCTTGTCTTCACAACGTACAAAAGAAATTATCCTTATTAATTTTCATTCTTTTTAATTTGGTTTAAATTTTGTGCAAACTGGGGCAGGGATGGTATAACTACACCATTTTGAGTGATCTACTTGGTGATGGGATCTTCACAGTGGACGGCGAGAAATGGCGCCACCAAAGAAAGGTATCGAGTTATGAGTTCTCCACCAAGGTCTTGAGGGACTTTAGCAGTTCGGTGTTCCGGCGAAACGCAGTCAGACTCGCAGGGATCATTTCCAATGCAGCCACTTCAAAGAATTCCATGGATATCCAAGTAATTATAATTAATTGCCTTAATTATATATGTATCCATGCATTATCTCTACAAAAAAGTAATCTTCTCAGTTAATTTAACTCTTATTTGGCTTTTGACTTGCAGGATTTGTTTATGAAGTCTACTTTAGACTCCATATTCAAAGTTGGGTTTGGCGTAGAATTAGATAGCACATGTGGGTCGACTGAAGGAACTCTATTTGCCAAGGCATTCAATGACTCAAGTGAGCTAACACTCTGGCGATATGTCGACATAACATGGCCGATAAAGAAGTTTCTGAATATTGGTTCTGAAGCAAAGTTGAAGAAGAACATCAAAGTGATTGACGATTTTATGTACAAACTAATTCGAACCAAGATCGAAAAAGTCTCCAACTCAAAAGATGATTCTGCAGTTGAGTGTATTACTCCTGATCATGTTTCCTAATTGTGTCTGCATTCTAATTAATACTCATGTCTATCTCTATATATAATTATAAGTTATTTGATCGATCTGATGATCCCTCTTAATTGGGATTAATATATACATAACAGGAGAAGAAAGAAGACATCATGTCGAGGTTTCTGGACTTGAACGAGACGGATCCTAGGTACTTGAGGGACATTGTCCTGAATTTCTTGGTAGCTGGTAGAGATACAACAGCTACCACTCTTTCATGGTTCATTTACATGCTTTGCAAACATCCCCACATACAAGAAAAAGTGGCCAAGGAAGTGAGGGAAGTGACAAAAGCAAGTGAAGTAGATCTGTCCTTTGGAGATCTAGCAGCAACCATGACAGAGGAAATCCTTGACAAGATGAACTACCTGCATGCAGCTCTATCTGAGACTCTAAGACTCTATCCAGCAGTTCCAGTGGTACCTACTGTACTGCTTTTACTAATTACTGCGGCATCTTACACTACATCTCCGGTCTAATTAAGCATGCATGTATTGGTGATTATTGTTTGCAGGACGCGAAGATTTGTTTTTCGGATGATACTTTACCAGATGGGTTCAGTGTGAAGAAAGGTGACATGGTTGCTTATCAACCATATGCAATGGGAAGAATGAAGTCCATATGGGGTGATGATGCGGAGGAATTCCGTCCGGAGAGATGGATCGATGAAAACGGGATGTTCAGGGGCGAGAGCTCCTTCAAGTTCACAGCCTTTCAGGTATATATAATTATATATATATATGACTTTAATGTTCTAGTTAATTGAGAAAATTAATTTAACAGGTTTAATTTTCTCTCTTTCTTGGGCTCACAGGCGGGTCCGCGAATTTGTTTGGGAAAGGAATTTGCGTACAGGCAGATGAAGATCTTTGCTTCACTCCTCCTGCACTGCTTCATGTTCAAGTTAACTGATGAAAGTAAGCCTGTCCGTTACAGGACAATGCTTAATCTTCACATCAACGGTGCCCTTAACGTTAGGGCATTTCACAGGTCCGGATGCAAGATCTCGACTTGATATTTAGGAGTGAAAAACTACTACTCTCTCATCCTGTTATATATCAGAAAGCATGTAAAAAAGATATGGAGCAAGTTAAACAAGCTCTACTTGATAATGTTGTTTGTGTCTGATATTTATTACTTATATATATATTGGAGGCCCTAGTGGTCTCTATTGCGAGTGTTTCCATGTAAGGTATCCAGATGGAGTGTTGTTCATCATCTTAACTTTGATGATCGATCATGTAATTAAAGGGTGTATAGAACATCAATCCTTTGAATCTCTATCCCTGTGTGTAAAAAATTAATCTTCTACTATCTATTTCTAATTGAATTGTTTCTCTTCTAATTAAAATGCAGACTGACACACAATATTTGCTCTTTTTCGCTCAAGTAAAAAGCCAAAAAAAGATCAAGTGAAATGGTAGTCTAAACCAAGCTAAACCATGTGTTTTTCTCAGTGACAACTAAAATGACCATGAAAATAAATCTGCATGCAATATAATAGTAAATTGATAAGGCAGACATCATTTTAACCATTTGAAAGTGCATGGACGTCGCGGTTGAAAATAGCGTTCTTTATAAGGCTCTAGCATAGCATTAAGTCAAATCACAAAACAATGCAAAAGCTTGCATGAAACCTAGATCAAACTGCAGAACATGCTGGATGTGGATAGTAACACATATTGAAAGCTGTTCAGAAATAATAAACTGTCGTAAGCTTTTAAAAGACTTACCCTCATGTCTGGCCAACTTGCATGACAATAGAGAACGCCAGATTAGCTAGTTGCAATAGAGGATAATAAGTTTTTTTTTTTTTTATTTTGAATTAATATAGAGTTTTGGTGCTGCCCACCATGAAGGGGTTTTTCTGAACGTGAGGTGGAGATACAATTTATTTCTCAAAATATGGAAGTTTACTTTTAAATTTCAAAAGTAGGTGATAACTCATTTTGAAAATGAGGCATTGACGATGAGGTGGCATGCATGGTGGTGAGGTGGAAGGCAATTGTATAGATAGCTCATTTTGAAAAGGAGCTATCTATACAAAACTTGATGGAGGTGGCATGCATGGTGGTGAGGTGGAAGGCAATTGTATAGATAGCTCCTTTTGAAAATGAACTATCTATACAAAATTATACACTCTATGAATGACTCCTTTTGAAAATGAGCTATCAATACAAATTTTTTTTCCCCATGAACGACACGTGCATATGGAGATGGACGACCCGCGTCACTCGCGTATCTCGAGGTAAATAACTAATGTATATAACACGCACGCATATCGACGTGGACAACCCATGGAAACTTCACCCATGTATGCCGAGGTGGAGATTTCATGGAAATGGCAGGCACGTCTGTCGAGGCGGACGACCCATGCAACCTCGTGCAACTCATGCAAACGTCATGCACGTGTCTCGAGGTGATAAAGCCAATGCCAACGTCACACACGTATCTCCGGTTGACAACACATGGAAATGTCACGCACGTATGTCGAGGTGGGCCAGCCATGCATATCCACTACAGACCATGGACCCCGTGCAAACGTCACGCACGTATCGCGAGAAACACCAGGCGTCGTGGTGCTATGAATGGAAATATGTCTCATGCCCACAGTTGTACAAGAATTGAAGCGTCTGCAACCTCAGAAGGCGCTATCTGTGTACCCCTCGGCCCAGGGGTTCGGGGATGTCCATGTGGTCATCCCACGTGGACATTTACACCAATAGCGCCTTTTGTAAAGGCGCTATTGGTGTACACTCTGTCCACGTGAGACGACATACACTGATAGCGTCTTTTCAAAAGGCGCTATCAGTGTATGCCGTCCTACGTGGCCCGGACACATGGATAGCGCCTTTTGAAAATGCGTTATCCATGTGTCCACGTCAGCAAAAAAAATACACCCACCGTGATAACGCCTTTTGAATAGGCGATATTGCCTATTCTTAAAAAAAAAATACAACCTTATTTTTGTTGTAAATTGAGTTGAAACTTGCTAAGAACTAGAGAAGGAAAATAGAAGACTAAGAACTTCTACTACTACAAACTACTACTACAAAGGAAAAGAGAAGAAATGAGATAGTTGGAATGAGAAGTTTTCATTCAACTTGGTGTGCTCTTACAATGAGGTTATCACCCTTTATATAGACCATTTGGTATGATGACAAATGTGCCTTAGCAATGTGGGACAATTAACACATACACCCCATGTCATACAACACATTACAAGTAATTTGACAATACATGGAAGAGTTGGTGTACATTGGAAATGACAATACAAGTTACATGACTACACAATATGTTGGTGTGCATGCATGGTCATCCACATTTCACAACACTCCCCATTTGATGACACTTGCTTAGAGATCGTGCCTCGTTTAAACTTTTACTAAGAAAAACCCTGTGGAAAAAATATAGTAAAAGAAAAAGAGTACACTATTCTCATAAATATTAAGACGGGCATAATATTGTTAAGATTACCTCATTAAAAACCTTGCTAGGAAAACCCAATGAGATAAAATCATAGCTAAGGGAAAAAGAGTGCAATACACTAATCAATAACTCCCCCTCATGCGAACATGGGTGAAACTTGTTCAGTTTCTTTGCTTGCAATGTCTTTAAGTTTAC
This sequence comes from Stephania cephalantha, assembly GCA_039657325.1. Lineage (NCBI taxonomy): Eukaryota > Viridiplantae > Streptophyta > Magnoliopsida > Ranunculales > Menispermaceae > Stephania > Stephania cephalantha. Next base: position 60,399,324 of record CM077569.1, read on the forward strand.
GCAAGTCAATACCATATGTAAGCCTTTTAAATGTCGTAGTTGGTAAGGCTTTTGTGAATAAATCAGCAAGATTATCACTCGATCGGATTTGCTTGACATCAATTTCACCATTCTTCTGAAGCTCATGCGCATAAAAGAATTTTGGTGAAATATATTTTGTTCTGTCCCCTTTTATGAATCCTTCACTTAATTGTGCAATACATGCCGCGTTATCTTCATATAATATGGTTGGAGATTTTTTTATTGAAGACAATCCACATGATTATTGAATATGTTCAATCATGTTTCTCAATCATACACATTCACGACTTGCTTCATGAATTGCAAGTACTTCAGAATGGTTGGAAGAAGTAGCAACCATTGTTTGCTTTACTGACTTCCATGATATAGCAGTATTACCACATGTGAATACATATCCCGTTTGAGAACGGGCCTTGTGGGGATCAGATAAAAATCCAGCATCAACATAACCTTGGAGATTCAATTTTACCCCTCTCAAGTAGAATAAACTCATGTCACTTGTTCATCGAAGATATCGAAAAACATGTTTAACCACATTCTAATGTCTTCGACTTGGTGAAGAGCTATATCTTGCTAGTAGGTTGACAGCAAAGGCAATGTCAGGTCTTGTACGGTTTGCAAGATACATAAGTGCACCAATTGCACTTAAATATGGTACCTCCGGACCAAGTAGCTCTTCATCACTTTCATGAGGTCGAAATGGATCCTTATCCACTTCAAGTGATCTGACAACCATTGGAGAGCTCAATGGATGCGCCTTGTCCATATAAAATCCTTTTAATATTTTTTCAATATAATTTGATTGATGGACAAATACTCCACTTGAAAAATGTTCAATTTGCAAACCAAGACAAAGTCTTGTTTTTCCAAGTTCTTTCATCTCGAATTCCTTTTTCAAGTATTCGGATGTTCTAACGATGTCGTCGTGGTTTCCCACTATATTTAAATCATCAACATATACAGCAATAATCACAAATCATGTTGATGATCTTTTAATGAAGACACATGGGCAAAGCGGATTATTTACATATCCTTCTTTCAGTAAATAATCACTAAGGCGTTTGTACCACATTCGTCCGGATTGTTTCAATCCGTACAAAGACCTTTGTAATTTTATAGAATGCATGTTATGAGGTTTTGATTTTATTTCTTCGGATATTTCAAATCCTTCAGGGATTTTCATATATATCTCATTTGTCTAGAGATCCGTATCTGAGATATCCGTAACGACATCCATTAAATGCATATCAAGCCCTTCAGAAACTGCAAGACTTATTAAGAACCGAAATGTGATTGCATCTATAACATGAGAATATATTTCCTCATAATCAATGTCAGGTCTTTGTGAGAAACCTTGAGCTACAAGTCTTGCTTTATACCTTGTAACTTCATTTTTTTCGTTTCTCTTTCGTACAAATACCCATTTATATCCAACGGGTTTTATGCCATTAGGCGTTTGAACGATCGGTCCAAAAAACCTCTCGTTTCCTTAACGAGTTTAGCTCTGTTTGGATAGCCTCTTGCCATTTTTACCAATCAGGTCTTTTTCGACATTCGTCCACTGATCGTGGTTCTGGATCATCATCATTTTCACATATTTCAAAGGACACATTGAAAGCAAATATATCATCATGAACAATTTTATTTCGATCCCAAATCTTACCAGAGTTTAAATAATTTATTGAGATCTCATTATTTTCATCTTTTTCCTCTTTTTTCTAGAGGTCGTTGCCCTCGTCAGGAACAACTAGTTCTGATAAATCCTTATCAAATGATTCTTGTGCTTTCTCAGGAGTATTTTGATTTGTATTTGTTTTTACTCTCATTTTCCTCTTTCGAGGAATTGTATCCTTTGAACCAACTGGTCTTCCACGCTTTAAGCGTTTCGCTGGTTCTTGTGCATTTTGTTGCACAGAGACATCAATTCTTGCGGGATCATTTACAATTTGGAATATGTGATTTTGTCACTTGTTTTACATCTCGTAAATGCATCGTGTAATTGATTTGCGATTTGTTGCAAATGAATGATCTTTTGAACTTCAAGTTCACACTGATTTGTGCGTGGATCATAATATGATAAAGTTGATGCATTCCAAGCAATTTCGCGTCATTCCTTTTGAATTGGCTTCTTATCTCCCCCTAATGGTGGAAAAATTGCTTCATCAAAGTGACAATCAGCAAAACGTGCAGTAAATAAATCCTCTGTTAAGGGCTCAAGGTATCTTATAATGGACGATGAGTTAAATCCAACATAAATCTCAAGTTTTCGTTGTGGACCCATCTTAGTTCTATTAGGAGGTGGTATAGGAACATACACTGCACAACCAAAAATTCTCAAGTGTGAAATATTTGGTTGTTGACCTAAAATAAGTTGCATAGGGGAATGTTCATGGTATGCAGTAGGCCTATAACGAATGATAGATGCTGCATGAAAGACTGCATGTCCCCAAACTGAAGTTGATAACTTAGTTCTCATGATTAAAGGTCGGCAATTAATTGAATGCGTTTGATCGAGATTCTCGCCAAACCATTCAGGTATGCACGTGTGGAACGTAATGTTCAATGGTAATTCCTATAGACATGCAATAATTTTTAAATGCTTGAGATTGAAATTCCCCGGCATTATCAAGACGGATGGTCTTGATTGGGTTGTCAGGAAATTGTGCTTTTAACTTAATGATTTGTGCTAAAAGTCTAGCAAATGCAACATTGCGGGTCGAAAGCAAACAAACATGTGACCACCTAGTTGATGGATCTATCAAAACCATGAAATATCTAAATGGTCCACAATGAGGATGAATAGGACCACATATGTCTCCCTGAATGCGTTCTAAGAAAACTGGGGATTCCACAACAATTTTACTTGGGGATGGTTTAACTATCAATTTACCTTGAGAACAACTAGCACAATTATAATCACCAGCTGAAAATATTTTGTGACTCCTTAAAGGATGTCCATGCGAATTATTAATTATTCTTCGCATCATTGATGATCCTGGATGACCAAGCCGGTCATGCCATAAAATGAATGTATTTGGATCATTAATTTTCTTATTCAAGACGACATTCGTTTCGACATGCCTTATATGAGTAAAATATAATCCAGATGATAAAGCTGAGAATTTTTCTAACACTTCTTTTTTCCCATTTGAAACCAATGTGACATAGAGAAATTCTCTATTATTTTCGTTCACGGTTTCAATGTGATATCAATTTTGTCGAATATCTTTAAAGCTCAGTAAATTTCTTCTGGATTTTTCAGAGTATATGGCATTGTCAACATGAATTGTTGTTCCCCCAGACAACATAATATTTGCTCTTCCAGAGCCATTAATCAAATTGGAGATGCCAGATATTGTTTGAACATTAGTCTCAGCTAAGTTCAAACTAGAGAAATATTCTCTGTTTTTAAGGATTGTGTGCGTTGTAGCACAATCAGCAAGACATATATCGCTCTTGTTTGATTCATGATTTGAACACATGATTTGTTGATCCATCTGGACAAATAATGTTTGGCAAATTAGAAAAGAGTTATATTTCATTGATAAAAATTCATAATATTTTCCTTTGATTTTGAAGGCATGGTAAATGTCACAAAAATTTTCGGGTATATATATGACAATATTTAGGCGAAATAGCCTTTCATATATGACCAAAAAATGTCATAATTATGAGCGCTCATTGTCAATAATTATTTACCCTTTGTAGTGGTGCACCACATTTGTTCCACCTTTTGTTGGAATTGTCAATACGACATTTACCTGATATTTTCACATTTTCCACGTCCATAAACTTATTATTGCGATCATGATCATTATATGCAACATATGCTTCTTAATTTGAAGCTGAACTAATTGGACGAGAACGATATTATATTTATAATATCTCATTATTTTACTCAGCTACCATGAGACAAGAAATCAATCCTTAATATTTATTGGATTGATGTGCGCACTCGATATTTGTTGCAGCAATAAATCGAGGCGGGCCACGTGACCTTATTTTTATTGTCTCATCAGTCATATTTCCACGTAGCCTCAACATAGAGGTAATTAAAATTGTGGAATTATAATTAATATTTGACTGATTAAATTTTGTAGCATGAAACTCAGCCGCTCATTTTGAGCTTTTGGAGCATTACCCTTTTGGTATGTATATATATAACTCCATAAGGTGAAAAGATATATGAAATATTCACTTTTCAAATCTCTAAAGAGATATTGGCAAATGATTGTGTACAACATACAGCTTTGCATAGATGCAAGCTTTATTCATAATTTGTAATATCTAATTATCATGACAAGAATTATAATAAGGTAACAAATTCAACTATAGTTGATTAATATTTTGAAAGTAAATATAATAGAAAATAATTTTCTCTTTTCTTTTATGTAAAAAAAAAACATAGCATATGATTAAGTATATGTTCACAACTTGATTCATTAATAATCAAATGTACTATTCGTATGAGTTGGTGAGACAACCTCCAGGTTGGGTGGCGAGACAAAGTCTGCTTAAATGCCATGCCACCTCGAACGAGATAACCCGTCTCCCTTTCAATGTTTAGCTTTACCGGGGACAAGGCTTACCCACTATCAACTCAAACTTATAGCATTATTTGTATTATAAAATCAAGAATAGAACAATAACTAATCGTTTGTAGTTTTAAGAGAAAACTAGTTATGTCACATATTGACTTTTGATTTCTGATGTAGAAGATCGTACAAGACGCAACTACAGAGCATACTTTCACAATCGGTGACGTTATAATGTATAGTATATGAATAAAGTATGCATATAGAAGTGATGCATGTAATAAAAGGAAGCAACCATGATAATATATAAATAAATTGAACTTATTTAAATAACAAAAGTTATACCTTCCTAGCTTTGTCTCCTTAACAAGCTTTTTTGAAATTCAAGATCTCCTTAATGCTAGAGCAAGCTCGTGCTGATAACGTGTTGTAAATTGAGTTGAAACTTGCTAAGAACTAGAGAAGGAAAATAGAAGACTAAGAACTTCTACTACTACAAACTACTACTACAAAGGAAAAGAGAAGAAATGAGATAGTTGGAATGAGAAGTTTTCATTCAACTTGGTGTGCTCTTACAATGAGGTTATCACCCTTTATATAGACCATTTGGTATGATGACAAATGTGCCTTAGTAATGTGGGACAATTAACATATACACCCCATGTCATACAACACTTTACAAGTAATCAATGTTGGACAATTAACACATACACCCCATATCATACAACGCATTACAAGTAATTTGACAATACATGGAAGAGTTGATGTACATTGGAAATGATAATACAAGTTACATGACTACATAATATGTTGGTGTGCATGCATGGTCATCCACATTTTACAACAATTTTCTTTATTTAAACTAAAAACATTTGTACTTTTGTAATTTTTTTCACCATGAAAGCAATCCAAAACTGACAAAAATCCAACCATTTCCTTTGACTTTTAGCAGTGGGGGAGCAGAGATTTTTTGTTCCCTTGCGCTGTAATCAATGTCTTTTTCTTTTATAATAATATTTTTTTAGTGACTTTAAGTTCAAATATATAAAATTATTATATAAAGGTCAAATTAGTGACAATGTTTAAGCTCACAATATACTTAAAAATTAAAATTATTATTTGACCAAAAAAACTTAATGAAAGTATCACTTATCGATTAAAAAATAATTATATTCTTCCAACAAAAAAATAACTATTTATAATTTTTTTTAAAAAAGTTTGAGGATTGGACATTTTATTGAATTTTTCTTCTTAATGTAATGAAAAGTTTTTTTTTAAAAAAAAAATATTTGTTTTTTAAGATACGACGCGAATCTTTTGAAAAATTTCGACGAATTTGAGAGATTTCTTTTTTTTTTACTTGAATTTTCGAGAGATTTTGGTGATATCATGTATATTCAATTCAATATAAAAATGATGTTTTGACACAATTAAAGTAACGCGCCTATTGAAAATCCATACGATATATTTTGAGATGTATCCGAATGTATAACGAAGTGTGTCACTAATACTGAGCATTTACTGGGGTATGATTTGGTGTGTAACTTTGAGTGACTTCAAGTGTGTCAAAATAGCACTTTGATCTGCCTTCCTCACATGTGGCGTCTTTTGTTAGACTTGGTCTAGTTTTGAGGTTTTTTTTTGGGTGTGCTTAATTTTAATTTTGACCAACTTATATATTACTAAAAAAAAAATTTCAAGGGCCCGGCTACAACCTATATAGGTAGCCCTTTACCTAGCTCCGCCCATGACTGTAAGAGTCAGCAAAGCATCTTTCTTATATCAGCATTGCATTTTTGCTTGCTTTCTGAGCATTCATGGTCCCCCTTTTAGAAGAAATTTTTTGATGTGATTGCTGCTTTCATATATCTGGTTTTGCTAGTTTAATTTAGTCAAAATTCATCCCCAATGACCAGGACTAGTGTTGCTTGTTCAAAATTCATATATCTGGTTTTGATGTTATGTATTTGGACCAATGTAATGCGACACTATACACGTATGTATAATTCGTTGGAAATATATATATGGGTATTTGGAACAATGTGGTGTTTGAGAAACATTACGTTGCATGGACCGTCTGGTATATACACATTGCATAAACCGTTTGTCTATGTTGAAGAGCAACGTGACTTTTGATGAATATACATGTGCATGCATGCTAGTGATTACATTCTTTTAGAGATGATCATGAAGACACGTGTTGTACACAACCTTAATGTTGGTCATCATATCCAAATTAAATGGACATGATTAAAACAAAATGAAAAGGTGTGGGTTTAAACGTAGCATGTATGCATGGGTGTTTGATTTTGTGTTAAATTCAACAACTTAAAACAAAAGTCACATGCATGTACAACATGCAGTCACATACATGTACAACATATAGAAACGGTTAGTGTGATGTTTCATTTGTGAACGGCCATGAAATGCACTTGTAAATATATGAATCCATGGCATCCAAATTACTTACTTTTGATTCCATTTTTTATTATAAAAAAAAAAAAAAAAAAAAAAACAGTCCCCTTTTTCCTCTGTTTTTTTTTTTTTTTTTTTTTTTTTTTTTTTTTTTCAAAGCAATTTTTTTAGCGTGAGTGAGTACAACTGTTTGATCTAATTGTTCATACAGTCTAAAGTGTTGTAGTCGTAGGATCGTGATTGTTGTATCTTGGGAGACAAGTGCTACCAATCACGGGCATGATTTGCGGGGCATTATTGATTTAAGGAGATAGAGTATTAAATTCTAGCCTCAATCAACAAATTTCTTCAATTCAAGTTCGGAGTAATTTTTTGCATCAATTCATCCATGACTACACCAAGCGACGCATCGGAAGTTAATGATCCCAACACTATGAACACTTGAAAACACATTATAAATCACAAGATGGAAATGCCAAAATAAGGAAAATATATGGAAGAAGTAACAGGTAGGTTAAAGCAAGTGGAAAATCACCAAACGTGCATAACAATGAGGTCGAGTCGATTTTTGACAGCATACCGTCTAACCGTAGGAAAAGGGGATTTCAGCCCCTAAACTAGAAGCAAATGTGGAAATCAACCATTAAACTAGTTTTGAGTGGATTTCAACCCTCAAACTTAAAAAATAAAAAATAAAAAAATAAAAAAATTTCAGCCCACCTTTAACTTTTCTGTTATCTCAATCATTTTGTGCACACATGACAATTGTGACTTGACACTTGAGGGTCTCACAGCATAGTAAAAAATCTTAGAATAACTTTTATCTTTCTCTCCTCAACACAACGCACAAAAACTTGAAAACCCTTCACGCTACTCTGGAGTCCAAATTGGGACGGCGACAATGACGGCGACGACGACCGGGCCATCGACGGTAACCTGGACGACGAACGGGGATATCGACGACGATGGTGGTTAAAGTATTGGTAAGCTTTCCTTTTCGGAGACTATTTGTGTGCACCAATTTTATTTTTTTTCCAATGCTACGTCATGGTACTGATGTGAATTTAATTTGTTATTTGTATATTGTCTCTCTTTTTGAAATGATCTTGATTTGGATTTGTAGATTTTATTATCTTCTCTTATTATTTTTTGTATCAATTGTTGTTTGACTCATCTCTTTGTGTTCAATTTCTTGTTTGATTGAATGTTATTGATGGAATAATGTTATTTTAGGTTTTTTACTATGATGTGAGACTCACAATTGCCAAGTCACAATTGCCATATGTGCACAGAACCATTGAGATAACAAGAAGAGTTAACGGTGAGCTAAAAACTCTTCTTTTTTTTTTTTTTTTTTTTTTTTTTTTTTTAGTTTAAGGGCTGATTTTCATATTTGCTTCTAATTTAGAGGTTGAAATCCTCATTTTTCCTTTAACCACAACGCATTGCTTTTTCTGAAAAATTGAAGAGAAATGTCCATCGCAGCAGCGGCAGCAAATTCCTGAAAAGTATTGGCTGGGTTTTCTTTATTTTAGATTATTTACCATGTCATCCGAGCTCCGTCACGAGTGCCAAGTAGGAAGTCGTCTTTCCTATTTTTCACGCGTTGGTCAATTAAAATTATCTAATTTTTTTTTATTTGTTATTTTTTGAATTCAATATTATCTATTTTTTTATATAGATTGCATATTGATTATGCATTAACAATAGATATATAAATCATCCAAAACTAACAACAATATGTTAATATATTGTCAGTAGCAAAGATCAATTTTTTTTAATTTTTTTATTTTTTGGTGAAAAGGCCTAATGGCCAAAAAATCAGAAAAAGGTCTTGTCTTTTGGCAAACCTCATGTCAAATTTACTCAAAAGAAAGTTCGGTCGAAGTAATCATAGTTTAAAGTATACCTTTAATAATAATGCACAACTCAAATCCTTTTGATGAATAACTGAGGGAAGTGAGAGATTTTGTGGAGAGATTTTTTTATTTTATTTTTTTATGTCTATTACGAAGAGATGTCGACAGAGAAATAAATTAAGTTCTCTCTTTTTTATTTTTAAAGTTTAAAATAAAGATATAAAACATATTGTATGACTTTACAAGAGTTGGAGTGAAAGACGTAGGGGTCACGGGATTACGATCCCGTGACCATGCCCGAATAATTGCCGCCCCGCCTATATAAGGAGGGGACGGGGAGCTCGGTGGAGGAAGACCACGCGCGGACGGAGGAGACACAGCAGAGGGACACAGCAGAGGAGGTAGAAGCGGCAGTTAATGAAGGCCACGATCACCAAGAGTACATGACGTGGTATCGCTCGGTCACTAGGAGATTCGTTGGACACGACGGGGCGTTACGTGACTACTCGGTAATATTATAACTCTTTATTTTCCTCGAACATTAAATCTCTTATATTGCGTGCTCTGACCTCTTATATTTTGTATATCAGCGTAACTTGGTGCATCGACCGAGGCGAGTGTTTATCGAGGATGGGTACGAACAAGGTCTTGCTGCGCTTGATGAAGGGATTCAAATTTTAGACGAAGACGAAAGGCGAAGGTCTACTCTTTCGCATGACGGAATTGACGTCGAGCAAGACATTAATGAGGATAATGAACGGGACGATGAAGAAGACGATCGAAGCCGAACCAAACATAGAGGTGAGAAGAAGACGAGCACGACCAGAGATTGTGCGGGAACGCACCAGCGTCCTCGTCCACCACGTCCATCTACTCGGATCGAGATTGCTGCGAGAGAGTAGCAGACGATCTCCTCCAACACGTTCATCTCGTTCGAGAGCGAGTAGAACAGAGGCTGTTGGTGAGAGTAGCCGACGATCGTCGCCACCCTGAAGAAGAACCTCAAATGTTTGTACCCGAGCCGCCGAGCGTGAATCTTCCTCCTTACTATTTTGATCCATACGCACCTAGGCCGTCGTCTTCATATGTGGACCCTGGAATGCCTCATCCTCAAATGTATCCATCACTGCCTCAGTACATGCCTAGTCCATATACTCCTACTCCATATAATTACAATATGGCGTATAGTGGAGACCCTTCATTCATGAACTTGTTGACCATGCCGCAGCCTCATGTTCCTGTGACGGCCCCAAATTCCCAATGCATTTGGGTACGCCCGGCCTAGACCCGTGCAGGTCCCGAGTCAATTTCTCAGCGAACTGGACGAGCCTAGTCAGCCTCAACTTATCAAAATTTTAAGGTTTTTAAGGTTTATGAAAGAGTTATTGCAGTTATAATACAAGCGGAAGCAAAAATCATATTCTAATCAAATAATGGGAAATAACTCAATCAAGGGAAATTAGGAATCTATATAAATGTGGAAACCCCCAAGGCAAGTCATATCCAAGTTAACAAAATGAAATTATGGAAATCACCTCAAACCTAGTTCCTGCTCCAAAACAACCATATACGTATATACATAAACGTCATACAAAAAGGATAGGTACGAGCCTACATCTCGGTACCTCACGTCCATTTGCTCACAAAAGTCTCCTAGACACGGTCCCCTTGCCCCTACGCTCTCCGTCTTATCCGCACCCACCGTCACAAACTAGACGGTGATCAATCGAGAGAAATTGAAAGTAAAGCCGAGAAGAATATAACAAGTAATTCATGAAACGACAAACAAGACAGCCTAAATATCATGCGGTACCGAAATGCAGGAATATAAATAAGCAAGAATGCATGATAGACAGATCGGAAATGATAGCAATCGAAACATGCGTGTTCTACGAGTCAAGAGAGGCAATAAGTAGTCCATATTCCACAACAATACCACAACAATCCACAACCATCCACAACAATCCAAGACATGGTATCACACAATCACTAGGGGTGGTCAAACACTCGTGCGCTCGAGTGCCGCGTTTTATCCCTTCTAGTGTGCCGCATGTACCTTCGAGACGTACTTATGCCAAGAACACACATACAAGAACATAGAATGGAATGCCAATGATGGGATAATAACGAACACAAGAAAAGTGAAAATGAATCTCATGATATCTTCTTAGTCGGCTTACTAACGTACAAATGCTTTTTAAGGCAAGTGTACTTACCGAGATTATCGTAATCCACGTAAAACTCCCGCGACTCCTAACGCGTATCCTCAAGTTTCCCGTTACCCGACAAGGTCGGAAACTCGTGTTATTAGGTCGAGTCATTCACTAACACTTAGGTTTAAACTTATCATTATTTCCAATGTTTTGAATGGCTCTGACGGTCATACATTTTAATAAATAAAAGAAGACACTCTCTCTCGGGTTTTGAAGACAAACTACGTATTCGCTTCATCGCGAGTCATAGGCTCCTCGGCTCGGTCGTATGCGGGTCACGTCATGGTCTCGCGGACCAAGCAACATGATCACGACGTCATAGCCATTCATCGCCACGCGACGTTTGAATAGCAACTATACATTTTTTTTTGACTCGACGATGGCATCACACGAACTAATTCCAAAAGCCTTACGTACGTTTGTTTCGGACTTAGCCGAGGATTGCTAGACGTCAACTAATATTAAGTGAGACCTCGACAACCTTTAATGATCGTGGTTCGACCGGTAGGACCGCCGGCGATGGTGGTTTCCGGCGAGCCTCCAACGTACACATCACATGAAATATCGATTCCTTTGCACCTATAAAACTGTTTTTGGCCACTTTTAGGGTTGTGGGACCCACATACGAGTTTTGGTGGGGTCCCCGACACGTTCCGGCCCCGGTGGTCCGGCGGTGGCGCCGCCGATGAGGGCCTTTTCCGGCGAGAGGGTCAACACCTAGCAAAAACCGAGTTTGTTGTATGTATACAACAAGTACTTTGCATGGGCCATGCGGGGGTGGTTCCGGACGTCTTGGACTCCGGTGGGTCTCCTGAGGTCGCCCACGGCCGGCCCTCGTCACGGCAACCACATGCACACGTAACAAGTGTGACGAACAACAACAAAAACAAAGAGAAATGAAGAGAAACGTGAGCCGAGAGGGAGAGCAAACCGTGAGGAGAGGGAGAGTGGTCGAGTGCTCACGGAGAGAGAGAGAGAGTGTGAGACCTCCGGCGACCTTCCTCGCCACCACGGGACCTCCGACGACGGCTTGGTCTCGCCAACCGAATGGTGAGCGAACCTAGAGAGAGAGAGCCCGTGAGAGAAGTGAAACGCGAGAGAGAGAGAGAAACCGAGGTGAGAGTGTTACCTCCGGTTGGCGGCCTCCTCCGGCGCCCCTCGGGTCCGGCCACCGGCGAGAGCAGAGGCGGCGGTGAGCCGAGGGAGAGAGAGGCCGTGAGTGATAGAGGTTTGAAGCCGAGATGAGGTGGGAGTGTGGTTTGAAGACCGAGATGAGTGGGAGAGAGTTGGACCGAGAGGGATGACCGAGAGTGATTGAAACCGTGAGTGAGTGAGAAGAAAGATCGGGGAGAGAGAGAGTGTGATGAGAGTGTGACGTGAATGAGTGGGAGTGTGAGGTGTGAGTGATGGGAGTGGGTGGGGTGGTTGGTTTTTTGTTTGAAATTCAAACCAATATGGTGAGGTGTGTCCTAGGTGTGCCTTACCCACCCACAAGTCCCCAACCTTAACCCCCGGGTTCCGGACTCACCTTACCTCATCGACCCGTATTTTTCTCCGTCACGTGCACACTTTTACTGTATTTCCTCCCCCGGTTACCTAGGCGAGAACTCACGCATAAACAAAAAGGAAATCGCTCGAGTGGCTCGTGACACGCATTTAATCCATAATGCTATTACACATATCAAAAAAAAAAATCGTAAAATTACCTCGGTGTCGACTCCCAAGGTTCGAAATACCGTCCAGTATCGCGTGGCCGGGTCACGATCCTGACACGTGTCACATAAGTCGTGTTAGAAATCGAGAGATGTTACAGTCTCCCCACTTATTAGAATTTCGACCCCGAAATTTACTAATAAGTAAACTAAACTTCGACTCACCTAGGAATCAAATAGATAGGGAAGTGCTCTCGCATGTATGACTCTAGTTCCCAAGTTAACTCCTCGTCCCCGTGGAATTGCCATTTCACGAGAACGGAAGGGATTTCCTTGTTCCTCAATATCTTGACTTTACGGTCGACAATTTGCATTGGTTGTTCCTCGTACGTGGCATCGTCTTGCAATTCGATCTGACTCAGGTCCACGGTAGGTCGTCGCCCTCCGCCTGACTTATCTAGTCGAAGCATTGAAATGTGAAATACTGGGTGAACACCGACGAGCGCTGGCGGTAACTCTAACCGGTAAGCAATCTTACCGACCCTCTTCACAATTTTGAAGGGACCGATAAATCTAGGAGCAAGCTTCCCTTTGATTCCGAATCGTTTGTGACCCTTCAGAGGCGAGACTTTCAGGTATACATAGTCCCCCACGTCGTATTGAAGCTCATCGTGATACTGATCATAGTATTTCTTTTGCCGCTCTTGAGCACTCTTAAGCCTCTGACGGATCTGCCGTACCTTCTCGTGTGTGATCAACAACAGTCTCAGACCAACGGTCACAACATCCTCTCGGCTCACCCAAGAAGAAGGTGATCTACAAGGCTCGCCATAGAGCGCCTCAAACGGTGCCATACCGATATTTACCTCGATAACCGTTGTTGTAAGCAAACTCGCACAAATGAAGATACTCTTCCCACGACCCGCCGTATTCCAAAACACACATCCCGAGCATGTCTTCCAACACCAGTATCAACCTCTCTGACCGTCCGTCTGTCTCGTGGATGGAACGCCGTACTCAACTCTGGGCCGGTGCCGAACCGAGCCTCGCATGCTCGCCACAATAACGAAGTGAATCGCGCTCCTCGATCCGACACGATCGACAACGAACTCCGTGTAGTCCGACAATCTCACGCTCGTAAAGAATGCTCATCTGTCAACTCGGTGTGTAGTGGATACGGTATGAAATGAGCAGATTTCGTCAATCGATCCACAATTACCCGAGATGCTATCATGGCCACGAGGAGATCGGGGCAAGCCACCGACAAAATCCATAGCAATGTGCTCCCACTTCCATCGAGGAATAGGTAGGGCCGCAGCAATCCTCCAGCCGTCGATGCTCGCTTTCACACGCCGGCATATCTCGCACGCTCTAATGAATTCGACACATCGATTTCATCCCCGCCACCAAAAGAGACGTCGCATGTCAAGCATACATCTTGGTTCGACCCGATGCACGTAAAATAGAGAACGGTGAGCCTCCCGGAGTATCTCGGTGCGTAAGTCACCGCCAATGGAATCCACACGCCCACGATACCTCAAACAAGAGTCCGTCGACCGACTCCAACTGGATGTTCGAATCGTCGCCCATCTTCTTTGAATTGTTGGTACGACTCATCGCCTTGTTGTCCCTCGAGAACGATCAAGTAGTGAAACGGTCTCGCAACCTCATCTCGACCACAAATCGATCCCGGTAGTCCCCGCACGTCCGCCGAACTCCTCAACTCCTACGCTTCTCAAGAAGACCATACTCGTGAGTCATCCGACATACGACCACGACCACGCTCAAAGCATCGATCACCCTACGCTCAAAGCATCGCAACCACGTTTTTTCTCGCTGACTTTCCCGGATGATACTCTAACGAGAAATCATAGTCCTTCAAGAACTCTAAAGCCAACGTCTCTGTCAGAAGTGACTACGTAACCACCGATCGTTCAGTTCACTCTGGCCGTCCTTGCTCCGCCGATCCTCCAAAGATAAGGCAACAATGATGAGAATCTACCCATATACTCCATAGTGAATAAGCCCCGCTCAACGTCATGAAAGCTCAAGTGTGGAAAGTATTTCGATTAAACCGGGTCTCAAGTCGAATAACCGGTAGTAATGATCGTCGAAACGTCACGCCTCTCCATAACATCGACGAAGAGATAGTGGTGCCTCCATGGCGATGGTCGAGTGAATCTTCTCATGATTCTTCGAAACAACTCTTGTCTTAACATCCGTGCCGCCATAAAACTTCATGGGATCATGTCTCTTAAATTCCCTCCACATGCTTCGCCTCGCAGAATGGCTCCGGACTCTTCGATGGAGTCGTAATCGGAGTGACCTCTCGCATTAGTTCGGCGCAACTGGTGCCTCTGTCGCTCGAGCTATCACCGTCGCTAAAGGATGTGCCTCGCGCTCGTTTCGCGTGTCGGCGCAACAACAGCTCCTCGTGTACGCCTCTAACGGAGTCGGAGCGTGGATGCCGCAAAGCAATCGGGGTCTCGCCTCGAGTAGTAGTATGTGGCAATGGTGTAGTCTGAGTCGATGGTGTAGCGGTAGCCGGTACGAGTGTCTTCAACAATCGTAACATTTCCGTAGCTGCGAATCCCGCGTCGCAACTCTCTCGAGTCAAGGCATGCACATCGTCCGCACCGGCATATCGTGTGCGATGTGCCGCTATCGTCGCCCGACCGGCTCGATCCGTCATCGTCGTCTCGAATCAAGAAAATGAACTTCTCGAATCAGTCTATAGCTACCATATACTACAATAATATACATAGCAATCATAATATGTATTAAAATAATTTGACTCGCCCAATTACTTCCCCGACTAAGTTTCTACGGGATCCTAGGGTTTCCACTTTCTCGGTTTGACTGTTCCTAACTTCCGCTGGTTTCAATGGCTTGTGTTTTATGAATTTACAACATGAGTCGTGTCTATATAACCAAACTCGTAGTCTCGATACCAATCGTGACGGCCCCAAATTCCCAATGCATTTGGGTACGCCGAGCGCCTAGACCCGTGCAGTCCCGAGTCAATTTCTCAATGAACCGGACGAGCCTAGTCACCTCAACTTATCAAAATTTTAAGGTTTTTAAGGTTTATGAAAGAGTTATCATAGCTTATAATAAACGGAAGCAAAAATCATATTCTAATCAAATAATGGGAAATAACTCAATCAAGGGAAATTAGGAATCTATATAAATGTGGAAACCCCAAGCAGTCATATCCAAGTTAACAAAATGAAATTATGGAAATCACCTCAAACCTAGTTCCTGCTCCAAAACAACCATATACGTATATACATAAACGTCATACAAAAAGGATAGGTACGAGCCTACATCTCGACTCACGTCCAACCGCTCACAAAAAGTCTCCTAGACACGGTCCCTTGCCCCTATCGCTCTCCGTCTTATCGCACCCACCGTCACAAACTAGACGGTGAGCAATCGAGAGAAATTGAAAGTAAAGCCGAAGAATATAACAAGTAATTCATGAAACGACAAACAAGACAAGCCTAAATATCATGTACCGAAATGCAGGAATATAAATAAGCAAGAATGCATGATAGACAGATGGAAATGATAGCAATCGAAACATGCGTGTTCTACGAGTCAAGAGAGGCAATAAGTAGTCCATATTCCACAACAATACCACAACAATCCACAACCATCCACAACAATCCAAGACATGGTATCACACAATCACTAGGGGTGGTCAAACACTCGTGCGCTCGAGTGCCGCGTTTTATCCCTTCTAGTGCAGCCGCATGTACCTTCGAGACGTACTTATGCCAAGAACACACATACAAGAACATAGAATGGAATGCCAATGATGGGATAATAACGAACACAAGAAAAGTGAAAATGAATCTCATGATATCTTCTTAGTCGGCTTACTAACGTACAAATGCTTTTTAAGGCAAGTGTACTTACCCGAGATTATCGTAATCCACGGAAAACTCCCGCGACTCCTAACGCGTATCCTCAAGTTTCCCGTTACCCGACAAGGTCGGAAACTCGTGTTATTAGGTCGAGTCATTCACTAACACTTAGGTTTAAACTTATCATTATTTCCAATGTTTTGAATGGCTCGAACGGTCATACATTTTAATAAATAAAAGAAGACACTCTCTCTCGGGTTTTGAAGACAAACTACGTATTCGCTTCATCGCGAGTCATAGGCTCGGCTCAGTCGTATGCGGGTCACGTCATGGTCTCGCGGACCGGCAACATGATCACGACGTCATAGCCATTCATCGCCACGCGACGTTTGAATAGCAACTATACATTTTTTTTGACTCGACGATGGCATCACACGAAACTAATTCCAAAAGCCTTACGTACGTTTGTTTCGGACTTAGCCGAGGATTGCTAGACGTCAACTAATATTAAGTGAGACCTCGACAACCTTTAATGATCGTGGTTCGACCTGGTAGGGACCGCCGGCGATGGTGGTTTCCGGCGAGCCTCCAACGTACACATCACATGAAATATCGATTCCTTTGCACCTATAAAACTGTTTTTGGCCACTTTTAGGGTTGTGGGACCCACATACGAGTTTTGGTGGGGTCCCCGACACGTTCCGGCCCTGGTGGTCCGGCGGTGGCGCCGCCAATGAGGGCCTTTTCCGGCGAGAGGGTCAACACTTAGCAAAAACCGAGTTTGTTGTATGTATACAACAAGTACTTTGCATGGGCCATGCGGGGGTGGTTCCGGACGTCTTGGACTCGGTGGGTCTCCGGAGGTCGCCCACGGCCGAGCCCCTCGTCACGGCAACCACATGCACACGTAACAAGTGTGACGAACAACAACAAAAACAAAGAGAAATGAAGAGAAACGTGAGCCGAGAGGGAGAGCAAACCGTGAGGAGAGGGAGAGTGGTCGAGTGCTCACGGGAGAGAGAGAGAGAGTGTGAGACCTCCGGCGACCTTCCTCGCCACCACGGACCTCCGACGACGGCTTGGTCTCGCCAACCGAATGGTGAGCGAACCTAGAGAGAGAGAGCCCGTGAGAGAAGTGAAACGCGAGAGAGAGAGAAAACCGAGGGTGAGAGTGTTACCTCCGGTTGGCGGCCTCCTCCGGCGTCCCGGTCCTGGCCACCGGCGAGAAAGAGGCGGCGGTGAGCCGAGGGAGAGAGAGGCCGTGAGTGAGAGAGGTTTGAAGCGCGAGATGAGGTGGGAGTGTGGTTTGAAGACCGATGAGATGAGTGGGAGAGAGTCGACCGAGAGGGATGTGGAGAGTGATTGAAACCCGTGAGTGAGTGAGAAGAAAAGATCGGGAGGAGAGAGAGTGTGATGAGAGTGTGACGTGAATGAGTGGGAGTGTGAGGTGTGAGTGATGGGAGTGGGTGGGGTGGTTGGTTTTTTGTTTGAAATTCAAACCAATATGGTGAGGTGTGTCCTAGGTGTGCCTTACCCACCCACAAGTCCCCAACCTTAACCCCCGGGTTCCAGGACTCACCTTACCTCATCGACCCGTATTTTTCTCCGTCACGTGCACACTTTTACCGTATTTCCTCCCCGGTTACCTAGGCGAGAACTCACGCATAAACAAAAAGGAAATCGCTCGAGTGGCTCGTGACACGCATTTAATCCATAATGCTATTACACATATCAAAAAAAAATCGTAAAATTACCTCCTGTCGACTCCCAAGGTTCGAAATACCGTCCAAGATCGCGTGGCCGGGTCACGATCCTGACACGTGTCACATAAGTCGTGTTAGAAATCGAGAGATGTTACAGTTCCATTCCCCCAACCCCATGCAGGAAGCCAATATTTCGGGATGGTTCCACCTCCTATTTTTGGTAGCATCAGTAGCAGAGGTGAGTCGAGTCAAGAACCAGAGGAAACGCAACAATCTACTCGACGTGATTCATCGCAAGACCAGCTACCTCAACAAGCTCAACCGGATGTACAAACACATCGTCCAACAAGACAAAGAGTACGTCGGTTTGCATCACTAAAGCAACAACGCGTCAACGGAACCGCGAAATAGACTCGCATGATGAGTTTACTTGATGTCATGGTGATTTGTAATTAACTTATATTTTGGGTTCACAAAGTACGTGTATTCAACTTTCTCATTGAATAAACTTATTTCTCACGTTTTCCATATTATTATAATGTCGTAGATTTGATTACTCCTCAATAGTTAAGTTAGTTATTTTAGTTTACTTAGTTTGTATTGTTAGGTGGTTTGGTTAGTTAATGTTAGTTAGTTTAGTTTGTTAGTTACTTTAGTTTGGTTATGTTAGTTACTTAGTTAGTTAGTTAGTTTAGTTGAAGTTAGTTAGTTAGTTAGTTTAGTTTGGTTTGGTTTGGTTAGGTTAGTTTAGGTAGTTAGTTTAGTTTGGTTAATGTTAGTTAGTTAGTTTAGTTTGGTTTGGTTAGGTTAGTTTAGGTTAGTTAGTTTAGTTTAGTTAGTTAGTTAGTTAGTTAGTTAGTTAGTTTAGTTAGTTAAGGTTAGTTAGTTTAGTTTGTTAGTTAGTTTAGTTTGGTTAGGTTAGTTATTTTAGTTAAGAGTTGGAGTGAAAGAGAGAATGACATGACAACAGCGGGTAGAGACTAGAGAGGATGAAAATAGACATTTGGTCTTTGACCAAAAAAGCAAAAAATATATGGACGTTTGGTACTTTGGTTTTTTTATTTTTCTTTCGAACTAGTTCGCAAGTGCAAGAATAAATATCTAGATATTGATAAAATAATTTTGATGAAAAAAAAAGTGTAAAAAAAAAACTTATGATATTCTCTCTCACTTTTCAAATATTTGTCACATTTTGAGAATTTTTGTTTCAATTGTAACTTTAGAAAATAAAAAAATTAAGCATCAATTGGTTCTTTTTCGATTCTAACCTCACTGAAGACAAAATCGTATCTTTACAATAAATACTAATTGAATTTGTGTTGTAACGGATAAAAAAAAAATTGTGATACTTGTGTTACAATTTTATTTTTTTTTTTGGTTAAATACGTGTGTTTCAATTAGAAACTCTTCAAAAAAGACAAAAAAAAAAGAAAATTATTAGAAAACTCGAAACAGAAAATAGAAACTCTTTAAAAAAGATCGAAAAATAAACTCCCCAAAAAACACACCCAAAAAATGTACATTAGTAGAAAAATTAAAAAACAAAACTTAAATTTTACAATCATATCCCTTACTTAAGTGCGAGAAATATTAATGACTTGTATTTTTTATTTTTTCTTATAAAATATCAATTATAACATCGTAATGTCATATGTTATATTGTGAAAGTTTCTCACATTCCACGTGTCGCGTTGTGAGAGCTTTTGAAATAGTTATAAGATAAAGATAAAGATAGATTCGATAGTTTGAGTCTTTGAGAGGAAGAGGGCGCCTTTTTTTTTTTTTTTTTTTTTTGGTCCAAAAGGGCCTTCTTCGAATTGGGGGCCTGGGGCGATGGCACACCAGGCCCCTACAAAACCGACATCAATGGATGTGCCCATATAATTATATATTGTAAAGTTGATCCCAATCTTCACACTTCTTTCCTAATATATTGTTGTGCAATTTTATCTTATTTCTTTGACCATATCTCTAAATCTTGCTATACATATCCGTTCCTCTAATATAGTACTCCTACATGCCTTTACTTCTATTTTTTTCTCATACATTAAGTTGTAGTATTTTTTTATTTATCAATCAAGTTGCTAATTTCCTCAAAATAAATTATTAAAGGCCAGTGGTGGTGATTTTTGTTACGTATATGCATTGAATATGGTATTCTCACGCAATGTACGTAATATGGATTGATAGTTATAATTATTGAATTATTTTTTTTTGAAAAAATCCTTACTTTTCATCGCGTGGGACTTTACCGTAAAAGGTCTCTATAGTAATTGAAAATCCACACTTATATACTTCATTATGAAAATTTTAATTAATTGATGTTGGACTATTATTTCTCTCTAACAATAATGCTTGCATTTGGTAGTAAGCGGTTAAGATGGTTGTTCATATATAAAGGGCAAGGTGGACGTGAAAAAAAAATTGTTTTTTTTTTTTTTTAAACCACAAACTTATTTATCGGGGATGCAAATAACATTAAATTAATGAGAGTGAATTCGGAGTAGCCGAATTGTTTGAATAAAGTGTAGTTTAAACAAAAAAAAAAAAAAAAAAAACAGCTAATAGCAGTTTTTTATTTTTTATTTTTTTGGTTAAAAGAGGTCAAGAAAAAAAAATCTTAAAAAACATGTAGGCTACACAGCGGGGTCACGGCTAAGATTACTTTATTCGAGAATTAAAATCGTAACGATACGGATGCGGATGGATAAGAGATTCGGGAGTGCGTTTATTTCTGTAGCTCGCGAAGTACTCCGCTCAGATCGAAGTCGAACCCAAAAAATAAAATAAAATAAATTGAAAGAAACCATTATTTCTTTTCTTTTTTTTTTTTCTTGTCTGAGGAAACACTGCGAATCTCGGAAAGATGAACGGCGGCCGTGACCCAACTACGCTTCCGTGTTCCTTTTTCGTTGACCTTCTTCGTCTCCTCTTTTAGGGTTTCAAATCTTTCTCTGAAGAATTAATACTGTTGATCGATCGGGAAAGTAAGTTACAATCAATCCACGATCATCTTCTTCTCTGCATGTTATTGCTTTTTTTTTCTTTAATTTCCGATGGTGAGTTGTAATTTAGGGCAATATTTATTCATATCTCGGGAGTTTATGGTTTCCGCCTATAGAATTCTACCATTGTTTCTCAAGATTCTTGATTTTGGCTTCTTCTTGTTGTTGTTGTTGTTGTTGTTGTTGTTGTTCCTCTTATGGTCTCTGGATGATGTTAAAGATTGAAGAATTCGTTGCTTGCTGGATTGGGATTGCTTTTATTTTGATTGATTAGCTGATGAAGAATGGAAGCTTCAATTTTGCCCCCTTTAATTTATGTATCTGTTGTTATTGGATGGTTGTTTATACTAGTTTCTATTCTATTGGGATTGTATCAGTCAATTGATCGGTGTTTTAACTGATGGGGTTAGCAATCGACATAGGGTTCCATGTTTTATTCCTCGAATAGACTGCGAATTACTATCTTGCTGAACAACTAATACTTGACTGAATGGCTTTTTTCGTATGGGTGGTATTATTTGTTTCTTTTCCCTCTACCGGGGTAAAGGGCAAACCCTATAAAGAAAATCAAGAAACCATATCTTGTTCGGGGAAAAGTAGAGCCATCTTTCTTTATTTGAAAAGCGATTTAAGAACGAAACATATTTCTATGGACGAGCGAGGATTACAAACGGGGAGCAATGCTCACAGCTAGCCACTTAATAACTTGTTTCTTCTCTGTACTGCAATGAAAAATCCACTTATTACCTGTGTAACTTACAAATACCATGTATTTGACAAGGTAGAGATTTAATTAAACTCTGATCAAGTCACAGCCTCATTTGACAAAGTAGAGATTTAATATCCTTGCCAATTTTATGAAAGCATCACTAAACTATTCAGTTTTTTTTTTTTTTTTTTTTTTTTTTTTTTCTGAAATCATTTTTAATGACATGAAAGGCTAGGTTTACATCCCAGATCATGTCATTACAATCATAGATTTGCTTGCTTGAACTTCTGTTTGGTGGATTATATATGTGCAATTAAATTTAATGCTAAAAGCAGCATGCTAATATTAAATTCATACAGTGAATACCACTGTTGCTCTTAGATGGTGGTTGGTGACTTATGTGACGGAAGGAAAATTGACGTAGCGCTCCGTATAGTCCGAAAAAGGCCTCGATTGGTTAGATTGATTTAATGAGTTATTTTAAATCCTTCACCATGGAATAGTGAAGTGTGTTTTATGTCACATATCTGGTTGTAGAAGCTAGTAGGATTTCTTTGCTAGCCGCAACTTTAGAAAATTAGGAAGAGAACCAATAAGTAATGCTATGATGAAACCAAGTTGAAAGAACAATCCTAGCTTAAAAAAGGATAACCGACTTGTGGTTTATGGAGATTCTCGAACTTTAAACAAACTTTCTTTATTGCAGTTCTCGATTAGGAGTTCTACACATCATTTCGTTTGAAGCACGAAGCATAATGTACTTAATATCCTTTCTTCACTAATTCTGGATTGTCACATGTATCTTATCTATGACTATCAAAAGGCCCATTCAAGGTATAGAACGTCCTCGACACAGTCGACAATAGTCCCTTGACGCCAAATTATGTAGTCTTCTAGATGAATAAAGTTTGCTATTGTCAAAAGATCACCAAAAGTTTTCTCTTGCAGTGAGACTTAAACTTTCAACCTCATATAGAGGTGATCACGTGGCAAATCAGTGGCGCTACCACTTGATTTGGCAGTGTAGTCACATTCGCAGTTGTAGAACAATTGCTGTTTCCTCATGCTTTTGCCCAGTGAGCGTCAGCTTGAAAATAAAACAAGTTAATGCAGTGAAGGGATACTGTTTTTGCAACTCTTTCTCAATGTACCACATCCTTTCTGATATGAAAAGAAAACACCCTTGTATTATAGTTTGTGAGTCTGTGACTCTGTGACTCTGTGACATAGATGGAGATAAACAATGTATGTGGTCATAATCAATGTCAAGAAAATACAACTTGTAAGACATTTTTTTTTCTTTTTTATAACTTTTAAATTGATTTTTTTTTATGGCCGATTCTTGTTGGAAATCATTCAAGAAAGAACTGTGAATCCTTGTTTGCAGATTGTATTGACCCTGACTTATTGAGTACAAAATCCTTTAGGAAAATGTAAGAACTTTATAGATGCATGATTTTACATCAAAAATTGAAAGTATGATTATTTCTCAAAGTTCGATTTGTTGATCATGTGTGGATTTACATCATTCATTGATGTTTGATTACTTCCCAAAACTCAACAACTAGTTCTTAATGTAGTTTCCCATTGTACGTCGTGCATAATTCTATGTTTGATTATTTAATAACATTAATAGTAATTGGGACTACTTGATGTGCGATTGCATAATGATTGTCCAATGTTAATTACTTCAAAAATGAAGTGGTTTATTTTCTCTTTGAGTTGGGGTGCTGTTAGGATAAGCTTTTGTTGAAGAAGTTGCATCTGCAGTTATTTTCTTAATTGCAACGTAATTGAACATAATCTGATTCAACTTGGATCATATTTTTGGTTTGTAATCTTTATTTGACTTGATACCATGATACTGTAGGTCTAAGCTGTGTAAATAACTAGAACATTCTCCTTTTCTCTACTGTGCATCCTTGTATGCAATGTGACTGTATTTCAATTATTTATTAGAAGAAATTGTCTTTTGAGTTGAACTATCCATCTTTAGGTGTTAGTTTAGATTCTTTAGAAGCCAAGTTAGTTGAAATGGTTTATTTTGTTAAGTCACAATTTTTCACGTGAACACGAATATCATAGTGGATGCAGCCATCAATTTTTGGGTTTCTTGCTGGCTGCAATTTTCCGGCCTTTTCACTTGATTACTCGTGTTGCTAGTGCCTGGCGTCTGCAAGCTTCATCTTGTTTGTGGTTCCATAATATGATCTAATTTCTACATATATTTGATTGCTTCTAATTCCTTTAACTTCAAATAGGTCTAGCCCCAATCGTCGAGCATGGAGAGTGGTCTGCTGAACACTAATTGGGAGGATGTGACTTGTCCTATCTGTTTGGATTTCCCTCATAATGGTGTTCTTCTTCAGTGCTCGTCTTACGATCAAGGGTGTCGACCATTCATGTGCGATACAGATTATACTCATTCCAACTGTCTTGATCGTTTTAGAAAGGCGCATGGCATGTCAGACATGGAGAAGGAGCCGACAACTTCGCATGTGCCATCAATTGAAAGTACTCAACCTACTGCGGTGGATCAAAATGAGCGGCCTACATGCCCTTTATGCAGAGGTGAAGTCACTGGATGGGTGGTTATTGAAGAAGCCCGCATGCACTTGAATAAAAAGAAACGTTGCTGTGAAGAAGAGCGGTGTCAATTTGTGGGCAACTACGTAGAACTCCACGATCATGCGAAGGTTAAACATCCTTATGCTTGCCCATCAAAAATTGACCCTGCTCGCCAACTTGATTGGGAGAACTTTCAGCAATCATCAGAAATCATTGACGTTCTTAGCACGATTCATTCTGAAGTACCTCACGGTGTCGTCCTTGGGGACTATGTTATAGAGTATGGTGGCGACAACGATGTTCCAGATGAGTTTGAAGACTTTCCCGGGGATGATGGTAATTGGTGGACGTCTTGTATCTTGTATCAAGTGTTTGATAATTTTAGGACATCAAGAAACCGAAGAAGGTCTAGA
Organism: Stephania cephalantha; assembly: GCA_039657325.1. NCBI lineage: Eukaryota > Viridiplantae > Streptophyta > Magnoliopsida > Ranunculales > Menispermaceae > Stephania > Stephania cephalantha. Next base: position 60,424,286 of record CM077569.1, read on the forward strand.
GCCAGTGAATCCAGGCAGGGAAGTAGACTTTCGAATTACGATGCTTCCAATTCTGATGATAGTTTGACTTCCGTAGAAACTAGCAGTTATGGAGTTTATGACATTGATGATGAATTTTATAGCACGAGAAACTCATCTAGGAGAAGCTCCCGACATCGCAAGTAAGTCAGTAATATATTCTTGTTGTTGATAATATTGTAGTTTTTAGGAAAATGGTTTTTGGTTGGCGGTTGACACATGGTTGCTATTTTTTTGTGATGCAGCTACCGAAGACGCTCTCGCTTCAATGCCCACTAGGTAGGAGGAGGTTTCAGCAATTGCTTTGAATGGATGGTAGGAAGGATAGTGGGATCTGTTTTGGTGGATTGTGCTGAAAACAATGGTATACATGACACTAGTACATGTTTCTAAGTCGACAATGGTGACATTCTTTTTGAAAAACGTCTGTGTGTAGCTTGTCTTCCTAGGCTCTTGAAGCCGATGCGAAACATGAAAGACGGAGGAGCATCCTTGAGTTCCTTACTTGGGAATTCTACAAGTTGAAGAGAAAGAAAGAAAGCAATAACTCTGCCCTGGTCTCAGGCTTGCAGGAGCAACTATCTATCTATCAAGCAACAGCAACCCAACCGTGTGGTTTGAATTGTGATTGTCATAAATTTTGTTTGCTGTTACTTGGGACATATTGACATAGCTTCATTCAAGTCCCTGTCGCATTTGCTGCTTCTGTCAATCTCTGTACCAATTCATTTATCTTTCTTTTCTACTTTTTGACTTAGTTGGAGTCCTTTTGATTAGTACATTCGACTCTGTTCATTGAAGAATTAAATGGGGATTCAAACGTTCATTCCTTCCAAGCCATGATGAATTGATGACCATAATGGCTTCTACGCAGTGCCTTACTTTGCTAGAGAGGTGTTCGAGCATGAAAGAATTGAAGGCGATCCATGCCCATCTCGTAACTACTGGTTTTTCTCGATTCGCTTACTTCACAAGCAGACTTTTGGCTTCATGTGCGTTATCTGATTTTGGAGTCGACATGAGCTATGCTCAGTGTGTTTTTGACGCAATTCAATTTCCATCCATCTTCAATTGGAACACCATGATCAAGGGCTACTCACAAACACCTATCGAATCCCAAATGGGTCTTGTGATTTATGTCAAAATGCGAAGAATTGGTGTGGATCCTAACATGCACACTTTCCCAATGTTGTTGAAGGCGTGTGATGGTTTGTCTTCCTTGTCTCAGGTTCATTCCCAGATAGTGAAATTCGCCATGAATCTCGATGTTTACGCTATCAGTTCGTTGATTAAGGCATACTCCAAGTACGGTGTTGTGTCATTGGCTCATCAAGCTCTTGAAGAAACCCCAAACAGTAATGTGGTTTGTTGGACGAGCCTCGTCAGTGGCTACTGTGCCCACGGACGTCTTGAGGAGGCTCGCCAGGTATTTGATCAAATGCCTGAAAGAAATGATGCTTCTTGGAGTGCTATGATATCTGGGTATGTTCAAAATGATCACTTTAACGACGCAATTGAATTGTTTCGAGTGTTTAAGGATTGCTGTCTGAAGCCCAACAGGTCTCTCATGGTCAGTGTGCTCAATGCTTGCGGCGCATTAGGTGCTTTTGAGGAAGGAAGGTGGATTCACTCCTATGTAGATGCTAATGAGCTTGGGTACGGTCTTGAGCTTGGGACTGCGCTGGTGGACTTCTACTCGAAATGTGGGCATGCCAGCAACCTCGCGTTGCCGGTGTTTGAGAAAATGCGATGCAAAGATGTTATGTCTTGGAGCGCAATGATTATGGGCCTTGCCATCAATGGCTATGCTGATCTAGCTCTCAAGCTTTTCGGGCAAATGGAAAATAGTGCAGCGGATAAGCCAAATGCTGTTACTTTTATCGGTGTTCTCGCTGCTTGTAACCATGGAGGTTTGGTTGATGAAGGTGAGGTGCTTTTTGAGTCTATGCACAAGGATTATGGCATTCATCCAGTTCTTGAACACTACGGATGCATGGTCGATCTGTTGGGGCGGGCTGGGCGCTTTGAGAAAGCTGAGGAACTGATTAAGAGCATGCCAATGGAGGCAGATGGGATCGTATGGGGAGCGCTGCTCAATGGGTGCATGATGCATGGAAATTTCGAACTAGGTGAGAAAGTGGGGAAGCATTTGATTGAGTTAGAGCCCCAACACAGTGGAAGGTACGCGCTAGTAGCAAACATGTACGGCGCTATGGGTAGATGGGAAGATGCGTTGGAAATGAGGAGATTGATGAGGGAGAGAGGAGTGGCACCTGTTCTTGGTTGGAGTTTTATTGAGGTTGATGGAAGCGTGCATAGATTCGTGGTTGACGACAAATCTCATTTTCAGCTGAACGAGATTCACAACTTGCTGCATCTACTTAACAAGGATTTGAACTTTTAGAGCTTTAAAACCATCTCGATTTCCTTAGGTGTAATATTTATCACCTCTCATTGATGAAGAGCTTGCAATTACAGTCTTCCAACACTCATTCTGGCTTTCAAGCCAGAAATCTCCTGCTCCCGCACTTGGCGGACAGGTACCTTCTCATTCAGCTTTGTCATTTTTATAAGGATGAAGAACCCTTCGATTTGTAGAATACATAATTCATAACAATCAAATGTATGGCATTCTTTCAGATTGTTGAGAAACAAGAAAGAAAAAGGCTCCAACTTGGTTATGAGCCGAGAAGGGTTGTTCTGCCTTCAAAGTGGATACAGCAGAAGCTTAGAATTTATGTGATTGGATCATGCTTGTTCACGTCCACCTAAAAATGATGATTCCGGCGTTCTCACTTCTGCATCCAGCCTGCTCGGTTTCTTTATTCTGACCCAAATAATACTACTGTAATTATGACTTGAGGATCGTCTCAAGGTTAAGCATCCTCATGCTCCTCCATTAAAGATAGACCCCGCTCAACAACTTCTTGGGGAACTTTTGATTTGGGCAGTCTCAGAGATTATTGATGTTCTTTGTACTAAATATTCACAAATACACATAGAGCTAAGAACTACACCAAGAGATGCTTCAGAATGAATGGTGCTAAGAGCATCAATAATTTCTGATGATTGCCGAAGTTTCCCAATCAAGTTGTCGAGCAGGGTCTATCTTTGATGGACGAGCATGAGGATGTTTAACCTTCGCATGATCCTGCAAACCAATGTAGTTTGCTCACATAATGACACCACTCTTCTTCTCAACAACATTTATGTTAGGCAACGTATAGGAAGTTGCTATATTTTTGTGATTACTATATTCATGTCCTGATAATCATCCTCATGCCCCCGCTCAACAACTTCTTGGTGAACTTTTGGGCAGTCTTAGAGATTATTGATGTTCTTAGTACACACATGGAGATAGGAACCACACTACGAGGTACTTCAGAATGAATGGTGCTAAGAGCATCAATAATCTCTGAAGACTGCCGAAGTTTCCCAATCAAGTTGTCAAGCAGGGTCTATCTTTGATGGACGAGCATCAATAATCTCTGAAGATTGCTCTTCTTCACAGCAACGTTTATGTTAGGCAACGTATATAAAGTCGTTATATTTGTGTGATTACTATATTCATGTCTTTATTACTTTTCTTATTTATGCATTGTAAAACGTTAAATAAAAGCCGCTTTTATATTCAGTTAATGACCTAATCAATACAATTTAATTATATTGACAGTTTGTTTTCGTTTATTAGAGAGAAACACTGAACAAAGATGTAAGAAAGGATGCACGCTACCTATGAATCATGATTAATAATACCCAGAATCTACTATCTAGTGCATTTTCTTTGCAGGGTAAGCATGCGAAACAAAGGTTGCATTCGTTAGCTCTACCATGGATGGCAAGTTTTGAAATACACCAAGAACTGAAAGAGCTTCGCAAAACTCGCAAGGAATGAAGGGGAAACATTCTACTAATGTAAATGCTTCTAACATCTAAATTAAACGTAATAAATCTGATCTACACAAATCAGACTATTGAATGAAGAATGCAGAATGCCCTCTGGGTCAAGACTATCATTTTAAATAAATTAACCCCTACTTGAATGGTCAGTGAAAAAGGTTCATGCAAAAACCACTGCTGGATGCGTCTGGCGACTTCTTGCTGAATACTCTTTCCGAGAATGCATCAATCAACTGCCCTGAGAGCGACAATGGATCATCAACTAGCGTATCAATGAACACTTTGACAATCCTTCTCTCCTCCGGACTTGCTCTCATGCTGTACCATGTCAGAAACTTCACCCTGAAATTCTTCTCAATGTATCCTTCACACTCCAACCATCTGATCACCTTTACACAGTAGATATACTCCCTTTCAAATGATAAGTTTGCCATGCACTCAACCCCGCATACGCCACTTCGACTTCTATTTTTTGACGGGCTTCTCTCTTGCGCGTCCTTATCCGCTGCCCTAGTCACATTTTCAGGCTCCCCATTGCTGGATTTCAGTCTACAACTCCTTCCTAGCCCATCCTTGCTCATCTCAAGCTTGCAAGGTGTAATGGGTTGCGCAGCATCAGAACCATGCTCATAATGAGCAGCCTTGAAACCTTCCTTGGCATGGATGTTTGACTCATTATCAGTGCTCATCCCATCATTCAATTGCCGTTGCATTGAGTGCAACTCCGTATGGTCAGTTGAGTTGCGAACAGATCCCACTTCCCCCATGATTCCTTCCTCATCCAAAACGGAAACTGAATCTCCTTGTCTTCCTCCCACTCCTATGCCAGTACTTGTATTCTGGGAATCACTTGCATCCTTGCTGCCAGCATCAGATATTTTGCCAGAGTCAGGTGCAGTTTTCTTATAGTAAACAGTATGTTTGCCGGATGGGTTGTCAATCTGGTCTATGTAAGCGATAAGATTATTCGATTCACCTCCCTCCGAAGAAGAAGGATTCGAGAGACTGCTACTGTTTGTAGCTGAGCTTTGCCCTCTTTCGACTATCAAGCATTGTGTGGCATCATTTTCAACACGGCCTGTTCTGAACTTCACTTCCCACATTCCCAGGTCTTCTGTATCACAGAAGGAAACAACCTTTAACAGATATTCTGTAGCTGGAGTGAGGTCCAACAATGAGAACTTTGAGTCGGGAGCATATAAAATGTGAGTTGGCTCCATCGAGTAGTCCATGGTGCAGGTCTTACAATGCCAAAATTTAAATCCAAGATGTTTAGCTGATGAAGATGAAGCGTGTTCAAGATTCAAGATCACATCAAGAGATGTTGGGGATACAAAGTGAAAGCTGACCAGACCTGGCGACGTCAATGTGGCATCTACAGTTGTAGGAAAGCATTCAAAAAGTTGAGGAATAGAAACTGTTACACTGATATCCGTATTTAAAAAAAAAAAAAAAAAAAAAGAACAAAAAAAATAAATTTGTGAAGTACCTTGCATCTTTGCAGCATTAGATGATGGACAAGAGACCCTGCAAGAGAGGATTGAATCAAGTGACTCCACAGCAGAAGCACACAGCTTCTGAACCTCTGGGCCTGAGGAAAGCCTATTGACAATACCGCGAGCCGTCCTCACTGGTAAGCCAAACAAAGGCCCCACATCAGATTCGAGCTTTTTCGCCGCTAAATTCACAATTTCTTGCAGCTTTTGGTACTTCTTAGTTTCACCAAGTAGCTTTTGGCTTAACAAAACACGATAACATAGAGTGTCCACTCGTCTCGTATCCTTCGCAATTAGCAGTTGTTTCCTCCAGAACCTGCATAATGTATCTTTTACACTTTGCATAAAGAACAAAACAATCTCAACATCTGACACACTTAATATTTTAATTCTTTAGAAGAAATTAATGAAAGATTTGCATTGGTTCATTTACGGAATGTTAGGGAACACTATTTTTCTTAGAACCCATCTTCATCCCACTCAGCAACAACTAGTATTTTGATCCACGAACATCTTGGTAATAGAAAATCAGCACAAACAGAAATGCCATCTGTAATCCTCTGTCAGAGTCATCAGTTTGGGCAGTACAGAGTCATGTATTTCGCAACGACAAACATTTCCAAGGATAATTTCAGACAATAATGTCATAGTGCTGCGTCTAGATGGATCAGGGTGACTTTCTTTAATCCTCCATCTCTTCAGACAATCGTATGTTTGAATATGCATTTGATTTGTGAGCAATTGAATGAATCACTTGGACCTCATCATTATCATTTCACACCTTCACTATGTAAAACCAATATTTAAAGACAAATAAATATCAAGGAGAGTCACTTAAACTTTGAGCTTTAAGCTTCCATTCATTCCAATATTTAAAGATGATTTACATCACAATGCTGATGCCTGTCGCAACTATCTCGAGTTCTCAACAGATTTTCATTCCACTTGCAACACCGGTACAACACTCGATCAATATCCTTATGCACCACTATTTTTTTTATACAACACGGAAGATTTTATGCCTAGAAATCCTTGAAAGTATTAAAATAAAACCACCACATTGATATCAATACACAAGCCTAAAATAATAAATATTAGTTCATAACAGCCCACAGCCTCCAAAAGGTGTACTTGAAAGGTCATTCCCCTAAAGCCCAACCAAAATAAAGCTCTATGCTTTTTATAAATTTCCAGCATCGTGTCTAACCTGACTCCTGATCCTAAAAAACTCCAGAAGTAACTAAATAAAAGAAAATTTTGATTTACAAATCAATTACCAGCCAGTCATTATGAAACTCACATGTGAGAACTGCTGAAAAATATCTTCATACTCATTGGGCCATATCTATATGTGTACTGTGCAGAAGAAGTTAACAGTAGCAAGCTTTTACGGTTTTACCAGTAAACGTGAAAGTACAAATGCAAGGACATCAATCGAATTACTAAAGCTTATAAATACACAGCAGCCAAAAAATACTAAACAAGCCTCCGATACAGTTTGAATTTTGAAATGATACTAGGTCTGCGTTTTTAACTGTAATGTATCTTATTTTCAGTTTTTTCATCTTATCGCTAGAATCATTTCAGGGAGAACTAAGAAGTAAAGATGAAAGCACAAAATAAAAAGTAAAGACGGAGGAAAAATAATAGCTCAACAACTTTTTTTCTTGTCACGAAATAAAACTCGTAAAGATAGAATAAGAAATATAGAAATTCAAAGACAAGTAGGAGTAACACCAATTGATACAAAGATTAGGGAAGGGCGGTTGCGGTGGTTTGGTCACCGCAAAGACGGCCTACAAATGCCCCAACTAGAAAACTTGACTCAATAGAAGCGTAGAAATTCGACGAGGTAGGGGCGGACCAAAGTTAACATGGGATGCATTAATTAGGAGGGATTTGAATGGTTTTGCACTTAATCGAGCACAATGGAAAAGTTTGTCATTTATGTTGTTGTTGTTTAGTGAGGCAATATGATATTGATAAAGAGCCATTTAGATAATGCAGAACCATACAATACAAGTATATAAAGATACATAATTGCCACAAAGGCAATACATCAAACATTTCTAATCCAGGAGTTGACAACAGTTAAAAGTGTCTCATTTTTATTTCAGGAACCTGGACTGGATATCCTAAAAATTGAATCCAAAGAAGTGCTACTTTTAAAACAAGGAATACCTTGACTATAGCTGATCAAACAAGATATATTTTGAGTAGGCAAAATATTAAGAAGACTTAATTCTTTTTAGCAATAGATCTTTTTTTAGCATCGTGTGCTAAAAACTTATTTCTTTTTTCAATTTCTAGTCATCCACGGAATCTGCAGCCAATACATGATCTCTAAGGAGAAGGAAAAAGAGGCATTAGAAAAACTTACCTGAGCAAGTCATTCACTTTTTTGCAAGACACGCAATAGAAGCTACCATCCAATATATTATTCCAGACACTCTTGGAAATGCCAGCTTGTTCATTTTTAAGAGCGCATTCAACATGACATGATAGCCCACAGAAATCACCTACGTAGGGAGGGTCTGAATTACAAACCAACCAAAGGCTAGGATCCTTGTTGTCATCATACTTGCGACATATGCAGCATGAACATCTCTTGCAAAATGTATCTTCCTGGCATAAAGTAGCTCTGCAAGCTGAGTTTTGGCAGTAAATGGCACTATCGACATTATCATTTCCATTGAGATCGCAGAGGTGGTTCACTGGCAGAGACAGTCTTGTTGGATTATCATTCTTCCTCTGCCTTTTGGAAGGGCCCTGATTGTTAGGAGGTGAAGGTAGTGAACCATTCTCCATGTCATTGACCCGCTTGCTGGCTTTATTCTCAGAGACGATCTCCAAAAGATGATCCACAATTTTGGATTTCGAAGTTCCTGTGTATTTTCTTTCCTTTCCCATCTCTGCGCAGAGAATTTGTACAAGATCCTTACGAGTCCACGACTGTAAATAATTATGGGCACCATTTGACCATCTTGAAACTTCATATACAAGTACTCTCCTTTCTTCTAATGTCATTCGACTGCATTTTGTTGGATCGGGCGCATACCCTTCAATAAAAAATATATTTAGGAGAGATTGATTATTAGAATTCATCGCAAAACATACTAACTCTTCACTAATTAAGTTAATGCGGCAGTTGCATGCATAAGTCGGCACATTAAGGTCGAGAACTAAACTTGAAAACCAAACATAGACAAAGAAATAATAAACACAAGAGATAACAAAATCAGATAGAGTGATAGTATTGGAGGGAAAATGGTGATCCTATTATTATATACTATTATTTACAGCTGTGCGTCTTTATCTCCTCTAAAACTGTTGATTGAGCAATGCAAAATGACAAACACCAATTTAATACTAATAGCTAGGTTTCATTTGAACGAACCACATACTATATATATGTATATAGAAAGAAGAAAAATAGGACACATTGACTGGTTTGACATTGAAATGAAAGCAGTGACATAGCAGACCCAAGAACCGGTAAGTGCATGGAATTTAATTCCCAAGTTGGGATTACTGTAGACGATTGAATAACTTTTCCAATTTCCTCCCCCCTTCCTTTCCTTGAAGGGGTGAAAGAAAGAAGGGAAAGATGAGATTTTGATAAGAAAAAAGTAGAGTTTTGGTATGGTTAAGTCACCCCCAGCTTCAGTCTTGAGCATTAACACGGGCTTACTTTGGTTGTGAAGCGCAAATCATGATGTAGACCGAGCTATATGAAGAGCTGAAATCCTAAAATAGCACTAGTAGCAGAATAATGTGTATGTAGTAATGCAGGCAAGCAGGCGAATAACATAACATAATAGAAATGTTAATGAAAAAAGGAGTAGAAATTGTAGGCGCAGTGGGAGACCTAAAGACGAGAAGAAGAAGTTGGAAAAGAAGGAAGGTCCTGATCTGGAAGAAACCCAAATGGTGGTAGGCTTGATAAAGACGCAGAGCAAATAAAGATGTAAAATTTAGGAATGGAAAGGAAAGGAATGGAATGGAAAGGAAAAGAGCCAAAATCTAGAAAATAGGGGAATGAAGAAGGGGGCGTAAATCCAAAGACATTAATTAACAAGTAGAAAAAACAAACAAGGCAGGCAGGCAGGGAGGCGTCAAAAGACCCAGAAAAAATCAATGATACCCTGGAAAGCAGAAGCCATTGTTGAAGTTGAAGTTGAAGTTGAAGTCCAAGTCCAAGTCCAAGTGGAAGCCCCACCCACCCACCAACCCACATTAACAAAAACTCATCATCATCATCCTCCTCCTCCGCTCCTCTCCTTGAGCTGTTCTGTGCAATGAAATCTCAGAAGATAGAGACAAAAACTAGAAAGCAGGATGAGATGGGGCTATAATACAAAACACCAACATAACATCGTGTATGGTATGGTATGGTATGGTATGGTATGAAAGTAGGTGTGTGTTTTGAAGGAGGAGAGAAATTAGGGGCAAGCAACAGAGGGAATCTGGGGAGAGAAGAGAGAGATATTGGGTCCCTTCACTCACTCACACTCACTAACTCACTAACTCACTCACCCCTCCTTCCCTCCCTCCCTCCCTCCCTCCCTCATAGAGTCATAGATAGATCGTGAACAGAAAAGAAAGAGAGAGAGGAGAGGGTAGGCTGCTGCTGCTGCTGCTGCTGCATGTTATCTTCTGCTTTCCATTCATTGGTTGTGTATTGTGTAGAGAGACGTTCCCGTAGGTGCTCCCTTCCTACGCCCTACCAACAACCCAACAACAAATAAAAGAGGGTCTACAATAGAGAGGTTAGAGAGGTTAGAGACCGAGAGAGAGCGGGCGTTGCTGTTCCTACTTACTACTAGTAATTGATAATTGATTGTTAGGTGACCGACTCATTAATTTAACCCAATATTCATACACTAACCCCACCTTCTACTTAATCACCCTACACTCAATTCAACTCTTCTACATATATATCATCCAAACTGCTGCTTTACCATCCACTCCTCGCTTCTTCCAACCTCACTTCTTCTTCTCATTTTCTTCATTGTTTTTACAAATAATACATTCCGTTACCATTCCAAATTCTAATGCCTTTCCCCTACCTCATGCCATTTCTTCTTCTTCTCTTATATGATATGTTGCTCACTTCGTCCCATTCAAAAATATATACATATCTTCTTTTACCAAATTTAACTTCCATTTCAAAAACTACCTACATGTTATTTTGTGAACTCAACAGAGTATTTGGACATTCAGGTAAACCTATTTTACCCTTCATTTTACTCATCATTTACACTATTTTTTTGTAATTTAATTAAGCACTTGTGTTTTGTGTCAACTCATGAAAATGTAATTTAAACTCGTAACTATAATTCCCTTTAATATGTGTGTGTTTTTCGTCAAACGACTTATTTAGTTGTTGACTACGAATACACATTTGGCTGCTCGACTGTTTTATAAGGTTGGTGGACTTCCAATTTAATTCCACTTTTCAATGCAATAAATAATTATGTAAATGTACCAAGGTGTTCCTTCTCGATCCATTCTCATCTTTTTTATACAACCATAATGCCCACTATGCGCCTCACATATATTCCAAATATATATATATGTATAAGGAGTATGCTTTAAGAATAAACAAAAAGAAAAGAAAATATATATTCCTATTTCTTTATACAATGGCATCCATGATTATATAACACCACAATTTCATTTATAGGTCCAAACTCTGTAGCACCGCACCAAGACAATGGTTGATTGATATTCCCATATTTTTCGAAAGGGAATTGCAAAAGATTCGTGAATACATTATCCCAATAAAATAAGTATGCTACGTTACTACGTATATACAATGCAAAGATGTATTAAGAACAATCCTACAATATTAATAACAATAAATCTACTTGAACTCATGAGTCCAGACTCATACGGAGGTTTTTAAAATCTTTGTAAATGTTTAAGGGGTATCAAATGAATTTTACAAGTGATTATGGTTGATTCATTAATTGTTCGATGATGTATTTGAAATTTAAAAAAGTTTTGAGTTCGGACTCACGAGTCCAAATAGCACTACCATATTAATAAAGAGGTTGCTAGCTAAGTAATTGTGCTTTGTGTAACAAAAAATAAAGAGAACTTTAATATAATTTACTGTCCTATAATTATATATTAATTAATTAATTAATTAATTAGCATATGGATGTACAATGTTGAAGAAAGTCATAAAGTAAAAACTGTCAACAAAACACAAACACAAACGACTAGACGCATACTACTAGGTAGCTAGATATGCAAATGGTGTGACCTAGCTATATATACGGGTATACGGTGTATGTGGCTCATACTAATATGTTGATTGGAAATTAAGATGCGTACAGAGTAATTAATCAATGTTTAGACTTGTAGAAAAAGTGATGAATTGACCAAAAGAAATTAAAGGATGATGAAGAAGTGGTGCTTGGAATCCTACGTACGTATCAAGTGGGTTGCGTACAAAAGCCTGAATTCACTGTGAATTAAATTGCAAAACTAGAGAAGAAGATGAGACGAGAGGGTAGGAAGTCATTTGAGAGTGACAAATACCTAATTGCCGAGAACAAGCTAAAGACGAGAGACTTTGTTAGCCGATTTGCCTAACTAAATCAGTGCTGTCACCGCCAAATTTTACAAGTCAATCTACATTTGGTACAAGGTTTTTGAAAGACTTTTTGGTCGTGACATGCACAAACTCTTCAATAATGCCTTGCCTTGCATCCACTCCGTCCTTTTTTAAATTTATTTCCAATCGCACATCATAGGGAACGTGGCATTCATGAGCTCAACTTAAATTTTGAGTATATTTGGGGTACCCGATGCTTGCTTGAGCGAGCTGAAAAGGGTAAAGTGTATGAATGTCTTTCACCATCACCAATTGCTAATATATCTTCTTGTGGATCATCAGTCATCATCATCAGCAATGTCACTCTAGCTAGGAAATTAGGAAAGCTCTTTATGTCACGAGCCGCACTTAGCATGTCAACAATTCGATCTACTCCACATATTCTTTGGTGCTATCAATGATTATTCTAATGTTGAAGTCATAGTACCCATATATATAAATGACTTAGTGATTTGTCTAATAGTACCCATGCTTATGCTACAACTAAAATCTTGTTTATGAAGATGTATAAAAATCAAAGAAAGAAAAATAGCCTCTAGTCTCTTTTTCCTCCAAAAAAAAAGAAAGGTATATATAGCTAAAACGAGACAAATTCTTTTCTTATCGATTGTTGTGGTACACCTTACTTAATTGTTGTTTTGAATTGATGATTCGATCAATTAAGTCATCCTCGTGTCATGTGTATGATCATCTGTCCGCCCTTACGCACATGCAAGTAAAGTCTCAAGACGTATCAAAAGAAACAAGAAAAAAAGGGAAGAAAGTGATTAATTCCTACAAAATTATGTATCTACAGTGATTATTAAGGGAAAGGACGTCGTAATGCATATGTAGAACAGTATGTAGAAGCTCCAATGTTTGGCCTAAAAACTTGATATGAATACTAGTTTTCGTTTTCCTTTTTGTGATAACAGAAATTAATAAAGACTGGTTCGGAAGCCTTAATTTCCTTTACTTTTGAATAACACAATTATTAAAGTATGTTACTTGTTACCCAGTACTTCCACTGATTAAAAAAAAAAAAAAAAAACTCAAATAGGATCACTTGGCATTAATCAAAAAGCAAACAACTAAAAAGACTCTTTTTGGGATTCCTATTGGATTCAACATCGATCCACACCCGGCCATTCGCAGTGACTAGAGAATCATATCTCATTTCACTAGGCCGTGATTGATTAAAGGAAAGTGAAACAAAACAGTAGAAATGACTCGCCAACAGAGCATGCACCACATGTAAACCTATGAAACAATTAATTAACGCAGTGATCACATCACACTCACTCGCACGTCAAACTGGAGGTCGCCAAGCTAGGCATACCCTATGCGTGATCTAACCATACGCACCCTTGTTGCAGAAAGTAGTTTCATCTTCAGCACAAGCAGGGGATTCATCACTACATTAATTCTTTACATTTTACTTCCACCTACAACTCTTTCGTTGGACACAAATAGTGATGCAGTTGTGAGGGGAAAGAACAACAAAGAAGGGACTGAGACAATAAACTCAAGCCTTACGGGCGAGATTCTAATTTAAATTGATGCATATGCTGCCTTCCTACATTGTAATAGCCAAATGATTGGCACAAAAGACAATAGACATGTGGTGTGGTTGCTCCAACGGATACAACATGAGGGACATCCTCTGAGGCAGTGCGGTAACTCAGAGGATCGTCCTTGGGATCACAAGCACACACACTTTTACAGGAAACTGAAAATTACATAACAGAAATAATAAACATAGCATAAGCGATGCACGACAAAGCCCTTTGATGAGTCTCGAGCCTTGTAATGCTAGTGAGCTCGAATCATGCATGATATGGTTCTTGCATCAAATAGTTTCTAGGGTCTTCCACTCTTCGATCTTGTGTTGATTCTCCGCGACCACCGTATATTCCTAGCTTTTGTTCAAAACCAATGTACATTTCCATCTGTATATATAATGTAATTTTACCATGGTGATGGGGAAAAATCACCATGTATACATGGTGATTTTTATTTTTGACCATTAAATTTCAATCCAATGAATAATATGACGTCTTGGTACTTGTGCACGCATTGAAGTATCGTTAACGTAGCTATCAAATTGATCATTGAATTTAATTCCAATGGTCAAGAATAAAAATCATCATAGTAGAATTTCGTATATATATATACTAGTTTTGTTATGTGCTTCGCACGAATGAGCTCGCTCGCTCGCTACGCTCGGGAGTGAATTTAATTACAAAAATATATATTTTTTATTCATAGAAGTGTGATTCCAATTTCATAATATACATAAAAATATACATCAATTCTTCAAAACATAAATCTTCATATGAATAATCAAAACAATATAAGACAAGTCCCAAAGTCCTTACCAATTACCAATAATTAACAACTGAGACATTTAATGACTGAAAGCAATGTTGATTGAACATGATAAACTCATAGTAAAATTATATCAATATTGATAAATAAAGTTAATAAAGACGTTTTCTTATAATATTTGACGCATATGAGATTGTTGAGTCTTGGATGGCTACAAGCAATCTAGATCCAAAGAGATTGATTCCTCCAATGATGCGTTAAATACGAGTGAACCACATGCAAAGTAATTTTTTTTTCATGGAGAATTATTGCTCCTCTTTTTCTTTCCAGTTTAATGCTATAAATCTCAAATCAAACCAATGACACTCTTCAAGGTATATCTACATGTTGGGAGGTTCTTACATTCAATACAAATTGAAATTATTAGTTGATAATACATATTCAGATTTTAACAAATTAGAGACCTACCCTCACCCCTGCACAACCGCATAGACCAAGAAGAAAGAGAGAGAGAGGAACGAGGAGGACGTGGGAAAGCAATGTGTGTGTGAGTGATTTTAGGGAGATTGATTTCATCACGAGAGAAAATAGTAAGGTAATTGGGTGATAAGGGGTAAATGTGACATTTCATGTTACGAAGGAAATTTTATCTAATTGTGCTTTTAATAAATAGATAGATATAGATTAGAGAGCCACTAGCTAGCTCATAGTGCTTAAAAGCATAACCAACGGATTAATGGGATGGATGGCATACAGTTTTGAAATTCAACGCCGTGGGTGGCATTGCATTTTTAGGAAGTGTACGTGGTTAATTCGCATTTGTAGGCACAACCTTAAGCAGTTATACCAGTGATAACTCGTAAAGGAGATGATGAGTACAAGAATTTTGTTATGTGTCACAGTGTCACTCCATTCTACTGATCGATCCATGATGGAAGATGAAAAACTTTCTGATGGAAACTTCAAGCTAGCTAGCTATCTTTTTCATCTTTTCCACAATCTCTTAATGAAATACTAGCATATGTGACAACAATAATGTCACACCATAACAGATATTGGCTCACGTATCGTGTATCGAAATCTATTTATATCTACATCTCGTGGTATCCATAAATTATAAGTTCTAAATTTTTTTTTTTTTTTTATATTTGGTGTCTAATTTGGAGTGTGAAAAGAATAGTAAAAAGTGGTGATGTGATTGACGACATGACAGTCCGACCGTATAGTATACATCAGGAGAAGTGTGGTGCATCCAGAGATGCAGAAGCTCTCATCAAGGATCGTAACAGCATCGTCTGACAAACAAAGATAAACAGGAAGGACAAATGAGGGGGTTTTGAGAAAAGTGAGGGGGATATAGTTTATATTTCACAAAATAGTGAGGTTGACTTTTAAATTACAAAAGTAAGGTATAACTCATTTTGAAAATGAGGTATTGATGATAAAGTGACATGCATGGTAATGAAGTGGTGGTGAGGTGGAAGACATTTGTATGGATAGCTCCTTTTGAAAATGAGCTATCTATACAAAATTATACACTCTATGAATGACTCCTTTTGAAAATGAGATATTTATACAAAAATTTTCGCCATATGAACGACATGTGCATATGGAGATGGACGACCGCGTCACTCGCGTATCTCGAGGTAGACAACCAATGTAAACAACACGCACGCATATCGACGTGGACAACTCATGCAAACGTCACCCATATATGCTGATGTGGAAATTTCATGCAAATGTCAGACACATCTGTGGATGTGGGCGACCCTTGCAACCTCGTGCAACTCATGCAAGCGTCACACACGTATCTCCTGGTTGACAACACATGGAAACGCCACGTACGTATGTCGAGGTGGGCGAGCCATGCATCTTCGTGCAAAACCATTCAAACGTCACACACATATCTCGAGATGTGGACAACTCATACAACCTCGAGCAATCCATGCAAACCATGCGAATGTGAAGCACGTATTTCGAGGTAGACAACCCATGCAACCTGCTGCAGTCCATGCAAACCATCCAAACGTCATGCACGTAACTCGAGGTGGATAAGTAATGCGAACGCTGGACACGTATCTCGAGGTGGACAATCCATGCAAACGTCATGCACGTATCTCGAGGGGACAACCCATGCATATCCACTACATACCATGGATCCCATACAAACGTCACGCACGTATCGCGAGGCGAACAATATTTTTGTTATGTCCCTCAGAACGACAAATACCACACCGGTGGCAAGTACCCCGAGCCCACGTGGCAAGTACACACAAATAGAGCATTCGGAAAATGCGCTATTTGTGTGTACTTGCCACGTCGACATCCACGTGGGACGTCCACGTCAGCGACAAAAATTTCTCCAACTAATAACGCATTTTCAAAAGGCGATATACCCTACTTTTTAAATTAAAAAAAAAAATCACACTTATTTTTTTCATTTAAATTAAAATATGTTGTACTTTTGTAATTTTTTCGACAAATCAGTATGGTGTGGATGGTGGTTCAGTTTGTGTCTGTTCTGTTGGAAGACCAACAGTCTCGATCCAAACTATGGCAAAAAAAAAAAAAAAAAAAAAAAAAAAAAGAAAAAAAAAACCATTGACCTATTCTCCTTGTTCAACGATACTAAAAAACTATGACAGGCGTTGATCACATAAGCATTTGAAGTTGCTAATATATGAGGGTGAGGAGGAAGCCTAAGTATGTAGGAAGAGTAAGATACTCAAAGTTATGATTTGAGATACCCAAGCCAAAAAGAGTTTAGTTGGCTCAGCCAATGAGAAGCCATTAATTAATATTGGAGATTGTGGAATAGGTGGGCTTCTACTTGTCGACAATGCAGGCAGGCAGCAGAACCGACCACTTGTTTCACTTTCCCTGGGAAATCATTGAAAAAGCGTTCGCTATAAGTAAGTGCAACTAGCTCATTTCCTACTACTTACTCGGGAAGGAAAAAACAGACAGATTGATATACGAATGAAAAACTGAGAGGACCACCGCAAAGCCTCCTAGTTAAAAAAGTGCGCGAGAGCAATACTGCGTCCCATCACACCCCACGACTTCTGAGTCAAGCACAACCACTACGCCTCTCATCTGACTCAACCACGCACCTCCATTTATCATCCATCCTTCCTTCCTTCCTTCCAAGATCCTCTTCTTTCATTCCATTCACGAGAACAGGTGGCCTGAGACAGAAATCTTAGGACTTGCATACAACACCCAGGACCAGGACTGGGAATCAACCACTCTTTAAGTACTACAGTGAATGGCTAGACAATAAGATTAAAAAAAAAAAAAAAAAAAAGACACCTCCGATGATCCACAATACAACTGTCAATATTAGGAAGGGAATATTAGCTGATATATGGTATGGCCAGAGAGATTCTGCCACAAAAACATTAAGCTGGGGCTCCAATTACAAATATACAAGCTCTTTTTGTGGAGATGAACTGAAGCACCAACCAAAAACCTTAATAGAAAGCACAGGGTGTGTACCTCATATTTCTTCAAATGCAGCTGCTGACTACTATATATAGATTAATTCATGTGGCCAGATACTACACAAAAACTAACAAGTGGATTTGTACTACCATACAAGGATCAGGCCATTTCAGGTCAGGAAGGAGGAGAAATGCCACACCAGCTCAAGGTAAAACCTACATTTGACAGGATAAGAGGAAAGAACTACTAATAAGTTGATTTGTTCTGACACTAAGTAGAGCCAATGTGGCCATGTAACTCAATCATCTCTAAAATCATTGAATCAACTCAGTAATTAACTTGTATTCAGTAAATCTCATATCAAGTTGGAACTTCGATCTGCACAGTAGATTGAATAGACAAACAGGTAACAACATGCATACTGCATACAATCGCGCTCTAAAAATTTGAGAAACATTAAGTTCTCTAAAACACAATTTCTCAAGCTCCAAGCCGCTTGCACAACAAGAGATGGTTTCATTTAGGCAACAGATCGACCTAAACCAGTATTAATCATCAAAACAAAAGAATGATTCTCGAAGCATATAAAATTTGTCTCAATTAATCTTCTAAAAGTGGTTAAACAAGATAAATGGTTGACCGTAGATCCGTAAAATCAAGCTCTATGAGTAAAGCTATAAAAACCTACTGCAATCAATAAAATAAGCAAGTCCGAGATCACCAACTCATTAGTGTACAAGTAATATAATCGGGCATACCCACTTCGCAGTTTCCCTCTGAAATGAAGAATAACCTAAAACTACGTATACGTGCACATCTTCTAATCAGAAGCAGACCAAACGTGTTAATCGGAAATTGTAGAGGCCAACTATAATTCTCCACATTTTCGATGGGTATGAATCTTTCGGATTCTACAGGACTTTTTATGGCATTTGTCAGTAATGAACACAACTCTCATAATTGTCCAAAAAATACAGATGCAACATATATGAAAGGCTGCTTGAGAGATGACACTAATATAAATGCACTTTGTGTAAAAGTAGAAGAAATAGTTAATTCATCACTCATACCTTGAGAACAGATTCGTATTTGTTATGTCAGTCACTTTAAGGAAAAATTATAAAGAACATGAAGATGCAAGCTTTTCTAGTTAGAAACTTAGAATACATACCAATAAAAGCACAATGGGAGAAGAATGTATCTTGATGATCTTATTTGATAGGAGAATTCAGGATATAGCTCCTTTCTTTGACCTCCCCTCCACTTATGATGAAGCATAAGCTGCATAACTAATTTGAGAGGAGAAGAATGACAAGAAGAAAGGAACTCAACGAGAGATGACTAAACACCTTATCAATTGTTTTCTAGATGGTACGACCAAAATTATGCGAAGGGATATCAAATAATCCCATAAAAGCAGAACTCTGTTTCCAAAGCAACCAAAAGTGGTCAAGACAAAGAAGAATAGTGTTCTCATCAAATAACCCAAAATCATTTCACAGGTTAGAGAAAGAAACACGGAAAAAAAATACTATTATCATCCATTGACAAACAATTCAATTTTCATAAAGAACAAAAAGTAGCCACCTTCTCCAAAGCCACACAAAAGAAGCACACGCTTTTAAAGAAGGGGGGATCATTCTGAAGATTTAACCTCCACTACAACATGGAACAAACACCTCAACCCACCCTCAATACAAACTTATAAGGACAAGCAAGTACATTAATGCCTGAAGAAGATACAATTCAATTGCACAAGTATGTTCCACTAGAAATCCTATGATTAACCTCATAAAAATCAGTCTTACCTTCAGTAGCTGGCCTTAGTGAAAGCCCAGATAGAGATCTAGTCCCTTGAACAGTGAATTGCACCAGCCCCACAACTTCGATTTCTTCACCTGAATCCTGCTCATCAGAATCAACAGGCATTCGTGCCCTCAACTTACCCGGAGGACCCTTAAAAGGAATTTCTGGGACATGCCATCTAAGCTCCTTCTCTGATCTGTTCAACATAGCTTTTGGTGAAACCTTCAACAATGTCGGGTCAACAGGCAACTTGAGAACAAATGTTACATCATTTAGAGGTGCCGGTAACTCTGGATTGGAAGCATACTGTATCATTACAGAGAGTAAAGTCCCACTGTGACGTTTGATGAGACGAACCCTCAAGGGAAGGGGGGTTAAGCGGGGTAGCAAGCTATATTTCAAAATTGGTAAGGGATCCTCAGATGGTGCAGTCCTAACATGAAATAGTCCATTGCCAAGGCTGCTGACACGAGTGCTTTGCATAATAAACCTTTTAACTCCAGCCGTGCCATCGACCCGGAACGAAAATTCAGTTTCTTTATCGCCTGCAGTTTTTGGAGGCAAGGTTTTTAAATAAACAACACCCATTAAGCCCACCCTCGCAAGCAGTGACTCCCTGAATTCAGCATTGATCTCCTCAGAAATATACATCTCGGGCCCCTTCATTTCTGTTTTCTTGACCAGAATGTTCTCGAGTTTGTCACCTGGACTGGCAGCAGATGCAGGAGGATCACTTTGCCCAGATTGCAGAGCTTCTAGCCCGCCAAGGCCCTGCTGTAACTTTGGAGCCTTAGAGGGTTCAAGAAATTCCGATGCGTCCAAACCTCCACCGAAAGCATCATCGAACCCTTCAAAAGCTTCGCGCAGGGTTGCTTCCTCATTACTAAACTCAATGCCACCATATTCCCCTTCAAATCCTTCAACGCCAATAGTGGTTGGCTGCGTGGCTGCAGCGGGAGGAAGAGTCGTGATCTCAAGGCCAGCAAGAGCAGAGCTAACATCAGCTGGCAGGGAATCCTTATCCTTCTTAAATCCACCAACGAGCTCCTGAGGCTTATTAACAGCATCGCTAGCAGCAAAGGGATCATTTTCCGCAGGCGATTCCTCTGTCTTGGTCTGCAGCTGATCATCCTTCTCAGCAGAAGAGCCCTGCATAGGATCAAGTGTAGTAGCAACCTCATCCCCAGCAGCTAGAGTCTCAGGAGGCAACTCAAAGGTGGCTTTAGAAAACACATCCACATTTATCTGGTGCTCCACCGAGATATACTCCACATTGGTCCAATTATCACCACCTCTGATCTTATTTTCAGTATCAATTGCGGAATGCACCATCTTAGCTAAGCTTTCGCCGTGCATTGAGGCCAGCATTGCCGCAAGCCTGATGCTGCTGACGCCTTTCAAGACTATATCTAAAGCCATGTAAATCTCGGCGTACTTGCGGTGGAGCTTCTCGGGGGTGACATCGACGCCGCGGCAAGCAGCAACAACAACACTGACAGCCTGGTTAACAATGCTAATGCATTCGAAGACATTGTTGATACAATCATCCTGATCAACAGTGGTGATGCCTAGAACATAGATCCCATTGACAAGGCGGTAAACGACGCGATACTTGCTCTCGACACCAACAATGAGCTGGCCACTGGAGGCGGCGAGAGGATCGTCTCCCAGAGAGGAATCACCATCCTCAGCGGCGTTGTGCTTGCCGGAAGCGAAAGCAAGGCGCGTTTGGCGGAAAGCAGAGAGGGCGACGAGGGCCCTAGCTGGGGGGAACCACTCGCGGGTCTGAAGGAGAATATCAGATCCGTTGGCGGGTTGGAGAGAGAGCGCCAAGCAGGCCATTCACCTACTCTACGAGACTCAATTCCAATTCCAATTCCAATTCCAATTCCAATTGATGGATGGATGGATGGATGGATGGATAGATCGATCTTGGAATTGCAAGATGGCGTTTGATTGTTTTTCTACTCGTCTAGGGCATCTTAGATCCAACAAGGAAATGTAAAAGAGAGCGAATCTCAAAACTCAACTCGACCATTATACATCCATTCTTTCTAGGGTTTGTTCGCAAATAACATGCAGAGAATGCCTAATCAAATTTAAGATCCCACGCAACTCGAAGAAACTGACCTGACCTGACCTGAGTAGCTGGAGAAGTTTTGGTTGGCGTGGAATCGATGTCGCTGGGTGACGAAACCGAATCAGATGATCAAATTAATTCGCCAAATTCGACTGTTTTTGTTTTCTTTGTTTCTTCGACGACGCTGCATTTGAACCCACAGAGAAAGAGAGATAAAAGATCTGTTTCTACCGCCACTACGTGCGCCAAGGAGCTATGCATTATCAGACACCGGACCCAGCTCGTTGCCATCACATGATGAGACTCGTTCAACCATCCCCATGCAAAACATGGGGGGATTTTATTTTTTTTTTTTTTTTTTTTGATAACAATAGCTATTTAGGTGAGCTTGACTATTTTCATAACCCACTAATGCAATCGGCATTAGCGTACTTCAATTGCCAAAACAAACTTGATGCAACAAAAAATAAAATATGAAATCATGTGCTTAACCAGTTAACCTACACAACCTCAATCTCATCTTTATCATTGGAACAACCGGTCCGACTTGTAAAACTATGGGGATTAAACTCTTCCACTCCTCGACTCATTATCAAACATGAATTAGTGTATGCCACATGAAAAAAACACTAAAGTAAGCTTTTTTTGATGGTGTTGTGTCCAATAGTGGAGGCATTTCATGTCATATGCCACATGAAAAAAAATTAAAGCAAGCTGTTTTTTTGATAGTGTTGCGTCCAATATATTGCCCTCATTATTTGCCAAAGTGAACAATTAGTTGGTATGAGAAAACTAAACTTGCTTTTTTAACAAACGAGAGATAAATCTTATATATATATATATATATAAGTGTCGTAAAACTAACTAGAACTAAAACAATGAAGTAAACAAAGAATTAGAAAATAGAACAAGAAAAGAGATAAGAGAAAATATGAGAACTTTTCATTCCAACATAGTGTACCTCATTACATGGGTGTGACCCCTTTATATAGGCCCTTGGTAAGACCAAATGGCACATATAATTACATAAATAAATAACATTAAAATTAAGTAATTACATGAATTAAAGTGGGTGTTACATCATGTGAATAGTTGGAATAATAAGAGGTGGAATATGTAGAGTTGTCAATCCATATTATTTATAACAACTTGTTAAGAGAAAATGTCTCGTTAAAACTTTTACTAAAAAAAACCCTGTGGAAAAAAATCTTGCACAGGAAAAGAGTACACCATTCTCATAAATGTTGATTCGTAGTATGATATTGATAGGATTGTCTCATTAAAAGTCTTGCTAGGAAAATTCGGTGGGATAAAATCATAGCTAAGGGAAAAAGAGTAAAATACAATAATCAATTTTGAATGAAGTTTTAATATTGTTAGGATTGCCTCATTAAAAACCTTGCTAGGAAAACCCAGTGGGATAAAAACTTAGCTAAGGGAAAAATAGTGCACTAATCAATAACTCATTTTGATTCTCCCTCTCATGTTCACATGAGTGAGACATCTTATATTACACTGCAACAAATCATTGCAATTAATTTAAAAATACAATATCTGATCTTTTACACCTTAAGCATTTGGTGGATCTTGTATATATTGTTGCATAGGAGACATCATTTCATATACGAACCTTTAATATGCTGGAACATATGATTTTGCCACTATTTCATATTAGCACTTGATGTGTTTCAAGCAATTTCACGACATTCCATTTGAATTGACTTTATATATCTCCCTAATAATAGTGAGAAAATTGCTTCATCAAAGTGACAGTCAGCAAAAATTGCAATAAATATATTTCCTATCAGCTAGGGGCCCAAGACATCTTATAATATGATTGATGGAAAGTTAAATCAATATAAGTCTCTTATTGACTTTCCTTGAGATAATCATCAGCTGATAAGAAATAAGGTTCCATAAAGGATGTCCATGCAAATTTACAATATTTTTCGCATTATTCATGATTATGGATAATAAAAAACGATCACTCTACATTATAAATGTCATTAGATCATTTGATTTATGACGACATTCGTTTTAATATGCCTTTTATATTCCAGAAGCTAAAGCCGAGAATTTCATTCTTAGATTAAATCATAATCATATAGAGAAATTATTTATTATTCTGAGTATATTTCTTCTGGATAAGGCATTAATAATATAATTGTTGTATCCAGATATTACCTGAACGTTAGCCTTCGCTAAGTTCAAATTCGAGAAATATTCTCTTTTACATTATAATGTGCATGTAGCAAAATGAGCAAGACATGCATTATTCGCTTTTATTTAGGTCATGATTTGAATACATCTCAATGTGTAAATTATAATGAGCCATAAAATTCATAATTTAGCATTTGATTGGCATGGTAAAGGTCACCAAAATATTTGAGCATGTATATGACAATATTTAGGCTTGATGACATTTCATACGTGACATAGTTTGTCACGATTTTGAGCATGCTCATTGTCAATAATTTTTGTCCTTTATATTTCATGTGGTGCACCACTTTTATTCTACTTTCGGTAAAATTATTACCAAGACTTTTACCGATTCCTTTCACTTTTCCACGTCCATAATTATACAATTGTGACCATGGTCATTTTATAAACGCAACATGTACTTCATGAAGCTTGACCAATTGGACGAGAATTAATGATATTATATATAATATCGCATTATTTTACTCAGCTATCATGAGGCAATAAATCCATATTCATAATATTCATATTGAATTGATAAACGCGCTCGATATTTTGTTGCACTTAATAATATGTATCGAGGCGTACCACGTGAATTTTTATTATTGTCTCATCAGTCACATTTCTGCATAGCCTCAACGAAGAGGTAATTAAAATTGCATAATTGAAATTCATATCGACTTATTTAATTTGTAGCTCGAGACCCAGCCACTCATTTAGAACTTTTTGGAGCATCATCAATATTTGATGTTTATATTCATAGCTCCATAAGGTGAAAGGATATTATAAAGTGAAATATTCACTTTTCAAATCTCTATAGAGATATTGGCGAATAAAAATTAGTGTTATGCGCACAACCTTGCATAGATGCTTTATTCATAATTTTAGCACATCTATACTTGTCAAAAATATTATGACAACATATATATATATATATATATATATATATTCAATCAAATATAGTATTTTTGAAAATATAGTAAATAGTTTTCTCATTTGTATGTAAAATATATATATATATATATATATATTAAATCCATGTTCATAACTTGATTATTTTATACACAAAACCTACTATTTTCATGAGTTGGTGGGACAACCTCCAAGGTTGGGTGGTGAGACGAAGTCTACTTAACAACCATGCCTCATCGAACGTGATAACCCGCCTCTCTTTCAATGTTTAGCTTTACCGGGGACAAGGTTTACCCACTATCAACTCGAACTTATAATATTTTTTGTATTATAAAAATCAAGAATAAAACATAACTAATCGTTAATAATTTTAAGAGAAAAACTATATGTAACATATCGATTTTTGATTTCTGATATAGAAGATCGTACAAAGGCGCACCTACAAAGCATACTTTTGCAACCGTTGCAACCGGCGCGACGTATACATATAATGCGTCGTGCATAGATAATATATATTTGATGAATTAAAAAAAATGTATATATACTTGATTATTTATAAATACTTAACAATACTTGACGTTGTTACACTAGATGAACTTGTCTAACGACAATTTATAGGCAATAGCCCCCCATCTTCTAGTTTCCAGCCTATATATTGTTAATGCATTTATATATTTTTTATTTAAAATATTTTATGCATATAACTGATTATAATAACAAGCTACGCATTAGTTAAATTGATAACATGATAGAATACCAAATTATTAACTAATACAAAGTAATTTTTTAATAGGTATTCAAAATTGTGAACTATATATAACCGACCAAAATTGAGAACAATGTTAAAATTGCTAATAATTAGAGATGGATGCCAATGTATGATAATGCAATTACTAATCATTATTGGCTAACAAACATGACCTCATTATATATTATTTTAACTTTTAATAAATAATGCAAAAATCTAAAAATTGATTTATAAGCATAAACTAGCCAAAGTCATGGTGTCCATGCTAGTATGGTATACCAATTAAGCACCAAATTTGCTGTTCAATGTGCAAATTTTTTCTATTAAAAGAATCATTTATATATAATATAAGGACTGTTGATAAATTAATATATATATATATATTATATTGTTTCTCCTTATATAATACATATTTTATAATAGCAATTAATAAACGTGGGTACGTATTAACACATTTGTTATTGAGAGCACAAACTATGATAAATTTATGTGTGTAAAAAAAAATTACGGGTTATACATGCATACTCCAAATGGTCTCCATTATAGCATATATATTTGTAAAAATTGAATCAAGCACAGCTATATATTTTCAAGGGCAGTACCGATAGAGACATAAACCAATATAGAGATTCACATGCACTAAAAGGTGTGTCCTTAAAAGTGCAGTTTGAAAAACTAAATAGTTTTAAATTAATGGATCTAGCCTCTTTGCAAAAATAAAAAATTAAGCTAACAAAAAATATACCTTCCTCTAGCTTTGTCACCTCGTAAGCTTTTTTGATCTTTAAGGCTTCTCTTTAGTAGAGCAACATCGTGCTGATAACGTGTTGTAAAACTAACTAGAACTAAAGCAAAGAAGTAAACAAAGAACTAGAAAATAGAACAAGAGAAGAGATGAGAGAAAATATGAGAACTTTTCATTCCAACATAGTCTACCTCATTACATGGGTGTGACCCCTTTATATAGGCCCTTGGTAAGACCAAAGGGCACATATAATTACATAAATAAATAATATTAAGGCTAAGTAATTACATGAATTTAAGTGGCTATTACATCATGTGAATAGTTGTAATAATAAAGAGGTGGAATATGTAGAGTTGTCAATCCATATTATTTATAATAAAAAGAGAAATGTTATTTACAACACTTAACTTGATGTTTCAGTTTCGAAATTTAAGAATGTTAAAACTTTAAGACTACCAAAAAAGAGAAAGGCCACGACTATTCGGACCCCATGTTTTGCTCCCTTTACCCCATTACTTCACTGTACCCCGCTTTTTATTTTTTTTACCGCTTTTACCCTACTTTTTGTAAATTATTTCAAAATTACCCCTCACCCTTAACGAATATTTACCCCATCTCCTACCTTCATCTCAACACCCCTCAATCTTCATTTCTTAGTTTTAGTCATTATAGAGCACTTGTACTAGGTCACCAAGTGTCGTAGGAGTATTTTTTCGTTGAATAAGGTCGGATGTAGTCACTTCGTGTCCAAGAAGTGAAGAAGTGTCGCCTGCGAGGTTCGATCGACTCCGATCGATACCTCTAAAGAGGCAGCAGTCGACTCCTACCCCTAAAGAGGTAACAGTCGACTCCGACCGATACCCCTAAAGAGGTAACCACCGAGGTATCAGCCAACTCCGACCGATAATGCGAAGTGAACTCGATTTTAATTGGTGAAGGATGGATCTAGCCGAGACCTCTAAAGAGGTGTCGGCACTGTGTGTCCGACAACTCTTCAGAGCTATCGGCCCCTGTGTGCCTGATACCCGCGGGTAACAAGAACGAACAAAAAAAAATTCAAAACTCCTAAAAAATACATGATAATGATAAAAAAATAGTGGGTTTTGCCTATCGAGATTTTATACCCAAAATGCAAGATTTAACCCCCAAATCGAAGCTCTAAAACTAACAACAAAATCACAAATAATACTGACTCTAAAAAGTAAAAAACCCAAAAAAAAACTTCGAAATCGACACTAAAAAAGATAAGGAATCGATGTGGGTTGGTGGTGAGAATGCGATTTGAGAGGGGTAACTGGGGTATGCGTGAGTGGAGTGACTGGGATATGAGTGAGTAAAAACTCTTTTATATGGAGGGGTAGTTAAGTCACTTCACTAGAGAAATGAGGTAAAATGAGCAAAATGTAGGGGTCCGAAGCCTAGGCCAAAGTGAAACGGTATAAGAGCCTACAGGTTTCTGTCCTTATAATCCTTCCTTTCTCGAGTAAGAATTAATTATAGCAAAACTCCAAATACCACGACAATAATATTTTTTTTTTTTTTTTTTTTTAAAGGAAAGACTACCCACGCACAAGTGAGCAACTTATAAGTGTCAACCTGGTTGGTGTCCACTGTCAAACATCTGAACTGAAAGCACGTATGCCCACCTCACTATATACTTGATGCTACCAATGCATCGAGACTATGGTTGGCCGGTTGCCTGATTACGTGTGCTATTATTGGTGATACAATCGAATCATCCATCATTTTTTGAGCGTAAGCTCTAACCACAAACAAACACGTTTGAGCACTGAATGGTCGCGCTTCTTCATCAATTGCATCATGCTGTTCAATCCCATGAAAAAATAAATTCAACTGACGAAAGAAACAAAAGCTAACAGTAATACAATAATAGAACACCAACTCTCCGTAATTGAACTGATGAGCTTTTCAAATTACCAATTCTTTACAAATACAATTGAGCACAACAATAAAAATAAAAACAGATTCCCATGGGTATGAAGGAAGAAGCTACGATCCGCAATTTCGCTTCCTAAGACACGGAGACACTTCAAAGCTGCATTCCTTTATATATAACTGTACCATCCAAACATGCAAGAGTCCGATTAATAAGTGCCGTTCCACTGTCTAGAGTTTATGAGAATTCAGATCTCCAGTTCAATGCCCACATTAACAATCCGCGCAATCCAACCCTTTCACTTCATATTCCAGAGATCTTTATGCGGAGTGTGCAGCAATATCCGTCTGTCCTCGTGTTTAGGTACCTGTTGAGAGCAAATTATGTCTCATCACACAGTGTAGCATACCACGTTTAAGCAAAATGTAAGGTCTACTTTATTTCTAATTTGTTGGGGGCAAATAGATACTAGCTTAAAATCTAGAGAACCTCCACCATTCATTCAGATTAATAATTAAGAAGCACAACTACTTTGGTAGTTGAGAAGATTCATCAGTCACAAGAAATAACGCTGTAACACCCCCGGTGGCTGCAATAACTAATACAGCTATGCCATATTGTTGAGGTCCCACATGAATGCTACCACTTCCACTTCTGAAAAGCTTGGGAAACATACTATACAGATAATGACCATACTTTTTTTTTTTTTTTTTTTTTTTTTTTTTTTTTTTCAGGAATAATGACCATACTTTGATGAACAAAAAATACAGGCTATTATTTATGGTGTAAACTCCAAGGAAAACACATTTCTTTTGCATATTCTCCAATAGGGGCATCCAATTGACAAATCTTCTTAACATACATTTATTAATTAGACAGTTTAACATGCCATGACTCCACAGTATGACATCAACTTTTTTCGTTTGCTTTTACCAATCCGCAGTAACTAACATGAAACAAGAAAGATCCAAAAAAAATAAAAAAGGAAGTTCAAATGGAATACCTGGTTGTCATCACCAAGCATGTCCCTTCTCAATTTGAGTAGAGCATGAAAGGCACTGAAAAAAAAATGGAAGAAGCTCAATCACAATCAAATAAGGTAAATATATGTGCATATGCACACATAAAATAAACACAAGATCTATGATACGGAGAAAATGCATGCAAGCGTTATGAAGATCATGAAGGTTAACAGAAACAGGATTCTATGGTCAGCTACTTGTCACTTCTTGTTTCAAATTCCTACCTCATTTGCTTCAGCCATCATAAACCATTCCAAATCCACAAACTAGACCAGGGTCACCAGAATTTCAGTAACTATGAACTTGAATTCATCTGAGATCAGACTAAGATCAGTGCAAAAACTAGGATTAAACAATCCTTAGGCTCTCTAAATTGGACATATTTTCCTCTCTTCTTTTCTTCATTCGCTCATCAGGTGCTCTTTCTAAAACAATTATTTGTAGTAAGAATCTCTTATAAATTCGTAAATTAACAAACTCAACAATCAGAAAAAAAGCAACACTGCCTCAGTCCCAATCATATGCATGAATTAAATTACTACTACACCTAAAATAGCCTACGTGCCAAGTGAAATCATTCTTTAGTGAAACATTGCCTCAGTTCCAATTTGTCCTCTATTAAGAAACCATCAAAGCTTAAGGATAGGGAAGGAAAATTCAGACATATAATGGGTAATGGATTATCAGATCTAAGTCACATTTGTGGAGAAGATTTAAAACTTTTCATACTCAAATCTCTTGGTATCATTCGAAATTCTCTCAAACTAGTAACATGGTCCACAGCAGATTCTTACAAGTTACTAGAATGTGACTTTTTTGAGGACAGGCATTCATCCATTGATTGACTCCTGGGAGTCTGTTAACCTAGAAAGGGTTCAACAACAACATAGCCTAGAAAGGGTTAAACCCACAATAATAAAATGGTCTTAGCAACTAGCAAACTATATTCGCAGACACATCAAATCTTTTACTACCACTACTTTTACAATTTAAAGTTTGGATTCAAATGAAAACTTTGATGCGCTATAAAATAGTACGTAAAATCTGAGAACTTTGGCCATACGTGTTTTTTTAAAGCTCAAGGAGAAAGGGCAACCAGCTTACCAATTAAGAAGATAGTTAGCATGATGAAAAGCACGATTCGGAGAGAACGACTAAATTGCATGTGCTGTAAGCTTTGCAATTGTCTTGGAAGCTGTCCAACTAGCTGCAAGATGAGGTATATGCATTAGAACTCTTGTAACAGTAAACTATTACTATATCTTGTAACATCTAGTCTTTGTAATACAACAACAACAACAACAACAACATAGCCTCAGTCCCAAATTAACTGGGGTCGGCTACATGGATCAAACTTTTCCATTGTGCTCTATTAAGTGCAATTGATGGTGAGCTTTTCAAACCATTCAATTGTTAATATGATAGAACGCACGGTTAAGAGATGCATTATTCTTGCTAAAATTCGACATCAGTGTTATAGACAGTGAAGCAAAAAGAAGGATGAGAAATAAGTGTGGGACCTGAGTGGCCTTGTTGACAGTGAGACCCTTCAAGTGGAGATGCTCCCCAGCCTTTAGCTTCCAGAAAACGGTTTTAAACCCCTTTCCCTTAGGGGTTGAGTCTAGAGATGGGTCAAGTGCGTTGTTGTTTTTGTCCTGATCAGCAATCACAATCTTCCAAGTAGCAAAATTTGGGGTATTCCAAGTTCTCCTCTGACCATTTAGCCTCTCCGTTTGATAATTTGTATCCTCCAATGTAATTGGGCAGTCCTCTGGTTGTAATTCTACGACATAGTTGTTAGAGTCTTTGGTAAGAGTGACAAGATCCTTAAATTTATTAGAGTGGTCGGGTGCGGGTGCGGGTGCGGGTGCGGGTGAGGGTGAGTCTGTTTTGTAAGAAGAATCCAGTAGATCAATGTAGACATGTTTTCTCCCAATACGACTAGTTGCCATGGAAGAAGAAGAAGAAGAAGAAGAAGAAGAAGAAGTATTGGAAGCGGATGGGCGGTGGAAGGAAGGATCCTTGGGGGGTAATTGGGATGATAAAAAGGCAGCGAGATCATGTCGTTCCTCATCATCCAATTGGAGGCACGGAAGAGGGTGGTTCCCTTGGTGAGAAACAGATTCCCCAAGTGCAACTTGTACGCGATTAATTTGGTCCTCAATCGCAGCAACAAATTGATAATGCCTAGTAGCGGTGGCGTCCTCGGGGCGGCATCCATGGCTGAGTCGGACGGCTCTCTCAAACTCCTCCAACTGGATGGTGAAGAGAATGAATGAATGAATGAATAGGTGTATGTTAAAAAAGTGGGAGGGAGGGAGGGAGGAAGGTGAATGAATGATGACCCACCTGCCATTTAGCAGTAGCTAAGACGGTTTGAAGCTCCCTGCGCAGTTCCACCAAATCCTCCCCTTCAACTCCCTCCTCCCTTCTCTCTCGAATCCACGTTCGGTACACCGATTCCATTCTGAGACACCCAAGCCATGCCATGCCAGATTTCAATAACACAAAACACCAAAAGCCCTAACTTATCCCAATTAGAATTAGAAACAATTAAACAACCCCATACCATAAAATCATAAATAATTGATTGAAACAAGGTAAGAAAGATGTAAACATGCGAAAGAAATAATAAAATTGGAATGGAGGAGATGGAGGAGATGGAGGAGAGAATATTGAGATACATGTCGGCGGAGTCCTGGACCTCCTCGGCGGCAGAGAAGAAAGAGTCCTTTTGCCATAGATCGAAGCTGTTGGCCACCATCATCTTTGCCGATCCAACCCCCAATTCAAGCGGAAGGAAGAGAGGGTTGTTGTTGTTTTTGTTGGATTAGGAAGGAGAATGCGTATTATTGGAGTATGAATTGATGGTTTCTCTTTCGCTTCTCCTTCCTTCCTTCCTTCCTTCCTTGCAGCGAAAAGAGAGAGTCGAGAGCAGACAAACAAATTGGATGATTAATGGGCAAAGCCAGAGAGAGGTGGGGGTGTTGGTGTTGGTGTTGGTGTTGGTGTTGCTTTTCTTCTCCTCTCGTTTTGGGCCGCCAACTACCATCCTTGGTGGGTATGGGCCCCATCTATTTCCGCCCACTCTCTCTCTCTCATCGCATCATTCCTTCTTTTATCATTTCATCATATATATATATATATATGTAATCACACTCTGGTCAATGCTGTAATTAAATACTATTAACAGTTTTTTTTTTTTCCTTTGTTCTAATGAAATTTATTTTACATGAATGTCATCATATGATTTTATAGCATGCAGTCATTAACAGTTAATTGGATTCGTAGGCAGGTATGTATGTATGTTTTGATGATTGGGGGGGTTAAATGCACGTGATTGCTCCGTCGGTCCTGCGGCTGTTAGTCTCCTAATTGGCCCACATTCACTCGGATCTCACGCGCAATGCAACAATCATCGTGTTAAATGTTGTGTTGGCTTTATCCTTACATAACTATCCCCATGTTCCAAACGCTCATGCTGTCTACCGTCAATAATCAACCATATATACATACATACATACATACATACATACATTGTCCGTAGATTTATTGCATACAAAAAATGAGCACACGTTCATTTTTCGTAACACCAATATATAAGATCAATTAATATCCCGTTTGTAGATTTCTACTCACCCCTTTTGTTAGTCAAAACTTGTTGAAACATGCATGAAACGCAATTGCTCTTCATTACCTCCGCTCAACCAAAGTTTCAAGATTAAAAAATGTAATGGCTTTGCAACTTCCCCGTTTCACCTACAATCCGATCGTTTCTTACAAGTTACCACTATCACAACTGAAAAAAGAAGGAAAGATGATGCAGCCGATTCATTTTTCCACTCTTACGTGGAATCCAACAACACCAGCATTAAGTCGCCAACATCCTCCAGAGAATCAAAAGGAAAATGAAAACCAACATTTCACTCAAAACACACCAACCCACAAAACCTCAACTTGGATGCTCCTCGTGATTTTCCCCACACATACCGATACGTGGTACTAGAATACGAAACATTCGATATCATATCAACAACCGACTGCGCAACCACCAAAATATACAACACGCGGCCTCATAAATGGATGCCTCACCTTTCCCCACAAACCAAACAAATTGTTCACCACTTTACAGAAAAATAAATAAAACCCCACTTAACAATGATGTTACGTGTCTCCATAGCAGTCTCATAGCAGTCATCGAATTATAAAGTTAAATACTCCTTAGAATAACATCAGGGTAGGGGTCAAGTCAAATATGGCATCTATACCCTTATCTTCATACAGGAGACTTGGCTCTCTCTCTCTCTCTCTCTCTCCATCTCTGACCACAAACTTCAAAAGCGAGGTACATGCTTTCTTACGTAATGTTCTACTAATTAAACTTAAACCGCATTTCCCAACTTTCCTCGGTTGTTTCGTAAATTAATCAAACAAGTAGTGCATCTGGATGAGGTGGGCAAGTTCATTAAGAGATGGGAGAAAGTAATACAAACTAAAATAAAACTCAAGCCAATTGATGGTGCGAGTGAGAGAATCTAACCTGAATTCAGATAAGCCTAAACTATTTGATATGTATTCGATGCTTCAACCGCTCCCATCAACTGCCGCTGCAAGGTCAAACAATACACAGGTCAAGCAGCACTTCAACCTAATACACTCACACGTGCAACAGCCATGATCACAAAAAAAAATGAAAAATGAGGGAACAGCTATGCATTATTTGCTTGAAAATTGGAAATACCACTTCTCCAGCTCACCTATGTCATTTTTTATTTTTATTTTTGAAAGTTCTAGCTGTGCTTATCTGTAATATTCTTACTGGTGCTTCGACTCAATGAGCTGCAACCTCTCCAAACCAGTTAAACATGATTGAAGTACCGAGGATATAATCCTTCTCTCTAGATCTTTATATTCCAATGCCAGCTTCACATCCCAACTAGGACTTTCCCTGCACTCATCAGAAACAATACTCTTTACTTACAGTTTCCCCAGTCGGTAACCAGCCTTAATCTAGGAACTGATTCCACAACAATTCAGTATGAACACAGACCTCCAAGAATGGACGTGAACCACTTTTTTTTTACTTAGTTTGCTTACCAGTGAGGATTATCTGGGTCGCCATGGCCCTCCATCATAGGATTGAAAATGGAATAGAGCGTTTCAAGCACCCCTCTCTCATTGTCAATATTTACCTGCAGATAAAAGTAAATTAAGATGAACACAAATTGTGTATTTGGTATGCACTAAGAAGCACCATTCAACAAATAACATCCAAGCAAATAATGGGCAAGCCACATATCTGCAAACAAGAAGGATTTACAAGGGATGTACATTACTATCTTTAGGTTGCTCAGCATCTTTTAGAGCAGAACGAAGATAGTTTAGTAATGTAGGTGGTAACCCGTAATTAAGAATCTCATGATTGCTTGATAACCATGTTCCCCGCACCATATGAGTGGTCCAATCATGATTGCCAGAATCATCAGCCTGCGGAACATCAATTTCTGTTGCAAATCAAAGGATGAGTAAGCTAGTGAAGGAAAGTAGCATTATAAGTACACTTTAGCAGCCTAAGATGTTTGCACGATTTACACTACAAATTAGTCTAAAAAAGAAGAGGAGAATAGCTGTATCTGACAGGCTCAATAGATCATTCTCCATAAAATATATGATCGTCAGAAAGGAAAGACACATAGGTAAACAAAACAAAAAATGATAAACAAACATAACGAGTCAAAGATAGTTGATCATTATAAGTACACTTTTTGCACGATTTACACTACAAATTAGTCTAAAAAAGAAGAGGAGAATAGCTGTATCTGACAGGCTCAATAGATCATTCTCCATAAAATATATGATCGTCAGAAAGGAAAGACACATAGGTAAACAAAACAAAAAATCAGTAAGTTTCAATGACATGGCCTCCCAAGTTAAAGGTAAAAAACTTCATAACCTAGACTGTTATAAGATAAACAAACATAACGAGTCAAAGATAGTTGATCAATTTATCAACTTTTAGAATGATGCCTAAGTTCATAAACTATGACAAATGCAATTCATAATATATATATATATAGGGTACTACTACCGTGAGAATCAAATAAATACCCATGTCATGGGTATACTATTTACAACCATTGGATTCTAATCCAATACATTGATCGAGGCGTTATAAATGCACATCACATTTTGAGGGTGTATATATTTGGATATATATATATATATATAAGAACAAAAATGAAATCGAATACATATCAAAATGCATATGAGAACAGAAAAGTGAAAGAGAGATACCCATGGGAATGACATCATAATAATTGTTGCCTTTTGGCAAAAAACCATAGAATGTTATAAGATGAGAACTAGAAAAGTTCCCATAGCTGAGATAGCATTGATCTCCCCCTCTGCAAGGTCTTGATAAAGCAAACTTTAAGGATTTTGTTGAAGAAGTCACTCTGCCATAGTGTAGAACATGCGGACACAGCTACAAAGGAAAACAGTTAACTTAGCAGAATGATAACATACTACTAAAACTGTTGTACTCATCTACTAACATTTTTTTTTTTGATCAGATAGTCATCTGCTAACAATGAGCAAGGATATATATTAGCACATAAAATTATAGTGAAATTTGCACCGGACAAAGTGTAAAAACACAATATCTCAATCCAACAAATTCTACTGTGGGCACAGACAGTAGCTTGTACATATAGGTGTTATGGGCACAGATACAGGCTGCCTGTCTTGGCACGAATGTAGAAACAATCTGTCCAACAGATTTTGTTGTGGTCACAGATAGTAGCCCTGTATATATAGGTGTTGTGGGCACATATACGGACTGCCTGTCTTGGCGTAAATGAAAAACAACGAGAAAAATAATTTTCAATAAATAAATGACAAACGAGAATTGTTTACGTAGTTCGAACCTCCCTCCCGTCCTACGTCTGCAGGGTCACGCCCAGATGTAAATACACTAAGAAAAATGATTACAGATTTACATAGAACTTCTAACTATAATGATCCCTCACCTAGCTACTGATCCCTCACAAAGTTCTATTACACTAATACTCCTCCTTACACTTTGCACTTACACGAAATCCCGAGTCACCTTGGTGTCCGAGATCCCCTCGGTGTTTCGGCTAAGTCCCCTTAGCCTAGTGTGTGTATAACTAAAGAGAATGTTTTCTCTTATCTCACTTTGAATGCAAAGAACAATTGAATTGTCAAAAGTTGCTTTGCATTTGTGATAACACTCCTATTTATAAAGAAGGCCTAAGATACATTCATTTCGATCTTCATTGCGTTCAACGAATCTTGCCCATATTTTTCTTTCCTTTTAAACATTTAGGAAATAATTGATTGTCTAAATCTCCGGTTTCTTTTATCTGCATCTCATTTGAAATAAGCAATCTGAGCATGGGCACTCTTTTCTTGTCTTGTAAATGCTTGCCAATCTTTGGTAGATACACGGGATCTCGCAAGAATATTTTCGTGATCTTCAAAGATCCAGTGAGTTGTACATATATTCTCCAAGCCTACGTGGTGATATCCTGGGCAAAGCTATACAAGGAAATAACTAAATGGACCATTAGTGACACAATATGTTCCACTAAAAATCGATGCTTAAGGTGTGACACACAATGACAACTTCTAGGGAATTTATGTTTTAATACAAAGGATTTTCGAGAGGGGAAAATATCTGACAAGATTCACACTGAATTCCTAGTCTCAATCTTTTATAAACCCTCCACATGGTAACCGACCCTATTTAATTTCAAGTTTGAACCCAACGTGCAAGTGTTTATAAATTTTCAATAACCAGATTGTACCAAGCCAAAGCCATATACACGAGACTTCTCATATTAGGTAAAAAGAAGCCATATGCATGAGGCAGGCACACTTTTGTTCCAGAGCTTCACTTCTTTCTTCAGTTTCTGTCTCCAATGGGTATCCCCAAACTCATGCATCATAAGACATAAGCATACAAGTACACCATACATGAATAAAAAAAAATAACTTCATTGCTTCTTAGGTCCTCTTTTCCATCCAAACTAGAATCTTTTGACCACTACAAAGCTCCCTTGGAATACTCGTTTGGCCCTTTTGGATCATTTTAGCTTATATTCAACAACATAGTACTAGTTTCTCCTAAAAACAACAGTGTGCCAGTGATCTAGAAAACCTTTTCTTTTTTCAACAAGGGCTGAGAATCTATAAACCTTATTTGCATTCTCCTTCCGTTAAGAAAAAAAGGAAGTTATGACCCGACTTGGATGAAAGCCAGACCAAGTTGATTTATTAAATCAGCACAGTCCTTCTCAAAGCTCAAAACCATTCGATGAAGAGAAAAAGCAGATTTTCCTTGTGACCCAAAATTGAGAAACACAAACTCACTACAGATTACACACACTTGGGTCATAGCCATAATGCCAGTCATCTCCTGGTTGACTTGCATGGGTCAACTCAATTTTGCTGTTACATAAAACAAAACCACAAAATTCAGTGATAATCTGAAAGAACAAGTAGCGTACCGAATGATTAAGAAGACCAGCAAAAGGAACCAAGCATGTTCTCAACTTTCCATCAGTGAAAATGACTTTCATACTATTAGAGTACCAGAGCTCGCAGGCCCATAGAAACTGGTCCCACGAGTAAAATTCAGGTTGGAATACATCTGGATGGTCACGGCACAGCAAAGGACACAATGTATCATACTGTGAACGCAGATGCTGAAACAAAGAAAATCAGAATGATTTTCATACATTTATTCATCTTATAAGTAGTTCAAGATTTACCTGGTTAAATTCCAACTAACCAAAAACACATAATCAGGAGCAATCAAGACATCAAGCTTCGTATTTGATAAGAGATTTCAAGACAAGAATAAAATTAGGATGAACAGGGAAGATAATTGTCATTAACTCTACCCAAAAATTTGGCATCAAATGAGGCTTCGACCAATCACTAGTCACCTTTTATAATATAGGTTAGAGTTAATGAATAGATTTATAAAACACTACTTTACCAAAAACTAGTAATAGAAAAGGATATTGACAACACAAATCCAATAACAGTTGGAAGCAACTTTCAACTGCATGATTCAATTGTAGCAATGGTGACGAAGTCGAGAGCTAACCTCTTTTGCTTGTATTATCTCATCAAACAACAACGTCCCCTCTAAAGCAGTAAGTGCTTCAACCCCAAAGTCCAACCCTGGAAGAAATGGAAAGAGGTTCATGAATATTCAAAAGTCAATTACTGTAAGCCAAAGAAAAAAGCCATTAATTAACAACGTGAGAGTAAATGTTTAGACATTCGACTAGTCAATGCATAAACAAGCCCAATATATTTGGTACGCCTAAAGCAATCATTCATCATATATGAAATAACTCTTCAGCCCCCTCGATATTGTCTGCAATTAGACATATGATTTGTTCATTCTCCACATCAATTGGTCATTAGGGAACATCCTCATCATTAGTAATAATGAGCCCTACATAGAATTGTACAAACTTTTCCCCCTCGCGTTGTATTGAATAATCAAAAGCCATCCACTAGGAGCTTGACATCATCACAAACAACACTCTACATTGGATTTGAAAACATTTGGAAGAACAACAGACCATTAACTGGTTTCAGAATTAGAACCCCTTTGCCTAGCTTTGCATTGTCTCCACTATCAAGGTTTTCTTTCTCAAGAGCGAAGTGAAGAAGCAATCTTTGAAAAAATTAGTCTACAGCACAACAATATTGAGTAGCTAGGATTGTCATAATGTAGTCAGTAGTCAGTACAACTCCATGTTCTCACAAAGAAGAAAGAAAGAAAGAAAATGAAAAATCGTTGAATCAGATGCTATGAGACAATTCTTTTTAAGAATATTCACGATGAAGTAGAATATACTATTGATCAGACAAGAAATAAAAAAAAAAGGAATACCTGTATTAAATGTTTTTGGCAATGTATCAAAGTAAAACTTAAATTTGGACTCAGGATTGTGCCTCTCCTTCATGCTCCACAATAACAACATTGTCTCAGCAGATATGTCATCCATCCTTTTCAATATTTCAAACTGCAGAGAATGATCAAATAGAGAGGATGAGATGTTGAGGTAATGCTTCAACGATTTGACATGGTTCTATTATAATTACTAATTTTTAGAGGGATCATTGTTCATTCAAACATCACTTGTGAATCAGCAATATTATTTAACTGAGTTGCATAAAAGATCCTCACTACCTATGCAACGAACTCCTCATCCGCCATGATGTAGAGCTGTTTTCTAGACACTCTTGCATTGTCCAAGCACAGGCTCAGGGTGGCATCACTATTCCTATACTCAGTATTGAATCATTTCACCTCATCTCATGCCTAATTGAAGACCTTATTTCTTGGTGTACAGATCATACTATTCATTCGAGAAGTAGGAGTATGGAAAGGATGAAATTATCAGACAATAAGTAAGTTGGATTTTGACAAATGCATACTAGAATGCTCAAAACTTACCATCTCAGATACATAAACGTGCTCCTCTGAAATGATAATAGACTCTGGTATTTCCAATACAGTGTCTCCAATTGTTAAGTCCTCAACTGCCACGGCACCTCTTCCAGCACCTTCAACATCTATATTATGTCAAAAGCACAAGAAAAACAAAATATTATTTATGAGTACAACTCTATAAAAGTGCAAAGACAACTCACTCTCTTTCAAATTATGTGCCCTTGTAACAAAAAGAAAGAAATATGACTAGTACTCCAGACATGAAGATGAAAACTCACGAGCAATTTGCAATTTTGTCTTCAGCCCATGTTCTTTTCCCCACTGCAACAACAGATTTTCCGCACGACAATTACATATCTCTATTTTCGCTTCATCTCTGTTCTTGTCCCCATACACTCGAATAACATCCACGGTCTCATATTTTAACTGACGCAGAAGTTGTTCCATTTTATTTGATAGAGCACTGTTGAGAGAGATATCAATGTGCGAGAGTAGTGAATTGAGAGATTTCAACTCATTTGTAGGACTATAAAAATCCACCGGCTGAAGAACATCAACCCCAGCAAAGTAAAGCTCTGCCTGCACGAGCAATAAGATGAGCCCTCTCCATCCATCACACTTACTAAACAGTGTAATATATGTGTCAACACCAAGATCTAAAGTCAGATGCAATCAATCTTTACCTCATCCATTTCTATAATTCTGGCAGCTGAAATCAAGCTTTTGAAGGTAGCATGGGAAGATTCGGAGGAAGATAAAAAGACTCGTATATCATGATCAAATCCTCTAGCATCTAGTAGCTTCTGAAAAAAGAAAAGCAACGGGCAACCAAGGTTAACAAAGTGAATAGGTAAATAGAAGGAAGATTTGATCCTATTACAGGCAAGTTGAGTTGAGTTGAGTTGAGTTGACTCACTCTCTTCTTTTCATATAACGGATCTTCTTTAGACAGCGTGAGAAGCAATGAGAATTCTTGTTCAGAGTTTCCCATGTTCCCAACAGAATCCATCTGCCATACATCCAAATTAAAGTTCAAATCATCAGCACAGAATCCATTTGTTAGCACGGACATGAACTTCATATATATGGATTTGTAGTGGCATGAGAGAGTTTGTAACCACAACCAAATGGATTTGTAATGCAATTAGGGTAATTGGGAGTGAAAGAAGATGAGGTCGTAAATTTAAACATGGTGATAATAAAGTCAATACTAGCGACTCTTGTAATTGGGAATTCGTTAGTCCTCCCAAAATGCACTAGTAGCATGGCAATAGCATCATGAGCTCTATCCATCTATATTTTAAGGGAAGATGAAGAACCAGCTTGAACAAGATTCGAAAACAAAATCCAAATCCTAAAGAAAGTTTAAACTCTCAAAATGGAGCGAAATAAATTTTTAGGGTTTACCTTGGCGATGGAGATGAGAGCGGGGCGGGAAGAGACAAGAGAGAACCTCACTCCTCACAAAGTGATTGATGACAAAGGAACGCCACGGCCACAATCAAAATACAAACTCTTTAAAATTGAAGAGAGCCGTTGGTTCATCAAAAATCAATCATCTCCCTACATTCAAAGTGATCTCGACGGTGGACATCGTATCGACTTTTGTTTTTGTTTTTTTTCTATCTTAAAAAATAAAGAAACAAATTATGAATTATATAAATAGAAAAAAAAAAAAGTTACGCCGTTTTTTTGGTGGTTTTCGTTTTTTGGTTCTTGCGAATCGACAATGTTGAGGATGCGTGGTTGCTTCAATCTCGTCGGCCGACACCGGCATGGTCCATGGACGGATAAGGTGAGTTTATCGGACAATTTTCTTTGATCAATGTCTTGCTATGTTAATATGTAAATGTAATCCTAGGTATTTTATTTTAAGGGATATATAGCTGACAAATTTACTAGCATATGTTTTTGGTTCCAATGCTTGCTTTCTATGCCCACACATTCATTAGTGGTTGCTCTTCAAATATTTTGGACTTGGTGCTAGTATATTGATGTGAATTCAAAACTTATGTTTTCCTAATTAGGCCTTCTGGTATGAATATTTGTGTAGAAAATAACAGAGGTATACATGTGCCACACCAAGAATCATAGAGAACTTGAGAGGTTA
Organism: Stephania cephalantha; assembly: GCA_039657325.1. Taxonomy (NCBI): domain Eukaryota; kingdom Viridiplantae; phylum Streptophyta; class Magnoliopsida; order Ranunculales; family Menispermaceae; genus Stephania; species Stephania cephalantha. The sequence goes on from CM077569.1 coordinate 60,466,096, forward strand.
GCAAAAAGCACTGGATCTAATTCTGGTGTGCTTTTCCATAAGGAAGATAGGCTGGTCCTGGGGTTATATGATGTAGAAAGCCGACTGACTAATTAGTTGAGAACTAGTCTTTTACAAGATTTGCTCATTCTTGACGCCCTTTCTTCCACAATGTCTTGCTCTTTTCAAGCACCAATTGCCCTTTACAAATTATATTCCAAGGTTGTGATTATAAAAGTTCAAACAAAAACAAACAAAATATTTGCTTCACCACATGCTTCCTTATATCTCGTTTACCATAGATAAAGATGTTTAACACTCACCAATGGTGCTTGGGCTGAGTGTTTGGGGTTCTATATATATACCTAGAGGTCCAAGTTCAATCTCAAGCTATGTACAAGATCACATCAAGAGACTTCACCCCCTTATGGGCTTTTCAGAATGTCGATGTAGACTCGTCAAGGCAGCTACATTGAGATACACGGTGAGAAGCCATAAAAAGTTGAAAAAAATGTCTAGTTAGCAATCCATTCACTACAATACATGCTTTAGTTATTTCTATATATCAAATGTCGGATAAGCATAGGATAACAACTTGAAAATGTCTTTTTGGAGGCTCCTAAAACTCTTAAAAGAGGTTACAAAGTACTATATGTTGTAAACTAAGTTGTAAGCCAACTAAAACTTAAGTTGGACTTGCTAAAGACTTAAGTATGGAAGTCATAAACTAAGAACTACTAGAACAAGTTGAGAAGATGAGACAAGAGATAAGAGAGCTAGAGATGAGAATGTAAAGATTTTATTCATATATTGGTGTGTGAATTACAATGGGGTTGTCACCCTTTATATAGGTCATTTGGTGATGATGATAATTGTACTTATACAATGTGTACAAGTTATACATACATCACAAGTCATACAACACATCACAAGCAACATAGACTATACATGAAATAGTTGGTGTACATTGGAGAGGATTACAAGTTACATGAAGTGTGAGAGTCATGCTTGATGTTACAATTCAATGTTAGAACCATGCTTCACAATGTGGTCACATACATGCACAAGTGTCCATCTATTTCATAACACTCCCCCTTGGATGACACTTGTTGAAAGAATGTGTCTCGTTAAACTTCTACTAAAAAAAAAACCACGTGGGAAAAAATCTAGTACAGGAAAAAAAGTATAATATTTGTAACGACCCGTAAAGTATACGTGCCACGTGTCATGTGGTCCACGTGGGTTTAGGCCGGGCGGGGCCAAGTGTCGTGGGGAACTGGGGTCGTCACAATATTGCTTTGTAGTATAATATTTGTTGATTACCTCATTAAAAACCTTGCTAGGAAAACCCAGTAGGACAAAACCATAGCTAAGGAAAAGAGTGCAACACATTGATACACTAACCAATAACTCATTTTGATTCTCCCCTTATGTTCACATGGGTGAGACATCTTGTGCATTTTGTTGCACATGGACATCGTTTTCTATATGAACTATTTAATGTTGAAGCATATCACTCTTTTGTATATAGTATTTGCATCAATTAATTGATTTATAACTTGTTGCTACTGAATGATCCTTTGAACTTCATATTAATTTATACATGGATCATAATACAACAAATTTAATGCAATTTGTTGTGTTTCAAGCAATTTCACGTCATTCATTTTGAATTGGCTTATATCTCCCCCTAATGGTGGGAAAACTGCTTCATCAAAGTGACAATTAGCAAAACTTGCTATAAATAAATTCCCTATTAGGGATCCAATGCATCTTATAATATGATTAATGGAGAGTTAAATCAATATAAGTCTCTTATTGATTTGCCTTGAGATAATCTCCAGCTGATAAAAAAATCCGGTTCGATAAAGGATGTCCGTGCGAATTTACGATATTTTTCGCATTATTGACGATTATGGATAATCAAATAGATCTTTCCACATTATGAATGTCATTTGATTTATGACGACATTCGTTTTAATGTGCATTATATATTCCAGAAGTTAAAGCCGGGAATATTATACTCAGATTAAATCATATTCATATAGATAAATTTTATATTATTATGAGTAGACTTCTTCTGAATAAGACATTAACAATAAAATTGTTGTACCAGATATTGCTTGAACATTAGCTTCCGCTAAGTTCGAATTCGAGAAATATTCACTTTTATATTATAATGTACATGCATGTAGCACGATACACAAGACATAAACTCATCGCCCATATTTATGTCACGATTTAAACACATCTCGATGTGACTGTTTTATCGAGCTCAATGATAAAATTCATAATATTTTGCCTTTGATTTTGAAGGCATGGTAAAGGTCACCAAAATATTCGGGTATATATATGACAATATTTAGGCAAAATAACATTTCATATATGACCAAAAAATGTCACAATTATGAGCGCTCATTGTCAATAATTATTTGCCCTTTGTAGTGGTGCACCATTTTTGTTCCAATTTTTGGTGGAATTGTCAATACGACTTTACCTGATATTTTCACATTTTCCACGTCCATAAATTCATTATTGCGATCATGATCATTACATGCAACATATGCTTCATAATTTGAAGGTGAACTAATTGGACGAGAGCGATATTATATTTATAATATCTCATTATTTTACTCAGCTACCATGAGACAAGAAATCAATCCTTAATATTTATTGGATTGACGTGCGCACTCGATATTTGTTGCAGCAATAAATCGAGGCGGGCCACGTGACCTTATTTTTATTGTCTCATCAGTCATATTTCCACGTAGCTTCAACATAGAGGTAATTAAAATTGCGGAATTATAATTAATATTTGATTGATTAAATTTTGTAGCTTGAGACTCAACCGCTCATTTTGAGCTTTTGGAGCAGTACATTTTTTGGTATTTATATCTTTATAACTCCATATGGTGAAAAGATATATAAATTGAAATATTTACTTTTCAAATCTCTAAAGATATATTGGCAAATGATTTAAATTTTATATAACACAATATAGTATTGCATAGATGTTTTATTCACAAATTATAGTATCTAATTGTCATGACAAGTAATTCTTGTCGGTAATATAATAAGGCAACAAGTTCAACTATGGTTAAATAATATTTTGAAAATAAGTTTAATATAAAATAGTTTTCCCCTTTTTATGTAAAAACATAACATATGATTAAATATATGTTCACAACTTGATTCATTAATAAACAAAATGTACTATTCGTATGAGTTGGTGGGACAACCTCCAGGTTGGGTGGCGAGACATAGTCTACTTAATATCATGCCTCCTAAAACGGGATAACCCGTCTCCCTTTCAATGTTTAGCTTTATCGGGGACAAGGCTTACCCACTATCAACTCAAACTTATAGCATTATTTGTATTATAAAATCAAGAATAGAACAATAACTAATCGTTTGTGATTTTAAGAGAAAAACTATATGTCACACATCGACTTTTGATTTCTGATATAGAAGATCGTACAAGACGCGGGTACAAAGCATACTTTCGTAGTCGGTGACGTTACAATGCATAATGTATGAATAAAGTACATTTACATAATTAAATATGCATGTAACAAAAAAGAAATTAACCATAACAACATGAAAATAAATTGAACTTATTTAAATTAATAAAAATTATACTTTCTTAGCTTTATATCTTTGAAAAGCTTCTTGATCTTCAAGACATCTCTTGTAGAGCAACTTCGTGCTGATAACGTGTTGTGAATTGGCTAAGTTATTTAATCATTAGCCCCAAATGCCCCAAGGCCCTATCAAATACATATTAAATATCAAGTATTTAATGTGTATTAATCAATAGAGAATACCCATGGTCTTTTCTTCCAACCCCACATTCACTTAACTGTGAATTACAATGGGGTTGACACTCTTTATATATGTCATTTGGTGATGATGATAATTGTATTTATACAATGTGTACAAGTTATACATACATCACAAGTCATACAACACATCACAAGCAACATAGACAATACATGGAAGAGTTGGTGTACATTGGAGATGATTACAAGTTACATGAAGTGTGAGAGTCACGCTTGATGTTACAATTCAATGTGAGAACCATGCTTCACAATGTGGTCACATACATACACAAGTGTCCATCCATTTCATAACACCATACAGTTTTTACAAATTCAAGTCATATATATATAATATGGCTAATATCATTATATCCAAATATGTTGATTGATTTTCCAAATGTGGCCCTTAGATTTATTTTATTTTTTATTTTTTACAGTTCACTGTGAAGCAGTTTAGTTGAGCCTGCATTTTTCCAGGTATGTAGCCAACCCCAATTAATTTGGGACTGAGGTTATGTTGTTGTTGTTGTTGTACTTAATTTCCTATTCGGCAAGTTTGATATAGATAACTTCATGGTTAAGAGGAGTATTATTTGCTACTGATCCTCAATGGCTTGCTTGGTAATATTGATTGAATTAGCCAATTTTTAGGAGCTCTTCAGGAGTTTCCATCATTACTGCCTATTCCATTTTCACATTTAGATTCTTTGTTTGCTATTCTAATTGCTAGTAGACATTAAGTTGGTGAAAGGTGCAAGTTCGCCTTACCACAGGTGTCTTGGGCTGCTTATTTATTATGGTTTCTATTGATCTTTTGTTTGCTCATTTGCCCACCAATTGTTTGGGCTTTGGCAGATCCTTGTACTCTCTCACGCGCTAGGACTACATAATGGAGCTAACTTTAAGTTACAAGGACACAAGCTAGCCATATTGATCTCTTGTGAAGTGGCATGCTAGGAGCATCTCACGAGTATCGAGGTAACATGTTTTTTGAGAATACTGATATACTTAATGCATGTGTGGCAGCAATTAGTGTTGGTCTAGTATGAAATGGGACCCTTCCCTTCCCTTCCCTTCCCTTCACTTGGCCGGTTGGATAATTACAGCCTTAACTTAATAGTCTCGTATCAGGACAACTTTCCAGGTTCTGCTCTATTATTTTAGTTGAGCAACATGGGCCCTTGGAGATCGTTCATGTGACGATCTTCAGATATCGAATGACTCTTTTCAATATTTAGCAACTACTGTGCTCTGAGTGTTAGTAATCGTATACCTTTGTTTGATAGGATAGTAGCATGTGGAGGGAGGCCTGATCGGCAAAAGTGGGGTGAAAGGGACAAAAAATGAGCTGGAGTGCCCTTTTGTATTAGAAGTTGAAAGTCGAAACTGGAAAGGTGATTGTACTTCCCTTTCACTTTAAACTCACGGATTATGAGTCTGCAAATTGCTTCGTATGAGCTGATGGTGAGGTCAGAATATTAATAATTGTAGGGCGTCTAGGCCTAGGCATTTGGCAATCCATTCCTGTTGATTCACCCATACCGTCACACCTGGACCCCAATTAACGCATACCTACTTTTAGATGCATCGATTAGATGATTATAGCATCCATCTATTATTCAGGGCAAGATTGCTTTGGTGTAATTTTAATTATGAATTGGGAGTGCTGTGACTGTGAGACCCAATCAATACGACGAAGCATATAGGAAGTTGCTGTGCCTGGGCGGGATGTCGCGGTAAAATGGCGTCACCAAAAGTAAGGTTATAAAAATGAAGAGAAGGGTCGGGCCTAGTAAGTGGTAGACTTTTATAAAGAGAGCTTTCTGATTTTGTCCCTTGGTTGGTTGAATTGTTGGATGCCTATATCCTCGTCATCTTTGAACTCCATCACTTGTCTTGATCTGTATTAAAATTGTTGTGCTAGCTTAGCTATAGGTGTTCGGAGGGCATTTCCTTTTTCTTTTTATTTGGCAGACAGTCGTTGGAATCCATTTGATGCACTTGTGTTTAGAATGGCTGAAACGGTTAGGTTAGGTCAGGCGCGCGCGTTTTTCTTATTTTACCCATGTAGTATTATTTTTCTAGTGAATAGATTGGACCGCTGAAGATAAGATAGGTCATGCATGCGTGCTCGCTCTCAAGTCAGATTTGGAAGGAGAAATAGTTGATGCGTAGAAGAGCGACCACAAGAGCCGTGCGCGGCTGGGTACGGTGTTATTATTCAACTTCTTCAACAGGGAAATTGCAACTGTGGCGTTCAAAAATGACTGGCTTAATTGTGCTGAGGGATCAGGTCTGCTTTTCTAATAAGGACTAGACACGCACTTGATACGATACGCAGTACCTTGACGTGATGCGAAAATCATGGACGCTGGTTCGTCGTTTGCTTAAAAAAGCATGCATTTTCCTTGTATCAATCCACTCAAACTACAAAATAGCCCAGAAAACAAAAATAAACTAAAGCCGCATCCCTCTTGCAAGTGTGTCTCTTGATCGAGACAATTACAATGTGTGGTCTGGTATTATACATATATTATTCATAGGAACAGAGAACAGATAGATACAACGTTAGTGTTTGAGAAGATTTTCTATTAGAATGGAATGTCATAGTTAATCTTTGGTTTTCACATTCATCCAATAGTTGGAGGAGGAGTAGTGGGACTGGTAGTGGCACCACCACTCTAGTTTGTCCACAATAGGGATCAACGGCCAAACTGATTAGTGATGAGGGAAGAAATTTGAAAAAAGAGCAAATCTCAACCTGTCGTCGTCGTCTGCGTTTGCTCATCATCATCATCTCCCTTGTTGCTGCAATCGTCAGCCAACTCACTGCCCTCTTTAGGAGAATCCAATGCCCTCTTCTCCTGCTCCTCTTCCTCTTCCATCATCATCATCATCATCTCATTATCAATGACCTTCTCTCCCTTAGCTCCTCCTCCTCCTCCTCCCCTCTTCCCATTCTTCTCTGCTGCCTTGCCCTTCAACACCTCCAACAGCTCCACCACCGCCCTCCCCTTCTCCCTCCTCTTCCTTATCAACACCTCACTGATGTCCGCCGGTGTCATCTCTGCCTTCCCCGTCACCTCCTCCAATTCCTCCAACACTTGCTTCTCCACTTCCTCCGCCTCCAATCCCAAGTAGTTCCTAAGCAGTATCTTCAATGCCTCAAAGGAGCAGTGGTTCATGAAAATGTGCATGTCCATACGGCCAGACCGCAGCAGTGCAGGGTCCAACTTCTCAATGTGGTTGGTGGTGAACACGAATATCCTCTCGCTCCCGCAGCACGACCACAGCCCATCCGTGAAATTCAACAGCCCTGACAGCGTGATCGTGTTCCCGCCGCCATCCTGGTCAGTCGAATCAGCAGCAGCAGCAGCGGCAGACAGGTTCAGGTTGGTGTTGGTGTTGGTGTTCTTGGGCCGGCTCCCTGCTTTGTTTCTGTCGCTGAGATTGATGGAGCAGTCTATGTCTTCGATCACTATGATCGACTTGGATGTGGTCTTCATCAGCAACTTCCTAAGCTCTGAATTGGTGCTCACCTCCGTCAATTCCAGGTCGTAGATGTCGTAGCCGAGGAAGTTCGCCATGGCTGCGATCATGCTAGATTTCCCGGTGCCCGGCGGCCCGTAAAGAAGGTAGCCTCTCTTCCACGCCCGGCCGGTCTTCTGATAGAAGGACTGGCCGTCCGCGAAGTCGCCAAGGTCTTTAATGATCTCGGCTTTCTTGGCAGGGTCCATGGCCAGAGTGTCGAAGGTGCTGGGGTGTTTGAAGGGGACTGACTCCCATGGATGCCCGCGGGAGTCGATGGAGCCTCCCCGCGAGTTGGTGTAGAGCAGGCGGTCCTTGTTCTTCCTTCGGATCTCGGTGGCGGTGTCCATGATGTGGTCCAGATAGGCGTCCAGGATGATGGGTCTGTCTTTCTTCCTGATTCGAAGCGTGAAGCCTCTCTTCTCGTCAGAGATGGGGCGCCAGGAGAAGCTCTGGGTCTGGCGCTGGGTGACGACGTGTTCCCACCGGACAGGGACTCCATTGAAGGTGTCGAGGACGGAGTCGTTGTTGGAGAGGGCGAAGGTGAAGGCGGTGGAGTTGAGGGCTCTTGTGAGGCTGAGACGATTGCCGACGATGGAGGCGGAGGTGCTGAGGTAGAGCTGGACTGCGTCGTAGAGCTCGTTGGTGTTGACGCCGTCGATCTCAGTGATGTCGAAGTAGCAGTAGGAAGAGAAGCAGTTGAAGATGCGGTTGAAGAGCTTGCTGGATGCGTAGCGCAGCTCTGGTGGGAACACTGTTTGGAGGAGAGTCTGGCAGAAGGCCAGGACGCCCATAACCGAAGCCAGGGACGTCCATATCTCCTTCATCATGGATGCCCTCACCAATGATGCTTCGCCGCATAAAAAACAGAGGGAACTCACAGAAAATGAACAAAAAGATGCAATTTTTGAGGGATCAACAACAGAGACGGCCTCTTGTAGGTGGTGGTGGTGGGAAGAGGCTGACTTTCAACAAAGAGGAGCACAAGTCAAAACTTTTTTTAAAAAAAAAAAAAACTAAAAAGGAGGAGAGATTAACATCAATTGAATCGGAGAATGCACACAACAAATGAACAAAGCCACACTAGTACCACCGACTCTGCCTTTCTCTCTGTCTGCGAAATGCCAACTCAATCTCTCAACATTTATAAGCAAAGTGCGAGAAATTCCAATGTGGTTCCAAGAATTAGAAAGGGACGTGTTGGTTGAAATAAGGAGGGAGACACAAAAACAAAAAAAAGCTTGCATGACCGATGTGGCTGGCCACATTGCTGTTTTGGGGAAAATCACCAAGTGACACCAAAGTGCTACTAGATTAAACTAAATAGCACCACCAAACCAATGGACAAAATATTAAAGCACGTTTGTGCTTTCTTCATTCAACTGCATGTTAAACAATATTCACAACAGATTAATAATTTAATTTAGCTCTTAATTAATTTTGCCACTCCCTGTGATCTTTTTTTTTTTTTTTTTTGGTGATTCACACGTATAAAGTCATGTTGAATTCAAACTTTTACAAAATCAATTCCACAAGCAACATAAAAGTCTCTCCTCTGACCCTTCAACAGAGGTGCCTTTTCTTCTTAAAATTGGCCCCCTCAAGCCAAGTCTAATGTACTTATAATCCAATTTACAAGTTGATATTGTAAGTATCATACAAGTACCATAGAACATGCCCTGTATGATCTCCATGGTAAAGCCATGCGCCGATAAATGTATATCATGTGTGCGTGTGTGTGGGTGGGCAGGCTTGCCTGCTGATGAACAGTATATGATGTTTGTGTTGAGTCGCTATCGATCTAGCAAGTTTGTGCATGAGTAGAACCCCGTCCACGCAAGTTAAGCAGACCCAACAAGCAAACTGACCCCTCTGTGTCGTGAGTTCTTCTGTAGATTCGAAGGCCCACTTCACGTTGCGAGGAGGGAACACAAGCTTCTTATAATGATTTCAGGAGAGAAATTAAGAAATGCAAATTTAATGGAGGCGGTGTACAGTTGTTCCATGTGTATTATTTTGGATAAGCGCGCGGACTGGACACGTACACTTACTACCACGCTGGCAATTTGAGTCATGAAACGATTAACACGACACGACACATAATAAACATGTCGTGGATTTGACTTAAGTGACTCGGGTCATAAACATGTTAACACGTTTATACACGGTTAATAAACGAGTCATTAACATATCAACACGCTTAACTCGTTTATGACACGCTTAACACGACTAAAGAATAATGTATAAATAATAAATATAGTATAATAAATAGATTGGTAATAAATTCATCCATTTTAATGCATGTTAATAGCATGATTTATTTATTTTATTTATAGACATTTTTATCATATTTTATTTTATATTTGAGAGGAAATATATTCATTTTACTTTTAGTATATTATTTATGTTTTAGATTTTATTAATAATTATTTATTAAGAAAAAATAAAACTTTTCACCAAAATAAAATTTAAATATTTTTTTAGATGATTCTTATAATTTTGTTTATATCATTATTACGAGTCATTTTTTATTTATTATTAAAAGTAATAAAGACTTGAATGAAAAAGTAAAGTAAAACTAACGACTATATACAACCACATTATATTTTATTGGCTATTTTAGTATGTTTGTTCGAATTTAATCATTTAGATATATTTTAAAAAGTATAACTAAATTATAAAAGTTTAAATAAAATAAAAATTTTAAATACAATATTTAATAAATGGGTGACACGAATACACGACATATTTAACACGACCCACTTAGACACGAAAACGATTAACACGATTAATAAACATGTCATGTAATGAGTTTGCATTATATGGGACACGACACGTTTATGACACGACACGTTTACGACTCACCGACACGAATTGCCACCCCTACTCCTAATACAATACTATGGTACAACGTGGGGATTATATGTTATATCTATGTAGGAAAAGTAGGGCAATAATTTTGTATAGGTTTGTCTTTGTGGGAATATGAAGGGAATAATTGGCTTTACGAATTTAACTTTCTTACTTTTTAATAATTCATGCAATTACGTCAAGGGGCAACATAATGAAAATTGGTCGATTTCGTTGAACAAAAATGATTTCATAGACAGAGTATAGTTTCTCCTGTTATATATATATATATATATATATATATATCTTATATATAAAAACACGAATCACAAATTTTTGAGTGATAATAAAAATTACCTCTTTGCCCATCAAGTCGTGCGTTCTCTGAATCAAATCAACATTTTATTTTATCTCCAAATTAAACTCTAACTCCTTAATAATCCAAATCAAACTCGACTCCTTATCAATCCACGCGCGTTTTTTTTTTTTTCTTCTTTATCTTCAAATCAATCACAAACTCATTCTCATCAATCGATCACTCGCTCGTGCGTTTCTCGAAACATCAATGTCAAGCAATCCAATAAACGGAGAGGTTGATCAATCCTGAACTCCTTCTCAGCAATTATAAAATTCTGATGCAATTCTTGAGGAGACTTCAAAATTGGAGTGTGCACTTGTTTTGGGACAAATCACATGGAAGAAGTGAGGTTGTTGACCACTACAAGGATTTGGTAAGTTGTAATTGTTGTTTTTCCATCATGTTGTTGATTGTTTGATTGATTTTGGGAAGTGGGGTCTTAGGGTTCTGATTTCCGAAACTGAATTGGGCATTAAGATCTTGAATACTAGGTGTTTGTTGAAATGCCAAAATAATCTTCATCTTCTTCCTTTATATAAGAAATATATAGATGTTTATGTGGAAGATGTCGTTAAAGGACTATAGAGTTCCACATGGCACATGAGAAGTCCCAAGCAGCAAAAGAATGCAAGACCTTAGGATAAATGTCAACCTCTCTTCTAATCTTTCAAAGCCTCTAATAAAAGCATTTGAAATTTTTTTTCTTGGTCTATTATAACTTGGAACTGAAGTTCAACTAAAAACACAAATTATTTCCAATAAAGCGAATAAATGAATAATAAAATAAGAATAATATGTCTAAAGCTTTAGTCTTTTTAATAGGTAATATGAACTTGAACTTGTAATTTGCTATTTATGTAGACCTACTTCCATTTGGTAAAGTTTTAAAGGTCTAATTAAGTTTTAATGTATTTAATGTATTTAAGTTTTAAAGGTCTAATTAAGGTAAAGTTACACATAAGAAGTTCAATCATCCAATGGGTGGCTTAAACTACTTGCATTTGGTGGGGGTAGTTATAACTTAACATCAGAAAATTGAAAGAGTTTCTTCTAGACATCGAGTTAACTCGTAAACAATAACTCCATAATCTTTTGTTTTGATAAGAAAGCCAACTTAATTAGTTCCAAAGCATACTTGACTCCAAAATGAGTAAACCTCCAACCTTTCCTTTAACAAGCGCCTCAATATTAACTCATCTAATTAGAGATGCTTTGGCATAACTCTCTAATCTTTCCTTCTTGCTTTCCACTTTATTCATCAAACAAGTCCAATTTGTAAAGTTGGTCATCTTTCAAATTTTAGGCTCTTGTTTCTATTTTTTTTTTCTAGAACAAATAATTAAACACTATAAAAATTAACAAGACATATTTGCGAGAGTTGATCAAAAGTCTATTGTATAGTTCTATTTTTTTCAAAAGAAGATATTTGCGAGTTGTGTGCTAATCTATTGGAAGACCGGGGAGGACTAATGCACAAACACAAAGTCATTAACCTCGGAGCTACATATTGATGTATAGTTCTATTTTTCTTTTTCAAAAAAAGATAGTATTTAGATGAGCGAGTTCATGTCGTCAAGTATATTTCATGTAATGTTTAACAATGTTTATAGTATATGTGTCCACAATTGTGAAGTCCATTTTGTCACGTCTTTTGCTTCGATATTTGCGTTCCTATGGATCCTTTTTTCTTTCTATTTTTTTTCTTTGCTAAATGATGCTTCTTGAATTGCATTTTTACTTATTACGTATTCAAATTATGTATGTTTGGATTTTATATTGCATAGTTTGTTTAAACTTATACATATTATTTAAATTTAAATTTTATATTTAGTTGCATATTAAATTAACATTATTTATTTTTTAATTACTACTCTAATGTTTGTTTCATTGGATTGTAGTTTAACAATCTCATCCAAAAGTTCATTAAGTGTAACCATTTTACCTTGCATTAGCGAGTTACCATGGTTCAAAACTTATGAGTTATCAACAATAGTGAAGAAGATGTAAGAAAAGCAATAAATACTAATCGTAGGGAGGTGGATAGTTTGTAATGTAAATTTGCAACGGATGAAGAAAAAGAAATGAAGCGGACTCGCCAAAGACAACAACTAATTCAATTATTTATACTTATAATTTCAAAGTTATCCTTTCTATCTATAGAGTTTGAGGTTAGGGACGTAAGGAATTCTATTCTATTACATTCTAGTAGAATTTTGCAAAGAAGACGTCGTTGACATGTATGTATGCGGCGGAATAGAAGGTTTCTAAATACGCAAAGCGTCAAGAGAAACATTTGGTGTTTGTTGATATACTCTATCAATAGGTCTTGTGATTTTAAAATATTCACCTTCATGTAAGACTTGATGGTACATGTGCGGTTGCAAAGTTCAAATTATTTTTGATCCCGTAAATTTTCTAGGAGAATTCAATCGATCTTGAGTTGAAGTATCATGAATTCGAACACTGTGTTTTGTATTTCAGATAAGTTTTCTGAGTCGTTATTTTCATTATCATGTGGCTGCGGGCTAACTTTATTCGTGACACTTGCAGGGCTTTGCTTGTCTTCAAGGTGGTATCTTTGGTTTTGATGTGAGCAGCAGCGGAAGGGAAGGTTTCTGTAGCTCTCCGATGGATGTCTCTTTGGTTTTGGTTGATCAAGATGAGACTGAAGAGCTGAAAATGGAATTGGAAGCGATCGAGTTGCAGTACCAGCAGGCGATGAAGGACATAGTGATGAGAAAGCATGAAGCGGTCATGGCAGCGAAGAAAAGACTGTCTTTAAAGAAGACAGTGCCAATTTTTTAGTCTTTTCTTGATTCCTTTTATTTATTCAAATTGTTTAAAACATGTCAAAGCAATGACTGTCAATTCCAATGTAAATTTGACGATAATACATCTTCCAATTCTTTGGAAATAAAATAATATGTTTCAGTATGTAAACCAATTTATTTGAGAGACCAATTTCTGAAACTCTTGATTGATGGAAGAATTTGTAAAGTTTGTATATCAAATACCGTCTCTTCTTTTGAGTTGAAAGCATGATTAATTAGTTCTATTTTTTATGTTAATTTGTTAACAAGTCTATTCCCCATGCCTATTTTACTCATTTTTTTTGTTAGGTTCTTTATGTGGAGGATTCGAAATTGAGATCTCACTAAAGGAAATTGAGTCTCTTGCCACTCGGACCAATTTGACATCACAAATACAATACATAAGGCTTTATATTGATTGTACTCCAAGAGAGAATACAACGGCTATTGTGTAAGATATGTCTCTCCGGTCTCCACTATCTAATATGATTTGAAAAGTGTCGGAAGATGTCGTTAAAGGACTATAGAGTTCCACATGAGAACGCACATGAATCGTTTCATGCGGGATGATTTCCCAATACAACCTATAGCTTCATGAAGGAGCTCAGTCTATGATACCATCTGAAATCTTTCTATCATCATTATATTTTTTTTTTTTTTCATTGGTCGTTTATGTGGAAGTGTCTAAAGACTATAGAGTTTTAGTCCCAACTAATTCAATTATTTATACTTATAATTTCAAAGTTATCCTTTCTATCTATAGAGTTTGAGGTAAAGATTGAACTTTATGTACAATTCTACACAATCTCCATAAGTAAGTGCTCACAAATTAATGGGTCAAACTACTTGTATTTTTTTTTCTTGTTTCCTTTTTTTGAGGTAGTAATGACCTAGCATTACTAGCTTGTTTTTTTATTCACATCTTATCTCTATCACATTAGAAAATATTGATAAGGAAACAAACATACTTGTATTTCTAATTTTTAAATTTTAATTACAATTTTAAATTTTATTAATAAATTCTTAAAAATTAATTTAAATGCGAAGCGAAAGCGGCAGGTCAATCGTGCGTAGTCACGTCGCGAAACTAGTACGTGCAATTAAAGTGCATGCACTACGTGCGGGTCAATCGTGCGTAGCACGTCTCTATATATATATATAGAGAGAGAGAGAGAGAGGGGTGGTTCTGTTGGAGTCCAATTAAGTGCGTGCATGTAATTCGTGGGCAACCAGATTGGCCGACTACGTTTCTCCTGTTCGTCTGAAAAAGAAAGTAAGGTTAAGAGAATTAGGCAAATGACGTGGCGGCAGCTGGAGCTGTCAAAACATGTTATTTTCTTTTGTTTTGAGGACAATAAAAGTTGCGATGGAGATCCGAGAGGGAATGGAATCAACCTGGAAAGGAAAGAAAGACTCAAGATTGGGGCCCTCCTTTGTACATTGTTTTCACCACTTTTATGTTTCGAAGCTCTTTAAGGGTACACCTCACTGTTATATTGGCCGATAAAGGAGTAAGGAGGGTGATTCGAAATGAAACTAATAGGTTGTTAGTTTCATTTCGGGTGGCTAAACGGTGTCACTCAATCGTTTTTCAAAAGTTTAAAGTTTTTTTAGTTGCGCCTCAAAAGGTACGTAGTGGATTAGCTATGAAAAGGACTTTAGAACTCTAATTAAGGCAATTAAAGGTAATGGTTTCCTATCTTCTATGCTATTTGTCGAGCCTTGATCGAGAGGGGACGAGACAGTGGTCATTAAAAAAATAAAAATTGAAGCGGATGGATTTTGTTGTAGAAAGTGGTCGAAGAAAAGGTGGGGATTTTTTTTTTCTTTTATGAAAAAGGGTTGAAGTAGAAAAATAAATAACAACTGCATTTAGATTAGGTGGCTACAACTGCATCCACATTATGTTTGTCTCATGCTCTCAGCGTCACACCAAAACAATTAATCGACGAAAATAACCTGCACGATGGCCTACAAATATTACATGAATTTATGCTAAGTTTACCATATGCTGAGCTGTTGGAAACCATTCATACTGAAGATTGTTTCAGCGTTGCTCATCATAGACGCAAAACTACATTGGAGTGTACTGAACAGGAATCACACAAGGGAACCGCGTCTCGAAGCTACCACATCCTGTATTCACATTTTGGTCAACATCTGATAGTAATTATACTAATACTCGGCCAAACATATTATAAATACACAGCTCCCTGACAAAAACAATAACAACAACAACATAGCCTCGGTCTCAAATTAATTAGGGTCGCCTACATGAATCAAAATTTTCAATTGTGTTCGATTAAGTGCAATTGATGGTGAGCTTTTTAAACCATTCAAATCCCTCCTAATTAATTAGTCCCATGTTAACTTTGGTCTACCCCCTACTCGTCAAATTTCTACAGTTTCTATTGAGTCAAGTTTTCTAGTAGGGGCATTTGTAGGCCGTCTTTGCAAGTGACCAAACCACCGCAACCGCATTTCCATAATCTTTGTATCAATTGGCGCTACTCCTACTTGTCTTTGAATTTCTATATTTCTTATTCTATCTTTACGAGTTTTACAACACATCCACCTAAGCATTCTCATTTCTACTACGTTCATTTTATGTAATTGTTGTTGCTTTACCGTCCAACATTCACTACCATAGAGCATAGCTGACGTAATTGCGGTCCTATAAAATTTTCCTTTTAACTTAGTAGAAACATTTCAATCACAAATCACCTATATTGCAAATGCAAAAGCTCCCTGACAAAAAGCGGGAGAAAAAAAAATGAAAGACAAAGAAAGTGCTCAATTTGACGAGTTTGGCAATTAAGCTAGTTGTCCAATGTCCTTAACAAAAGAGCTCAAGTTTTTAAGATAATTAATCATGAAAACAGAGCCATGGTGGTGACTTCGTTGCCTTGCAAGTGATTAAGGCGTCGAATTGGCGATATTATTTTTTAAATAAACTTTGATTCGATTGCGATGTAGGAATTTGTGTTATCATTTATAGTAGAGAAACCCTAGTGTTTTTCAAAAGGTAAGGGACATTTACATTTTATTTCACAAAATAGGGTGGTGTACTTTTAATTAACAAAAATAGGCAATAACACCTTTTGTAAAGGCGTTATCAAAGTGGATGGATTTTTTCTTGGCGTGGGACGGTCCACGTAGGACAACCCTTACACGAGATAGCGCCTTTTGATATTTGTGTAAGGCACGTCCTACGTGGACATCATCGACCGAATAGCGCCTATGGGTTGTACGGGTTGTCGCCTCGCAATACGTGCTAACGTTTATATGAGGTCTATGGTTTGTAGTGGATATGCATGAGTTGCCCCCTCGAGATACGTGCACGACGTTTGCATGAATTGCCCACCTCGGGATACGTGCATGACGTTTGCATGGATTGTCGACCGGGAGATACGTGCGTGACGTTGGCATTGGCTTTACCACCTCAAGACACGTGCGTGACGTTCGCATGAGTTGAGGTTGCATGGGTCGCCCACCTCGACGACGTGTCCGACATTTGCATGAAATCTCCACATCGGCATACATGGGTGACGTTTGCATGAGTTGTCCACTTCGATATGCGTGTGTGTTGTTTACATTGGTTGTCTACTTCAAGATGCACATGTAACCTCGTGCAACTCATGCAAACGTCACGCACGTGTCTCGAGGTGGTAAAACCAATGCCAACGTCATGCACGTATTTCCTGGTTGACAACACATGTAAACGTCACGCACGTATCTCCTGGTTGACAATCCATGCAAACGTCATGCACGTATCCCGAGGTGGCAATCCATGCAAACATCATACACGTATCTCGAGGGGGCAACTCATGCATATCCACTACAAACCATAGACCTCATGTAAACGTTACACGTATTGCGAGGCGGACAACTCAAAACCTATAGGCGCTATTCGGTCGGCGATGTCCACGTAGATGACCACGTGGACCGTGTTACACGAATAACACATCCTACGTGGACCGTCCACGTCAGCAAAAAATTCATCCACTTTGATAACGCTTTTACAAAAAGCGTTATTGCTATTTTATTAATTAAAAAAAAACACAACCTTATTTTGGATTTAAACTAAAAACATTAGTACTTTTTGTAATTTTTTCATATATAGAAGAAACCCTCAGCTATATTGTTGGCATCTCAAGACCTGCACATCTGGCCTACTTTCTGCAACGGTAAAGACCACCACTGAAAGAAAAGGTAGGAAACGCAGGTCAAGGAAAACGTCCGAAACGTCTTTAAAATTCAAACCAGGAGGACACCTTAACGTTAATATTACAGTGCTGCAGGTATACGAGCAAGCTCTCTCTACTCTCTTTTTTTCTATTCGTCGCAAATGATCAAGTCTCTAAAGAAACTCAAGATCTGGGCCAGAAAAAAGAAGAGGCAGAAGAAGAGTCAGGCGACGTTGGATTCTGTTCCTCCTCACCCTCTCATAACTACGCATTGCTGCTCATGCTCTCTAGCTGCTCAACCTTCCGCTCCCCCTTTACCACCATGGCTTGATGAACAAACCTCCTACTATACAGCACCAACTTCTACTTCGGCTTCGGGTTCTAGCAGGGTGTTGGTCTCTTACTCTAGCAGTTACGATGATGAGCATTCAAAATCAGTACAAGATCATGCTCAGTTTTCCTACTCAGAAATTGCGTCACCTCCTCTTCCGGCGGCAGCTCTATCATACCAGCAGTACACTGTTGAAACTCCTGTTTACAGCAGCCTGCCCAGTGTGCCTCATCATACACCAAGAGAAGAATTATATGCAGGATTCTTTGGATGTGTCATCACACTTGGTACTACTCTTATTCGTTGCTTCTGCCCTTGTTTTTAGTTTCCCAAATCTGAATTGCAAATTATAGAGAGCAGTACCTAATCCAACAACCTGACGTCTTCGGCACCCTAGTTAAGCCTTTCTTTTACCATTCAGAAAAGAGAAATGGTGATCTATGTCGTTTGACACACTCATCAATATATACATGTAGCAGTCTTTCCTTACTTTCTTGTACTACTCTGCGCCCTTTGCCTTGGGCATATATGTTGTGACATGAGAATATATCCGAGGTGACGATGACTAAATGAATCGTGCTACTCTGTTCCTGTTTCTTTTGCAATCCCAACTTACCTTGGAACTCAAGAGAATCAAAACTAAGGTTCTTCACATTATGGCATACATAACTTCATACATCAAAAAACATCATACAAAAAAAAAAAAAAAAAAAAAAAAAAAAAACCTTCATACAATAATAACTTCG
This sequence comes from Stephania cephalantha, assembly GCA_039657325.1. Lineage (NCBI taxonomy): Eukaryota > Viridiplantae > Streptophyta > Magnoliopsida > Ranunculales > Menispermaceae > Stephania > Stephania cephalantha. The sequence goes on from CM077569.1 coordinate 60,484,703, forward strand.
AAATGCATGCATCATGAAATACATAGCTCTTGTTTGGTTAAGGTCTTCCTAATGGTTTCCACAACTCAAGTTAGTTGCCAAGATTATTTATAAGAAGGTAAATGCTTTGCTTGCTAAGTAATGCATACATTGGAAGAAAATCATCTAAATACAAGATTACAGAAGTAACTCGTTGAAAGCCCACATGCCCATGGAAATATGAAGAGAATCAAGCAAGTCAATTGCATAAACCAAGCCCAACTCCCACTAATAAATAAAGAGCAAATAAAACAGCAGCATCCAAGCATCCAAAAACAGGATTACAGCAAAGAAGAGCAAGATCTGAAAGGCAAAGGAACGTCAATATACGAGCATAGGATCCACAGAATTAATTTGCTTACATATAGAGCTCTACCATAGCGCTATTCTTATCATCTCCTTATGTCCTTTACCCTCACATATAGAGGCCTTCAGGAACCCCTTCTTTCTTCTTGAACATCACCTTGTCTTTTGCTTTCTTGAAGTCTGCATGCGTCACCTGAGAACAAGGGGATTTTAACACAAGTATATCAGAATGTGACGGGAGTCTTTTGGTGGATTGTTGCATTGCAAGTTTGCAACTCTACGAGCCAATGGATGATAGAAACAATGGAAAGTCATGACAAAACACAAGCCATTCTAGCTTTATCAGGGAAGTGACAGTCATAGGAAACAAGAATTATATATAGGAAAATGCTTGGGGTGCCCACTTTGGGCACCGAGTTTGGGCACCTACCCATTCGGTGCCATACAATACACCCCGAGATGTATGTCATGCAATACATGTACGAATGGATAAAAATGACAAATACATAACTGCAGCAACAAAAATATATATGAAAGTTATAATTCGAAATAGTTCCACTTTAACCAAGGTCCCAAAACAATGATCAGAGCTGGTGAGTTCAAGAGCCAGGCAGTGCAAGTTCAGGACATTAAGGTGGCAATTCACTAATCATGCGCATCTCTAATAAAAGCCTGCTGAAGTTTATCTACCAACTAACCGTCGTTGTGTTGTTAAACACAAAGAAAAGGGATAGAAAAGTTATAAGACTTAGAGTGTCCCTCATTGAGCAAAATATGAAAATATGACTCAATTCTTTTTTTTTTTTTTTTTTCTACAGAAGTTTCCGCAAAACAGGAACTGAGAGAAGTACTATTCTATAAAATTACTATGTTTTTGTCAAAACTTTAGACTGGAAGTGCCTATTGATTCATTTTAGGAGGGTTTTCTTTAATCTTTCATTTCAAATGATTATCAAGATCTGTAACTTGGAGATGCAGTGTATAGAAATAGGAAAATGGAAGTGTCACCTTCATTCTGCGCTCTCTCAAAGCAAGCAAGCCTGCCTCAGTGCAGATGGCCTTGATATCTGCCCCGGAAAACTCATCTTTAGTCATTACAAATTCCTCTAAGTTGACATCATCTGCTAATGTCATCCTTGATGTGTGTATCTGCATGATAACCCAACTAAATCAGTGACATTATTAATATAGTCATTGCAATTGGAACTTTGATCATTAGAATCTTGGCAATACAATCATAGGAGACAGATGCAACGCCTTAACATAGACATGAAACAAACACTGAACCTGGAAAATGCGTCTTCGTGTTTTAATGTCAGGTAGAGGGAATTCAATTTTCCTATCTATTCTTCCCGGACGCAGCAAGGCAGGATCAAGGCTTTCTATCCTATTTGTTGCAAGGATGACTTTCACATCGCCCCTTGAATCAAAACCATCCAGTTGATTCAGGAGCTCTAACATAGTCCTCTGAATCTCACGTTCACCACCAGAATGGGCATCGTACCTGAGGAATATGGAATAAATCATAAAAACTCCAACAGGATTCTCTTTCAGAAAGAAATTTGGAAAATGTATCTTGAACAAACCTTTTTGTGCCAACTGCGTCAATTTCATCAATGAAGACAATTGACGGTGAAAGGTCATCTGCAACTCTGAAGAGTTCCCTCACTAACTTTGGACCATCTCCCAAATATTTCTGAATCAATTCACTGCCAACAACACGCAAGAAAGTCGCTGACGTAGAGTTTGCCACCGCCTAAAAACAAACAATGCAGAGTTAGATAGCAATCAAAGACTTTCCAATTTAATTAGTTCAGTAAAACATTAGAGAATGGAAAAAAAAAAGGTAAAAAGAAAGAAAGAAAGAAAAAACTACACAATGCACAATTGAGGGAGAGAAGCATTTTGCAAAATAGACAAACATGTATAAGATGGAACAGATTCATACACAAACACGAACAGCAACATCTCTCACGACTAAATTATTCTATACGACCGTCTAAGGTAAAGTCTTATGTTTACCCCTTACATTTTCACTCACCACTAACACACAATTCTATTAGAAGCTAGGGATCACAAAGAAGAAAAAGAAAACAATTAAATCAAGACCAAAGTGATTAAGATAGACACCAAGCATCGCATCAGAACAATCATTGATTGAGTCAATCATACATTCAGTCCAGCCATCTGGTAACATAATCCAAAATTTAGTGTTTCTTACGGCCAACAAATGAAATATGCAATGCGGGGAGGGTAAGGGGGAGAAGAGAGGATTAGACACACCCTGAGTCAATTAAATTACCACGTGCCCACAAGCATAGTGTACTCATATAGTACATAGAGCACCTAATGGGGAATGACAGAACACCATAGAACAGAGAATTAAAGAACATTGATTATAAATTAACACAATTTACTGTATTTGATGAATTACATCATACCATTTTATGGTAACTTCAACACAAATATTTCCATTAAGTAACTAGTAGACAACACATTCGTTCAAACTTCAAAGATGTAATACTTACACAATTAACAAGCAAATAAGTAATTCAATAAGAAACAAACAAAGGACTCAACAATGTTTTTTATATATAGGCCTAATGATCAAAAATATCCTAACCTTTACAAATTGCATCAATTATATCCTAACCTTTGGAATTTATCAATTATATCCTAACCTTTTTTATTTACTATCAATTCTATCCTCAATTAATATGGGCACATTTTTCTTTTATAATATATGCCCACACACGATTCTCTTCAACTTTAAACCTTTAAAGATTATTCATAAATATGCATTAGAGGCTTAGAGCTCAAAATTCATGATCACTATTTATATATAATACACATATTGCACATACATATGTCTACACATACATAATCTAATAAGGATATATTTCTTTTGTCAAATTAAACAATTATGAGTAACCTTTTCAATAAGTTCTATAAGTCATTTCATCATATGTATGAACACATGATTTTCAACTTACATTATTGATGATTTATAAGCTAATTAAATTTGAATTAGATTATCAATGTATATATCATTGATTTATAAATTATTTTTTTGTGAGTCTTATATCTCGGCTACATGGATCAAACTTTTTCATTGTGCTCGATTAAGTGCCTTATATCATTTATATATGAAGCTTAACAGATTTTGATATAAATTGATCAATGTGGATGATCATGAAAATAAAGTTAGAAGATAATGTTGATTTCAAAGTAAGAGTACCCAAATTAATTGAGGATATAATTGATAGTAAATTGAAAAGGTTAGGATATATATATATATAAAAGCTGAAACTGTTGTGTAGGTGATGGGATTAACTAGAAGAGCTGGTGTTAGAATAAAAGTTAAAAGGTAGCTGAAATTAGATGGGGAATAATTGTGTGCACCTTGGCAAGCAAAGTCTTCCCAGTTCCAGGTTCACCGTAGAGAATGACTCCCTTAGGAGGCTTAATACCAATATCCTCATAAAGTTCAGGGTGTGTCAGAGGAAGCTCAACAGCTTCTTTGATTTCTTGTATCTGAGCATCTAGCCCACCTATGTCTGCATATGATTCCAGAGGAGCCTTCTCAACTTTCATCACAGAGACCATGGGATCTACTTCATCTTGTAGAAGCCCGACAACGGAAAGAACCTGAAAATGGAACAACCAACCATAATGTCAAGAACTTGAAACCTATCATATAAAATATAGACATGTGCATACATATCAAACAGTGATGAAAATATAGCTAGCATATAATAATTTTATTTTACAAACACATTTTGATACAAGAGAATTTTGCCAAATTGCAGCAGTAGGACTAGACTCATGGAAACAAAGAGATCGAATCATATACTAAGATGCAAAACTTAAATCCCATACATCTGGATGAAATTCACTTCACCATTGAACACCCCACATAAGGAGCGCCCTCACTGTCAATTAATTCAAGCATAGACCGTAATTAAGCCTATTACAAACTGAGATAGCAGTCCCAATCCTACTCCTTTCATGAGCTATATCAACATAGCATTGGTATTAAGTTTTCAGTGGAAACAGTAACGCCAAGTGCTTTGAAAGGGAAATTCTGGTCCTATGACTAAGAACAAATAAAACACTACACATTGAAGAAAAGAAAAGAAAAGGTAGGATCTTTGAGATGAAAATTGCCCTCTTTTTATAACCGAATCAAAAACAAGTAGAAGCTATAAGTTGTGCTGAAATCCCTAATTTTATAAAAGGAAAGGAAGAAAACAGTTCATGAAACCCTAAATCCCTAATATATATATAAATATATATAAAAAAAAAAACAGTTGGTAGGAAAAGGGGAACCCTAATTGAGTTAGAGATGAATTGACGGACCTTGTTGTGCATAAGAATGGCACAGCCGGGCTCCAGCTGATCCTTGTCTACAAAGGATAGAATACCAACATAGTACTCGGGGCCAACGGAAGAAGAGACGATGGCGTGATTCTCATCGATGAGCTCCTCGAGATTCCCAACGCTCATGGGAGAGCCGCGGAGATCGTCGACCTTGGATCTGTCCTCCTCGTTCTTGTCCTCCTGAGGCTTAAGCCTCTCCTGGTTGGTGACGAACTCCTCCTCCATAAGAAGGTAGTCCTTAATCCTCTCAAGCTTCAGAAGACGAAGCTTGCACTTGGTGAGAGGGGTGACGGTGGGCAGACGAGCCGCTGCTTCTGGACCCTTCTGCTTCCGCTGCTTACGGCCGACGCGGGCGGGTGGCGCCGCCGGCTCGAACTTCTTCTCTTTCTTGTCGCCGTCGTGGCGACGATCTCCCGGCTGGCCCTGCCTGTTTAAACCTCCCGGAGTACCCTGACCCATCCCTAATCCCTAATAATAATATTGCAACGTCCGTCAGTCCGTCAGTCCGTCAAACAATAGGGGAATGATGGGATCGCTCTCCCCTCTCCTCTTTATAACCGAGGATCTACTTTTGACTGACTTCAAACCCAAGCAACAATATTAAATTACAATTTTTGGTTTTTTCGCTATCAACATAATTAGTTACCCCCCAAAAAAAAAAAAAATATTTACTCTGTTAATAGTACCTCCACTCAATTTGTGGAATATGGATGACCATGCATATACACCAACATTCTCCACTTGTCTATGTATTGTCATGTAACTTGAAATCCTCTCCAATGTACATCAACTCTTCCATGTATTGTCTATGTTGCTTGTGATGTATGTATAACTTGTACACATTGTATAAGTACAATTATCATCATCACCAAATGACCTATATAAAGGGTGTCAACCCCATTGTAATTCACACACCAAGTTGAATGAAAACTTCTCATTCCAACTATCTCATTTCCTCTCTTCTCCTTTGTAGTAGTAGTTTGTAGTAGTAGAAGTTCTTAGTCTTCTATTTTCCTTCTCTACTTCTTAGCAAGTTCTAACTCAATTTACAACACGTTATCAGCACGAGCTTGCTCTAGCATAAAGGAGATCTTGAAGTTCAAGAAGGCTTGCTAAGAAAACAAAGCTATGAATGTATAATTCTTATTAATTTAAATAAGTTCAATTTATTTTTATGTTATCATGGTTAATTTCTTTTTGTTCATGCATTATTTATGTATATATACTTTATTCATATACTATACATTATAACGTCACCGATTGCGAAAGTATGCTTTGTAGTTGCGTCTTGTACGATCTTCTACATCAGAAATCAAAAGTCAATATGTGACATAACTAGTTTTCTCTTAAAACTACAAACGATTAGTTATTGTTCTATTCTTGATTTTATAATACAAATAATGCTATAAGTTTGAGTTGACAGTGGGTAAGCCTTGTCCCCGGTAAAGCTAAACATTGAAAGGGAGACGGGTTATCCCGTTCGAGGAGGCATGGTATTAAGCAGACTTTGTCTCGCCACCCAACCTGGAGGTTGTCCCACCAACTCATACGAATAGTACATTTGATTATTAATTAATGAATCAAGTTGTGAACATATACTTAATCATATGTTATGTTTTTTACATAAAATAAAATATAAAATTATTTTATATTACATTTACTTTCAAAATATTAATCAACCATAGTTGTATTTGTTACCTTATTATAATTCTTGTCATGATAATTAGATATTACAAATTATGAATAAAGCTAGCATCTATGCAAGATTGTATGTTGTACACAATCATTTGCCAATATCTCTTTAGAGATTTGAAAAGTGAGTATTTCATATATATTTTCACTATATGGAGTTATAAATATATAAATACCAAAAAATGTAATGCTCCAAAAGCTCAAAATGAGCGGTTGAGTCTCAAGCTACAAAATTTAATCAGTCAAATATTAATTATAATTCCGCAATTTTAATTACCTCTATGTTGAGGCTATGTGGAAATATGACTGATGAGACAATAAAAGGAAGGCCACGTGGCCCGCCTCGATTTATTGCTGCAACAAATATCGAGTGCGCACGTCAATCCAATAAATATTAATGATTGATTTCTTGTCTCATGGTAGCTGAGTAAAATAATGAAATATTATAAATATAATATTGATCCCGTCCAATTAGTTCAGTTTCAAATTAAGAAGCATATGTTGCATATAATGATCATGATCGCAATAATAAATTTATGGACGCGGAAAATGTGAAAATATCATGTAAAGGTCGTATTGACAATTCCACCAAAAATTGAAATAAAAGTGGTGCACCACTACAAATGACAAATAATTATTGACAATGAGCGCTCATAATTATGACATTTTTTTGGTCATATACGAAAGGCTATTTTGCCTAAATATTGTCATATATATACCCGAATATTTTTGTGATCTTTACCATGCTTTCAAAATCAAAGGCAAAATATTATGAATTTTATCATTGAAAATGGCTCGATAAAACAGGCACATCGAGATGTGTTTAAATCGTGACCTAAATATGGGCAAGGAGTTTATGTCTTGTGTATCGTGCTACATGCATGTACATTATAATATAAAAGTGAATATTTCTCGAATTCGAACTTAGCGGAGGCTAATGTTCAGGCAATATCGGGTACAACAATTTTATTGTTAATGTCTTGTTCAGAAGAAATCTACTCAGAATAATAAAAAAATTATCTATATGAATATGATTTAATCTGAGTATAATATTCACGGCTTTAACTTCTTGGATATATAAGGGACATTAAAATGAATGTCGTCATAAATCAAATGATATTCATTTTGTGGAAAGATCTATTTGATTACCCATAATCATCGATAATACGAAAATATTGTAAATTCGCACGGACATCCTTTATCGAACTGATTTTTTTTTATCAGCTGAAGATTATCTCAAGGCAAATCAATAGGAGACGTATATTGATTTAACTCTCCATTAATTATATTATAAGATGTCTTGGATCCCTAATAGGGAAATTATTTATAGCAAGTTTTGTTAATTGTCACTTTGATGAAGCAATTTTCCCACCATTAGGGGGAGATATAAGCCAATTCAAAAGGAATGACGTGAAATTGCTTGATACACATCAAATTGCATTAAATTTGTTGTATTATGATCCATGTATAAATTAATATGAACTCAAAGTTCAAAGGATCATTCAGTAGCAACAAGTTATAAATCAATTACTTGATGCAAATACTATACACAAAAGAGTGACAATCATATGCTTCAGCATTAAATGGTTCATATAGAAAACGATGTCCATGTGCAACAAAATGCACAAGATGTCTCACCCATGTGAACATGAGGGGGAGAAGCAAAAGGAGTATTGATTAGTGCATTGCACTCTTTTTCCCTTAGCTATGGTTTTATCCTACTGGGTTTTCCTAGCAAGGTTTTTAATGAGACGATCCTAACTTTATTATACTCCATATAAAAAGAAAAAAATTATGAAAGCAAATAATGCATTCTTTTTCCTATACTAGATTTTTTTCCCACAGGGTTTTTCTAGTAAATGTTTTAATGAGGCATATATATATTCTCTCAAAGTGTATCAATGTGTTGCACTCTTTTCCTTAGCTTTGGTTTTGTCCCATTGGGTTTTTCCTAGCAAGGTTTTTAATGAGGCAATCAATAATATTATACTACAAATCAAGATTGACGAGAACATTGTACTCTTTTTCCTATACTAGATTTTTTTCCCACAGGTTGTAACGAGGCACAATCTCTAAGTAAGTGTCATCCAAGGGGGAGTGTTGTGGAATATGGATGACCATGCATGTACACCAACATATTGTGTAGTCATGTAACGTGTATTTCTCACTTAATAGTACCTCCACTTGTCTATGTATTGTCATGTAACTTGAAATCCTCTCCAATGTACACCAACTCTTCCATGTATTGTCTATGTTGCTTGTGATGTGTTGTATGACTTGTGGTGTATGTATAACTTGTACACATTGTATAAGTACAATTATCATCATCACCAAATGACCTATATAAAGGGTGTCAACCCCATTGTAATTCACACACCAAGTTGAATGAAAACTTCTCATTCCAACTATCTCATTTCTCTCTTCTCATTTGTAGTAGTAGTTTGTAGTAGTAGAAGTTCTTAGTCTTCTATTTTCATTCTCTAGTTCTTAGCAAGTTCTAACTCAATTTACAACATACTCCAAATATTTGGCATCCATAATTATTTCACAGTATATTAGGTATAAATTGAAATTGTCGCCTGTCATAATATTTTGAAAATTAAACACAAGTATTGATGCATACAAAGTCATTGTATTGTGTACGTAGTATTGTAATCTTCCACCTCTATTTTAAGTGGTAACAATTTATTTGAATACTTTGATATATACTTCACAAAATAATTACTCCTTTCGAATCTTTTGTTGTGAATAACTGTATATAAACAGTTAATAAACATATTATGATTTTTCCAAAAAATAAAAATAAAAATAGGGCATTTCAGTGATAAGTTATAGTAGGATTTTAACAATCATATTTGGTCAATATCAACCCACAAACTCCTATATGTTCGTTTCATTATAGCACTTCCAACTAAAATATATAAATATGAATGAAGGAGTGTTACCTCCTCGTACAATAGAATAGATACATACATGCATGTATGTTCTCAATATTTTTTAACTTTCAACTAGGTAGGAGAATGTTAAAAAAATACCCACCTACATATATATGTACCTATGGCCAATTAAGCCAACATCAACCAGAAGATCCACTAACAAATAATATAATACGAGACAAGTGATAAATGATGAAGTAGTTAAAAAAAAAAAAATGAAGAAATGCTCCAGAGCTAGAATGTGCAAAGTATGTCAATTCCACGCTTCAATAAAATCATTTTTAGGATCATAATTATAAAAAAAAAAAACAAGTTTTTAACATTTTATTTTGAATGGTTTGAAAAGTTCACTGCATATTAATTGCACTAAATAGAGCACAATAGAAGAGTTCAATCCAATGTAGCAGACTCAATTAATTTGTGATTGAGGATATCTTGTTGTATTTTAATCTTCATTTTTTTTGTTTGGGTCAAATTTTAATTACTTTTGAAGTTTCTACATGGATAGTACTACTGTTGTTATTACTTGTTGCCCTGTTGAAATTGCTGGTATACACAATTAATTAAGTTGTACGTACTCACATGATCGATGATTAAAGAAACAATTAATTAATGACTTCAATTTGCAACAAGGGAAAGTTATTGATGATGACTAGCTAGGCGCCCCTGCATGCGCTGGCTAAGTACCTTTAATTAACGTACAGTCGATTCTAATTATGTAGTAGGTAGATAGAATTAGTACGTGATGATTTTGGGAATACATATGCATAATTGAAGATGGATGGATGCATGATCATTACTGTGAGGGTGGTGATGTGACAATCTTCAAGAGTTGTGAGAAATTTTTAGTAGAGGTTCCATCTGGACTCACAGCCTTTTTGGCCTGCTCTTTAAGCGACTTAATTTTGTCCCTCATCACTTTCCCTTCCTCACTCTTCAATACTCTTTCCAAAGCCTCCATCACTCCCTCCTTATTGCTCAACCTTCCATCCTTAATATCAGCTCCAATCCCCCAAACATGAGACACCAACCTCGCGTTGGTTCTTTGGTCTCCGAGGAAGGGTCGGCAAATGAGAGGCACTCCCCCGGACACGCTCTCCATCACCGAGTTCCACCCCCCGTGAGACACGAACACTCCGACGGCCTCATGGCTCAACAGCTCTACTTGTGGCGCCCACGAAACTACCTTCCCCTGTGATCGATCATGATCACTAGTGCTCCCAATTCGCTCCAGAAACCCTTGCGGCAAATTGTGCTTAGCTCTGTCAGGAATAGACCAAATGAAGGGCGCTCCAATGGCTTCCAGTGCTTCGGCCAACCCCGCCAACTCCGGTGGTGGAGGCGTCATGACCGTCCCGAAGCTAATGTAGGCTACTGAGGCAGGCTCACGGCCAGCCAACCAGTGGAGACAACCATCAGGGTCATGGGCTACTAGGTTGTTGGATGTGGAGGAATCAGTGGACGAATTATCACGAGCATTATTATTCATATCAATATCAATTAGGTTGAAGGGTCCAACAGGGAGGAAGGTTGGGAATAAGTTGGAATATTTGAGGTGTTGGGTGACAGAGGGTTCCAGATGATCGAAGGAATTAACGGTGACGGCTGTGGCCCGGGCTATGAAATGACTCATCTTGTGGAGCATGGCGGGGAAGGCGTGGTCTCCACCTATGACCTCCGCGGGTATGTCTTGTAGGCGTAGGGCTGATGGCACTCCTGGGACGAATGACATTAAGAGTGCCTCCTCCATTTCCCCTGCAGTCATTAATTAAGAATGACATAGAGTAATTAATAATAGTAGTACAAATTAGATGCGTGGTGGATGCATGTCCGCATTCAATTAATTACTTAGCAAGTTTACAAGTAATATAAATTGTGCATGCGCATTAATTAATTAATTAATTAATTAATTATATAGATATACTAGCTAGGTAGAGGAGTGCGTAACGTGGTACGTACGTACGTACCAGTAGCGGCGTCATCAGGGGCAGGGCCGATGGTTTGACGAATGAGATCAGTGTAGAAGTGGAGAGAGAGGGAAGTGGAAGCAGCGGTCCAAAGGGGGACCCAGGGAACGTTGATGTCAGCGGCGACCTCCGCCAAGAACCAAAAGAAGGCATCGCTCATGATGCAGCTGATCTTGTTGTTGTTATTACGGGAAACGGCCTCCTGAAAGGCCTTGGTGAAGTTGTGGGGGGTGGCCTTGATGAAGAGCTCGACCGGCTCCAGAGGATGTCCGGAGAAGACGTGGTTGGGGGGGACGCCGTCGTCCACGTCGTAAGGAGTGATGTTGGTGGCTGCAGCTGGGAAGTTCAGGGAGGCGTTGGACTTGGAGGTGCTGAAGAAGGAGAAGGTAGCGTTGGGAGCTGCGGCCGCGAGTCTCCGGGTGAGACTGAGGAGAGGGGCGGCGTGGCTTCCGTGTGGGAAGGCGGCCACCACCACGTGCGGATGATGATGATGATGATCTCGATCTGCTTCCGGCGCCATATATATATATATAATATGTAAGTGGTTTTCTTAATTAATTAATTAATTCTAGCTAGCTAGCTAGCTAGCTAACTTGAAATCGCGCGATCTAATAAATTGTTTTGTATATTAGGAAGGAAAAGCAAAAGTGGAAGAAGATGGAGAAATGCAGTGTATATATGTGTTAATGAAGAAAGGGGAAGGTAGTACTGAGTAGTGAGAGGGAGGGAAGGGGGAAGGGGTTGGGTGAAGGATGAGGCGGAGAGTGAGAGTCGTAGCGCTATCACGTGCCAACCTACGGATCCCATGCCACTTGCATTTGCCTTTCCTACTTTCTACGTTGACCAGGCCCACGCCATCGATCATCATCTAATCACTCCATCCCAAAACAAATCCAACGCCTGTCTACCCTAATTCAATCCTCTTCTCTTCTTATGTGCCTCTCTCGTCAAAGTTTTTTTTTTTTTAAAAAAAAATTCTTTTTGTCAACGGCCCATTTTATTTTTATTTATGTTCAACGCCATTGTTCACTACTCTTTTTTGGTAAGTAGACTCGGTACTTAAACTGCAACCTCTATAATCTATTACATATTATTCACCCAAAAAACATCCAATATTCCCAACAATTGTTTTTAAACAAATTATTTTACCAATTTTAAGTTTGACTCAGTAACATTACCTCAAGCTACTAACTTACTGATGTCTTTATCGTCCTACATCGACTTAAGTCAAATTCAGCTTTTGCTTTGATGATTTGGATAAGTGCTTGAATGAAAAGCAAACTTATCAAGGGATATATATCAAAATCATGTAATTTTGATGGTTTTAAATAGTTTGTTGCCAAGTCAATGTCACCATCAATCATCAATTGCAGAAAACATTAAATAAAATTACACAATAAAAAAACTCCTTTTTTTAAGTTTTTTTTTTTTTCAAAACATAAAAGCTCTTTATTGAGTGGCCCATCAACAATAAGCAATATATATAACAAAAATTCAACCAAAAGGGGCTTTCTATATAATTTGTATGAGTATACAAATCATATATGTCTCTTGAAAAAAAAAAATCATGTCTTACAAAGAATAATAATAATAATAATAATAATAATAATAATAATCTTACTAATCATCTATATATATATTAAGGGGATAAATGAATGAAATGGCGACCATTATCGAACGTGGTTGCTACACACATATATTTGGTCCACAAAATAATTAAAATTCAATCCGTTTAATTGGTTAAATAGTGATGGCAACCACAGATAAGCTGTATATTTAAGACGACCCACGGTGGTTGTGTTCCACTCAAGACAACACAATAGTTAGCTAGATATCGATCATTGGACTTGAAGCAGTAGTGGTAGCTAGCTAGTGTTGGCATCGATTGTTGCATGCATCACCAATTAATAGTATCAGTATGGACACCCTTCCCATCCTGCTCCTCTCTCTGCAAATGATCATCAGCTGCTCTTACGCTGCTGCTCGTTCATCAAATTACTACTATTATCCCAGTAGTAGTAGTAGTAGTAGTAGCACTAGGAATAGTACTATAGGTAGTAGCAGTGCGAAGAATTATGATGGGCAGTTCCTGCTCCCCCAAAACGCAGCTCGTGCCGCACTGGGCGAACCTCCTTTGACATGGGACAACCACCTGGAAAGCTATGCACAGTGGTACGCCAACCAGAGGCGCGCCGACTGCAGTCTCGTACACTCCAACGGCCCTTACGGCGAGAACATCTTCTGGGGAGGCGGGGACGGCTGGGGGCCGGGTCAGGCAGTAGCCGATTGGTTGTCGGAGGCGAAATGGTACAATCACTGGACCAATACATGTGAGGAGGGAGAGGAATGCGGGCATTACACCCAGATTGTGTGGAGGGGGACCAGGAGGGTTGGGTGCGCTAGAGTGGTGTGCGATGCTGGTGCTGGTGTTTTCATGACTTGCAACTACGATCCTCCCGGCAACTACTTGGGGGAAGACCCTTACTAATTAATTAATGATCGATCGATCACTTCATGCATGCATGATGCCTTAATTTTATTTATTCAACAATATCGACCATATATATATATATATATATATATATAGTCACAACATGTGTTAATTTTCTGTTTGGTTAATTACTTTTGCTTATGATGATTATATCATATTGATCATCACAATCACTCGTGAATTATTGTGTCTCATCGATCAGTTAAATGTAATGTAAGCAACTGACGTAGTACGGCCATGCGTGTGGTAATTAGTATGCAATTAGTCATGGCCTGGAAATATACAATTAATGCTTTTATATGCGTCTTAATTTGTTAATGAAATTTTTCAAATTTTTCATTCCATTTTTTTTTTTTTTTTTTTTTGACAGCCAAAAACAAGGCGTATGCAACTTTCTTTACTTGCAAATACTGTACAATTACAAGGCTTCAACTCTTAAATCCCAACTTTATAGAAAGACAATAAGATGTCAGTTAAACGAAATAAAAATAACTATAAACTAATTATACTCGGCATATACCTCAAATTTGGAATTCAAATATTATTTTAACATTTGACCAAAAAAAAAATTATTGAAACCAACTAGGTACGCACACATGTAGCACAATGAAAAAGACATGCTCTTTTCTACTTTTGTAAATTTTTATTTTTTTTAAAAGAGAACATTACTATTACATATTTATTTCCTAATTAAAATTATTGAAACTAGGGAAGATAAAGTTGTAAATGTTATTAATTAATTACTCTATTTATTAATATTAAGTTATAAATAATTAACTTTAATAAATAGCCCTTTTTAGAGCACTTTAAAAGATGTTAAGCTGTAGAGCCTATCCCTAGTAGCCGGGGTAGGCAAGGGAGGTGAGTTAGAAGCAGTGAGCCGGCGCTTGGTCACAAAAATTGGGGCTCTGCCAATTTGGCGCAATTTAGGCTCTGGTCTCCACATCGTTCCAACCGACTGTTGGTCTTGGGCCATCAAAGCGCGCAGCAGACTTATGAGATTCCCTTCAATTAAATCCACCATTGCTAATTACCAATGGTTGCTCCGATTTGATCTCCATTTCATTGGATCGATCGATCAATTATTTCTTTTTATTTATTCCTCTTCTTATATAGGTTTTCATCTCTCACGACGGACGTACCCTTGCGAATATATATATATTGATGCAATGTATCCAACACCAGCTACACAGGGGTCTGAATGGAATGTTCGCAGAGGTGTCAGACCACGCAAGATCCCTCAAAATTGGATGATTTCGTGCTGCAAAACCGTTGAGGAACGAAATGTGAGGTTGGAGTAATATGACACATGTCAATAGATGATTGAGTCACATCGAAGATTTTCTGTTATTACTGTCAATTTTGTTTTGCAAATCATTATGTAATTACAGACTATACTATATAATGAAGTAATGAAAAGCAAGGGACCTATCAAACCCTTACAAATCCTTTTATCTTTCTCTCCTACTCTCAATTCTCTTCTATCTTTCTCCCTTCCCTCACTTCTGTACTCAACATATATATATTTGATGATGTAAATTAATCCTAGCTACAGCTACTCACAATTGCTAAATTACAAATTTGATCCTCAGTTGTATTTCCAGTTTGGTTAGTATTGATTGACGAGCACTGAATGAATCATAGTTTTCTGAAATTAGCTATATATATATATATATATATATATATGTAGCTAGCTCTCGATCTGTGGATCATTCATACTTCGATCTGTGATATCTTATTCTTTGTTTCTAGTTATTACTTTGTTTTCCACTCATATTTCTGCCCACCTTAATTAGACTTTACACTACTCAAGTGATTTCCTATATATATATATATATATATTATGTTTCTGATAGGTTTCAAGTAAGGATCAAGGTCATATTTAAGTAATCAGTTAGTATTCTAGTACGTACTTTCTCTCTATTTGTAGGTGAAGAGTATAAGATCAAACAAGTGTGAAGGAGTTAATACACCTCTCCAATGTCTATATGTTTTCTTTTTGTGCTCTTATTTCCTTGTAATCCCCCCCATTTAGATCAATCAAATTAAAATTAAGTGTTCTCCCTATTTGGTGATCCTACCAGTTTCTTCCCTTTTCAATGTTTTTATTCTTTTTCTAGCTAGGTTCCTGATGGCTTCTCATTCAAATTTCTATTTACTCATCAGTTGCTATATATGATGCGTAATGTTTAGCAGGAAAGGTATATTAGTTTCGAGATCTTTTGTAAGTAGTTAGTTTGCATATACTGATAGGAACTATGCAGCATGGACAAAACAATTGAAGCAATTAATGTGGCAAATGAAGGACTCATCATGAACACACTAAAAGATCGATCTGTTTGATTTTGAACTGCAGTGGCCTTTGAAACCAGACAAATTACAAACGAAAACCACTCTGCAGATTGGTCGTAAGGCCAGAGTCTATCTTCTTCGATCTTGGCAGGAGTCAATCTGGACGACTTTTAATTTCTCTGAAGTAAAGAAAGTGACTTCGATCTCCTAGTTTTTTCGATGATCAATCAGTGCCAGATAAACAGATGTCTAATACCGGAACCGATGTGGTTCCTGCAGGTCAAGAAAGCCTTGGCTCTTTTGAAAATTCTCAGGCTTCAGTCTTGGCTGTAATTAAGGCCAGCTGCTTCTACTAAAGATGTTATTGTTGATGAGTCGCTCTCTCTCAGGTTTGGGAGTCCGAGTTTCAGTCAGCTACTTTTCAAAAACAAGAGATCTCAAGCCTGTTCGATGCAGCATCTGGATTACACACATATATTAATTTCTTCAACAAAATAGGCCGTGATGGAAAACCAAATTAAGACAGATTCAGTCTCTCTTTCTCCAATGGCAGAGAATTATTGATTTCCAAGTGATCAGAGGCACAATTCCAATATAGTTGGATCTCATGATTTTGTACAGTTTAAGGTTAACACTGAAGCTAATAATAACGAAGAACTACAAAAAAGAAAAAAGAAAAAAAGAAGAGACTGACTCTGCTACCACGCCCTCGGATGAGCATACTTCAAAAACAAATGCGGTGGACAGTTCACAAGAAGTAGGTGTCAGTAATTTTATGCAAGCAAACCTCTTTACTGAACCTTCCTCTCTGATTCGAGTAGCTACTTGGATGGTTCCACGCCCTACCGGTACGTCTTCCATCAACTGTTTATAATTCCAAGTCTTTTTATACTTGTTAATTTATGGATGTACTGTTGGTGCATGAGATTTCAAAGCATTTGTGTAATTTGTAATAAGTTCTTTATGGATGGTTGGAATGGATCAACATCTAAGTAAGCATATAATTTAATTGCATGGGCATGATGTTTGTTGTTCATGTTGTTAGCCTGATTAGGCCAGCTATTTGTTTCTAATCTCAGTATGTGTGTGTGTGTGTGTGTTGCTGCTAGTAGTAGTTACGTATTGGATCCAGAGGGCTCAATTAATGTAGGTGTTATAATAATGGGTCTTCCATATAGAATCTTAATACAAGATCAACGCGAGTGTGTGTTCAGTTCAGTTGGTGTGTTTAAAACATTCTAGTAGAATTTAGAGGGAGACGTTGGGGGGGTCGGAAAATGAACAAGTAATGAAGGGATGGCGAAGCAGCTGCAGCGCAGTCCAGCGGGTGGCCGGGTCCTTGTGTAAACAAGAAGCAACGAAGTGGCGAAAGTGGGGAGAGGCGGAAGGGGGCGCCTCAGGAGGGCGGGACATGCAAATGGCGCACATGAGAGCGGCCCAATCACCACTCGCTCCAAACGGAAATCGACCGAGATAGAGTTCCAAAACGGAGACGCCGAAGCTCCATATGTCGGCGGCGCACCCGTGGTAGGCACCTTGGGTGAGGTCGGTGTCGATTCTCTCAGGGCTCATGTAAGCAATGGTGCCGACAGCAGACTGGCAGGGGTCCATGGTGCGGGAGAGAGTCCGGCTGACTCCGAAGTCGGCGATCTTGACGAGGGTGTGGGAAGAGTTGACCAGGAAGTTGGAGGGCTTGATGTCTCGGTGGACGATCCTGCGGCGGTGGAGGTAGGAGAGGCCGGAGAGGATCTGGCGGGCGAGGGAGGCGAGGGATGGCTCGTGGGAGATGCAGGCGCCCTGGAGGGAGCCGCCGTCCATGTACTCCAGAAGGAGTCGGATCTCGCCTTCCTCGTCGAACATGCCGTGGCACTTCACCACGTGGGAGTTGTCCACGGTGCGGAGGATGTGGATCTCGCGGCAGATCTGGCGCCGGACGGGCTCATCGGGATTGCCGTAGATGACCTTGAGAGCGTAGGAGGCTCCGGTGGGGCGGTGGAGGACCTTGTAGACGGAGCCGCCGCTGCCGCTGCCGAGGTGGTGCTGGCGGTCGAGGTCGGAGTACTTGATGGTGGTGGTGGTGGTGGGGAGGAGGGAGGGGGAGGGGGAGAGGGACTGCGAGGGCGTAGGCTGCTTTGCGTTGGGGGAGAGGGAGGGGGCTGAGTTCTGGCCGCTTACGACCAGCGCTGCTGCTGTTGTTGGTGTTGGAAGGAGGTGGAGGTGGAGGTGGCTTCATCATGCCTACAATCAATCAATGATCCGAGTCCACCACCACCACCATTAAATCAGTGCACAAGGAAGGAAAGCAGGAGGAAATGGTTTGTATTGTGCCTTTTGGTTTTTTTTGTTAAGTGATGGCGTACGGCTGGGAGTCGTGTTGCTCAATTGTCGTCCGTCCATTGCCCCTTGTTCACACTAGCCCTAGCTAGCTACTCAGAGAAAGACTCCGTAGACGACCATCAAACGCAAAACCAAGTTGATGCGTTCCTGCGCGCGCGCGTGCGTGCTTGCTTGCTTGCTTGGACAAGTCAAAACCCAACATTTATCTACAACACAGACACAAAGGAAGTGGTATAGTTTGAGAAACTTCACAACCCAACTCACTACCTTTGTCGTCGACAAGGCAAATAAATATTATGAAATTGTGTTTCAGGAAGGAAATGCTAGTTGTTAGTATGAGTTGACTGCCCCTTACTAGTCATGTGTCAACTCATCTTCTCGCCTTTTTCGTCTGTCTTTCTCCATTCAATCTCTCCACCTGAACAACAACAACAACAACAACAACAACAACAAGATATTGTATTTACAAAACTCAATACGAGCAGTGTAGATCTTTAGAGCTGAATGGTGTTAAGTTTGATAAAACGTAGTATCGTCCTAGATTCTAGGTTATTTATAATCAGCGGAGCGGCATGTAATGCAGGCAGCGTGGTTGGTTGGTTGGTTGGTTGGGGGAACAGAGAAAGGCGTTAAATCAGAGTCTTTGGTCCATTTTTATTAGAGAGAGAGAGGAGAGGAGTGAATGGTGATGGTGGAAATTAAAAAAATTTACATACAAAGATCATTGGATGGCGCCACCCCCAATATTCAAAGTGTTCCATCTGCCAACCATTCTTTCTTCCCTTCTGTTATCCTGCGCGCGCTCTTTTCTTGTTATCGCTGCATCCCTCCTTCCTGCTTTCTTTCTTTCTTTCTTTCTTTCTTTCTCTCTCAGCTGAAAATTCCATCTACGCCTCTGAAGCTTTTTCTCTACTCCTTCGCCCCTCGCTCTCTGTCTGTCTGATTGATCTGCAATCTAACCAACAACAACACAAACCCCTCCTCCTTAGTTAGAGTCCCACATGGCCTTCATCAAGAAACCATCTGTTCCCCTTATCCCCTTCATATTCATCTTCTTCTCCTTCATTCTCCTTCATCATCTGGGCTCCGCCCAAGAACAGCAACGGCAGCAGCAGCAACAACCACAACCACAACTAGAAGGTTGGTTTGCTTAGCTCTATACCGGCCCCCCTGCATCATTAATTGCTCCCCAATATCTCTCACTCACATTCAACTAGGCACATTTCTTCTATAGGCACTGCGCGCATTGATCCCCCCTCTGGCCTGTTTTGTTAATTTATTTGCTTCTTTGTTGCAGCCCTGTCGAGCCTGAGCTTCATCTCAGACGCCACCGAGCTCCCCACCCAGGAAGAGTACGACTTCATCATCGTTGGAGGAGGGACGGCCGGATGTCCACTAGCCGCCACTCTCTCCCAGAATCACAGGGTTTTGATGGTGGAGAGGGGCGGCCACATCCTGGAACACCCCAGCCTCCTCACCCAAGAAGGCTTTCTCCAGACCCTCACTCAGGTCGACGCCTCGGACTCTCCCGCAGAGGCCTTCACCTCTGAGGACGGCGTCCAGAACGCTAGAGGCAGAGTTCTTGGTGGTAGCAGCGCCATCAACGCCGGATTCTACAGCAGATCAGATCAAGACTTCTTTCGCCACTCCGAGTCCCCCCTCAAATGGGATCTCGACCTGGTCAACCAGTCCTACGAGTGGGTCGAGAAGACCGTCGTTTTCCGTCCAGACCTCAAGAACTGGCAGTCCGCCGTCCGAGATGGCCTTATTGAAGCCGACATCATGCCCTACAATGGCTTCACTCTCGACCACGTCGTCGGTACCAAGATTGGTGGCTCCATATTTGATAGCTACGGAAGAAGACACAGCGCCGCCGATCTCCTCCACGAAGCCCACCCCTCCAATCTCAAGATTGCTCTGCATGCCACCGTTGAACGCATCTTGCTGGACGCCCAATCGTCTGGTGCGAGCGCGCTCTCTCTCTCTCTCTCTCTCCAACAACTCATTCATTCATTCATTCATTCATTGTGCTTCTTAATTATTAGAGATTGATTGATTGATTGATGTGTGTTGTGTACTAGTAATTAATTGGTGTATTGATGATGTATGAAAACCTCGCCCCAGATTCTTCTTCTCACAGGAGGAGGAGGCCAAGACGAGGAGGAGGAGGAGGAGGAGGTGTGGGTGCGGTGGCATCAGCCATTGGTATCCTGTATCAAGACAGAGCAGGGCGGTACCACCGCGCCATGGTGCGAGAGAAAGGAGGAGGGGAGGTCATACTCTGCGCAGGAGCTCTGGGTAGCCCTCAACTTCTGCTCCTCAGCGGCATTGGACCTCGTTCTTACCTCTCTTCGATGGGGATTCCAGTGGCTCACCATCTCCCTCACGTCGGTCAATTCTTATACGACAACCCTCGCAATGGCATCTCCATATTGCCACCAGTGCCACTGGACCATTCCCTGATTCAAGTGGTGGGCATCACTGAATCAGGAACCTACATTGAAGCTGCGTCTAACATTGTCCCCTTTTCGCCCCCACCTCGCAATGCCTTCCTCCACAATCCTGCTACTCCGCTGTATTTCACGGTGGCAACCATCATGGAGAAAATTAGTGGGCCTCTCTCTGTTGGGTCCCTGAGACTGGCATCCACGGATGTGAAGGTGAGCCCGGTGGTGAGGTTCAATTACTTTGCAGAGGCGGAGGACCTGGAGCGGTGTGTTAGGGGGATGAGAAAGATAGGGGAGGTACTGAGGGGGAGGTCTTTGGATGATTTGAAAGTAAGGGAGTGGTTCGGAGGGAGGGATTTCAGGTATGTTGGGGCAACATTGCCATTCAACCAGTCGGATGACGGGCTGATGGAGGAGTTCTGCCGGAGGACAGTGACGACGATATGGCATTACCACGGAGGGTGTGTGGCGGGGAAAGTGGTGGACGGGAAGCACAGGGTGATTGGAGTGGACAAGCTTAGGGTGGTGGATGGATCTACGTTTCCAATTTCGCCGGGGACCAATCCACAAGCAACCGTGATGATGCTGGGCAGGTAATCCACAAACAACTCCATCTCTTACGTACTAGTAGTCATCCTATACTTTACTCATAGATAGAATAATCATACACATATGGTGGTGGTGGTGGTGGTGGTGGTGGTGGTGGTGTGAAAGTAGTAGTAGTAGTAGATAACTAGCTAGTGGGGGTTTTGTTAGGATAGGATTAGGATGGATGAGGTGTTTGATTTGTATTTGTATTTGTGGTAATTTTAATTTAGGTACGTGGGAGTGAAGCTGTTGGAGGAACAAGAGAGGAGGAACAGCGTGGAGAGATGATGGATGATGGAGCAAAGTATTCTGATGATCAACCCCAACCCCAAACAATTAATAGGCTTGCTTGCTTGCTTTTAATTGCTTGATTGTGAAGTGACAAAGCACGGCCAATGGCTTCCCCAAGAGCCCCTGTTCTTCTGTAATTGTAGGTAGTAAGAGTAATCCCAATATTATGCATGCGTTGTAACTGCTAGCTAGCTGATGCTTTAAGTTTTGGTCTTTGAATTTGTATGCTACATAGTATATGCGAAACTCCCCAGGTTTACTTGGACTCCTGACCAGCTCATGACTCCTCACTCCCCTTTTTCCTTATCAATGTCCTACTAATTGCATCTGCATCTGATTGTAATTGGAACAAAACAATGCAAGTGCACGTTCTTGCTGTTACTGCTGTTGCCATTGCTGTTGAGCGAAGCGCACACAATGATCGAGAATGGAGAGGAAGGAGAGATAAGAAGGAGAGAAGGGGAAGGGATGATTTCTTGAGGATGACCTGCGGGTTCCGATTATTCAACAAAACAAAAAAAACAAGGAACCTATTAATGGCTCTTATTTTTATTAGCTACTAACTACATCATAGACAAAAAGAGTAGTATATATTATATTAATAAAAGAACCAACAGATTCTATATTTCTGAATTCAACCTGACTGATTGGATCTTCATGCATGTAGATCAAATAATTAAGAAGAAAAAAAAAAAAAAAAAAAAAAAAAAAACACTTACCAAATACGAATCCTCTGATCATCTTTCTCCAAATTATATAAATAATCTATAGATATAATTTCTTTTCTTATCAAAAAGATAACAGATGATTTCTAAAAACAAATTACAAATAGAATATCTGGAAAAAAGAAAATTAAACTAATTAACCAAATTAAGGCAGATGAAACCTGATGTTGATATAGGATTATCACTATCTAATCTAATTACAATAGAAAGACAACGCGAAGAAATATGATAGTGGTGAACCAAGAAAATATGGGATAACAGATATATATATATATATATTTACTTAATTATCTTTTGAAGTTATTATTATGGGATATATAAAAATAAATCTACCTAATTAAACCTAATTGATTATTGGACCATAGTGAGCGACAAACTTGTATAATCTATATTTTATAATAAATTTGACTCATTCTAGCTACTTGAATTATTCTACCTAGATCCACGTTAGAGGAACTAAATATCACCTAAATATCCCACTATTATATATGTAGACAAAATAACTATAATTTTTTTCAAGAAAAGAACCATCTATAATTTCTCTTAATTATACTAATATAACATAAATAAAAAGACAAAAGAACCAAAAAGAAGTTCTAAATTTCTTAATCATCATCATTGATGCCTTCAAAATAAATTAACATTTATATATCTACCTTTTCCGAATTTGATCGATCTCAATATTTTAAAAACTAATTTGAAGACGATAAAGAAATTAGCAAATCGGGTGAAAAGAAATTTACCAAAAAAAACAAAGAATAAATAAAACAAAAGGCGAATCCAAAAAAAAGAAATTAATTGACAGAAGGCAGATTGTTTCAATTGAAAAAAAAAAAAAAAAATCAAAAATCAAAAACAAAAACAAAAACAAAAAAAAAAATTGATGAAACCTAAAACCTAAAACCTAAACCTAAACCTTAAACATATGATTCATAGTTTGATGTTTTGATGTGATATATATATATATAAGAGGATAGATGGTATTAGCTACAAGTCTAGAGGCGGTTATTCATTAACATACAGTGGATAACATAAAAAGGTGTAGGATAGAGATTATCCTTTGAGTCGGTTGATCTAGATAGATTTTCTTTTTCTTTTTTGAATTCTTGATATGCACTATTTTATTTTATTTTATTATAATAAAATCTATAAATATAAAAATTGGCATTCACATGAAATACACGTGCTATGTATAAACTGAGATTGTTATCTTAATCGATGTTCTAGGTTTGGCCACTTATTCCTTATTTCTAGACCAAAAACGTTGTGGATTGACTGTGAACGGGACTGTTGGTTGGAACAAAACAATGTAAGTGCACGTTCTTGCTGTTACTGCTGTTGCCATTGCTGTTGAAAGAAGCACAGACGATGATGGAGAATGGAGAGGAAGTAGAGATAAGAAGGAGAGAAGGGGAAGGGATGATTTCTTGAGGATGACCTGCGGGTTCCGATTATTCAACAAAACAAGGAACCATTAATGGACTAATTGGGTCTTTTAATTACGTAGATCATAGACAAAGAACCAACAGATTCTATATTTCTGAATTCAACCCGACTAATTAATTGGATCTTCATCATGTAGACCCAAAAAAAAAAAAAAAAAAAAAAAAAAAGAAAAAAAGAACACTTACCAAATACTTACCTTTCCATCGCAAATATATTTCAATTACTAATTTATAGACATTTGACAAAAAAAAAAAAAAAAAAAAACTAATTTATAGACGACAAAGAAATTAATAACAGATATAATTTCTTTTTCTTATCAAAAAAATAACAGGTAATTTCTAAAAACAAATTACAAATAGAAGATCTGGAAAAAAATAAAATAAAATAAAAAAGCTAACCAAAGGCAGATGAAACCTGATGTTGATATAGGATTATATATATCACTATCTAATCCAGTTACAATATAGAAAGACAACGTGAAGATATAGGATAGTGTTTGAACCAAGAAAATATGGGATAAGATATAGGATAGTTATCCTTGACATTTTTTTTTACTTAATTATCCTTGACATAATTATTATAGGATATAAAAAACTCAATCCACTAATGGATTAATTGTTATATATATACAAAACATGCTCATAGAACAATTCTAGTCTTAAAAACTTTAGTGGATAAACCTAGCTATATAATTGGTTATATAACTAGAGTGTAGTGACAGTGACCGTAATGAAAGTCTAGTTAATCATAATGAGCCATGCAAATTCGCATAAATTATATTTTATAATAGATTTGAATCATTCTACATGAATTATTCTACCAAGAATCACATAGACTTGAACTAAATATCACATAAAGATCCATTTATTATGTGTAGACAAAATAACTATAATTTTTTTTTTTAAGAAAAGAATTATCTATAATTTCTCTGAATTATACTAATATAACATAAAGAAAAAGACAAAAGAACCAAAAGGAAGTTCTAAATATCTTAATCTATCATTAAGGTCTTCAAAATAAATTAGCATCTATGCATCCACCTTTTCCGAGTTTCATCGAGCTCAAATATTTTAAAAACTAATTTGAAGACGATAAAGAAATTAGCAAATCGTGAAAATAAATTTATCAAAAAAAAACAAAGAATAAATAAAACAAAAGGCGATTCCAAAAAAAAGAATTAATAGACAAAAGGCAGATTGTTTCAAATAGAAAAAAAATTAAACAAAACAAAACAAAACAAAAAGCGATGAAACCTAAACATGAACCCCAACCTAAAATATATGATTCATAATTTGATGTTTCGATGTGATATATATAAGAAGATAGATGGTATTAGCTAAAAGCCTAAAGGCGGTTAATCCGATCACAATGAGGCTTTGACGTATTGTGGATAACAGATATAGGATAGAGATTATGATCCTTTGAGTTGGTCTAGATAGATTTTTTTTTTTTTTTTTTGAATTCTTGCGATATGCACTATTTTATTATTATATATAATTAAAACAAATATAAATGCAAATAATAAATCTATAAATATAAAAATTGGCATTTTCACATGAAATACACGTGGTACGTAAAAGGTGAGATTGTTATCTTAATTAATCTCGCATGGAAGACGACACTGGAGGACCACAAGACAACCACGTACACAAGAGAGATTAATTGCTTTGTTAATGAATTGGTGAATGTGCAGCTTCTCACCTCCACAAACATATCCCTATCCCTATCCCTATCATGCATCCGTATTTTGATAATCAGTTTGGATAAAGAGTGAATTAATTTGGTAATTAATATATGTCACACGTGGTTCTCATTTTTCACAACCCAACCGAGTATGAAAGCTGATCGATCTTAAGTCGCACTTGACTCTCAGTTTTCACAACCCAACCAATCATTAATTAGTTTGAAAGCTGATCGATCAAGTGGATCATGTGCATGTGTCGAATGGTGTCCTTTCCTTCCTTCCTTCCTTCCTATATATATATATATATATATAGTTGACACGTACATCCATCACCAACTCCATCTTCGCCAAATTAATTAAAATCAAAATGGTTTTGAATAGTTCCTCTACTTGTAGAAGCTTTATGGTCTCACCGCACGATTTCATCCGCAGTCCTACTATTACTAAATACCACCTCACCACCAACAACAACAACAACAACAACAACCACCATATTAAGGTCTCATGATTTAATTTCGTCATCATCAGTTTACCTTTGTATATATATATTAATATATTGCAATTAAATAATTTTAACTACTCGATCCCTTAATTTTGATTAATTAATTAATTAATGGACCGATCAGCTCTCCTAGGTACGTAGCTAGGTCGATCGATCGATCTGTTGGTGCATGTCGACCAATGCTAGGTAGGTAGGTAGGTAGCTAATTATATATTGATTCCCTTATTGTGATCAATCTCCAGTTCTCTGCTGTCGCTGTTTCCACATATCACAAGAACAAGAAGCAATACCATGCCACCAGAATCCTGGATGATCTCAGAATAAGCTGCAGAGGACACAATCATGAGTCTACCGCCGCAATGCTAATTCCTCATGATGATCATGTTTGTTGCCCATCCCCATCTGATGATCAATTCCCTTATAAAGTTGGTGCAGCAGCTGGATCATCCACACTAGTACTACCAATAAAAAGCGAAGGAACAGTACCACTACTAGTACAGAGTAGTAGTAGTAGTAGTAGTAGTAGTAGTAGTATTGGATCCGCAGTAGAGCAGGGAAGTAGCAGGGTATTGAAAGAGGGGCGAAAGGTAGCTGTAATGGGTTACGGCGGGGCAGCACTAGTACAGAGTTGCTTAACAGCAGCTGCCATACTGACGGTGCACGGCCTCTCAATTACCGTAGCAGATGCAGCAGTTGATGATCATAGAGATCTGATATGGAGCCTGGCTCAACACCACCAACTCCTGCTCACAGTTGAGGAGGAAGCAACTAATAGTACTAGTAGGAGTAAATTTGGTTCCCAGGTCTCCCGTTTCTTGTCTTCCAACGGACTCCTTCATCCAGATCGTCTTAAGGTACGTATTACCTACCTACCTACCTACCTACCTACACTTAATCCTACGTACGTATTTATAGCTAGCTAGGTGTACAGTTAGCTACCTAGCTAGTACTCCTAATTAATTATTAAGTAATTAGAAATATTAATTAATTATGGTGCAGTGGAGAGGAATGACGCTCCCGGTCCCGGAAGAGCACAGCAAGGAGGCGGCAGCGGCAGCAGCTGGGGGCCTCAATAGCAAGCATATAGCATCCACGGTTCTGTCCCTCCTCAGCGACCACCAAGATGTATTTCTGATCATGTGATCCGTGATCCATCCATGCCATCCACGTACGTACGTACCCCGGCCGGCCACCACATGCATCGATCATGATGATGATCAACATCCATCTCCGCCCGGCCCCTAAATTAATTATGTGATATACTAATTGTGCCGGCAGCATGTGCTGCATGCTTTTTAATTACCTCCTTAATTTCAGCTTCTATATGGACCTTCCACGTATGATTAATTGGAAGATGTTTTATATATATAGTATTTGATGGGAATGAAAATTCTTACAAACTTATCACTACTATAACCATCTATATATAGATAGAGTACTGCATACCCCCAATACATATCTCAAACATCTGGATTAAGAGGCCTTGCTTAAAGCAAGCGGGGACTCACTGCCTGGGCATGTGGCCTTGATTAGGTTTGGTGGCCCATTTTGTGGCCTGGTAGCGGGGCTAAATTGTTAATTGATTTCCTGGGCTTTCTAAACTTAGCCCACACAGGCTCTTTCAAGGAAGGAAGTTTTTTTTTTTTTTTTTTTTTCGGTCAAGGCATAAAATGAGAAAAACTGAGGCGATAAGCCTCACTCCATCTACTATCCAGGGACTCTTAAGGCCCAATTGATGAGAAAAAAGTCGGAAACTCGGAAAAAACTTTGACAAAAGGGAAAACACATCTCTAGAGGGAACACTAACAACAATACCTAAACAACAACAACCCTACCAACAAGGAGACAAACCCCAACAAGGAGACACATCTGCACGCAGACAGGAGCAAAATTGCTCTAAAAAGCCCTAGAACAACTAGACTAGACACAAATCCTAACATTAATCTCCAAAGACCCTCTTCTTCAACATCAAACTCCACCAAAACTTTATGTAGTCTCTTTCAAAACTTACATATTAGAGAAGAGAGACCAAAATGGTGCTGAGAGTAAGTGGCAAACACCAATAGGCACACACCAAGAGGCAAAGAAAGAACTCTACACGAATCTTGTTCAAAGTAGGTCAATCTATCATTTTTTTTTTTTTTTTTTAATTCCATATATTGTAGCATGTAATAGTAAATATGAGTAATTTCAAAAATAATAATAAAAAAAAACAAAACAAAACTGGTGTGAGTACCTCGAGAAAAACAACTGAAGCAGAGGATTGTTTGTTGTTGTTGACTGGCAGGCGGTGGCGTTGGTTGAATGGGAGTTAATAATGGATTAAATGGTATAGCCCGTCGTCTCGTCGCGTCGCCGCGTCCCGCTGGCTCTGATGAATGCCGCTATGCAACACCTACGCGTCCATTCACACGTACCCACACACTCCTTCCTCTTTTATTTCCCTTCATTAACAATTCTCACTGTTCTCAGGTAGGACTACTTCCCTACTTTAAACGACGCTGCTCCAATTCACTTCCTGTAACACTTAATCCCCTTGATTAGATCCATTTGGTACCAGAAACAAAAAATTAATTTTGCACTAATTAAACATCCGTTCCCTAATTAATTATATTATAGATTCACTATTAATTTAACCACAGTAGTACTACATGCCATAACCAAAAAAACATTAAAAAATTAAAATTAAAACCCCTCATATACGCACCTATTATATCTTTCTGATTAGGATAAATACTCATTTTATAATACAAAACAGAAATCTGCGATCGAATTAAGAGGCTCCGCTCTTATGACAATGATGCATGCATGCATGCATGCAGGGAGAGAGTAGGATTGAATGCCTCCTCTTTCATGAGTCATTGGTAAAGGAGGAGGTGAAATAAATTAAGTTGAACTACTACTACCCTTAATTCCCTTGTTGCAAATAAAATTAATGTCTGCCATTTTTCCTCGATCATTATTGGTTCCAAAATTACATGCTCATTGAAAACTTACCAAACTTCCCTGCATGCAGTACTATAAAGGGATGGCTAGCTAGAGGAACTTCCTTTTAATCATCTCTATTATAATAATATAACGAGAGAGAGAGAGAGAGAGAGAGAGAGAGAGAGAGAGAGAGAGAGAGAGAGAGAGAGAGAAGAGTTAAGTATTTGTTGAAGCAATATTTTCTTCTACTTCATCTCACAAATTTACAGTCCCTGGATCGAGAAAATCCTATTCCACTATATAAGAAAATGAAAGGGAAAGAAAAGGCAGACGATCGATGTATTAGGAAATGAATTTGTTGATCGATCAGTTGGTTGGATCGACGACCCTGCTGACTACTCATGACTCCCCTGCACTTTCCCATTTCCAATTCTTCTGTCTGACTTATCATCGAACATTGTCCTTATTGTCATCTCCCAAACCCACACACGCACTAGTACTCTTCTTGGTGGAATAATAATAAGCCATTCTAGGAGTGGCCAAGAAAGTGGGCTTATCATCGCCCGCCATGATCACTGCCATCTTCTCTTCCAACACCACTGATGAGTCTGCTTTCTCAACAACATCGTCTCCCTTCTCTGGATCATCCCTCTCGTTGTTGTTGTTGTTGTTGTTGTTGTTCTCCAAAAAACCGGAAAGTTTCCAGTAAGAGCAAGCTACAATGAAGAGCGCAAAGGCTATCAGACCTAACATCACCGCCAGACCTCCGAACAGGTATGGCACCGGAGAATGCCATGGACCGCGCGGCGGCACTTCAACCAATGATGAAGATGATGTTGTGTTGAACCTGCTACTGCTAATAACTCTTGTCATTTTTTTATTTTTTATTTTTCTGTTGCAAACCAAATCGATCGATCGATCGATGAAGAGGAAGTTCTGAGATTTGATTAATGGAAAAAAAGAGAAGAGGGTGGGAGGTATTTATAAGCAGAGCAGAGCAGAGAGAGAAGATGGGGGCCGCCCTGGACAACAATTAAACAAGCAGTAGAAAACAGTTGAATTGTGATAATGTGGTCATTTGTTTGCACATATAAAAGATACTACTGGCCAGGATACTACTGCTGCTGCTGCTTTCACTTTTATTACAACAACAACAACAATAACAACAACATAGCCTCAGTCCCAAATTAATTGAGATCGGCTACATGAATCAAAATTTTTCATTGTGCTCGATTAAGTGCAATTGATGGTGAGCTTTCCAAACCATTCAAATCCCTCATAATTAATGCATCCCATGTTAACTTTGGTCTATCTCTACCTCGTCAATTAAGTGCAATTGATGGTAAACTTTTATTACAACAACTGAATATATATGAAGAAAAGAGAAAAAAAGAAAAGAAAAGAGGAGATGCATGCGTCTCAATAGTGGAGTGGAGGGCCTGTCATATATTTATTCTATTTTGAATATAATCTTATCAGGGTATTGCTAAAGTAGGCAAATCAATGAACTTTTTGTCTGGGGCTTTTGTGAAGATCAATTTTTAGTGCAAGGATCAAGTGGGTGGATGCCATCGATGGATGATTTTTAATTTAATTAGTGTTGCGAAAATTGTCAATGATGCGCATAAATCCCAACATGTAACTAAGTTTACCTCCTACCTACATTTGTTCAATTACCACACAAAACTGCGCGCATATTGCAGCCAAGGCACATACTGTATTAGTATTACACATATGTGGGCGGGCTCACGCCAGTTAAGTGCCTGCGTGCGTGAGTGCGTGTAGGTTGGAGCAGGTGGCCGGGTGGGATTAATGATCCGTACATTTGGCCGCCACCTCACCGCCACGTCAGCGCCACATCCCATCATTCAATAACGCATTGCCACGTCAGCGCCACATCAGCTCATTCAATAGCGCCTTTTGAGAAGGCGCTATTGAGCGAAAATTGCGTTTGTGATGTGGCGCTGACATGGCGCTGACATGGACGACACATGTACTGATAGCGCCTTTTGAAAAGGCGCTATCAGTACGAACACACTGCCACGTGGACGCCACGTCACTGCGAACCTCACAAACGCTCGCCGATCTGTCTATCACGGACACGTCATCAACCGGTCACCAACCAAGCGTCGTTTCGGCAGCGACTCCGACTCGCCGATGGTCGTTGCGTCGTGCTGTCGTCGAACGATCTCGACAATTACAACCAAATTTGAATATGCATATGAGGAGTTTATATTTGTATTTTAAAAACCAATTTTGAATATATATATATATGTACATTGTTTTAAACCTTAAACTCTCTTTTCTAAACTAACTAACATTAACAAACATAACCAACTAAACTAAATAAACTAATTAACCAAGTAAGTAACTAACTATAGTATTAACCTTAACCAAACTAAAATAACTAACCTAACCAAACTAAACTAACTAACAAACTAAACTAAATAACCTTAACTAACTAAACTAACTAACTAACTAACTAACTAACTAACTAACTAACTAACTAACTAACTAACTAACTAACTAACTAACAAACTAAACTAACTACCTAAACTAACCTAACCAAACCAAACTAAACTAACCTAACCAAACCAAACTAAACTAACCTAACCAAACCAAACTAAACTAACTAACTAACTAACTTCAACTAAATTAACTAACTAACTAAGTAACTAACATAACCAAACTAAAGTAACTAACAAACTAAACTAACTAACATTAACTAACCAAACCACCTAACAATACAAACTAAGTAAACTAAAATAACTAACTTAACTAGCTTAATTGCAAACATAACCTAACTCAACTACACTAAGGAACATACCCTAACTCAACTACACTAAACAAACATAACCTCAACACCTAAACTAAACTAACTTAACTAACTAAACTAACTTAACTAACTAACCTAATTAACCTAACCAAACTAGACTAATATAACCTAACCACCGACACCTAACTAACTAAGCTAACCACTTAAGTTAAATAATATTGAAAACGTGAGAAATAAGTTTATTCAATGAGAAAGTTGAATACACGTACTTTGTGAACCCAAAATATAAGTTAATTACAAATCACCATGACATCAAGTAAACTCATCATGCAAAGTCTATTTCGGCGGTTAGTTGACGTTGTTGCTCGGTGATGCAAACCGGACGTACTCTTTGTCTTGTTGGACGATGTGTTTGTACATCCGGTTGAGCTTGTTGAGGTAGCTGGTCTTGCGATGAATCACGTGTAGTAGATTGTTGCGTTTCCTCCGGTACTTGACTCGACTCACCTCTCTCATCGATGCTACCAAAAATAGGAGGTGGAACCATCCCGAAATATTGGCTTCCCGCATGGGGTTGGGGGAATGGAACATGAGGTCGCGGCATGGTCAACAAGTTCATGAATGAAGGGTCTCCACTATACGCCATATTGTAATTATATGGCGTAGGAGTATATGGACTAGGCATGTACCGAGGCGTTGATGGATACATTTGAGGATGAGGCATTCCAGGGTCCACATATGAAGACGACGGCCCAGTGCGTATGGATCAAAATAGTAAGGAGGAAGATTCACGCTCTGCGGCTGGGTACAAACATTTGAGGTTCTTTGCTGGGGTGGCGACGATCGTCGGCTACTCTCACCAACATCTTCTGTTCTACTCGCTCTCGAACGAGATGAACGTCTTGGAGGAGATCGTCTCGCTACTCTCGCAGCAATCTCGGCCCGAGTAGATGGACGTGGTGGACGAGGACGCTGGTGCGTTCCCGCACAATCTCTCGGTCGTGCTCGTCTTCTTCTCACCTCTATGTTTGGTTCGGCCCGATCGTCTTCTTCATCGTCTTGTTCATTATCCTCATTAATGTCTTGCTCGACGTCAATTCCGTCATGCGAAAGAGTAGACCTTCGCCTTTCGTCTTCGTCTAAAATTTGAATCCCTTCATCGATAGCAAAGAAGACCTTGCTCGTACCCATCCTCGATAAACACTCGCCTCGCCGATGCACCAAGTTACGCCGATATACAAAATATAAGAGGTCGAGCACACAATATAAGAGATTTAATGTTCGAGGAAAATAAAGAGTTATAATTTTACCGAGTAGTCACGTAACGCCCGTCGTGTCCAACGAATCTCCTAGTGACCGAGCGATACCACGTCATGTACTCTTGGTGATCGTGGCCTTCATTAACTGCCGCTGTGGCAATGGTGTCCCCACGATTCTCCCACATGTGTATATAGCTTGCATGGAAGGTCACCCAATTTTCATGATGATGTCCACGCAATTCCAGGCGGTGCAGTTGGGCGTCGTAAGCACAATTTGGCGGCACCACTTGTACCATGCCGAATTGTCTCATCACCCTTTCTGGTCGATGCCACTCCACAATGTGGAAACAAATAAGGGGACACGTCGATAGCCAACTTCCGTTGCCATTTGTACAGTAATCGGGAAGAGACCCCATGAGTTGTGCATAAGGTTGCCAGACCACATCATTCTCATGCCTCTGCGAGTCGAGTGCATCACGGTAAGCCGATACGACGTGCGTCGCACTTTGTGATACCGAAAATGCATCGAGCCATCTGTGTAGAAGACAATAATTTAAGATAAATGTAAATGGACAATAATGAAAATGCAAATTAATGACAAATCGACTTTCATACCTGTGTCCGAGTGGAACGTCCATAAGCATATTTTGTCCATCCACGTTCATTCGCCGAGCTCTAGAAACACGCGCAGCGCCGCGGTGCTATGAATGGAAATCGGTCCCATGCCCAAAGTTGTAAAAGAATTGACGCGCGGCAAAGAACCTCATGTGCACCCGCGCGAGATCCGCGACACAACTCCCCTGTACAAATAAGCCAAACAAGCACTCCCCAACTATATTGTCCAGCTAGTTGGAAATCCTCCAAAGAATGGTAGGAACATCAAATGGACGAATCGATTAGACTTGTCGGCAAAAAGACATCCACCGATGAGTTGAAGTATGTACGATCGAACGTAACGTCGGACCGACTCGTCATCGCTATCATCATCTATTGATGGTACGTTACGCTCAAGCCATTCGACCTTTAGTTTACATCCAACGATGTCATCTCCACCAGGAGTTCGTCCAAGTAGCCTCTCACGACATCAAAGCATAGTCTGCGTCCGTCGTTCCCGTCACATGCATACCTTCGATCGGTAATCCTAGTCGTACTCGCACGTCTTGAAGTGTAATGGTGCACTCCCACAATGCATGTGAAATGTATGCGTCTCGGGCGCCATCTCTCTACAAACGCAGAATCAAAGCCCAATCAAGGCTGAAAAATGCTACACGAGATATCCCATAGAACCCACTCGGAACGAAGATATGGGATCATCCTAGAATGATAATCGCATCGTTCGATCCACGACCCCACGTCTTCGACGTACACGCATTGTTTCGTACACCTTGTAATTGATAGTGTATTAATGTACGTATTTGATACATTATTGATATAAATTTGACGTATTCTTGTAAGAAATGTTACCTCGCCCTCCATGCTCGCGTTGATCGTGTGTAGATTGGAGCGCAATAGTGATGGATCGAAGGCCCTGGATCCATTGTAGTACAACTACATATAATGTTAGCAAAATAAAATGAGTGTTGTACGCAACCAAACGATAAGTAATTAATAAATGTTCACGTAAACACACGACGAAAATGCTCATAAGCAACATATGTACGAACTTTAGTTAATTCACACAATATACAAAATCGACTATAGGTACGTCTAACCGTGTTATCTCCCATAATAGTGTTTTCTTACGGAAACATGCGCGAAGACGCCACAGACACCCGTGTTGTGGATATCTGCACTTAATCGCCCACGAAGTTGTAGTCGATTCCATCACATGGTATTGACAATGTCTATTAACATGCCACACTTTAACGGCATGTTGTAAATCGTTTTTATTGTCAAAACACATCCCTATCTCCAAATCGAAGTTAGGGATGTCCCCCCAAGTTGGCTTATGGGAATGTTGGGTTGCCGTTGAATTAGCCACCTCCCAATCGATTTCGTTATATCCCGGTATTGGTTGGTGAACTTCATCGTCACTAGCTTCCTCCAACATAATCTCTTCATCGATAGCAAATTGCTCATCATCTTCGACATTCTCCGCACCCGGAGGATCTATCTTGGATCATCTTGTGCAAACGTTAACGTCATCCCAAACCGCAACTGATGGAACTTCTTCGTTGTGATGCGTTTCCTCATCACCGTCGTTATTTTCGTCGTCGTTATCGTCATCGTCGGTACAGGCATTATTATGTTCATGTAATGGAGCAACGAACCCCTTCGCGCGACCTCATCCGGTGGGGATTGCATGTGCGCTCTTTCCATGTCTAGTAAGTCTGCGTCTGGGGTGCCGCTTCGTTCGTCAAGAACTTGCGAATGAATCGTACGATTTTGAATTGAGTCAACTGACTCAAATGTTAAATATATATCAACAGGTGCGGTCTTTGGTAATTTGTCCACCGTATCCCACATCAAGTCGAAGTGTGTCGCATCAGTCAACAACACAGGAACGTAATAATGTGAGCCTCCAGGGAGAGGCATCATGTGGCGATAAGTCATATGAACTATAGTACTCGCCGTACATTCAGGGAACGCGTTAGAAACGTCATCAATAATTTCACGGCACTAGACCCAAACTTCACCCACAACACTACTTTGATGGGGGTGAGTCAGACGCTGTGATGCCATTGACCCCATTAACAATGGAGCCGTACGCATAGAATAGAATAGGGATGTTTCTTTGTGACATGCCCTACATAATGTTTTGAAATTGGATGTAAAGATGTTACAGACAATTGCACAAATTTGTTAAGGGAATTAGTTGACAATCATGTGGTGATAAAGCGCAATCGAACTTTCTGATGTAGAAGATCGCAATAATAGCGCAACTACAGAGCATACTCATTCTTTCGCACTTACATTTTCTGTGTAATAACGTTCAATAAATAAACATATCAACCGTTCTTCATAAACAAAATACTTATGTCCCTATATATCATGCAAACCATAACCTAACCTAAATAAATTATTATAAAAATACTAAATTAATGAACTTACTTGTTTCCTCCGCTTTTCCTAATCAACGAAATATTCCTGCAATAACATTGTATTTTCGTTAGTTTAGAACACAAATAGTATAACAAATCGGCTATATCAAAACTAAACATAGCATATAAAAGTAAACAGTAGTTACCCAAATAACGAGTCATAACCTGACCTAACCTAAGTCAACTAACAAACCTAACCTAACTAATCGTAGTTACCTCAAATTGCCAAACAACGAATCAAGTAAACTAATCACGGTTAACTAACCCAAATAATAAATGAAAAGTAACCTCAAATAACTAAACAAACTAAGTTAGCCTAATCTAACATAAAATAACCAATTACCCGCAGAACATAACAAAGATGGTATATTTATGATAGAGTTGGACTATATGTCCTCAATAATGTTTTGAAAACGTAAATATAAAATAAGACAATTTTCTATATATATATATATATATATATATATGCTCGATTAAAGCATTAACCAAATAAATTCTACAAACCTAATTAATGAGCAGTACCAACCTAAAATTGCCCAACAACAGACCTTAATTACACTAAACACACTAACTAAACTAAACTAACCAAACAAAATTTCCGAACCTTAACTAAGCTAAATACCTAAACTAAACATCTAACCTAAACTAACTAAACTACCTTAAACAAACGTAAGTAACTAAACATACCTCCTCCTTCGGTAAATTAACTAAAATACCTCAAACAAACTTAATTCACTAAACTTAATTAACTAAACAAACTTAAACAAACATAATTAACTAAACTAACTAAAACAAACTCACTAAACTAAACATAACTAAATAACTAACCACTCTTAATTAACTAACTAAACTAACTTAATCAAACTTAAACTAACTTAAACAAACTTAAACTAACTTAAACAAACTTAATTAACTACACTCACTTAAACAAACTTAAAACTAACTTAAACAAACTAACTTAAACAAACTTATTTAACTAACTAAACTAAAACAAATTAACTAAACTTACTTAAACAAACTTAAACTTACTTACCTTAACAAACATTAATACATATACTAAACTAAAGTAAAGTAAACAAACTAAACTAACTAAACTAATACATGAACTTAACTAACTAAACAAACTTAACTAAACTAACTTAAACAAACTTAATTACCTAAACTAACTTAAACAAACATACTAATCTAACCACTTAATTTAACCACTTGCATATAACCTAAAATAACTTAACAAACAAAACTAACAACCACAACTTACTAAACTACACTAACCTCCACCGTTCTCTCTCCTCGCTACGCTTGACCTTCTCATTGTCGCCGCGGCCTCCTTCCTCCTCCGTCGCCGGTCCTCCTTCCTCCTCTGCTGCTCCTTCCCGCTGTTGTGGTTTCAACCTTCGCTGCCGCTGCTCACTCCACGTCCCACAGCTCTGTTTTGATCACGTCAGCGCCCACAACCTTCTTTCTCCTCCTTCTCCGCCGCGTCTGTGCACGTCCGTCCAGCAATCTCCGCCGCGTCCGTTTTCAGTCCGATCTCTCTCCACCTTGCTCCTCCCCGTCCCCTCCTTTTATAGCCGATGCGTCTCCCTGTTTTGGTCACGGGAATGTAATCCCGTGACCCCTACCTCCCCCTACCTAGCTCCCCTACCCCTGTATCCCTACCCCTGCCTCGTTGCAGGCGGTCACGGGAGGAAGATAACGATTCGCGCTGATAGCGCCTTCTCAGAAGGCGCTATCAGCGCACCCCCTCTAAGTGGGATTAATGTCACACACTTGTCGTGAGGATTAGTTGAAGCAACCACTACGTATGTACGTACGTACTACTCCAACTTGCGGAGGTAAAGCGAGCCACGCCCACGATATCTGCATTGCAGTGTAATATTGTGTATCAATCAGTCCCTTCATCCATCCGCAGCAGTAACTGTTGCTATTCGCGAGGGCGCGCTCGCTTCGTTTCTACTACTTTCTTTCCTTTTCACGAGTCTCTTACAACCACCTTCGTTTACGTACTATTCTTGGTTAGCTAGTTGTCATTATACATCTCCCTCGTCCAGCGTCGCTTTTACTAGCCACCCACCACCTTCGATTGACGATTGACGATTGACGATTGACGATTGGGGGGTGGCTAAGGTTCCATCTGCTCTATCTCAATCATAGTCCTCAAACTCTAGCAAATGCAAAGCAAAACCAAGCAACTAAATGTCCTCGCACCTGTCCCTTTTTAAGGCCTTAACTAACACAGTATGATCATGGAAAGCACCAGGAATTCACGGTTGATTACACAAATCTGGTCCCCGTCTGTTTAACTAGATAATTAGCCTAATAATATTGGAAAGTGAGAATATATATATATAAATATTCAACACTCAATAAATGCTTAATCCGACTTATTCAACACTCAACAGTGAAGTTTAAGATTACATCCTTATCTGCCTCCTAAGTGCTTCTTGTCACTAATTATCTCGCACTCCCATAGATATGAACAAAAGAATCAGGGATCGGAGAAGTTGTGCTCTGTCGTGCTACTTGTGTGTGTTAAAGTGGGTGGGGAAGCATGACGTATGAGGCCGGCTCTTTTTCAAGCTTAATAAGAGAGCAGCAGCAGCAGCAGCATTGATTCAAATAACAAACATTCTCCAAACCATCCACCCACAGTGGATCTCAACAACAACTGCTCATTTATTCGTGCTTGAGGTGACACCCGAACTTAATTAATTCGATGAACCTTCATCATCTCAGGATGATTTTAATTAGTTACAAGTCTCCATCCGACCTTCCGCTACGGCACTTGTATGACAAAAGGCAATAGCACATAAGAATGCTATTCGGCAGGTGCTGTGAAGATTAGAAAATGGGGCCCCAGGAGAGGACATTCCCCGGGACACCAGGTTTGTGCTTTGCCTGCCAAACTCTCTCCAAAGCTGCAACTACTTTCATAAAGCAAATGTTCGACTACACCCACCGAGGCCCAGAGTCATGCTTTGTACAGCTCATCTGATCTGAGTAGTAGTACTCTTTGCCCTTCCTTCTACCACTGTTACTCTTTGGGGTTGTCGTCCATCAAATTTCAATGAGACGCAATTATGGAGATGAACAGGGGATTCCAACATGATAATCATCCTTCTCCTTCCTCTTCCTGTGTAAACATCAAGACTATAATAATGGCAGATGTTAACTTGTTTCCTTTCTCATCTAACCTAATCCTGTACGGCCAGGGGATCAAATCTAATCCAATAAAAGAGCAGGAGGGATTTAGATGTAATTGGAATCTTGTGTCGCATATGTAGCAGAAAGGAAGACACGGAAAAAGTGATTGGACAGTGCACTAGTGCCCTCCTTGGGTAGAAGAACCATGATGCTTTGGTCCGACGAGCCTTTGGAGTCCATAAAAGAGCAGTAACCTTTGTTTCCCCCAAAGAACAAAAACAAAAAAGAATTACTGTGTGTGTTCATGTAGGAACGTCATACACGGATGGATGCCTTCCTAGTATCGAAGCCAAGCATGCAGTTATGTAGCTAATGTCAACATTAGTAAGAACCCTGATGTTTTTCTATGATGAAACAACCGCAACTGCCGTAGAAAATGGTATACATATCCTTCATCATTTTAAGAAGTATGCCTTAAGCAATGACTCTTTTCTTTTTCAATAAAAAAGCCATTCATTCCTCTCCAAGTAGCAAGTCTCACCCAAAGATGTATCTAGCTGTAGCTTAATCATGAATCACAGAATTAAGATGAAGCTGATTCAAGATCCCAATCGTTGAAGACTCTAAGGTTACACCAACTCTTGCATCTAGTTTTCCTAAACAAATTCGAGATCTTGTGAGTGGTTCTACAATAAACTTGTTGAGTTTTTAAGTACATTGAGAATACAATTACTATATGATTGAACTGTGCATCACATGCTCATATCAATAGAAAAGCTCTCCAGGACGGACATGTACTCCTTATAAGGAGTTGAGCCAAATTCTAACGAGTCTTCGCCTTAGGAAGGATTCCATCACCAATCAATCCAACCTCCACAATCATCTCACCCAATCATGTGTGCTCTAACATCCAATCTTCCAAGGATAATTCCATCCCATGATTTCATTCACAACATCCTATCTTACTTTATTGGATCCTTGATGACTCAAACGTTGTGCACCCTCAGATAATTATTTCATTGTAAATGCATCAGCAACAATTTCACAACCTTTTGTTTTTATTCAACCTCCCTTATAATATA
The DNA here is from genome assembly GCA_039657325.1 of Stephania cephalantha. NCBI lineage: Eukaryota > Viridiplantae > Streptophyta > Magnoliopsida > Ranunculales > Menispermaceae > Stephania > Stephania cephalantha. The sequence continues at coordinate 60,525,035 of CM077569.1, forward strand.
TTGTTTAACCAATCAAGACAACCGTACTTCCTCTTCATTTCACTCTCTTCTTTGCCAACAACTACTCAGATGCTCCACCAAATCACATTTCCACTATCACCCAATTTCAAAACCAATCACAATGCTGAAACGCAAAAAACAGATTCTCGCCTCTCGCAAAACCACACACAACTGCTTTTTCTCTCCATCAATCTTTGGTTTTTGTTCTCATGGATATCTGAACTCACGCCCTAAATCAGGGACTTAAATCCTTCATTGGATCATCAACAAGGTTAAACTGCTGAGGGATCTCAACGATTTTGTTAATTCAATCAGATTCTACTTAAGAACTATTAATCTTTTATCTGGAGTAATGTAGACACTTATCTAAAGACACTATAGTATCAAACACCAATAATCATAATTTAAGAAGGCAACTTAAAAGGATTAAGCAAAAAAAGAAATTTATGATTCAACAGCAGGTAATAATTATCTGCTTAATATTTCAGAGGTTCAAGAAGCCAATAGACATAAAATGAAAACTGCTTTAATAATCGTACGACCTTAGTGACAAATAGATCAGAATTGTACAACTAGGACAATTAATAAAGCATATCACTTAACCACCACGAAAAAAGAGAGCAGCATCTACAGAAAGTACCAACGTTACAAATCAAGCTTCCATTTAAATCAGAAACAAATCAACAGAATCACTACACTTGAACACAGAAAAAACTTACAGGGCATCTGAGAACTCAACCGTAAAAAGAATACTTAAAAGATGAGTATAGATTTCTTACTGTTTGTACAAGGTTGATCGCCACAGAGCAAAGAATCATGGCAGAGTTAGCCCCTTCATAATTTGAAAGGTCGGCTAGCACATTGGAGATTTCATATTTGGTTGCAATTGGTTCTTTAATGTACACAGGTGAAAACTGCACGCTATGAACTGCCCAAAGATTTGACTGATGAAACTGATTGAGCTGACACAGAAGCAGTAGGACTATTGAGGTCTCTTTCTCCGTTAGCTCCTTTTGCTTTTCCAGTCAGTCGATCTATGGCTTCTTGAGAAACATCCAGAAACCACTCGTCATCTGGCAATACACTGTCGAGAAATATGGATTATCAGCATCTAGGATGCGAAGGTTTCAAAGTCACAATGTAAATGGACAAAATACTGAATCTTCATAATATCTAAGAGACTAGAAGTAACCAGCCACTTTCCAAACAGCTTTTTGATAGGTATCAACTAAGGCTCAAGGTCATTTAAGCAATCTATTAGTATTCTAGTACTTTCTCTAGTTGTAGGTGAAAAGTATAAATAAGAAGTTTGATGTGTTGTGAAGGGTGTGCAGAATTTAGTCTCTTGTTTGAGAATTGGAGAGCTAATAGACCTCTCAAATTTCTCTGTGTTTGGTTTGTGTTCTTGTTTCCCAGTAATCCTCGTTTAGATCAATCAAAATGTTCATCCGATTTAGTGACCTCATCCAGTGTTTTCAATGCGGTGAGGCGGAGTTAGGCGGTTTAGTCCCGCCTAGTTGAGTTGGGGCCTAGGCAGACGACAAAATATTCACTTAAACGTTCCTAAGAAATAATTTAATTTATTTAGAGACTCCTCAACAGTAAGGGGCATATTTTCTCACCTAAACATTCTCACTACCATATTTCTACCTCCACACTCTTCCACACATTTTGAAATAAGAAAAATAGTCTTATTAAATAAAAAAGTTTTGAAATTTACAAACACCTCCCTAGATTTTTTTTTAATAATTATTTTCAGGCCCACCGACTGCCTTATTAAGGGCTAGGCAGTGGGCAAGCCCAAACGCCTATGGCGACGCCTTGAAAACATTGATCTCATCACTTTGGCTATAGAAAGCCAAGTCATGAGTAATAACATTAGCATCCAATGCAGTTCATATATAATTTGGAATACAATCAACAACAGATCAGGCAGCTTTGGTGAATTATTTTAAGCTTTTAACCAAGACAAATCACTTATTTCACCAAGACAAATCACTTATTTCAAGCAAGTCTCCTACCGTGACCAGAGGCAGATCACACACAATTAACTGACACTCGACAGTTGATCTATCTTTGGTCAGACAACCTCATACTTAGGAGAAGCAAGAAAATATCCATCCTTCAATCATTCTCTAGGCTTCGACATTGAGTAAAATAAACAGCTAGACTAAAGATGAATCATATGTAAATGCTAAAAAAGGATGATGTAATCTTCAGGAAACTACAGTTGGTAATCAAATGCAAACCTATCCGGATTCATTCCAGTTGTTGCAAATGCTGCCACAGCTCTGGATATTATGTTATTAATGACTTGATGTAAGTGCCGCGACAAGTATCTCCCTTGGGTTGAGAAGTGAATAACAAACTTCATATCCAAATAGAACTGCATAAAGGTCCTACTTGTTAGTAGGTCAAATTGGTCAAACAAACGCAACACAGGTGAAGTGGGAACCAATTATACCTGTTGAAGGCCAAGAGAACCCAACGTCCTTGGCCCTTCCTCAATATCATCCCAAAAACTCTGGTCATCTGAAAGCCATAAGATTACGGTCTCTGTCAGTCTCATCAATAAGAGAGTGGCAAATCTTTCTCTACCTACAAACATGTCTGCTGCAATGCCTGCCATTCTATTCAGCTTTGCAAAAAGTTCCTGCATCATGCACAAATAATAAATTAATAACAATAATGTAAGAATTTACACCACAAAATTCTAAACAATAAATTAACAACAATAATGAAAGAATTTATACCACAAAATCCCAAACAAAAGAAAGAGCTGCCTCAAATAAAAACCATAATAGAAATAGTAAATCACAGGCCACAATATGGCATTCCATAACAAAAGTCTCAATCCCAAATTAGTTGTGGTCAGCTACATGGATTGTATTCTTCCATTGGGCTCGATTTATTGCAATTGATGGCATGCTTTCCAAAACCCTTTAAATCCCTCCTAATCAATATGCCTCAAGTTAGCTTCGTTCTACCCCTACATCGCCTAATTTCTTCAGTTTCTAGTGAGTCGATTTTTCTAGTGAGGGCATAAGACATCACTTTATAAAGAAAATAAGAAAGAACCTAAAATACAAAATCAATACATCCAATTGTTTGATGCTCATTCTCCTTCTATAGATATTACGGCAAAGATATCGTTGAGAGATTTTAAAGAAGCTTTTCCAATTTATAAATTCATGGAATCATAAAAATAGTCATTTCTCCTAAATGATGCCCCATTTTAGCATAACTACAAAAAGGGAAGGGATGATGGAAGCAACTTGCCATGATCCATTTTCCTCCAACCATTCGTGGGCATGATTTGAAAAATCGACAAACTTCGAAGTTCGGCCGAAGTTCGGCGAAGTTTGTCGATGTTGAGGTGAGCGAAGCGAAGTTCAAGGGTTGTTGAAAAAATGCAAAACTTTGACTCAACTTCGGCTAACTTCGACAAAACTTCGAAAACATCGATGGAAGTTCATAAAACATAAAGTAAAATTGTTATATTTCGTGAAAGTTGAACAAACTTCGACTGAAACTTCGACTATGCAAAAAAAAATATACTTAAAAAAATTGAAATATCCTCTGCTAATATAAGTTTTATGCATTATTGTTGTATGATTAAGTATATTCCTAGCATCTCTACGAAGAAACTTGAGTTTTCTAACTTTAAAGTGAAATTCCGTAAACTACACCGGCGAATTTTTGTCAAACTTCCATCGTCGAAGTTAACTTCCTCGAATTAATTCCGAATTTTAAGTGAGCGAAGTCATAGGCGAAGTCGAAGTTTTGAACCTTGTTCATGGGAATCAATAGTTATTTGAATTATCCTGATTCCTGTTCGACAGTATTGTGTTGCTGTCATTTGAAGCAGCTTGTCAAAATGTGCACACGAGTTACCCCTTAGCTTCTCTTGACAGACTACCATGTAATGTGGACTTTATATGAAACTAACATCTGAATTACCTCCAAGAATCACCACTTTTATTGCTTGTTCAGTCGAGAAGGAAGGAATGTATCAGCAATATGTTAAGGTATAGAATAGTTGAAATATGATCCAATTGAGAAATTCTAGTTCCCTATTAATAGATGAATGTCTCACAAAAAAAGAAAGGATGTATGACAAGAAAAGCCCATACCTGAAATATTGGGGATGGGAACCACTCTTGCTCATCTACGTTTCCTTCCATGTTTATGTAGATATCGGCACTAAGATAAGTGTCACCATCTTCCGTGAATATGAGATCAAGAGCATGCTGTCGACAAAAACTATCACGTAATCTATCAACAGAGCGCTGAAGACGCCTCTTCCATTCTCTCTGTTCCGGGTGTCGGTTTTGCCTGTCCGAAACTCTTCTACGAGGATCACTTTTAACGCTAACCTGGTTTGCAGGTGAAAGTTTCATCGCGGCTCGTGGCAAGAGCTCATCTGCCAACAGAGATGCATTTGCCAACAAAGCTATCTGTTGAGCTTCAGTCTCAGCCATGCGAACAATTTTATTCCCAGAACCTTCAAAATTTCCATCATCTTCCATTGAACTAGGCAACGCATTTATTAGCAAGTTTACATATGAATTAAATACTTGATAAAGACCTTCCAATGTAGGACCTCCCAATTGCATGCTTAGAAGTGGCCCTACATCCTCAAGAAAATCCTGAAATTGGAAAAATGACCAAAAAAAAAAAAAAAAATCGAGATGACAGATTCAGAAAATTAACAAAAAAGTGATGTTTCATCCCACAATTGCATATAATACTTCAAAGAGTAAGGAAGAAATTACAGGCAGAAGCAACAAAACATACATCAACCAAACTACAGCACTTAGTAGACTATTATGAAAATGACTCTGGATGTCCGGCAATGAAGCATGTGATGAAGTTTTCCTCCGTTAGTAGGGCAGTTTTTTCTTATACGAAAAACATTTCAGCAACTTTAAAAATAAGGTTAGTGAAACAATAATAGAGATAAGTCCCTAATCTTCAACAACAGCAACAACATAGCCTCGGTCCCAAAAATTATAGCTCCTAGAACTGCACAAAAGGCAGTTAAATAAACTGTAGCAAAAACTCAGATAGCTAATGCAGAGGGCTGACTGTTCTCTTTTCGAAACCAGCTTGACGCCCCAAGGCTAATGCTACATTCTGTAATGGGTAGGTATAGCATGCAGGGTAAAATGGTACATTCATCACAGCATAAAAATCCCAGATAGCGAGTTAAAAGATTATTTCAGTTTCACAAGTCATTGTCACTCAGCAAATGATTCATTGTAGATGCAAGGTGCCTTAAGCCTAATTAGCTATTGAAATTATTCCTAGCAGAGAAAGAAAAAAAACTCTTCAGATTATAATTGTTAAACTAAATTAGTATATCATATAACACATTAGGCTTCAAGAGTGTAATAGTCACCATATTAATATGTCTTCAAATATATGCATCTCCCCAACATTTGATACAAACATTTATAGAAGACTTCTTGATACTGTTAACTTCAATAAATTTCAGCACTGAATTGAAGTCTGTGATATTAATCTCCAAATTTAGGCAATCTATAGAAAGAAAGGTTTTAAATCTATTTCTGATATACTGATACATTATAGTTGCAAACTAGTAAGTCTGAAGTCTCTCCTTCCAGTGCCTTAACTGATTAGTACTCCATCATACACACACTTCTTTGAGTGGACAATTTTCTTTTCTAAGCATCAACAAAAAATCTCCTCAAATGCCTTATCCACTAATTAAGGTAGGTAGACTATAATGACAGTAATTGATCTCCTACAGTCCCAGTAATGAATAGAAATCAGTTCCATGATGCTGAATGTAAATTTGTCACTGAAAGGACATTAAGTGAGACCTGGAAATTTAGCTTCATCCAATACATTTAATGAAGAAATATTTCTATCATAAGTCATAAGGAATCATAAACTATGGCATTTCCCAGCTAAACCCTAAGCAATAGGCTATCAAAGATCTCTTATAAATATAAGTTTACTATGGTCTCGCTTAAAGTCTAAGCCAATGTTCAACTTCATTATTAAGACTGGTTTAATCATTTAAGTATACAAACTCAAGAGACTTTTTTCAAGATTATGTTCCTAAAAGATATATGTACTTTCTATCCTGGTCCATAGCTATAGTACTAGAACATCTAAATGATTTCCTACTTATTTTGCCCATATGTAGTGAAATTCAGTTTCCTCATATTTCTTTATTTTATTTTATTTTATTTTCCAGGCGATGAGATGTGTGTGTGATAATACTCAAAGGATATACACGTACAAAAAAAAAAAAAAAAAAAAGAAGAAGCTACCAAAGCAAACCTCAAGGAAACATTCTTTCAACAACCAGGCATTGCTCGGGCTTGACCTTGACAAGAAACACTCCAAACATTCAACATGAGCAAATCCATGAAAAACGGCACTATTTGTTTTTTATAGGTATGCATGTGCATAAAGATGTCAATATTGAGCAGCAAATGAAATAATTCACCTGGACCATCGAATTGAATCGTTGAGCACTGGTTGAAAGTTTATGTTGAAATGCGGTCGGAGCAGTAAACGACACAGTAGAAGATCTACCAGAGTGACGGGTAACAGATGGAGGATATGTAAGTACCCAATCATCAGCAGCTGCAAGTGCTGCAGTGCTCTCTTCGATTCTCTTGAGATTAGCATTCAAAGCTTGCTCCACACTAGGCCTAAAGAGTTTCAAGAGAATGGGACAGAGTGCCAAGCCACGATTTTCCAACAATGAACAATGGCCTAAGGCAATTTGGACACATTCTGCGGCGGCTCTGAGGCCTCCAGCAGCAGCAGAAGAGGCTAATGCGTGCCTCTTTACAAGGAGGGCAAAATCCTCAGTGTGCTTAGTAGCCCACATAACAAGCTCAGATGCGAACGCTGGCTCCTTACCAAAAACAGAGACGGAGTCAGTGGCGGCCTGGGCAATGGCAGAGAAAACTAGCTGCGAGAGAGCAGCAGTGTATGCACCTCCATATGATGTGGTTGATGGACGAAGACTGCGCAAGTTATAGTGAAACCTGTGGTCATGAGCAGTGAGAAGCAAGTTATGAGCACGGGGAGCATCTCCAAGCGTTTTAAGAGCTGAAACAGCTGCACGTAGCTCATTGGTGCGAGTGGAGGGTTGGGAAGCAGCTTCAGCAAGCTGGTCAGCCAACATTCGCTTGCGTTGAGAGATAGCATTCTGTAATGAATTAATTATGGGTGGAGTCAATGTATTGTTATGTTTTGCCTCGGCCAAAACAAGGTCTCCTTGATTGAGGGAATTCAATGCCTCGTCAACTCTTCTTTCAGCCAACAAGACATCAAGCATATCAGGAAACTCGAGAGACCATTTGCGTAGATGAGATGGATCGACATCAACATCAACATCAACATCATCATCATCATCATCAGCATCATCAGCATCAGGAAGAGATAAGGATTGTATATGAAGTCCGTCGGCCAAGGCATGAATAAGAGCTGACTGCGTGGAAAGCAGATTTCTAATGGAAAGAAGCTCCCCTTCAAGATCAGATATTTCCTTGGAGGTGCGTATGAAAGCAGTATAATTGGCATAAACACTTCTACGCATTTCCTCCGCAGAGGCCTTCTTCAAGTCCAAAAGGGAGGAGCAAAGTTGTCTAATCTCCTGAATGAATGAATAAATCAAATGAAAATGAACCAAGTGTTATCATCAAATCAAATGAAAATGGAAGAAGCAGAGAAAGAAAGACCGACCTTCTCGTTGAGGGAATTGCATTTAGACTGAAGGAAGGAGTCGGGATCAAAACCATCGGACTTGAAAGTGTTGAGCTTGTCTTCCAGTTGGGCGGCTGATGCCCTAGACCGAGACGACGACGACGACGACGAAGACTTGCCAGAAGCCATCAAATTAGGGTTTCAGGAACAGATCTGAGAAGAGAAGAGAAGATAGGTCAGGTGTTCATGTTAGAGAGGAGGAACAAGTCTGGGACCGAAAACGATCTAATAAGATCATAGAGAACAAACCAACCAAAATCAACTTCGATTGATCTGACTTCCTTTAAAGCGTAAGGAAATCGATGGCGCATGACCCGACCTGCTAGCGTTGGGGTTGGGGTTGGGTTTGGCTTGGGTTGTGTCCACCACCGACTCCAACCGCCTCAAAAAAATTTTTTTCCACGTCCAACCTCCCTAAAAATCCATCAATATGTCTTCTAGACTGCGGTGCCCTTGCCTGCCAAACTTTCCACGTTCTTTCAATCTAATTGGAAAGAGAAAGTGTTAGAATGACAACAACAAAATCACACCACAAGATACATTAACTTACCAGAGCCATTCATGTGCACCTCGAGGTGCGAGCGTACACAAATATCGATACATAATATATAGGTCGAGGTCGCATGGACGGCTCTTGTGAGCCAATGTACCTTGTGGTGTAACTTTATTGTTGTCATTCTAGCATTTTGGTGAGATGAACAAAATATCACTTACTCAAAGGCAAGCAAATGCATGGTACAACTCTCATTATAGTACAAAACAATAATAATAACATAACCTCGGTCCCAAATTAATTGAAATGATGTTATCAGAAACAATTGTACGCCTAAAGTAAATTTTGAAGGCGCTTCAGCCCCGGACATCATGGTATTGAGTCACCGCTGCGCATTTGCCACCTCTCAAGCCTGAAATGTACAATAAAACAAGCAAAGGAACCTCTAATCCCCATTAGAGGCCAACTCAACCACAATATTTTAACTATAAGTAGTACGTACGTATCAAAAAAAAAAAAAAAAAAAAAAAAAAAAATCTTGGAACAGATAAGCTGGTATTCAATTGATTAACAGCATTAGAGAAGCAAAGGGAGAAAAAGAAGGTCCATGTTGTTCCAATAAAGATATTCTATCCCCCCTGCTCATGCATCTGTTAGTATACATTACTGTTATTATTAGTGTGTACATCCAAGCTCATCTACTCTACCCTGCTCCTTAATTAGTAATGTACAGTAGCTCAAGGTTAGGTGGCCTAAAAGACTCAGATAGCCACAACCACCAGAATGTTAGTTTCAACCACCTTTGCCATCTTCCAACTACTCAAGCGCTTGTCCTTCTCCCCTTCGCGCTCCACCCCTAATCTAGTTGTGTAGCCACGCCCCTTGCAATTGCAAACAAAAGTAGAATTAGTCATTGGAAGAAAAAATGATATGGCATGACAACCAGCCTAACAGAATTTCATTTACAAGCCAATGCATGACAACATATATATATATATATATATATATATATATATATATATATATATAAGACTATTACAAGCCTGCCTGACAATCCTATGTCCTAACGCTTCACTTTTTCAGTCCAGTTGTTAAGCTTCAGATTTCAAGGCAAGAAGCATTTAGGGGCTACCCCTTTTTTTCCAACCGGAAAAGGGCCAACACTACATGGCATAACTATTTCACATTTTACCCACATACTAACCTCCTAAGTTCGAAACCAATTAAATTAGGTAATTCTGAGGGTGAACCAGGGAGCAAGCAAAAGCAAGCATTCTACAAAGAGATAATTAGACAGCGCAACATAAATTACAATCGATGTAGCAACGAAAGCATGATGTATCTACCTACTTTCCAATTCACACCATCATTCTCCACGTATCATCAAAGACTGAAATGGCACTCTCTTTATCTCAACAAATGTTGAACACTCTTTGTTTATTGGCTGTTTCCACGGTTCCCCGTCCATCTGCATGAAAGCGTCTTTCCATTCCCCACCTCTGATCTCAAATCTGACGGCAGCAGCCTGACAATTACCAGCAAATCCAATTACAACTACAGTTGCCTGCCTCATACAACTGCAACCAACATCAGCATGTTCAACCTATTGACAATATACTGCAAGTGTGCTCCTATCCTATATAACAAATAAAGACCGGAAGTAATTTCTAGCTGAGTTCAACTCTAATTTCATTGGTAAAGTGTGGGGAATGTTGAACTGCGTATCTTCCTTGTAGCAAAGTGAATATCCCTTTTCTTTTCTTTCCCGGGCACTCAACCACAAAAAATTTGCATCAATCAAATGCATGAACGTACTATATAAAAATGGCAAAACATTTATATTCAAACTTAAATGAGATCTGCGGAACACATTGATGTAGACTGAAATACCAATGATCAACTAAATCATGGATGCGTACATGGTATGTGTATCATTTTGAATCTGTGATTAAGCCAAAAGATTTATAATTCCCACTGAAGAGTTGATTCAAAACAATAGGTAAAGGATTCTACCTGTGCAATATGTTTTGCATTAATGAGTTCCACCATAACAAATGAAGCATGCCAACCTTGCTTCAAACCAAAGATTTCAAGGAGTCCATCATCTGCATGGGCCTCAACAAAACCTCTCTGAGATATTAAGCAGAATAAGAACGTCAGAACATCACATCAGATAAAAGCTAATAATAACACCAATCATATAAAAGCTACAAATACAACTGGAATAGTCCCCCGTGTCAAAACCTAATAATAAATCATCATTAACATTTATTAATATTTTTTTCCAATAAAAAAAAAATCAATGTTAGAATTTGACTCTTTGAGACAGTATAAACATCATGAGTTATCTCCTTAAAGAAAAGAAGATCAGTGATCCATTCTCTGACCTAGATTTGCACATGAAAGAGGAAAAAAGTTGTTCAGCCTTTCATGATCTGTATTCTCACAACTATCCAAGTCCCAACATGACCCTTATTTAGTTTTTCCAAATCTATAGTTAATGTGTTTCAAGAAAAAAAAAAAAAAAAAGAAATAATCGATACTTAACATGTCTACTGTCTAAAAAATTGTGGTACATTAAAAGGTGATTGATCTCATGTCCTGTAATTGATAATGATCCCAACCTCACCGATTCACCAAACGAAAATGATATCTGGCACCTATTGAAATTTCAATAAAGTTGGTCGACTTGTGATGGCTTAAGAACTCTTTTCGGATCTTCAATAAATAAAGTTACAAATAGAAGAATCTTAAAGTCGCCACAACCTTAAGTCTATTACAATTTCACAAACGTACAAGGCCTTACCTTTTCCAAATATTCAGAGGGAGGAGTGCCCCATGGGTTCCTTCCACTTCCATAGTTATGGAGATTCAAAGCAACTATTGCCCTAACACTAAAAGGAGGAAAAATACAAGTTAACGACATCAAGGAAAAGGAGAATAAACACCAGTTAATACTGATAGGAGGATAAATACAAGTTAATAACATCAACTACTCAACTAAAGAAACTTTTTTTGTTGTTTTCTTATTTTTGTTAATATTTTTGGGAAAACAACTATAGAAGTCTCCCATAAATACCACCCAACCAAATACTATCCCAGGGAAAATCTCATTTAAAATAAAATATTATCCATGAATTCCAAGCCAAATGGTATCCCCAAATTTTTGTGTGAACAATTAGTTAGCAGACACTTTTAGGCAAGGTGCTTCGGCCAATTCTAGTAGACAACAAATTACATGGACAATATAAATACAAAAACTATATAATTATTCAAAGAATTTAAAAACATAAAACTTAATAGAAATGTTTGTTCCAATGGTAATTATTTCTTCACTTGTACCATACTAGAAATATTTTGATTTCTGAATACAGTTTAAGCCTAAAACCAAATGAATAAAGTTGTTCCACGTGAAAAACTTAAGAAACTCATAAATAACTTTCAACATACAATCTATATTGACATGGCCAAAAAAGGATACTTATAAGAGTACAATTAATTATACAAATAGACTACATTAAGGATTCATTAATGCTACATAGCTTTCTTATAAATACCAATACCTGCACATGCTAAAAGTATGTAATTGAATTTGAAGTAGCTGCAAAAAGGCATTAGAAAATAACATCTCCCAAATTTCTTTTGATTTTAAAAGACACTTTTCTTTTCTTTTTTTGGGTAGGTGAAACACACTTCCACATCAAGTAGAACTTCACCATATTAATTTCAACTTTTTAGCAAGTGAAATCTATAAAGTTGAGCTTTGATCCTTAAAAAGAATCAAAACAGGAGACATACACTTGCATAAAAGACAGAAATACAAGGACCTATAAAAGTTTACAAATATGTTAGATAATGAATACTGATAATCATCTATCACAACAAAATATGAATACTGAAAGGATTTTGACTGAAAGCTTTTCAAGAATAAATTGAACAAATTCATTGTACCAATTAAACCCACCTTGATGGAAACTGAATCTTTTCCCATTCTGAGCAATTGACCTTTTTAATATGCAGCTGTAAAATATTTTTGAGTCCCCTGCATTCGGTAATTTAACGAGGACATTGACATTAAATTTTTTTCATTAAGTTGATTTTAGAATCAACATTAGTAACATATATTTCAAATAATATAATTAGTCAACATAGAAATTTCAATATCAGCATGGATATTTTTTCTTTCACTAAGGCCCTGTTTGATTGCATGGAAAAGGAAAATATTCTAAGCAAAATAGTGAATTCTGTGAGAAAATAACATTTTCTTTTTTTTTTTTTTTTTTTTTTTGGACAAGTGGGAGTCAAACTCACGACTTCCTCAAACCTTGCCTTATGGCAAGTGATGCCTCTACTATCTCTATGACGACCCAAAACTCAAAAAATCTACCCTAAGGGCAATTTAGTAATTTTGCAAACCCTACACTAATTGGTCCCACTATATAAATCTAATTGTAAACCCTAACCCCCTTTTTGTTCCAAAACCCCAAATTTGAAGAAAATGATAGAGGAGAGCTTTGTTGGTGATTTCATGGTGGGTGTTGTGCTCCAAAGTCCTCTTTGAAGGTAAACTCATTATACATACTCTCTCCTTTTTATGTTCAAGTTGATTTACAATCTTGGTTTGATTGCATTAATGGTGGAGAATTTTAATGGATGTAATGGTGAAAAAGTTTATCCCAAAAAAAAGGAGGGCAACGTCATCACGGCGCCGGAGAGGGGCGGCGGCGGGGTTGCCGCCGTCACCGGAGAAGGGCGGCGGCGATCTGCTGCTGCCGGAGAGGGAGGAAGGGCCTCCTAGTGGAGGCCCCCCCAAAACCCCCAACCACTCTCGGCTTCTTGCCCAAAGGGGGTAGAGGAGAGGGGAGCATATGCCACAGGGCCAAATTGGCCCCTGGATTAAATTGACCGGGGGCCAATCTGCACCTCAAAACTAGGGACGTTTTGTCCCTGGTCAATTAATCTAAACATATATTATATTACAATATGTATATATATATATGTATATGAAATAAAATTAAAAAAAAAATACTAATAAACTTTACCTGCAAACGGGGCGCGCTACCGCGTCCTTAGGGGAAGAGTTGGGCGGGTCCCGCCCTCGACTTTCGCCCGAGCGACGGGAGACCTGCGGGACCCACACTAGTGGACCCCAAATAAATCTAAAAATAAATTAGAATTAACATATGACTTGTTGTTAATGTGAACGTGTCTTAAATTGTTTAGATTCGCAAGGCGGTTCACATTGGAGCCCAAGCGCGCGAAGATCGAAAATAGGATTCGCGACGAGTCGAGGTAAGTGAGGAGCTTCGCTCATGCATTAAATATGGCTTGAATATTAGATAAATATAAATATCACATCTATATCGAAAGACTTGGGATTGAGTTGCATTAAGTCAATGGTATGAATATGCTTGTCTATGGAATGTATGTGATATGAACACTTGTGTTATTCGATCAAATACGGTGATGTGGCATTATGCTCATCAAAAGAGAGTGGTCCGCGCCACGAATTGCAGTGGTGTGGCTATGACCCCACCAAACAAAGAGTGGTCCGCACCACGAAAAATCAAGTTCACAAGTGGTCACAATCGGTGATGGCTTGGAAATACTTACTATTGGTTTGATGGAACTAGATGGAAATCACAACGGCCATTGTGACCACCAAAGGTTCACATCACCTCGAGGGTGAGTGTTTCGGTCACCTAGGATTCATACCATTAGCTAGAATTCATTGAATGGAACAATGACTTATATTTATTACTATTTCTTATGGTAAATCTTTCGTTGGACCCCGTTGCATGAATAAATGAAATTTATTTACGAATTGCGAATTCTCTTTCATGATGTGGTTTCAAAAGCATGCTCACTTTCTTGCTTATTGAATTATGAATTTACCTTTAAGTTATATTGGACTTGGAACTTGTTTACACCCTTTTTACGAACAAGAATCATGTCTTCATTGTTTTTCATCAAATTCTTTAGAATTCGGTTTACTACGTCATGTGTAGAATTGTTTTGCTTTATAGGTAATACTTGCATGTTTAGTGTTTGAGCGAGTCTTCTCTCTTATTGAGCTCCGTTGGTTCTTTTAGCTCACCCCACTTACATCTCAGATATCCACGTCGACGCTAGATCGAGAAAAGGAGAGGTGATAGCTTGAAGCCTTCTCTCTTAATGTGAGCATTGTATTGTATTATCTATGTATTTGTTTTTGAGACTATTAAACTTAGATTATATTTTAAATGGGTTTTTTGGGTAGGTTGAACCCTTCATTCCTTTAGTTGATTTACTTGGGAGCCATTTAACTACTTATTTGGTTTTAAAAAATAAAAACCCATTTGTAGTCCTTGACAGACATATGAAATTTTCTAAATTTTATTCCGCAGAATTATATCCATATTGTCTATGTGTTATTCCGCAAGTTGTTTAGGCGAGTCAAACCGCTTGCTTGGGCCCGATTCGGTTGTTGGGCTTAGGAGGCAGTCTGGGCCGAACGACCCGACCCTAGGTCGTGGGAGGGTCGTCACAATCTCAGTAGAGATGCTTTGGCAACACTTTCTTCCGTTTGATAACCAAGGTTTTCCCATTGAACATTTTATCACGATTGTCAATTTTCCATCCCAAGCCTCATAAATATTCTCACCTATTAGGGTGGGAAAATCGAGTTTTCTCTTGAGGAAATGATTTTAAACACATGTCCTTGATGACCCTGATGTTCAACGTAAATGATGTAGCAATTATCAAAATACCCTAGTTATACAAAATTATTTTTTTGCCCATATGTATAAAAAAATTAAATTACATAAATAATATTTCTACCTCATTTAAAATAGTAAAACAACTTGTGCCCCTTTGTGCATAAAATTACATTTTTGCCCCTATTTATTAAAATATAAAATTACATTTCTTTAAATTTTGATTGGTCTACACTCCAATGTAGCATCAACATGATGTGTTATATAAACATATGAACTGTCACTTATAATATGGGCAAAAATGTATTTTTATCAAGTCAAGTCATCTTATTCACGTTTTATATTTTTAATGTGAAAATTAATATGTTAATGAATATTTAATTTCTATCATTTATTTCAAAAATGTTAGTGGTGAGTTTTGAGGGAAAAAAATTCTTACACGTGCAATCAAACGCACATAGGAAAGTTTTCTTATGAACATTTACTCAAGAAAACTTAAGAAAATGTTCTTTTCCTATGGAATATCTTCTTTGCAATCAAACAGGGTCTAGGGGATAATGTCCACTGGTCTAAGAGCCTAATAAAACAAAATTGGCCAAATTGGTTAAAATATCCTAACCTTTCACAACTTTTGTTATCATATCCTAAGTTTTGGGGAGTTGTTATCATATCCTAGCTTTTTTACATTCTTTGATTTGTATACTATGTTACTTTGAACCCTAAATTTGATGAGGTGTCACCTAGATAATGAATTTAAAAAGCCAACCACCTCATCACCCATAGTTACCAAATTCATTAATTAAATTTATTATTTATGTGCCGCCTCATCAAATTTAGAGTTCAAAAGTAACATATGATACAAATCAAATAATGTAAAAAGGCTAGGATATAATAACTCCCAAAAAGTAGGATATAATAACAAAATTTGTGAAAGGTTAGGATATTTTAACCAATTTGGCCTACAAAGTTTTGCAAGAGAAAGGAGAGATGACAACCTTAAACTTGGGTCACTCATGCAGGGTGTGCAGAACCAACCTTGTGTGCAGCTATATCCAGAATAAATGAGCTGAAATAAAAGGGTATTCAATGTAGATGATGAGCAACAGAGGCACATTAGACCAGAGGTTAAGCATTGCCTGGATAAGCAAACCAAACAAAAATACAAGAACAGGGATCAAGCAATAGCAACTAAAAAGACGTCAAAGATAATATGTAGAAAGACAAATACATGAATGGCAACTCTTGAGCAAACAAGGGACTTGCATCAGTAAGCAAGAGTCCTGAGTTTGTTTTTCAGATGTTTGATCAAAGGAAGATTTGCAGGTGCCACAAAGTAAGCAAATAAGGAACTTGCATCAGTAAGCAAGAGTCCTTAATGTGGTGCACCAAGTAGGCGCAAGCACTCTAGTAGCCTAGATTGATGGATAATCTGGCAACTCAAGTTCAATATCCTCATACTGATCAAAACTAATCTAACATTAAGGAAAATGCTTTTACAACCCAGAAAAGACACGCACTTGCTGGCATCCCTTGATTTTCGCCGATATGTGTGTGTACGCATCGCAATGCGCATCAAAGGGGCACTAGCAAGTGCGTGACTTTTCAGGGTTACAATAGCAGGGTCCTTACTCCTTACATTAAATGGTAGAACAAGATTTTACCCAGAAAAGTATCCAAAACATTTCAGAACAGAGCAGAAGTCAATTTAGACAGTAAGAAAAATGATATCCACGATAAAGGAAAGAGCAGAATAAGATTAAGGATGTTAATCACATTAGAGAAAATTAGATGGCAACTGAACATGATAGAATTAATAAACAAGATTAATTATTCAAATCTGAAATGCTTAGATAAGGAAGATATTATCTCTTGCCTCCATGAAGCAAAATACATGGTTTAATTTTCACTGTTAGAGTGGCTGCAACCAACTACTGTAGTTATGACAAATGACAAGGTGTAAGAAGTAATGAGGCTAGCCAGCTACACCTTATTAGCAATTGGACCCTGCGCCAAGTGTGGTTTTTCATCACGTAAATGATGGAAACCATAAGCAACTTGAGCATCCATACCTGAAAGACACCAATCTTAACTTAACAAACAAAAAATAGAATATGGAAATAAATCCAAAATTTAAAATGACATGGAGAAAGAATTACTTCCTTCAAAAAATTAAAATGAATATTGAAGCAAGCTGCAGCAATTTTAGCAGAAACATACATAATCAAAACCAGTACTGGCGCTTATGTACAAAGTAATCAACAACTGTCACAAAGCCTCAATACCAAATCAGTAGGCGCCGACTAAATGAATACAGTGTTTCCATTAAGCTTGATTCAATGCAGTCATGCATAAAGTAGTAAATGAGAAAATTATTATTATTATTATTATTATTATTATTATTATTATTATTATAAGTTACATGGTAAAAGATAATTAAGAAAGATATAGCAGTCAAATATGACTGAAAGTCTGAAAATTAGTCGCTAATGGAACATAAGATAAGAGGCCAAGTCATATCATTGACCCTATGCAGTGGTAATAACTTAGAAAAATTTAGCATAGCATCTTTTCTCCATAATAATTTTTAGATTCTAAAGTAGTCACTTGCAAATTTGCAATCATTTCGCTACAAGTTCACCTGGAAGAACACTAATAGATATTTTCCTAGAATTACCTATGATGACAAAGATCCATGGAAGCTTCAACATAATATTAACCCAATTCCTTAGTGGTATTTTTATGTTAAACAATTGAACTTAAACAAGCTTTGTAGTTGTTTGTCTTTGGCTGAATTAAGTAGCAAAGATGAAATGAATTTTGACAACAGCCACAAAACTGAAAATCTCACCTATACTAAAATAATTATAAAGTACGCCCTCATAACAAGTTAATTTGTCAGGTAACTCCATGGTAGTTTTTTGATTGGAAGGTAACTCCATGGTATCAAAACTCTGCAACAGCAAGAATGTGAGATTGACCATGAAAACATTAAAAAAAAAATTGAACAGAAAAAACAAATAATTTAGAGCTACATTACAAAATATTGATCAGTTTTCACAATAAAGCAATGTAGGCAAAAAACTACATGCTAATATATTAACATTAATATCAATACTTTTTGGGATTAAGGCTTTGTCGTTGTCGTTGTACTATCAACTCTTCTAAAGTTCATAACAAAACCTTCAACAACAACAACAACAACAAAGCCTCAGTCCCAAATTAGTTGGGGTCAGCTACATGGATAAGACTCTTCCATTGCGCTCATAACGAAACCTAAATAAGTATAAAATCATGATGTCTTTTCGTCCGTACTTTACAACTCACGATTACAAGTCTTAATGTGGTAGATTCACGAGAATTTTACAACTCACAACAACAGAATAAAAGCAACAACAACAGAGCCTCAATCTCAAATTAGTTGGGGTCAGCTACATGGATCAAACTATTCCATTGTACTCAATTTAGTACAAGAATTTTATAAAGCAAAAGAAAACCAGATTAGTGCAGAATTTTGTGATTGGTGATCTGTATCCTAAAAGTCAGAATAAATTCAAGCCAAACATTGTTTTGACTCCATCTATATTTATATATTAATATGACTAGTTTCTTAAGAGAACAAGCCCTTGAACAAGAAACCATTTTTAATCAATTATGTCATCAATCACAGCCCAAAGAAAGATGTCATGAGAACTAAAACTAAAGCAATGTGAAGCAATGTTTTCTAAGGCCAGTTTCAAGCATATTAGTCTGGATTGCAAGTTATTGCAGGGAAATTGTCCCAAAGCATAAAATTTAAACTTACAGTATCTACATTTGAGAGAAAAAAATAAATAGCTAACTAAATAATTGACGATTAAATCCATTCCACATTCATATCTTCCCATAAATCAAAGCCTGCCACTTCCAATCGAAATATTTCTATGCATATAATCAGATATATAGGCACATACAAGTACATACATATATACTTGCCCTTCAGAGAATATATCATGCCATTAACATGGTAATTTTAGGACAAAGGTTTGTAGGTGCAGTTTAACACATTAATGGAGCATATGGAAAGCATTCGAAACCAAAGCAAGAATCAAATTAATAATAAAAAAATTGCAAATCATCTACCAAAAGGATAATGTATATATGCGTACATTCAAGACGTAGGCCTAAGCTAACTTGGGACGTCTTGATTATGAGGGATTTAAAAGATTTGGAAAGAACACACCATCAATTGCACTAGATCATGCTCGATGGAAGAGTCCGATCCATGCAGCTGGCTCCAACTAATTTAGGATTAAGGCTTTGTTGTTGTATTCAAGACTAGTAGAATGAAAGAATGAAATCACGATTTGTAGCATATGCATCATAGAACAATGAAGAATGCCACAATCATTTTGTCCATCCAAGAAACATGGGTTATACAAAAGCATTCAGCCTGGACTTATAAAACAATAAACTGATGTGAAGGTCACTGATATCAGCATATTTATAACCTGATCGAAATCAAAGTCTTCATTGTGTTTAAGGGAATGAGGCAGATCTAACGTTTCTCCAGGAGGTGTATAGACCATAACATGCCAACTGCATCAAAAAATTGGAAGATTTCACAAAATCAGAAGGATAGTATATATAATCATAACAAAATATAAGTTTGATGCATTAAAGACAAATAAATAAACCGTTCTAAATCAGTGAGAAACACCACTAGTGATATCTGAGATAAGAGATCTAATCATTAAACACGAATATAATATTGTGAATTCATACTAGTGTAAATGAAAATACTTGCCTGTCGAGGCAGCACAAAGGACCTGTTGCAGCCTTATACAAGGATCTTTTGACAGCGGACTTCCAAGCATAAGGGAATGAACCACCCTAATTTAAAAAAGAAGAAAGAAAGAAACATGGAAATAACCCAATTAAAAAAAAAAAAAAGAGGCAAAACATATATTCTGGTCCCTGAACTTTCATTGGTGTGCATTTGGTCCCTGAACTTCCGTTGCATGAAAAGAGTAGAGCGTTACCCAACCAAAACTTCTAGACAAATCATTGCCGGTACCCAAGGGAATGATTCCAGTGGGAGGAATAGGCTCCCGCTTCTGTCTTTGAAGTTGAGCAAGACTTCCTAGAACCCAACCGACAGTACCATCACCACCAGCAACCTGCATAAAGTTTGATGATGCGTCCATCAAGATGAAGCCTAACATTAAGCAAACATATGAATAATAGAGATTTGGATGTTGTTGAAAGAAATAATAAGAAGAGGCGCACTGTGTGTACCACAATCCTGAGCTTCTGACGGACCGCTCTTGCACAGTGGTCGAGAGGGGCCAAATTTTCCAAGCAAGACAATCCGTAGTTCACAAACTCAGGAGGATTTACGACTGCAAGGTCAAACACCTGCATATATAAATATGATCACACATGAATTACACGGTAAAAGTTGCAAATGAAGGAAGGAAGGAAGGAAGGAAAAACCCTAACTAACTAACTAACTAACTAACCTGGTCATCGCTGATCAATTGTTGAAGCCTTTCCTTGAAAACGTTACCGAGACGACCCCCGCTGCGAGAATTAACGAAGACAACGATGGGGGCATCAACGAGGTCGACATCAGAGTCGGCATCATCGGCAATATGAGGAGGAGGAGGATTGGGATTGCGAATGCGAATAGCTTCCCTCATTGCGAGACGGATGTATTCGGGGATCAAAATCTTCCTCCTCAGATCTTCCTTATCGACTCGGACTCCAGAGAGGCCGCAGCCTCTAAGCGAATCCACCAAGGAATAACGAACAGAGATCCGAGATGAGGACGAAGACTCGCCGCCGCTCGATGAAGACGGCGACGGCGAATCCATGAAGGCCATCTCGCTCCTCAAGAAAAACAAATTAATTAAGGCGATGAATGAGGAGGAGGAGGAATGCCTCCGTCCCTCAATTAGAGACAGACAATCCAAGGCTTAAGGCTTAAGGCTAGGAGTAGGCAACAACCCAACCCCCGCCTCGCCTCGCCTCAAAATCAAACTCCCTCAAATTACAACACGCCCATGCTACGCACTAATTCCATTTATTACGCACGCACGCACACAAGCACGCACTCGCTGTGTCGCATCGCATCGCATGCTTATAAATTACTAGCACCTAGTTTTCTCTTGAAAAACAAACACACTTTTGGTAACTAACTGCATTTCATTTTTATACATAGTTTTTTCATGTCTTTTGCGCACACAAATCTCGCTACTCAATCCTATCACATCCCAACACAAAACATTTTGCATTAATACCAGGAGACCCATATGATCTAGTAATTGTGCGGATCCAACATACATCCTCTTCTTTTTTATCCGGTTTAAAAAAAAAAAAAAAAAAAAAAAAAGGTAGCCATCGTGACTTCTGTGAGGTATCGTATTAACGTGCTCTCCAAACCCATACCCATACGGTACCTACTTGTTTGTTGGATTACTTAACAAAGAATTCCAAAAAGGAAAACAGCCGCTGCCAAGTGCCAACCATATGCAGAGTAGAATACCAACCCTTGGCTGAAAAAGACTGATGAGACGCATTTTTAATTTATAGAAATCGGCTACCTCCAGTGATTCCAACAATCCAACATAACGCTTCTCAACCAAGTACAAATATCTCTCTTGAATTGGAGTCAGAATTTACAAGTCACAAGAAACAAAAGAGAAGTTGGGAAACAATTCGGAGCCGCGCACAAGGTAAGGTAAATATCGCGTAGTCAGCCAGGCTTAACGCTACTGCAACAGTACATAGCATAGCCGAAGGCATGCAATTTAAGAGAAAATGACCTGTTACACATGGCAGGCATATACTTCACTACTTCCCCCCCTGTAAGACTCCCCACAATTACACACCTCACACTCCTACCTACCTCACAAAGTAAAAACGAATAGATGAGCTTTTCCCTAAAATCCATACGGCAAATCCAACCAAAGCCAAGGCCCAAGTACTAATGGCATGGAGTCGCACAGAGATGCAGCAACTTGGCCATGAACTTAGTCACCAAGTATGAAATGGACCAGAGTACCCAAAAAAATTTTGCTATTTTTGGAAAAAAAAAAAAAAAAAAAAAAAAAAAAAGGTCAATCACATACCAACTTCTCCATCTCTTATAATAGTATTAATATGAATAGGAAGCGTGCATTCAACTATCACCAAAAATAGGAAGCGCATCACACAACAGCTTTGGGCTACTTTTCCAGATTGCTGAGTAGACCAGGCAGAAAGATCATCTCTAGCTGACGAGCTCAGGGAGAAGAGTCAGAAGAATACTCATGCTCAACCTGTGATTCATTTCAAAAGCAACCCACTCATAGCTGGTCATCAATAAGCTGACCTAACTCTATGATTTTGAAGTAGAACTTGCTACGGTAACCCACATAGGGGCACCAACTTTGGGAGCCGACCCAACTGAAAGTCGTGCGATACACCTCGAGATGTGTACACACACATTTCGAGGTGTATCACACGGCTCCCGTCTGGGACTGTCCCCAAATTCGGTGTACAAAGTGGGTTATCCTATCATTTTTCATAACTAATAACTACCTTGGAATAATTATCGACAAGGTATTGTCATTATACTTACAATCACAACATGCTAAACCAGCACTTGGAACAATCTCTAGTACATAAACATTCTCCTAAAGATTCCCGATAAATAAATAAACTAAAACCACCACTTAGCTAAAGCATTAGCCATGCGAAAAATTTTGTTTCATGCTATCCCTTACAATGCTTTGGAAGAATTTTAAGACACAATAAAACAAAGAGCCCACCATGAATGCCTGTCAAATGTACTGCAAGAATTCTACATTAAATATCGACCAACCTTCTAACCTTCTAAAATTGTTTATACGAAATATTCAATAACCTTTGGGAATTGACTAGCTTAATAAACAAGATAAAAGAGTTGTATAAAATACCAATACAAAGCCGAATCGCAATAGAAGGAAGAAAGAATTAGATTTTATAATAGCACACCAAATACAGTAAATTGTAAACGTTGAACGGCATTATTACTTGTACTTCAGCTGATGAATAAAGTTCGCACACCACAAAGTAACATCAAAACAATTTTTGAAAAGTCACTTTAGAAAGAAGTTGTTAATGATAATTCATTACTTTTAGGAATCCAGATTTAAGGTGGAACCCTAGTAAGTCATGTTGAGCTGGCTAGTGGGTTAGTACACAAAACTACAAGGGCTGACTGGATATGTGAGGGGCGTGGAGTATATGTCTAGAGTAGAACTCTTGTGAGTTTTGCAGGACACAGATAGACCTCTAGAAAGTCTATCAACATTGTTCTTGTTCTCGTAATTTCTCATTTTAGATCTATAAAAGTGTTCTTCCAATTTGCGATCTCACGAGGGTCATTGTGGGTTCCACCAGTTGACTTGACCCACATGTGTCTACGCTTTGTATGTTACTGGTTTCTAATAAAAGACAATAATACTTCCTTTTCAGAACCACCTCATCCTTCCATGAAATCTAACTTCAAAATCACCAATTTATTCAAATCTTTTAGCAAGTACTCTTCTAGATAATCTTCGAAGCAACCAGAGAAAAGAATTGCAAATTCTTGACCTAGAAAATGTACATAATCTAGCAAGTAAACTAGTTAATGCCAGTGACTTCAAGAAAATTAACCCAACCCCTCAACGAATACGAATAGATTGAAATTACCTGCTTGATGTGTTTGAAGCTGCTCCTCAATCATTAAAAGAAATATAGGAAAGAAGCACAAGAAACTTGAGGAAGACACCTTCACAACTGGAGATAATCAGTCATGTATATGAACATCTAGTCAAGCCGGCAACCAGGAGCAACAAAAACTCAAAAATGAAGATCGCAAAAGTGGAAGTGAAGGACGAAACCAGTGGTACAGAAGCACAAATCAGTGCCAAGAAGCAGCACTGATTCCCCAGCAAAATCATTTGAGCAGGGATCACACCTCCTCCACAGAAAAAGGAAAGGTACTGGTCTTAGTTAAATTCTACATTATTCTTTCAATGACAATAGAAGTTTCTAAATATGAGAGTCCAGACCACTTGCATTGATATAAATAATGTTCATAGTGCAATGACGAGTTGGCAGACAAAACAAAAGAAAAAATAGCAGAGTAGAAGGCAGAAACTTATCCAAATTAAAGAGGCCGAGGTGGGTGAGGCATTGCCCAAATTAAAACAAAGTCGCAATGACGTCCAAATATTGTTCCGCTCAGCAATCCCAACCCAAGCCTACTCACCGTACGAGCAAACATTAACTCCTGCTTCGGCGCTGGTCCCTCACAGCGTTTCTGCAAGATGAAATACGTACCATGAGTTTCCAACAAAAAATAAGTGCAACATCATGAAGCTTCACTGTTAGAAGAGAAACTTATAAAAGGTCTACGGCTCAAGGATGATTAGCTAGCTATGTTTATAGAAAGGACTAAATTGAGTAATTGTCAAGATCTAATTGGAAGAACAGAGGTCAAAAGAGAACATATAATAATATGAGTACATGAAAAACCTTCCATGTCATTGCTATTTAATTTCAAAAGAGAGATACCCATTTGCATATGGTGATTCTTCACGTCCACGGCGATATTGCGGTGACCTGCTATAGCTACGCTCATTACGTGGCGAAAGACTACGAGGCCTTGGTGAACGCCCACGAGGACTATAACTCCTGGTTCAAAGATATCGATAGTTAAACTGTAGAACTTCCCTCAAACAAAATCCTTAATGAAATTTAAAGGTATTAATGCTAAAATTAGCACAAAGCTATCTTTTTGTCCTGAACAGATTTACCTTCTACCATAGCTTGGACTTCTACGGTGTCGGGGAGGACTACGACTACGACGCCTTCCAGAACCACCACGCATACGACATTCTCGGGCAAAATGACCAGGCTCGCCGCACTCATAACACTTCAAATCAGATCCACCAGAACGGCCCCGTCCACCACCACCTCCACCTCCATGACGGCTCCCTCCACCCCCGCCTCGAGAGTTATGAGAAAGTTCCACTCTCCAGCCATTTTTACCTATTCCAAGCAGATCAAGTCTTTTTTATTGAAGGAAATTGAAAAAAAAAAAAAAAAAAAAAAAAAAAAAAAAAAAAAAAGCAGAAGCCCGCAAGGTAAATTAATCATTTAGAAGATAGGACCTAGACCCATAAAGGCATAAACAGTTCTCTTTGGCAAACAATTTTTGACACATGCTGTTATTTTTGCCTTAATAAACCATACTTCATAGATGAGGTAAGAAAGGATACCTCCCAAATGGATCAAGAACCCACATACTCATACATAGCAATCTCCCACACCAATTAAAATTGAACGTTGAAAAATAAATAAGTAGGGGTAAATCAGAATTTATTTAACATACCATCTAGTTCACGAATTGCATCAAGTGCATCCCTACGATCATCAAAATCAATAAATGCATAACCTGGTGGCCTTCGAGCAACCCAAACACTGCAATGATAACAATTCACCATTTAATCAATCATATAAAGTATACCCAAGGACTTTGGATAAAACCTCTGGATCACAACCTACAACGAGGTACAACAGCATGGCTAGATTTGCAGGGCAGACAGCATTCCAGCAAGAAATTCAATATTGAGTTGACAAGTAGAGGAGTGTCTACACAAGGAACTACTTATCTTTTTGGTAAGATAGACTTCACCAAATGGAAACATTAACTACTTAGCATTTGAGAAGTATCTCGGATGGCCAACAGAAAAGGCAAGTTGTGCAGAACAGTGACTTAACCTAATTTCAAACCGTCAAAAGTGACAGTGACGTAGAGCAAACCTAAGCAAAGGAGCTTTGGCAACCAAAGCTCTAAGCTTCAAGATTGGTACTGATTTGCACGTGATAATGCCTTACTACCTAGGCTCTTTAGGAGCATTGCAATGTGGATGATCACCAATACCAATACAGAACAAAAGTAAATCATCATCGCACACGACACACTTGCACTTACTCCCTACCATTTATGTAGGAGACTAGAGACCTAGGGATAAAAAAATTCTATACCACAGCCTATATGATAGGTAATAAGTTGGTATCTTTCCTATCAAAAAAAAAAAAAAAAAACAAGTGCAATAGGATTGTTTCACGGGAGAAAGCAACAAAAAATTATATGTACTACAATAACTATAAATAGTTTACAACTTGAGGACAAGAGACCCAAGTCTAGAAACACGAGAGAGAGAGAGAGAGAGAGAGTATTTTACCTTCGCAAAACTCCATATACACGAAATTCATCTTCAAGTTCACGCTCAGTTACACGTGGATCAAGATTTCCCACATACACTCGAGACATTTTTTTTTTCAGAAATAAATACCTAGAATGAATAAATGAAGGCATAAGTTCATGAAATTGAAAATTGAAATTGTGCAATTTAGTAAAAAAGAGAAGTAGGGTCATACAAATGGAACATTGCATAAATAAGTGAAAACAAGAAAGAGGCAGGTGTAATATGCATCTGAAATCTGAGTATTAAGAATAAAAAAACCATAATGAAGCGGGCATTCACAAGCGCCATCATAGGGCACTCTTTTTCCCTCCATCAACCTCTTTTCCGCGAAATATCACAAGTCGAAACAGGAAAAGAGAAAAAGTAGGAAACGTGGAGCAGCCAAGAGTGAGTGACGATAGACCAGAATATAGTAATGAGCTCCAACAATCCGAGAGAAAAAGTAGACGGTTATAAGCAAAAATAGAGAAGGGGGTGTGATTTGAACGTTTGGGAGGGTTGAAATAGCACTAGCAGAGGGAAGACGAAGAAATCAAAGTATCAAGATGCTATACACAAAACATAGATAGATCTAAAGGCTGGTAGCGAGAGAGAGAGAAATACCAAGCAAGCAAGCAAGCAAGCGTAGAATGGAGGAGACGAAGAGGGTCGGCAAGCAGTAGTCGGATGCCCTAGCAAGTTAGCAACCCAATATGTGCGCGGGCAAAACCATCTTCCTTTAATCTCCTTCCTTCCTTCCTTCCTTCCTTCGTGTCTTCTCTCCACACACGTGTGACTATTTGGGCTTATATTTCACCCCTAGCAAGCTCCGGCCCAATCGCCACCCAAATTAAAAACATCAAATTCTTTTATTTAACTAGATCGTGTTGTTGTAAATTGAGTTGGAACTTGCTAAGAACTAAATAAGGAAAATAGAAGACTAAAAACTTCTACTACTACAAACTACTACTACAAAGGAGAAGAGAAGAAATGAGATAGTTGGAATGAGAAGTTTTCATTCAACTTGGTGTGTTTTTACAATGAGGTTGGCACCCTTTATATAGGTCATTTGGTGATGATGATAAATGTACTTTATACAATGTGTACAAGTAACACATACACCCCATGTCATACAACACATTACAAGTAATTTGACAATACATGGAAGAGTTGGTGTACATTGGAAATGGTTACAAGTAACATGACAATACATAGACAAGTGGAGGTACTATTAAGTGATAAATACAAGTTACATGACTACACAATATGTTGGTGTACATGCATGGTCATCCATGTTCCACAACACTCCCCCTTGGATGACACTTGCTTAGAGATTGTGCCTCGTTAAAACTTCTACTAAGAAAAACCCTGTGGGAAAAAATATAGTAAAAGAAAAAGAGTACATTATTCTCATAAAAATTAAGATGGGAATAATATTGTTAAGATTGCCTCATTAAAAACCTTGCTATGAAAACCCAAAGGGATAAAACCATAGCTAAGGGAAAAAGAGTGCAATACACTAATCAATAACTCCCCCTCATGTGAACATGGGTGAAACTTGTTCAGTTTCTTTACTTGCAATGTCTTTAAGTTTACGCAAGCCAATATCATTGCAAGCCTTTTAAATGTCGTAGTTGGTAAGGCTTTTGTGAATAAATCAGTAAGATTATCACTCGATCGGATTTGTTTGACATCAATTTCACCATTCTTCTGAAGCTCATGCGCATAAAAGAATTTTGGTGAAATATGTTTTGTTTTGTCTCCTTTTATGAATCTTTCACTTAATTGTGCAATACATGATGCATTATCTTCATATAATATGGTTGGAGAATCTTTTATTGAAGGCAATCCACATGATTCTTGAATATGTTCAATCATGTTTCTCAACCATACTCATTCACGACTTGCATCATGTATTGCAACTACTTCAGAATGATTGGAAGAAGTAGCAACCATAGTTTGCTTTACTGACTTCCATAATACAACAGATATTACCACAGGTGAATACATATCCCGTGTGAGAACGGGCCTTGTGGGGATTAGATAAAAATCCAGCATCAGCATAACCTTGGAGATTCAATTTTACCCCTCTCGAGTAAAATAAACTCATGTCACTTGTTCCTCGAAGATATCGAAAAACATGTTTAACATCATTCCAATGTCTTCGAGTTGGTGAAGAGCTATATCTTGCAAGTAGGTTGACAGCAAAAGCAATGTCAGGTCTTGTACAATTTGCAAGATACATAAGTGCACCAATTGCACTTAAATATGGTACCTCTGGACCAATTAGCTTTTCATCACTTTCATGAGGTCGAAATAAATCCTTATCCACTTCAAGTGATCTGACAACCATTGGAGAGCTCAATGGACGTGCATTGTCCATATAAAATCTTTTTAATATTTTTTCAATATAATTTGATTGATGGACAAGTACTCCACTTGAAAAATGTTCAATTTGCAAACCAAGACAAAGTCTTGTTTTTTCAAGTTCTTTCATCTTGAATTTCTTTTTCAAGTATTCGGATGTTCTAACGATGTCGTCGTGGTTTCCCACTATATTTAAATCATCAACATATACAACAATAATCACAAATCCCGTTGATGATCTTTTAATGAAGACACATGGGCAAATTGGATTATTTACATATCCTTCTTTTAGTAAATAATCACTAAGACGTTTGTACCACATTCGTCCGGATTGTTTCAATCCATACAAATACCTTTGTAATTTTATAGAATACATGTTATGAGGTTTTGATTTTATTTCTTCGGATATTACAAATCCTTCAGGGATTTTCATATATCTCTTTGTCAGGGATCCGTATGAGATATGTTGTAACGACATCCGTTAAATGCATATCAAGCCATTCAGAAACTGCAAGGCTTATCAAGAACCGAAATGTGATTGCATCTATAACAGGAGAATATGTTTCCTCATAATCGATGTCAGGTATTTGTGAGAAACCTTGAGCTACAAGTCTTGCTTTGTACCTTGTAACTTCATTTTTTTCGTTTCTCTTTCGTACAAATACTCATTTATATCCAACAGGTTTTACGCCATCTGGCGTTTGAACAATCGGTCTAAAAACCTCTCGTTTCCTTAACGAGTTTAGCTCTGCTTGTATAGCCTCTTGCCATTTTTGTCAATCAAGTCTTTTTCGACATTCGTCCACTGATCGTGGTTCTGGATCATCATCATTTTCACATATTTCAAATGACACATTGAAAGCAAATATATCATCAGGAACAATCTTATTTCGATCCCAAATCTTACCAGAGTTTAAATAATTAATTGAGATCTCATTATTTTTATCTTTTTCCACTTTTTCTAGAGGCAGTTGTTCCTCGTCAGAATCAACTTGTTCTGACAAATCATTATCAAAGGATTCTTGTGCTTTCTCATGAGTATTTTGATTCGTATTTATTTTTACTCTCGTTTTCCTCTTTCGAGGAATTGTATCATTTGAACCAATTGGTCTTCCACGCTTTAAGCGTTTCGTTGGTTCTTGTGCATTTTGTTGCACAGAGACATCAATTCTTGCAGGAGCATTTACAGTTGGAATATGTGATTTTGTCACTTGTTTTGCATCATTAAATGCATCAGGTAATTGATTTGCGATTTGTTGCAAATAAATGATATTTTGAACTTCAAGTTCACATTGATTTGTGCGTGGATCATAATGTGATAAAGTTGATGCATTCCAAACAATTTCGCGTCATTCCTTTTGAATTGGCTTCTTATCTCCCCATAATGGTGGGAAAATTGATTCATCAAAGCGACAATCAGCAAAACGTGCAGTAAATAAATCTCATGTTAATGGCTCAAGATATCATATAATGGACGATGAGTTAAATCCAACATAAATCTCAAGTTTTCGTTGTGGACCCATCTTAGTTCTATTGGGATGTGGTATATACACTGCATAACCAAAAATTCTCAAGTGTGAAATATTTGGTTGTTGACCTAAAATGAGTTGCATGGGGGAATGTTAATGGTATGCAGTAGGCCTATAACGAATGATAGATGTTGCATGAAGGACTGCATGTCCCCAAACTGAAGTTGATAACTTAGTTCTCATGATTAAAGGTCTGGCAATTAGTTGAATATGTTTGATCAGAGATTCTGCCAAACCATTCGGGTATGCACGTGTGGAACAGAATGTTCAATGGTGATTCCTATAGACATGCAATAATTTTTAAATGCTTGAGATTGAAATTCTCCGGCATTATCAAGACGGATGATTTTGATTGGGTTGTCAGGGAATTGTGCTCTTAACTTAATGATTTGTGCTAAAAGTCTAGCAAATGCAACATTGCGGGTCGAAAGCAAACAAACATGTGACCACCTAGTTGATGCATCTATCAAAACCATGAAATATCTAAATGGTCTACAAGTGAGGATGAATAGGTCCACATATGTCTCCCGAATGCGTCTAAAAAATCGGAGAGATTCCACAACAATTTTACTTGGGGATGGTTTAACTATCAATTTACCTTGAGAACAACTAGCACAATTATAATCACCTAGCTGAAAATATTTTGTGACTCTTTAAAGGATGTCCATGCGAATTATTAATTATTCTTCGCATCATTGATGATCCTGGATGACCAAGTCGGTCATGCCATAAAACGAATGTCTTTGGATCATTAGTTTTCTTATTTAAGACGACATTCGTTTCGACATATCTTATATGAGTAAAATATAATCCAGAGGATAAAGCTGAGAATTTTTCTAACACTTCTTTTTTCCCATTTGAAACCAATGTGACATAGAGAAATTCTCTATTATTTTCGTTTATGGTTTCAATGTGATATCCATTTTGTCGAACATCTTTAAAGCTGAGTAAATTTCTTCTGGATTTTTCAGAGTATAAAGCATTGTCAACATGAATTGTTGTTCCCCAGGCAACATAATATTTGCTCTTCCGAGCCATTAATCAAATTGGAGATGCAGATATTGTTTGAACATTAGCCTCAACTAAGTTCAAATTGGAGAAATATTCTCTGTTTTTAAGGATTGTGTGCGTTGTAGCACAATCAGCAAGACATATATCGCTCTTATTTGATTCATGATTTGAACACATGATTTGTTGATCCATCTAGACAAATAATGTTTGACAAATTAGAAAAAGAGTCATATTTCATTGATAAAATTCATAATATTTTGCCTTTGATTTTGAAGGCATGGTAAAGGTCACAAATATATTCGGGTATATATATAACAATATTTAGGCAAAATAGCCTTTCATATATGACCAAAAAATGTCACAATTATGAGCGCTCATTGTCGATAATTATTTGCCCTTTGTAGTGGTGCACCATTTTTGTTCCAATTTTTTGTGGAATTGTCAATACGACCTTTACTCATATTTTCACCTTTTCCACGTCCATAAATTTGTTATTGCGATCATGATCATTATATGCAACATATGCTTCTTAATTTGAAAATGAACTAATTGGACGGGAGCGGTATTATATTTATAATATCTCATTATTTTACTTAGCTACCATGAGACAAAAAATCAATCCTTAATATTTATTGGATTGACGTGCACACTCGATATTTGTTGCAGCAATAAATCGAGGCGGGCCACGTGACCTTATTTTTGTTGTCTCATCAGTCATATTTCCACATAGCCTCGACATAGAGGTAATTAAAATTGTGGAATTATAATTAATATTTTACTGATTAAATTTTGTATCATGAGACCCAGTCGCTCATTTTGAGCTTTTGGAGCATTACCCTTTTGGTATGTATATATATAACTCCATAAGGTGAAAAGATATATAAAGTGAAATATTCACTTTTCAAATCTCTAAAGAGAAATTGGCGAATGATTGTGTATAACACACAGTTTTGCATATATGCTTCATTCACAAATTGTAGTATCTAATTGTCATGACAAGTAATTCTTATCGGTAATATAATAAGGCAACAAATTCAACTATGGTTGACTAATATTTTGAAAGTAAATGTAATATAAATTAATTTTCTCTTTTTATGTAAAAAACATAACATATGATTAAATATATGTTCACAACTTGATTCATTAATAAACAAAATGTATTATTCGTATGAGTTGGTGGGACAACCTCCGAGGTTGGGTGGTGAGACAAAGTCTACTTAATACCATGCCTCCTCGAACAGGATAACCCGTCTCCCTTTCAATGTTTAGCTTTCTTTGGGGACAAGGCTTACCCACTGTCAACTCAAACTTATAGCATTATTTGTATTATAAAATCAAGAATAGAACAATAACTAATCGTTTGTAGTTTTAAGAGAAAAACTATATGTCACACATTGACTTTTGATTTCTGATGTAGAAGATCGTACAAGACGCAACTACAGAGCATACTTTCGCAATCGGTGACGTTATAATGCATAGTATATGAATAAAGTATGCATATAGAAGTGATGCATGTAATAAAATGAAGCAACCATGATAATATAGAAATAAATTGAACTTATTTAAATAACAAAAGTTATACATTCCTAGCTTTGTCTCCTTAACAAGCCTTCTTGAACTTCAATATCTCCTTAATGTTAGAGCAAGCTCGTGCTGATAACGTGTTGTAAATTGAGTTGGAACTTGCTAAGAACTAGAGAAGGAAAATAGAAGACTAAGAACTTCTACTACTACAAACTACTACTACAAAGGAGAAGAGAATAAATGAGATAGTTGGAATGAGAAGTTTTCATTCAACTTGGTGTGTTTTTACAATGAGGTTGGCACCCTTTATATATGCCATTTGGTGATGACGATAAATGTACTTTATACAATGTGTACAAGTAACACATACACCCCATGTCATACAACACATTACAAGTAATTTGACAACACATGGAAGAGTTGGTGTACATTGAAAATGGTTACAAGTAACATGACAATACATAGACAAGTGGAGGTAATATTAAGTGAGAAATACAAGTTACATGACTACACAATATGTTGGTGTACATGCATGGTCATCCATATTCCACAACACGTGTAACATTTTTTTCTTTTACCAAATGATACATACGTTTTGTTTTTTTTTTTTTTTTCACGAAATGATTTAGACGTTTGTTATATGACTGTTGGGAAATGATATCTTTACACAACCAAAAGTTACACCCTGAAGGTGCATCGCCATTGAGAGTTGTCCAAGTGCAACTCGAGATGCACATTACACAGGGACCGACCCAAAGGTACCATGAAGGGGGGCCATGGCCTCCCAGCCCCTATACATACATACATACATACATACAAATGTGAACATATGAATATAAAACAGGAAATTTTTTTGGAAAGTGTATAATTAATGAGACGTCCAATTAGGAACTATGACAGAGGGTAGAAGAATCAGTATCCAGAATAATATTTTCTTCTTATTTCATCTGTCCTTTCTTTAAACTTCTTTTTCCTTCATTTCAGTCCATATCCCTTCTTTAATTTCCAAATCTACTCTAAATTAGGCTTTCTGCCTCCATATTCTTTTCATTGTAGAAGCCCAATTATACCAAGAATCATGATCAAAATATAAAACAGGGAAAATTGTTTGAAACTCTTTGGTCACGTAGTAATTAAACTGAAAAACTTAGGACATTAGTGTTGTAGCTAGTAATTAAGTAACCGGGGCTTCTTCAAATTTGAGTAAAACCCAAAGGTGGTTAAGTTGGGGCAATATCAATACTAATGTAAATTGACGTAGGCAACCTAAAGATAGTTAAGTTGGGAACAACATCAATATTAGCAGGATTGTGGTTGAGGGTTTGGGTTACTTGCGTGACAACCTAATTACGTGACAACATCAGTATTAGCCAAATGACTTACATCCTCCATTAATTTCAGCCCTCTCTCTCATATAGATTATTAATTCATTTTTAATTTCTTTGACGCCCATATTATAATTTATAACAACAATCTTCATTGGGAGTGAGTGTTTTTAACTTTAAAGAGAACATTTGTGGTCTTAAATTGTTTGACATCTACTTAAATAAGGTCACAAATAATCAATGATGTATTTTTTAGTGCTTAAGATTTGTTGATTTTCTTGTATTCTTTATGTTTTTTTTATTTATGTAAAATTATCTCTTTCTGATAAAAAGAAAATTTTTTATGTAAAATTTGCTTTACTATGAAAAACTTATTTCAAACTTTTGAAATTGTTTGGCCTCCCTTAAAATAAACAGACACATACAAAGACACGAATAATATATAGGCACTTACTAATGAAAAAAAATATAGATACCAAAAAAAAAAGTTATTGTTTAAAATAAATTTTCTCATCAAGTTGGCCCCTCTTTGGCTTGGGACTGGCCTGCCTCTGACATCACATGTATTATACACTTAAAAATTATGTGCATGCATCTTTGAGATACATATGAAACAGCTCTCAAGGTCATAGACTCAATAGACTCATAGTGTTACTTTGGTGATGTCAATCTAACACTTCATTAAAGCCTGTGTGCACAATGGAAAAAGAGCTTGTTTGTATTTCACAAGCGAGAGGCAAAAAATGGCAGAGCCAGGACGAGGGCCCGGGTAACGTTAATGACCCATGCTTTTATGTTTTTGTTTTGGTTGGTCAAAGACCCATATTTCCTTATTAATTAATTGCGCCATTTGTTGTTGACATCTCTACAAGGAGAGGGCATCACGTGATGAATCGTAATAAGTCTAGCCAAAGACTTAAAAGAAAGGCGCTCGTTGGGAGGCGGCCCGCCTTTTTTTTATTGCATTTATTTCGGTTTAATTTAGTTTTAATTTTTTTTTATGTTTAATAAATCCACGACTTGGTCTCTTGGAGTTTTGCGAGGTGTAATGAATGTTTGATGAGCAGCGATGGCCTAGACCACCCCTGAGTTTTGCTAGGTTTGACTATGGTTTACATTATTTTTGGAGTAATTTGAGCATATTCGTTTTTAGGAATTAACATATTATTAGAGTTTTAGGTGTTTTGAGACTTGGTTGGGACATATCCAACTTAAGTCGCCACATTAGTATGGCGGGTCTTTAAGTAGACCCAAAACCCTAAACTTCATTCCATCATCTTGTTGACTTCACCCGTAGTTGAAAGACCCGGGCTCATGCAAGATTTGATAGGAATCATTTGAATTAACTCCTATGCTTATTAGTTCGTGCTCTTTTTATGATAATTTTATTTCATAGTTTCCTTAGTCACTAGACATGCGAGATTTGAGCACTCACTAGTTTTTGGAGACTTTTGTTATGTGTGCACTTGTATCATCTTCTTCTTATATCCATATTCTTTTCACCACTATTCTTTGTCTTTTTGTTGCATGGATTCCTTGACTTGTTTTGAACCTTGAGGACAAGGTTCGGAATAAGTTTGGGGGTATTTTAGGATTTGTGGATTATGTAGGATGGATTGCTCTGCGAGAGACGCGGTGAGATCGTTTAAATTTCTTTTTCAATTATATGCGGCGATATGTGGTTGTTGGACGGTATTGATGGTGTTTGATATCTCTTATTCATTCATTTCTTCCATTTCTCTTTCCTCCATACTCATATTTCTCATTAGGAGTTGATACACTTTCATGCATGTATTTAGTATAGTTTTTATTATTATATTGTTTAGAGTCGCTTGAAACTTTATTTCATGCCTTTGGTTGTGGATGAGTACATTATGCTTGCCTTTTTGACTTGAAACTTATGAAAAATTAGGAGAAATACTCACTCGAGTCAAAGTAGCTCAACATTTTTATGATTTTATGATTAGGGACTTAGTATGATGGTTAAGCCTTATGCTAGATACCAAAATGGGTAGACGGTTTAAATTGTGCAAGTGATGAGACTTTAACCCACATTGGGGAATTTGCTTAATTATAGTGAAAGTGAGAAGGGCTAACGGGAGTTTTCAAATTATAGAGAGTCCCACAAGTTTCCACTTGAGGGAAATGGAGCAGGGGAAACTTGTGGTGAGAAAAAGTGAGGAAAGAGGTCCATAGGAAATGGAGCAGGGACAGTATTATTTGAAAAAAAAAAAAAAAATTTGGAGTAGAAAAAAAGAGAGTATACATATAAAATGGATAAAGGCGGAAGTGTATGGAAACTCCTCAAATAAAAAGATTTAGCTCGAGTGCTTATAGCTAGATTTGTGAATCAATAGATTAGAGTGGTATGTATGACTAAAGACTATGACTCTGCAAAAGTAAACAATTGAAGCAGCAGCCTCGCTTCGTGGAATCGATGTTTAATTAATAATTACTGTGACGGTCAAACGGAAGAGGACTACGATGTCGGGCAAGTGGCAGAGCAAGACAGTAGACCCTTATGCTATGATGATATGAATATAAGAAGCAATCCATAAGATTATAGTAATTTGAAAGAAATTAATAAAAGTAGCTAGGTAGCTAGGTAGCGATCCATCCATCCATCCAGAGAGAGTCTAGATCCTCCTTGCATATATGCATGGAAGAATCATCCCAATCTGAACAACCTGCAGCTGATGATCACTCGCAGTCGCAGTGCCACATAGTAGTGTTCCCCTTCATGGCACATGGCCACACCATCCCCATGCTCCACCTCTCCAAGGCTCTCTCACGACGAGGAGTGGAGGTGACAGTGATCACCACCCCCTCCAACGCCCCCTCTCTCCTCCCACACCTAGCCAAGCACCCCAAAGTCCAACTACACCAGATCCCATTCCCTAATTCCTTATTGGGATCATGCGAGAACACCGCCCACCTCCCTTCCTTGGCCCTCCTCCCGGCCTTCCTCCAAGCCAGCAGGGGCCTCCAAGAGCCCTTCGACCACCTCCTACGCCACTTGTCCGAAGCCGGCCGACTCCCCACCTGCGTCATATCCGACTTCTTCCTAGGATGGACGCTCTCCTCCTGCCGCGCCTACGGGATACCCAGGCTGGTGTTCCACGGCATGGGAGTGCTGTCCATGGCCATCTCCAAGACCATCTGGACCACCATGCCCCACCTCAAAGCCTCCTCCGACACCGACCCCCTCCACATGCCCAATCTCGACCTCCCCTTCACCCTCTCCCGGGCCGACCTCTCCGACATGCTTTCCGCTCCAACCCACGACGACGCCTTCTCCAAGTTCGTGAGCGAGACGGGGGAGGCGGACGTGGACAGTTGGGGGGTGATTGTCAACAGCTTCCTGGAGATGGAGAGTGCCCACGTGGCGTCCTTCGAGGCCTTCTACAGGAGGAGCGGGGCTAAGGCCTGGTGTGTGGGTCCGCTCAGCCTCATTGACCAGGAGGAGGAGGAGGAGGAGGAGGAGTGCTACTACATGAGGTGGATGAGGGAGCAGGCAGTCTCCTCATCATCATCAGTGGTGTACGCGGCATTTGGGACGCAGGCGCAAGTGTCCGACGAGCAGCTGGAGGAGGTGGCGCAGGGGCTGAGGATGTCGGGGTACGCCTTCATGTTGGTGGTGAGGTCGAAGACGTGGAAGCCTCAGCCTCAGCCTCAGCCTCAGCCTCAGCCGCAGCTGCCCAATAATAATGGTGGTCTGATAGTGAGCGAATGGGTGGATCAGAGGCGCATCCTGGGGCATCGGGCTATAGGAGGGTTCATGAGTCACTGCGGTTGGAACTCTGTGATGGAGAGCCTCAGCGCTGGGGTTCCCATCCTAGCATGGCCAATGACGGCGGAGCAGCCGCAGAACGCCAAACTGGTGGTGGATGGACTAGGGGCTGGGGTCTGGATGCCCAATTACTACAACAATAAGACTAGTGTGATTATTGGGAGGGAATCAATCAGAGATGGGGTGAGGGAGCTGATGGAAGGGAGCAGCAGTTTGAAAGAGAGAGCTCAGGCCCTCAGCAGAGCCGCCAGGCATGCTGTCCAGGAGGGAGGCTCCTCATACCACACCATTACCGCCCTTCTCCACAACTTACGCCAGCCGTGCCGTCCACTCTAATCTAATGGACTTTTCAGTTATCTTTCGGCCCCCCTTTTCTTTTGCAATTCGTATGCACCCCATTCCATTCATCACACCAAGTCAAAGTCAAAACCAACTTCCATGCTTTCTTCATACTTCTACTATACTACTAGGAGATTTCACACACTAATTCTTAACCAAAATCATTGCATTTTCATTTCCTCTCCCACCACTCAACACCTCAAAAACACAGCAAGCATGCATATGGCCTTTTGCTTTAAATTTTAGCAAGACCCAAGATCATTTGTAATGAGACTAACAAATGAATTTATGTATTACTCTCTTTTTACGGGGCTTATTCGGGATTGAAGTTTAAACTTGAGAATAAATGTGGTTCTAATAGATACATTTACTAAAGTACCCATCTATTTAACATACATCCCCCACAAAATCATCAAAGTCGATTTTAACTCTTCATCACTTCCGCTCCTCTAGCAGAGTCCAAGCTTCATTCCCGCATCTTCGTCATCATGTTGTTGTAACGCAGAGAGGTTAAAAGAGAGAAAGAACAACAAGGATATAAGACGAGAACAATAGTTCTATTGAGATGATTTTCAAATGATAACAATTGTTTTGATTCTTCTACAATGTTTGCTTATAAAGCTTCTTTGGTTGATAAAAGACAAAAGATAAAAAAAGGAGAAATAAACGTTCTCTAAAGTGGCAAGGCAGCCCCAACTGATAGTCCCAAAAGAACCATGCATTCGTCCTTTCTAGCAGTGCTGTGTTGTTGGCACATCAACCGTTGATCATTCATGTAGGACGAGCTGATTGATCAAGCTCGAGATAGGCACGTTAGGATCACTACATCAGTGCCACCTTCCAAAAAAGAGCTCGACCACGAGCTAAGAACTTGAACAGTCGCATCATTCGGGGAGTGATAAGGGAAGATATCAGCGATGTTGAAGGTAGTCGCATAAGGAACATCGGGCGGGAGATCAATCTCATAGGCGTTATCGTTGATCTTGCTTTTAATTGGGAAAGGGCCGATCTTGCTAGGCTGAAGTTTGGTGTGGGGAAGATGCTGAAGATGTTCACTCTGATCATCTGCTTCATAAAGCTGTCAGAAGAGTGAGCTTTCACATTTCCACACCCTATCCATGACTTTTGTTTAGGATAGAAAGAGTACCTTTTGAGATCATTTACGCCTTCACACCGAGACCTGCACGCTTGCAAATAAATAAATGATAATTAAACAAAAACTCTGGTAAATGAAACAATTTGAGTATTTTGAATGACAGAAGAAAGAATGAAGCTTCAGAAGGAGAGAGAATCGTTCCATGCATATATGCAATGCAAATGTTCAAGCAAAGACTTGCGTAAAACTTAAGCTAATACAATAACAAGCTCCATTCAGCACTTGACAATGAATTAAAAAACTCTTAGTATTAAGTTCCATGTTAGCATGTAAACCATATCATCTAGTCTGAAAAACAAAGAGGCTTTTACTTTTGTTACAAAGTAGACCATCTTATATACATCGAAAGGAGGCTAAATTCTAAATCTTTCTTTTTCCCATAGGATTATATACATAAAATAGAAATGTACATACTTGTTGGAAATTAGAGTTTTAAAAGAGGGAGAGTGTGAGAGTGGTTCAAAAAAATAAAACAGCCAAAACATCCCAAATTACTGTCAGTCGAATGTAAAGTTTAACTGGTGCACCCACAACCACAATGGTGTAGCAAACAATAAAGTAAACATATTTTTTGGTACTCAGTAAACATTTACACACTTACTCATGAGTCATTACAAATTACACCTCTTAGTTTTACCAGAGAAAGCTCTTAAGTCGTAAGGATGAGAAAACATAAATGCAGGCTATGTAAACAATTCAAACGAGACACAACAACAAGAACAATTCAAACAACAAGGAATTTTTAAGGAATTTAGTTGGAGCGGCTACATAGACCAAACTCTTCCATTGCGCTTGATTTAGTGCATAAGAGGACTACAATAAGAAATTTAAGAGTTTGCAACCAAACACCACAGCAGACACTTCCATAACATTCCAAGCCTACTTCACACAAACTTTGCCACATATTTAATGATACTTCCATTTTTAAGAAAACTTCCCCGCACAAGCCTCCAACCGACCTATTAATGAATAAGGTATGCCAACTTTGCAACCCCAACCCAACAAAATAGAAGTGCGTTTTCATTTTTTTTTAGGGTAAGGAAAGTGAGACAACCCAAAGTATAGTTCATAATGACTTGCAGCAATAATATTTGTGAATCATCCATGCCCAAGAAATAGCCAATGC
This sequence comes from Stephania cephalantha, assembly GCA_039657325.1. NCBI lineage: Eukaryota > Viridiplantae > Streptophyta > Magnoliopsida > Ranunculales > Menispermaceae > Stephania > Stephania cephalantha. Next base: position 60,565,385 of record CM077569.1, read on the forward strand.
GATGAACAAAAATCCTAAAATGTTTTACTAAAATTAGAAAAACATGGTAATGGTGAGTGGAGTAGAGTTAATAAATATGTGTTCCGTTTATCAAAAGATAAATAAATAAATAAACGCGTGTTCCTTCAAGGCTATACCAAGGTACTTTTTTTAACAATTAAAAAAAAAAAGCCTTGCAATATATTTCAACCCGTAGAGAGTAAAGATCGTCAATATTTATGTCTCACTCTCAAAGAATGATTAGTCATAGAATTATTTGGTCGCATCTTTGATCTTTCCAAAACTTATGTAAGTGATGTGACCTTGACTCATATTCTTGTTTTTTTTTTTTGAAACACCTTGACTCATATTCTACTCATTAGGATATATATCCAAATCCAAGCACATAGACGAGGTTGTGTTTCTAAAAGAAAACAAAGAATGTTTAAATATTGAATGTCCAAGAGAGGTGGATCACCGATATCCTAAGGCTTACCGTAGTTGAGGAGATTTCCATCATCGCTCTGTAAGCAATAGAAATAACCTTTTGTCCGATTTGTCCCAGAGATATGGCATTTCGGTTCAAGCTTGAATTTACTTTAGTATTTAATTATGTATGTCTAAGCCAACTTTTCATGATTGTATGAGTGACTTTATTGAACTCTTATCAGTTTCCTTCTTTTCTATTATAACTTCATAAAAAATCTCAGTTCTTCAGCAAATAATCAGGCCCCCGGAACAACCATATTTCATCAGCATCTTTCTTCAGAAACATATAAAAAGAATATTGAGCTTATTCTACCATCCCAATAAAACATTTATGTCACTCCAATGATTTCATTACCAAAATAAGCTCACTCGATCATTACCATTAAGCTATTTGAGTATTGGAGAAGAGGTTCACAAATTAAACTAAAATCGATTCTGTAAGCATGCATGTTAGTCATGGCTTAAACCCAAACAGCAGCTGGTATGCACTAAGGATTGGCCTTATATTTCTTTTTCTTGATACTGGTATTGAATGAGATAACTAGAATATTCGAAAACATGGTCCATAATCCATATTCTGTGTATATTACATCATGTCAGTTAATTAAGGTTCACCAGATGCAGATTAGGTTCACAATTTTCTATGAAAATGAACTTCAACAATAAAAGTAACATGTTTATTAAAAAACAAAAGAAAAGATGATTTTATATATAACAAACACAAAACTAAAATTCTTAGTGAGCAAAAACAAGTAATTAAGAGTTTCTTGATTTCTTTGATCAGATGTTAAGTGTGGAAAAAAAATAAGTGGATGGACATGGACAAGTATAATGAAGATCAATATGCATGCTTGAGTGGGGAAGTGTGAATTAGTAACAATAGATTTATCATTAGGTGAACCTAAATCTGTCTCAGGGATTATCTAGGTATAGATAGATGAGAGTTTTTCTTTTACTAAACAATTGATAGTAAATATCTTGTTTCTTGCCCATGGTTTTGAATTTCTCTGATTTTGAGGTTTTTCACATAACTTCGTGCTTTGATATTTTCTTCATGGTTTATTTCTTTTAGGTTAATTAGTGTCACTGTGATATTCGGAAATTTCCTGTTATGGTTTTTCACAAGAATCACTTTGATTTGGAAACAACAACCCAGATTCTACCAAATCAAAACCAAAGCAATTCTAATAATATATATATATGAGGCAACAAAGACCTCTCCCAAATGGTGAGGTGGTAAGACAGTCCTAGATCAAGGCCTAACTCAATGTGAAAGAGAGGGGCATTCATATGCAGTATACATATTAAAACTCACATATAAACGTTGCAGAAATAAGGATGCTTAGGTAGATGTATGATAAAACTCGAAAAAATAGAATAAGAAATATAAAATTCAAAGATAAGTAGGAGTAGCGCCAATTGACACAAAGATTAAGGAAGGGTAGTTGCGGTGCATGGTTTGGTCACCTGCATAGACTGCCTACAAATACCCCCGCTAGAAAACTTGACTCTATAGAAAATGACGAAATTCGACGAGGTAGGGGTAGACCAAAGTTAATATGGGACGCAGTAATTAGGAGGGATTTCAATGGTTTGGAGAGCTCACCATCAATTGCACTTAATCGAGCACAATAGAAGAGTTCGATCCATGTAGCTGACCTCAATTAATTTGGGACCGAGGCTATGTTGTTGTATATAAACGTTGCATAAGTACGAGAATAAATATTTGCCCATGGTTTTTTCTCTAACTCTCTCTAAATTCTTCCTAGTTTTAGTAAGGCCTATCTCAAATTCGAAATGAACTTCATTGTTGGTCCTACTATACTAATTCATAAGGAATGCATTGGAAAGTAAAATGGGGATATAACTTCAATTGAAATGGAAGCAAGAGAAGACGAAGATAAGAGTGAAAAAGCCAAAACAATTGTACAAAGATAAATTAATTACATTAAGCAAGAACGTAGAAGAAGGAGATCGGAACTTACAGTAGTACAGTACAGATGACACCAACCAAGCAGATCAACGACGCCTACACTACCAGGGTTCCTCTAGAAAAAAAAAGAAAAAAAGAAAGAATTGAATTCAATTGAAGGAGACGAGATGATCTGACGGCAAAGCGGACAAGTGGTTACAGCGTGGAAGAATCCGGGACCGCTGGCCTTCCCGTGCACCCTTGCAAACAAACGGAGCAAAGTTGGGTAACAGGGGAGACTCTGCATGCAGGTCCACCACCAACGGGTAGAGAGCCTCGGCCTCGAATGAACACCTACATCGTCATCAAAAAGAAGGGCGGCACTAGGGTTTGATTTGGAAGGCGAGTCGGCAGAGATAAGATCACCGTTGAGGTTGTCTTCGTCTTCGTTTTCGCCCTCCATTTTTCCCTTTAACTTCCCTCCTCCACTCTCTTATCCTGGCCTGTAATTGCACACAAGGGAACCTAAATCAACTTCCCCTTTTTTGACCTCTCTCCCTCTCTCTCTCTCGGATACATAAAAATTTATGTTTGGCGAATGATAGGTGATAAATAAATTGATAATGATAATCTACTAATTTGGTAGCGGAAAAGCGATAATCTAAATTGATCAACTAAAAACTGTTTGGAATGATAGCTGATTGATTAGCTAATAAATGCAAAATGATAATAAAGGACATATAACACAATTAAGTATATTAATTATATAATCATATAATTAATTGTTATAAATAACTTTGTATTTTATTTACAAAATCAAATTAATACCATAAAATAATTTATATTATTTAGAAAACTAAATTATGTATGTCCATAAATGCTTACATGAAAATAACTCTCTATTAAACACATGCAAATAAAAATACAATAAACGACTTAGATAACTATACATATACCTAACGCATCATCCATAATTGAGAAGCAATGTTATTGCGAATATTCTTCATTTCTATAGAAGTTTCTCTATAACTAAAAAAATAGTAGATTAGTAAAAAAAAAATTAAAAATATGTAGAATAGTCCACCACTCGAACGCTACATTAAAAAAAAAATTATAACATCTAAATTTTTTTTTATACTCGACGTTGTTAAAACTTATTTAATATGTAATAAATATCTAACGAGATTATCTATAATTAAGAAATTAATGTGTAATGATTTTTAATTTTAGTGAAATTCTTTGTCTTATAATATTTAGTTAATTATTAATCACTGTTTTTTTCATTGACAATATTAAGTTATATGTTAATTTTAAATTCAATAAGTTTTAATAACGCATTATATAACTGTTGGTTTAGCCTAGAAGAGCTTGAAAAGTTGGTTGGGTATAATCGCGGGTACTAATATTATAATCGCGGGTACTAATATTCGCGGGGTTTGTTTAAGTATTTGCGTAAGGGTATAATCGTGAGAAAAAAATCCAAACGACTAATTTTTGGTTCAAACGTAGCGTTTCAATTGGGAGCTTATCATCTAGATTATTTTTAAAATAAGCTACAAACCAAACACAACTTAAAAAATAAACTAGGCGATAATGCTTCGGTGACCCACATAAGTGGATCTCCTCAATGTGATACACCTTGAATAGTGTGATCGCACATCTTTAGGTGTTAAGTGTACATCTCGAGATGTATCGCATGGTTGGACAACTACGGTGTGCCCAAACTGATTTACTCTAGCATCTTTCAAGAAGGAATGCTACTTTTGTCTTTTTTTTTTTTTTTACTGCCTTTTCATTCTAACTGCGACAAATACATGACATCACTACAACCACATTATCTCAAACAAAACTTGAAACTCAAACTTTGCAAAACGAAGAATCCTTGAAAGATGTACCACAACAAGAATAGACTCAATTTTCATACAGTCTTATTGAATGAATCAAATACGAAAAAATGTGATTAAAATCACCGTCGATCAAAAGAGATCGAAGATCTATAATCACAAACAGCAAAGGAAGAAGTTTAGATTTTGAGCCGTGGCTGTGAACCAATTAGAGTTAATGGTACCTATTGGAAGGATTGATGAAACAAATATTACATATTTATCTCAAAAATTAAATAAATAAAGTTTTTATTTGGGTCATACTCTCACATGTAATTTGACAAGATTTTTACTAAACTCCATTCATTGATTTGATTGAAAAGTTATATGATCAAATTATTAATCAACTAGTCTGAATCTGTATCCCGTGCTTCGCTCACGAGCAAAATCAAGTACCAATACAACAACAACACAGCCTCAGTTTCAAATTAATTGAGGTCGGCTAAAATCAAGTACCAATATATTAGATTAAAATAAATTTAATGTGAAAAAGAAAAGTGAAGAAAACAATTATGTGATCTTCTATATACTCGAAGGGAAGAACTTTCAATTTCTTTATAACAAAGAGGAAAAAGAAATATATTTTTATATATACACATACACTTACCCATGTTTTCTAATATTAAGTTGGACTTGTTAAAAATGAAAAAGTTGGAATAAAAAGTTCTTCGTTCAACGTAGTATGTTCTTTATTAGTGAAAAACCCCTTATATATACTCTTAATCATGATGAGAATGAGTAATTGTTCAATGTTGTAAACTTTAGTTCAAATGCTTGAAAAACAATATAATAATAGACTAGATCAATTAACCTCTTGTGACAAAAAAAGAGAAGTACAAGTAATACCATGTTACATTAAAACTTCACTGTTGATCTTTTATGTTACGTGTAACCCATAGGAAATTCACAACCAAGTGCATCTTAAAATTGATTATAAGGACTACAAGTCAGAAAATAAGCTACATTGAAAGTACTAGTGAAAGTAGACATTTAGGCCACAGCCAGAGAGAACATATAAGAAGAACTAGCTCATGATTCTAGAAAGATGTCGTGTTATTGTACAAGTACATTTGCCCAAGTTCAGGGCATGAAAATCTGAAACAATAAGCCTAATTAAAAGGAGATAAAAATAAGTTTGGCTAATGAAACTCCTCATAATGCATCTCGAGCAGCAATTCGACACGCTATGGCATCTGGAAGAGAAGATATCCCTAGTTCCAGCCCCGATATTTTGTAGTGCTAAATATCATTAGAAGAATTTACAAGTATGTTAAAAACTAATTGTAAAAAGACGCAATAATGAAGAAATTGAATGATTATAGGTTAAAATAAACCTTCTGAATTTGAGCATTGTCAGCTCTTGTTTCCAATTCCTCCAAATCAATCTCATTCCCACCAACAAGCCTCTCTATCGCTTTCATCTTTTATGATACACAGTACTCATCAGTACAGTTGGTGTCAGATAATTTTTTTTTTTTTTCTAAAACATACATTGAACAACAGAATTGAGAAGAAACAACACAATCTTAAGTAAGTTTACCTCATCAGGAGAAGCATTGAAGCGAGCAACAAGAACATAAGTAGAGTTCTCAGATATGCCGCACCTTTTCAAAGATTCTGAAATCTACAAGAGTAAATAATAGATATGAATGGATAGTCAAAAAGGATGGAAACAAAATAAAAACAGGATTGCTTGGGCTTACATGCTTAGATGCCGAATAATTGTAGACGAGCTCGGAATGAAGTGTACGCGTTGTCAATGATTCCCTTGATTTGGACACGAGAGTCTTGTGAGCAGCAGCTAGAACAGGGAAAACATTTGGTACCTGCCACGTTTATTGAAAATTGAGAGTACATCAAAGGGCAGAGCAGAATGATGAAGGAAATTAATGAAATTAATGTAGGATAGAGTTAAGTACAAGCAATGCATTCAGAAATGCTACTTCAGGTTCTAGAGTTCCGGCTTGCATGGATTTCAGTAGCTCCCTGCCAATAATCAAACAATGTTAGTAATTAACAAGGAACAAGAGCAAGTTTGTGAGTCAAATTTAGCAATTGGGGCATTAAAGAGAGACAGAAATAGAGAAAGAAACTACTTGGAGTTGGAGTGGGGGACATCGGTGAAGAGAGCCAAAGAAAGAGAAGATCCGTTCACATCCAAAACCTTCATTGCTCGCTTTCAACTTCCGCTCGGCCCTAGAAGATTATGGAAATTGGTTCAGAGTCTTCGGACGTGACTCATCTAGGGTTTCTCTATTTCAAACTTTAAAACCCTAATAACCCTAATCCGGTCGGGTTGCCACAACGGTAAGCAGGGAAACAGGTCGATTGCACCGGTGCCTAGACTGATATAAACAAAAAAAAAAAAAAAAACCCCTAATAACCCCCAAACCGGGATTATTGACCATCACACGCTCAATCCCCCCAAAAAGATCCCTCCTTTCCCACTCCAATCGAGTATCAAAACCCTAATAACCCCCAAAAACCACACAAATCCCCAAATTTCTCTGCAACCACAACACCGATCAAATCAAACCCTAGAACAGCAGCTCCCACTGATCGAAACCTAATAAAAAACCACACAATCGAAACGCGATCGATGAAATCGAAAGACGGATCAAAGACTCGTCAAGAACACCAACAAATGCAGCAATTCGAGATTCGACGAGATTTGAGAGATGAAGAAATCGAATGGGGGTGTAGGTTAAGGGCGTTACCTCCGGCGGCGTACTTTAGGAGTCTGTGGCGGTGGATAACCTGCACCGTGGAGATTCGACGACGCCCTAATTCAGAGAGAGAAAAGAAAAGAAGAGACAGTGTTGTTGTTTATACAGAGAGAGAAAGAGTTAAAATGGGGAAGAAAAAACGGTGTTTTGATGTGAACGGGGGTGAAGCGCATGGAGGGGAGAGTAGGAGAGAGGAGCACTGCATCAGAGGAAGGATTGAAGTGGGAATCTAGGGTGACGTCCTAAATCATGCCAATTTAGTACAAAAATAACAGTGTCTTAGAGTAGAATTTTTTTGTTTTTACTTTTTAGAGTTAGAGTGAGAGCTTTATTATCATTAGTTATGAAGAAAGTTTAGCTCAAAAAGGGCTATCTTGTAGTCTCTATAATTCTTTGTTTTTGGCTAAACCATTTAATATGCAGACTAACATGTCAGCCTGAAATTGATGTAGGACTCTGTTAATAACTTTTGTACATTTTAAATAATTAGATAAAAAGACATTCATATCAAATAACTAGAAATTAGAAATTTTTTTGTAATGGCAATGCCATAATATTATACGTTTTAATGAAAATTTGTAAGTGGTTGTATTTGAAGTGCTTTTTTGAACTAACTGATTTTATCGTAGCAATGACAAGCTACCAACGTAAAAAGATATTACCGAATAATTACTTAAGAGCTGAGATCAAGTCTTAGAGTTATAGTCTGATCTGCATTGTTGTCGTGATCAGTCATATTGTTTTAGTTCAAATGCTTAAAAAAAATATAATAATAGACGATCAATTAGCCTCTTGTGACGAAAAAGAAGTATAAGTAATACCACATTACATTAAAACTTCACTATTGATCTTTATGTTTCGTGGAAGCCATTGGAAATTCACAACCAAGTGCATCTTTGAATTAATTATATGGACTACAAGTCAGTCTAGAAAAATAAGCTACATTGAAAGTACTAGTGAAAGTAGACATTTAGTCCAGCCATAGAGAACATATAAGAGGAAGTAGCTCATGATTCTAGAAAGATGTCATGTGTTATTGTACAAGTACATTTGCCCAAGTTCAGGGCATGAAAATCTGAAAAAATAAACCTAATTAAAAAGAGATAAAAATAAGTTAGGCTAATGAAACTCCTCATAATGCATCTCGAGCAACAATTCGGCACGTTATGACATCTGGAAGAGAAGATATCCCTAGTTCCAGCCCCGATATTTTGTAGTGCTAAATATCATTAAAAAAATTTACAAGTATGTTAAATACTAATTGTAAAAAGACGCAATATTGAAGAAATTGAATGATTATAGGTTAAAATCAACCTTCTGAATTTGAGCATTGTCAGCTCTTGTTTCCAATTCCTCCAAATCAATCTCATTCCCACCAACAAGCCTCTCTATCGCTTTCATCTTTTATGATACACAGTACTCATCAGTACAGTTGGTGTCAGATAATTTTTTTTTTTTTTTTTTCTAAAACATACATTGAACAACAGAATTGAGAAGAAACAACACAATCTTAAGTAAGTTTACCTCATCAGGAGAAGCATTGAAGCGAGCAACAAGAACATAAGTAGAGTTCTCAGATATGCCGCACCTTTTCAAAGATTCTGAAATCTACAAGAGTAAATAATAGATATGAATGGATAGTCAAAAAGGATGGAAACAAAATAAAAACAGGATTGCTTGGGCTTACATGCTTAGATGCCGAATAATTGTAGACGAGCTCGGAATGAAGTGTACGCGTTGTCAATGATTCCCTTGATTTGGACACGAGAGTCTTGTGAGCAGCAGCTAGAACAGGGAAAACATTTGGTACCTGCCACGTTTATTGAGAATTGAGAGTACATCAAAGGGCAGAGCAGAATGATGAAGGAAATTAATGAAATTAATGTAGGATAGAGTTAAGTACAAGCAATGCATTCAAAAATGCTACTTCAGGTTCTAGAGTTCCGGCTTGCATGGATTTCAGTAGCTCCCTGCCAATAATCAAACAACGTTAGTAATTAACAAGGAACAAGAGCAAGTTTGTGAGTCAAATTTAGCAATTGGGGCATTAAAGAGAGACATAAATAGAGAAAGAAACTACTTGGAGTTTGAGTGGGGGACATCAGTGAAGAGAGCCAAAGAAAGAGAAGATTCGTTCACATCCAAAACCTTCATTGCTCGCTTTCAACTTTTGCTCCGCCCTGGATGATTATGGAAATTGGTTCAGAGTCTTCGGAAGTGACTCGTCTAGGGTTTCTATATTTCAAACTTTAAAACCCTAATAACCCTAATCCGGTCGGGTTATGGAAATTGCCACAACTTCGGTAAGCAGTTAGTAAACATGTCGATTGGTAATTACGCCGTAGGAATTGACGCCGTAGGAATAAATGATTCATCGCAAATGGATATAAAGAAAAAACAAAAAAACCCATAATAACCCCCAAACCGGGATTATTGACCATCACACGCTCAATCCCCCTAAAAAGATCCCTCCTTTCCCACTCCAATCGAGCATCAAAACCCTAATAACCCCCAAAACCACAAAAATCACCAAATTTTTCTGCAACCACAAAACCGATCAAATCAAACCAAAATCAAATCCCAAAAACGGATCAAAGACTTGGCAAGAAAACCAAATAATGTAGCAATTCAAGATTTGACGAGATTTGAGAGATGAAGAAATCGAATGGGGTGTAGGTTAAGGGCGTTACCTCCGGCGGCGTACTATAGAAGTCTATGTGGGGGTGACTAACCTGCGCCGTGGTGAATTGATGCCGCCCTAATTCCGAGAGAGAGATGAGAAAAGAAGAGAGAGGTTTGTTGTTTATACAAAGAGAAAGGGTGAAGAGGGGACAAAATCTTGGGAAGGAATGTAGTGGGAAACTAGGGTGATGTCCTAAATCGGGCTAGTTTAGTACAAAATTAACATTGTCTTAAAGTAATTTTTTTTTTTTTTTAGTAAACTAATAAATTTATTTTACATTATTTAAACTTGTAAACTATATTATTTTTAGAAGTAAACTATGTTTCAATTTACTACGCTTATACACTTATTTACAGTGCCAAAGATTTATATGAAGCAGTCACATGTTAAAATGATTACATGTGAGTACATATTTAAGGGCAATATGATTTTTTTTGAGCAAACGGGAGGCGATGCTCCCATATTTTTATTCATGTAGAAAAGCAATTACAACCAGGGGTTTCGGTTTACGTGAGCCATGACAGACTCCCATTAAGACAGGCAAAGTAGCAACATGAAGCAGTTACATTGTGAGAACTATCACGAGACAGTAAAACCTTACCGCACCCCGCCATATTGAGCAGCGTTGGACAGACATCGCCCCACATGGGAGACTAGTTGAAAGAAGGAAACACACCGTTGTTAGCACTAAAAACTAAGCAAATTAAACCAATTACCTTCTAGGGAGAGACGATCCCACCCCTTAAACTGATGGTCACCATGTAACCACAACCCTGCATTTCTCTTAATTTCACTCCACACGTCTACCGACTCCCGAGCTTTGTTGCGGAAGAGTCTCACATTTCTTTCCAACCAAACATGCCAAATGATCGCCTGCACCGCATACCGCCACATAACTTTCTTCTTGCCCTGAACCAAGCTGCTGTTATCATCAAACACCTCCAGTAGATGTGCAGGATCATTCAAAGAGACATCTAGTTCCAATGAGAAATTCTTCCAAAACAGAGTTTTTTTGAATTAACGGAGGCGATACTCCTATTGAATTATTATACACAAAAAATGTATTTACAAGTGTACTGTGCAAAAATTGGCTTCACATGATTTCCCTATAAACAGCCACACAACAGGACCATTTGAACAAAAACTCTATCCTCAACCTCGTAAATCTTTTAACAGTAACAAAAAGGCTTGCAACCATATGTTTAGTAAATCTTCAAACACTAACAAAAAGGCTTGCAACCATGAAGTGCAGCCACCAAACTTGTACATTCGAACAAGCAGTAGTGAGACCGTCCATGTTCTTCCGTCTGTTAATCCTCAATCATTCCCGCATCATACCAGTAGGTTACAAGATCCCAAAACATTGTGGTAACAATATTTGTACCCTTCCCAAATTTGGAGGTGGACGAGAGCGTGGCCCTTGAACGTGGGAAGGCGAGGACAGGCGCACTACCTACGTCGAGATCGAGCCCGACAGTGCCCAGTTGGTCCCCCTTGTCCTCGAGCCCTTGTTCCCCTTTGGCCTCGACTCATCAGGGAAACTCCACCAAATCCATGCAACCATATTATATGTAAGAGCTGTTAGGGTCACAATAGCAAATTCCAATTTCCCGCCAAGCTGGACCATGCCCATGCCTTAAATTGTTTATGCCCATAGATCGCGGATGCAACATTTCTTTTAGCAGAATCCCATACCTCTTCCCAGCTGTTTTCTTTATCTTTGAAGATTTGAAAGTTGCGCTCCGACCATATCGCCCATAGAATGGCGATGGTATCGGCTTTGAACAAGATTCCATGCTTGCCTCCGTATGTGCTTGCGCTAACTGATTCCAGCCAATTCTTCAGGCCTAGATGATTACTCCAAGGTATCTCCAATTCGTTCATCATCTCCTGCCATAACCTACAAGCAAAGAGGCAAAACACAAAAAGGTGGTCATTAGATTCGCAATTCTGCATGCAAAGTATGCACGTGGAAGACAATAGTGTATGGTTTGGGCACTGCCTCTGCAACACATCTGTGGTATTGATCCTTCCTAACCATCCCATCCAAGCTAAAAACCTACATTTCATTGGGGCACATGCCTTCCAAATCAAAGAGTAAGCAATACATAAATCATTCTATTGCTCTAAACAAAAACCAAAGAAAGCTGATTTAACGGTGAAAGCTTTAGATGGATCCCAGTCCCATACGCGAGCATCCTCAACGTTTGAGACTAATGTTACTCCCTGTAATCGATGGGTAAAGGCAGCGGCCTCAAAAATTTTCGAATCCCAGAATCGATGCCTTAAGTTGTGATACCAGACTTGATTCCACTCTCCCCGCCCTCGAACATGGCCATCATTACTACGCTTGAATCGGTCTGGCGAGCAAGTGTAAAAAGTCTCGGGGAGTTTACTTTGAGGCATCGGGTTCCGTTCCATATGTCATGCCAAAAGCGGAGTCTTTGCCCGTTTCCCAACTTGCATTTAACTCCCTTAAGGAAATCCGCTCCGCAGTCTCCAATGAAACATCAGGGTGCCTTATAGGATGGTCTAAAAGCCCCTTCGGGGTCCCAACCATTGTCACTTGTACCATAGATACTTTTGATGACCTTTACCTAGTGCGAATCCGGTTCCTTTTGGAAATGCCATAGCCATTTGCACGCAAGCGCCTTGTTTCAGGAAATCAAGTTCCCAATCCCTAACCCGCCCAATCACTTCGGGAGCGTGACCTGCTTCCACGCCACAAGTGCCCACGACGACTCCTCATTCATTCGCTTCCATAGGAAGTCTCTCATCATTTTCTTCGCTTTATTAGCAATACCAATAGGTAACTGATATAACGACATGAAATACATGGGTAAGGCATCAAGTACTGCAGCGATTAAGGTGATCATTCCCCCTTTTGATAGGAAGCCACGCTTCCACCCATCCAAACATCGCGTAATTTTCCTTAGGACTGGTTCCCAAAAATCTGCCGCCAATGGTGTGCCTCCTAATCAAAAAGAGTGCACCAAACTCATCATGCACTGAATTCCCCTTCTGTTTTATGCACAAAAAAAGAGAATCATCCGCATATAAGAAGTGTGTGATGTATGTGTCATCTCGTCCCACCTTAAGTCCCTCAATCAATCCATGCTTTTTGGCGTTATCAAGCATCCGACCCATGACGTCTGCAACAAGGATGAAAAGGAACGGGGAGAGTGGGTCACCTGTTTCAAGCCGCGTTGACCTCCGAATTGTCCTTTTGGGTGGCCATTGATCATGACCTTGTAATTGGCAGTTGAGATGCATCCCATCATCCAAGCCCTCTACTTATCCCCAAATCCTTTCCTATGTAAAACATATTCAAGAAAACTCCAGTCAACTCTGTCGTATGCCTTTGCAAAGTCCAATTTGAGCACAGAGTTGTGAAAGGGCATCGTAGGAACAAGTGATTAATAGACTCCGAGCAACCCATACAAAGTGGACAAATATTGGGAAAAAGGGCACACGATGGCCAACATCGTTAAAGGATATCACCCACATTAACTTTGCCTTTGCACACCAACCAACAAAGAAATTTCACCTTGCTTGGGGTCCCGAACTTCCATACAACTTTAAAATAAGGAATATCTTGTTGAGATCTCCCTCTAATAATAGCCGAGAACATGGATTTTGTTGGGGCATGTGCCCTAGGTCAATCCATTAACTGTCTTTATGAATAATTTTAGTTAATAAAATAGAGGATTTCATTTGTTGTTTATTATAATTAATTTGCATGTTTACATTATAATAAGATCCATTGGTATTTACGGAAATATCCTAAATGTCCCTAGTCGATCATTATACTGGGAACTATGATGAATTAAGACTAGCGTGAGTCTTGATTGATGATCATATGATGATTATATGTATAGGGATATGAATCAAGATCACGAGTACTTGTTAGGGAACAAAAACTTGGACCGACCCGCTATGAGAACATCACATGGATTAAGTCATAGTTGTTTCTCATGATAGGTATATTTTTCAGTCCTCGACTTGAGATTACCAGAGACTTCAACATTAGGAACACGGTGATTTGACACAATCAAACGTTGTCTTTAGCAGGACAATTATAAAGGTTGTTATTGGTTCTTGTGTGAGCAATGTGATGAAGTTATGTAATCAAGATAGAATTTGTCCCTCTCATATAAAGAGAGATATCCAGTGAATCCTCGATGTGTTAGATCTGTTAAAAGGCCTAGTCTAAGTGAATTGATATTGATCAATGTCACTTGGATGTTTTCAGATCTACTAGAGATCGAGACTAGTACGATTGAACATGTTGGATGACAATTACATGCCTTACGTTTGATCAAAAGGATATCGTGTGACAAAATGATGTTATATACATTATTGATTAGGTTGTATCGATTTGATATTCGTACAACTTGGGTAGTCATAATGTCTTGCTAGAGGCCGCTTATGACTTGTATACCAAAATGAGTTTTGGTACACTGCCAACGTTGTATAAGCCTATTGGGTCGCACACTAAGAATGGTTTTGGGAGATTTTAAGATGGTTCAAAAAAATGAATTTTATATGATAAAATTCGTGACAAAAACGTCCTTGCGGTGTATTACACTTATACTTCTTTAAGTAGGGGTATATGTGTAATTTACTTAACCGTCTATATACAAGGGTTGTATAAATAGACGCTTTAAGTTAGAACACATATAGGAAAGATTAAGGGTCGAAACTCTTTTTTCGTTTAAGAAACGAATTAGGGTTTTCTGGTACGCTCTGGATCGTTTTGGAGAGAAACAAAAGGTTTGGTCTTCTCTCGAAGCTAGCACTTCGAATCTCGGCCGCCGTTCGTGTGTGGACTGCTGGTAGAGGGCGTTCGTCGTTGGCAGCGCCTTAGAGATCGATCAACCTTCAGTAAGGTATATTGCAATCGAGGTATGATTAAGTTTTTATGTTTTAAACGGTTTTAATGGAATTAGATTCAGATCCTGTTGGGGTTTTTGTCAAAATTGTTTTGTAATTTCCGCTGCGTATGAACCCCAAAACCCAACAGTGAAAACAAATGTCCAATCTATTGAAGTGGGGTTGACAGCAGACACGCTGGCAACTTTCGGAGACCTTAGTTTCTTGATTTCGAACTAGTTGGAATAAACGAGGAAATTTGAGATGAAAAGATTGAGTTCCCAACCATGTGTCAGTGACACATTTTCACCATTTCCCACATTGGTTCTAATCAAGAACTGAACAGAGGCTTCAACGAAACCACGAACTTCCAAGGAGCTCGATGAGATTGGTGACGCACAATTCCTGAATCCCATTCATTGGTATGTAAGCCGTATTTGCTCCTAATCACCCTCGCCCAAAGCGATTCTTGTTGTAGCGGCCCTGCCGCCCCAGGGTGACGTGTCTCCGTGCACTCCTCACCTGATGGGCCTAGCTACACGTGTCCGGCACCTGCCCGTCCTTCTCATATCTCGAAATTCATGTACATATGTATTTTATTAAATTAGTTATTGGATTTTTGTATTTTCTTAACCAATTCTCTTTAAGTAGTTAAATATTTAATAGGTTCACTAATTTGTAGTTTATTATAATCCTAACCACACTATTGCGTTGTATCTTACAAGTTAACTTAAATCAGCGGAAGCTTTAATTGATACAATTAGGTAAAGTAATTTAGCATGATAAACATTATCTATACGAGTATGTCCTATTGTGGAAAACCCGAAAAAATACTTTATATATAAGCGACAGTACCATAACACATGGTATATACATGTACAAGGTCATCTCAAGTCCCCCAATAACCAAAATAAAAACCAAAATAATATAAACACCTACGAGTGTGTCCAAAACCGTCAGCAAAGAGAGATAGTCGCCCAAGATTTTCTTTTACCGCTACTTGTAGAAAGGTCTGTACTCAGTCACCCAACAAATACAGTGGCGAGTCCAGTGAGTAAATTCCCAAAATAAGTCCACACGATATTCAACAAGAAATCAAATAGAAGTATAAATCATCCATTTATGCTATCTGGCAATAGAAATACATGCTTACATGAATATAGGGCAATACAAAAGATTCAGGCAACATACCATGACAGTTAACATAGCGCAACAGACAATAATCAAACAAGCAGTGATTAACACTAGTACATACCAACCAAACATGCTCGAAAATAAGGCTTAATAGCAGTTAATGATATAAACGAGAATGTAAAACACACACCGCAGTTAAGTCAATATACACGTAAATATCCTTAATGAAAACCCAAGGATGTGTCGCGTGTAGCAGACTATACCATACTTCAGAGCTAAGGATCTTTCCAGGGGCTTCTCCCACCACCTCCACTGTCCCGTCTTTAGTCCTCGCGGCTGGCCAAATCTGCTGAGACACCGACACGTGTGCATTGGTGCAGCTCGGGTCGCAATTCACCGAGGGCATGAGCACACGTGTTATGGTATAGTGTACCCAAGTCCGTCCACACATCCCGTTGTAAAAACCTCGATAAATGGATTAACCAATTAGACAAACCGATAAAGGAAAACAGTTCGACACCCATCACACGCATAAGAAAATGAACTAAATTTTGTGAAGCATTCTCAAGGGTTTTACGCACCTCAATCAGCGCTCCAACTTCTCCGGACTCTCGTATCCGACCCGACAAGCTCCCCGACACTGAGCTATGGTCCCTTAAGTCCCTGAAGTCAATTAAGTGTGTTTATTGTGTATTCAAATTTGTTTAATAGACTTTAAATCAATCTTCCTAAATCAGGCCCTAAAGACTAAATTAAGTCTCAATTTCAGTCCTACATTTTAACGCACTTTTACGCATGAAATGGTCCAAATTTCGAAATCCTCCATCAATACAATTATTGTTGGACTCGTCATCTGTCTTTTTGTGATGACTTGAGTGCAGATCCTAGTACGAGCCGGGGCAAGGGCAAGCTGCTAGAATACAGAGACGTTTAGCCAGACTTGTACGTTTGCATTGTATATATTTTGTTTTATTTTGGGATTTGGGATTGTGAGTGATACACTAGGACTCTATTCTATTGATATTTTGACACATTAAGGTACGTGTTGGATCTATGATGATATATGAGTTTTCCATACTAGGTATCGGAATTAATTGCATGACTTTACTGTTATATATATTTTGGTCATGCAAAAGACTTTCGCTGTGATTTATTTAGGTTTAAAATGATCTTAACAGATGACTTGAGTTCAATAACAATTTAAACAATACATTGTTGTCATTTGAGGTTAAATGATTAAATGTTGGATGAGATGGCATCTGGGACACAACTTGGCGTTGGTAGGCTAGGTCATGGGCCTGCATTGGCCCCCGTGACGGTCCATTTGGAAAGTGGGTCGTTATAGTGAAGGATCATAAACCCCCATTAACCACCATTCCTTTTCCCCATCCATACTGAATTGAACAGTAACCGAAAATTCCTTGAGCAAACTGCGCATGCCCTTAAATTTGCGAGGATCCCATATAACCACGACGCCTCCCTTACTCCCATCCGAAGGAAGAAAAACCCATTCCCTAAATTTACCAATTGCCCTTATATGAGGATGCGCATTAGCGAATTCCCTGGCATCGGGTGCGCACGCTGCTAAGTCTCTAACATGCACAACTGCATGAAATCTTGAGCTCTGGAGGGATAGACAAAGATTAGTTAGGCGAGAGATTCGACTGGGGACAATGTGACGGCCCCAATTTCCCATAAAATTGGGCCCCGCCCGCCTAACAGACAAGAATGAAAACATTTGGAAGGAACGGAGAAGAAGGCGGCTAGCAATAAGAGCATGCAAAGAACAAGTCTTGCAAGGTCAAGAAAGAGTAGCAAAAATTCCCCAAATTATTAAGGAGAGCAAAAAAGAAAAAAACTCAACCAACATAGCGCCTAAATACATTTCTAACTCTTCTCCTCTTCCTTTGCCGTCTCGCGTAGTAGAGGAAAACAAGATAGCAGCTGAAAGTTGTTGGAT
This sequence comes from Stephania cephalantha, assembly GCA_039657325.1. NCBI lineage: Eukaryota > Viridiplantae > Streptophyta > Magnoliopsida > Ranunculales > Menispermaceae > Stephania > Stephania cephalantha. The sequence goes on from CM077569.1 coordinate 60,583,023, forward strand.
ACATATGAATGAAAAGAAGTTAAATATGCATGAAACGACACATGCATGTGATCAATACAAATATATAACGTATGTTCATATGTAATGGGCGCATGTTTGATTTGGATAAATACAATGTTTCTATGAAACGATACATGTATTGCATGGGTACGTTGGATATGGATTAGTTGTATACATGCATGGGATACTGTGGTGTCTCTTCAAAAGAATTGAATAGGTGTATCACACATTATAAATACTCCCCAACTTAATGGATAAATATACAAAATTTTTTTTTCTCTCCAGTCATTAAATTTCCTATTTTCTCTCCGGTCAGTGAAATTCCTATTTTCTTTTCGGTCATAAAATTCATTATTTTAATAGTGAATGAGTACAACATTTTGATCCAATTGTTCCTACAGTCTAAAATGTTGTAGTCGTAGGAACTGTTGTATCCTGGGAGACAAGTGCTACCAACCGCGGACACAATTTGCGGGGCATTATTGTTTTAAGGAGATAGAGTATTAAACTCTAGCCTCAATCTAAAATTTCGTCAATTCATCAAGTTTGGAGCATTTTCTGCATCAATTCAGCCATGACAACACAAAGCGACGCATTGTAGGTCATTGATCCCAAAAAACTTAAGACAATACAAATAAGCTCTACCTCTACGCATGCCATAGTTCCCTCGATGAAGCCAGAAAAACCTGAGAAATTCACTGGCATAGACTTTAAGCACTAGCAAGAGAAGATGTTATTCTATTTGACGACGCTGAACTTGGTAAAGGTGCTAACTGAAAGTGAACCAGAGTTACGTGAAGATGAAACTGACAAGCATTTCATCGCAACAATTCAAGCATGGAACCACATCGAATTTTTATGTAAGAATTACATTCTTAACGGTCTTGATAATTCTTTATACAATGTATTTAGTAACATGCGTATGGCCAAGGAAAAGTGGAATTCTTTGGATAAAAAATATAAGACGGAAGATGCTGGCCATAAAAAGTTTATGGTTAGTAGGTTTCTGGATTATAAGATGGTGGACTCAAAGACGGTGTTGGATCAAGTCCAAAAAATTCATATTCTTCTCCATGAAATTCATGCGGAAAAGATGTTTTTGAGTGAGTCATTCCAAGTAGCAGCAATTATTGAGAAATTGCCTCCATCATGGAGAGATTTCAAGAATTATCTCAAGAATAAACGCAAAGAGATGAGACTTGAAGACTTGATTGTTCGACTTCACATTAAAAAAGACAATAAGAAGAATGAAAACAAGAACGGTGATTTGCCCGATGAGCCCAAAGCTAATCTTTTGGAGTCAAAGCATTAAGAGTTCCTAGAAGAGTAAGCATTCTAGTGATGAACCCAAGCCATTCAAAGGGAAAGCAAATAAATTTGTTGGTTCTTGCTTTATTTGCAAGAAACATGGTCATGAAGCCAAAGACTGCAACAACAAGTGGAAGAGGAACAAAACTCAATCTAAGGCTCATGGTGGTGGTCATGCTAATTTTATTGAAGATGGATTATCTAAAGATGTTTCTAACTTGAATTTATCTGCGGTTTTTTTAAGCAAACATGGCGGATAATCCACGAGAATGGTACATTGATACCGGAGCCACCAAACATGTGTGCGCAGATAAAAATATGTTATCCTCCTACAAGCCTATCAGTGGAAGAGACTTATTTATGAGTAACTCTGCGACTTCAAAGATAATTGGAGTTGGGAAAGTGGTGTTGAAGATGACATCTAGCAAGGAACTTACTTTGAATAAAGTGTTGCATGTTTTTGATATCCGAAAGAATTTAGTTTATGGGGTCTTTACTAAGCAAAAATTGATTCAAAATGGTTTTTGAATCTAATAAGTATGTACTATCTAAGAATATTGTATTTGTGGGCAAGGGGTATGTAGCTAATGATTTATTTAAGATGAATGTAATGCCTGTACTTCACAAATTCGATATTAATACTATTGAAGTTTCGATTTACTTGTTGGATTCTTCTGATTTGTGGCATGAAAGACTAGGACATGTTAATTTTAATTCGTTAAGAAAATTAATGAATTTAGAATTAATTCATGATATTAAAATTGATCCAAATCATAAATGTGAAATTTGTGTTGAGGCCAAATTAACAAAAACTCATTTTTACTTTGTTGATGGTAGGAATACACAACCTCTAGATTAAATTCACAGCGATATATGTGATTTAAAGTTTGTACAAACTAGAGGAGCTAAGAAATATTTCATAACCTTTATTGATGATAACACTAGATATTGCTATGTATATTTGCTTAAAAGCAAATATGAGGCTCTAGAAGTCTTTAAACACTATAAAAGTGAAGTTGAAAACCAACTTGGTAAATCAATAAAGGCTATAAGGAGTGATCGAGGAGGTGAATACGATGCACCGTTTAATGTATTTTGTCAAGAACATGACATAATTCATCAAACGACTGCACCTTATTCTCCTCAATCAAATGAGATTCAGGAACGCAAATATCGTACATTAAAGGAAATGATGAATGCTATGTTATTAAATTCCGGGTTACCTAAAAATTTATGGGGTGAAGCAATTCTTTCCGCCAACCATATTCTGAATGAAATTCCTCGAAAGAATATGGATGCAACTCCTTGTGAATTATGGAGTGGTAGAAAACCTTCATATACATACTTGAAAGTGTGGGGGTGTTTGGCTAAAGTAGTTATTCCTGAACTTAAAAAGGTTAAAATTGGACAAAAAACCATTGATTGCATATTCATTGGTTATGCTCGCAATAGTCATGCATATAGATTGCTTGTATTTAAATCAGATATTCTTCATATACATTTAAATACAATAAAGGAATCTAGAAATGCGTCATTTTTTGAGCATATTTTTTCAAATAAAAATATGTGTAAATCAAGTTCTAATAAAAGAACGAGTGATGATGCAAGTAGTAGTAATCCTCCAAATAAAGAGGATGAACCTAGGAAAAGTAAGAGGACAAAAGTTGCAAAATCTTTTGGTCCTGATTTTCTAACTTGCATGTTAGAAAATGAACCTCAAACGTTTAAAGAGGTTGTGTCTACGCCTGAAGCTCCTTTATGGAAAAAAGCGAGTAATAATGAAATTGAATCAATTATGCACAATCATACCTGAGAATTAGTGGATTTACCATCTGGTATGAAGCCTTTGGGGTGTAAATGAATTTTTAAAAGAAAATTAAAGGCGGATGGTTCAATTGATAAATACAAGGCTAGGTTAGTAGCCAAGGGTTTTAAACAAAAAGAAGGATATGACTTCTTCGATACATATTCACCAGTAACGAGGATAACATTCATAAGAATGTTAATTGCAATTGTTGCAATAAAAAATCTTGAAATTCATCAAATGGATGTTAAAACAACGTTTTTAAATGGTGAATTGGACAAAGAATTATACATGCAACAACTAGAAGGATTTGTTGCACCGGGACAAGAGCAAAAAGTGTGTCGACTTGTTAAATCTTTATTTGGATTAAAACAAGCTCCAAAATAGTGGCATATTAAATTTGACAATGTCATGTTATCAAATGGTTTTAAAATCAATGAATGTGACAAGTGTGTGTATGCCAAAGACACACCTAGAGGCTTTGTCATAGTTTGTTTATACGTGGATGATATGTTGATTATAAGCAATGAGAAAACTATAATCAAATCCACAAAGAAAATGTTGACACAACATTTTGAGATGAAAGATATGAGAGTTGCCGATGTTATTTTAGGAATTAAAATTTCTAAGATAGCGAATGAATTATTGTTATCGCAACCTCATTATATTGAGAAGATATTGAATATGTTCAATAAATATGACACAAATCCAATAAAGACACCAATGGATGTTAATGAATATCTAACTAAAAATAAAGAGCAACTCATATATCAATTAGAGTATGCACGTATACTTGGCAGTATAATGTATGTCATGTCATGTACGAAACCTGACATAGCATACGCAGTGAATCGATTAAGTCAATTTGCTAGTAATCCAGGGAAAGATAATTGGAAAGCAATGATACTAGTACTTAGATTTTTAAGGTACACAATGAATTATGGATTACATTATACAAAATATCATGTTGTTCTAGAAAGATATAGCGATGCTAACTGGATATCAGATATTCAGGATACTAAATCTACAAGTGAATATATTTTCACACTTGGAGGTGGTGCTATATCTTAGAAATCTTCTAAACAAACATGCATAGCTATATTTACTATGGAATCTGAATTCGTAGCCTTAGATAAAGCTGGTGAAGAAGCCGAATGACTTAGAAATTTTTTAGAAGATATTCCTTGTTGGCCGAAACCTGTGTCAACCTGTAACGACCCGCTTTAATTAATCCCGATTAACTGACAAATTACAAATTAAGATCATAAGCTCAGACCCACGTGGACGTCGCAGAAAAGTCTAGGGCACGCCTAACAAGGTAAAAATTGTTATTTTTGTGTGGCGAGTGTTTATTTATTTTACTATTATTTAATAATACGCGCCGCGCTAATTAAGAATTACGCTTGGTCGTGTTGTGCGCGTGTAGTGACGAGAGTGTACGACGTCGGGGTGTGAGCGTAACGCGAGTGTATGGGATAGTTTGGGATTTAGTTGTCACATTACACATCCCATCACATCACCTATCCAATCACCATACCTCAACCCATTCCCTTACTTTTCTCTCTCCTCTCCAAAGTCAACTAAAAATAAAAAAATAAAAACAAAATTTTTTTTCTCCTCACTCACTCTCCCTCTACCCGAGCTTCTTCCTCCCCCTCTCATTTTCATTTTTCTCCCCTACTTCCAACTTCTCACCACCAAGCTCTCCATCATTCTCTCAACTCGGTTGCGTACCTCTCGCGGTGCTTTCTCAACTCGGCGACGCTCGCGAAGATCTCCGAATCGAGGCGAGTGTGTCAATTTTTGTTAACTTTTGTGGAGAAATTAGAATTTAATGGTGTTTTTGTTGTTGAAAAGTTGTTGGTGGTGTTGTTGTTGTTGGTGGTGTTGTTGTTGTTGTGCATAAACAACAAACAAAAAAAAGAGGAAGAAAAAATCGTCTCTGCTATGCAGAGACGATTTGGAGAAGACGGTGACCTGCTGGCCAGGCCCATGTGGGCCGGCCGCCTAAAGCCCAGCGCAGGCCGAGCGGCCGGACCTCAAGCGGGTCGGGCCGAACCGGCCTGAACCGGGTGGCCCTGGTTGGGTTGAACCGGGCCCTACCGAATCGGGCCCGTTCGGCCCAACCCACCCTAAATTAATTCTAATTGAGTAAAAATTTTAAAAAATTAAATAAAATATATTTTTAAATCAAATAAATATCAGAAAAATAGGAAAAAATAGCTAAAAAATTATGAAAAGATCCAAAAAAAACCAAGAAAAATATAATAAAATGGAAAAAATATAAAAGGTAGTTTTTGAGGACTTTTGGGGCATCGACACCCCGGTATAACTCGAAAAGTGTGCCGAGATTAAACTTTTTAAAACAAAATCTCAAATTTTTGGTCACACATTATAAATTCTCTTAATGTGACTCTAAAATAACAAAAGTGGTATAATTGGATACCAGAAACTTAGGAGACTATAGTCGAGTATCGGGCGCGTATCTCGAGGAGTGAGCGGGACATTTTGGAGATATATTTGCGATTGTTTGAGGTAAGTAAACCCACGAGAAAGTCAGCTTAGAATTTACTTATTTTCATTGTAATTTATTTATTTCACATTACTTTTCGCCAGTTCAGTTTTCATGTTTACTCTATTCCCGCGTGTGTCTGTGTATGGTCAAAGGGACGGTGTGACCCCTTTCCGGCTCTCTCGTTGATGACGATCTGATTGTTGCTACGGTGTTGGTCATACCCTAGACTACGCGCGAGATTTCTCTCAGCGAGTCGATGATCTCGAGAGCGAGTTGACGTGAGGCCCACCTCCGTCACATATTTCCTCTCCTTTAAGGTGTTGGGCGGAAGTCTACCTTCCGACCAACAGAGTTCCTCATTTCCACCGTGAAGAGGGGGTGTGGATTTCCTCACCTCCAAGGCCTTCTCGATTTAGTATTTACGTCTCAGGTCTCGACAGTTGTACACCAGACTCGCGTTCCATATTCTTGATTATCACACGACTTATATTCATGTTTTACATTCTTGTTCATTTACTTAATATGCATGAATTGTAGCCGTTTTCTTGGATTTCTTGTGAATACTAACTGAATTTCTCTGGGATTTACTCACCTGGAACTTGTCATTGTTTGTTGGTGGCAAGTTGCAGATCCTACGACGAGCCGTGGGAAGGCGGTGATTGACGACTACCTCTGATTTGGAGCGCCTCCACTAGCTTACTCGTAGGTGTTTGTATTTACGTATACATACTTTTTGGGATCATTTTGGGAGACTTATTACCTGATACATGTATATTGACACTTATCATATAATTTTGTCGCCGTAACTGATATACATGGTATCATTTTGTTGGGTTTCCACCCCATAGGTTGTTAATTAATGCATAACTTGTTTACATTAATTATATGCATGTTATTAAGACTTCCGCTATTAAAAAATAACTTGAACAGAATTAAGATAATCAAATTAACAACATTCGAAATATAGATCTTTATATTTACACTATAGATACTCGGTTGCTTGATATACACTTGACATATATTCATTCATGATTTATCGGCTAAAGTATAATATAATTTTGTTATCCATGCTAAGACAAAAGGGCCTCTTTTTTCTTCTACAGTGCGTAATATAATGAAGTTGGCATTAATTTAGGGATGGGCACACTAGCTGAATTATGCAGAATTATGCAGTATTGGAACCCCTAAATCTGTGATTTTAGGGTTTCTTATTGCTGACTGAAATTTGCGGATAATGTCTCTAATTTTGATTGGAGTGTTTAATAATCTTGATTGCCCTTGTTGATTGTTGATGATGTTTGTGAGATAGTCTTGGAGTCCATGTTTGTTTCTATGATTTTGTTCAAATTTACTTTTTAGGGTTGTGTTATGTAATTTCAATTCATTTGACTGATTGGTCTAATTCACTTTTTAGGGTTTCCTTGTTAATATGAAATAAAGTTAGTAATTGATGGGTTTTTCATTGTAGCTTAAAAACTGTCACATTCTGAACAAGATTATCGATGAGTTTTTCGTTTTGCGATGGTGAATTTGTTAATGTTCTTTTGATTTTGTTACTAGTTAATGTGGTAGGTAACTATGGAGACATTGCTTAAAACTTTCATGTGCCTTTTATTTTCTTCAAAAGTGTTGAATTGTGTAATCTAGAAGGATTTGCAACCTATTATATTGTTTTTTGAACATTATTGTATTTTTCTTTAGTGTCCACTGTCCATTGCGAAAGTGCATCAAAAGGTCTATGAAAAGGCTTTTAATGATTGCATGATGTTGTTAGTAGTGAGGGGATTGACCTCTCACTAAAAGTTTTTTAGTGATGGGATTTCTCACTAAAAACTTTTAGTTCCCCTCACTAGAGGGGATTTGCCTCTCACTAAAAGCTATTTAGTGGGGTTGGCCTCTCTAAAAGCTTTTAGGGAGGAAATCTGTTTCTCACTAAAAATTAGTGAGAGGATTGCTCCTCACTAAAAGATATTTAGTTGGTTGGCCTCTTTAAAAGCTTGTAGTGAGAGGATTTTTTGCCCCTCACTGTTAGCTTATAGTGAGGGGATTTGCCTTTCACTAAAAGCTATATATGAGGTTGATATCTTCTAAAAGCTTTTAGCGAGGGAATTTTCCTCTCACTAAAAGCTGTTAGTGAAGGGTTTGGTCCCTTTAAGGTTTTTAGCGAGGGGATATGATCCTGTCGCCATAACCTTTTAGCGAGAGAGGCTCTAGCGAGGGGAACGATGAAGAGATTTTTCGCTTGCTAAAAACCTTTAGCGACGGGATATAAATATTTACCAACGGGATTTCCCTTTGTTAAAGGGCCTTTTTCTTGTAGTGTTTTCCCCTTCCCTGTCGTTCTTATTTTCTTATGGCAAATTACACACATCAAGCACATTTTCTCATTGTGTTCTTCCAAACAAAAACAAACACTTCGCGGATTCCCCTGCCACCTTCCTCTACGCCATCGACGAGCTCGTCTCCTTAGTCAGAGATGGGGATCTCATGGTCGGAGATAAGTTGGTGGTCGCTTATTTGGACCGAGCTGACGATTTCCTTCAACAAGTAATGTTTCGGCTTGAAGACGAGTTTCGATTGTTCGAGAGGAGCGGATAGGCTTTTGATTTGAATCAGTTGAATCATCATCCCAAAAATGATCCAATCAGCGCTTATTACTCATTCAATTTTGACATCGAAGAAGAAGACAATGATGACGTAGAGAATGACTTTTAAAAAGTTTTTACTTTAACTCTGAAATTTAATTGTAAAATGACACGTGTTTTATTTATCATAAACACTAGTATGGAGTAGATTTGAATAGAAAGATTGACTAATATGTAGTTAAGTCACGTGGGTTGAGATTTAGGCTTAATTACAGGATTAAGTCGGACGGTGCCTTAGATTTGAGAAGGGGTCGTCACAATGATGTATGTTCCTATGCAATAAAATGCACAAGAACCAACAAAATGCATAAGGTGTAAACAATCAGATATTGTATTTTTAACCTACTTGCAATGATTTGTTATAATGTAATATAAGATGTCTCACTCATATGAACATGAAGGGGAGAATCAAAGTGAATTATTGATTTGTGCATTGCACTATTTTTCGTTAGCTAAAGTTTTATCCCACTGAGTTTTCTTTTTAAGGTTTTTAATGAGACAATCCTAACAATATTATACTTCACATAAAAATTTATGAGAGCAGTGCACTCTTTTTTTACTAGGTTTTTCCTAAAAGGTTTTTCTAGTAGAGGTTTTAACGTGACATATATTCTCTCAAATTGTATCAACGTGTTATACTCTTTTCTTTAACTGTGGTTTTTCTCACAGGGTTTTCCTAGCAAGGTTTTTAACGAGTCAATCAACAATATTATACTGCAAAGCAAGATTGACGAGAACATTGTACTCTTTTTCTTGTACTAGGTTTTACCCCGCAAGACTTTTTTAATAGAGGTTTTAACGAGGCATATTTTCTCAGCAAATGTCATTCAAGGGGAGTATTGTAAATTGGATGACCCTTTAATCAAACTTATGAATGATCACATTGTCAAACATGACTCTCACATTGAATTGTAACATCAATAATGTCTTTCATATTGAATGTAATTTGTACACTCCATGTAACATTGTATTCATCTCCAATGTATAATCACTTATTCATGTATTGTCATGTAACTTGTAATCTTGTATGACATGAGACTTTGTAACTTGCACACTTTGTGCAAGTACTCATTTTCATCATGACTAAAGATCTATATAAGGGAATTCATTCACTTGTAAAGAACACACTAATGTTGGAATGAAAATCTCTACATTTCTCAGTTGTAACTCTCTTCTCTCTTATCTCATCTTCTCTACTTGTTGTAGTAGCATTTGGTTCATGCTTCACATACTTTAGTTCTACAAGTTCTGTTTCACTTACAACTTATATATATATATTGAGAACAAGTGTGAAAATAGTTAATTACTCCATATAACAACAATTAATTAGGAGTGGGAGGATTCATGCATGGATCGATGAATTAATATGTGGGCCCTTGAAAAAAAAAAAAAAAAAAAAAAAAAAAAAAAAAAAAAAAAAAAAAAAAAACTATACGGGCAATATATATCATGGGTGTTGATGAATGAGCGGGCGTAGTCCGTGTTTGAGGGCAGCCTCCCAGACCACATCGATCTTGTCGACGTCGATGGCTCCAACTTCATGGTGGGTCCAACCTTCCAGCATGTGAACCACGCCCCCCGCATGACAGGCGTGAACAACTCCTCTCCCCATCGTGTACTGTATATATGCCACATGTACATGTACATCAATACATCATCAATTGAGTACTCTAATTAATATTAGACGTAATTCCTAAAAAAAAAAAAAAAACTTAATTAATTAATTAATAGAGAAATGCATGCCGCCGAATTAATGCCTAACTAATTAAGTCCCAACTATGCATATGATGAATCAAAAGCCATCGCTTTTGTTTACGGTTGGCATCGCCATCTTGCCACTCTCGAGGTCAATTGGAGACTAGTATCGATAGCACCACCCTCAAATGCCGCCGCGTGGAATCACGACCACCCACCCAACAAGCTCTTTGTTGGCACATGCATCCTGGTACTGGTAGCCACTAATGTGCTACTCACATTAATGCATGCTTTAATAAGACCCGTAAACAGTTAAACTCACCCACACTAGCTAGTTAGTGAGTACTTTTCAATGCGTGTCATGCACGTCTGTGTGTTTATACTTAATAGTGTATGGGCAGCCAGGCCAGCTGGTTGGTGTCTCTGTTAAGACGCGAAGATGAAAGGGGTGCCGCTGTATGGGCGGGCCATTCATCAGATATAAGTATGTATCCACAACTATATAGCACATGCAGTATATAATTTTACTAACTGTGTTTGAATGGTGTGTGTAATTAGGCTTCATGTGTTGTCTTCCATCTAGCTAGCTACCTAGCATGGGGTTGGGTAAAACGGGGAGCCCTGCAGGAAGGATAGCAATATGTTTTGGGCCCGTTCACAAACAAACAATTAAATTCATTTGCACCGTGTTTACTAATTTACTGTATTTGATAAGAAATAAATTAACTTTTCTTACCTCTAATTAACGTCTAATTAACGAGACTCAAACGCTAGCCCCCCCCCCCACTCGATTGGTATTTATTGGTTTAATTATGTGCTAAAGTAAAAAAGAATTAAATTAAATGACGAGGATCGGAGTATGAAGTAACCTCGCACGTGCCGAGGCCCTGGACGTCCTGAGGCAGTTTCATGGCGGCGAGGGCGCCGTAGGTGCAATCCCTTCTGAAGCGGAGGATTGGCGGAACCACGAATTGATGGAAATGAGTACCGGAGGCTGCCCACCGTTGCTCTCTAGGCGTCATCCACTTCCCAACGATCCATGTCTATACCCATACATATAGTACTACTTAATTCATTGTTAATTTATCATTATATATAAATTAATAATTTTTTTTGAGAAATAAAGAAGTATAAATTTATGTATGCATATGCATGGAGTAGTACTACCTTGCACGCTTCGGCGGCCTGATACTTCCGACTTGAACCAAGTAACTCCGGCACTCGGGTGGGGCTTCCTCTTGGATGGCTTTGAATCTCTCTTCCGATAGCGTCAGCATCTACGCACGCACGTATCATCATTAAATTTACTCAATTTAATTAATTCTAACGTACGTACATACCAATTATATAATCGATTGTTGATTCATTATTTTACTAATTAATTATATATGATTAATTAGAATAATTAATTAACTCTTTTCTTCATTTTTTTATAAGTAACTTCTTAGCCACGTTGAAATATTTTACAATATCTGTCATTTGATAATTTTAATACACACTAATTACTTAATTAACTTTTTTGCCCTTTATAGAAAAAAAAATTAAATAATTACGCATTAATAACTAATTAATGAATGTAGAAGTGGTGGAGTTACAAGAGATAAAATAGTGATTTAGTCATTTAACTTTTATTTTCTCCTTAATCAAAATAATTAAGTGATTTTCTTAAAAAACTGTGAAAAACCTTAAAATGACACTTAAAAAAAAAAAAAAAGAAATGAGTAATTAAATTGATGATGATGATGAGCTCACCAGCACCCGAACCCTCTTTCGGCACAGGTAGAGAGCAATGGCCCTCCCCAGCTTGGATGTGGCGCCCGTAAGAAACACTTGTCCCACATTCGGATTAGAGCAGATCTCGTTCAGGATTACCGCAGCTGTCAGTGTGTTTCCATGCACCACTCTCACTCTCAGATTTGGATGCTTTTTCACGAACAGCAGCCCACCCCCATTCAGAGCTTCATTCTGCAAGCGTGCATCCCATATATATATATATATATATATATATATATATATATGCATCAATTTACTGATCATCTAATTAGGAGTATAATCAAATCACGACGTCACAACCAACCATTTATATATACTAACTATACTTAAATAAATAAAGCGGTAGCTGCGATCGATATATGCCAAAAATTTATCAACCAATTAATTGTGAATAAGGAAATTAAAGGCCCCAAAATTTAAGAAGTGGACCATGCAGCTAGTGCATATCGTATTTGCACAGAGCCAACGATAGCATATATATGGGCCAAGATGGGACCATGCATGGACTAACTTAATTACTACTCAAGATACAGCGGGCTTAGGAAATCTCTCGCTCTGTATATACATAGGTATGATCCCTTTCAACTCCAACGAATGCACCTAGCTAGCTAGACATTTGTAAAGGGTAATATGTACTTTCAATTTCTCCAAGGGAAACAAAATTGATGGATGAATATAATAATGACATTCAATTCTGCTTCTATACTTGAACAAAAATGACAGCGATCGAGTAATTAATGGTATAAGTACTCACATCACGACGTACATATGCGCGCATATACATAAAAGTAAGTAAAATACTTACTAGTAAGTATATATATATATATATCGGTAAGTAGTTAGGTTAATTACCTTATTCAATGCAGCAAGGCTGATGACCTTGACGCCTAATTTATCCGCCCGAAGTATGGCTTGTTCAATGTGGCGATTAATCCCATCTTTAGCGAAAGGAAGGAAGTACTGGAAACCAAACCTAGGGACACCCCAGGTCTGACACAATCGAGACCTAAGGTAGTAGAAGGAAGAGAGGAAGGTCTTGGAGGATGTCCACATCACCAGCATTACCAGGAAGGTGGAGGGCAGCAGGGGAAGCAACCCCAAATTCCAGGCGAATGGCTTGGAGCTGAAACACCGAAACACGAAGGGAGCGTGCAAAGCAGCGCTCAAGTCTACCGCGTGGGCCAGAAACACGAATTCCGGCACTCGCACTCGACTGTTGTTTTTATCTACTGCGTTCAGGCTGATGCTGCGATGCATCTCCCAGGACTTGGGATTCAGGGTCTTCCCCAGGGCATCGTACAACGGCATGAAAAGGCAGTAGTTGCTTTTCATCTCAGTGTGGTGGAGGCTGTGGTAACTGCATGCATATATATATATAGATATGCAACTAATTAATTAATTAAATTATATGCAACCAATTAATTAATTAATTAATTAATTAATTAAAATCTAACTAGCTAGCTAGCTAGCTAGCTAGACTCACGTACGTACGTACGTTGGAGTGTAGATTAGATATCTAAGGAAAGGAAATGAGTCGAAGAGGGCGTGCGGAACAACTTCTACGTTGCTGTGTCCCATGCTCCTCAGGAAATCAAACACCAAGACGTGTGCGTAGATCAAGCTAAGGGATCCCAATCCCAACGCGGTGGCCCCCAAAATGGGGATTCCCATGATGGCCGTCCAGATGAGATGCTCCAAGGGCGTGGCGTGACCCGCAGTGTACGACTGAGGAACCGCGGAGCTGTGGTGGACCCGGTGGTAATGCCTGTACAGCGGGGAATCATCAGAGTGGAGCAGGTATCTGTGGATCCAGTAGTACAACGGCTCCGATACTGCCACGTGGAGAAGTAGAGCGCAGAGGTACCCACGTGGGTCCCCCCATAAGGGAAGAAGCTCGCCCAGCTTCCCCGGGAAGCAGTAGCATCCCACGGACGCTATCAACGCTTGAAGAATGATGAAATTGTCCCTGCATAAGTATTCATTCATTCATTCATTCATCCCAATCCCCCAAATTAATTTAATTACTAGCACCTAGCTAGCGAGTACGTATTAATTTAATTACCAATTCCACTCCCTGTCGATTTGCTTGAAATCCACGCCCCTTTGAATGATGAGACGATTTCTTGACAGGAAAAGCATGTTGGCGTAGGAGTACCAGAGTTGATGAATGAGAGCTCTGAGGCCACATATGATGAGAAGGTGCAGACACCATACATCATCCTTTAATTGGGTGCCCGTGCCCTCCCATGCCCGAGAACGCACCACTTTTGCAATTAGAGGCCCGTAAACAACATACTGCATCCATGCGTGCATGCGCAAGTGTGATCGATCAATGACCAGTTCCAACCAAATCGATCATATATATATATAATATTCACAAATTAAATACCAGCTATATATATGTATTACGTACGTATATTGATAATCGATCAATCATGCCAGAAACGTACAACAAAAAATTAAATTAAAAATACAAAAGAGTTAATTAATTAATTAGAACGAAACTTAAAAAAAAAAAAGTTGAGAGATGGGGGGGAGTCCATGCCTTGAAGGCTCCGAGGTTGTCCCAAGGCCAGACTGATAAAGGATATTGGGTTGCCATGCGAGCGATCGATATGGATGAGGACTAGCTAGCTAGCTAGCTACCTGATTAATATACCCAATATTAGGTAGTAGTAGATGGATGGATGGATGGATGGATCCAGAACTTTCTTAATATATATCGATCGAGATTCGAGAGACCCAATAAAAACAGCAAGCCTGCGTATGTATCTCTGAATCCTTAAATACTCTCTCGCTCTCTCTCTCTCTCTCTCTCTCCTCTCTTTCTCTCTCTCTTCAATTAGTCTCAGATCTGGCTACATGCATATCCAACCCATCGATCGATCTCTGCTAGTGCGCTTCCTCCAAACGTATCACCCCGTTTGCATATATATATATATATATATATATACATATATATATATATATATTTAAAGGAATTAGAACCCAAGCAACCTACTAGTTAGGAGTATGTATATATATATAGCTCATCGATCACCTACCTTGCAATCTCTCCCAACCGTTGCTTGACGATCACTCTCATCCGACGGACGGATCGGATGACCAATATCAAATTCATCATTAATTCATTAACGGGACAGTTGACAGCTGCTACTCCCCCCTTACGCCCATTCATTCATTTATTACAATTCATTTGCGTCAATTTCACATTTTGCCACCTCAACCTCCCGGCCCTTAATTTCTTGCTTCCAATCCCAACTCCTCATCTCGTCATATCAAATTACCAATTCAATAAACCTACCGCCACTTATGAGTCCGGATTCATAAAAAAAAAAAAAATTAAAATTAAAAATCAAAATTCAAATCCCCTGATATAAAGTAAACTTTAATTTTTTTTAAATATATATAAATTGAGTCCAAACTCATAAGTTATAGCAGGGTTAAACAACTTTTTTTTATTTTTAATAATTTAGATCATCTCAAGTAGAGTTTCAATTCAAAATAATGAATTTTTTTTTTAATTATTTGTAAGTCATAATTCATGAAACTCGATCGTCATGATTTGAGAAAATGACCAATTATATCAAGCAAATGGTTTGCTAGCTCACTGATTTTATACGGGTCATTTGTCTAAGAGGTTAAAATTCGAATTTCTCATTAATATATAGAGGCAATTAGTTGTTTCTTTCTTTATTACTCTCTCCGATTATTTATATATATAAATCGTTTAAAATAAGAACACAAAAGTTAAGACGGTTTTAATTATAAGTGTAATTTACATATATGTCATTTGACATAAAATAAATTGAAGAATTGAAGGGTCATAAATGTGTGAATTATATAAGGGTAAAATGAATAAAAATGCAATAAATGCTCTTAAATTTCACAAACAGACTTACAATTTTAAACAAAATCTTTTTACTAAAACGATTCATATAAATAAGCGGAGGGAGTATATTATAAGAAGGGTTTGATACCTCTTAAATATTTACAAAAATTTTAAAAATCTCTTTATCAAATCCGGACTCATGAGTCAAAGTAGATTTATTATTATAAGAAATGACCGATTAACTGCATAAAGTAGGGGAGCAATTAAGCATGCATGGAGGTGGATGCATGATTTGGACGCGTAGCTGCTGATCTAATAATTCATGGACAAGTCTTGTCCGCATGAATCAATTAGTCGACCCGTTCAACACCACATTTACGTAGGCTAGCTCTAGTTAGCTAAGTAGTTAATCACAAATACGGCGGAATGCCTAACAACAATGACGTGCGACGCATCAGTGTGGGGGCACATACATTTATACGTGATATTGTAGTAGTTTGAAAGTTAAGTGCTACTACGGCCTCTCCACACGCAAGCAACCGACCTACTTATTCCTTGCCCGGCCCAGCCCAGCCCAGACCCTCTATTGATCCATATTATTATACATTTATTCTATATCACAATTTTTTTTAAAATAAAGCATTCGAAATCCTAATTATTAAGTGCTAGTTAATTCGTAGATACTACTAGTACAAAAAAAACTTGCTTGATGGGTGTGGGAAACTGTACTTGTATCCGAATTAATCTTACAAAGCCGACCAGTTAACCGCCCTCTCACCACAACGACTAGCTGCCATCTTAATTAATTAATTAGTAGTAAATACTAGCTAGTTGTATGTGTTGTTTGACACTTCTAGCTAAGAGCGAGGTCTAATTAATTAGCTGCTCTCTACAACAACTTGAAAGCTCTTCTTCATCTATCCACCTTCAATTTGGAAATTCCACGTCTAGCCCTCCCAATCAATTGGGTGTATTAATTTTATGCTCCAAGCCTCCAACCAACAGCTACAACAAATTGACTTTCGACGACACCGGTCCTTTTGCTCCAATACCTACATTCACACACACAACATGAAAACAAGCTTACTACATAGTAGTATCTGTTTCCTTGTACATGCATATAAGGTCGACTGGTAGGGTAGTCAATTCAGAGATCCAATTCAAGTATCTATCTTAGCTAGGCCCAATGTCGAGATGTATTTCTCTATCACTAAAAAGCTCTAATCCTAATCGCATTTGCAAATTAATTGGCAATCTTAGCCTAACTAAATATTTTTCCTTGAGCTTCAACTTTGGCTTTTGACACTTTCTACTCTTAAGCATGCACCCATGCCTTCCACCGAAGGCAAACATTAATTTCTAGCTCCCAGTGATCCTTAATTCCAAGACTGCACATCTATTATTTGATCGAAAAAAGTGAAAGACAGGCACAACTTAACTTCCTCTATTCTCTTCGCAATATAGGGGATATATAAAATCATTTTTAATTCCACACCAACCAAAAGTTCTACTTAAGGAATTACCTCAGCTTCAACACCAACCCGTGATGCACACTAAACTCCAACCTAGTTCATCACTCTTTTCCCCCTTTCCTAAGGGCACTCGGTCTCCCTTCACTCAAGGCACACGAAGTAGACATGATAAATGCAATGAACCGGTATTTGTGTTATCTCCTAGTTGAGAAGCGATAAAACTCCCATTAATTCCACAAAAGAAGCCAAGCCAAGCCAGTTCCAGACATCAATAATAATCCCTCAATCCCTCTCTCTTCTCCAGTAGAGGGAAGTTGAGAGATAAACTGCAAGTCCAAATTAAGTATGCATTCTATACGAATTCATATATCCAGTAAGGTACGGCAATTTGGGTCGTAAACGATTAACACGACACGACACGACACGTAATAAACATGTCGTGGGTTTGACTTAAGTGGGTCGGGTCATAAACATGTTAACACGTTTATACACGGTTAATAAACGAGTCATTAACATGTCAACCTGCTCAACTCGTTTATGACTCGCTTAACACGATTAAAGAATAATGTATAAATAATAAATGTTGTATAATAAATAGATTGATACAAAATTCACTTATTTGAATGCATGTTAATAGCATGATTTATTTATTTTATTTATAGACATCTTTTATCATATTTTATTTTATATTTGAGAGGAAATATTCATTTTACTTTTAATATATTATTTATGTTTTAGATTTTATTAATAATTATTTATTAAGAAAAAATAAAACTTTTCGCCAAATTAAAATTTAGATATTTTTTTAGATGATTCTTATAATTTTGTTTATGTTATTATTACGAGTCATTTTTGCTTTATTTTTAAGAGTAATAAAGACTTGAATGAAAAAGTAAAGTAAAACTAACGACTATATACAACCACATCATATTTTATTGGTTATTTAGTATGTTTGTTCGAATTTAATCATTTAAATATATTTTTAAAAAATAGTAACTTGATTATAAAAGTTTAAATAAAATAAAATTTTTAAATATAACATTTAATAAGTGGGTGACACGATTACACGACATGTTTAAACACACGACCCACTTAGACACGAAAACGATTAACACGATTAATAAACATGTCATGTAATGGGTTTGCATTATATGAGACACGACACGTTTCTGACTCGACACGTTTACGACTCATTGATACGAATTGCCACCCCTAATCCAGTGTCGCTAACAACATATATATAATATACACACACACACGAACTCAAAAGCCTAGATCTATACAGGAGAAAACCGGGAGAATGAAACACGTACGGACAGACCTGGAGTCAAACATAGCATATGGGGCACGACTATCAGTCTGTAAAATCAATAGAAGGACTAGCTAGCAGTAGCAGTAAAAAAAGAAAAGATACCTACTAGTTAAAAAAAAAATGATGTTCCTCATCAGTAGTCTAATCCCACAAAGATGCAATGGGTTATATGCAGCTAATTAAGGGTACCCTCCTTTCCATCTACCATTGTCCTCCTTGTTTCTGAAGGCACAGCAACCCACAGAGTACACAACCAGCAGAAAGATTAGGAATATTATGTTGACAACAGCAACCTTCTTCCAGTCCTTCTTGATGTTGGCTAGGACGCCTGCCTTGCAAGACTGGCAATCGTAGCAGAGACCCTCGTTAGACCATTTTGTGCAGTCTGGATTTGTCGAGTTGATCAGTGCTGGCTTTGTCCACGAAGTTGCGCTCTGGTAGGTGAATTCACATTCGGTAGGTGGCTTGCAACAGCCAGACTGCAATTGTGGCAAGTGGAAAAAGGGACAATATCAGAATTGAAGAAAGAACATATACAAACCCCTAGAAAAGATACAAGCAAAGATCGGAATGGTTGGAGGCAGGCCAAAAGTAATGTCAAGACAGAAGATCCAAATTCATACATAAGTAATGTTAAGGAAAGTACACGAGCCAGACCTTAGAGCATCTCCAATGAAATGTGAATTGGATGTCAAAGTGTGCCACCTAAGATTAAATAGACATTGGAGTGAAAAAACCTCTCCAATGGAGTGTGCATTTTAATTGTCGAAATATTGTCTATTTTGCATGTCTACTTCTAGACGGTTGCAATCCATAGCCGTGTCAACAATTCTTTCCAAAATGTGTAGAAACATAATAAAATTTTCAAATAAAAAATGCAATCCACATTCACCATTGGAGAGGACTTTTGAACTTCAATGTTTATTCAAGCCACATCCTCCACGTTGCTGACGTGACATCAATCCACGCATATAATCCACATTTACCACATTTACCATTAGAGATGCTCTTTTTAGAGCATCTCCAATGGCAATGTGGATTTAGACCATGGATTGGTGCCACATCATGGATGTTGAGAGGATGTCTATCATATGTGGCACAAGATAGACATTCACCTATCAAAATAGTCTCCAATGGACAATGGATTCAGACCATGATTGATAAGTTGACACTTTTATTATCAATTTTCATAATATTAATAAAGGCCTGAAAAATAAAACAACAACAACAATAACAACATAGCCTCAATCCCAAATTAACTGAGGTCGGCTACGTGGATCAAACTTTTCCATTGTGCTCGATTAAGTGCAATTGATGGTGAGCTTTTCAAACCATTCAAATCCCTCCTAATTAATGCATCCCATGTTAACTTTGGTCTGCCCCTACCTCGTCGAATTTCTACAGTTTCTATTGAGTCAAGTTTTCTAGTTGGGGCATTTGTAGGCCACCGCAACCGCCCTTCCCTAATCTTTCTATCAATTGGTGTTACTCCTACTTGTCTTTGAATTTATATATTTCTTATTTTACCTTTACGAGTTCTACCACACATCCGCCTAAGCATCCTCATTTCTGCTACGTTCATTTTATGTAATTGTTGTTGCTTTACCGCCCAACATTCACTTCCATAGAGCATAGCTGGCCTAATTGCGGTTCTATAAAATTTTCCTTTTAACTTAGTAGGAACATTTCGATCACAAATCACCCTTGTTGCACTCCACCATATCTTCCATCCGCTTGAATTCTATGTGTGACATCATTCTCAATGTTACCATCATTTTGTATGATTAATCCTAGGTATCTAAAGTGGTTTACCTTAGGAACTTCTACTTCCCATAATTTTACCACTACGTCATCTCGATGTCTAGTGTTTCTAAACTCACAGTGCATGTATTCGGTTTTCGTCCTACTCAACTTAAAGCCTTTAGATTCTAATGTATTCCTCCGAGTTCTAATTTCCTATTCACTCGGTCTTTAGTTTCATCCACTAAGACAATATCATCTGCAAATAGCATACACCATGGTATATCTTCTTGAATATGTATAGTTAGTTCATCCATAACTAAAGTAAATAAATATGGGCTTAAAGCCGATCCTTGAACCTGAAAAAATAACACTTTAAAAAAAATAAAAAAAAGAGTCCATTTGTCAGACAAATGTCTAGAAGTAGATATTGCAGTAGACACCCTCCATTTTGATTTCATGCCACATAGGATAGACATTATCAATACATGGTCCCATTGAAGAATATTTTTTGAGTTGGATGTGAAATGTATCATAGGTGAATCCATTTCCACCCCAATCCATGGTCCCATTGGAGATGCTCTTTGCAGAGCAGTGTGGACTCAGTCAGTCAAAGCTCTCAAAAATATGGAAAGTCAAGCAGCAGCATTATCTAAATCTATTATGTTGATTGCTTTCATTCATAGAGGTGATCCTCATCTAAATAGGAAGTTATTTGTTTCCTAATTAAGAGTTTTCATAACGTACGTCAAGTTTGGAATGTGTATTATTAATAATTCCTAAGTTAATGTGTAAATAAGTAACTAGTACTAGTTTTCAAAATCACCAATCACCAAAAAGTTGTAACATCATAAAAATAAAATTCATAGATTGTGCGCAACAATAGGTTGGAAAGATGAAAACGGCGGCAAGGTAGTCCAAGAATAAAAACCAATTTGATTAAGAATAAAAAGGGATCGAAACGAAGGGAAAAAAGACTATGAAATTGACAATATAAAGTAAGGGAAACAAAGGAAAGGGAGGAATCAAAAACTTAAAAAAAAAAAAAATTAAAAAAAAAAAGTAAACAGCCAAAGTTCGCAGGTACCGTATATGGGATCATCAATAGCATCGGCCAAAGTAAAAAAAAAAAAAAAGTAAGAAAGAAGAAGAAAGGAAACCAACTTTCAGATCCTACAACTACGTAATACTACTCGAAAGGAAAGCGAATAGAAAATAATAAGATACCTGAAGCGGAGAGAGGGAAGTGGCGAGGAATTGTTTGAAGTCCTGGTTGTTGGTCTCCTTGGCGAGATGGTCGCAGATCTTGCTGTCCTGCAGGCAACTCTTGATCTTTCTCCAGTTCTTGTCGTTGTTGACCCGCTTCTGGAGCCAGTTTGAGTAATCCCCAAGGCGGTACTCCCTGAAGCCTGCGTTGGAGACCACCTTCCCGGCCCCCTTGTTGGTGACGACGAAAGCGAACACCGTGAAGCAGAAGAGAAGGACGATCAACAGAAACATGACGAATAGGTAGACCCAGAGGAGCCAGGTGACCCTGCAACAGGCCCCTATCAGCCCCGCCAGAGATACCACCATCAGAAACACCCCGATCGCTATAACCGGCTTGTCAAGGAACTTCTCGCAGTCGCTGGTCGCCCGAGTGCTCAGCCATATCCCTCCTCCAAGGATCGGAATCGACAGCAGGAAGGTCAACAGGTTCAAGATCCCCACCAGATTGTTGCTGATCCGAAACATCTTACTCCGTCTTCCTCCTCCTTCACAAACAGATCGATCGATTTAATTAATTAGGGTTTCGTCTATCTATCTATCTATCTATCTATCTCTATCTTTAATAAAATGGAAGAAGAAGAGGGTTGTACGTAATACTCCTTTATATAATGAATGAATGAACGAACGAACGAACGAACGAACGATCTACGAAATTAACCGACGTTCCGCTTCGGAGCGAGAGGAAGGCTCTCTGAGGGTTCCTGGAACGTCACACTTCACACGAAGAGGCGAGGCGACGCGAGCGAGCAGTTAGCTTCATATCCGCGTCAAATCTGCCTACATTTCTATCTACTCCTTGATTCCCTTCCCGTGTGTGTCGCGTGTCCTTCTGCCACGTTCGTTTCGCACACACTCCTTCATTCCCCTCCCTCCCTCCCGCATCGAGATCTCATACTCCAATCCCATCAATTTCACTCCTTAATTATCTCATCAAACCTATTCCCACGCATAACTGTACAAAATCGAATCCAATCATGGAAGCACTTCCTACTTATGTTAGGTAACACATCACGTCCCACCCCCCACCACTTTTCCTAAGGTGCGTCCGCTTCATTTTTACGACCAAAACCGCTCTTTGGCTTCAAACAAAAGTCTTTTCTTGCTCCATGCTTCCTAAAAAATAAATTAAAATCCTATAAAATAAATAAATTAAAATGTTAGAAACTTTCATATTTAATCAAATCAAATAATGCAACAATATACCACCCTAAATTTACACCTACGTGCAAATAAGATCAAAATAAAATTTAAGAAAAGTAACAATCACTGCATCAAGTCCAAATTCGTAGACACCGAATCAGTGGATATCTCAATATATATAGACAGACACACGTTGTTTGCTTTTGTGGAGATTCTCACAAATTGTGATGAATAATTGACCAACCACTTTGCTCAACTTCTTTACTTTATTAACATTTTTTCCTTCCATAAGTAATAACCTTTTTCCCCATTTTAACACTTCTTGGTTGCATCAAAGATCTTAATACGAAGGTAACTAAGGTCTCGTTTGGTTCGTTTTTGCTAACTTACAGTGTTAGTTCGGAGTTAACTCCATATAGTTAATATATTCATGTTTGGTTCAACTTTAAAATTGCAGAGAAGTTTCAAATTTTTAAACAATAAAAATATGAATTGACATAAATAGCCTTCAAACAAGAGAAATGAGTAATAAAATGGTCATTAATGAGGGGTAATCGTATCAACAACTCCCGATAGATAATTCCATAGAGGGGGATGATGGATAGATATCTTTCACCCTATGATGTAAGTTGAGAAATAACTTGCATACAAGTTAGGCAACCAAACAAGATTCTTTCTTAACTCCCTGTGAGTTATATCCTTGGAGATATCTCCACCTCATACCAAGTAAGGCCTAAAGCTCTTCCAATAATGGTTTACTCCATTCACAAAGTCTCAAACTTTGAACCTTGCTCATGAGAGACACAAGGTTTAGGGTTTATGGTTTAGGGAATGATATATATAAATGAGTTTAAAAAGGGTAGTGTAAACCATTTTTTTTTGTACATCACCGTTACTATTATTCTTATGAGTTTAAAAATGAGTACTTTTATGGGGGAGTTACATCGTTGTTAACTCACAATAAAACATATGAATTGATATAAATACTCTTCAAACAAAAAAACGACAATATAGATGTAACTAATGAGAGGTAATTGTGTCCCCATACATCTGGGAGATAACTGTAACAACCTATTACCTTAAGTTGGTGATTAGTGTTAATCCAAATCTTAATTAGCCCGAGTTAGGCTCGTGGCTAAGTTTGACGTACCTCATTTAGCGTGTGTTTGTATCATGGTTTGTGTTTGTTTAAAGTGTTTAATGAATTTTATAGGTTGTAGTATAATATACAATTTTTATACAAGCCTATAATCGATAAATAAGTAAACAAATAATAAATAGCCGATACAACAAGTGCGACGAGGAGGTCGTGAAATGAATGTGCACACCCAAGAATACTCGTAGGCGTGTCCGGTGAATTTATTTGCGAGGAAATACACGATAGATATACATATTTATATATATTGGATATTTAAATATTTATTAAAAACTATAAGTTAGTTTGAATTATATGGATCGTCGGATCACTCCGAGATGAGCGTGAGTGTTGATGGTGTCAACATGTATGTCATCTTAAGGAGTGTCATGTTAGCACATCAATTATTCAATCGGTCTTGAGATAGCGTGATGCATATCTCGAGAAAAATTCATATATTTAAACAAAACCCTTCATACTTATCTACATAATTCGATCGAGTGAGAGTGAAAGCAGTTGAGGGTTTTGATTCTAATTATAGGGAATCAATCAGGGAGTTGATTTGGTGTGAATTAAAGAGTTTAATCAACAGGGAATCCATAGATCATCACTTTGGTAAGTTTAGTTTTTATATTTTTGAAGTTTAACTTGATAGTAGGTGATGAAATCTTTGTGAATTGTGTTGTTTGATCATTGGAAATAGTTTGTTACCTCACTAGAGGTCCTCCCTGATGAATTTTGGGAGCGTTTGTTGTTGTTTTGTGGAATTGTAGATGGAACAATGGCTGCTGCCCCGTGTACTGTTGAAACAATACATGGTGGAGCTCGCTTCACCTAGTAGAGAAGCACGCTCATTTCATCAGTGAGGTTGAACTCAGCTGCTGGAGCGCACTCCACCTACTGAGGGAGCGCCTTCCCACCCCAGACTACAACAATATTGATGTAATTTGATTATGATTTCTTGAGGACTTAGGGATTGAACTAGGGGTTCTAAATATAAGGCATTTGACCTAAATTGATCACAAATGGTATGTGATAGGTGTTGGATCCCCAGGAAAGTGTGAGTGACCAAAAAGTTAAGAATTTGGATACGAAACTTAAACCGAGGTAAATACGAATTCGCTTATTTATTAATGTTGCCTAGCTATTTTAGTATACATATTTCATATAGTTTATTGACTGAAATGGGAGACTATGTACACTGTGATCTTATTAATTAAACAAAAAATGGTGTGTAACGTGATCCACGAGAGTAACTCCTGAAAACTAAGACCATGTTGTACAGGATGCAAGGATGATCTCCCAGCCTATGCATAACTCCTACTCAGTTAGATAAGTTGCGTGTGTTACATATTCACTAGATGGTTTCTGATAGAACCATTGATGGATTGACTAGACAACACATCGGCTAATGTGCTAGTCTAGCAATCGCATTAATGGCGTCAGTTGGTAATTGACCCTAGTTTTATAAATAAAATGAGAATTACAGTGTAATAGTCATTAACAGTTTGATTTGCATATGCTATTTATTGAATTATTTGCTTTCCATATTCTTATTAGTTAACATTGGTGCATGTTATTATTGCATAATGTTCATGATTATTATATGGAATGTTGATGGCTTTGCGAATCCTTACTTACTGAACAAGTTAGAGCGTTCACCCCAAATTTAATATTTTAGGTTCGCAACCCAGCGCTCCAGCGAAAGACAAAGAGAAGATTTATGTGTCTTGTTGTCTTCTCTACGATGTAATGAGCCTTCTTGTACTTATATACACTATTTGTTATATTTTGTTGTATATAAACATGGTTGGGAGGTTTATAATCGAGGTTTTTGATTTGATAAACTCTGTATTACCATATATTGTTTAAATACTGAAAAAGTTTTAATTTTTTCATTGCGTACATTTTGAATTGTTTATTCGATATTAGTATACAGGTTGAGTTTATCAGGTACAGACATAGATGCTTCTAGCTCTAGTTAAGTCTGGCTGGGTTACCAAGGGTTAATTAAGGTTTCAGGCCGAGTATCGCCCTAATCGGGATAAGGGATGTTACAATAACTCCCTTAGAGGGTAAGGGAGGTATCTTAAGAGATTACTTAAACCTCATTTGGTTTCTTTTTGCCACCTTACAGGGGAGTTAACTCACATAGAGTTAACTCCCAAGGGAATTTGCAAATATTTTCATGGTTGGTTCAACTTTGAACTTACGTGGAAGTTGTAAATATATAAAAAATAACATGCGAATTGACATAAATACCCTTCAAATAAGAGAGAAAAGGTGGGTATTAAAGAAGTAATTAATGAAGGGTATTGTGTCCAAAAGCCCAGGGAGATAACTTCCCTAGGGGCGGTGAGGGAGTTATCCCACCCCCAAGGGTGTGAGTCGGAAGATAAGTTGTAGGGAAGTTAAGTTTATAAAACCAACAAAATAAAATTAGTTGGAACTTCCCTACAAGTTATCTCATCCCTAAATCCCCCCAACTAAACAAGGCAATACATTGGAGTTAACATTACAAAGCCAACCAAACAAGATTAGTTGAAACCCCCCTATGAGTTGGTAAGTTGGTCTAAGTTTAGTGTAGCTTAAATAATGGTTTTAATGTGACTATGGTTGATATATAAATAGATGTACCTAAGTTAGCATTTTAAAACAATAGTCATGTGATATTTCTTAAGATACGTGTTGACACATCTATAAACAAATTGAGTTAGCAATTGGTGTTACTTAGGTTAACTAAGTGGAGAGTTAGTGGGACAAGTGTTAATGTATAAGCCATTAGATAAGTCTCGAGATACGTGCCCAAATAAAGATCAATGGCTATTAATCAACCATATCCATTACATATTTAAAGCTAATTATCAACTCATGCAACCAAATCACTCCATTTTCATAACATATGAGCTAAGTAACTTGTTGGAGAAGAAGAGATCAGCAAGGGTTGTGAAGAAATTAACTTGGGTTTGGTGACTTGAAGGTGTAGGAGTTGATCGAGCTAGGAGTTTAATAACTAGGTAATTCACTTACACTAGCGACTTAGTTAATTCATGAATTTGATGATTTAAATGGATGTTTTTATGTTGTTGTTGATGTCTTGGGACTCTGGAAGTATCTATGAGAGTTCCCAAGGTGTTGGGATAGCCTATGTTTTGGGTTTTCATGCGTATAGCGCGCTAGGTAGGTCGGCTAACGCGCTAACTTTGGATATCGCGCTAGAGAAATTTGGTAGCGCGCTAATGAGGACACTAGCGCACTAAGTACTATGACAACATAAAAATATGCAATTTTCTAAATTTGCTTAAACACTATAAACGTGTGACGGCCCCCCGAGTCGACCCTTGCGAGGTCAATGCAAACCTAGTCAGCCTTCTTTCCCATTATTATTAGTTATTCAATGATTTTAAGTCGCGGGAGCTCGTTTTCAATCTCTAGCGTGCATCTTGAGATATGTTTTTTTTTTAACTCGCAAAAATCGCCGACAAAATAAATCAAATTATGCAACATAAATATAAGTAGATAATACACGTAATTATCCACAAGTAAAATATTTGGGTCGCTACAGTCTTCCCAACTAATAAGAATTTCGCCCTCGAAATTAAATTAACCTTTGGCGAATCCTTACCATAAATTTAAATAAGAAAAAGGGAGTGTTCGTTAACCGGTCCCTCCACTTTTCCTCGCATGAGATCATTGAAATATGATTTGATGGTTATAGACACTCTTTAAACTATGACCCATGACCGCTTCAGACAGTTTAGAGTGTTCCCTTTAACTACAGGCTTGATAAAATCATTTCAAGCGGCTCGACTTTTACATCATGAACTGTGTACTCCTGTAGAGTCACTTCAAACAGCTCAACTTCCTTATTCATCAAACTGTGGGTCGCAACCACTTCTGACAGCTTGACTTTTCAGGATTCACCAGACTGTGTTCGTAGCCACTTTTTGCAGTCTCACTTATCTAATTTAACTATGGACTTAACCAAGTCCTTTCTAAACAGTTTGTAGTAGGTATGTCAATGTGGGCATCTCCGCTTCTAACAACTTAACTTTTCAATTCTGAATTGTGGGCCTACCCAGATCGCTTCAAACTTCTCAATGTATTAATGAGGATGTCAACAATTTTAATTGTAGATTTCACATATTAATACATTACAATAACCTGTAATCACGGAGCAAAACATTACGATCGCGACTTGAACGCTAACTTCGCGAGTACCTTCCTGACTACTTGCATCTCAAATGCAAGTCTGTAAACTTACACCGCTCCGGATAATTTAAGATTTAAGTCAGTTCTTATGACCTTTGATGAATAACTATTAGTTGATCGGTCTCATTCATATTGGATGAAGACAACTGAGCTCCCATTAAGACCACATTAATACCAAGGCAGTAAAAATGTTCGATAAGTTTGCGACCACGGTCATCATGAGCATGGGTGTTCATGTATCATATGATGAATCACAAATTTTGTCTAGCCTTGCCTCTCTTTAGGTATGTTCAAGGTAAGGTTGAACATCTCGTGAACCAGAACCTAACAAGAACTTAAATTCCTCTCGAACTCTAAACTTGAATTGAGCATTTCTTGTCCCCGACAACCAAGATAAGGTCAAGTAGTACTACGTCTAGTAGGTGTCAGCCCTGACTCACCTATGCGTTTGAAAATGCAAGCTACAATAAAAACTCAAATTTAGCAGTCCATGTATAATATAATTGTAGCTAAAATAAAGTCATACCCTCGGCAAGGTCGTGCGTCGTCGTCGATTGCGGCTCTACCGCTACGTGGACTCTCTCCATGACCTGTGGTTGGATATTGCCATGCTGGACATGGTATAACTTCGAACATTTGTTTTTGAAGTGTCCTAGTTGGCCACACTCGAAACACACTCTTTGTCCTCGAGGAACAATGCCAGTACTCCTGCCTGCGCTCTCCGTATACTGCTGCTGTTGAATTGGCCGCACTATTTGTGCCACCGACCCTGTACTTCGAATCTTATTGACATCCTGATCTCGCCCTCGGTCCACCTTCCTCTTCTTATCCTACCCTGACATCTGCTCGGACCTTTGCTAGATCTGTGTTTCAACCGGTCATAATGCACCATCCTCGGGGTGTGTGATGAAATATGCCTGTGACGACCCCTACTTCTAAACAGGGCACCGCCCGGCCTAATCCTGTAATCAAGCCTTAATCCTAACCATATAAGACTTAATTACGTATTAGTAAGCCTTTCATCCCTATATTCTTTGATACACGTGTTCATATATTATAAGATTTTAGAGTTAATTAAAACTTTTTATCATTTTAATATCATTACATATTTTAAAGATTATGCGGAAACTCTTATTATTCAAAAGCCTAAGTTTGGAAAACCAGGAAAATACAACATCACATGCATGTATATATATATATATATATATATATATATATATATATATATATATGAGTCTCAAAAATGGGAACTATACACTCGACCCAATGTACAACCCAAAATGTACAGTAAAGACATAAACAACAATAATACTACAAAAGTTGAGTCATACAAAATGAGATAGGAGAGTCACCGAAGTGCTCAAAGGAAGTCGCCGATCTTCTCCTTCCCTAGTCTGCTACTGCTCGACGGACCTACACCCACCATCACAAACTAGACAGTGAGTATATTGATATTTAAGTAATAACTGGAGAATTCTATGCCACATTTCCAAAATGTAAGAATGGTATTTAAAAGCATAAAGTAGCGAAAGAATTGATGAATCAAGTAATGCAAGTAAATACCACAGTTAAAAATGTTTAGACTGACACAGGCTAAGTCGAGATGATCTACGTCCGGTCGGCGGTGAGATCTATCACTTAACCTTTCCCACTACTATATGGAGCTGCGCTCAACATATTCCATACAAATAGCGAAATTGTGCTATGTGCGTATACATCATCTATCTCATTCTTGCCGACCACCCCGAGTCCCATATCTCGTGTGCCACGCAAGTGTAGTGGTGAGTGCCGGAACCCCGGTAGACCCATGTCCCCGTGAATTGCGCATCTCTTGTGTAATGGATAATAGATAATCCATACTTTAGTTTTCAAAGACTAATAATTCCAATTATCTAGGATCTCAAAACTAGTTAGGCTACAAAGCCCAAAGAAATAGAATACAAGTCTAATCAAATCCAACTTATCCCAATAGCATGCTTTTCATCAACTATCTATCAAGAATAACATCAAGAGTAGAAATTGGAATCAATGAAACATTTCACGTGACATCATGTCAACAATATTCAAATATGAATAGAAACAAGAACAACATGATGTGAGATCACGAGTAGAAATGTCTACAAATAAACTATAAAACAATAAGAGTCAATGAAATGAAGTTACAATTCACAACGCTTGTCCTAGCCTATCCGATCTCTCGACACTCCGAAATACATTCCCAAACTCCTGAGACCTCCCGTTAGTTCTCTGGAGTTGTTTGATGAGTTTTAGAGTGAATTTGGGCCGTTACTTAGAGTTTTAAACCTTTTTATAGTGTTTAAACCATTTTTGGAAAGTACTGATTTTGTTTCTGTCAGGGGAAACTTATATATCTATTTGACTATATATATGTTTAAACTTTAGCCTTTGATTCATGTGTGCACACGTATCTCGAGACTCAACTAATGGACCACCTTGACACACTTGTCCCTCAAGTCATGATTGAATGAATCCAATAGTTGACTCACTTAACCTTTTGATTTGGCAACACGTGTCTCGATGCACATCATGTGCTTATTGTTTTATTTCATTAACTTTAGGCACTTAACGTGTATTCAAATGTGACCACATTAAAGCCACTTATAAATTCATATTTAACTTAGATTAATTAAGCTTACCCCATAAGCCGCTACCTCGAACCCACGTCGACACGCAACTCGAGGTACGTCCCCGCTCGTCTCGATACCTATATACCCGTATAAATTGACTTAATAGTCTACACATATACAATACACTAGGCATACATCACAACAAATATAAAATATAACTCGGCCCTTGCCTCGGTCAATGGACATATCACGGTGTAGGTCCCACAGTACGGGTCGTTAATCCTGTTTATGGAATTAAATACAGTTAGAGATTTTGGGACGTTACAATGCCTCTCTTGTTAAGCTACACTCATAAGCTCTATCTAATGTCTCAGGCTCTGTTGTGTGACTGTTCCTCCGATGGCAGGAAACAATCCTTCGCAAAAGAAATGAACTAGATTTCTATTTGTGTCTGCCACTCTACCAGCAAACTGCAGGAACTGCTGGTACCTCTCCATATAATGCATGACACTCTCTCCCAACCTCTGTCGAATGTGCATGAACTTCGAGCTCTTAACAATCATGACCAAAGGCGGGGTAATATTTTTGGTTGAACAATTTCTTGAAGTCTAACCAAGTCTGAGGTTCTCCCTGTGTAGCTATTGGATTAGTCCACCATGTATCTGCGTCTCCAGAAAATGAGAAAGTCGCCAACCAAGCTTTTTGCTATCTTCAATTCACAAGAACCTTTGAATCTTCTCGTAGCTCTTGATGAACTTCTCTGCCTCTACCACATCTGAGTCTCCACTAAGTCTTTGGGGTCTGTACCTCCCGTACTCCCTATTCAACTTAGCCTCTGAAGTCAACTAAAAGCTTGCATCTATTGGAGCTGGTGCCACTGCTACTGTGGGCATATGTACAATCGTGACAATTGGTGTTGCGGGTACAATGGGAGTCGTGGGAGTGGTCTGAGGCGTAGGCGTGCTCGTATCCAGTGTAGAAGTCGTTGTAGGTGTATACTAAGATGGTAACTGTCCTCTGAGTATAGTCAATATCTCATCTAGTCATTGATCCTGCAACTCAAACCTTTGCGATAAGGCCCGAAACTCTCCCACGTCAATAAAGCTGGGACCTATATCTATACCCTGACCACCAGAGTCTAGCTAATCGGCCATCGCAGTCTGTAATCGTAGATTATGATTTTTTTATTAGTTACTATAACTATCAATTTATTATATAGTACAATCAAAACTTAATATAAATAATTCAAGCTTTAATTATTCTCCAACTCACCTCACTTCCCAACTAGAACTCCAAGTCAATATCATAAGGTTTCCACACTAAGTTTCATTTTCGTTCTAACGCTAAGTTCGCATTCTTAATCGAAGTGTGAGCTTATCAGAAATAAAAAGGTAAATACCTTGCGCTCTGATACCAACCGTGACGGCCCCAGTTTCCATAAATTGGGCTCGCCCGACACTAAACTTACGTGGACCCTCGAGTTAACCCTCGTGAGGTCAACGCAAACCTAGTCAACCTTATTTCCCATTATTATTTGTTATTCAAGTAATTTTAAGTCGCGGGCACTCGCTCTCAATCTCTAGCGCGCATATCGAGATAAATTTTTTTTACTCGCAAAAATCGCCGAAAAAAATTAATCAAATTGTGCAACATAAATATAAGTAGATAATACACGTAATCATACATCAATAAAATACTGGGTCGTTACAAAACAAGTATAATACCCTAAGTAATGGTTCAAACACACTTAAAAACATGTTATATTATATCATGAACCTATGAGAGTGTCTCGGGGGTTCAAATATGAGTTTTGAGGTGTCGGGAGGCTGAATTAGCTTAAGAAATTATGTGGCTTGCAAGTAAACTGATTGAGATATTTATTTATATTTTATTCCTATTTATTTGTTCAATTCTAGTCATTTGGACTGATTGGCCTATTGTACTCCATATACCATGACTTGTTTCCTTTCTCATTTCATGAGTTTGCTTTCAGTGAATCAGGAATATCTCAATATAAAATATATATATATATACACACACGCGCGCGCTATTTACTTTTATGGAAATTCTCATAAATTGTGATGAATCATTGATCAACCACTTTGCTCGACTTCTTTACTTTATTAACATTTTTTTCCTTCCATAAGTGATAACCTTTTTCCCCATTTTAACACTTCTTGGTTGCGTCAAAGATCTTAATACGAAGGTAACTAAGTTCTCATTTGGTTCATTTTTTGCTAACTTACAGTGTTAGTTCGAAGTTAACTCCTTGGAGTTAATATTTTCATGTTTGGTTCAACTTTAAACTTGAAGGAAATTTCAATTTTTAAACAATAAAAAATATGAATTGACATAAATAACCTTCAAACAAGAGAAATGGGTAATAAAATGGTCATTAATGAGGGGTAATTGTATCCACAACTCCTGGGAGATAACTCCCTAGGGGGTGGGAGGAGATATCTTTTACCCTATGGTGTAAATTGGGAGATAACTTGCAGACAAGTTAGACAACCAAATAAGATTAGTTCCCAACTCCCTGTGAGTTATATCCTTGGAGATATCTTCACCTCATACCAAACAAGGCCTAAAGCTCTTCCAATAATGGTTTACTCCATTAACAAAGTCTCGAACTTTGAGCCTTGCTCATGAGACATGGAAATTCATAATATATATATTGTGACAGCCCCAAATTTCAAGGCAAATCGGGCACCGCCACGTCATTGGACACGTCATGATGTCATGCCACGTCAACTGCACACTTGTCCATGACGGCCTGCGAACTAACCATCTAATACTCCGACTTAGTCAATTTTGATATTTAAATGATTATTTTGTCAAAATATACTAAGTTATAAAGTTTTACAACTTAATTTGTTTGTTTTGATTCATTTAAGTTATTTTAGTATCATAAGTCTTAATAATATGCAAATATGTAATGTAAATAAAATTTGCATTAATTAACAAACCTATAGGGTGGAAACCCGACAAAAAGATACCATATATATCAATAAAGGCGTCAAGAAGGTATAATAAATGTCAAAATACATGTATTAGGTGATAAGTCTCCCAAAATGATCCCAAAAAGTATTATATAGATAAATACAATTACATACAAGTGAAGCTACTATGGTTCTTTAGATCTGACTCGTTGTATAATCTGCAACTTGCCACAAAAAACAATGACACGTTCCAGTGAGTAAATCCCAGAGAAGTTCAGTTAGTATTTACGGGAAATCCAAGAAAAACGACTACAATTCATGCAGACAAATTAAATAAATGGAAATGTAAAGCAAGAATATAAGTCACTGAGATAATGAATAATATGGAACGCGTGTGTGGTGTATAACTGTCGAGCCGTGAGACACAAATACTAAATCGAGAAGGCCCTGGAGGCAAGGTAATCCCTGCCCCCTCTTCACGGTCGAAATGAGGAACTCTGTTGGTCAGAAGGTTGACTTCCGCCCATGCCTCAAATGAGATGAACTCTGTGACGGAGGCGAGCCTCGCGTCAGTCCACTCTTTAGATCATCGACTCACGGAGAGAAATCTCATACGTAGTCTAAGGTAGACCAACATCGTAGCAACAATCGGATTGTCATCAACGAGAGAGCTGGAAAGGAGTCATACCGTCCCTTTGACCATACATGGACACACGCGGGAATAAAGTAAATATGCAAGCCGAACTGACAAAAAGTAAAAATGTAATAAGTAAATTCTAGGCTGACTTTCTCGTGGGTTTACTTACCTCAAGCAATCGCAAATATCACTCCAAAATGTCTCGCTCATGCCTCGAGATGCGCACTCGACACCCGACTATGGTCACCTAAGTCCCTGACATCCAATTATACTACTTTAACTGTTTTAGACTCAGATTAAGTGAGTTTATAATGTGGGACCTAAAATTTGAAATTTTATCCTAAAAAGTTTAGTTTTGATATACTTTTCGGGTTACTAGGGTGTCAAACTCTCGAAATAGCCTTGAAAACTATTTTTTTATTTTTTTCCATTTTTTATTTTTTTCCTATTTTTTATTTTTTTATTTTTCTATCTATTTTTTCTATTTTTGTAATTTATTATATTTAAAATTGTATTTTATTAATTATTTAATTATTTAATTAATTTAGGGGTGGGTTGGGCCTGAACCGAGCCCGGTTCAGGGGCCTTGTTCGGCCCAACCGACCACCCGGGTCCAGGCCGGATCGACCTGACTCGCCCTAGGCTTAGGCAGCTGGCCCACTTGGGCCTAGGCAAGCCGGGCCGCCCGCTTGGGCTACCCACCCCTATTTTCCTCCCGAATTCATCTCTCCCAGAAACAAATTCGTCTCTGGAGAGGGACAAATTCTCTTCTTTTTTTTTTCTTTTTTTTAACAAAACAAAAACAATAATAACAACTACTACATCACCAACAACATAACTACACAATCACCATTAAAGCCTTAATTTGTCCACAAAAAATTTACAAAATCAACGAACACTCACCTCGATTTAGAGATCGTCGCGAAAGCCACCGAGAGGAGAGAGCACTGCGAGAGATGTGAGACCGAGTTGAGAGAGTGGATGAAGAGCTTGGTGATGGGCAGTTGGAAGAGAAGAAGAAAAATGAGGGAGGGAAGAGAGAGTTCGGGTAGAGAGGAGGAAGAAGAGAGATTTTCTCTTTTTGGATTGAAATGAGAGAGGAGAGAGAAAGTGAGGTATGAGTGTGAGTATGGCGATTTGATGGGTGATGTGACATTTTTACCCTGACTGCCCCATACACCCGCGTTACGCGCACACTGCGATGTCGCACGCTCTCGTCACTACACGCGCACAACGCGACCAAATGTAATTCTTAACTAGTGCTATGCGGATAATTGAATAATAATAAAATAAATAAACACGCGCCACACAAAAATAACAAAACTTACCTCTTTAGGCGTGCCTTAGACTTTTTCGCGACGTCCACATGGATTTGAGCTTAGGGTCATAATATGTAATTTGTCATTTATTCAGGATTAATTAAAGCGGTCCGTTACATATATATATATATATATTAATGATTAGTTAATGATTAGGGTTTAGGGTTTAGGGTATATATATGAGTTTAAAAAGGGCAGTGTAACCATTTTCTTTGTACATCACCATTACTATTATTCTTATGAGTTTAAAATTGAGTTTTTTTTTTCTTACGGTGGAGTTAATGTTGTTAACTCACAATTAAAACATATGAATTGATATAAATTACCCTTCAAACAAGAGATAGACAATATAGATATAACTAATGAGAGGTAATTGTGTCCCCATACATCTGGGAGATAACTATAACAACCAATTACCTTAAGCTAGTGATTAGTGCTAATTTAAATCTTAATTAACCCTAGTTAAGCTCGTGGTTAAGTCTAGCGTACCTCGATTAGCGTGTGCATGTGTTTGTATGATGGTTCGTGTTTGTTTGAAGTGTTTAATGAGTTTTATAGGTTGTAGTATAATATACAATTTATATACAAGCATATAATCGGTAAATAAGTAAACAATTAATAAATAGCCGGTACGCCAAGTGCGACGAGGGGGTTGTGAAATGAATGTGCACACCCGAGAATATTCATAGGCAAGTCTGGTGAATTTATTAGCGAGAAAATACATGATATATATACATATTTATATGTATTTGATATATATATATATATATATATATATATATTAAAAACTATAAGTGTGTTTGAATTATATGGATCGTTGGATCGCCCGTAAATGAGCGCGAGTGTTGATGGTGTTAACATGTATGTCACCTTAAGGAGTCATATTAACACATCAATCATTCGATCAGTCTCGAGATAGCGCGATGCGTATTTCAAGAAAAATTCATATATTTAAACTAAAACCCTTCATACTTATACCCATAATTCGATCGAGTGAGAGTGAGAGCAGCTAAAGGTTTTGATTCTGATTATAGGGAATCAATCAGGGAGTTGATTTGGTATGAATTGAGGAGCTTAATCAATTGGGAATCCATAGATCATCACTTTGGTAAGCTTAGTTTTTATGTTTTTGAAGTGTAATTTAATAGTAGGTGATGCAATCTCTGTGAATTGTGTTGTTTGATTATTGAAAATGGTTTGTTTCCACACTAGAGGTCATCCGTAATGAATTTTGGGAGTGTTTGATGTTGTTTTGTAGATTTATAGATGGAATAATGGCTGCTGCCATGTATATTGTCGAAACAGTACAGGGTGGAGCACGTTTCACCTAGCAAAGGAGCGCGCTCCTTTCATCAGTGAGGATGAACTCAGTTGCTAGAACGCACTCCACCTACTGAAAAAGTGCACTCCCACCCCAAACTAAAGTAGTATTGCTATAATTTGATTAGGATTTCTTGAAGACTTAGGTACTAAACTAGGGGTTCTAAATATAAGGTATTGGTCTTAAATTGATCATAAATGGTTTGTGATAGATGTTGGATCCTCATAAAAGCTTGAGTGCCCGAAAAGTTAAGAATTTGGATACGTAACGTAAATCGAGGTAAGTATGGATTCGCTTATTTATCAATGTTGCCTAGCTATCTTAGTATATATATTTCATATAGTTTATGGACCGAAATGGAGGACTTTGTACACTGTGATATTTTTAATTAAACAGAAAATGATATCTAATGTGATCAACGAGAGTAACTCCTGAGAACTAAGACCAGGTTGTATAGGATGCGAGGATGATCTCCGATCAATGCGTAACTCCTACCCAATTAGATAGGTTGTGTGAGTTACATATTCACTAGAGGGTTTCAGATAGAACCATTGGGCATGAATTGATTGACTAGACAACACATCAGCCAATGTGTTGGTCTAGCAAGCGTATTAATAGCGTCAGTGGGTAATCGACCCCAGTTTTATAAATAAAATGAGAATCACCATGTAATAGTCATTAACAGTTTGATTTGCATCCGTTGTTTATTGAATTATTTACTTTCCATATTCTTATTAGTTAACATTGGTGCATGTTGTTATTGCATAATGTTCTTGATTATTATATGGAATGTTAATGGCTTTGCGAATCCTTACTTACTGAGCAAGTTAGAGCGCTCACCTCAAATTTAATATTTTAGGTTCGCAACCCAGTGTTTCAGCGAACGACAATGAGAAGATTTAGATGTCGTGTTGTTTACTCTACGATGTAGTGAGCATTCTTATACTTATATACACTATTTGTTATATTTTGTTCTATATAAACAGGGTTGGGAGGTTTATAATCGAGGTTTTGGATTTTGATAAACTATGTATTACCGTATATTGTTTAAATATTGAAAACGTTTTAATTTTTTGTTGTGTATACTTTGAATTGTTTGTTCGATATTAGCATACAAGTTGAGTTTATCAGGTATAAACGGAAAGGTTGTTGGCTCTAGTTAAGTCTGACTGAGTTATCGGGGCTTAATTAGGGTTTCAGACCGAATGTCACCCTAATCGAGATAAGGGATGCTGCAATAACTCTCTTAGAGGTTAAGAGAGGTATCTCGAGAGATAACTTAGACTTCGTTTGGTTTCTTTTTGCCAACTTACAGGTAAGTTAATTTACATAGAGTTAACTCCCGAGGGAATTTGCAAATATTTTCATGGTTGATTCAACTTTGAACTTACATAGAAGTTGCAAATATTTAAAAAATAACATGCGAATTGACATAAATACCCTTCAAACAAGAAAGAAAATGTAGGTAATAAAGATGTAATTAATGAGGGGTATTGTGTCCAAAAGCCTAGGGAGATAACTTCCCAAGGGGAGGTGAGGGAGTTATCCCACCCCCAAGGGTGTGAGTCGGAAGATAAGTTGTAGGGAAGTTGAGTTTATAAAACCAACCAAATAAAATTAGTTATAATTTCCCCACAAGTTATCTCACCCCCAACTCTACCCCCAACTAAACAAGGCCTTACATAGGAGTTAACATTACAAAGCCAACCAAACAAGATTAGTTGAAACTGCCCTGTAAGGTATCTAATACCCCCAGCTCCCCTTCCAACCAAACAAGGCCTTACAGGGGCGTTGGGGCTGGGGAAGTTGAGATAGTTCATACCTTTCAAGAAATCTGTAACCAAAATGATCTCTGAATTATTAGAACTTTGAATATGAAGAGCTTCCTCCATGCCTTAGCTGGACAACTCAATTTTCAAGATTCTTGATCCAAAAAACAATCAATTTTCTTCAGTTTGCTTCAAATCCGAAGAACAAACCAATGATTTCTCTGTGAAATCACACAAAAACTTAATCCCAATTAGGGGTGTCAGTTTTTCAAGTCTTGTCACGACCCAAATCTCTAATTCAAGTTTAATTTCTTAATTAGGATCAGTGACCCGTGACATGGGACCCGCATCGAGATACGTGCATTCATCGAGGCAATGTAGCCGAGGTTTATGTTATATTTGTTGTGATGCATACCTAGTGTATTGTATATGTGTTGACTACTAAATCACTCATACTGGTGTTAGGTGTAGAGACGTTAGTGGTGACGCGTCTCGAGATGCGTACGACGTGGGATCGATGTAGAGAATGATAATGGTAAGTTGGTATAAGTTTAGTATAGCTTAAATAATGGTTTTAGTGTAGCTATGGTTGATATATAAATAAATGTACCTAAGTTAGTATTTTACAACAATTAGCCATGTGATATTTCTCGAGATACATGTTGAAACATCTAGAAATGAAATGAGTTGGCAATTGGCGTTACTTAGGTTAAGTAAGTGGAGAGTTAGTGGGATAAGTGTCAATATATAAACCATTAGATAAGTCTCGAGATATGTGCACACATGAAGATCAATGTCTATTAATCGATTATCGGCACTGCTATGTGCACCCCGTAAAAGTGTAAGGGAAGCCACTTGATGAGTGCAATCCATAGTTTGATTAGGGCACCCTAAGAAAATTGTGTATTCTCCAAATTACCCCTGATGAGGAGGGCACCCACCACAAGCATTGGAACGATTTGTTCCACGCCTCCCACCAAGAAACCCTCACCCAAACCCTCAAATCTCAGCCTATTCTCGGTGATTGTTACCCCAATCTTCACCTCTGACTATCGTTAAATTCGTCATTGGGTCCCTCTAACATGAATTTCATTACCGTGTTGGAAGGAAGAGTGGTCGGCGATTGTTCGAGTTTCGGCCTCAAAGAGCTCATTTGAATCGAAGGTGAGATTTTGCAGTTATTTATATTGTTTTTTGTTGTATATGTTGTTGGTGTTGTTTTGGTTGATGTAATGGATTAATGTTGTTGTTGTTGTTGTTGAAAATTGAAAATGGCTTTAGTTCGGTGGTCCAGGGTCGAAACTCCAAAACAAGGTTCAGATGTTGTTGCCCAAACCTTGTATTGAAGTTTTGGAAATATGGGACCGAACGTTTGAGTGAGGTTCGGTCATATGTGACTGAATGTTTGAGTGAGTTTCAGATGCATGTGACCGAATCTATGAGTGAGGTTCGTCAGTGGTGACCAAAACTCCAAACAAGTTTCGGTCCTGCACAACCAAAGTACATGGATTACAAAATAATTTAGGCTTGTCAAAGCTATATATTATAACTAGTATTTTTCACCAAAAGGATGGGTCGTCCAAAGAGGCTTGTGACATGGGAGGAGGCCAGTGCCATGTCGGTGACAGGCACCCGTGGTGGACGCCGGATACCTTAAACAACATCATAGAGAAAGTCCAAGCAATTGCCACGCGTTAGAGATGTAAGTGATGTTGAAGCCTCCTAAGCACATTCCTCTAGATCCTTTTCTTCCGACTCAAGTGAAGAATATCGGGTACAAGTTGAAGAAGGCAATGTGGATGAAGGAAAGGAGAATAAGGGCGATGTAGAGGAGTCTGAAGAGGATTATGAATAGGAGTCTGACGAGGAATTAGAAGAGGGGGCTGATGAGGGAGAAATAGAGGGAGAAGCAGTGGGGACTGTAGATAGGGAGAAAGGTGGGGATGAGGAAGGAGAAGATGAGGATTCTAGAAGAGGGTTCTAAGGGAGAAGAAAAGGGAGCTGGAGAGGGAGAGGAAGAGACGTCAGGAGAGGGAGAATCGAGAGGGGTATGAAAAGGGACAAGAAGAGGGTCCGGAGAGCGAGAATCCGAGGGTCCGAAGAGGGGTCAAGGGAGGGAGAATCAGAGAGAAATTTTTGGGGGAGAATAAAAGGGGGATGGAGAGGGAGAAGAGGAGGGAAAAGGAGAAGAATATGAGGGAAACGATGAAGTTGAGGAAGAAATGTCACGTGTTAAGGCATGTGGGAAGGCAACTTCATCGAGTAGTAAGGTAGTGGAAGAGACAACAAATGACCCGTCGAGACCTATTCCAGGTGGCCCTACTGACTGTTCCATATTGGCTAGTTTCAACAACCGTGTGGGGGACGAGACCAAAAAGGACGAAGAGGGACAAAGAGAAGCAGATGCCAACTCCTCGGGTTGAGTGCACGACACGAGTGTACCTGTGATATATGCTAGGGTGCACTCTATTTGTGGACAAGACGTCGACGCAAGTACCTGTCCAACTTCTACAGCTGCTGGAGAATTTGGACGAGATTAGTACGTATGCGTGGGGTTCTGCATCACTAGCATACTTATATCGGCAACTCGGATGTGCAACTCGCGTGGATGCTTGCTAGATTGCGGGGTATCTCACATTGCTTGAGGTTTGTCTGTTGACCTTTTTGCACACTAAATGAATACATTTATCCATATAATCTAATTGACTTTTTCTTTTTCTTATTGTTTGTAGGGGTGGGTGTACGAGCATTGAGACCTTCACCTAGCACACATTAATACAAAGTACATCGATACCATCCCCACATGTGTGTAGGTGGATCCAAAAGAAAGAGCAATGCCTTAATAGATCTAATGTGAAGAGGTTGCGTAGGTCACTAGAGAGGGCCCAAGCAAGCAAGGTATTGATTATGTTTCACCCCTTCAAGTCAAATGTGGATTGAATTGTGATTCTCTAACTTGTTCTTACCTTTAGACTTGTTCTTTTTGGTTTAGGTAAATTGGGACCCATATGTGGATATCCGGGTGGATGATGATGACATTACATAGATTGCGTTCTAAATGGGAATCCTCAAGTTCTTGTTAATTTTCGTGTCGTACCACACCGGATAGGTTCTTGCACCAAATGGGCTACGTACAACGCATCCTCTTGGCTCCTTACAAGCCTACTCGAGTAAATAAAGGTAAATATACCGCAAGCTATCTTGTCAAATACAACTTCCAAGCAGAGATGTGGGAAAGGTGGTGTAACGGTCCATTTTCCAAATGGAGCGCCACGGGGGCCGATGCGGGCCCACAACCTAGCCTACCAGTGCCAGCTTTGTCCCACATGCCATCTCATCCACCATTCAATCATTATTAACCTCAATAAAACAACAATTTACTGTTTAATTGTTAATGAACTCAAATCATCTGCTAAAACTATTTTAATCCCATTATATATATCACAGCGGAAGTCTTTTATCATGACAAACAACATATAAACAGTATAGTCATGCAATTAACTCTGATACATAGTGTGGAAAACCCATATAACATCATATATAAGATATAAACCTCAATGTATCAATATATCAATAATATAGAGTTCTAGTGTATCACTCACAATCCCAAATCCCAAAATAAAACAAAATATGTATAATACAAACATACAAGCCTGTCTCAAAGTCTTCGAATCACAAGTATTCTGGTAGCTTACCCTTGCCACGGCTTGTACGAGGATCTGCACTCAAGCCATCACAAAAAAGCAGATGACGAGTTCAAAGTGAGTATTCCCAAGGAAATTAAGTAAGCAATATGGAAAGTAAATACTTGAATTTAAACAAAACTATTAAATAAACATGTGGAAATAAATACGGGCAACTGTGCTCATCGCATGCATAGATAATAGTGAAAACTCAAAATGTGTGTTCTTAAAGCCTAAGGTCAGACTAGCGTCATACTTCGGACTCCCAACAGACTACTGCCGGCGAGTAGCACTCAAGCAAGGCCAGTATCTGGATCCGCTAGGTGGTCGGCGCGGAACCTACAACGTACCCACACGTGCCCAACACAACTCTCGGGTAGACCTATTCACCGAAATGACACACGTGCTATGGCCTAGTGGACGTACACACATAAATGACACGGAGGGAGAGCCTCAACGTCGTCCATTATAACACACTAAGAATAGAGTAATGAAATACATAATATGAATTCAAAAGAAATATAAAGTACTGCTCAAGAAATTTCAGTTGGGATACTACACACCTCAAACAACACTCCGCGTCCCGTCAATAACCCCCGGTCCGGCTCCACCTAGTCCTAGATATCCCAAATTACCGCCCGAAATGACTTATTTCCATTTATAATTGATTTTTAGCCATTTGGATGTGTTTTAGTTACTTAACAAAAATAATGTTAAAACTGCAGGATCTAGTGCGTTGGGTCTAAGAATTAGCGCGAAGAATTAGCGCGCTAGATTCCTAGGCAGCTATACGTTCTTCGTCATGAAGAACATTAGTGCGCTATTTTCTTGCCTAGCGTGCTAACTGTCATTTAGAGTGCTAGATGACGTTATTAGCGCGCTAATCGCGTTTTGGACAGCAAAACTACTGAAAATTTTGGGTTTTTAACAACCCCACCATCAACAACAACCATAGCACCAACAACAGAACTTCAAAGCACTACCAACCCATCAAAACAACAACCCAACAACCACCAAACAATCACCAACTCCTCTAAAATCGAGATCAAAAGATAGAGAAAGTTGAGGTGTATGTGATTCTTACCTTGCTTTTGATGTTTTCACCCCTTCAAGCTCCTTGAATCACCAAGTTTGATCTCCAAACCCTTGTTTCTTCTCTTCCAATTTTCGGATTATAAGATGAGGAGAGAGAAAAGATGGTTGAAAATGAGGTCCAACTTGACTTTATAGTCAAATGGCATCTCCTCACATATGTGCATCTCTAGGCAATCCAAAGCTCCTCATTTGCTCCACTTC
This sequence comes from Stephania cephalantha, assembly GCA_039657325.1. Lineage (NCBI taxonomy): Eukaryota > Viridiplantae > Streptophyta > Magnoliopsida > Ranunculales > Menispermaceae > Stephania > Stephania cephalantha. The sequence goes on from CM077569.1 coordinate 60,626,427, forward strand.
CAATCTCTAATGACTCCAATTATGACACTGATGGCACATTCACCCTTGTATTTAACTCAAAAAATGTTGTTTCGGGTAATCCGACGCCCGGTTTCGCATCCCGAACCGCGACATACGCGTACTACCATGTCCCTAACCACCAAATATACATTCCATATTAATTATTTAACCCATTTTATTCATTTTATGTGTGTATTATTTCCCCCGGTCTAGTGTTAAGTCGGTTAAACTACCCGGCACCCGCGTTGACACACATATCGAGGCGAATACTTAACACATAATCTCGCACGTCAAAAGTAATATAATAACACACATTGTGATGTCATTCACTTTATTTCAATATAAACATCGCAAATTACACAATTCAGCACATAAAAATAAACTATTTACCTAACTCCAGGCGAGCGCTAGCCTAGTTGCGGGTCCCGCGAGCGTCTGAGCTGTCACCCACGTCTGCAACCACGTCATTAATAACTAGTAAATCAAATTCAAGCTGTTAGAGTTCTTCCCAACTAGGTGAGATTTCGTCCATAAATTTAAATTAAACTTAAATACTTACCGGCAAACAAGTGGGGATACCGTCGCCACGTAGTAGACTCAAGCTCCCAGGTGAGTCCCCGGTCTCGTGAATCTGCCATTGTACCAAAACCTTTAGGATCTCCTTATTTCTCAAAATCTGAGTCCTCCTATCCATGATTTCCACAGCCGTTCCTCTTATGACACGTCAGGTCGCACCTCAATCTGACGTATATCAACCATAGGCCTTGGTCCCGACCTAGCCAGCCTCAACAGGGAAATATGAAACACTGGGTGTACCCCTGCCAACTGCGGTGGCAACTCCAAACGGTATGTCACTCTGCCGACGTGTTCCTCAACTCTGAACGGTCCAATGAACCTTGGTGCCAGCTTCCCCTTAATGCCAAACCTCTGATGACCTTTCCTAGGCGAAAGCTTCAAATATACCAAGTCTCCAACCTTGTAGCTCAGACCCTCAAGATATTCGTCTGCATATTTCTTCTGCCTATCCTGCGCCGCTTGAAGTTTCTGCTTGATCTGTCTTACCTTCTCAATATGGTCAACAACAATCTCAGGTCCTATAGCCGATGTATTCTCTGGTGCCGCCCAACATGCTGGTGACCTGCAGGGCCTGCCATAAAGTGCCTTAAACGGTGGCATCCCAATACTCGCTTGATAGCTATTGTTGTAGGTAAACTCACACAAAGGTAAGCAATCTTCCCACAATCCACCAAACTGTAATATATATGTCCTGAGCATATCCTCGAGAATCTGAATCAATCGCTCTAACTGCCCGTCAGTCTAAGGATGGTACGCAGTACTGAACTGTAAGCGAGTGCCAAACTGCTCCTGCAAACTCTCCTATAGTCTCGAAGTAAATCTCAAATCTCTGTCAGAAATAATGGAGACCGGTACACCATGCAATTTGGCGATCTCTCTCTCGAATATAGTACTCGGTTGTGTCACAAAATATTTCATGGCGATCGGTATAAAATGTGCCAACTTCGTCAACTTGTCGATAACCACCCAAGTCGCATCGTGTATCCTCGTCGTCTGAGGTAGGCCGCTGACAAAGTCCATGGTCACGTGTTCCCACTTCCACCGAGGAACGGGCAACGGCTGTAGCAACCCAGTTGGTCTCATGTGCTCAGCCTTCACCTGCTGGTAAATATGACAACTCTGGACATACCCACGTCAGCCTTCATCACTGGCCACCAGAACAATATCCGCAGATCGTGATATATCTTGGTTCGACCAGGATGAACTGTATATCGCGATCGGTGTGCGTCCTCGAGAATGCTATCCTTGAGCTCCGATACCCCTGGTATCCATAATCGACCCCGTGTCTCAAGCACCTGTTTGACCCTTCAGACCACTCAGTGCACCTCGGATCCTGAGCCAGGCTACTAATCCATAAATATCAGTAATCAACTATCGCAACTCAACAACCCGCTCTAGAGACACCGTAAGAACTCTCATCTGACAGCAAATCTTTAGCTTAGCAATAGCTTACGTCAAACACAACACCGACGCTGCCTCAAGCAACCCGTGCTCATGTGTCATATGCCGTAGTACTGTCTGGCTCTCGATGCCGCTCTTGCTCAGCGCATTAGCTACGACATTCGCTTTACCCAGATGATATTCAATGGCGAAGTCATAGTCCTTCAGTAACTCGAGCCATCGCCGCTGTCGCATGTTCAACTCCTCGAGTGAATAGGTACCTCAAACTCTAGTGGTCTGCGAACAACACAAACCTCTCGCCATACAAATAGTGCCTCCAAGCATTCAGTGCAAACACGACCGCTGCTAGCTCCAAGTCGTGCACTGGATAGTTCACCTCATGAGGTCTCAACCGTCGAGATAAATAGCCCACTAGGTGTCCATCCTGCATTAACCCGCTACCCAGCCCAATATCTGAACTATAAACTGAAAAACCTTTCCCTGCCACGGTAAATCCAAAACTGGTGCCGAAGTCAATTTCCTCTTTCGCTCCCAGAAAGCATCCTCACACTCTTGTGACCATTCAAATTTAACATACTTCTTGGTCAGCCTCGTCAACGATGCTGCAATCATCAAGAAATCCTGCACAAAGTGCTTGTAATATCCTGCCAAGCCCAAGAAACTCCGAATGTCAGATACAAACTCGGGTGTCTTTCAGTCAATAATCGCCCGAATCTTGTCACCATCAACAGATATACCCTGATCACTGATGACATGGCAGAAGAACTTCACCTCACTCAGTCAGAATGCGCACTTGCTGAACTTGGCATAAAGTTAGAGCTCTCTCAACATCACCAACACATCTCTGAGATGCCTCTCGTGCTCCACACGAGTCTTATTGTATATCAGGATGTCGTTAATGAACACAATTACGTATCGATCAAGGAATGACCTCAACATCCTGTGCATCAAATCCATAAAGATCGTCGGTGCGTTAGTCAGCCCAAACGACATAACTGTAAACTCGAATAGGCCGTAACGCGTACTAAACGCGGTCTTCTCCACATCCTCCTTTTGAATCCTCAAATGATGGTATCCCGATCGTAAGTCGATCTTCGAGAAGAACTTGGACCCAGCAAACTGATTGAATAAATCACCGATTCTCGGAAGTGGGTAACAATTCCGAATCGTCACCTAATTCAGCTTCGGTAGTCCACACACATCCGCATCGAGCCATCCTTCTTCTTCACAAAAGACTGGAGCTCCCAAGGTGACATGCTAGGGTGAATAAAACCCTTATCCAGTAAGTCCTCCAACTGGTACTCAACTCCTTGTGCTCCGATGGTGACATCCTATACGGTCTGCTGTAGATTGGCTGAGTCCCCGAAATCAACTCAATAATAAATTCCACAGCTCTCGGTGGTGGCAATCCTGGCAAATCATCAGGGAACACCTCTGAAAACTCGCAGACGATAGGGACATCCTTAACCTTAAGCATCGTTTTACACTCCGGCTCAACCATAGCCACGTACGCCTCTATCTCCTGCGACGAATCTACCTCGAGTGATAGGTAATGCTGACGCAACTCCGATAAATGTAAACCTTGGAATCCCCTCGATGTCAAACGTTACAATCTTGCTGAAACAGTCGATCTGTGCGTGATAAGATGATAACCAATCCATACCTAACATCGCGTCGAACTCCAAGTACTCTAACACTCTCAAATCAGCCGGTATCTGATGTCCCTCAATCTCCACTACACAATTTCGGCATATCCGATTAGGGTAGATCTTATCCCCAGCTGCCGTGTTGAGAACAAGATGTGTATATAAAATATCTGCAAATAACCCTAACTCTCATACTATGCGTCCATAAATAAAAGACAGTGTACTACCGGAATCCATTATAACATGCCTAGGAATGCCACAGATAGATAACGTCCTCAACAAGCTGTCTGGTCGCCTCACAGTCTGGTTACGCGACCCCAAAAGCTGTAGTCTAGGCCCTATCTCTGGCCTACTCCGTTTGTGGTGGTAGTGGTGCTGGTCTGGTACAATCTCTTACAATATGCCCCACCTGACCGCATCGGTAACATGTACAGGTTTTGATCTGCCAGAACTCCTTTGACTATGCGTCTGACTCTGGCCTCGACTCTGACCTCTCTGACCTCTGTCCTGCCTCTGCTGTTTAAGCAGATCAATTAGTGCAAAAGCCGTTGAATATGCCAACTGACGATCATCACATCAATCTTTTTCATCACGACGATCTTTGTCGCCTCTGCGACCCTAATCAGACTACCAATCTCCTCGACGAGGTCCTGGCCTTGTTTCTCTGCCGATCTTGGTCTCTCCTCTGTCTCTTCGGTCTCTGATCAGACCGAGAACTCGAAGCTAGCTGCCTCAGCTGGCCCTGCAGCGCAACTGAATCGCTAATCGATTGGCCCTCTGAACCAGGTATGTCCGGTGTGCGAAGGACCTGTCGTAAATCTCAGCCAGTGTACGAGCTCAACTTGATACCACTGTGCTTGCAATCCTCTCATCCAAACCTCGGACAAAATAATATATCTGCAGTCGATCGGTACCTGCTATGTCTTTGAAGTATGACAGTAGATATTGGTACCTCTCCATATATACCGTGACCAACATATCACCCTGAACCAAGGACAAAATTCCTCCCTCAAGTGGACCCTGACCTCCATCGGTATATACTCATCCATAAACAACGTCCGGAACTCTGCCCAAGTAGTAACAGAAGGATGAGTTGCAGTGTAGGTAGTCCACCATACTGCCGCATCGGTTCTCAAGCAGAAACTCGATAACCTCGACCGATCGATCTCCTCGACCCGAAGCAAGTCATGTACCACTCGTGTGATAACAACCACCTCCCGGTTACCTCTGGATCTCCGGCCCCATAAAAATATCCTGGCAAGAACTTAAGAAAGTCCCTCATCTTCTCAGCCTCTAATGTCATCTGGCTCCCAAAAGTTGATGCCATTTCTGGCTGCTCGGTAGTAGCAGGTGTAAGCACCACTGCAGCCTCCACTGGTACTGTTGCTGGTGTAGCCCTCTCTGCCAATGTCTCGGATACTGCCACCTGCACCGAGCCTCGACCGTAGTAGGAGCTACGACTGCCTGTGTAGTCATCATTGGTGCAACCAAAGCTGTAGTCAGAGCTGTCGTAGTCTATCGAGCATCCCGAGCTCTCATCATCTCTATTAGTATTGCAAACTTATCATCCATAATCCGCGTTAACGACTCCAATGTCAAGGTCGGTCTCGTCGGATCGCTGGTATCTGCGACCTCAGGCTGAGTAGTATCAGAAGGCTGTCCGTCCATCGGTATCTGCATCGAAGAACGTGCATCCAATCGGCCTCAATACCAATATACATATATATATAATACAACCAAAACATAACACATATATATCCCTGATTTCTACCCATCTCACCTTACTTCCCAACTAGGACTCTAAGCAATTCCTTTGGGTTTCCACATCTACAGTTTATTCATCAAGTTTATCCTCAAATTATACCATAAATGTAATCGTATCAGAGTTAATTTCCAATTCCTCTAAGTTCACTAACCTGCTATGATACCAAAATGTAACGGCCTATTTTTTAAATGGACCGCCACGGGGGCCGATGCAGGCCCACAACCTGGCCTACAGTGCCAGCTGTGTCCTACATGTCATCTCATCCACCATTTAATCATTACTAACCTAAAATTACAACAATTTACTGTTTAAATTGTTACTGAACTTAAGTCATCTGCTAAGTTCAACAGAAGTCTTTTATCATGACAATCTAGAATTTTAAAACATTAATGTCATGCATTTAACTCTGATATTTAGTGTGGAAAACCCATATGACATCATATATCAGATAATGTACCTCAATGTATCAAAATATCAACAATATAGAGTCCTGAGCTATCTCACAATCCCAAATCCTAAAATAAAACAAAATATGTATAATACAAACGTACAAGCCTGGCTATATGCCTTTGAATTAAAAATATTCTGGTAGCTTGCCCTTGCCACGACTCGTACTAGGATCTGCACTCAAGCCATCACCAAAAAGACAGATGACGAAAGTAAGATCAAAGTGTGTGTTCCTAGAGCCTAGGGTCAGACTAGCGCCATACTTCGAACTCCCAACAGATAGGATACTACACACCTCCAACCGCACTCCGCGTCCCGTCAAGCACCCCCGGTCCGACTCCGCCTAGTCCCATATATCCCAAATTACCGCCCGAAATGACATATTTCCATTTATAATTGATTTTTAGTCATTTGGATGTGTTTTAAGTCACTTAACAAAAAAAATGTCAAAACTGCAGGATCTAGCGCGCTGGGTCTGGGAATTAGCGCGTTGATTCCCATGCAGTTATATGTTCTTCATCAGGAAGAACATTAGCGCTAGGTGACGTCATTAGCGTGCTAATAGCGTTATGGACATCAAAATTGCTAAAAATTTTGGGTTTTTAATAACCCCACCAATACCAACAACAACCACAACACCAACAACAGAACTTCAAAGCACTACCAACCCATCAAAACAACAACCCAACAACCACCAAACAATCACCAACACCTCTAAAATTGAGATCAAAAGATAGAGAAAGTTGAGGTGTATGTGACTCTCACCTTGCTTTTGATGTTTTCACCCCTCCAAGCTCCTTGAATCACCAAGTTTGATCTCAAAACCCTTGCTTCTTCTCTTCCAATTTTCGGATTATAAGATGAGGAGAGAGAAAAGGTGGTGGAAAATGAGGTCCAACTTGACTTTTATAGTCAAATGGCATCTCCTCTCACATGTACATCTCTAGGCAATCCAAAGCTCCTCATTTGCTCCACTTCCAACCTCTAATGACTCCAATTGTAACACTGATGGCACACTCACCCTTGTATTTAACTCAAAAAGTGGTGTTTCGGGTGTTCCGACGCTCGGTTTCGCATCTCGAACCACGACATACGCATACTACCTTGTCCCTAACCACCAAATATATATTCCATATTATTATGTAACCCATTTTATTCATTTTATGTGTGTATTATTTCCCTCAGCCTAGTGTTAAGTCGGTTAGACTACCCGGTACCCGCATCGACATGCATATCGAGGCAAATACTTAACACACAGTCTCACATGTCAAATGTAATATAATAACACACATTGCGATGTCGTTTACTCTATTTCAATACAAACATTGCAAATTAAACAAATCTGCACACAAAGTAATTATTTGCCTAGCTCTAGGCGCGCACTAGCCTAGAAGCGGGTCCCGCTTCTGCAACCACGTCATTAATAATAGTAAATTAAATTCACGCCGTTACAATATGCACTTAATCATCACAAAAAGACAGATGACGAGTCCAGTAAGTAAAATCCCAAGGAACCCCTCTAAGCATTCGCATAATAAAGAAAAGGAAATGTAAGAAATACTGTCAAGTAAACATGCGAAATGTAAACAAACAACTATAATTGGCTCATTGCATGAATAGATAACAACTAAGATAACAAATGTGTGTGCTCATTTCAGACGGACTAAACAGTACTTCGGGTCACCAAGTTCCCACCAGTGGTCACGCCCATTTGGCCCGACACTTGGTCCTTCGCGGTGCTGGCCAAATCCGTTGAGTCACCGACACGTGCACCAAGGGCAAGCTCAGGTTAACGTTCACTGAGGGCCAGGTCACACGTGCTATAGTCCAGTGCATCATGAACACACAATCAAGAAATCCGAGGGAGTAACCTCAACCAATGTCCAAGTACGAATAAAATAATAAACTTAGCATGGAAATGATATGAATAAAATTTAAAATAGAATTAGATTCTCAGAGTTTTTCAGTTTGGTTTTACAAATCTCAAACCGTTCTCCGACTTCCCCGGACTCCCGTATCCGACCCGACAAGCTCCATGACATCGAGCTACGGTCCACTGAGTCTTTGAAGTCCAAATTTATAAGCTTAGGTTGTTTATAAGTGTTTAGTCATGTATTAAGTTGAAAATCACCAAAACTAGCCCTTAAATTCATATTTTATCTGTCATTAGCTCGCTAATAGGTCTACTTAGCGCACAAGATGGAGTTAGCGCACTAATAGATATACCTAGCGCGCTAGGGGATCTGTCTTGCGCGCTATTGTTCTTCATTTTGAAAAACAGTTGGACACCCAGAACGATTACCGTGCTAATTGCCCTCTGTGACAGAATTCTCAAGTCGAGAATTATGTCCTTCCCCTCTCAATTAGCTATCCTAACCTGATTTACACCCTCTCGATATCAAAATGACTCCAAAACATCAGTTAGACTCACCCCAGAAAATAATTAAGTCAAAACGATCAAATCCCAACATTCACTAGTTTTGTCCAAATTCTACAAAAATCCCAATTCATGCAAAACAAGTGATATATCCTTAATAGAAATGATCATTAAACCCATAATGCATTAAATTTCCATAAAAAACCAGGGATCAAACCTCCAACTCAAATTTTACCAAAAACACACAAAAATGGGTTCATTGAAGATTGTATGAGGTGAGGAAGATAAGTACCTAGGTTGGATCACTTGAATTGATCTCCAAGTACTCACTTTCAGTTGGAATTTCCTCTCATTCTCTGGTTTTCTCTCTGAATTTGCATGAGTTCGGAGTTAGTGGAGATGAAAATTCCACTCACCCGTTATATATAGTTTTAGCCTTGATCAAGTGTGCGTACATATCTCGAGGATTATCTTGTGGTCACATTTCATGTTGTCCCACACCACTTGATAACTCCACTAATACACTCATCTCCTAGAACTACTCACTTGAAATCATTTAGATGTCCATCAATGGCCCACATTATTTAATTCAAACCTTAGGCTTATCATTTATTTGATTAACACACCTTATATTAAGTCTTATCAAATCATATGGTTAGTGTTTTATTTATCAAAATTAACCAACTCATGGTCCCATTAACCTTTGGCTACCCGATATTCGGTATCCTGCGTCTCGACACGCATTTCGAGATGCACTATAGCTTATTGTTTAAATCTTAATTTAATTAGCCTATTGTTACATTACCCATTTCAATTGAATTACTTAGTTGTATTGTAGCATCCCCTAACCTGATTAGGGCAAATTCCCGGTCTGAAACCCTAATTAAGCCCAGATTACCCTTACCAGACTTAACTAGAGCCAGCAGCCTTACCACTCACACCTGATAAACTCTAGTGTATATCGATTATCGAAATAAAACAAATCATATACGCAGCAGAAAATTTAAAACCTTTTTCGATAACCAAAATAATATATACAATATTAAAAACAAACCGGAATAAACCTCGGTTATATAATTACCATCCTATGTGATATTACAAAATTGTAATTCAATACAAATATATAAGACCAGAGAAAGTCATTACATTGAAGAGAAGTTCAAGACTCCTATAACTTTTCCATCCCGTAGTCGTAGCGCTCGTCGGATCTACCTGTAATGTTAATTAGGGTGAGCGCTCCAACTTGCTCAGGAAGTAGGGATTCACGCTAATCATCAACATTTCTTATAATATTCAAGGATATCATGCAATAACAACATGCAACAATGATATCTAACAAGAATATGAAAAGCATATAGATTTAATACATAATCATATGCAAAGCAAGTAATTTGGACTGTTACACTGTGATCCCCATTTATTTTATAAAACTAGGGCCGATTACCCACTAAAGCCATTAATGCGATTGCTAGACCAATATATTGACCGATATGCTATCTAGCCCATCCACTAATGCCTAAGAGTTCCATCCCAAACCCTCTAGTGTAAATGTAACCCACGCCACATATAAACTGAGTAGGATGTTACATATAGGCCGAGAAGCTAACCCATCTCCTATATCACCTCGTTTCAATTCCAGGATCTTACTCTCGTGAATCACAGTAAACACCGTTTTCTTTTTATTGAAAACGATCACAATATAAATAGTCCCTCATTCCATTCTAACAACTATATGAGCTATATATACTAAATAGCCAGGCAATATTGATAAATAAGCGAATTCGTACTTACCTCGGGTTTAAATCTCATTTTCCCAAATTCCTTAAATTTCAGGTCATCTCCCTTTTCCTCGGTGTTCCTCAACCTATCACCAATCGTTTGTTGTCAATTTAGGTCTAGTATAATCTAATTAGAACCTTTAGACCCAAAGCTCTCGACAAACCACCCAAATCCAATCAATTTTTTGCTGATCTGAGTGTGGATAACGTGATATATCCCGGAGCTAGTGTGTTATTCGCACTACTGAATTTCATACACACTTCTGGGGTCTGATAGCGCGATACCTGACATGGATAGCGCGATATCCATATTTCAGTCATCTTCCCCAGTACGCGTCGCGCGCTCTGGCCAATGCCTAGCACGGTATGCGCACCAGACCTGCAACACCAGCACACATCGACTAATCCAAACTTGACCCAAACCACATCCAAACTCAACAATTACACTCCCAAATGATCCGGGAGGACCTCTAATGAGGATATAAACCAATTCAAATCAACAACAACCTCAATTTACAAAGATTTGATCATCACGAGATAATTGAATATCAACAAACTCAAAAATCAAACTTACCAAAGTGATGATCACTAGCTTCTAATCCGTTTAAGCTCCTCAACTTGATTGAATTCGGCTCACGGAACGACCTCCTTTGATTCGGAATCGAACCAACCTCCCGAACCCTTTTGAATTATCGATTGAATTTTTCTTTTTATATATGAATTTTTCTCGAGATACGCGTCACACTATGTTAAGACCAATCACGTGGTAGATGCGTTAAACTGACACAACTTAAAGTGAAACAAAATTTGACACATAAAACACTTATAAAACACTTATGCTTCGTTCGAGACGATCCGATAATCTATATATTTCTAATATTCTTTTATTTTCCAATATATATTTATATATTTAAAACATATAAATATATATTTATATATTTAAAACATATAAATATATATTGCTTATTATTCACTAATAAACTCACCGGACATGCCTACAAGTGTCCTTGAGCGTGCACACTCTTGCCACGATTCCCTCATCACACTCGGTGTCCCGATAAACCTTAGTTTATTTGATATTTTTCATTTTATAGGCTTGTGTATAATTTTCTTATTATGCAACAACATATATATAAATTGAATTAATAATCCAAACAAACACCATACATCATGTAAACGCACGCACATGCTAATCGACGTACGTCGAACTTAACCACGAGCCTAACCCAGGTTAATTAGGATTTGGATTAGTACTAATCATCAACTTAAGGTAATGGGTCGTTACAGTCTCCCCAATTTAAAGCAATTTCGTCACCGATATTAAAGTAATCTAAAATTACCTGCAGTTTCAAGAGAAATGAGAACTATTTCTCATACATCCGCTCTTAGGTTAGTTCCTCATCTTTGTGAAATCCGTATTTCACTATAACCAAAGAAATCTATTTGGTTCTCAGCTTTTTAAAATCTTACGATCAACTAACCCACTTGACTACTTTTCGTAAGATAAGTCCTTCCGAAAATCACATTCATTCCAACCAATCCTTGGAATGAACTGAGTCTCATTTTTACTAACATAGACTTATGGAAGACGTTAATGACTCTGACTAGCTGAGGAGACAACTTTAACCTGTAAGTACCTGGATTAATCCGTTCCTGTACTTTGAATGACTCAATACACCTTGAAGTTGGCTTACCTCACAATACAAACTTACACAACTCCTATGGTAAGTGAGACTTTCAACAAAACATATTTGTCCTTTGATTAAGCTATAATCTCCCCTATAGGACCTAACAAGGAACTAGTCAGCCTTAGTTCAACACCTAAACATCTACATCTACTAATTATGATACCACCTCCAGTTAACTAGCTAGTTAAATTTTTTTTTCTAACAAGTTATTCATCGTAAGTCATCGTTACTAGTGGACCTTCAATCCTACGGCCTAACCTATTGTGGAAAAACCAGGAAATAGAGATCACATGCATATATAAACAAAAACGATGATATATACAACATGTGTCTAGTCAGATGTTCCTATCACTCAACCCAAAAGTAAAAAGAGCATGTACATATAAATGTAATACAAAAGAATACAAAACGTACAAAAATATGTCGTAGCAGTCCTCCACCGGCTCGGAGGTAGTCACCAAGCTTCTCTTTGCCTAGTCTGCTACTCGGCTGATCGCACCCACCGTCACAAACTAGACGGTGAGTACATGAAATTATTTAAGTAATACCGAGAGACATCGATCCAAATTCCCAAATAGGCAACAAGTATCAAATGGCATAATTTAAATTGCAACTATGCTGAAAGAAACATCATGCAAAGAGATACTTGAGTTAACCAAATATGAAACTGACTCAAGGCTAAGTAGTAATGGATTAGGGTCGGTCGGCCGTGATCTTCATCACCTCAGCCTTTCCACTACAATGTGAGCTCTGCTCCATAGCATTTCATTAAAATTTGAGCCCGATATCATAATGTCAAAAGGTCGTACGTACGATTACGCCTTTTCTATTCCAAGTGAATTAGTCGTCACCGGAATGTATACTTGCTAACATACCCGAGTTTTAAAACTCGTCATGTTCACCCAAGTTATTCTTGCGCCAACAAACCCCGAGGTCCGGTTACCCCGTTCGAGGCACGTTACCCCGTGTGTCATGCAAGGTAGTGGAGAAATTCCCTAACATCCCGGCAAGTCTAGTGACCCCCGTATGAAAGTTGAATTTCTATCATCAAATGACCCTAACCACAAGAACCACTTTCATTTTCAATAATGACACAACATTGGAATCCAAGAGATGTAAGAGCATACTAATGCACAAAGGATTTGAGTCAAAATAAACAAACTATCCTAATAGCATGCTATATCACTGAACAATGACAAACACAACAATCAACATGTCAAAGTATAGGAATTTGAATAAATGATATACACAACAGAGTATGCTATGAACAACATCACAAAATGAGAACTGAACAAGTCATAACATATGGATTTCAAAGGCAATTCAGTTCGAATAACTGAGAATAAATAAATAAAGGGAATGAAATGTAAATAAATGTCTCAATCAGTTTACTTACATACACACAACAATTCCTAAGCTATCCGGCTTCCGTCGTGTCGATGTACGCACCCAATACCCCGTAATAGCTCTTCTATGATCCTAACAGTTGAAAATGTATCAATTTAGATTCCAGTTTAATGATTTAGTATCCCTAAATTGGTCAACATCGGTCAAAATTGAGTTCGAGACCAATTTGCCGATTCCGCGTTTTTCGAGGTAAAACCCCGGTATAACGCCTTGACCGACTCCGAATTTTTCACTTTTTATAGAAATATTGAAGTTTTATTGATTTGGGTAACAAATATATTTTTCTCTATTTTTTTTGGAATTTTCCTGAATTTTTTCATAATTTTATCTATTTTCAGGAATTTATTATATATTAAAAATTGTTTAATTTAATTAAATAATTAAATATATATATATATATATTATATTGAGGTGGGTCCGGGTCAACCCAACCCGGTCCAACCGGATCGGTCGGTCGACCAGGCCAGTCCCGTCGGACCGGGTAGGTCGACATGGTCTCATCGGTCGTGGTCCGTGGTCGGTCGACCCGACTCACATGGGTTCGGGTCGACCCGACCCGATTCCCCTCTTCTTATTCTTCTCGAAGCTGCGGCTTCTATGAGGCGTTGGGGTTGGCTCCCAACCCCAACCCCAACGGGTTTTGATGGCAAGGGAGATACCCTTGCCATCTCTCCCGTTCCTTTCTCGGCCATGGAGGCCGATCCTCCATGGCCACGACACCGACAACAACAGCCAACAACACAACAACAAACGAAATCAACAACTCACCTTGCTTCGAGCTTGGTCGATCTCTCTCTCGATCTTTCTTTCTCCTTTCTTTCTTCATTTTCTTCTTCATCTTCCTGGTTTTCTTCTCTCGGTCTCACTGTTTTTTTTTCTCTCTCGTTTTTTTTTCTTCCTCACCGACCACTCAAATATGATAAGATCTTTTGGTGTCCTCGAGATTCGTGCTACATGAATCTTGAGGCAATCGACCGCCTTAATTTTGACCACATTTTTTTCGAGACTCGCGAAATGCGTATCTCGAGGCGAATCCAACTCCTATGGTTTTATTTACAAATTATAGGCCGACTAATAAATATTTAGATGTGGCCACATTAAAGCAACTAACTTATATCATTTTCCATTTTTTTTTATAAAAATGAAATTCAACCAGTTACATTTACCCCACGAGCTGCTGCCTCGGGCCCACGTTGGCACGCGACTCGAGGCGCGTCCCCTCTCGTCTCGGTATCTGCATACCCGTAAATGACTTAGTAGTCTACACATATACATTACATTAAGCAAACAACACAACAAATATAACATTTACCTCGGCCACCATGCCTCGGTAGTGACACGTATCTCGCCGCGGGTCGCACGTCATTGGTCATTCTGTCCTAATTAACGAATTAAACGTGTATTAATTATTGGGTCGTGACAATACCATACTGAGGTTAAGATCAGTTCTACAACTTTCGTAATAATTCACTCCATCCTCTGGATGTGAGTCTCGGGTCCCTATTCGAAATAGTCGACACTGAAGCACCTTGAAATCTAACACCTCATGTATGTATATTTTGCATAAACTGTCAAGAAGATTTCATATAGAAACTGGCAAGAAATGCGTTGACTACATCAACTATTAACTACAATTTTTACCGTATTGTGCTTACGCTAACTCAGAGATAAACCGAAAACAAAATCTTTCGATCTATGGTCCCATTTCCATTCAAGAGTAGGCAGAAAATGCAATAAACCTCCGGGTTTCTTATGCTCAGCCCTAACTTGCTGACATATCTCATATCTCTTTATTATTCCCACAACATCATTTTTCATCACATATTAATAATAAATAAAGGTGCCTCATTTTATGATATTCATTACTACTATCTGGATAAATGTAGTGAAGAGATCTATGAGATTTTCGTAGCACTTCCTGCCTCACCTGATCCTGAACCGGAATCCATAATCTATCCCTGAACCGTAACGCAACATTATCAAACACTAACCTATCAAAATAATCTACACTAGTTGTTAACATTTAATGCTATATATAATCCTGATTAGCTTTCTGACAACTAATCACCATTGAATCTTCTCCAATTCAGTTTGAATCTGAACTCAAAAGATCAGATTAGTAGTTTCAAAATTAGCTCTCTTAGTTGATGACGTGTCAACTAAACTTACATAAATCATTATCATCGTCATTTCCTCATGAAGTGTAAACTGAGAAGCTCTATTAATAACTACATTTTCTCCATATTCCTGAGTTGCAATTGTATACTAACAATCTGATAACACATTTCTGTGTAGTTCTAAATTACTCAGGCTCTAACAAATTTGTATCATTACTTCTCGTCCTACACCGTTTAACGATAAAGTAAAGCATACAAATTTTTAAGGTAAATACCTCAATTCTATATATAGCCTCTTAAAATTAACACAAGAGAAGGCACAATAAATATTTCTTCTAGTAATTCATACTTTCCAAATCACAAGCTCAAAAACTATATTCTTTGGAAACCATGGTCAACTTCAGATATATTGTGTTAAGATTAATAAAGGTCCCTCATAGCTATTATACTTCTACTCCCCTTTGAGAAGCAGATTTTCGATTCCTTACCGAAATATTAACACTGGTTCTCCACAACTCTCAACTCTTCCACACACATACATCTCACTTACTTTTCCATGAGGATTTAAACCACAGTATTGGCAAGAAATTTCCAAACTCTGTTAGTTTTACAATTATATCAATAACCTTCAGTTGTCACCACAACTTAGGTTAATTCATCACGAATTCCTGAGCATGAAATATCATTCATATAAGCAAGAACAATATAACCCTCCAGGTTAAAATTATTGTGCTTCTACCTGCTGATATATCTCATATTTCTTTATAAAATTAACACCGTCAATTTTTTCATTTCAGGTCACCAACTATTCATTTTCATCACAATGAATTTTGGATGTCACCTGAATAAATTTATTAAAGAAATCAATGAGATTTTCACAACATTCTTGCCTCACTCTTTGTTTCAAGTTCTAAGAATTTTCCTTACATGCTCAATGTTTTGATATGAAAATCATCCTTTCCAACATCAATAATTAGTAGTGATCGTTGACCTACTTGATAATTTAATCAATCTCCTTCAATAATACATCACTCATTTCAATCGTTATTAGCTCAACTCCAATCTGAGCTCCAAAAAATAGACTTATAGTTAATGATCCAGACAACTCAGCTGATGATGTGCCTACGCAGGACTTCCATTTGGTCATCAGTAAATATCTCACCTAAAAGATATTACTGAGCAGCTTTTATTATAACTATAGCTTATGTCCATTTATTTTCAAAGCATTGTCAACGCAATCACCTTGATGAGTGATGTTTTAGAGTGAATTCCTAATACTTAGGAAAGTTTAAAGGTAACTTTCTTACCTTCTATTTCTATCATTCTGAAAATTTCCATTTTTCAAACTTCCTCAGTTTGAAATTCGTTACTTACTCTTACACCAATCCACTGGTGTCATATTCTCAGGTTGTCTTTTAATGATTCCTCTAAGATTTTTATTAATCTCAAATAATGATTAAAAGATCCTCAACAACCTTTCTTCTTAATTTACAAGTGATGTCTTTCCATATTTGGTACAACTACCAAATTAGTTATCCCGAGATTATCAGTCTCTAATAGTTCTTCTCCTAAATATGGAATTATTTATAAAGAGCTGAAAATATGAGTTACAATTTTGCTTTATTGTGTCACCCACACATTCGTACATAGATAAAAAGTCTTAGGATGAACCTCTAATTTCTTCCACAATTTAGGTTTTGTGAAGCAAACATCGTAATCAAACTATACTTTCACCTTCCTCCAAGGCATCCTGGTAATCGATTTCAACTTATAACCATCATATACTTGAGTTAACTGAATAAATCACGAAACGATATCACAGATCCCCTGATCAATTGTTTGTAATATTCAATTATTTCAAGTTTACTTTCCTCTTTTTACCATTGTGTTGAATATAAGACAACCTCATATTGTCTCAATCACAGTCAAATCCCCTTATTTACTGTTAATATTCAACACTTACAATTTATTATCCTTTGAAACTTAGCACTAGCATTTGCAAAAATCTAGTCTAAACCAACTTACAGTTAGCAATTTACAATTATATACGATAATTGCTCGTGTCTTTTCTAAGTCTTCAAAGATTCCATGTTATTATTGATAACACAATAACAACTTCATTACAATAGGGTTTTCCTTCACTTGACACCTTTAATTTATGAAAATAACATGAGTTCTAGTAAGTTTTAGTGGTTTCCACCATCCACTTAAAATGGTCCAGCACACGCCTGCAATCATCTTATAAAGATATATATCCTTAGCAGTGATCATTTCACTGTGAAAATCGAATCTCAACTACCTCTTGAGAACCGTTGATTTCACTTATTTTCAGAAGGAGTTGATAATTTTGAGTAATGAATACTCATTTTCAACTACTACACATTAATCTTTGGATTCCCCAAATCCTCAGATTCACTGACCACTCATTCTCCTCAATTTAGACTATACCAGTCTAATAGATCAGACTAGGATATCTTACCAACTTCATGTTATATTCTGGATTTAACTGTCTTTTATTAATAAATCACTTGTTATTTCAATATGGATTCACACCATGACTGGAATATCAACTTCATAACAACTTATGAAGTATAACTACATTAGTGGTTTCCTAACCTCCATTAGGCTTTTATCATTTACCACTAATTTGTTTATTGAATAAATTTCATTAGTTCCATACTAGTCTCAATTCTAGTATTAAATTACCTCTCAAAGTAGTCCGCCATCTTTGAGTTTCATTGAAAGTCATTCAATATTTCCTTATTTTATAATTTGTATTATCCTAATACACACCTCAAGATCTTGATCCAATCGATACTTCGTCACTGACTATTATTTGTCTAATAATATCAGTAAGAAGAAAGACCACTGAAGATGTTACTTGGATAAGAGTTTTATTTCATCTTTGTAACTTTTCTTATGCCTTTTCTTTTTGTCTATCCCCGAGGTTAAGACTCTCCGGAGCTTTTACCTCCCACACCTTCTCATATCATGAGAAATAGATGGACTTTAACCATCTTATTATTGTTTAGAAAAGACATAATTCTTATATCTACCACGTAGATATAGTATACACAACAAATAACATATTTCAGTCTTTTATCTTTTGGTTGCCCCCCAAAATCACTATAAAAATCATTTATCAAACCCTAAGC
This sequence comes from Stephania cephalantha, assembly GCA_039657325.1. NCBI lineage: Eukaryota > Viridiplantae > Streptophyta > Magnoliopsida > Ranunculales > Menispermaceae > Stephania > Stephania cephalantha. Next base: position 60,644,784 of record CM077569.1, read on the forward strand.
TTATTCATAACTCGAGACCACTCTTTGAGTCGATAAACTTAGGTTTCGTTATTATGGTAATCAGAGTACCTTAAACTTTTAACTTAGGCTAACATTCACTTCGAACACCATCCAAAAGTGAATGTATAGTCAGAGCCTTGTCCATGATGCCCAACTGTATCACTGTTACCACTTTATCCCTAAAAGTGATAAACCATAAACTTTGGCACCACACTATATCAGAGTTATTCAATGTAACAAATCTCTTAAACCTAGTACTCTGAACCTTTCTATATCAGAGATATTCCTTTATTCTAATAAATCTCAGAATAATGAAACCAAGTTTTATAAAACTTGGCTAACCTAGGCTCTGATACCAAACTGTAGCATCCCCTAACCTGATTAGGGCAATATCCGACCGAAACCCTAATTAAGCATATATTACCCTTACCAGACTTAACTAGAGCTAGCAGCCTTACCACCTACACCTGATAAGCACTACTATATATCGATTATCGAAATAAAACAAATCATATACGCAACGAAAAAATTTAAAACATTTTTCAAAAACCAAAATATGATATATAATAGTAAAAACAAATCGGAATAAACCTCGGTTATATAATCACCCATCCCATATGATATTACAAAATTGTAATTCAATACAAATATATAAGACTAGATAAGTCATTACACCGAAGAGAAGTTCAAGACTCCTATAACTTCTTCATCCCGTAGTCGTAGCGCTCGTTGGATCTACCTATAATGTTAATTGGGGTGAGCGCTCCAACTTGCTTCGTAAGTAGGGATTCGCACTAATCATCAACATTCCATATAATATTCAAGGATATCACTCAAATCTTTTATTGTACTAATCAGTTAGTTCTGATCAAATTCATGCCAAGTAAAATGATAAAAGTGATGAGAGCCAAAATAAGAAAAGTAGTTAAAAATCTTCAGTATTATATCAACTTTCATCTATTTTTGAAATCATTTTTTAAATTTATATTAAGATTAAAAAACTAATTAAATCAGACAACACAATATTTCATAAAAGATAAGTTATTATAAAGAACCTGAAAATGATAAGCAAGTAGAAAATGATGACACCATTGTTCTAGGACATTTCATCTCAAATAAGATGACACCAAAAGATCATTATCTTAAAACACATAACCGATCAAGAACGTGTGTTGAAGGGTACAAATATTTTTACAAGGCAAGCAAAAAGAGGAATCTCTTACAATTATCTCTCTATATTTTCAAAGATGAGGCAAAACTACTAATTGAACTTCATAGAGAAGAGTAGTACAAAAACATGCATCTTATGCATATATTTAGATGGAAGCATATCCTTAGTGGGCTGACCCGACTCGAGTCCAAAGTAGTCGGTTAAGTATAGATGCACGGTAGTCTAGACAAAAAAAAACATATTCTTAATCAATTAAGAAGAAGAGAAGGTTGTTTCGAAACCAGAGTTGTCAACTGTCTATAAGTTCATCACTTCTAGATGAGCAACGGAAAGATGGAGATGCAGAAAGATACGAGCACAACAAATAAAAGAGCGAAAAAGAAAATGAGGGAGAGTATCGATAGCATAGTTCATACCATCTATGATCATCGAGTAAGTTTTGGATGTAAATGGTGCGATTGAAAGGTAAAGGATCACCTTATGTTGAAGATTATCACATATGCAATATGGGATATAATGAATCTCATTCATAAAGGTGGAAAACTCTCATTTAGAGAAGTGAAAAAAAGAGTTTATGGATTACCCAATCCATCGAGTTTTCCAAATATATCAACTCCAATGGTATGAGATCTTAAAAATAAAAAAATAAAAAAGTAATGAATTGTATGAATGATAGAAGTAATTTTATGCAAACAATGGCATCAAAACCTGTGTTGTCATCAAATCGGAGAATCAATAGACACAACAAAAAAACAAAATTGAGAAGAAACAAAATTCAAAACCCTATAAAACAACACAAATCTTCTTCAGCATATTAAACTAAATCAAATATCTACAAAATACAAATCTCAAATAATTTCGCTCACTAGTACATATCAACACTAATGATCTAATTGAAACATTGAGATAAAAAGATTAGTTGTCTCTTGAACAAACAATGCTCTTATTTATTACCATCTTATTCTCTAAATTCTTATAAGAGAATAGTAGCTCATCCACTATATATATACACTTTCATTTTCAGAATGTTTATTTCTTTTTCCAATGGAAGTGATTAGTGGAACATTGTGTAAGGGGAAGAAAATATTAGTTGCTACTCAATGTTTGTTCACTCTAATACGCAGGAGCAATTCATAACTGAAGTAACGGAGATCAGCTATGCTAGATCAATATTGCAAAAAAAAAAAAATCAATTCGGTTTTGCCCATTAATATATGAATGTTGCTTATGGAGATTTAGTTGTTTAGTAAATAAAGTTCAACAGTGCCCAAGCATGGATTAGTGGTTAATGCTATGAACTAAAAAACAAAAATTAATAAATAAATAAAGTTCGATCTTTAGTCAAGCTCTATAGATGTAAAGAAAGATTTTATTCTTGTGACAGTAAAAGTGAAGCATTATTCAATCATCAGAATGCCAACTCAAACATGGGTCTTTCCTCAATGAAGTCCAAAGTATTTGTTTCCACTAAATTAGACATTAGACTTCATAGCTTCTCAATGTTAATTGTGTCAAATAAGTCCAAAGCCAAAAAATAGAGAATAACAAAAATCTGGGCAATGATTTTTTTTAACGTAATCGTTGCCCTAAAACATGAATAAGAACAAAGTTGTAATTTATGCCCTAATTAGATAACAAAACAAACTTAGTCCTCATACATATCATAGAATTACGTGATACCTTAATTACCTAGGTATTAATGTTTGAGAAATTGATGTGCAAGTAAATATAAAGAAAGATCAGTATGATGACTTCGAAACAGAAGTGGAAGAGAAGAGAACGAATTGAAATTCAAGATAGGAAAGAAGATAAGCGAAGAGATTAAAAGATTGGGGCTGATCGAGAGAAACCGACTATGAAAAGGGTAAAATCGTAAATTTGATTACGGCCTATAAATCAGTGATTCCTGCTTTTATATATTGTTAGATATATATAAGGTGATTCTATCGTAGTGATCGGATTTTTATTTTTGATAATTAAATTTAATGAAAGTTCTATCATACTTAAAAAATGGAGTTTTTGCTTGATTAATACATATGGGGATAATATTTATCAACCTAACACACCCACATAAATATTTTCCAAACTAACACATTTTCGGCCACGTCACTGCCACATCACCCAAACAACTGGGTGGTGTTTGGTTGCAAAACGTGACCTTGGGTCACGTTTTAGTTGTTTTTTTTTATATTTAACGGAAATCGTGACCGAGAGTCACGACTTAGGTATAGGATTTAACCCACCCACCCGTTGCCATCCTCCTTCACTTGCCATCTCGTTTTGTCTCACCGGCGTCCGCCTCCTAATCCGTCTCCCCGTCTGGCGCAACCAGGGTCCGCCGTCCGTCGGCCTCCGTGGTCCGTATCCCGCCGGTCGTTGCAACTTTGACACGAGAACACCTCTCGGTAGTGGCTGATTTCAGTCACGTCGGACGCTGCTCGCCTCCCGCCGGTCTGCGATCGCCTCTCGTCTGCTGCTGCTCGCCTCCCATTGGTCGGTCTCGCCTCCTCGTGCGCTCGCTTGCGCGCGCTTCGCCTCATTGGTGGTCATTGCCTCCCGCCGTCGCTACTCGCCTTTACAACCGGTCTCTTTTGTATTGGTAAAAATCTTATTCCAATTGTGTTAATTGATGAATTAATTCCGCAATGTGTTTTCTTTGGGGTCGTATGCTTGATATTCAGCATAAGAAGAGTATGCTAAATTGATGAATAAAAGTATGCTTTGGTATTGTGTTAGTATTTAATTTCCCTAAATTAATGTTTTATGTCTCAAAGTGAATAAAGTGTATAAATTTAGAAAATGTAGCAATATATGACACATGTCAATAAGTTGAAATCATGCACTAATATATAAATTATATCCTCCACCGTAGTCAACTTAACTGTCATTGCTTGATGAATTAATATGAACTTTTGCAGTCTCGTTGGTGTAATATTTATATAATGTTTTAATAAAGTAATTGAGACTTTTGCGGTCTCGGGTTCGTTGGTGCAATATTTATATAATGCCTTGATGAATTAATTGAGACTTTTACGGTCAATTGTGTAATTTCTTATTTTAAATTATGAAGAAATGCATCGAATGGTTATCATGGTTTGGGGTCGTTTCGATAGACATTGTAGTTTGATTGACAAACATTGAATGGCTCCTTGTTCTATTGTTTGCATCAATTGTGTAATTTCTTATTTACTGCAAATTGATTGATAGCTGCTTCCTTATTTGAACTAAATAAAGAACTTAAATAAAATAAAATATTAATACACGATGGAGCTTGTTAAGTTTATTTGTGCTAAGTGAGTGTATTAATTATCATCACATCTATTGATTAACAATTATATTCTACATATATAGATTCCATAATGGTTGATCGAAGATTAACTTTGGTGTGCTATATGAATGGTGTCATGGTCGATGGATCATCTGGGATTTCGTACACGAACCGCCTATTCGACATCTCAGATCGAAGTTGAGTTTAGGGTACGAGGAACTTGTGAGCTTTATCTGTAATTCCTTGGAGATAGACAATGAAAAAATGATATTAAACATGACATATCGATATCCTGTGTACATTGGAACTGGAACGTTCAACTATGTCCCTTTGCGAATAGTTGATGAATCAACTCTGAAAGATGCTTAGGAGATTGTGGCATAATTTCCACCACCAAATTGTATGGAGCTATTTTTAGATTTAGTTCTGAGGCAATCGTATACTAGTTACAATTGTAATATAGTGGTAAATGCAGAAGGACCTAGTACTCAACCAATATTTGAAGATAATCATTGTGCATCGCCTTTGATGACTTCAAATCCCGACGTAGACGAGGATGCTCGTTCCTGTGATGATGTGAATACTGAGGAAGATGATGACTATTGTGGTAGTGATGGGGATACTAATGAAGAGAGTAGCGATGATGATGTCGATGATGCAGGGGTTGATGCTCATCATGTTGATGATGGCATAATTCGATATACATTAAATCGAGTCATAGCCGATGATGGCTCATTATATTTTCCTCCAATCTCGAACGAAGTTGGAAACGATGATTTTTTCGATCAAGAGGCTGCTGGAATTGATGGTGCGCATGTGGGTGTAGGTGAATTTACCGTACCTTCATCTGTATTTATGGAATTGAGTATTGAGGCAATGCAACCCATCCATGAGAATGCAATGATCCCTTCTAGGTCTTTATGGAATGATGCATCATAATTTCATGTAGGCATGCGTTTCATTTCTAAAGTAGATATCCAACATGCCGTGAAATTGTATAGCATTAAAGGACACAGCAATTTGTGGTAACTCATTCAACACCCAATGTATGGATTGTCCGTTGTAAGAAACATTTAGATGGATGTGATTAGAGGTTGCGGTGTTCGAGAAGAAAAGCACATGGAATGTTTGAGATCAGTAAATATGCAGGACCACATACATGTATCTATGCAAAACTATCAAAGGATCATGCTCATTTGGACTCCACCGTTATATGCCGTGAAATAGAAAATGTGGTGAGAAGAGATCCGTCCATCTCAGTTCCAGTTCTTCATCAAATTATCAAGGACAAATTCAGTTACGATGTTCATTACAAGAAAGTTTGGTTGGGGAAGAAGAAAGCAATTGCTAAAATCTTTGGAGATTGGAAAGAATCGTATAAAATGTTGTTGCGGTGGATGGCCGCTCTTCAAGAGAGCAATCCAGGGACACGTGTCGAATGGAGGCATGGCAAGCCTAATGCCAACAATGAGGTTGTATTCAAATGAGTTTTTTGGGCATTTGCACCTTCTATTGCAAGCTTTAGACATTGCAGACCAATTATACAAATTGATGGCACATTCTTCGAAACGACATCATACCAAACGAAGATTTATTTCCACCTCCTCCATTTGGTCATATGTAATTAGAATTTTTTAACATAGTCAATAAACTTGAGTATATTTATCTACATGTACATTCATGCATGCTTTGTGTTGTTTTTTACATTTCTATAGGTGGAGACATGCCTTAGAGACCACATGAACATCAATGCACGTGCTAACGAAATACAGAGAAATGATTGACATGCAAACACCCGATGAAGTAAGAAATACACTTAATCAATTTTTTCCAAATACCATTTTGTACAATGGTGAAATGTGAATTTTATTCATTTCAAGTTGTTTTTCATGACTTCAGGTAATTTGGGAACCGTATCCTGAGACAATGATAAGGGACCTGCTTGCGTATTGTAGCAGTGGTCGTGCTATTTGACGCACGAGGGCACCTTTAATTTTCTTCTGTGTTGTTGAAATATATAATCCTAATAGAGTCATGCGACAATTCGGTTTGAAACAAAGGATACCACCTTTACATAGCACAAGCATTGAGCTACATAAGATTGACTTGAAAAGGAAAACATATAAAGATTGGAGTGCAGAACATAGTGCTTATGTCTGCATGTGGAACGAACGTGCTTCCAATATTGCGAATGATGAATTATTGGAGGAGCCATTTGAATTTTACGACCCGTATATGCTATGGTATCGTCGCATTACACGACGATTCATGTTTCATCGTGGAGCTATTGTTGAGGCATTGGTAAGTACAATTTTTTTTATTCAATCATAAAGTCTTTCAAATAGTTGTTTTGATTTTATTTTTGCATACAACTTCATAAATATTTTATATGTAGGCACATGGAATGACATCAATTCATCAGTTGACATTGGGTGATGATGTGTCTATTCCGCGTATTAGAGATGTAGATGCATCGACTTTGACTGCAATACATGCAGATTATCGCATCCATAATATGTCCACTTCATTTGAAGCTTCTCATCAATCTTCTCATGATGATACATGTTCGAGGCATGACACTCCAATGTATACTACATCCATACCTCTCAACCAGTTCGAGACTCTATATACTCCATCAAGTACCTCTCAACGAGTTAGAGACTCCACATACTCCATCAGTTCCTCCCAACATGGCATTCGAGGCTACGGAAGCCTTTCAATTTGATAGGACACCTACATCTTCACGTCATTTTAATGCAAGTCCAATAATGATGAATTTATCTTGGGACTACAAGTACTCATGATGGTGGAATGCATGATATCGATGATATTCAACGAGAAGATGCTCAAAATCCTGCTGATGTGGGTCATTCGAATGTGTTATTAGCTTTAAATCGTAATGTGCGAGTCGTAAAGAGAACACGTTGTGGGACTGGAAGTAATTATTTGGGGTCAGACTAGGACTTTTTCTTAACTATAACAAGACATTTTTTTGTTTATATTATTGCTTTGTACTTGATCAACTTGCAAGTTCTTCATTTATAACAATTCAAATTTTTCCCTTGACTAACATTAATTTTATGAATTTTGCAAATTGCTTGAGTTTTAAAGCTTTTGTTGTAAAATATAAGGTCATAAACCTATTGTAACTTCAAACTTTTTACTAGTTTGTATTAACAACAAAATCAAAAATACGAATATACTAGTTGACTAATTTGAAACCTTTAGTTTTATTGAAAAAATTTATACAAACTCATAGATGCTAGAGATTCTACTAGTTTGCTCGATGAAGTATAATATGGTAGATTATACTTTTGTCAAGATCATTTTCAATCTCTTTCATAAAAATAAGTCAGCCTAACATGCTAGTTAACTACCAAAAGCATAAATGGAAAAAATTTACACAAAAAAAAACAAAGAAAACGTGACTTGCAATCACGTTTTGCATCTGACGAACCACAATTTTGACGTGGCGGGTGATGTGGCAGTGACGTGACGGAAAATGTGTTAGATTGGAAAATATTTTTGTGAGTGTGGTAGGTTGATAAATATTATCCCTATATGGATTAATCAAGGAAAAAATCCTAAAAAAAATAGTGGGGCGGAGCCGAGGAGGGTTTTCCGGGCTCAACAGAGAAGAGAGGAGCAGCAAGCAGCGAATGGCCCCCAGTGGCAGTGGGTTGTCGTCAGCATCAGGAGGAGGAGGAGAAGGTGGTGGAGACAGTGGTCCTTCTGCTTCCTCCGCCATCGACTTCCTGAGTGTGTGTCAGCGTCTGAAGAGCACCAAGAGAGCGGGATGGGTGCTCAAGGGAGTTGAAGCTCCCGAATCAGTAGCCGACCACATGCACCGTATGGGTCTCATGGCACTCATCGCTGCTGATATCCCTGGCCTTGACCGCGACAGGTGCATCAAGATGGCCATCGTCCACGACATCGCCGAAGCCATTGTAGGCGACATCACTCCCTCTGATGGGGTCCCAAAGGAGGAGAAAAATCGCCGTGAACAACAGGCCCTCGATTACCTTTGCAAACTGCTTGGGGGTGGATCAAGAGGTGGGGTAAATTGGGTAACGCGTTGCGTCTTCATCGATCTCATTCTTCAATCTAATTTTATTACCTTCCTTGCAGCACAAGAAATACATGGTTTGTGGATGGAATATGAGCAAAGCTCCTCTCTTGAAGCCAAGATTGTCAAGGACTTTGATAAGGTTTTTCATCAAAATCTCCCCAATATGCTCTTCGTTACAACTCTTTGCATCACTTCAAACCGATTTCAAATATCCCCTCCTCACAAGTCAGACCAATCTTACTTCATTTTCAACTAGTACACCTTGTCATTGGATATAACTGATTTTTTTATTTATATTTAATCGCTTGCAAGAGATGCCCTTAAGATATGCTGTTGCTTATGCATCAACTTAACCATTAATCATGTACACTGTATGTACCACACTTATATTCTTGATACTTGACCTATGTTTTCCCATTGCTTTTATTCTTCTTGTGCGCGGCAGCCATGGCTGTGGATTTTCAAGCTATAACTTTTTATTGATTATTTATTTGTGCCATTCAGGTGGAAATGATACTTCAAGCCTTAGAATACGAGACTGGTATATTTTCTCCACTTAATTCTTTGTGTTTATGTATTCAAACTCGATTGGCAAAACACGATTGACTAGTTTATATTTGGTAACAAAATGTTGATCATTTTCTGCTGTGGAAAATGAGATTTATTGCTTTTTTGTTATCTTGGATATTTTCTTCTTCCCTTTCGAGCCATTGCAAAAGAGTATGTAGCTGCTTGTATACAATTGCAAATTGTATGGTTTGCACAATTACCAATGTCAACGCTTCAGTGTCATTCAATGGAGAGAATAAAAGAGGGCGAATCTATTAATCTTTCCATTACTAATTTACCCCCACTTTAATTTACTTTTTCTCTTAAACTGGTGGAGAATAATTTTACACTTTTATCCTTTCACGCATCGATATGCGTGCATACTCAATTTTTGGTGCATACACAGTTTTTAGAAATAGAAAAGTTAATAAATTCTCCCTCATTTATTCTCTCCATTAAATGAACACATGGCGCATTGCGATTTTTAATTGTGCAAATCTTACAATTTGCAATTGTACAGAAGTCGCTTCCTAGCGTCGTTCCTTTGAGAATTTGCTCTTGCAGTGTACCATCATCTTGCATTTAATTGAGTAGAGTGGGTAGCAGTGGTGTTCCTCTATCCTCTGAATGGACTGAACGAAAACAAAAACAAAATCATAGATACGGACACTAGATCTTTTAGACAAAATAGAAATAGAAAAGGAAAACAAATACAAAGGGGAGAAAAAATTCGTTTAGGAACATGGAACATAGGAACACTTACGGGGAAGTCAATAGAACTAGTAGATACCATGATTAGAAGGAGAGTCAATATTGCTTGCCTCCAAGAGACAAAATGGGTAGGAGAAAAAAGTAGAGAAATAGGAAGCACAGGGTTTAAATTGTGGTACACTGGTATAAATAGAAAATGCAATGGAGTAGGAATTGTGGTGGATAATGATTATAAGGATAAGGTCGTAGAGGTTAAAAGAATGGGGGATAGATTGATTCTAGTTAAATTAATTATTGGAGACGAAAAAATTAACATACTTAGCGCTTATACACCACAAGTAGAATTAAGCGAGAGCATCAAACGCAAGTTTTGGGACGATATGGATGGATTTATGTAAAATATACTATTAGATGAAAATGTTTTTATTGGAGGAGATTTAAATGGGCATGTCGGGGCAAGTAATGATGGGTTTGAGAGAGTTCATGGAGGTTTTGGTTACGGTAATAGAAATGAAGAAGGAGAATCAATCTTAGAATTTGCTTCAGCATACGATCTTGTCTTAGCAAATTCTAGTTTTAGGAAGAGGGAGTCGCATATAATTACTTTTAGTAGTGGTCATAACAAGAGTCAAATAGATTTTCTTTTAACAGAAAAATAGATAGAAAAATATGTAGAGACTGCAAAGTAATACCTGGTGAAGCACTTACTACCCAACATAAGTTAGTAGTACTTGATATTAAGCTAACACGACGACATAATATGAATAAAAGAGTTAGCGACCCTAGAATAAAGTGGTGGAACCTAAAACATAGTAAACAAGTAGAGTTTAGAGAAAAATTACTAAAGGAAAATGTTTGGAATCTTGACTTAGATACTAATACAATGTGGCTAGAAATGAGTAGTTGCATAAGGAGGGTGGGATCAAACGTATTAGGTATATCTAAGGGCTTGGGACCTCCAAAGAAGGAAACATGGTGGTGGAACGAGGATGTCCAACGAGCAATTAAGACTAAAAGAGAGATGTATAGGAAAATACCTAAGTGTCAAGATGAAGATGTGTACAATCAATATAGAGAAGCTAGAAAACAAGCTAAAAAAGTAGTTAGTCAAGCTAAAACAAATTTCATGGAAGATCTATATACGAGGTTAGGTAATAGAGATGGCGAAAAAAAAAAATATATATATATATATATATATATATATATATATATATATATATATATATATGCTAGCCAAATTAAGAGATAAAAAGAAACAAGACCTAAGTCATGTAAGATGTATTAAGGACGAAAATCAAAATGTTTTAACACGCGAGGAGGATATTAAGGAGAGATTGAGAAGTTACTTCGATAGTTTATTTAATGATGGCCAAGTTGATACTATAATAGATGAAAACCCACACCAAGAAAGAAATGTAAACTATACACGCAATATTAGAATTGTAGAAGTTAAAGAGGCATTGAAAAGAATGAAAATAGGGAAAACATGTGGCCCAGATGAAATACCCATAGAGGTTTGGAAATGCTTAGGAGAAATTGGATTGACTTGGTTAACAAAACTTTTCAATAAAATTTTAAAATCAAAACGGATGCCAATGGATTGGAGAAGAAGCACGCTTATGCCAATCTTCAAAAACAAATGAAACATTCAAAGTTGCTCAACTACCGGGGAATTAAACTTATGAGTCACACTATGAAACTTTGGGAGAGGATAATTGACAATAGGCTAAGGAGAGAAACAACAATATCAGATAACCAATTTAGTTTCATGCCTGGGAGGTCAACTATGGAGGCGATTTTCCTTGTAAGACGATTGTTAGAAAAATATAGAGAAAATAAAAAAGATCTTCATATGGTATTCGTAGATTTAGAAAAAGCATATGATATGGTCCTAGAGATGTGCTTTGGTGGGTTCTAGAAAGAAAAAGAGTGCATGCTAGATTCATAGACACTATTAAGGATATGTATGATGGAGTAGTAACGAGTATAAAGACATTTGGAGGAGCTACAAAATAATTTTCATTACGATAGGACTACATCAAGGATCGGCTTTAAGCCCATATCTATTTACTTTAGTTATGGATGAACTAACTAGACATATTCAAGAGGATATACCATGGTGTATGCTATTTGCAGATGATATTGTCTTAGTGGATGAAACTAAAGATGGAGTGAATAGGAAATTAGAACTCTGGAGGAATGCATTAGAATCTAAAGGCTTTAAGTTGAGTAGGACGAAAATCGAATACATGCACTGTGAGTTTGGAAACACTAGACATCGAGATGACGATGTGGTAAAATTAGGGGAAGTAGAAGTTCCTAAGGTAAACCACTTTAGATACCTATGATCAATCATACAAAATGATGGTAACATTGAGAATGATGTCACACATAGAATTCAAGTTGGATGGAAGAAATGGCGGAGTGCAACAGGGGTGATTTGTGATCGAAATGTTCCTACTAAGTTAAAAGGAAAATTTTATAGGACCGCAATTAGGCCAGCTATGCTCTATGGAAGTGAATGTTGGGCGGTAAAGCAACAACAATTACATAAAGTGAACGTAGCGGAAATGAGGATGCTTAGGTGGATGTGTGGTAAAACTCGTAAAGATAGAATAAGAAATATAGAAATTCAAAGACAAGTAGGAGTAGCACCAATTGATACAAAGATTAGGGAAGGGCGGTTGCGATGGTTTGGTCACCTGCAAAGACGGCCTACAAATGCCCCAACTAGAAAACTTGACTTAACAGAAACTGTAGAAATTCGACGAGGTAGGGGCAGACCAAAGTTAACATGAGATGCATTAATTAGGAGGGATTTGAATGGTTTGCAAAGCTCACCATCAATTGCACTTAATCGAGCACAATGGAAAAGTTTGATCTATGTAGCCGACCCCAGTTAATTTGGGACTGAGGCTATGTTGTTGTCGTACTGTACATTTTCTCAAACTATCATTTTTGGGTCTAAAACAAGTCTTCTCTTATGCAGAACAAGGAAAGAATTTGGATGACTTCTTCCAGTCAACTGCTGGTATGAGTTTGTCAACCTGTGAGCTTTGCCTTATGTGATGAGTTCAAAATTTTGTGTTTGCTTGTAATTTTCATTATTATTGCCAAATGTGCTTTGGAAGACTTGGGTAAAGATAAGCCAACAAAAAAACTTCAAACAAGATCCTAATGAAATATAATGTGAATGAAGTGAGAAATATAAACGAATTATACCAAAATATATTTATTTGCTTGTTCACTGTCCTCAACAAATTGTGAACTTATTCTTTTGGGAAAACCTTTACTATATGTGTTACCATTCAGTGGCTTGAATTATGGTACAAAGAATAAAATAGCAACAAATTTATGTTCAATAACAATGAGAAATCGTGGAGAGAAGGCAGAGTAGGCAATTGACTTTTGTTGCGTAAAAATCTCAACTTACAATCATCATTCAGTCAAAACTTCTAATTGTTTGGTTATGAGGTTTTAAAAGGGAAAGTACGTGTTGAACTTCACGAACCTTTCAAAACGACCTTTCTTTTAATGGGTCCACAGGAAAGTTTCAAACTGAGGTGGGCAAAGCTTGGGCTTCAGAAATAACCTCGAGGAGAAGAGAGGCCAATGCTAAATTTGGTTTGTTATTATGTGTTTTTTTAATGATATTATGTGTTCTTTATTCTTAAGCAAGTTGCTTCCAATGTTTGATCCCACTTTGGATGTGTTCTCACAGGATTTTGAAAACACCACTGTGGCATTTTTTTTTTTTTTGTTTAACAAACAGGTAAGTGTTTGCTAAGTATCTCATATATTCTTCTCTGCGACTCCAGTAACTTTCAATTGCTTAATGTGAGAGGACCATCACTAATTCGCTACTCTTGTTAGGTGCTCGATTGCTAATGGGTTATGGAGCCAGTAGTCCTGGAGGGAAAAGCAGTATTAGTATTTAGTAGTATTAGTGTTTGCTTCAGCTTCTCTGCAGACTGCAGGTGGTTGGGTTTCTCTGAGGGCTGAGCTGCTACTTGCCCATTCGTTTTGGTTTATTTATGAAATAAATTGGATTTGAACAATAAGTTTTTTGTTAATTCAGGCCTACAATTGTTTGCATCTGTTATCTGTAGTTTGACTAGTAGTGGGATTTATCACTAAGATTCCATGTCTCTGCGATTTTCATCCGAACTAAATGACTTGCATGAGCCAGAGGTTCGTTTCACAACTAGATAGTTTCAAGCGAGTTATACGCAATGAAATCACTCCTGCAATCATTTCAGAAAGACAGCAATTTTTTTTTTCATGTTGAACAATCATTTTGGAAAGCCAATCTATATTCCATTGAATAGATTCAACATTGTAGCATGCGGAACATGGGCTTTGCACCACCAAAGCCTTGTTTGGTTGGGGTAAGTTGGAGGGAGTGAGTTAACTTATAAGAAAGTAAGAACTAATCTTGTTTGGTTAGCATTTTACGCCCATCTCCCATGGAAGTTAACTTTCAACTTACACCACATGGGGGAAATCACTCCCTCTGGGGAGGGGGAGTTGGGAATTATGATCCAATTGCCCTTCCTTATATCCTTCGCATGTCACTTTCTATACTTCAATGGATGTTTTCGTCAATTGCATACTTACTATTTTAAGTTATGGAAGTTTGAAGTTGAACAACAACAACAACAACAACATAGCCTCGGTCCCAAATTAATTGGGGTTACATGGATCAAACTTTTCCATTGTGCTCGATTAAGTGTGCAATGATGGTGAGCTTTCCAAACCATTCAAATCCTCCTAATTAATGCATCCCATGTTAACTTTGGTCTGCCCCTACCTCGTCGAATTTCTACGGTTTCTATTGAGTCAAGTTTTCTAGTTGGGGCATTTGTAGGTCGTCTTTGCGGGTGACCAAACCACCGCAACCGCCATACTTCCCTAATCTTTGTATCAATTGGTGCTACTCCTACTTGTTTTTGAATTTCTATATTTCTTATTCTATCTTTACGAGTTTTACCACACATCCACCTAAGCATCCTCATTTCGCTACGTTCATTTTATGTAATTGTTGTTGCTTTACTGTGACATTCACTTCCATAGAGCATAGCTGGCCTAATTGCGGTCTATAAAATTTTCCTTTTAACTTAGTAGGAACATTTCGATCACAAATCACCCTGTTGCACTCGCCATTTCTTCCATCCGAACTTGAATTCTATGTGTGACATCATTCTCAATGTTACCATCATTTTGTATGATTGATCCTAGATACCTAAAGTGGTTTACCTTAGGAACTTCTATTTCCCCTAATTTTACCACTCCGTCATCTCGATGTCTAGTGTTTCTAAACTACGCGAGTGCATGTATTCGGTTTCGTCCTACTCGACTTAAAGCCTTTAGATTCTAATGTATTCCTCCGAGTTCTAATTTCCTATTCACTCCATCTTTAGTTTCATCCACTAAGACAATATCATCTGCAAATAGCATACACCATGGTATATCCTCTTGAATATGTCTAGTTAGTTCATCTATAACTAAAGTAAATAGATATGGGCTTAGAGTAGCCGATCCTTGATGTAGTCCTATCGTAATGGGAAATTCTTTTGTAGCTCCTCCAAATGTCTTTATACTCGTTACTACTTCATCATACATATCCTTAATAGTGTCTATGTATCTAGCATGCACTCTTTTCTTTCTAGAACCCACAAAGAACATCTCTAGGGACCCTATCATATGCTTTTTCTAAATCTACGAATACCATATGAAGATCTTTTTTCTTTTCTCTATATTTTTCTAACAATCGTCTTACAAGGAAAATCGCCTCCATAGTTGACCTCCCAGGCATGAAACCAAATTGGTTCTACGATATTGTTGTTTCTCTCCTTAGCCTATTGTCAATTATCCTCTCCCAAAGTTTCATAGTGTGACTCATAAGTTTAATTCCCAGATAGTTTGAGCAACTTTGAATGTCTCCTTTGTTTTTGAAGATTGGCACAAGCGTGCTTCTTCTCCAATCCATTGGCATCCGTTTTGATTTTAAAATTTTATTGAAAAGTTTTGTTAACCAAGTCAATCCAATTTCTCCTAAGCATTTCCAAACCTCTATGGGTATTTCATCGGGCCACATGCTTTCCCTATTTTCATTCTTTTCAATGCCTCTTTAACTTCTACAATTCTAATATTGCGTGTATAGTTGACATTTCTTTCTTGGTGTGGGTTTTCATCTATTATGGTATCAACTTGACCATCATTAAATAAACTATCGAAGTAACTTCTCCATCTCTCCTTAATATCCTCCTCGCGCGTTAAAACATTTTGATTTTCGTCCTTAATACATCTTACATGACTTAGGTCTTGTTTTTGTTTATCTCTTAGTTTGGCTAGCCTATATATATATTTTTCGCCATCTCTATTACCTAACCTTGTATATAGATCTTCCATGAAATTTGTTTTAGCTTGACTAACTACTTTTTTAGCTTGTTTTCTAGCTTCTCTATATTGATTGTACACATCTTCATCTTGACACTTAGGTATTTTCCTATACATCTCTCTTTTAGTCTTAATTGCTCGTTGGACATCCTCATTCCACCACCATGTTTCCTTCTTTGGTGGTCCCAAGCCTTTAGATATACCTAATACGTTTGATCCCACTCTCCTTATGCAACTACTCACTTCTAGCCACATTGTATTAGCATCTAAGTCAGATTCCAAATATTTTCCTTTAGTAGTTTTTCTCTAAACTCTACTTGTTTACTATGTTTTAGGTTCCACCACTTTATTCTAGGGTCGCTAACTCTTTTATTTATATTATGTCGTCGTGTTAGCTTAATATCAAGTACTACTAACTTATGTTGGGTAGTAAGTGCTTCGCCAGTGTATTACTTTGCGGTCTCTACATATTTTTCTATCTATTTTTCTTGTTAAAAGAAAATCTATTTGACTCTTGTTATGACCACTACTAAAAGTAATTATATGCGACTCCCTCTTCCTAAAACTAGTATTTGCTAAGAGAAGATCGTATCTTTGAAGCAAATTCTAAGATTGATTCTCCTTCTTCATTTCTATTAGTAACCAAAACCTCCATGAACTCTCTCAAACCTATCGTTACTTGCCCAGACATGCCCATTTAAATCTCCTCCAATAAAAACATTTTCATCTAATGGTATACTTTGCATAAATCCATCCATATCGTCCCAAAACTTGCGTTTGATGCTCTCGCTTAATCCTACTTGTGGTGCATAGGCGCTAAGTATGTTAATTTTTCGTCTCCAATAATTAATTTAACTAGAATCAATCTATCCCCCATTCTTTTAACCTCTACGACCTTATCCTTATAATCATTATCCACCACAATTCCTACTCCATTGCATTTTCTATCTATCGGTGTACCACGATTTAAACCACTGTGCTTCCTATTTCTCTACTTTTTTCTCCTACCCATTTTGTCTCTTGGAGGCAAACAATATTGACTCTCCTTCTAATCATGGTATCTACTAGTTCTATTGACTTCCGCGTAAGTGTTCCTATGTTCCATGTTCCTAAGCGAATTTTTTCTCCCCTTTGTATTTGTTTTCCTTTTCTACTTCTATTTTGTCTAAAAGATCTAGTGTCCGTATCTATGATTTTATTTTTGTTTTCGTGTTTGTTTTGAACTAGCTTCTTTACCCACACCCGTCCTTTGTGTGGGAACCCTTGCTCATTTTTCTTCACATCCGGGCGACGATGTGAAGGGAGTTTGAAGTTGAACAAGGTGGAAAAAAAAAAAAAAAAGCTACCATGAAAGAACTTCCCTAAGTTTGAGAAAATGAACCAAACAAGGCCAAAGCGAAGTATGGCGTCTCTTGCCATAGTTTTGATAGTTCATACATCACAAATTCTTGGCAGCACCCCCCTTGATCCCCACCAGATTGTCAAGTGGAAATCCTTGCAAAAACAAGGTCTCTTACCTTAGCTCTCAATCAATTGCAGTCATGGCTGCCGAGTCTGCAAGACAAAATCAAGAGGATTTGATACCTACTTCGAATGTGCAACGCATTGTGAATGCACAAAGTACCGCAGTAGATATCAAAACCCCATACTACTTGTACCCATCGGATCATTCGGGCTTGATCTTTGTAACACAAACTTTGAACGAAAGTGGAGACAATTACTTCACTTGGAGAAAAAGCTTCATCAACGCGCTTCAATCCAAAAATAAAGGAGGCTTCATAGATGGATCTCTAGAGAAACCTGATGTTAATTCCAGGGAGTATCATTGTAACGGCCCAATTTTAATTACGCCGTTAATATGACGTATTTTCAAATGTGGACGCTGCCTCAGCATCTCATGGACCCCACCGCTAGGACCGGGCACACCTGAGATAGGTAAATAGTTAGTTTTGTGTGCTGTTTGCCTAATTTGCAATGTTTATGCTTAAATATGTTGAATTGCATCGCAATGTGTGTATTTATATTGTTATTGTTTGTGTGAGATAGTGTGACGGGTATTCGCTCGATTAGCGTGTAGACGCGGGTACCGGGTAGGCGAATGACAGTACACTAGGTTGAAAAATAATGCACACATGATAAATGAGTAAAATGCATTAAATAATTAATATAAAACGTCGTTTGA
This sequence comes from Stephania cephalantha, assembly GCA_039657325.1. Classification (NCBI taxonomy): domain Eukaryota; kingdom Viridiplantae; phylum Streptophyta; class Magnoliopsida; order Ranunculales; family Menispermaceae; genus Stephania; species Stephania cephalantha. Next base: position 60,663,133 of record CM077569.1, read on the forward strand.
ACGTTTAATGGCGTAAGTGTACGTGAAGGATACGCGTCGCGGCGCGAAGCCGGGTACCGAACACCCGAGGGTTTTGTGTATGGGATTGAAGGAGGATAAGATCAAGTGACAAAGTCACCAATCTAAGTCACCTTAGATGGACTTTTTGACCTTATTTCAACCATCCAAGTGGTCCTTGGGATCTACACACATTAGATAACAAAAAGACTATAAAAGTAAAAAAAAACATCTCATTTCACCACCTTTTCTCTCTACTCTCTCATTTTGGACGAAAATTTGGGGGATTTTGGTGAATTTCAAGTGAAGATTTGGAGGTTCATACGAAGAGCAATCGACAATCCAATGTGAGATTCACGTTCTCCTCGTCGTTCTTTACGTTTTGGGTATGAATTTTTGGGTTTTGACGTGGATTTTGGATATGCGAGTTAGCTCACTAGTTTGGGGGTTTTTGCTATGATTTTTGAGTTGGATGGGAGCAATTATCATGTTATTAGATGTTGGGGTGGTGGTGTTGAAGTTGTGGAGTTTTTTTCGGGGTTTCGCCTAGTTTTATCGGGGTTTTGGTTTGAATTTTGGACGAGTTTTAACGTGGTTTGAACGTACCCTATGGTAGTTTTGGTGAACCATAAGGGATTAGATCGAGTTCGGGTCGCGAAGTTGGAGCTGGGGTTCCAAAAAAACCCTGGGGAGCACCCTATAAGAAGGGCGCCGCGAGCGGCGCTGTGAGTTTCGCCTGTAATTAAAAAAACACTTTTTAAAATTTGGGTTTCGATTCAGCCAATTGGGGGCCTATCCCGGGGATCGATACCGGGTATAATATGAATTAATATGCTGGATTTGATACTCTAATGTGAATTTAGGAAATTCCAAAGTTTGGAAAATTGATAAATTAACGAATATTAAGTACTTAGATTTGATCTATGGGTGTTGGGGCACACATTTGTAGGCATGTAGATCTTTTTGTATTAATGGAGCGCAGTTTAAGTTGTGTAGTAACCTAATTGAAATTCTCTTACGTATTTATTTATTTATTTCCTTATTTGCCTTCCATTCAATTATTTCATAATTCTTTTCTAGTATGGTTTATATGGACAGTTTGGTTGAGTGCGCTCCCACCGGGCCTGTGACGGCCCCAACTACTAAATAGGACACCACTCGGCCTAATCCTGTAATCAAGCCTTAATCCTAACCACATAAGACTTCATTACATATTAGTCAGCCTTTCGTCCCTATGTTTCATTCACTACACATGTTCCGATATTGTTAAGTTGCTTAAAATTCCTTTAGCATTTACATGTGCTTACATATTAACATGTATTTTAAAGATTATGCGGAAGCTTTCATTATTCAAAAACTCATATGTGTGGAAAACCAGGAAACAACAACATCACATGCATGTATATATGGAACTATTCACTTAACCAAAAATGTATAGTAAAGACAAACAGTATAATACAACAACAGTCGAGTCGTACAAAATGAAAGAGGAGAGTCGCTGAAATGCTCAGAGAAAGTCGCGGATCTTCTCCTTCCCCGGTCTGCTGCTGCTCGACGGACCTACACCCACTGTCACAAACTAGACGGTGAGTATAGTAATATTTAAGTAATAACTGGAAAATTTTATGCCACATTTCCAAAATATAAGACTAGTATTTAAAAGCATAAATAGCGAAAGAGTTTTTGAATCAAATAATGCAAGTAAATACTACAATTAAAAATATAGAGACTGACACAGGCTAAGTCGAGATGATCTACGTCCGGTCGGCGGTGAGAACTGTCACCTAACCTTTCCTACTACTATATGGAGCTTTGCTCAACATATCTCACACAAATAGCGGAGCTACGCTCTACGCGTATACATCATCAATCTCATTCTTGCCGACCACCCCGAGTCTCATAACTCGTGTGTCGCGCAAGTGTAGTGGTGAGTGCCGGAACCCCGGTAGACCCATGTCCCCGTGAACCGCACATCTCTCGTGCAATGGACACTAGATAATCTCAACTTTAGTTTCAAAGACAACTAATTCAAAGCTCTATGATTCTAAAACAAGTTAGGCTACAAAGCCCAAAGGCAATCGAATACCAATCCAAGTCAATGCAAATTGTCCAAATAGCATGTTTTTCATCCATTCTTTATCAAAAATGACATCAAGAGTAGGAATCGGAATCAATGAAACACGTCACAAGGCAGTATGTCACAATATTCACTCATGAATAGATACAAGAACAACATGATGTGAGATTTCAAGTAGCAATGTCTACCAATAGACCAATAAATCAATAAATGTGAAGGAAATAAAATATAAAATTCTCACAGCTTTACTTACAATTCACACGCTTGTCCTAGCCTATCGATCCCTCGACACTCGAAATGCGTGCCCTAATCACGTAATTAAGCCCTAATCATATCCTCACAGGACTTAACTACGTATTAGTCAGCCTTTCAACTTAAACCTTTTATTAAATGAATTTATTAGCGGAAGTCTTATTGATTATGCGGAAGCCATTTATAATATCCTAAGTGTGGAAAACCAGGAAATGCCATCGCATAAATATATATAGTCTTCAAAATGCATTGAAACGATAAAATGGTCTAAGTCAAGTCGGGGAACTAACGCTCAACCCAATATACAACCCCAAAAAAATAATCTGAAAGACATATATAAACTATACAATCAAAATATCAAAAGAAAACCTACAATTGATGCAGTGACGCGCCGCGGGCTCAGGGATAATTGCCAATCTTTTATTTGCCCGGCCTGCTGGTAGACGGCTCTGCACCCGCCGTCATAAAAAGGACGGTGAGTACAGGAATAAAACAGTAATCCCCGATGACAAGTTTAATTTGCATTTCCAAATATTCAAATGGTATTTAAAAGCATATAAATTGGAAAACTGGAATAATAAACCATATGCGAGTAAATACCAGAGTTAAACAAGTGATACTGACACTAGGCTAAGTAGTAGTGATTTAGGTCCGGTCGGTAGTGAAACGTGTCACCCCGACCCAATAATCATATAGCACAAGGGACTCTAACCCAAGTGTTACCAGGGACTCTAACCCCGGTGTGTAGACCACCTCTCCCAGGGACTCTAACCCCGGTGTGTAGACCACCTCAGGGACTCTAACCCCGAGTGTCATACAATGTCAAGTAACATGTGCCGACATCCCTGGGGACTCTAACCCCGTGATTCGCGCACACCTCGATCGAGTACGGACCTAAATGCAAAAACTACTTTTTAAATTTCAAGAAATACCAAGGATGGATTGTCAAGGCATAGGCACATCTACACACCTAAACAAATAATGAATACAAGTCTTCTTAAACATTTATAAGATATTCACTAGCCTAATAGCATGCTATTTATCCTTCAATTCACATTTAAAACAACAAGAATAGACATAGCATGGAATGGAATCAATGAATTAAATCAAATGAATGGATATCATGCAAACTAGACTCATCAAATGAGCATAGACACAAAGAACACATGATATAAGAGTACAAAAGCAAATAGTCAAAAGGACTATGCAAGGATAATAATTAATAGGAATGAAATGCCAAGTAAAGTTGTCAATGGGTATACTCACACAACAAAGTAATGTGTTAGCTTAACTGGCCTTCGCTCTCCCGTGCCCTTTTCCTAAATTCCTGAGTTTGGTGTCTCATTAGTACAAGTATAGTTGGTTCAATCAACTTTATTTTATTGAAATATAATTTTCCCAATTTTTCCCATTTTTTTCCAGAATTTTTCCAAATTTTCTTTCATTTTTTTCTTCCCTTTTTCTCTTCTTTTCTGTTTTTCTTTTTATTTATTTACTGTTTGGGTCGGGTCGACCCAAACGGGTCGGACCCGACCCGGCCTGGACCAGAACAGGTCCAGGCTCGGCCCATGGGCCGAGCCTGGCCCGTTCTGGGCCCGGCCCAGCGAAGGGGTGCACACGCGCGCGATGCGCGCGTGTGCACCTCCTTCCTCCCGATCGACTGGTTCGATCGGGAGGAAGAAGAAAATCATTTTTTTTCTTTTGTTTCTTCTCCTCCGGTGAGGGGTTGGGGTGGTTCTCCACCCCAACCCCGTGGCTGGGCGATGGCAGGGGAGGCCCCCTGCCATCACCACCGTGAGCATGGGGTTCGGCCATGGAGGCCGAACCCCCTCCATGCTTGGTCCCGAAACAACAAACCATAACAACTGCAAAAACTCACCTCAATTGAGTCACTGATTCTCTTTTCCTCCTCTCCTTCTTTCCCTCTTCTTCCTCTCGATTTTTCTCTCTGTTTTGGACGATCATTTTGTGTGTATGTACGAGTGGGTGTAGGTGGAGATGGAGGTGGTGAATTTGGGTGAAGAAGGCACGTGGTGGAGGAAGGTGGGACAGGTGTTGCTGGTGTATGGACAGCTGTTGATTTGTTATTTGGCCATGTGTTGGGGTGTTGTTGTGGTGACACCAATTGGTGACACCATTACGACACTCGCCGCGTTTTCGGGTGTTTCGATGCCCGTTTTCGCGTCTGAAACGGAATGTTCGCATAACGTCGTGTCGATAGTTACAAAAATATAGTTCATATGTGTATTTTTTGTTTTCCTCGACATAATATTCAATTTAGTCAACTACCCGGCACCCGCGTCGGCACGCATATCGAGACGTGTCCCCGCTCTCGTCACTACGTCTAAAACCGTACCAAATGACTTAGTAAGTCTACACATTACATAACACTAGGCACACATCAATACAAAAATACAATCTACCTCGCCATGTGTGCCTGGTCGGTGCACGTATTACGGTGCGGGTCCCACGTCCAAGGTCGGTGATCCCGATTAAGATATATAAATCGGGGTTAGAGATTTGGGCCGTGACAAATATTCCCAACAAAAATGAAATTTCGTCCTCGAAATTAAATTTAAGTTATGATTCTACCCGACTCGAACAGTACGGAATCTATCTCGCATGTAATCCTCCCGCTCCCAAGTGAGTTCCGTGTTATCGTGGGAACCGCCACTTGACGAGTACCTTCGAATGGTCTTGCTCCTCAACCGTTGTACCTTCCGGTCTAGGATCCGAATGGGTGTTCCTCGTACGAGATGTCATCGCTTAGGTCGATCCGACTCAAGTCAACCGTTTGCCGCACTCCCGCCTTCGACTCGGCTAGTCGAAGCATCGAAACGTGGAACACGGATGGACCCCGACATCCGTGGAGGTAATTCCAGCTCGTATGCCACTTTCCCGACCCTTTTCTTAACCATGAAAGGTCCGACATATCTCTGCGAGCTTACCTTTCACCCCAAATCTCTCGAAGACCTTTTCGAGGGAAACCTTTAAATAGACAAAGGCTCCCTCGAATACGCGAGATCACCGCGATACTTATCTCGCATATTTCCTCCGTCGTCGTCCGTGCTCCTCTCGAGTCTCTCGACGGATCGGTTTGACCTTCTCCGTATGGTCAACAACAATTTCAGTCCCACTATCTCCCTGGCCCTCCGTTCACCCCAACACGATGGCGAGCGACACGGCCCGCCATACAAGGCCTCAAATGGTGCCATCTTAATGCTAGCCTCGATAACCGTTGTTATATGCAAACTCACACAACGGTAGGTACTCGCCCAAGATCCGCCAAACTCTAACACGCATGCTCGCAAAGATGTCCTCGAGGACCGAATCAATCGTTCGGCCCGCCCGTCTGGCCCGAGGGTGAAAAGCCGTACTGAACTGTAGTCGCGTACCGTATTGCTCTTGCATACTCCTCCACATCCTGGACGTATACGTAGCATCTCGATCTGAAGTGATCGTTACTGGTACTCCATGCAGTCTGATAATCTCTCTCTCGAATAGTATGCTCAGCTGATCGAACGTGTAATGCGACGCCACTGGCAAGAAATGAGCAGACTTCGTCAGTCTGTCAACTATAACCCAGATGGAGTCATGTCTCTTCGCGGTCCTCGGTAATCCTCTGACAAAATCCATAGAGATGTCTTCCCATTTCCATCGGGGAATAGGAAGCGGCTGTAGTAATCCCCCGGTCATGCGATGCTCGCCTTCACTGGCCGACGATACCATAGCAGTTCGATGAATCTAGACACGTCTGCCTTCATCCCAGGCCACCAAAAATGTCTCCTCATATCATGGTACATCTTAGTCCTGCCTGGATGTACAGTAAATCTGGAACGGTGTGACTCCTGAAGGATTTCATCTCTCACTCCGCACCTCCGGTATCCACAACCTACCTCGGTATCTCGACACCGATCCGTCGTTTCGCCCAATCTGTACACTCGCACTTCGTACTAACTCGCCGAATCTCGAGTACGATCGGTCGTTCCTCCGTCCTCCGACACTCGCCGTGTGTAGACACGGCCCGAGTCTCATTTGGGCGCAAATCATCACTGAGTCTCGATAGGAACCTCTCGTCCGACACACTATCGTCGCCGCTTCGAGTAATCCATACTCATGCATCATGTGACATGTAACCACTTCCGTGTCTCTACTCGGTGCCTCCTACTCGCCGCATCTGCGACTACGTTCGCTTTTCCTGGATGATATTCCAAGGAAAAGTCGTAGTCCTTCGTGTATTCCAACCATCGCGCATTGTCTCATGTTCGCTTCTTTCGGGTGAACAGATATGTTAAACTTTTGTGGTCGGTGAAAAGTGTGAATTTTTCTCCATACGAAGGTATCTCCAAGTCTTCGCGCAAACACAACCGCCGCCAACTCTAGATCGTGAGTGGGATAGTTTTTCTCATGTACCTTCAATCGTCTCGATGCGTACGCTACGACACCACTACTCGCATCAACACACAACCCGTGACACGTATAACAAGCATCCGTGTACACTAGAAATCCCAAATCCGGCCTCCGCGCGCACTAACACCGGCGCCGTAGTTAATGACCTCTTCAATCGAGCAAATGCGGCCTCACACTTCTCGGTCCACTCATAAGCAACATCTTTCTCGTGTCGCCTTGTCATTGGTGAAGCGATCTTCGAGAAATCCTTCACAAATCTACGGTAATATCCTCGCTAACCCCAAAAGCTTCGATCTCGATATCGATGACGGCGTTGGCCAATCGTGATGGTCTCGAATCTTGCTCGGATCTACAAAGCAATCCTCGCCGCTCCAACAACGTGCCCCAAGAATTTGACCTCTCGCAAGCCGAATTCACACTTCTTCGAACTTAGCAAACAGTCGATGTTCCCTTAATGTCTGCAACGTTTCTCTGAGGTGTTGTTTGTGGTCCTCGCGTGTCTTTGAGTATATCAAAATGTCGTCGATGAACACTATCACGAAGCGGTCGAGGTATGGTTTAAGTACTCGATGCATCAAATCCATGAATACGGCGGGGGCATTGGTCAACCCGAATGGCATGACCGTAAATTGGTAGTGTCCGTATCTGGTGCTGAATGCTGTCTTGTACCTATCTTCCTCCCTGATCCTGAGCTGATGATATCCCGATCTCAAGTCAATCTTGGAGAAAAATTTCGCTCCTCTCAGCTGATCAAATAAATCGTCTATTCGTGGAAGTGGGTACTTGTTTCTGATTGTCATCTTGTTCAACTGTCTGTAGTCGATGCATAGTCTCAAACTACCATCCTTCTTCTTCACAAGCAAAACTGGCGCTCCCCACGGTGACATCGATGGTGTGATGAATCCCTTTTCCCCTAATTCATTAAGTTGAGTCCTCAGCTCCTCCAACTCCTTCGGAGCCATGCGATACGGCGGTATCGCGATCGGTCTGGAACCCGGTACTAGGTCGATGATGAAGTCTACCTCTCGTGGTGGCGGTAATCCAGGTAAATCATATGAGAAAACATCTGGAAAGTCTCGAATAAGCAGTATTTCCTCTAGTCTGGGTCCCTGACTCTCTACTATAGTGTACAACGCTACCAGAGTCTCCATCTCTCCACTGGATGCAAGCCGAACTCTCGTAGTGCTGAGTCTCGTGGTCGGGGGTGCTGTAGTAGTAGCTGTGTTGACGGGGGCGATCGAAAATAGTGCAGTCATATGTGCCGACATGTAGGCGATGAACTCGGCGATCTGTCGCTCCAGAGCGGTCGTCTGGTCAGACTCCTCTAAAAATCGTCAACTGATACGGTGGTAAGCTGACTGCTGCTAGCTTCGATGTCTCCGGTCTCGCACGAATCCGCCATCGGTGTCTTCAAGTGGATAGCGAACGCGAATCAGCTACTACGTGGCATAACGCATATATATACATATAGAAACTAACACGTACATATAAGAAATCCCCATCTCACCTTCACTCAATTCCCAACAAAATAGTTCCTAGGCAAGGATCATCTGGTTTCCACTTCTAAGGTTTGTGTTTTAACGAGTTCGTGTTTTTCTTATTTATCCCTAAGGTTCTAATACCTAGGCTCTGATACCAACTGTGACGTTGGTATCACAATGTCTTAAGCAATTAGACTTTCCCCTAGGTTCGCTTGAACCTAATCTCTGATACCAACTGTGACGTTGGTATCACAATGTCTTAAGCCATTAAACTTTCCCCTAAGTTCGCCTGAACCTGGCTCTGATACCAACTGTGACGTTGGTATCACAATGTCTTAAGCCATTAAACTTTCCCCTAAGTTCGCCTGAACCTAAGCTCGATACCAACCGTGACGCCCCTCTCCTAATCTAGAGCACCGCCCGCCTAATCCCGTAATTAAGCCCTAATCATATCTCACAGACTTAACTACGTATTAGTCACCTTTCAACTTAAACCTTTTATTAAATGAATTTATTAGCGGAAGTCTTATTGATTATGCGGAAGCCATTTATAATATCCTAAGTGTGGAAAACCAGGAAATGCCATCGCATAAATATATATAGTCTTCAAAATGCATTGAAACGATAAAATGGTCTAAGTCAAGTGGGAACTAACGCTCAACCCAATATACAACCCCAAAAAAATAATCTGAAAGACATATATAAACTATACAATCAAAATATCAAAAGAAAACCTACAATTGATGCAGTGACGCGCCGCGGGCTCAGGGATAATTGCCAATCTTTTATTTGCCCTACCTCATTTGGTAGACGCTCGCACCCGCCGTCATAAAAAGGACGGTGAGTACAGGAATAAAACAGTAATCCCCGATGACAAGTTTAATTTGCATTTCCAAATATTCAAATGGTATTTAAAAGCATATAAATTGGAAAACTGAATAATAAACCATATGCGAGTAAATACAGAGTTAAACAAGTGATACCGACACTAGGCTAAGTAGTAGTGATTTAGGTCCTGGATTCGGCGGTAGTGAAACGTGTCACCCCGACCCAATAATCATATAGCACAAGGGACTCTAACCCAAGTGTTACCGGGGACTCTAACCCCGGCCAATAATCACAAGGGACTCTAACCCTGTTACCAGGGACTCTAACCCCGGTGTGTAGACCACCTCAGGGACTCTAACCCCGAGTGTCATACAATGTCAAGTAACATGTGCCGACATCCCCAGGGACTCTAACCCCGTGATTCGCGCACACCTCGATCGAGTACGGGACCTAAATGCAAAAACTACTTTTTAAATTTCAAGAAATACCAAGATGGATTGTCAAGGCATAGGCACATCTACACACCTAAACAAATAATGAATACAAGCCCTCTTAAACATTTATAAGATATTCACTAGCCTAATAGCATGCTATTTATCCTTCAATTCACATTTAAAACAACAAGAATAGACATAGCATGGAATGGAATCAATGAATTAAATCAAATGAATGGATATCATGCAAACTAGACTCATCAAATGAGCATAGACACAAAGAACACATGATATAAGAGTACAAAAGCAAATAGTCAAAAGGACTATGCAAGGATAATAATTAATAGGAATGAAATGCCAAGTAAAGTTGTCAATGGGTATACTCACACAACAAAGTAATGTGTTAGCTTAAGCGCCTTCGCTCTCCCGTGCCCTTTTCCTAAATTCCTGAGTTTGGTGTCTCATTAGTACAAGTATAGTTGGTTCAATCAACTTTATTTTATTGAAATATAATTTTCCCAATTTTTCCCATTTTTTTCCAGAATTTTTCCAAATTTTCTTTCATTTTTTTTTCTTCCCTTTTTCTCTTCTTTTCTGTTTTTCTTTTTATTTATTTACTGTTTGGGTCGGTCGACCCAAACGGGTCGGACCCGACCCGGCCTGGACCAGAACAGGTCCAGGCTCGGCCCATGGGCCGAGCCTGGCCCGTTCTGGGCCCGGCCCAGCGAAGGGGTGCACACGCGCGCGATGCGCGCGTGTGCACCTCCTTCCTCCCGATCGACTGGTTCGATCGGGAGGAAGAAGAAAATTTTTTTTTTTTTTTTTTTTTCTTTTGTTTCTTCTCCTCCGGTGAGGGGTTGGGGTGGTTCTCCACCCCAACCCCGGTGGGCTGATGGCAGGGGAGGCCCCTGCCATCACCACCGTGAGCATGGGGTTCGGCCATGGAGGCCGAACCCCCCTCCATGCTTGGTCCCGAAACAACAAACCATAACAACTGCAAAAACTCACCTCAATTGAGTCACTGATTCTCTTTTCCCTCCTCTCCTTCTTTCCCTCTTCTTCCTCTGATTTTTCTCTCTGTTTTGGACGATCATTTGTGTGTATGTACGAGTGGGTGTAGGTGGAGATGGAGGTGGTGAATTTGGGTGAAGAAGGCACGTGGTGGAGGAAGGTGGGACAGGTGTTGCTGGTGTATGGACAGCTGTTGATTTGTTATTTGGCCATGTGTTGGGGTGTTGTTGTGGTGACACCAATTGGTGACACCATTACGACACTCGCCGCGTTTTCGGGTGTTTCGATGCCCGTTTTCGCTCGAAACGGAATGTTCGCATAACGTCGTGTCGATAGTTACAAAAATATAGTTCATATGTGTATTTTTTGTTTTCCTCGACATAATATTCAATTTAGTCAACTACCCTAAGACCCGCGTTTCAAGACGCATATCGAGACGTGTCCCCGCTCTCGTCACTACGTCTAAAACCGTACCAAATGACTTAGTAAGTCTACACATTACATAACACTAGGCACACATCAATACAAAAATACAATCTACCTCGGCCATGTGCCTCGGTCGGTGCACGTATTACGGTGCGGGTCCCACGTCCAAGGTCGGTGATCCCGATTAAGATATATAAATCGTGGTTAGAGATTTGGGCCGTGACACGACACAAACATCAATTTGGAAATCACAAAGGTTATGGTGTGGAGAGGTTACCAGCTTGTTGAACAACAACAATGGATTCTTCTTCTTCTCTCCTCCTTCAAAGCAACGATTTTGATGAGATAAGAAGATGAGATTTGTTGACTAATGTTCAATTTGACCATATATAGTGCTAAGTTTAAACCATAGCCATAGATCATTGTGTGCAAACGTGTCTCGAGGTTTATCTAGTGGACCACCTTGTCCCACTTGTCCCTCAAGTCACTAGTGAGTAGCTCAACATGGTGACTTCTTGTCTCATGATGAGTGAATGCGTGTCTCGATGCACATCCAATGCATATTATTTAAGTGCACTAACTATATGCGCATTAATGTTGATATTTCAATTATGACCACATTAGCCACTTATTAACCCAACATTAATTCACATTTAAATCAAATAAATTAAGCTTACCCCGGTAAGCCGCTACCGTGGTCCCACGTCGACACGCGACTCGAGGTACGTCCCCGCTCGTCTCTTTACCTACACTCCCGTATAAATTGACTTAATAGTCTACACAATTGACTTAATAGTCTACACATATACACTACACTAGGCATACAACACAACAAACATAAAATATACCATGGCCCTTGCCTCGATCAATAGACATATCACGGTGTGGGTCTCACGGTACGGGTCGTTGAGCCTGTTTAAGGACGTAAACACGATTAGAAATTTCGAGCCATTACAGGGCCATTCTGTGTGTATGTCCACTAGACCATAGCACGTGTCACTCGGGGTCTCGGTGAATAGTTCGACCCGAGGATCTTTCCGGTGCACGTGTCGGTGCGCCGTGGGACCACGCTAGCCATCGAGAGGACCCGGAGGCTGGCCATGCTGGAGTGTGACTCGCTATCAGTGCTCGCGGGAGAGTTCAGAGTATGATGCTAGTCTGACTTAGGTTGTAGACACACATTTTGAGTTTGTCTATTATGTATTCATGCGATGAGCACAATTGCATGTTTTAGTTTTCCGCATGTTTATTTAATAACTTTATTCAAATTCTTGTATTTTATTTCTATAAATGCTTATTGAGTTTCCATAGGATTACTCACTCTGGACTCGCCATATGTTTTGTTGTGATGGCTTGAGTGCAGACCCCGGTACGAGTTGAGGCAAGGGGAAACTTAAGGACTACCTGTGACTGCCCACAACTTCTCTCGTACGTTTGTATATATTTATATTTACTTTTGGGATATGAGATACATTGTGAGCTACCCATGACTTGTATATTGGCTTATTTTGAGGATTTTGGCCAACTTTCTGATTATGATGTTTATCTTATGGGTTTTTCACATTAGGTTGATGCTTATAAGACTTGAATTTATTTGTTTACTGCTTGATCAAGTCTAATAAGTCTTCCGCTATAATTTGATTGTTAAAAATGATCTTAACAGGTGAATTGAGTCCAATAGGCTAACTTGTAACTTTTCATAATGTAAGTTGGTCAAGTATTGGGTTTTGAATGAAGTTGTGTAGGTTAATGGCACGTGGGACACAGTTGGGCCTAACGTGGCAGGGTTGTAGGCCCGCGTTGGTACCTGTGGCGAGCCTCGGGATTTGGGGCGCTACAATCATGATTGGATTCAATACAATGCTACAGTTAAGTCGTGGCTAATCAATTTCGTATCCAAAGAATTGCAAGTTGGCGCGGCTCATGCAGACACTGCAAGCGAGATTTGGTCCGATTTTGAGGAGCGATTTACTCAAGGAATTGCACCTCAAGTATATGAATTGAAGTGAACAGTCACTTTACTACAACAAGAAAAGTCACCGGTTTCTATATATTATGGAAAATTAAAAAGTGTGTGGAGTGAACTACAAAGTCTCAGACCAATAACTTTATGCACGTGTGGCGCAAGAAAGAAGATGCAAGAAATGCGTGAAGAGGGCTTGATGAAATGTACAAGACAGTTCGATCTTAAACTCTTAGCATCGAACCATTGCCGGGGCTAGGACGAGCATATGACGTAGTGGCTCAAGATGAAAAGCAAGATAATCTAGTTGTCACGCGTGTCCCTACAGTTGAGGCAATGTAACAGCCCACATTAATTAATCTTAAGTAATTTATTAATTACATATTATGACACATAGCTCAAACCCACGTGGACACTGCTGATAAGTCTAAGGCACGTCAACCAAAGTATAAATAGTTATTTTTGTGTGATGCGTGTTAAATTGTTGTATTATTAATTAATTCGCGTCGCTCTAGATAAAATTTCATTTGGTCGCGTTATGCGCGTGAAGTGACGACAGTGTACGACGTCGCGGGGTACGCATAACGCTGGTGTATGGGATAGTTAGGGGTTTAATGGGTCACATCATTTATCAAATCAAATCACATATCAAATCACCCCATACCTATCCTCTTTTTTCTCTTTCCTAACAAAATCCATACTTCTCTCCCTCCCCAACCGATTCTCATCTTCTTCACCCCACCCTCCCACATTTCCTCCATTATCAAGCTTCCCCACACCAAACTTTCCATCACCAAGCTCTCATCCCACCTTCGCGGTTTCGTCGCCTCACTCGCGAAGTCTTCCCTCTTGGTGACTCTCGCTGGCGACTTCCAAAAATTGAAGTGAGTAATAAATTTTGCTGTTGAATTTTTAAAGGAGTTTAGGAGTTTTAATGGTGATGGTGTTGGTGTAGTGTTAGAGTTGGTTGTGATAATGTTGTTGTTGTTTATTTGTTGTTTAAAAAAAATGCCTCTGGAGGAGAAAAAAGCGTCTCCTCCATAGACGATTTGGGGTAGGGAGGGGTAGCCAGATGGGCTGGGCCTGGCTACCCTAAGCCCAGTGGGTCGGCCCAACCCATGCTTAGGTGGGCTGGGTCAGACCGACCCGGATCCGGTTGGATCGGGTCGGGCTGACCCGAGTCCATACGGTTGTGCCGAACCGAGTCCGATTTGGGCCCAACCCATATAAAAAAATAAAAAAATTATTTAAATTTAAATAAAACTAATTTTTAAATAAAATAAATAATAGAAAATAGATAAAAATAGATAAAAAAAATTATGAAAATTTTCAAAAAAATATAAAAAATTAGAAAAAGCTCTGAGGCTTTTTCGGGCATTTGGCACCCTGATATAATTCAAAAAGTGTGCCAAAAATTAAACTTTTTGGAATAAAAATTACAAATTTTGGTCACACATTATAAATTCACTTAATATGACTCTAAAAGAATCAAAATAATATAATTGGACACCAGGGGCTTAAAAGACCATAGTCGATTGTCGAGTGCACATCTCGAGGCATGTGCGGGACGTTTTGGGGCAATTTGCGATTGTTTGAGGTAAGTAAACCCACGAGAAAATTAGTTAAAATTCATTTATAGCATTTTCTTTGTTTTAAATTTCAATTATTCTATTGTGCTATTAATTGTTATCCACTTTTTGTTCATCCACTCCCATGTGTGTATGTGTGTTTGTCGACGGGATCGGGCATGACACAGACTCACACCCCGGGGCTAGCCACTCTCGCTCTTCAAATAATTGGCCATGTTAGGGCTATGTGGTGATTACTTTCAGCGAGCCCCGTAGGTTGAGAGATGATTAACGAAGACTTAAGTCTTCGTCATGGGTTCCTCTCGATAGATGTTTGGACGGGATTCTACCTTTTAGGGGTTCCTCTCATTCGACCGTGAGATGTTTGGCGAGGTGATCGCCATGGGTTCCTCTCTGTTTAGCTAAGTCGATTCCCGGATGTCGACCAGGGTTTTCTGTCACGCTACACTCGTGTCTAGTATTGACTTCTCTGCGACTTATTTTCATGGGATTACTTTATTTTCTGTTCCTTATGTAAAATTGCATGAATTGTAGTCATTTTATTGGATTTCGTGTATATTAGCTAACATTCTATGGGATTTACTCACTGGGATTTGTCATTGTTTTTTACGACAAATTGCAAATCCTACGACGAGCCAGAGCAAAGGGTGTTAGGCAACTACCTCTGAGCTAGGAGAGCCCTATCAGCTTTTTGCGTAGGTGTTTGTATGTATTTATTTACTGCTTTCATGGGATTTTGGGAGGACTTGTATACCAGATAAATGTATATGATCATCTTTTGTACTTTTGTCGCTTTTTGATATACATGGTATCTCATGTCGGGTTTCCACACTATATGATTGTTTATAAAATGCAAACCTTTCATTTTTACAATATTTGCATGCTTTAAAGACTTCCGCTTATAGATATTCAAATTATATTAATTTAATAAATTGCGAACAACTTAATTTATTTAATTTAACGTAAATATTCATAAAAACATTCATAAATACTAAGTTAAGGCGAATAAGATACGTACAAAGGTGTGGGCAGTCAAAGATAAGTGTGATATGACGTGACATGCTTGGTGACGTGTCTGGCGACTTGGCAGTACCCGATTTTCCTTGGAGTTTGGGGCCGTCACAGTTGGTATCAGAGCCTAGGTTCAAGCGAACCTAAGGGAAAAGTTTAATGAAACTAAATAAGACTTAACAAAACGAACTTAAACATGAAAACTCGAAGATCCTTACTTAGAACCTTAGTTGGGAAGCGAACGTGAGACGGGTAGTAGCAGGGCTTATACGTCATATATTTTGATTTTAATAGTATATACGCGTATAAGACGTTGATACAGACCTTCGCTATTGCAGATATGACATGGACGGATAACCGACTCCACCTTCTGAGGATGGTGGACAGATGAGTGGTACTACGTTGATTGGATCGCGACACACGATCAACAGTTCGAGCAGATGATGGCCTTGCTCCGTGCCCAGACAACGGCTATCGCGACGCTTACTGCCGCCATCACACCGAGCGTAACCGAGACGGCAGCCGCACCGATTGTTCAAGGTATGCCAGTTACTGCAGTTATGGCAGAGACCACCACGCCAACTACAGTTTTAGAGACTCGTACCGAGGCTATCACATTGGCATCTACACGCGCAGTGATACTGACATAGACTAAGACCCCACAAGAGACCACATTCGAGACCTCCTTGTCAGCTAAGGCTAAGTTGACAAAGGAGTTTGTGAGATTTCAGCCGAGATATTTCACTGAAGGCGGAGACCCAGAGGCAGCTGCGAGATGGATTCTTACACATGAGAAATTACATAATCTTCTGAGGATTCACGACAGTATTCACGCCAAGATATCCGGATATATGCTCCGAGGAGTGGTCGGAGTTTGGTAGACCGCTCATACCGAGACTCGTGGAGAGGCGACTACATGGGCCAATTTAGTTAGGTCTTCTACGATCAGTACATATCGAGGGAGATACAGTTGCGACTGAGACATAAATTTTTGTGTCTTAGGCAAGGTAACCGCACAATTGTCCAGTATATGAAGAGGTTTCGTTACCTGTTACAGTTCGCTGGGGACTTGGCTTCTACAGATCACGATCAGGTTCATTATTTTGGAGTTGGACTCAAAGATGAAATAGCGAGTGTAGTAGTAACTAGCAGAGCTCGTACATTGCAGGAGATCTACGAAAGGGCCTTAGCCCATGAGACATATATTCTCTTCGCGTCGCGATGCCCATGCCATAGTTGGCATCGGGGTCGTCCCAGCTAGGCACCAGATCTGACAGGAAAGGGAAGAGGATCATCAATCACAGAGATAAGCGAGGACAGAGGCCCATACATGATGATCACCAGGCAGTCATTTCCCATGCGATAGTACATGCACAGCCAGTGCAGCTTTCATGTGGTGGTTATGCACAGAGGCAGGGACATATACCGACCCAGGACCAGGGAAGCAGGGACCGAGGATAGTATACATGCCTCTTACTTGTTTCAAATGCAGACATCCTAGACACATTAAGAAAGAATGTCTGATGGCTTCAGTAGCACCGATTGCAGCACCATAAGTTCAGGCTAGGGAGCGGGTACACGATGTAGCACAGCCAGACCGCGAGGCCACCAGACAGCTCGTCGAGGGTATGATTTCGATTTGCAGTCATTTTATGCATACACTTATTGATTCTGGTTCCACAGTATCATTTATTTCTGGACGTATGGTTGATGAGTTAGGGTTATCACCGATTACACTTAGTACACTCCTGATTATCAGGACGGCAGCTGAGGAAAAGGTTTACCCTAACATGATTTGTTATGGTTGCACGATAGAGATCTTCGGACACCAACTCCCTATCGACCTACGTGTTCTAGAGTTCTCAGAGTTTGATGCACTTTTGGGCATGGACTGGCTAGCGTCGTATCACGCCCAGGTGGATTGTTTCTGTAAGAGAGTGACTTTTCAGATCCCAGACATACCAGAATTCAGTTTCACTGGTGATGCGAGGGTACTACCTACCACTAGGGGTAAATTGGCTATGACCTTAGAGATGGAGGTGTTTGCATGGATAGTAGAGTCAGTCGAGAAATCAGAGGTTAGACTTGAGGATGTTCCAGTTGTCAGTGAGTTTCCTGATGTATTTCTGAAGGATCTACCAGGATTGACCCCACACAGAGAGATTGAGTTCGTAATTGAGTTAGTGTCGGGCACACAACTGATAGCTAGCAGACCGTACCGGATGGCACGGAAGAAGCAGGATGAGTTGAAAACTTAACTCAAAGACTTGGAGAAGAAGTAGTTTATACACCCGAGCACATCACCATGGGGAGCACCAGTCATGTTCATTAAGAAGAAGGATGGTAGCTTGAGGATATGCATTGACTATAGGAAGTTGAACCATGCGACAGTACGGAATCTTTACCCTTTGCCCAGGATCGACGATTTGTTTGACCAGTTGGCCGGAGCCCGTTTCTTCTCTAAGATCGACTTGAGATCGGGTTATCATCAGCTCAGGATTAGAGATGGAGACATACCCAAGACTGCATTCAGCACCAGATATGGGTTATTTGAGTTTACAGTGATATCGTTCAGACTGACGAACGCATCGGCCATGTGCATTGACTTGATGCATTGAGTATTAAAGCCATACTTGGATAAGTTCGTCATAGTCTTCATTGATGACATATTGATCTACAGCAAGACTCGCGAAGATCATGGGCAACATCTCAAACAGATATTGATGACGTTGGGAGAGCACAAACTGTATGCTAGGTTCAGTAAGTGCGAGTTTTGGTTGTCAAATGTCAAGTTTTTAGGACACGTGATCAGTGATAGAGGTATATCAGTGGACCCGAGTAAAATTCATGCAGGAATCGATTGGCCGACACCTGAGATAGTGACAGACATCAGGAGCTTCTTAGGGTTGGCAGGATACTATCGACGATTTGTGAAGGATTTCTCGAAGATCGCCGCGCCGATGACCAAATTGACTAAGAGAGACATACCTTTTGATTGGTCAAAGGAGTGCGAGGACACATTTACACAGTTGAAGATGACACTTACTACTACACCATTACTAGTATTGTCGGAGACAGGCAAGGGATTGACAGTTCATACTGATGCTTGCGGCATAGGGCTAGGTTGTGTAGTGATGCAGGGAGACAGCGTAATTGCCTACCTATCCCGACAGTTGAGGACACATGAGAGGAATTATCCAGTGCACGACTTGGAGCTTGCAGCAGTCGTATTTGCACTGAAGGTATGGAGACATTACCTCTACGGTGAGAGGTTCATATTGTTTATAGATCATAAGAGTTTGAAATATTTATTCACTTAGAAAAATCTGAACATGAGACAACAACGTTGGCTAGAGTTGCTGAAGGACTACGACTTCTCCATCGAATATCAGCCTAGGAAGGCAAATGTCGTAGCAGATGCATTGAGCATGAGAGGACCAGATTCTAAGATAGTTGTCTGTCATATGATGCACAAGTATGGTTTACTTGCGGCGGCGACAACACTGAGTTTGACAGAGGTTACTGCTACAGTGGACGCACAGATTTGTAGACTGATTGGGGTACCGTCTATTTCTACTTCGCGAGTGTTGGAATGTCAAAGGGCTGACGAGATGTACTCAAGATTCAGTGAGATGGCATGCAGTCCCGATCATCCAGATTGGAGCGAGTCTGTGGATCAGTGTTTGAGGCACCGAAGGAAGTTATGGATTCCAGCAGTGGCATAGATACGCAATGGGATACTCTAGGAGGCTCACAGGTCCCGGTATACAGTGCA
Organism: Stephania cephalantha; assembly: GCA_039657325.1. NCBI lineage: Eukaryota > Viridiplantae > Streptophyta > Magnoliopsida > Ranunculales > Menispermaceae > Stephania > Stephania cephalantha. The sequence continues at coordinate 60,682,387 of CM077569.1, forward strand.
TCCTGGCAGGACCAAAATGTATCACGATATGCGACGATTATTTTGGTTGTCAGGGACGAAGGCGGACATCGGCGCCTATGTTAGGGGTTGTAAGGTGTGCCAGCAAGTTAAGGCTGAGCACAGGAGGCCTGGAGGGTTATTGCAGTCGATGCCTATCCCTAAGTGGAAATGGGAACACATTACGATGGATTTCGTTTGTCGATTACTGTAGACTTTACGGAAACACGATGCGATATGGGTGATCGTGGACAGGTTGACGAAATCAGCTCATTTCAAACCAGTTTTTATGAAATATAACTTCACACAGTTGAGCATATTATTCGAGAGAGAGATTGTACGACTACACAGGGTACCGATTTCGATTGTTTCAGACAGAGACAGTCGTCTTACGGCATCATTGTGGCAGGCTATGCAGGAGCAGTTTGGTACAAGATTACAGTTTAGCATTGCATTCCATCCTCAGACAGATGGATAGTCAGAGAGATTGATACAGATACTCGAGGATATGCTCAGGGCATGTGTGTTGCAGTTTAGTGGTTCTTGGGAGGAGTACTTGCCGCTCTGTGAATTTGCTTACAACAACAGCTATCAGGCCAGTATTGGGATGTCATCATTTGAGGCTCTATACGGAAGACCATGTAAATCACCGGCTTGTTGAGCAGAGCCCGAGGATACAGTAGCCGTGGGGCCTGAAATTGTTGTGGACTATACGGAAAAAACGAGACTGATTCGTCAACAGTTGTTGGCTGCCAACACAGACAAAAGAAATATGCGGATAAGTACTGCGATGGGCTGAGCTACGAGATAAGTGATTGGGTCTATTTGAAAGTTTCTTCGTTGAAAGGTCATCAGAGATTCGGGATCAAGGGGAAACTAGCACCAAGATTCATTGGGTCGTTTCAGATTGAGAAACGAATGGGGAGGTCGCTTATCAATTGAGGTTGCCGAGTCGATTGGCAAGGGTTCATAATGTTTTTCATATTTCGATGTTACGGCTAGATCAGGATCGAGGATCAACCAGATGTGACGTATGAGGAACGCCCCATTGAGAAGTGGATCGCAAGGTATAGACTCTCAGGAGAGAGGAAATACCATTAGTACTCGTTCGGTGGCAATATCATAAGAACGAATGACTAACTTAGGAGCGAGAGTCAACGATCCAAGAGCGATATCCCCAATTGTTTCAAGGTGAAATTTTTACTTAAGTTTGAATTTCGGGACGAAATTCCTTTTAGATGGGAAGATTGTAACGGCCCACATTAATTAATCTTAATTAATTCATTAATTACAGATTATGACAAGTAGCTCGGACTCACGTAGACACTGTTGAGAAGTCTAGGGCACATCAACCAAAGTATAAATAGTTATTTTTATGTGATGCAAGTTAAAATTTTGTATTATTAATTAATTCGCGTCGCACTAGTTAATATTTCATTTGGTCACGTTGTGCGCATGTAGTAACGAGAGTGTACGAAGTCGCGGGGTGCACGTAACGCGGGTGTATGGAATAGTTAGGGGTTTAATGGGTCACATCATCTATAAAATCAAATCACCTATCAAATCACCCCATACCTACCCCTCCTTTTTCTCTCTCCTACTTTTCTCTCTCACTCCTGACAAAACCCACACTTCTCCCCCTCCCCAACCGATTCTCATCTTCTTCACCTCACCCCTTCCACATTTCCTCCATTATCAAGCTTCCCCTCACCAAGCTTTCCATCACCAAGCTCTCCTCCCACCTTCGTCGTTTCGTCGCCTATCTCGCGAAGTGTTCCCTCTTGGCGGCTCTCGTCGGTGACTTCCGAAAATTGAGGTGAGTGATAAATTTTGTTGTTGAATTTTTGAAGAAGTTTAGGAGTTTTAATGGAGATGGTGATGGTGTTAGTGTTAGTGTTAGAGTTGGTTGTGATAATGTTGTTGTTTAAAAAAATGAAAAAAATTACCTATGGAGGAGACAAATCGTCTCTCCAAAGACGATTTGGGGTGGGGAGGGGTAGCCAGGTGGGTCGGGCCTAGCTACCCCAATCCCACTGGGTCGACTCGACCCAGGCCCGAGTAGGCCGGATCAGTCCAACTCGAGTTCAGTTAAACTGGGTAGGGCTGACCCGAGTCCATACGGTCCATATAAAAATAAAAAATGATTTAAATTTAAATAAAACTGATTTTAAATAAAATAAATAACAAAAATAGATAAAAATGGATAAAAAATTATGAAAAACCCCAAAAAATTCCAAAAAAATATAAAAAAATTAGAAAAAGCTCTTAGGCTTTTTCCGGCATTTGGCACCCCGGTATAATTCGAAAAGTGTGCCAAAAATCAAACTTTTTGGAATAAAATTTACAAATTTTGGTCACACATTATAAATTCACTTAATGTGACTCTAAAATAATCAAAATGGTATAATTGGACACCGGGGACTTAGGAGACCATAGTCGGGTGTCGAGTGCGCATCTCGAGACGTGTGCAGGATGTTTTGAGGGCGATTTGCAATTGTTTGAGCTAAGTAAACCCACGAGAAAATTAGTTAAAATTCATTTATAGCATTTTCTTTGTTTTAAATTTCAATTATTCTATAGTGCTATTAATTGATATCCATTTTTTGTTCATCCACTCCCACGTGTGTATGTGTATTTGTCGACGGGATCGGGCATGGCACGAACTCACACCCCGAGGCTAGCTATCCCCTCTATTCGAGTAATTGGCCATGTTAGGGAAATGAGATGATTACTTTCCGCGAGACCCGTAGGTTGAGAGATGTTTGACGAAGATTTCGTCATGGGTTCCTCTCGAGAGATGTTTGAACATGGATCTACCGTTCATGGGTTCCTCTCATTCGACCATGAGATGTTTGGCGAGGTGATCATCATGGGTTCCTCTCGATTTAGCTAAGTCGATTCTCGGATGTCAACCAGGGTTTTTCTGTCACGCTACACTCTTGTCCAGTTTTGACTTCTCTGCGACTTATTTTCATGCGATTACTTTATTTTCTGTTCCTTATTTAAAATTACCTGAATTGTAGCCATTTTATTAGATTTCGTGAATATTAGCTAATGTTCTCTGAGATTTACTCACTGGGATTTGTCATCATTTTTTGTGACAAATCGCAGATCTACGACGAGCTGGGGGCAAGGGAGTGTTAGGCGACTGCCTCTGAGCTAGAAGAGCCCCATCAACTTTTTGCGTAGGTATTTGTATGTATTTATTTACTGCTTTCATGGGATTTTGGGAGAACTTGTATACCTGATACATGTATATGATCATCTTTTGTACTTTTGTCTCTTTTGATATACATTGTATCTCATGCCGAGTTTCCACACTATAGGATTATTTATAAAATGCAAACCTTTTATTTTTACAATATTTGCATGCTTTAAAGGCTTCCGCTTATAGATATTCAACTTATATTAATTTAATAAATCGCGAACAACTTAACTTAGTTAACTTAATGTAAATATTCATAAAAACATTCATAAATACTAAGTTAAGGCGAATAAGATACGTACAAAGGTTTAGGTTGCGGGCAGTCAATGACAAGTGTGCTGTGACGTGGCATGCTTGGTGACGTGTCTAGCAACATGGCGGTACCTGGTTTGCCATAAAGTTTGGGGCCGTCATAGGCAACAACCTTGTTGGCGAATGACTCACCAAGACGGCAAGGAAATGGCAACAAAAATGATCGTGGAGGAGAAAAACGAGATAGTCAGTTTCATTGCACTCATTGCAATAGAAATAACCATTCTCGAGAGAATTTCTATGAAATTATTGGCTATCCATCTGGTTGGAAAAAGCCTAGGCCGAAAAGATATGCGCAACCACCACGCTGTGACGACCCCTCTCCTAATCTAGGTCACCGCCCGGCCTAATCCCGTAATTAAGCCGTATTAGTTAGCCTTTACAGCCTAGACACCTCTTTTCTCGTGTTCAGGATAAGTAATACACTAGTCCTACCAGTTTATAAAATTAAGAGTTAATTAAAACTTTTTATTAAATTAATTAATTAGCGGAAGTCTTATTGATTATGCAGAAAGCAATTAGTAACTTATGCGGAAGCCATTTATAAAACCCTAAGTGTGGAAAACCAGGAAATGACATCACATATATAAAGTCCTCAAAATGCAGTGAAACAACAAAATAGTCTAAGTCAAGTCGGGGAACTAACGCTCAACCCAATATACAACCCCAAATAGTATCTGAAAGACGTATATAACATATACAATCAAAATATCAAAAGAAGACCTACAATCGATGCAGTGACGCGCGCGAGCTCAGGGATAATCGTCGATCTTCTCTTTGCCCGCCCTGCTGGTAGACGGCTCTGCACCCACCGTCATAAAAAGGACGGTGAGTACAAGAATAAAATAGTAATCCCCGATGACAAGTTTAATTTGCATTTCCAAATATTCAAATGGTATTTAAAAGCATATAAATGGGAAAACTGGGAAATAAATCATATGCGAGTAAATACCAGAGTTAAACAAGTGATACTGACACTAGGCTAAGTAGTGGTGATTTAGGTCCGATCGGCAGTGAAACGTGTCACTCCGACTCAATAATCATATAGCACAAGGGACTCTAACCCAAGTGTTACTAGGGACTCTAACCCCGGTGTGTAGACCACCTCAGGGACTCTAACCCCGAGTGTCATACAGTGTTAAGTAACATGTGCCGACATCCCCAGGGACTCTAACCCCGTGAGTCGCGCACACCTCGATCGAGTACGGGACCTAAACGCAAAAACTACTTTTTAAATTTCAAGAAATACCAAGTATGGATTTGTCAAGGCATAGGCACGTCTACACACCTAAACAAATAAGGAATACAAGTCCTCTTAAACATTTATAAGATATTCACTAGCCTAATAGCATGCTATTTATCATTCAATTCACATTTAAAACAACAAGAATAGACATAGCATGGGATAGAATCAATGAATCAAATCAAATGAATGGATATCATGCAAACTGGACTCATCAAGTGAGCATAGACACAAAGAACACATGATATAAGAATACAAAGGCAAAATAGTCAAAAGGACTATGCAAGGACAACGATTAATAGAAATGAGATGCCAAGTAAATTTGCCATTGGGTATACTCACAACAACAAAGTAAAGTCCTAGCTTTACTGGCCTCCCGATACTCCAAATCTTGTATTCGCTCTCCCGTACCCTTTTCCTAGGTTCCTGAGTTTGGTGTCTCATTAGTTCAAGTATAGTGGAAATAAGCTCAATTTAGTGGTGTTTATTGTGTATTCAAATTGGTTCAATAGACTTTAAATCAATTTTCCTAAATCAGCCCCTAAAGATTAAATTAAGTTTCAATTTCAGTCCTACACTTTAAAGCAGTTTTTAGGCATGAAATGGTCAAAATATCGAAATCATCCATCAATACAATTCTTGTTGGTCTCTCTCTTAGCTTTCCATAAAGGTTTAGTTTGCAAAATTCTGATTTAAAATGAAAGAGATATCATGATTTTACTAAACATAGGTCTAATTGGAATTTAATCCGACCAGCGGATTTAGAAAATCTATTTCTCCTAATATATAGTTCCTAAAAATTTTATTTTTGGTCACAAGGTAGAAAATATATCCAAATATAACATACTAAAAGATCAGCTCATTTGAATAAGTGGTTAGGGAGTTATGCCCTTAATAAGTTTAGTTTCAAAACTTTCCTTTTTAATTCCAGTACCTATTTGTAGAGCGTATTTGGACATAAAAACATTTGAATCAAAATACCTTCATTGAGCAAAGTTATTCCCCTTTAAATAAGCTTTCAAATGCCGCTGGTTTGGATCAATTTGGATTTAAAATGGGTAGATTATGACCAAATCACCCAGGTTGATTCCTAATACAACATGCAGAATTCTAGTTTTGGTGTTGCAACTTCAAAAATTCATATCTTTATGATTTCAAAACCAAATTAAGAACTTCAATATATCTGGATTATCAGTTTGAGATGAAGAATCCAAATATATAAATTAATTGTAAATACTCAATCATCTACTATCTAAAATTAGCTTAAAACCAGAACTTGTTCTAATTTCAACTAAAAATATGTTTACCTAGTTGATGTAGCACCCTAGCTTGAGAATTTCTCACCAACTCTCATGGATTCCTTCAACACCTTGATGATTCACTCCTCTCCAGCAATTCCTTCTTCTTCTCCAGCAAAAATGAATGAGTGATTTGGTTTGCATATTGTTTGATCACTAATAATATATATTACGGTGATGTTCCTTCCTAGCCCTTAATCTTCATGGATTTATGTATCCCTAGGAATATCTAATGGTCCACCTTTGTCATATATCCCACTAACTCCCACTATCTCAACCTCAAGTAACACCATTTCATTACTCACCTAGTTCCTAGATGTGCCAATGTGTATCTCTAGACCAATCCTATGCTTTCCATTTAATTTACTCAACTATAGGCCTTTAATTTGATTTACATTAACAAACACAACCATAGGCTTATAAGTAATTCCTTATTTCATATTAGTATTAAATAAGACTTACCAAAATGCTAACTACCCGGTTCCCCGGCTCGCACGCTACTCGAGGCGTGTCCCCGCTCTCGTCTCGACGCCTACAACTGTACAAATCGACTTAGTAAGTCTACACAATACATAACACTAGGCACACATCAATACAAAAATACGATATACCTCGGCCACGTGCCTCGGTCGGTGCACGTATCACAGTGTAGGTCCCACGTCAAGGGTCGCTGATCCTGATTAAGGAATTAAAACGAGGTTAGAGATTTGGGCCGTGACACACGCACTCCTATAATAATGTCCACAACACCAAACCAAACCTTTGCAGCCACTACTCATGCTTCTACAAGTCTCACATCAGCATAAATTCAACAATTGATCGATCTGCTAGGTCGTCAATCAATTAACTCAACTACAGAATGCTCTGCAAACATGACTTCAAATCATTGCTCTAGTAAGACAAAATCATGGATTATTGATACCGGCGCAACGAATCATATATCTTGCAAAATTGATTCCATGCCAGATGTTTCTGTAAGTCCTTATGTTTCATCAGTTCAGATCCCCAATGGAGATAATGTGCCAGTTCAAGCTATTGGCAGAGTCAAGGTTGGTGACAAATTAAGTCTTGAGAATGTCTTAGGCATGCCTGACTTTCATTTCAATTTATTATCAGTTAGTAAATTAACTCAAGATTTAAATTGTGTTCTAATATTTAGATCTGATTTTTGTGCGATACAAGACTTACACTCGAGGAAGCTGATTGGAGTTGGTAAAGTGCAAAATGGATTATACTATTTGGAACCAATAAAGGCGAGCACGACATTAGTAACAAATAAATGGTTTTCTGCATATTTATGGCATCATCGTCTAGGCCATTTACCAATGAAACGCCTATCACTAGTTCCAAGTTTGTCCCTTAAGTTTGATTCCTCGACTTCTTCTTTTTTTGTGATGCATGTTGTAGGGCGAAACAAACTAGATTGCATTTTCCATCTCATATGAATAAATATATGAATAGTTTTGATTTGGTACATTGTGATATATGGGGCCCATATCGCACTAGATCCCACTCTGGATCATATTAATTTTTCACAATAGTGGATGATCATAATCGAGGAACATGGCTATTTCTCATGAAATCTGAAACTAGACATTATCTGTTATTATTTTTCAACTGGGTGCACACACAATTTAACACCAAAGTCAAAATATTTAGAACTGATAATAGTTTTGAATTTAATCATGAGGAATTATTGAGTTTCTACTTTGAGAATGGAATGGACATGCAAACAAGTTGCACGAGTACACCGCAACAAAATGGAGTAATGGAGCGCAAACATCAACACTTGCTAGAAGTAACTAGAGCTTTGAGATTTCATGCTAATCTCCCTATTAATTTTTGGGGAGAATGCATACTCACTGCAGCATACTTAATAAATCGAATGCCTTTTCTGTACTAAACAATCGAACACCTTACAAGGTTTTGTTCAATAAAGTACCCAACTACGATCACTTACGTAGCTTTGGTTGTATATGCTATGGCCACTCAAATGGTAAGCCTCGTGACAAATTTGCTTCTAGAGGTAAACTCGACATCTTTGTTGGTTATCGTTATGGGCAAAAGGGATATCGAATCTATGATTTGGAGACCAAAGTTGTTTACACATCACGTGATGCAAACTTCTTTGAAGATATTTATCCTTATATAAAGGGAAATGACACATTTTCACATATTCTCAAAAATACTCACTGTGGAGATCAAAACAGTGACTCTATTGATTGTGTTATTCAATTAAAGAATGTTGTAGTAAATGAGTTTATGCAGCATGATGACACCCTACATGAGTCAACATCTTCCAACCTTGATTCCACCTCACAACCAGTGGATGCAAGCATTGAACCTGCACCTCTGGACCAAACTCAAGCAAAACATGAACCATCGCCTCCAATTATAGAATATATCTCTTTTACTCATAAGCATGGTATGACTACTCTTCCGATTGAGACTACTAAACCGCGAGACAAGTGTCAAAGAATCTCTCTGGGTACAATTATACTCCACCGCCATATCTCCTTCTTCAATCCTCTACTTCAAATTTTGCTCCTCCTTTGGCCAACTCAACGGTATACCCCTCTCTGACAATATATATTATTCCAAGTTTTCTAGAACTCACAATGTTTTTTTAGCATCCATCTGTTCTGTAGATGAGCCGACTTGTTTTTCTCAGGCGGCGAGACATGCTCATTAGAGAGATTCTATGGCCAAGGAGATCTCTTCCCTAGAAGAAAATCATACATGGAGACTTGTGCCTTTGCCACCAAGGAAGCGCGCTATACTCTAAATGGGTGTATAAAGTTAAATTTAACCCAGATGGAAGTGTTGAGCGTTACAAAGCACGCTTTGTTGCTAAAGGATATACACAAATTGAAGGGGGTCGATATTCATGAAACATTTGCTCCTGTGGCTAAATTAGTCACGGTCAGATGTCTCATAGAAGTCGCTTCAGTTCGTAATCGAGAACTACATCAGTCAGATGTCAATAATGTCTTTCTCCATGGGGAACTTGAAGAGGAAGTCTACATGAGAATTCCTCAAGGCTTTGCCAAGCAGGGGGAGCAACGAGTTTGTTGTCTTCAAAAGTCCCTTTATGGCATTCGACAAGCTTCGAGGAATTGGTATCAAGAATTTACCCAATCATTAATTTCCATTGGTTTTATACAATCTTCTATGGATTACTCGTTATTCACATTTACTCGAGGATCATCTTTTATTGTTGTTCTTATCTATGTTGATGATATCATTGTCAGTAGGAACAATTCGGCTCAAATTTTGTGGGTAAAGCAATATTTAAACACCAAGTTTTGCATTAAGGATCTTGGAAAACTTAAATATTTCTTAGGCATTGAAGTGGCGCGTTCTCCTACTGATATTGTATTAAGTCAGCGCAAGTATGTTATTGACATTCTAGCAGAGTGTGTTCTTACGGGTTGTAAGCCATACCTTTCTCCTATGGACCAACAACATAAACTTGATTTTGATTCAGGAGCTGAATGTGATGACCCCGATTAATATCGATGCCTAGTTGGGCGATTACTCTATCTTACTATTACTCGTTCGGACATTAGCTATGTTGTACACATTCTTAGTCAGTTCATGCACAAACCAAAACAAGCACACTTTGATACTGCAATATGTATTTTGCGCTATCTCATACATGCCCTTGGCCAAAGTATTTTATTTCCTTCTAATAGTTCATTAACATTGCGTGCATATTGCGATGCAGATTGGGCTAGTTGTCCGATGACTCGGCGATCCACACTGGATACATAGTATTTTTTGGGTCCTTGTCTGTCTCATGGAGATCAAAGAAACAATCTCGTTCGAATGCTGAAGCAGAATATAAAGCAATGGCTATTACTGCAAGTGAAGTTGTTTGGCTTGTTCATTTGTTTTCAAATTTGGGAGTATCTCATCCTCATCTAATTCATTTATTTTGCGATAATCAATCAGCTTTGCATATTGCTGCAAATCTCGTTTACCACTAGCACACCAAGCATATCGAAATAGATTGTCACTTAATCCGACAACATATTTAATCCAAGACTCTACTTCCTCGTGCAATATCATCTCAACACCAACTAGCTGATACATTTACCAAAGCTCTCAATCGTGATCGATTTCGATTTTTGCTAAGCAAGTTGGGCATTCACAATGTTCATGCTCCAACTTGAGGGGGAGTAAAGAGGATCCTTATAGAATGGAAAGTCTCAAACCAATATCAAGCACACTTTGGCAAGTTATAGTTTATGAAAACATTTTGGATCTCATGTATATTATAGGAATCATTTAGGCATGATTGATACATATTATAAGAATCATTTAGGCATGATTGATGGGTCGAATCTTTTTGTATATTGTTATAAACCATACCATGTACATTCACCAACTTAATCAATACATTCAAATTTTTCACCAATGATCAAGGGTTGTTCAATTTTCCTTCATTGGATCTTACAACAAGTAAATAAACTTACAAAATGGTATTCCTTGCTGTTAGAACAATATACAAAAAACATGAATATATGTTAATACAAAAACATGCATACAATCGAAATTAAAATAATACCAGAGGCTTGCACTAATTGGCAATGTCCTTAGACGAAATTTCCTCCAATTCGGTGTATGAATGCTTCAAGAGGTTCGTCTCCAGGATACAACTGGATTGATCTTTGATTACACACCAATCAAAAGATCCTTTCTTCTGCAACAGCAAAAATCTCTCTCTCAAAACCAGAAAAACTATCTTAATTTCAAAATTTTTCTCTATTTTCTAATGAAGTTACAAACCATATTTATAAACCAAAAAACTCCTCTTTTGAACCATTACAACTGTTCAAAACGAGTTTTGAAAACGAAAAATGGTGACTATTCACCACTAATTACCACCTTTCGAAAATAACTAACTTTAATGTAAAAAGTAAAAATTTTGTGTTGTGAATTGGCTAAGTTATTTTAACATTAGTCCCAAAGGCCCCAAGGCCCAAGGCCTAATCAAAGACATATTAAATATCAAGTATTTAATTTATATTATTCAATGGGGAATACCCATGGTCTTTGCCTCCAACCCCACATTCACTTAACTAAGTATTTCAAGTGAAAGATTTCTTATAAGGAAAGAAACAAAAGGTTTCTTTCCCATGTGGGACTAATATTGGATACAATACAAACTCAAATATAGTTCAACAATACCCCACATTTGTATTGTATCCATCTGCAACCATGACCGAGTTTACTTTGCCAAATCACAAACACAAAATTTAAACAAAAACTAAAGAATAACCATTATTTTAAAAACAATTGAGAGAGATTATCATGTCATGTTAATCAGGAAAGTGTCGTATAGACTTGAACTTACCATAGTAAGATCATATCGAGTTCACTTCGTGACGCAGTGATGCTTGTATCTTGAACTGTTCACTTTTTATAGTAAACTAAGACAATATGTCTCACTTATGACATGATTCCCTGATGCACACTTTATTCTTTGTTGTTCATTTTGGTCTGAACATATCCTGGGTTCATGATAGCTTTAGAGAATTTAGCCTATTCATTCTCATAAATGCGACCCCGCATTTACTATCATATAGGTGACTTATCTTTAATCATTAAATGCAATATTACATACCCTATACTTCTTATCAACACACTTACTTCATCATAGGAACAAGTAATTGTGTGTCCTGTTTGTTAAGTCAAGTCTAACCAGTTTGCCTATTGAACCTAGACCATGGGATCTCCAATCAGCTAGGCTAGGTTTCCGCTAGACTTGACTTACTCTATAGGCTTTAAGCCCATTCCCCTCGATAATATCTTCACTTGATCTCTTGGTAAGCCTTTAGTCAAAGGATCTGCAATGTTTTCCTTAGACTTAACATAATCAATACTAATTACTCCACTTGTGAGTAATTGTCTTATAGTATTGTGTCGGCGCCTTATATGTCTCGACTTACCATTATATATGTTGTTTTTAGCTCTTGCTTGTGCTGCCATACTATCACAATGTATGCATATTGCGGTGACTGGTTTTGGCCAGCAAGGAATATCTTCTAAGAAATTTCTTAGCCATCAAACCTTCTTGCCTTGTCAAGAGCAATGAATTCAGATTCCATGGTGGAACGTGCTATACACGTTTGTTTTGTTGATTTCAAGAAATCGTTGCTCCACCTAATGTGAATATATATCCACTTGTTGATTTGGTTTCGTATTATCGTAAATCCAATTTGCATCACTATACCCTTCAAGTACAAGTGGATATTTTGTATAATAAAGTCCATAATTTAAGGTATATTTAAGATACCTTAGAACTCTTATTAATGTTGTCCAATGAGCATCATTAGGATTACTTGTGTATCTACTCAGCGTGCTTACTGCATAAGCTATGTCAGGTCTAGTAGAGTTCATCAAGTACATTAAGCTTCCAATTACTTGAGAATATTCCAAGTGAGAAATTGCTTCTCCATTATTTTTCTTAAGATGACAATTAGCATCAAAAGGAGTTGGAGCAGGTTTACAATCGAATTGATTGAATATTTTTAAGATTTTTTCAACATAATGAGATTGTGTGAGGACATAACCTTCGTTATTCCTTTTGATTTGAATTCCTAGTATTACATCAGCTAGACCTAAGTCTTTCATGTCAAAACTGGAATTCAACATCTTTTTGGTTGACATTATAGCATCCTTACTTGTGCTCATAATCAACATGTCATCAACATATAAACATACTATGACGCAAAAAAATTTCATTTCTTTAATGTACACACATTTGTCACATTCATTTATTTTGAAACCATTTGCTAGCATAGTGTGATCAAATTTTTCATGCCATTGTTTTGGAGCTTGTTTAAGTCCATATAATGACTTAACAAGTCTACAAACTTTATTCTCTTGGCCTTTGACTATGAACCCTTCAGGTTGGTCCATATAGATTTCTTCTTCTAACTCTCCATTTAGAAATGATGTTTTAACATCCATTTGGTGTATTTCCATATTGTATAAAGCAGCTATGGCAATCAACATTCTAATGGAAGTTATTCTCGAAACAGGAGAATAGGTGTCGAAGTAATCTACACCTTCCTTTTGTCTATAACCTTTTGCAACCAATCGTGCTTTGTATTTATCAATAGTGACGTCAGCTTTAAGCTTTCTTTTGAATATCCATTTATATCCAATTGGTTTGATTCCGGATGGTAGATCAACCAATTCCCATGTATTATTTTGTAAAATGGATTCAACTTCACTATTGATGGCTTCCATCCATAAAGGAGCTTAGGTGAAGACATAGCCTCCCTATAAGTATGTGGTTCATTTTCGTTAACAAACTTATAAAATCAGGTCCAAAATTCTTTGGAACCTTAATTAATTTTTTTCCCTTCTAAGTTCCAATTCTTGTTCTTGAACCCTTGAAGTGGTTGGTTCTTCTAGACTCTCTTGGTCAGTCCTTTTCGTGATGAACCATTTTATTTTTCCTTGAAAGGAAATATATTCAAAAAATGTAGCATCTGCAGATTCTATAATAGTATTATCACGATATCCGAAATATGTGATTTAACTATTAAGAATCTATATCTTTGCACTATTCTTAGCAAAATCGATGAACACACAATCTACGGTTTTAGGTCCTAATTTAGTCTTTTTGGTAAAGGAATTTGAACATTTGCTAAGCAACCCCACACTTTTAAAGTTTTGTAAGTGGGTTTTCTTTTTCCAAATCTCATATGGAGAATTATCAGATTTTTTAAAAGGAACTCTATTCAAGATATGATTTGCGATTAGTAGTGCTTCACCCCACAAGTTTTGGGGAAGTTCTAGAATCATTCAACATAGAATTAATCATATTCTTGAGAGTTCTATTTTCCTCTCTCGCCACACCATTTTGTTGAGGTGTATATGGCGCAATGGTGGTCGATGAATAATTCCATTTATATTACAAAATTCGCAAATTCAATGGAATCATATTCTCCACCTCGATCAGTTCTTAATACTTTTATCTTTTTGTCAAGTTGATTTTCAACCTCTGCCTTATATATTTTAAATACATCAAAGGCCTCGCTTTTATGATTGATCAAAAAACATGACAATATTTACTACAATCATCAATAAAAGTGATGTAGTAGTTCTTTCCTCCTCTCGTAGGATTTGATTTGAAGTCACAAAGATCACTATGAATTAAATCTAATAATTCATTTGATCTTTCTTGAACAGACTTAAATGTTTGCCTAGCAAACTTTGATCAAAGCACGAACTTCACATTTATGTTTTAAATCAATTTTAAACTTTGGTAACATATTCAAATGTACCATTTTATGAATTAATCTGTTATTTACATGCCCTAATCTAGCATGCCATATATCAAATGATTCAATCATATAAGCAGAGACAATATCATATACTTGCAGAAACAATCATTTTATTACCAAAGTGCCATTAACAATTACAATGCTTAAGTTTGAAGAGACCTTCAAGAAGGTACCCCTTCCCTATGAACATTCCACCCTTGGTCAATACAAATTTGTCGACTCGAAAACAAGGTACCCCTTATTTTCCTAATATCATGAACATAAAGAACATCAAGTAAAGTGATTACTTTTCCAGACGTGAACTTCATCTTCATTGTTCCTTTGCCTTCAACCATGGAGGAGGATGAGTTTCCCATGTAAAGTTCTCTCTTCACTATCAGTAGGATGAAACTCGAGAAAATAAGTTTTTGTCACTTTGCATATGTGCCTTGTTGCACCAGTATCGATCCACCATCCTTTGGCATCAGAAACAATATTAGTTTCTGAAACAACTGCAGTGAGATCAAAGTTAGTATTATCAATTTCCATGTCAGTAACATTTGCTTGGTTGTTCAAACCAGAATTATCAGAATTCTGATCTTTCCTGTGGCGACATTCTTGAGCCCTATGGCCCTGCTTTCCACAAACCCAGCAACTTCCCTTAATTTTCTTGAAATGCCCTATGGCCCTGCTTTCCACAAACCCAGCAACTTCCCTTAATTTTCTTGAAATCCTTCCCCTTTGGTGCTAACGGCTTGGTGGTTCTCTTGAAATCTTTCTTAAAATTCTTTTTCTGGAATTTCTGAAATCTGGACTTGCTTGATTGTCCTACCACCATGTTAGCATTAGCATTAGCCATTTCCTTTTTGTCTCCCTTCCTGTGATCATTCTCAACACGAAGTCGCAGAATGAGATCCTCAATGGACATGTCCCTTCGCTTGTGCTTTAGGTAGACCTTGAAGTCATTCCACGACGGTGGAAGCTTTTCAATAATGGCTCTAGTCTGAAAATGTTCATTTACGATGCACCCTTCAGCGTGCAATTCATGTATCAGAACTTGTAGTTCTTCCACTTGCTTTACCACGGACTTCGAATCCACCATATTGTATTTCAAAAACTTGCCTACCACGAACTTTTTAGCCCCTGCATCTTCAGTTCGATATTTCTTTTCGAGAAGATCCCAAACATCCTTTGCAGTTTTACATTCAGAATAAACATCATACAGTGTATCATCAAGTCTATTAAAAATGTAATTCCTGCAAAGAAAGTCAGAATTCTTTCATGCCTCAATAGTAAGGAGAGTTTCCTTGGACAAAGGGTCCTCATCAGATTTCAGAACTTCTTCCTTCACTATATTGGCAAGATTCATAGTGGTCAACCAGAAAAGCATTTTCTGCTGCTACCTTTTAAAATCAAGACCCTTGAACTTCTCTGGTCTTTCATCTTTGGAATTTGCAGAGGTAGCAGAAGTGGATTTCTCAGTTACAAGAGATGCCATTTCAAACAAGTATGAAAACAACAATTTCGTATAAATCAGTGACTAGTTTTTCTAAAATCAGTGACAAATTATATGCAATCTAGTTTTTCTAAAATCAGTGACAAATTATATGCAATCAACTATTGTATGTAAACCAGTGATAACATTAATAAAACACAATGATTTCGCATAAGATTGTTAGAACAATATACAAAAAACATGCATATATGTTAATACAAAAACATGCATACAATCGAAATTAAAATAATACCAGAGGCTTGCACTAATTGGCAATGTCCTTAGACGAAATTTCCTCCAATTCGGTGTATGAATGCTTCAAGAGGTTCGTATCCAGGATACAACTGGATTGATCTATGATTACACACCAATCAAAAGATCATTTCTTCTGCAACAGCAAAAATCTCTCTCTCAAAACCAGAAAAACTATCTTAATTTCGAAATTTTTCTCTATTTTCTAATGAAGTTACAAACCATATTTATAAACCAAAAAACTCCTCTTTTGAACCATTACAACTGTTCAAAACGAGTTTTGAAAATGAAAAATGGTGACTATTCACCACTAATTACCACCTTTCGAAAATAACTAACTTTAATGTAAAAAGTAAAAATTTTGTGTTGTGAATTGGCTAAGTTATTTTAACATTAGTCCCAAAAGGCCCAAGGCCTAATCAAAGACATATTAAATATCAAGTATTTAATTTATATTATTCAATGGGGAATACCCATGGTCTTTGCCTCCAACCCCACATTCACTTAACTAAGTCTTTCAAGTGAAAGATTTCTTATAAGGAAAGAAACAAAAGGTTTTTTTCCCATGTGGGACTAATATTGGATACAATACAAACTCAAATATAGTTCAACACTATTTATTGCATACGTAAAGTCAAGTCACTATTTATTAAGTAAATTGCAAGCAAGTAATTCTCTATTTGATATATATTTAAGTAACGCTTTGAAAATATTTATTAAGGAAAAACGTTATTTATTTGTCATATGCAAATATCATGTCATTTATCACACTATATAATTAATAATATTTTAAATATTATATATAGTAAAGAATGAAACGCAATACAAGAACATGGTGGAATAGCATCCAAAAATTGTGATGATAGAATATATTGCTAAACAACAACAAATCGCAACAGTTGTGCATCGGACAATCCGTTTGACTCGGTTGACCAAAAGCAACAATTCAAAGGATGATTTGTGACAAAACATTGTAAAGATTGTATGTTGTCACAGATCTGTCGTTGATTTCTCCCGCCATACATTTCTCGCCAAGGTTGTGACAGATCGATACGGATCGGCGACGGAATCAAGTCTGTCGCCGACCGTAGCAAAGTGAAAAATAAAAAATGAGGTTGTGACGGATCGCTACAGATCGGGACAGACTTTATTATGTCGTTGATCCAGGCGATCTTTGACAACAATCGAGTGACATAATTAATGTCGCGATGCGTCGCAACAAAAAAAAAAAAAGTAAAACCAAAAACCCATCCTCCTCGTCCCTTCTCTCGCGCAAACCACCGAAACCCCTTCATCGCCGCGCACCATCGTCGCCACCATCGCCGTCGTCGTCGCCATTGTCATCATCGTCGTCGTCCGCAAAAAAAAAAAAGTAAAACCAAAACCTCAT
Organism: Stephania cephalantha; assembly: GCA_039657325.1. Taxonomy (NCBI): domain Eukaryota; kingdom Viridiplantae; phylum Streptophyta; class Magnoliopsida; order Ranunculales; family Menispermaceae; genus Stephania; species Stephania cephalantha. The sequence goes on from CM077569.1 coordinate 60,699,861, forward strand.
CCTTCCTCTCGCATCGCACGCCCGACACCTTGGTACTCGTTTCGCTATTGCGCGAACTTAAGATGTTTGCCCCTATCTCCGGCGTTGGTTCGAAACGAGGGGGCGCTCGCTCGATGCCATCGTGCCCATATATGTGCACGGTGGTGGCATATATGGGGGACACAGAAGATGTATATGTCTCTCGCTCAGGAGGGTGCATATACATCTACCTTGCGGACCTAGGTGCTCGAGTGTGGCACACACCGCATCGCACGGTGGACCTTATAAATCACGGTCTCGAGTGCCCGCGCGTAATGGACCCGATTCAGTAGCCATCGTAATCCCGATTCGAGTACATCATCGCCGGAGCTCTCGTGGCTTGCGTTTTCTTAAACTTCTATTTTGGAATTTGTTGAATCGTTATGTTTGTTTTCATTTTACTACGAAATTAGGAAATCTAAGTTTTGCCTTTAATATTTCAACGAAATCGTACCTAGGTTATGCTTAGCATTCAAAATAGCGACAACCTGCTAAACATCAAAAAATCAACAACTCAACAATCTGTTGCTAAACAACAACAAATGAACAACTCAACCATCTCGTTGCTAAACAACAACAAATCAACAACTCAACAATTTGTCGCTAAACGGCAACAAATCAACAATTAGAACAATTGAATTTGCATTTAGGTAGTTTTAATTTTCACTTAGCTTGTCATATGACAATTATCAATTACTATTGTTAAATTTAGTTCATATATAGTATGTTCATTGAATAATAATACATTAAATTAATAAATTCGTACATTGTTTAAATTATTGTTTGATAGTGCATTTCCAACGAAAAATGATATCTTATTGAATTATAACTAATATATTCTTATAATGTTTATTAATTGTGATTGTCATTTAGTTGGTACGTAGTTATATTTGAAACCTCAAGACTATATATATATTAGGAATTGAAGAATATTTGCATTTATTTGTAAAATAAAGAAATGTATATTAATTTATATACTTCATTAGTAAGAATTGATAAGAAATGTCGAGACTATATGGAATTTTTGAAAAAAAAAACTTGGGCAATTCATGGTGAGGAAAGAAAGTGCATAGTTCTTGTATATAGCATGTTTGTAGGGAAAGCACACCTGAAGAAGCTTAAACGTATGTCCCTTTGCACTTTTAAATTCTATATTGTTTATTGATTGTGATTGTCATTTACTTGATACTTACTAGGTACGTAGCTATATTTGAAATCTCAAGATTATATATAATCTAATTTAATGAATATTAATTTGGATTATTTTCTAAAAATATAGAAAATTTTAAGAATTTATATTCTTTTTTTTAAGAGTTGATAAGATTTATCCATTGATCTATTTGAAAAACTTAGGATCGATATGTCTACTAATCTAGAATGGATGTATAGTCATATTGAAAATGGGTTTACTCGACGAGAGTTCATTACCGGCGTGAACGAGTTCATAGCATACGCGAAGACGCATCGTAGGACATTCGCCACTTGAGGGAAAATTCGGTGTCCATGCAACCATACGAAGTGTCGTAATCGTTCATACTATGATGTTGACAGTAGTAGAACTTCATATACTTCATCGGGATTCGTTACGGGATATCAATGTTGGTCGAAACACGGGGAAGAAGATTATATGTACACTCAAAATGTACATGACGAACCTAGCAATACGATGAGATATGATGACCACGAAGGGACACATGCAGCCAATTATTGTACATCGTATCATGAGATGGTGCACGACTTGGCGAGTCCGAGTTTCAATTGGTGTCATGCGGAACAACATCCAAATCCTGGAACGGAAAATTTGTATGATATGTTAGACGCAACAAGTCAGCCGCTATGGCCAGGGTGCGAGAACATGACGAAATTGTCGGCAGTCGCGAGACTCCTAAAAATCAAATCAAAACATCATATCTCTGAAAAGGTGTTCGATGAAATTCTTCAATTTTGTAAAGATGCATTGCCGAGTAACAATTGTTTAGTCGATAGCTTTTACAACACGAAACAACTAACGCAAAGGATGGGGCTACCAGTCCAGCAAATTGATTGTTGCGAGTCCATGTGCATGATTTACTGGGGCGAGGATTCAGAGTTGATGACGTGTAAGTTTTGCGGTGAATCAAGGTATGAACAAATTAAATGTGAAGGACGGAGTGGCGTGTCGCGGGCTCGAGAAAAAATGTATTACTTCCCCCTAACACCTCGATTGCAGCGTTTATTCGCGTATAAAGTGACTGCGAGGCACATGCGTTGGCATGGGGAACACGTTTCAGACGACATCTTCATGCAACATTGTTCGATTCTATTGCATGGAAGCATTTCAATTATGTGAACATCGAATTGTAATAGAAATTTGTAATGTTCGTTTAGGGTTATGTACGGATGGTTTCCAACCATTCGTCAATTCGAAAAACAATACTCATCGTGGCTGTAATTCTCACTCCTTACAACCTACCCCCTCAATGTGCATGAAGAAGGAGTTCATGTTCTTAACGGTCATTGTGCGGGCCCGACTAATCCTATAAATCAAATTGACATCTTCCTACAACTTTTGATAAAAGAGTTGCAAGATTTGTGGCAAGATGGAGTACTTACCTATGACATTTCCACCAAAACCAACTTCCAACTCCATTTGCACTTATGTAGATCGTCGCGACTTCCCGCTTATGGTATGTTGTCCTGGCCGGAGCACACATGGAAAGAGAGCTTGTCCTTATTGTATGGATGACATGGATGCATTCCAATTAAAGCACGGTGGAAAAACTTCTTGGTTTGATTGTCATCGTCGCTTCCTACCGTGTGGCTCCACTTTAAGAAGTGATAAGAACGGCTTCAGATGCGATACAACTTGTCGAAAAGGACCACCGACAATAAAATTTGGGGAACAAATTATGGCTGAAATTGAAGCTTTGGGACTGATGAAAGTAACTGAAATCGAATCCGTTCATGTGAACAATAAGATTGACAAGTATTCAGGGTGGAGGAAACGAAGCATATTCTGGGACTTACCTTATTGGAAGACGAATCTCATTAGGCACAACTTGGATGTCATGCACATTGAAAAAAATGTGTTTGACAACATTTTTAATACAATTATGAGTGTTCCTGGGAAGAGTAAAGACAATGCCAAGTCGAGACTAGATTTAAAAGATATTTGCAATCGACCTTTCCTCGAATATGACCCTGCGTCCAACTCATATCCCAGAGCGTCTTATACACTCGATAAACGTAAGAAAGAAGTCTTGTGTGATTGGGTATGATAGTTACGATTTCGATGGATATCCTTCAAATATTAGTCGATGTGTGGACGCCAACAAATTGAGGATGTTTGGGTGAAAAGTCATGATTGTCATGTGTTCATGCAGAGATTGATTCATATTGCCTTTCATGAACTACTAGAGGATAAAGTGTGGATTGCAATTAGCGAGTTAAGTTTATTTTTCCGAGACATGATGCTAGGAACCTTAATATGGCGCGAATCGAGTACATGTTGCACTCTAACATTCCCAAAAATATTATGCAAGTTGGAGCAAATCTTCCCACCTAGTTTTTTGACTCAATTGAGCATCTTCCCATACACTTAGCATACGAGGCCCATATATGGGACGATCAAGATTTCGGTGGATGTATCCATTCGAAAAGTAATTTTTGTAATCAATAAACATTTATCGTATTAAATAACTAATATCTTAGGTTATAGTGGTTATTGCTACCTAATTTAATGGACATACCGTCCCAATGTTTCCTCTCATCATATAGGTATCTCAAGCATTTGAAGAACAATGTTAGAAACAAGGCGAAAGTTGAAGGGTCGATATGTAATGCTTACTTAGTTGAGGAATCAACTTCTTTTTGTTCCTTCTACTTCGAGGATCATATCAGGACTGCGCACGAACGAATCCAACGAAATGATGCTGGTGGAGTAGGTCTGAGTGTTGCTAACAATGGTGCATTCTCGATTTTCATTCATCCGGGACGACCATTGGGCAAAGCGAGGAAATGATACCTCACGTCATAGGAGTATGTTGCGGCTCATCAATATGTGTTACTAAATTGCCCGAAAGTAGTTCTGTTTATAATGTATTACAATTCGGGTGGTTTTTCCTCTGACATTTTTTCTATGCAGTGTCTAATCTCATATCATTTTTCGTAGCATATTCAAGTCTATCGTTCGTTTGCAAGAACCAAACATCACCGATCAAGCTATTGAGATCAAACTTGAGCAACAATTTGCAACGTGGTTCTTGCAATATGTACGTAATATTCTATATACACCTAATTCAAATCAGTTTAGATGTTGAACATCTCATTATGTAACATGCAAGATTTTAATATTGTAACATTACATCTTAAAGTGAACAAAACGATGTGCGGATGTGATTCGTCAAATTTCACAAGGACAATGCGTTCATGTTCGAGTTATCCTGCATACCTCGTTAATGGATATAAGTTTGACACATTTGTCATACGGTACGAACAAGTCAACACAAAACAATGGTGTATGCGTCAAAGGCGGGAACGATCGATTATTACGGTGTACTCCAAGACGTAATTCGAATTGATTACCGTGATGGGTCGCTCCGAACAATGTTGTTTAAATGTGATTGGTTTGATCCTACTCAAAATGGTACACGACTTCTTCGTAAATTGGGTTTGGTAGAAGTTCATAAAAATCGTCGGTTCAATAGATACGAGCCTTTCATACGCAATGCAAGCATGTCAAGTATATTATCTTCTTTACCCTTCTATCGGAATAAGGGAACGAAGTGATTGGTTAGCTATATGCAAGCTTCAACCAAAGTTCGTAGAAGAAACCAATGTCATTAGTTCAGAAATGGCCATCTCGGATAATGCATTTCAAGCGGATCAAAATGAGAATATGTTTATCGTGGAAGTAGATGTAGATCCATTAGCGTCGACAGTTGTTGATCCGACAAGTGAAATTGTGTCTGACAACGATGAATTTGAGACGAATGCGGACAATGAAGAAGATGATGAGTTCACATCGTCATCAGATAGTGGTAGCGAAGATGAGTTAGAGTGATTGGTGTGAGTTTTTAGTGCAATCTATCAATTTGCTTGAAATATGATGTTTACGTTAGATGAAATATATCTCTATAAATGTTATTTGTATAAATCAACTGAAATATTTGTTTATGCGATAGATATGGATACCATTATATATGTCGAGAGGTAGGGGGCGTGGTAATCCAGAGGATGATGACATGGAGGACATCAATAGACCCACGGAGGAGACTAACACCATTGGACGAGGATCATTGTCGCACCATGCTACACATTCCCATCCGGATGGTCGGTACTCATTACATTATACCCACGGATGGTCACATGTAGCCCGTCCATACCCAACTTATGCCCTCGGACCGTTGTCATCACATTATACCTCATCATCGCCTCTCGGTCATCCATATCCACATCAACATGGCACACTATCACTGGCAGGAACTGTATACACACCTCAGCATGGTGCTAGTCCCTCGACATCACATCACGACACACCATCTCCTACAGTTCATGCACTCCCAGCTCAGCATGGTACAATTCCCTCTTTGTCACACCACTCCACACCATCACCTCCAGGATATGTATACCCACATGACCATGGTATCAGGCCATCTTCGTCACATGACGCCACACCACCACCTTCAGCTCATCCCGCTCATTCTCCTGGAGTAGTCGACGTGCACACTTCTACATCTCGTAGACCCCCAGCACCACATCGTCATTCATCTGCGAGGTCATCCACTAACAAGTTGCGCTCATCGATACCACCTGCGATTAAGGAGATCCTTGACTTTTTCAGACCGCCGACAGCCCCTACGAAAGGCGAAAGCCCTCTTATTCATCTCATTGTTGAGCATGGCTTGTATGTTACTCTCCACAATATATACCGCTAATCTATAAAAATATTATTTTCTTAGACTAACTTAAATGTCGAAATGGTAGGTTACAATCTTCTTCCGTGGCGGCAGGGAAGATGAGTTTAGTCTTCAAGAGCGAATATTTGAAAGAATGATGGAAATGAGAATATGTTCCACAATCCCAACGAGATATATACTGGCTTAGGTGGAAGGTCAGTAACTTCACATCAACCATTGAAGTGAATTTATTGAAACTAGTTTCTGATTATAGAAATGAGAATGTGTCCATTACTTGTTCATCTGTATGTGTTCTTCACTTGGGACTTGCAAATATCATTTGCGATATATGATGCGTGGTGTCGGAAGGCAACCATCCGGTACAGGGCAATATATATTTAATCGCGAAGAAAAGAATAACACCTATTTACTTGACATAGGAGGTGTTTGAGCATTACAAACGAATGCGAGCAACAGATGAAGCATTCAAGAAGAAGTCCGAGCAGATGAGCACGAATAGAAAGTCCGAGGTGGGAGGGCCGGGCACTGGTATTTCGTTGCATAGCGCTGGAAGTATATCCGCGAGACAGCATGGTGATACGTTGGTACGTATACATACATAAATAGTTTCATATGAAGATGAACGGAAATAAAAACTATTAATCCTGAAACTCGCTTGTAGGAGAAGAAGCTTCAACGTCGTCCCACACGCAAGGAGATGTTTCAACACCTCCACACCCATGGTCATGACGGCCAAACTTTCGTCAATCAGAGATCCGCAAAAATTGATGTAAGTAATATGAATTGCATATATATAACTAGTTCGAGACAACACATGTAGCACATCAATTTAAAAGAAAACATTAGAGTTAACTATTAGTTTATTAATTTAATGCAGGCTGAACTCACTCGGAGATTGGAGGAGATGTCCACCCAGACTCCCGACACGTCGATTGACGAGGATGTCGTTTATCTTGAGGTGGTGCCCGAAGTCAAGGGACGTGTCTACGGATTAGGGTCACAAGGTTATCATCGCAGCATATCTTTAGGGGAAGCAAGCTCATCTCGAGGATCAGCGTATAGACCTCATGAGTTGAAAGAGCTCTAGTGGGACCACCAGAGGTTGCAAGAAACATTGCTGAATGAGTGAACGGAAAGACAAGAACAAATGCAGAGGGACAAGGTGGAACGCCAAGAAGAAAATCGAAAGATGCAGGATCGTTTAGCACGTATGGAGGCATTGTTGATGCAACACCTTGGTATTAGGCCCCACGTGACTCCGACACCGCGGACTCCACTATCACCAGTTACATAGCGTTCTGGTCCTCGGAGTGACGTCCAGCCTGGTCATTTGACGACGGACATAGCACATTCTCAGTCTGCGCACCTGGATGACCACCAGCCTGGACATTGGACCAATCCACATAGAATGATGCCTGAGGATAGACATCATCTTTTGGATGATCATGATGAGTTTATGTCGCAACTTATGCCGCCTCCGCGACCACCGCCACGGCAATAGTGATTGGATGTTCTATCTTTTTTATGGTGAGTTTTTAATTACGAGTCAATGTATATCTTCACATTTTTTCCCTTCTAATGTAGTCGATGTGATTCTTCATTTGCAGGTATGTGCAGCGGTGGCATTTGATATTGGTGTTGTTTATAGAGAAGGAGTTGACAAGGCTTCTTTGTTTTTGCTGGGTAAGATATAATTACTTTACAACTCTCATGTTGAATTTTATGTTTATTTTTCTGCATCTAATGTTTTGGAGAATGGGGGTTGATAGATAGTGTATTTTGGTTTTACAAAGACCAAGTGATTGTGTTAAATGATAATGTCACTATATGTTTTTTCATGCAAAATTCTTTATAGGCGGTTTTTGTTAAAGTTAACATTTGTTGGTGTCATAAGTTTTTACTAGCTAGTTGACTTATGAATCTAATCAAGAAACCTTAACTAATACTTCATTACAAAAAGTGGAGACATTAATTTCTTGAAATATTACTATACTTTGTGAATAAGTGGTGTTGGAATTAAACTTAATCTTGGAAATCTTAAAGTTGGAGCAATTCATGATATTGGATTACAAACAACAATAATTTGATGTAAACTAGTGCAAGTTAAAAGTGATTTTGCCATTGAAAGTGGAAAGTGAAAAAACTTCTATATTGGTCTTACTATACAAGGAACAGGGGAACCAAAGCACATGTGCTTATCAATAATCTTTCATGAAACAAAGTTGGCTCAGTATGCAAGACTCCATGAGCACGTTTTTACTTCAATTTACATTTATATGTCTCATGACCTCGTATGTTCCAATATTGAAAAGATTGGATTCTCAATGAATGCACCTTTTGTGTTAGAATGAGTTTTGCTAAAAGCGACACTTGGCCTTATATTTGATTGAAAGAGTGCTCTATCTTGTACTTGGCTTCCTTTTTTCTTTTCCTTGTCTTCTCTTTTTAATCTTACAACTCTCTTTGATTCTATTCGAATGATTTTGCTTTATAGTTTACTTATTGCATTGATCAAAGCTAGATTAGGGACAAATCCGACTATATTAAACCTTAACCTAGCCTTTTAAGTTGAGATTCAACTATACTTTTTAAATAAATAGCCTACATTATCTCAAGTTGCTTAAGAAGAGTATTTATATATTAAGCTAGGATAGCTAGCTAGCTAATATATATTAAGATTCCTTAAACTAATTAAAGCATGTAAATGTTTTTAATTAATGAAATTCTTATATATAATAATAATAAAAAGGTTACATATTTATCAAGATCAAGTGGGGATTTTTATAAAATTATATATATATATATATATATATATATATATATTTACGACATATGTATATATATATAAGTAGATTAAGATGTATCCAAAAAAGGATAGGAGAATTAGATCCACATGGAGCATAAACGAATATTAAATAGGACTTTGTTCATGTACTTGAACGAGAAATCAAATAAGGTATATTCTCAAATTGAGTAGTTTATCTAATCCTATATGGTCCATTTCATTTTTCTCGGTGAGATGGACACCCCATGCTGCTCAACTTGGTCTCTATATGTAATATGTGTCTCCATCTTTTTTAGGGTGTAACACGCGTTTTACTTTATGGATTGGAAATCCTTAACTCGCTGTGTGTATTTTTGGAGTGGTTGTGTTGGTCATGTTATACATCGAGATAGAAAGACTGTGAAAGATAGTGTGTATTCAGAGACAACACTGTACAAATAATTTGGTCATGTAATTGGACGATAGCCCAATAACCCCTTATTCAATTTCACTTTAATTGGATGTGATGTTATTTTCATTTGTGTTGGAATATTTTGGTTGCATGTCGAATATTGTTCAAGTTCCTTTTAATTTTCAGGATTTGGCTGGGATACGCTCTGCTAGCTAAAGAATTTGTATAGTGCATATCTATGTATCGGTGAAAGAATGCTATAGAGTGTTTTGTAAACATTGTATATATATATATTTAAATTTGTGTAGCCAACTTGTGTAGTTGTTTGTATTTTGTTGAATAATGTTCATCTAGTGCTATATAGTATAGTACTAGTTAATTATGAAATGTTAATCTCATCCTTTTGTAGACATTGTTTGTCAAAATTTGATAATATACATACATCTTTCCAATTTTGGTATTATTAGTAGCTTTCAATTTGTTTTTGCAGATTTTACTATGCAGCTTTTCATTTTACTATTTACTGTTTATAATATTTTTTGAAAATTACCATTCGACAATTAGCTTACGCTACTTTGTCACAGTGGCTCATGACAGACAGCGTATGTCATTGAATAGCAACAATAATTGCGACAGAGCGAGTGTCTTTCTTGACTAGGAAAATCAATGACAGACTTTGTGTTTGGTGAACAAGAACAGATCAGCGATAAAGACGCTGCCTTTCTTGACTAGGCAAATCAGCGACAGACTGTGTCTCTTGCTAAATAGCAATAGATTTGCAACAGACACGTATTTGCTGACTGGACTTCGATCAGCAACAGATCCGTTTCTGTTACTGTTCAGCGACAAACGTTTGTCACAAATATGTCGTTGAACAGCAACAGAATACCAAATCTATCGCTGAGTTCCACCAGCAACAAAGAGTTTAGCAACAGCTACTATCTGTCGCTGATTTGTTGCACATGAGCTTAGCAACATAACCGTACCAATTCAGCATCAGATTAGTTTGTTGTTGTTTTGGTTTTTTTTTTGTAGTGACGTCTGTTAGGTTTTTAAAATGATTTAAAATACCATTAATTTATATCTTTAGTGAAAATGCTATTTATGTTATACATAATTTATTATTGAGGTATTGCACTCATATATAGCTAATTTTCACATCCTTAATGTTATCTATTATTATTATATTATTATTATTATTATTATTATTGTTAATGTTATCTATTATTATTATTATTATTATTATTATTATTATTATTATTATTATTATTATTATTTATTTTTTGGAGTATGGGCTAATGTTTTACGTCACTTGCATATAATTTTGATGTAAGTTAATTGTATGCTTTCATGATATATATAACTTGATTTTATATCTCAAGCTAATTATTGTCAAATTATGCTATCATGTGAAGTTATTTAAATTAATCAGTATGATATAATTTGGTTGTCAACAAATTATTTTTATGATATGTCAACAAAGTGACTTGACTATACGTATGCAAATAAATAAATAAATAAATGCAATTGGATAAAAAATAATTGATTAAGAAAGAAACAATCAAGCAAATTAACGTGGTTTGTTTAAAATTAATTGCTACCATATTATGATTAAATTTACTTATGTATCGTTTTTTCTTGATCTTATACAAAAAAATTTATCGCCCTCATGAGCCTCAAACATTTAACACATTGTTTGATAGTTTAAGTGACATTTTATAGGCTTGAGGGTAGGGGTGACAATTTGTGTTAGTGAGTCGCATTCATGTCGTGTCAAAACGGGTCATGACTCATATAAGGTAAATCCGAACTCGACCAATTTATTAATCGTGTTAATCATGTTCGTGTCGAAATGAGTTGTATTAAACATGTCGGGCATTCGTGTCATCCGTTTATTAAATATTTTATTTAAACTTTTATAACTTGTTTACAACTTTAGATAAGTTTTAACAATAGAGAGGAAATGAGTCATAACAAATAACATATAAATCTTTTTAATTAAAAAAAAACATATAAAAACCAATAAGATCCTTTGAAAAAAAAATATTTTGGGGCAAATTTTTATAACTTTTTTAATAATAAATAATTATTAATAAAATGTAAAACATAAATAATATATCAAAGTAAAATAAATATATTTCCTTTAAAAATAAAATAAAGTATGATAAAAAAATGTACATGCAAATAAAAAATAAATGATGTTATTAACATGTTATTAAATATGTGGTTTAGTATTAATATATTGTTACAACATATTTATTACTTATATTATTCTTTAATCTTATTAAACGTGTCATTATCGAGTTAAGCATATTAACTTGTTAATGACCCGCATTTTAGCCGTGTTTAATTGTGTTGACCCATTTATGACCCAAATCTATTTATGTCAAACGCTAACCCATTTAAAGCATGTCGAGTTCTTGTCGTGTTATCGTGTCGTGACTCAAATTGCCACCTCTACTTGAGGGAAAATTTGACCCACATTATTTAAAAATATGATACTATGAGACAAGTATGACAATGTAAGACCATTATGTGTCTCATAAGATCATGTCTTAATGTACATATGTAACTTATGAACCTAAAATCTTTTGAGCTTCCTTTAGATTACGAATTTAATGAAAATTGGTATTAATGTGATAAGCTTAAAAGTTCTCTCTTAAGCCCATAAAAGGGCACTTGTATCATCAAACAATGTGTCAAATATTTGAGACTCAAGAGGGTGATAAGGATATTGGATTTTAAGAGTCCATATAATCGCTTCCGCAGGTAATTCTTTATTTGATATATTTCTTAAGTTTTAAGAATGCTTCCAGCTTTTTGACAGTTTATTGAGCACTAAGGAGACTACTTGTCCTCAATTGAGCTCTTAATAATTATCTATAGTACATATAATGTCAATCCTCCTTGCCATCCTATTAGTCCAAAACTTATCATAAATCCACGTGGCGACCTCGGGATTTGGGGCCGCCACAGCTGGTATCAGGAAGCGAGTTCGAGGAACCTCGTGGAAATTAACTGTGAAAAGCATAAGATCAAAAAAAAAAAAAAAAATTAAATTTAAGATGTGGAAACCCGATGTACTTACCTTAGAACTTTGGTTGGGAATCAAAGTGGAGTGGGTAGTATTATGATTTATATGTGTATATTTTGATTGTAATACTTATATACACGTAGGTACGACACTTACATGCGACACGTTCGCATTAGGGTTACTCATTCGACATGGATGGATTGGTGAGCGCATATCATGCATAACCGGATTGCTTCGAAGACCGAAGTCACGTTTCGAGCTTTGGGATTCCGTAGTTCACGTTTACTGGGAGTCGCTACCGCGTTTACCCATTACTGGGGAGGCCGACTAGCTACTACTCGGGAGATGGAGGCATTAGCGTACGGCGATAGTTAGGTTGGGGATCGAAGTCGGGATTGAAGATGTTCCGGTGAGTCCGAGACTTTGTCGACGTACGGGGATTCTAGGATGATTTACCCGGATTACCACCGCCACGAGCGATTGAGTTCATCATTGAGCGATACAGCAGAACTCGCCAATCGCTATGCGACATCTACAGGATGTCTTGAGAGAATGCCCTCAAATAATTTCATGACTTGGAGCTTCTGAGCACAGTTCGTTTTTGCACCGAAGGTTTGGGAGGCATTACCTCTACGGAGAGCGGTTCGTACTCTACACCGATCATCGAGTCCGAGATATATTTTCACTCAAAGAGTTATGAACATGCGTCGAGAAGATGTCTTGAAGTTACTTAAGGACTACGACTTCACTATCGAGTATCACCCAGGGAAGTTTAACGTCAGTAATGACGACGCATCGAGCGTGGGTTAAAGATTTGACAAATGACGATCGTAGTAGTACGACATATGACACACGAGCATGGCTTATTACAAAGGCGTCGGTTATGTGTATGATCGATGTTTTTACTACGATCGAGCCGCACATCCGTTGTCGATGAGAGTTCGATCTGTATCCATTGAGCGAGTGGCCGAAGTGTCGAGGATCGATGGACTCTATGAGCGTTTCGAGTGGTATGGCTCGGGATCGGAGTGTACGGATTGGGATTGCGTCGACGATCGGGTGTTTGAGACACCGGGGAGGTTGTGGATACCTGCAGTTCCGGAGATACGGGACGCAATTTTGGAGGACGCACATAGGTCTCGCTTGCGGTTCATCCTGGTCGAACCAAGATGTATCATGATTTGAGGCGATTATTCGGTGGCTGGGGATGAAGGCCGACGTTGGCGAGTACGTCGGGAGTTGTCATATCCGCGGCAAGTTAAGGCCAGGACACATGAGACCAAAGCGGGTTACTACGGCCACTACCAATTCCACAAAGTGGAAATGGGAGCACGTCACCATGGATTTTGTCGGTGGGTTACCGCAGACTACGAGAGACACGATGCGGTTTTGGGTTGTGATTGACAGACTAACGAAATCGGCACATTTCATTCCTATTTCTACATGAGATATTCATTCCCACAACAGCAGCATTATCTTTGAGAGAGAGATCGTTAGATTGCATGGGTGCCGGTCTCTATTGTATCCGACCGAGATCCTGTTGACTTCGAAATTCACGGGAGGCGATGCAGAGGAGGACGGTTTGGCACCAGGTTGCAATTTAGTACGCCTTACCATCCTCGAGACAGACGGACAGCCCGAGAGACCGATACAGGTCTCGGAAGATATGCTCGGGGCTTGTATTTTGCGGTTTGGAGGTTCGTGGGAGGATTATTTACATTGTGTGAGTTTGCTTACAATAACGCCTATCAGCGTGATATCGGATGCCTCCATTTGAGGCGCCAGTATGGCAGACCCTGTGAGATCACCTGCGTGTTGGGCGCGCTGAGAGATACGGCGATTGGGCCAGAGATAGTTGTTGATCACACGAGAGAAGATCGTGCGATTCGACGCCGACTTCGAGCAACACAAGACAGACGAGAAGAAATATGCGGATAAGTATCACGAGGGTCCGAGCTATGAAGAGGCGACATGGTTTATCCGAAGGTTTCACCATGGAAGGGCCAGCAGAGAGATTTGGGATTAAAGGAAAATTGGCGCCGAGATACGACTGCTCAGTCGAGCACGAGCACGAGTTGGCGTGTGGCTTATAGATTGGACTTGCCGGCCAGAGTTGGTGGGGTTCATCCTACGTTTCACATCTCAATGTTAAACCGGCTAGGTCGGGACCAGAGACCGATGGTTGACTTGGCACGCATCGAGGTCTCTGGCCTCGATGTAACATATGAGGAGCGACCGATATAAATTTGTGGATCGCGCGACTCGTACGCTAAGAACAAAGGGTGATCCTAAGATGTTGGTTCGTTGGCAACATCATGGTACGTAAGGACTCACTTGGGAGCTCGATTCTACTATGCTAATAAGTAACCACATCTATTTCATGGTACGAAATTTCAAGTTATTTAAAATTTCGGGACGAAATTTTTTTTCTAGTTGGGAAGAGTTGTAACGGCCCAAATTTTAATTTCGCCGTTATTATGGATTATTTTCAGACTTGGACGACACTCGAGCCACGTGGATACCGCAAATAGGGCAGGCATGCCGACTTAGGTAAATAGTGATTTTGTGTGATTGTTTGCATATTTGCGATGACGTATATTAAGTTATTTACCTAGCATCGCATGTGTGTATTTATATCATTGAATCGAGCGAGATTGTGTGAACCTGTATTCGCCTCGATATGCGTGTCGACGCGTGCACCTGGTAGTTGACGGATCGAATATTAGATCGGGGAAATTAACACACAAATTTAATAAAAATCATCGAAGTAAATAATATGGAAATATATATATATATATATATATATATATATATTGAGTGAGTAGTGACGCGGCAGTGCGCAGATAACACGGTTCGGACATCGAATCTCAAGGCGTCGAAACGCTTGGAAACAAGGGCGAGTGTCCTAGGGGTGTCACGAAACAAGTGTCACACTTGTCCTCACCCAAGACACATTTGGCAATTTTCCCACCACGTGTCGGTCCACCGATTCTCACTTACATGCACACAAAAACCAACTCACACACTCCATCACCTTTCTCTCTCACCTCACACACACACTCTCGCACACACACACACCAGGGAGGCCGAGAGCAGGAAGAAGAAGGAAAGGAAAGGAGGAGGAGAAGGAGGAACGCTCCGGGAAGGAGAAGAGGAGGTGGAGACGTCAACGGTCGAGGTGAGTCGTTATTTTGTTGTTGTTGGTGCGTCGACCGTGGTGGCCGAGAAGGGAGTTCGGCCATGGAGGCCGAACCGAGGTCGGGGTGGAGATGGCAGGGGTGTCTCCCCCGCCATCGAAGTCAACCGGGGTTGGGGTGGATAGCAACCCCAACCCAAACCAGAAAAAAAGAACCAGAGACGTTGTCTCTGGGAAGAAGATGGGGTGGGGAGGGGTGCACGCACGCTGTGCGTGCGTGCAGCCCCTGGACCGGTTGGGCCGGTCCGGGCCCAACCGAACCGACCCGACCGGGTGGGCCCGAACCGGGTCAGGCCGACCCGGTGGACCGGTCGGGACTCAGACCCGGTGGACCGGGTCAAACCCGATCCAGGGACCCACCCATCCATCAAAATAATATATATTAAAATATAATTTAAAATAGTTTTAAATTAAATAAATTACAGAAAAAATAAGAAAAATATGTGGAAAATTATGGGAAAAATCTAGAAAAATCAGGAAAATATGAAAAATGAGAAAAAGATAGAAAAATGATATTCGAGAATTTTTTCGGGCATTGACACCCCTAAGTATAACTCGAAAAGGGTGTCAAACCAAAACTTTTTGAAATGAGAAATTTTCATAATTTGGCCACACATTATAAATTCACTTAATTTGACTCTAAACTAGTTAAAATGATTTAATGGGACACCAGGAACTTAAGAGATCACAATCGGGAGTCGGGCGCGTTTCTCGAGACGTGAGTGAGACTTCTGAGTGCGTTTTGAGGTACGTAAGATTTCATCTCGAAAGTCACTCGAGGTTTACTTTTCATCGTTGATTCATATTCCTTGTTATTGTACTCTATTCCGTGATACGTTTGGGTTGGTGGTCGAGTTACTCCCACTGCGTTCGTTGTGTACTTTATGGCACATCTTATGTCGTAGCACGTGTGATCGGGCATTCTTGTGAATTGCAACCCGATGTAAGTGGTGCACGTGTCTGTTAAGCCCGCGAGGAACCAGTGAGTGAAAGAAGTGGGGCTGGGGGCACCACCGAAAGGATCTGGGGGTCCAAGGTCTGATTTAGTCTCGACCAGGACGAGTACACACTTTGTTTCTTTCGTGTTATTTATTCATGTGATGATCTTAAGACAGCTTGTCTGTTTAGTTTCCGCATGATTATTTGACATGTTTATTGGCATCTATTTATTTCCTTATAAATGCTCGGCGTACTTCGTTGAAATCTTACTAACTGTACTCTCCATCTTGCTTTTTGTGATGGTCGAGT
Source organism: Stephania cephalantha (assembly GCA_039657325.1). Lineage (NCBI taxonomy): Eukaryota > Viridiplantae > Streptophyta > Magnoliopsida > Ranunculales > Menispermaceae > Stephania > Stephania cephalantha. The sequence goes on from CM077569.1 coordinate 60,716,430, forward strand.
GCAGATCCTAGTGCTAGTAAGCAAGGGGATTTTGGGCGACTTTATCTCGATCGCCCGTGGTCGAGGACCTACTAGTACGTGCGATTTTGATATTTTGCTTTACTTTTGGGTATTGGGAGACTTGATAGACACCGTACTTGTATATATTATCGCTTAGTATTTGTCGCCTATATACGAGTACTTTCCTAGGGTTTTCACAATAGGAGTTGCTCTTATAAATAATGTTTTTACGATGATAAATTTAATGTTTTACTTGCTTTAAATTAAGACTTCCCACGTTGTTTTTAATACTAACTAGAAATCATGCGTGGGACCCAGTGGGTCAAGGAAATCCCAAATGCCCTCAAATGCATTTTTTAATTTGCTCAAGACAACTTTAAAAAGTAAATAATAAGGGCATTTGTGGAAAAAAAATAAAATTTATTTTTAGTTAGTTTTCAATGCGGAGCACGTGCCTATTGACTAATTTTATTAATCAAAATAGTGTCTTTCTCGAGAAAAAAAAAATACAAAAGTTGCTTAATTTGTAACTGTTAAGGAAATTATAGTAGTTGCTATATTTTGTAGTTTAGATATTTATGAAGTTTCTATATTTTGATATCTATGTAGTTTTGGTAACTTTTCTTATTTTATAATTTGTTCATCTCTATAAATAAGAGCACTCTATTGTACTCGATTTGCACACATTAATACAATTCTTAGTCTCTTCTTTGAAATCTATCATGGTATCAGAGCTTGGTTTCTAGTATTAGGTCGGTCGACTTTCAAGTCGACGACCAATTCGTGGTGTCTCTTTCGATCTCTCGTTGTTGTTCTCGCTTTGGGTTGTGTTTTTCAGAGCCCTAATAGTGGGGTTTTCGTTTTTAATTTTGTCCTCTGGTTGTGTGTGACACAACACTGTTTTCTACTCTGACCTCTCTGGTTGTACGAGACACAACGCTGCCAAGCCCCTGCACACCTGACGGAGAGCCTCGCGGTCTCCGTCTGTCCGTCTGACGTCTCGCTGCACCAGCCGCGTCAGCCGTCGTCACCTACTGTTGATTCACGAACTCATTAAAGTTCGCTGCTGCCTTGTCATTCCGTCGGAGCTTCGCGTCATCCGCTCCACGCCGCCGCTAGTCGTCCAGCTTGCCAGCCTGCGCCTCTCGTGCTCACTGGATTCGCTGTTGCCGCGCCCTCCACGAGCTCCGTCGTCGTTGTTGTCCGCGCAGCCGTCGTCATCGTATCGTCCTCCGTCGGACCACCAGCACCATCACCGGCGTGCCTCGCTGGCCATCCGCGACGGTGGAGTCATCCGTGTCGTCACCCTACTGGTCCGCGTCCCCTTCCTTGTGTGTTCGCACGCCCGACGGACGCCATCTGATCCTTGGGAGCGATGTCGTCGGGACTTCACGCCTCCAGTCGCCGGCGCCGACTTCCTTGCCGCCTTCGTCGCCAGCGGCTTCCTCCGAGCCTTCCCGCCGTCTTCGCTTCGTAGCCGACCGAACTTGTTGCTTCATCAGCCACACGACATCGCCGCAACCTGCTCCACCCGAACGCATCTGTGTATGCCGCGTGTTGCTCACCAACCACCTATGCAAAGTGCTTACCAGCCGCGTTTGCCATCTCGACGCTTGTCTACTCGCCAACCATCTGCAACAGCCGCCTGTCCAGCCTGTACGCTGTCCAATCTGTCACCACCACACGCTTGCTTGTTTGATTTGTCCCGTGATCATCTGCTATCTGTCATCGACTATGTCGATTCCGTTGTTTGCTTGCCGTGGACTCTGCTATCTGTATGCCGTCGAATCAGTCGACTTTGCTATTTGTCTGTCGTCGACTCCGTCGACTCTGATATCTGTTGTTATGACTCTGCCACATCAGAATCTGTTTCTTGCCGTCTTAGGTGGTCGTCAATCTATTCCGCAACGAACCTTAGATTTGTCGTCTTCGGTGGTCGTCGATCTGTTCCGTAACGAACCTTAGATTTGTCATCTTGGGTGGTCGTTGATCTGCTCCGCAACAAACCTTAGATTTGTCAGGTTTACTGATTCGATTGACAACATCAAGTTGAACAACTTGAGTTTGAGGGAGGGTGTTAATGAAATTATAGTAGTTGCTATATTTCGTAGTTTAGGTATTTAGGAAGTTTCTATATTTTGATATCTAGGTAGTTTTGGTAACTTTCCTTATTTTATGATTTGTTCAGCTCTATAAATAAGAGCACTCTATTGTACTCAATTTGCACACATTAATACAATTCTTATGAGGTTTTTAAAAAAGTAAGGTGAGAAACTTTTTTTATTCCAAAAATAAGGTTGGCTACTTTTAAATTACAAAATTAAGGTATGTCTCCTTTTGAAAATGAGTCATTGATGATGATGTGGCTCCATGTGGCATGTGTGTTGATGAGGTGGAGTGAATGACTCCTTTTGAAAATGAGTCATCTATACAAAATGAATGACTCCTTTCGAAAAGGAGTCATCTATACAAAATACACAACCTCTATTTTACTTCTCAAAATGAGTACTTTGTTCAACCCATGCAAACGACACGCACGTATCTCGAGGTGGACAACTCATGCAAATGACACGCACGTATCTAGCGGTGGACAACTCATGCAAACAACATGCACGTATCTCGAGGCGGACAACCCATGCAAACGATACGCACGTATCTAGCGGTGGACAACTCATGCAAACAACACGCATGTATCTCGAGGTGGACAACCCATGCAAACATCACGCACGTGTCTCGAGGTGGACAACACATGCAAACGACACGCACGTATCTCGAGGTGGACAAATCCATGCAAACGTTACGCACGTGTCTCGAGGTGGACAACCCATGCAAACGACACGCATGTATCTCGCGGTGGACAACCTATGCAAACAACACGCACGTATCTCGAGGTGGACAACTCATGCAAACATCACGCACGTGTCTCGAGGTGGACAATCTCACATTATTTTGGCATCCACATGGCGCCCACGTGGAGTGTTCCACGTGGTGCCCGTGTTCAGAAAACATGAATGGCGCATTTCCAAAATGCGCCATTCATGTTAGGGAACATCCACGTGGGCGCCACGTGGATTGTTCCACAATACACGAATGGCGCATTTCCAATACACGAATGGCGCATTTTGGAAATGCGCCATTCGTGTATTTTGAGCAGACTAATTTTTCTCCAACTAATGGCGCATTTCCAAAATGCGTTTTACCTTACTTTTGGAAAAAAAAAAAAAAAAAAAAAAAAAACCTATCTTATTTTACTTATTTATATTAATTTCGACAGTACATTTGTAATTTTTATCAATTCTTAGTCTTTTCTTTGAAATCTATTAACCATGTCAAAAGCCCAAATTACTCCGAAGCTTGTAACCATGATCAACCACCCAGTCGAGACGGAAAACTGAAAAAAGGGTCTAGACTCTAACTTGTATTCCCCGATGCTTTTTCTTGGCAATCCAAAGGTTTTTATTTGAGGTGATATGTTAAGTTCATACCTAAGAGTGAGCTGAATTAACATTCATAGCCCCAGAATTGGACAACTAAAATCCTACGGTCAAGCATATTGCATGATGGTATTTTATTAAATCAAACCTGAGCATTCTTCATTTTCTGGAGCTCATCCTATATAAATATGAGCCTGGGAAGACGGAAATCAGGCATCCAAGTGTGTTTCTTTAGTTATTGAAGATTGATTGACTATAAACCAAAAAAAGACTAAGAAAGAAAAAGGAGATATATCATCACTTACATCCGCTGTACTTCCGTCAATTCCTGCGTCAGCTCCTTCTCCCTCTCATGCACTAATTCCAGCTGCCAGTCGTAAGAAACATCCAATTGCAGTGTTCGCACCATTTTACTAGGATCATTTATGTAAGGTTTTGTAACACTTGAAGAAATAAAAAGAAATCTAGGCATGTACAAACCAAACATTTCAGATGTCATTTTACAATAGAAAAATTAAGAGATATCAAAACTTCAAGACCATGATCTCTCCTGTTTCTCTTTTCAAGGGGGTCGTTCCAACCCATTCATAAACCAATGGTGAATCAAATGATCAAAAGGTAAAACTTCTTTTGTTGGGTTTTGAATCATTCTCAAGTTGTGGCAGAAGTTGTACTAAAGAATAGACCAAATGTGATCCTAATTTCAACATTGCAGCATCACGTGTAAGAAGGAAGCATAATCCAACAACAACAACAACAACAACAACAACATAGCCTCAGTTCCAAATTAACTGGGGTCGGCTACATGGGTCAAACTTTTTCATTGTGCTCGATTAAGTGTAATTGATGGTGAGCTTTTCAAACCATTCAAATCCCTCCTAATTAATGCGTCTCATGTTAACTTTGGTATGCCCCTACCTCGTCGAATTTCTACAGTTTCTATTGAGTCAAGTTTTCTAGTTGGGGAATTTGTAGGCCGTCCTTGCAGGTGACCAAACCACCGCAACCGCCCTTCCCTAATCTTTGTATCAATTGGTGTTACTCCTACTTGTCTTTGAATTTTTATATTTCTTATTCTATCTTTACTAATTTTACCACACATACACCTAAGCATCCTCATTTCTGCTACGTTCATTTTATGTAATTGTTGTTGCTTTACCGCCCAACATTCACTTCCATAGACCATAGCTAGCCTAATTGCGGTCCTATAAAATTTTCCTTTTAACTTAGTATGAACATTTCGATCACAAATCACCCTTGTTGCACTCCGTCATTTCTTCCATCCAGCTTGAATTCTATGTGTGACATCATTCTCAATGTTACCATCATTTTGTATGATTGATCATAGGTATTTAAAGTGGTTTACCTTATGAACTTCTACTTTCCTTAATTTTACCACTACAAAAAACAGCAGATCAAAAACGAAAATTTCCGTCTCTGATTAGCATAAATTTCGTCTCTAATTCAATTCTGCAACGTAACAGAGACGAAATCTATTCCGTCTCTAAAATCGTCGTCGTTGATTCAGACAGCAACGAAAATGTGTTTTTGTTGCTGATTAGAGACAGATTAGAGACGGAATTTAGAAACGGAATAGAGACGGAACCGAAATGCAAATTCTTCTAAAGGGTACAATTGTATTTGCATTCTGTCTCTGATCCGTTGCTAATCAGAGACGAATCAGAGACGGAATGCAAAATTCCGTCTCTGATCCGTCTCTGATTAGCAACGGATCAGAGACGGAATATAATAATTTCGTATCTGATCCGTCTCTGATTACAACGGATCAGAATTATTGTATTCCGTCTCTGATCCGTCTCTGATTAGCAACGGATCAGAGACGGAATTATTGTAGTCCGTCTCTGATCCATCTCTGATTAGCAACGGATCAGAGACGAAATACAATAATTCCGTCTCTGATCCGTTGCTAATTCATGAATTTCATTTCTAATTCGTTCCTATTTAGTATCAAAGTCTAGTTTTGCCCAGTTGGGCGCGTCTATTCCTCAGAAATTGACGCCATGTCCAATTTCCTCGTACAGTTGATAGAATTCTGTTGTGATTGGATATCTTTTCTTTTCCATGGCGGAAAGCCTAAACCAAATAAAGAAACAATCGAGAAAACGAATTGCAGTTCGCGAGAGAGATGTCGTGGTGTATAACTGTATACCAATGGAGGGAGTCAAAGAGATCCATGTTCTTCCGCTCTCGCCTTTCTGCAAACAATCAAGTTCTGTCTCCGCTGTCTCGCTCGTGAGAAGCTGGAATTAGAATTTTGCATGTGAAAAAAGTGCGCCAGTTGCACTGTACAGCAGCCTAGCCTATAAGGACTCGGAACTTTCTTTCTTTCTTTCCTTCCTGCAGAATCAGATTTGGCTGCCCGGCCACATTCAAGACACATGAAGTTTCACGTGCGGGCTTTACCTTGTTGCTGTTACAGCTCAACTCAATGTATAGCACAATTCAAATTCAAAGGACACAATTCATATCCCTCCACTATATGTCCAATAAAAACAAAGGTCACTGTGGAGTATGCTTCTTCCATTTATATGAGTTCAATATTTCGTTTCTGAAGAAATAATGGATGTTCAATCAAATAACAACAAACAAGCAGTTCCATAGATGAACAAATAATTTCCTTACTCTCTGGATTTCAAGGGTCACAACAATACAATGTAAATTCCATTACAAAAACATAACCAACACTGAAAAAATCGATCGTTACCCTGATAACTCTCTGGCGTTCAGTGTACATTTGCCGAGGAGATGTGAAGAAACATTATTCTTCCTGCATGGCTTTGGCGTAGGCAACAGATGATCTCCTGCGCTTGCAACCCCAGTATAAGTCCCTTTTGTTTGTCTTCCTCTTGAACCCTAGGTACCCCTGACAGTTTGAAGACCCGCAGAAGCACTTCACCTTTGGTCCAAAGTGAATGAATCTAAACAAAAACAAAAACATATCAGAGGATTTGCAAGGCAAACTCTAAAAAAATTACATACATCGTTCTAACTCTTACCATAATTACTGACTCGGAAGAAAAATAAACACAAACATAACTCTAAGATACTAGGATTAGAAGAGATACAATAGTTCCGTGTTGGTGTGTGTTTTCCTTTGAATGGAACTTGTATATCCAGAAAATGAGATTAAAGAGGGTCTATGACATTAGCATCCCCTACTGATGAAGTTCTGATGTTCACTCGAAAGAAAATTTGCAGAATCATACACCATACACATAAGTTGCAGATTTAAAAGTTAGACATAATGCAACAGTACAACATGGAAAAACAAAATCAAATGACAAGCTATACAAAAATATCTCAAACTTATAAGCCAATTCATCAGCATGCTTCCAGAGATATCGAGTACAACTATAAAGATCAGCTACAAGGAGAGCACCTGAAGGTATCAAGCAAACTAATAAAGATTCAGCCATTGCCCAAGAGAAATTTTTTGTTGGCATATTTCACTATTATGTTTTTCACATTTAGAACACCATTAAGAGATACGTAGCTTCATTAAGTTGTGTCCCCTTTTGGACACGTTACATGTAGGGGAAAGAAGGCACTAAAACAAGTACGAAGATGTAACCAGGTTTAACTGTCAATGCCTGGAAGAAGAAAAAATTAATAAACCTTAACTTTCATTACAGGGTCAACAACTGCGTTGATTATTATTGTTCCGTGGTTTTGAAGTTCGAACCGAGTAATTACGAAACATAAATTTGTGTTAAAGCCAATCCCAAAACAAGTGGAGGATTGAGAGGTAGACAGCCGAAGTAACAGTTTGTTGTTTTTTTGTCCATACAGGACCAGCATAGAATCAATTGTCCTAATAAAATTACATTGATTTGCTAATTCTATTTGTTCAAAAGAACTGCCATTAATTTGGTTGTGAATGGGATTGTGTAAATGAAACAATGTGACATCAGGAACTGCTCTCTACAACATCCGGAACACGTGACAATACACAAACACCACTAGAACCACATAACGAATAACAAAACTTCCAACAAGGGAAGACAAATCAAAAACTTCCAACTAAGGAAGACAAACTAACTATAAATAAATAAAAATAAAACAAAAAAAACTAAAGAAAAGACCACAAATTCATGCTTATGAAGATGTAATGCAACAATGATGGAAACAATCTTCACAAATCTGACTGGATATGCAGCTTATTGGATTAATTAAATGCAAAAAAGATGTCATTGGAACCACTGCCGATCAAAAAGGAGGATCGGCGGTGGTTCAAGATCAAAAATCACGATGGAGAATCAAGAAAAAATGTTAGGGTTTCGAGAAGAAAAAAAGCAGAAGTAACCCCTTGTTAGGTTGGAATGTTGATCATACCTCACTGTACACACAGCTACGATATACTAATTGGGGCAACATTATGCACCTGACCCTGAGTTGAAAATAGGCAAGGGGCAAAGGATAATAAGCAATCTTACACGGTTCGTTTCTAACAAAAAAAAAATATTGCACTATTTTAAACTTGAATACTTGTTTGATACCAATAGTAATTATTTTCACTCTAGATTGACAAGCTTGTAGGTAGCACCGTTTTGAAGACAATATTCCTTAGCTCGACTACTTCAAATGATGATGATTCTTGAACCTTCTCTTGTTTACTTATTCTGGTATTTTAGTATTTTGTTAGATTTACGATCAAACATGTACTTATGTATTTTTTTTAGATTTTTACTTCACAATATATCCTTAAAGCACTGGTATCATGATAAAAATAGAAAATAGACACACAGAGACTTGTGTGGTTCTGTCCTATAACCTACCCACCAGAGGAAATGAGGGGGAATTATTTTATTCATGCTTCTTTAGTAACAAGAGCTCTATACTAGTAGACAGATACATTCACAATTATGAAAACTTCCAAAAAATGTGCCAATCCATCAATCAATATCTTTCCTTTTTTACAACAAATATATTTAAATCACAATTAAACAAGTCACCAAAGACATTAACTTAGAATGTTGAGAATGTTCAGTTAAAGCAAAATGTTTATGGAATTTTGTAGTAAATATACAGCATAATATGCCCATGGTGAAAAGCCAAGGCTTAGAGAAATAGAAAAAAAAAATATTTATCATTCACATTAATAATAGTTGAATCTAAAGCCTGCAAATATTGTAAGATGTATGCAAAGTTGCAAACTTAGTGTAACGATGAAAAATGATCATTAGCCACAGTAGATAAGCTCTTTTAGGGAGCCTCACATGGTACCTATAATCATAAGTTAGAGGCTCTCTAGTTTTTATAAGCCGGGCAGCAAAAATCCCCACGCGTGTTTCCCCATCGACTTGCCTGCAAGGCAATGTAAGAGTCAGCACTTAGTACAACCTCGAAATGAAATAGTAAGCATGTCTCAAATGACGACTTTTAATGGCAAAAAAGTTGCAGAACTACACATAGGACCTATGAACAGTTCTTACTGAGAAAATATGATTAAACTACTTCCGAGAAAGCGAACGTTGAAATTTTATTTTGTATTCAGTCAAATTCATCAAAAGAATGCTGCCACTTTTCGAGATAATCAACTTCATAGTTTGCAGTTTTTGCTAAAGATCATAATATTAATTGCTCGATGGTTTCACGTTGATTCACGAAGAATATCCAATCCCATTTATGTAAATAAGTTTTTCTCAAATACATGGTTCAAATGCACGACAACTTGAAGATAATGATCATGGATTGTACATCAAGTATTTTAATTGTTGGAGATAATTAGAATTAGGTTTAGAAAGTTAATATATAGATTATGATATTGCCCAAGTTTTTGCAACAACAAAAAAGCCTCAGACCAAAATTAGTTGGTTTGGTACATCTACCCAACGTGCTTGAGTTAATGTCAATGTGATCTTGTAATCTTTTAAATCCTTTATACTTAATGCATCCCAAGTTCTCTTAGGTTTACTCCTACACTTTCAAATTCTTTATACTTCTATTCATTAAGCTTTCTAATACGACGTTTTTAGGTCAACTTTGACCTGTTTTGATTGGGGTTGGATATTCTTCAAATCCTTAGTGGGAGTGGATATTAATTTGCTTTCAGTAAAATCTTTTATCTTTTAAATATATGTTGTTTCTTTACCGTCGAATATTCACCCCCACTAAGGATAGCTAGCCCATTGCATTCTTACAAAATTCTCCTTTTGGTTTGATAGGGATAATTAGGCCGCACACCACATATTTCGTATACTAAAACTAGGAAAATGATTTGGTGACCTGTTTTGAGACACCCAGAATGGACATCTGGTTGTTGGTGTCAATTGATTTGTGCATCAATGTTTGTGCGCACACAAATCGAGGTGTCTCGATGAGACACCAACAACCAGGTGTCCATTCCGAGTGTCCCAAAACACCTAGCATTGTCCTTAAAAGTATACAATAACAACAATAACATAGCGCCAGTCCCAAATTAATTAGGATCAACTACATGGATCAAACTCTTCCATTGTGCTCGATTTAGCATTAACCAATTATATTGTATCGAATAAATCTGGTCAGTCAATTCATAATTAAAGTAAAGTGATAAGAACTTAATAAGGGAACCCATCGATGTAGTCCTATAATAATAAGATTTTATTTTGTAATTCCTCCAATTGTTTTTAAATGAGTTATTGTACTTTAGTACATATACTTAATAGTATCCATAAATCAAGTTCATACTCCTTTTTCTTCTAATTTTGGTTTTTTAGGGGAGGAAACTCTAACTATATTTGATTAACTACAAGAATGAAAGATATATTGATATTAGAATCCCAAAGAATTGGGATGTAATACAAGAAATAGATACAAGCTTTCGAAGAAATAGATTTAGATTTACAACAAAATCAAGAAAAATGCAACTTGTCCGCAAAGGAAAAATGCATCATTGTGTTTGAGTAGTTGATTCAAGGGTAGTGATGAAAGAAGAAGAATTAAAGAAAGAGTTGCAGAAAAAAAAAAAAAAAAAAAAAAAAAAAAAAAAAGAGCTAAACAAAATAAAAGCGAGAGCACCAAGCTCATGAGATATATAGGAAAGGATCACTGTTTAACAAAATAAAGTTTTTTTCTATGTAGTGAAAAACATTGGAAATAAGAAAGATATATCAAACATGCAATCATTCAAATGAGTTTGTTTCCTCCACCCAGCTTTGCAAATTGTAAAGGCCCATTTCCCTGTTTAACAAAATGAAGTTAAAACTTAAAACCTAGATGGGATGTGTCCAAGGATGTTTCCTATACATGACTCCTATGATTTATTGGCCCTCAGTTGAGGATTTCAACTCATAAACCCTTCTGCAACGGCAATTTAATGTTTTATTTTATTAGAAGGAGCGGCACAATTCCAATATGAATCTCAAAGCTCTTACAACAGTATCCATATTTGCTTTTCTATTAAAGCAAATACACCAACCTCAATATATTCAGTGTGTTTAAACCGCAACAGCAAGAGCATCCGTCTGGCTTAATTCTATTTATCAGTTACAACATCCTTAGCTGCTCATGACACATTGACTATTAAGGGCATTTTGCATTATGCATTATAACAAAATTACTAATCACCAATAAATCTCGCCTTCAGAATTAATGTGGATATTTATAACAATTGATGCATTTGTCCCGTACATATGCAGACACAGTCAAAGGTCAAGATTACCATTTTCGAGCAGAATATAGAGCATATGTCATTTAATATAACTGTTCGAAAGAATCATGGCAGCAAAGCTAAATTTACTGACCACTTCTCCAGTTTGCAGTTCGGATCACAACTGTGGTTCAGAAAACGAGCGGCATTTCCCTTGAAAGTTGCATCAATGGTGAAGTCCTTCCGAATTTCACACATGTAAAAATTTTGATCGCCTCTATCTTTGATATCCCAAAGCCTTTGCTCACATAAAGCATCATCAATAACTGAAAGGTGAACCAAATATTAGAGTAAATAACAAAAATAGAAAATAAATAAAACAAAAACATGAGAACATGCACAAGGCTCAAATATTAAAAAAAAAAAGAAAACACAATAAAAGATAACATGTAATAAGGCTTGTTTGACTTGAAACTGCTTTCTGCTAATATAACCTGTGACAATATGGGCCAAAAAATACCTCTCAGAAATGGATAAAATAATGAAAAAGAATTAGGTGCGAAAATTAAATAAATATGCATGGAATCCATGGTTCAATTCATCTTCAAAAGTAGTCCTAGACAGATACACTGCACAATCAAACTGTGTTCAACTCTCAACCAGACAAGAAAATATGCTAATAGTATGAAGATTACTCGAGCTTAGAGAAATATCCGTCAATCAAAAGTCAAATTGAAAGTGTGGCTATGCAAAATGAAAATGTGTAATAAGCACAAATGCAAACATTGAAACCAGCCTTGAACCACTCATATAGATAAATTTGGATTAAAATATATGTGAATTACCAACCAAGTTGGTAGCTTACAAGTTAGGTATGGGTCACTTGAGTAAGAGGTTTCATGTTCGAGTCTCAATGGGGGTTAGTTGGTTTCTTTCTTATCAAAGATAAATAAATATGTGAACCAACAAAAATTTGAGCTTAAAAAGGTGCAATCGAATACAACCCAACTCAATATTGTCCATAAATACACTATCATTAAATTATTAATCACAGTGATCAGTAGTCACTGCCCAACATACAATTTCATAAAGCATCCTCATTTTCATACACTCAATTTATGTACGAGTTGTTTCTTTACCACCTAACATTCACTTTTGTAAAGCATAGCTAGCTTAATTGCGGTCTGTTACGATCCATGGGCTCCCAATCCATAAGTTCTACATCAGGAAACACTGCAGGACCATGGGATCAAATAGTGAGGTGGCCCAGGGGGTTCAGGCACCGAGTTAGGTTGAGTAAGTCTAGTGAGTTGTGTGAGTGGTCCTAGTCAGTGTGAGTCAAGTATTGTAATAAGAGGTATAAATAGTAGAGTCATTTGGTCACTGGGGATTATTCAGTCGATGTGAACTCCTGTGTGACCTAAAGGTCTGGTGAGAGTAAACTCTCGGGGCGACTGTGGAGAGCTGTCCCTCTCCCTTTCGTTGTACTTGTTCTTGCTCTTCTCTCTATCAATAAAGCTACGAGGCGACCCCCTCTTTCCGCAGTCGGCCATCGTAACACGGTCTTGCAAAATTTTCCTTTTAACTTAAGAATATTATGATCACATATCACACTTGTTGCACTCCTCCACTTCTCTCATCTAGCTTGAATTCAATGAGTAATGTCATCCTTAATATGACCGCCTTTTTGTATAATCGATCCTAAATCTCTAAAATGGTTTACTTAAAGAACTTCTACGTACCCGTATTTTACTACTCCATTACATATAATCGGTCTTAGGCCTACTCAACTTGAAGCTCTTAGATTTAATTTATTCCTCCAAAGTTCTAAAATTAGAATTTATTCCGTTCACTAAAACAATATAATCGACAAATAACATACACCATGGTATATCCTCTTGCATATGCCAAGTAAGTTCATCCATAACTAAAATAAAGAGATATGAGTTTAACTTCAATCCTTGATGTAGTCCCATGGTAATAAGAAATTCTTTACTAATTCCTCCAAATGTTTTTATACTTGTTAGTTGTCACTACTCCAGGTACTCCTTACATATCTTATAGTATCTACCGTCTACGTACCGAGCATGCACTCATTTTTCTTTCTAAAATCCACCAAAGAACATATCTAAGAATCATTATCATATGCTTTTTTCTTTTCTCTATATTTTATCATCAATCTTCTTATAAGGAAAATAATAGAATACTAGATACCGAACCGAAAAATTGGATTGGTTTCTTTCTTGTCAAAAAAAAAAAAAAAAAAAAAAAAAAAAAAAAAAAAAAAAAAAAAAAAAAAAAACTGAAGAAAGTGAATTTCAGCTTCGCAATCACTGCAAAAAATTGGCTGAGATATTGTTGCTCCATCTTCTACATGCCAATGGCTGATATAATTTACTGTAAATCCTAGTTCTCCGATGAAAAAAAAAAAAAAAAAAAAAAAAATTGTAAATCCTTGTTCAAACTTAAATTTGTCCATATTTCTTTTTCTGTGAGCATATAAGGCGTACAATATACAGAAAGGGAGATTTTTCAAATATCACTATGAGCATATGTAGTGAAACATCTCCATACTCCAATCAAAATCAGATTCTTCAATTAACTTTGCTTAATGCACTTCATCAATGGCACAAAGGACAAATATGGTCAGATTTAAGGTTCAATCAGGATCGGAAGTTTCAGTGGATATAACTTAAAGCTTTAAAGAAGAGAACCTGGAACGGAATATGGACTTTCAGAAATTAGAAAGCAGCTTTTGACATGCAGTATCACAATAACACATGTTGGAAATTTTAAATACATAATTGCAAAGCCTTTTCTAGATGAAATCATTTGATCAAACTCTTCCATCGGTATAGCTGAATACCTTACCCCAAAGAATTCATTGATGGAAGTGTAGGGTAGATTGATTTTTGCTTAGACTTTTTTCTTGGTGAATATTTTTCCTTAGACTTACTAATAGAATTCTTCAATGCAATCGCTATTATCAAAGTCGACCAACTCAAGTACAAAGAAAAAGAAAATACCTTCTCCAAGGTATTCAATTATGAAGTCTCCTTTTTTAATTGATTCAGCTGCCTCCACTCCCCATCCACAGCACTCTGTCTGAAACAGAAAAAACGTCTATCTATATGCAAACAATTTAAGCATCACATATGACTTCTCAAGAAAACATATGCTATATAAAGAACAAAGCAATCTAAGTCATCCACATCTTACAGATAAAATACTCTTTGCCAGTCAAAAACTTGTCAACTGTAATCAGCAATGACAGCAACAACGTCAAGTCCCAATTTAGTTGGGATTAGCTACATGGATCCAACAGTTTCCAATCAGCTGAATTAAATGCAGTAAACAATGTCATTTGATAACCTTTTAAATCTTTTATAATTAACCCAAGTTATATTAGGTCTATCCCTACACCTTTGTATCACTTCAATTTATATCTCATAATGTTTTCTAATTGGGACATTTGAAGGTCTTCTTTGAATTCTTCAAGCCATCGCAAGCCTGTATCTTATATTTTTCTCTTCAGTGCTACTCGTACTTTTATTTGAATTATTCTAAAACTATGTCAACTGCGGTCAGGATAATGAAAAGATTCTTTTGGTACTGCTACAACTATTTTTTGAATCACTCTCAAAAATTTGACAACTGCAAAGTTTGCAATCAGGATAAAGAAATCATTCTCAAATTTAGAAAACAACTTACCTTCACGACGTTAACCTTTTTCTCTATGCGAAAAGGCCTATTTGTACACAAGTCTGAGCAATGACAGGACTTTGAACAGCTGATGGATTGCACCCTATTAAAACAAAGATTCAAAAATCGTATCACAAAACTCCTGTCATTTGTGTACGGAAGCTTACCGAAGCTTGCGAATTTCACTTTAAATACTACAAAACTCAAGTTTCTTTGTAGAGATGCTAGAACTATACTTAATCATACAACAATAATGCACGAAACTCCTGTCACCGGATGATATTCTGAATTTTAAGTATATTTCTAGCATAGATGAAGTTTTAATCGAAGTTTGCTCAACATCCACGAAAAATAACATTTTTATTTCATATTTTATTAACTTCCATCGATGTTTTCGAAGTTCATTCGAAGTTAGCGAAGTTGAGTCGAATTTTTGCAATTTTTCTACCGCCTTTGAACTTTGCTTCGCTCACCTCAAAATCGGCAAACTTCGAACTTCGCTCGAACTTCAGCGAAGTTTGTCGATTTTTTAAACCTTGTTTTCAACTAATAGAAAGTAATACTATCATAAAAGCATGTGTTTTATTTTTTTCTATTCTTTTTTTTTAATAATCAATAGTAATGCACTTACTCATTATAGACTGCTAGCATTTAATATTTCTATAGCATAAACTAGTTAAACTTCATTCAGCACCAACTAGTTCCCACTAACGCAAAAAGCTAATTGTAATAAAACAATTAATGCCAAAAACATTTTATCGAATTTTTTGGTGAACCATTTTATGGTATTTAGATCATATTGTGCAACTACTGTTTTACAGTTAATGGATCCGTTTATTTTGAAGAGAGAGGGGAGGGAATTAAAACCCCGTACTCAAAACACATATGCCCAAACTACCATCAAGTTGTGGGCCCAAAACATGGAGTGCGTAACAATATAATATGGATCACATATAATAGAGATTAATTAGAAAAAGATTATCTAACAACTACTACATTTAGAAAACAACATATAAGTGTATTGAAATCACAGTTACTGAAAATGCTCATGTTTGGATTCACGTTCACATATATCATAATATTCGGCTTTTTCAGAATCCCTCAAACCCAACAAAAAAGGGAAGAAAAAAAAATATTCAAATGCTTAAATTGCCAAGTTAACGTCCACAACTACATGGAGCATACAGTACCTAAATTGCTTAAACAAAATTAAAGCAGCTTAATAATTTTTCTTATAGCTACAGAAACCCGATTATCAACGTAAAAAAACTAATGATATGGAACCCCTAATTTGTTGCGAGTACATTTTCAATTGAGACTTAGATGTCTAGTAAAGCTTTAGGAGAAGTTAAACACTACAACAGTTTATGCAATTTATGGCTTATCATTATTTTTACGTAGTTGATACAACAACAAAGCCTCCACTGCAAATTAGTTGGGATCGTCTACAAGGAAAGGCTTCCATTTAGCTCGATTCAATGCAGTTGCATACTTTCATAATTATTTAAATCCTCCATAATTAATCCATTAGAAGTTTAGGGTTTAGTCATTATTATTTATTTATTTATAGGTCATTAATTAACAATAATTTAATTTAGTCATTATAATCCGCATTCAATATTTAATTGAAGGATACTAATAAGCCTTTAGGTCCTTATGTATCATTAACCATGTTAAGATTTTGTTGTTTGGTAGGTATCATTGTAACAAACTTAATTGTAACTTGTTCCTTCAATTTTTTTTTAAATTATTTAGAGGCATACCACCAGCCTAGGTGGTTTTGCCTCAAAACGCCTAGATGATGCCTAAGCGTCGCCATGTAATCATTAGTTCATCTATAATTAAAGCAAAAAGATATGAGCTAAAGGAGAATTCTTGATGCAGCGTATGGCAAAGGAAATTCTTTTGCAATTCATCTAATTGTTTTTATACTTGTTATCCATATATATACTCCCTCCGGTCATTTATATAAGTCCTTCTAGCAAAAACTTCTTGTTCAAAATTGTAAGTCGTTTTCGGAATTCAAGAGTGTATTTCTTGCATTTTCACCCATTTTATCCTTATACAACTCAAACATTTATGATTCTTCAATTCTTCAATTCATTTAATGTCAAATGACATATATGTAAATTACACTCGTAAAGCTGCGTTAATTCTTGTGTACTTATCTTAAACGACTTATATAAGTGTTTATGCCCGAATCATGTGTGCCTTTTCTTTCCTACACCCACCACGCCAAGGATATCTCTAGGAACCCTGTCATATGATTTTCCCAAGACCACAAATATCATATGGTTTTTCCCTAATTTCGATAAGAAAGAAACCAACTTATTGCCCCCAGTGAGACTCGAACCTTCAACTTCTTGCATAAGTAACCACATACTAGACCACTTAGCTACCACTTGGTTGGTTTTTTTTTATTTTTTTTTCTAACTTCAGCTTTCCTTCCTCTATAGCTATGTTCTTTTCCCAATATACAAGAGGTTTACATCACTAATAACAAACATACCATCAGTAGCAATTGATAACTAATAGGACAAAAAGAGTAAATGAACCCCATCATATTGGTTTATTAACATAGATTTTCACATATCTTCATTTCTCACTACTAGAACGTTTTGCATCCCACCCTGTTGGCAATCATAATCATGCATTTTGGATAAAATGCTAAAAAACTGTCACATTCTTCAAGGCCATATATGCATAAGGTGTTCTGAACACAGTAGCTCCAAACAAGTAGCCAACACAAAGTTGTAGCATGCATCTGATTTGTAAGCAAAACATTGTGTTTAATAACAATATAGGCTCAAGAAACTATTAGTACACTTCCATAACGTAGCATGGCACTAAGGCCATAGATTAAGTTAACAAGATGAGAAAACTGATAAAACGGGCAAAAACAAAGCATAGTACCATGAATTTCACTACTCGAGACGCATGTCACTGAAAACACAAATCTAGATAAAATTATTAATGTTTGTAAAAAATAGACGTTTACCAGCAAACACAAGCTTCAGAGCATACAGTTGCACAGCAATTCATGCATCCATTGTCAGCATCAAGATCCCCACGCTTCTTTTTAACCAGATAAACGTCTTATTCTGTTAAGTTCTCAAACATTATAAAGAATAAATGTGCTCCATGTGGCATCAGCCATACAGTTCACAAAAGACCAAGTCCCAAATCTTTTCGGCTTCTTTTTTGTATGAACAAAAGCTTTTATTTAATGTTGAAAAGATTACGGAAACAAAAGTCGAGGACCACATTCCAACAAATAACAAGAAGCAACACCATACAAAGAAACTATCCCTATATGAATCTTTCAAACCTAGAACACCACTTTGTCCAAGGATAATAGCTGCCAACCTCCTTGGCCACTCAAAGATAGAGCAACCAAGAGCACACCTTCCTACAGCAGCCAAGAGGAGACTCGAGATTTTGTCAAATTTCACTTGCTCGTGGCTCCCTCATTGGAAGTTCTATTGTTCCTTTCATCCAAAATGAACCAAAGGAGAGAAAGGGAACCCACTTTTCAGATATTCTTAACCTTACAAGTAACTCAAGTCATTGGCAATCAAGCAAATCTTCCCTAGCGCCTGGCAGACAAATATTTTCTACTTTTCTCCACATTTCTCCAGAAGTTCACTTAAATTAATAATTTACTAGGGAACTAGAACAAATACTTATTTATAGGATACTTCTTTTGATATGAACATAAGGAGTTGGTTGCATTTTGCTTCCCATCACATCCTTCCTCAACAAGTTGATCTTGAAGTCCTCGTATACGTAAGGAAGAGGAAGATGGAAAAATATTTCCTAGATTTTGAATAGAAATGTCAGTAACTGAGAACTAATAACTGAACAGTTTAGTCTGTATTACAGTTTGATGATGCTACCGACTTACAGTAACTTTTCTTTGTTTTTCCAAGAAGAAAAAGATACACTCATAGATGTAACTAAAAGATGTACGAACGGAATGCATATATCTTATTTCTCAATTTTACATGCGATGTGCACTCCTATAATTGATGCAAATAAAACCAAATCATCTAATTTACAAATAGTTCAGCGATGAGAACTTGTTGCAATAAATAAGTTCGGATACACGAAAATAAAAAATGAAATGCCTTATTCCATTTAAGTATTGAAATGATACTGTGGGAGTGAATATAAATTAAAAATGGAGAAAGTTCTGACCTCCATTTCAGTAGTAGGAACTGCATGCTGCTCATCTAACAAAAATAATCAGCCCTGTCGAGCAGCTATATAAATGAAAGAACAAAGATATATATATATATATAAAGGAACCAATTAAAAAGAAAATAATCAAGACCTGAACATGGAATCCCCTGCCATTCAGACACTTCTACAGTTACTTTCTTTACAAGTTTTATGAAATAGAGCAGACTGGAAGAGTTTGAGTGGGCAAGAGAAATATTGATCCAATTTTTTTAATATTCTTGTCACTTATGTCTTTAACCGAACCAATTTGGTTTCATGCCTGGGAGGTCAACTATGGAGGCGATTTTCCTTGTAAGACGATTGTTAGAAAAATATAGAGAAAAGAAACAAGATCTTCATATGGTATTCGTAGATTTAGAAAAAGCATATGATAGGGTCCCTAGAGATGTTCTTTGGTGGGTTCTAGAAAGAAAAAGAGTGCATGCTAGATACATAGACACTATTAAGGATATGTATGATGGAGTAGTAACGAGCATAAAGACATTTGGAGGAGCTACAAAAGAATTTTCCATTACGATAGGACTACATCAAGGATCGGCTTTAAGCCCATATCTATTTACTTTAGTTATGGATGAACTAACTAGACATATTCAAGAGGATATACCATGGTGTATGCTATTTGCAGATGATATTGTCTTAGTGGATGAAACTAAAGATGAAGTGAATAGGAAATTAGAACTATGGAGGAATACATTAGAATCTAAAGGCTTTAAGTTGAGTAGAACGAAAACCGAATACATGCACTGTGAGTTTAGAAACACTAGACATCGAGATGACTGAGTGGTAAAATTAAGGGAAGTAGAAGTTCCTAAGGTAAACCACTTTAGATACCTAGGATCAATCATACAAAGTGATGGTAACATTGAGAATGATGTCACACATAGAATTCAAACTGGATGGAAGAAATGGCGGAGTGCAACAGGGGTGATTTGTGATCGAAATGTTCCTACTAAGTTAAAAGGAAAATTTTATAGAACCGCAATTAGGTCAGCTATGCTCTATGGAAGTGAATGTTGGGCGGTAAAGCAACGACAATTACATAAAACGAACGTAGCATAAATGAGGATGCTTAGGTGGATGTGTGGTAAAACTCGTAAAGATAAAATAAGAAATATAGAAATTCAAAGACAAGTAGGAGTAGCACCAATTGATACAAAGATTAGGGAAGGGCGGTTGCGGTGGTTTGGTCACCTGCAAAGACGGCCTACAAATGCCCCAACTAGAAAACTTGACTCAATAGAAACTGTAGAAATTCGACGAGGTAGGGGCAGACCAAAGTTAACATGGGATGCATTAATTAGGAGGGATTTGAATGGTTTGAAAAGCTCGTCATCAATTTTACTTAATCGAGCACAATGGAAAAGTTTGATCCATGTAGCCGACCCCAGTTAATTTGGGACTGAGGCTATGTTGTTGTTGTTGTTGTTTATGTCTTTAACCAAATTCTTTATAGCCATTCATCCTCCTGGCATAGTAAAACCTTCAACTTATACTTAAAACTCATAGGGGCTAACAGTTCGACACCCATGGCGCAAAGCAGCACTTTCAAGAATGATTAACATCAAAACCATGAAAATATATAATAAGGGTCCAAATCTATTAGGCAGCATACATGTGACTTTGGCGTCTGGTTATAGCTCTTTCCTGCTGAGCTTTGTGTTTAAGATGGTGTATGGTGGGATCATTTTTTTACATGCCAAATTTAAATTTCGTATCTGTGAGAATATATAGGTTAGATCAAGATTCAAGAATCCACTCTTTGAGTGTCTTCTTGCACTTATCTCATCTTTAGTAGTGTACAAGGGTCCACTTTGTAAGCCATTCTTTTCCTTCATCATTAAACAATATGGGATTACAATAGCTCGATTCTACTTGACCTTTACAACGTTTTTGCAAGAGTTCTCCCAATTAACATGTTTAGATTGTCGTGACAACTTTAACCTCTGATTAAAGCAGATGATGTTTAAAAAGAATTGTACAGATAAAAAGATGGGTTGAACAAGCCTTGGACCACGTCACACGTGAACTACATATCTCAGAAAGACTGATACGGAAGAAGGTATGCGATCTTTAGGAACATATATGGTGATTCTACCCTAGTGATTGGGAATAATCACCACGGATGGTGATTTTTATATTTGACTATTGGATTTAAATCCAATGGATAATATAGTTCTTTAGTGTTAATGCACACATTTAAGTCATTATTAATGACTCATTAATATAGCAATCAAAGTGACTATTGAATCTTAATCCAACGGTCATAAATGCTATCACCATTCATGGTGATTTTTTAGTGTTCGTGCAAACATATATATATATATATCTATGTAAGTCGCCCCAATAATAAAAAGTGAATATCAACCAAGTGGATGGCTCATTGGTTCAGTACGGTCACTTGAGTAAGAAGTCAAGAGTTCGAGCCTCGATGTGGGCAAGTTGTGGTTTGTTTCTTATAAAAAAAATAATAATAAGTGACTAAAAAACTGAAACCTTTAAGACGAGGGATAGAAAATTTGACCTTCTTTTCCAATCGCCAATCTATAGGATGCCTCCAACAAACTGCTCGACCAGGTTGATCTGTTAAGTAAATTACCTTATCTTGCCAAGGTGCACATTTAGAATGTGATGCAATTGTACAGCGTGTGCAACGCCAAAATCCCTTTTGTTTGCACTTGAAGCAAGCCTACTCAAAAATAAATAAATAAAAATAGCTCAACATGACTCATCACATAAATCAACTTAATTAGCAAGCGATGCAAATATTTCCTATGAGACCACAACCCAAATGCATGGATTTGTATCGATATGATGACACCTCAACGAGATTCATGCAGACACAGACTTGGCGAATATCCAAAAGATGCAAATTTCAGAGATAAAGAAGATTCATAAAGCAAATCTTAGATTGACATTGTACCGTGTGTATGCTAATTTGACTAGGCAAGTAACAATTATAAGAGTAAGAAATTTCATCATTTTTTCATTCAGAAATCTTAGCACAATCCATAAGTTGCTTGATGACAGTTAATATAAAATCAAATAAGAAAAAAAAAATTTCAGTATCTTGGAGATAAACGTAACACTAGCCATGACAAAACAATTGCAATTCTCATCACTTCTTTATCATCATCTTTTATCTCTGAAAACGTTATATGCATCC
This sequence comes from Stephania cephalantha, assembly GCA_039657325.1. Taxonomy (NCBI): domain Eukaryota; kingdom Viridiplantae; phylum Streptophyta; class Magnoliopsida; order Ranunculales; family Menispermaceae; genus Stephania; species Stephania cephalantha. Next base: position 60,738,562 of record CM077569.1, read on the forward strand.
CCAAATTGTGTTCTTTCAAACCAACAAGGGAGACGCAGCAGTTAATTCAGGTTTTCAGTTTCTTGGGAGAAAGCTCCACATACTTTTAATATGCTATTGATATCAAAAGTTGGGGTCCATTGGATAACCCAAAAAGGTATGCGCAGGCACATCCCAATGTGTGTCCAATTCCAATGAATTCCAACAGCTATGTTGCATGTTGCCAACGTGTGCATTAAGAGTATGTTAGCTCGTCACTTCTTACCAGAAAGTAAGAAAACTTTTAATTTTTAAAAAAAAAGCATAAATAAACATTAATAGCGAGGGGGAATATGCTTACATGTTGGGGGCACTTGAAACTGCTTAAATTTGAGAATCCTAAACTTTCCTTGGCACATAATGAATGATAGGCTTCTCGACAATTATGAACAGAGCATGTGACTCCTTCCCCTGAGCAGATAACTTTACCACATATGCGACAGTCAACCTGGAGTAAAATACCAACAAAGTCAAAAGAATCGAAAGTAGCTATTAGCAGAAAACTTGTGCATGAATCAAATTTGTTGGCAGAAAAGTTTTGCAAATATGTTTTGCATAAAAACCAGCATAACGACTAGTTCAACATCTTGCAAGCAACAAAAAACCTTAACTTGATTTAACATCTTATCAAGTATCAACTAAATTAAACCTTATCGAATATGTTATTGCAATATATCTGTTTTCTTCGCTCCAATTTACAAAGGGATAAAAATCTGTGCTTAAATAACAAGCAGCGAGATATGCATTAATAAACGCTAATGTCATAATAGATTTTCCGCTACCAGCAAAATATGCATTAATAATAATCAAAAGGCCCCTCTTCGAGCCAACCAACTCAATATGAGAGAAGAAAAAAGAACTGGAGAGTATACGCCTTTGAACAAAAATGTAGCAGAAAGGCGAACGGTTAACTCCAGGAGTAATCGATCAATTAAGAAAAAAACCTTAACTTGATTTAACATCTTATCAAGTATCAACTAAATGAAACCCTATCGAATATATTATTGCAATATAAATCTGCTTTCGTCGCTCCAATTTACAAAGGGATAAAAATCAGTGCTTAAATAACAAGCAGCCAGATATGCATTAATAAACACTAATGTCATAATAAATTTTCCGCTACCAGCAAAATATGCATTAATAATAATCAAAAGGCCCCTCTTCGAGCCAACCAACTCAATATGAGAGAAGAAAAAAGAACTGGAGAGTCTACGCTTTTGAACAAAAATGTTGCAAAAGGGCGAACGGTTAACTCCAGGAGAAATCGATTAATTAAATAGAGTTACCGATTTAGGAGCTCCAACGAGAAAGGGGAGAAAACATTCACTTTCAGGAACCCTGAAGTCCAACTTCTTGTCTAACGAAGCCCTAGCGCTAAATCCAGGAGATATGCTACCAGCAGATCGGTGACTCCTGTCGGATGCCCCTCCGCAAACGCGTCTCTTCTCATCTCTCTGCAAAACATCAAATCCGATGCGGGTCCTCTGAAAAAGAACTTTTCGATACCAATTGTAATGCCAACCCTCGTATTCGTCATGTTGGGATTTTGAGTATGAACTGCTCGATTTGGGACAATGAGAACTTGACGAGGCAGACGAGTTGCAGACGCAGCTGAAGTCCGGCATGATAGCTTAGAATTTCGGAACCCTAGACACTATGATCTAAAAGCACGGTTGGAGGCCCATTCTTTTTCATTTCATCTTCCTTGATTTTCCGCTGGGGTTGGCGGGAAAACTGAAATCTTGGTTCTTGGCGCGGGAAACATAATGATAGAAGAAGAAGTCACGCCAAAGTATGACCCAGCTAAGGATGCAAGCGGGGCAGAATGGGGAATTCAAATGGGGATGGAGGTGGGGATGAGATAAAATCTCATACTCGTATGGGTATATATAAAGGGACGGAAAAAAAATATATATCAGCGGGGATCTCATTGGAATCCTCATTGGTAATCTCTTGATTACCCATAAAGATCTCTTCGAGTATTCCCATTAGGAATCCCTGTGAAGATCTTCGTGTATATCAAATATATATATATAGATTATATATAACTTTTATATAATATTACAAGGTTTTCACCCAAAACACTAGTGATAAACAAAATTTAATGTAATTTATAATTTTTACTCGTTTGGTTAATTATATGTGTTTGTTTTAAATTGTTTGTAACTATATTTATATGTTATACTTTATTTAGTTCAAATTTTCAACAATTGTGATCCAATGTATGTGTATCATACTTTTTATAAATCTATTTGAAAAAAAATTAAGTGGGAAAAAATATTATCCTGCTGGTGATTCTTCGCAAAATCCCCGTGAGGATCTTTAAAGGGGAATGAAATGGAGAAAGATTTTTCCCCATATAGGTTCCTCATATAACGACCCTCAAATTTATATGTGCCACGTGTCACATTTTAGGACCATGGACGGGACCGTCGTGACTTGACGTACTTGTCGAAACCTTTGGAATTGACATCGAGGTAAATATTAACTTTCCGTGGTGTATGTATTATTTATTTATACCTAAAATGCGAATTTCTAATATTCAAGTGTATGTTTATGTTGTTGTGCCGAATTTGCGAGTAAGGTATACGTGAGGCATTCGATGAGTCGAGAAATGAGCGGGGACGTACCTTGAGTTGCGTGTCGACGTGAGACCCGGGAGGTGGCTTTTTATGGGGTAAGTGTAAGTTGAATTATTATAGTGGTACATACAACTTTAATGTGGTCACATTGAAAATTTAATTAGAGGCCTAAAGTAGTGAAATTAAAACAAAGGCTTTATGATGTGCATCGAGACACGTATTGAACCATCTAAAGACCAAATGAGTCAATGTTTGGAATCACTCAAACATGACTTGAGGGACAAGTGTGACAAGGTAGTCCATTAGTTAAGCCTCGAGATATGTGTGCACAAATGATCAAGGGCTATGGTTTAAAGCTTATCACCTTATCAATTTAACCACCAAAGTTAACATTTGAATTATATTTTTCACTCTCAATCGACAGAGCAAGTTGGAGAAGAAGAGAGGCCGTTGGAATTCGATCAAGGAGAATGAGAGGTGTAAGTGAAGAAAAAAGATCAAGGTCATCAAGCTAGGTAACCTCTCCATTTCCGTTAACATAGCTTGGTCCATTAATTCAATTCATGTGTTTGGTGTTGTTGTTGTTGTTTTTGTGTTTTGGTTAATGTTCAACTAATGTGCATGAGGGTTCCCAAACAATAAACAAGGCCAATGTGTAATGCAAACTCATAATTCGAACTACAGAATTTTGGGTTCTACTGCACATAGCGCGCTAGATTTCTCACCTAGTGCGCTAATATTGATTAGCGCGCTAGATCTGTGAGGTAGCACGCTAATTGCGAATTAGCGCACTAATGTCAAAAATTAGCACGCTAATATTGATTAGCGCGCTAAGGGTCTAAAGTAGCGCGCTAATTCCCCTAGCAGTATCTAAAATTAAAATTTTTCAAAATCTCCAAAACACTATAATTTGGTTTAAAACATGTTTTAGGACCTTATGAACATAAGGGAAGGTCTCGGGAGTTCGAGTATTCGTTTTGGGAGAGTGTCCGAGCTGCGAAGGCGGGATAGCGCGAATCCGAGGTAAGTAAGTAAACCAATTAAGGAAATGCATAGTAATGCATATTTAGTATTTATTGTCTTAATTGATAAATGCCCTTGTTTGGAAGTCCATTCTTTATTCCTTGGTTGAGTGTCTGTGGCCTAAGTGTGTCGGGAAAGTACTCTTGGGATTATAGCTAGTTGGGCTAACGTGAACACTACCTGCGGGAGTGCAGCTACCCAACCAAACATGAGTTTTCCCTGAGTACTTGATTGTTGTGGATTTAAGACCACTTAGTTGTCTCTTTTGATTCTTAGACATTCATATTTCATTGTGTATATATGTCAGTCTATTTATCATGCACATTCTTTATTTTTATCTGTCTTTAAATATCCCCATGATATTTGGATTGTTTTTACATGATTCATGAATTACTGTTTATATCCTTCAGGTTATTACTTTCTACTTTATTGTACTCACCATCTAGTTTGTGACGGTGGGTGCAGAGATGACAGAGACGGGCAAAGGGAAAAGACCAGTGATTGGTGATTTTCTTTGAGGACTTTGTGGAGCGGTTCCCTCCTTGCACGACTATATGTTTTGCCATTTTTGTTGTATTTATTGTATATTATTGTTTTTGAAATACACTGGGATATAATGGGACCGAGTGATATAGGATAAGCATGTTTATATGATGGTTTTCAGGGTTTCCACACTGTAGGTTGTTTCATTTTTAATGAAATCTGAGTTATTTAATCTTGTAATAAGTTTAATTCCGCCACAAACTATTCTGTAAAAGACACAACATAATAACTCAATGTTAAAAAAAATTATTGGGAATGTAACTATGTGAGGCTGACTAGGCCTACGTCGACCTTGCGAGGATTGATTCGGGGGTCTACGTGGGTTTAGGCCGGGCGGGGCCCAGTTTTATAGGGAACTGGGGTCGTCACAGTTGGTATCAGAGTAAAGGTTAAATATAAATAACATAAGACACAATTGGAACCTAAAGTGGAACCTTATGATCCTGACTTAGAAACTTCGTTGAGAAGTGAGGAGAGTTGGGAAAAAGGAAAACTTGGTTGTATATGTTATATTTGTTGGGTTGTACTATATTATATCGATAACTATCCATTAATTCGAGGATTCGCTTTCTATTGCAGATAGCGATAACGGATCATGCTAGACCCAGTGATGATAGTGGGGCTACATGTTCTCGATATGCGAGTGCTAAGGAGTTGCATACTTTATTAGAGAGAGTCGGGTCCCCGGATCTGAGATTGGAGGAGATTTTGAGGATACTTAAGTTGTACCTCCTGTACAGACAAAGATAGTGTCTGCTACATCAGGAGAGAAGGGCACTAAGGCGATTGCAGAGGCTAGGCAGTTGCGAGAGTTTAAGAGGCATAATCCGACGGAGTTCTATGGTGATACAAATTTGGAGGCTACTGAGAAGTTCATGAAGATCCATGAGAAGGTGCATGGTATCATTGCTACGGAGGAGCACATGAAAGCATTGATTTTTCATCGATGTTTTTGGTAGAGGCCGACGACGATGGTTGCTACCAGAGGAGTACCCCAGGACTGGGCCGACTTCAAGAGACAGTTTAACTTGAAGTATTTTCTTCCTACTGTACTTAGGGAGAAGAGGAATCAATTCACCTCATTGAGACAATATGCTGATGAGTCTGTCATGGGATACATGGGATGTTATCTACAACTACTTCCATATGCCGGAGGCGTGGCAGATTCAGACGTCGATCAGGTGTACGATTCTACTTAAGGATTGTTAACTGATATTAGAGGTGTCAATGTCTCCACTAAGCCGAGATACATTATAGAGGGCTTATGAGAGGAGCTTAGCTAGGGAGGTTTATCTACGTACACATCCTGAGAAGGCTAGACCTACTTGATCGGAGATACATTTAAACCGCCGATCTGATAGAGATAGGAAGATGAAGAGGAACAGTCAGGACTTTAAAGATAGTAGAGCCCGAGTGTTGGATCTTTTATAGCGCCAACACGACCTGCTCATACTACTCATGTCCCACCTATACCAACGCCGAGTTTTGCTAGCCGATCACCACAAACTATCTGATTCGTACAGAAGCCACAGACACAGAGTCAGAGATCTGCAAAGGTTCGAAGATAGAGCCAGTCATAGGGGATGTCTTTTGGACCGAATGAGCAACGTACATGCTTCAAATGCGGTCAGATAGGTTATCTTCAGAGTCAGTGTCCGCAGCTAGGATGAGTGCAAACGCAACATCATCAGCAACAGAGAGAGTTCATGTTGTTGTTGAGCCAAATAAGGGAGCTTCCCGAAATCTCACTGAGGGTATGATTTTGATTTGTGGTACTTTAATGCATACCATGTTTGATTATGGTTCGACTGTTTCATTATTTCTGGACGCATGGTAGATGCATTAACCCACTAGGCTTAGCAGACCCTTGATCCTTAGCAAGATCTGTTGGGGACAATATGTACCCAAACTTGTTGTGTGTCGACTGTTCGGTAGAGATAAAGGGTCGTAGTTTGCCTGCAGACTTGAGAGTCTTAGAGTTTATTGAGTTTGATGCTTTGCTTGGTATGGAGTGGCTGGGTGCGTATCATGCTCATATTGATTGTTACGACAAGTTAGTTACGATTCCATTGTCAAATAAGACGGAGATCAAATTTCGGAAGACAAACTGCTTTACTTCTGATCACCAAAAGAAGGATCGACACCGGTAGTGAGATTGAGACGCTTGCGAGTGTCATGAGTACTGCTGAGAAATTGGAGATGTGCCGGTAGTGTGCAAGTTCATTAACGTATTTTCAGAGGATCTACCAGGATTACCACAGCCGCGAGAGATTGACTTCATCAACGACTTAGTCCCTGAGGTTAAACTTATTTCTATACCGTCGTATATAATGGCTCATCGAGAGTTGGAGGAGCTGAGGACTCAGTTAGACAAGTTGTTAGAGTTAGGGAGCATGTCACCATGGGGCGCGCAACCTAAGGTTGTGCATCGACTATAGGCAGCTGAACTGGGTAACTGTGAATAACAAGTATCCACTTCCTCGCATTGATGATTTATTTGATCAGTTGACGGGAGCTCAGTGGTTTTCCAAGATTGATTTGAGGTTAGGCTATCATCGGCTCAGAATTAGAGCTGAAGACAGAGAGAAGACTGCATTCAATACGAGATACGACCATTATCAGTTTAGAGTCATGTCATTTGGTTTGACTAACGCACCAACTATGTCTATGGATCTCATGCATAGAGTATTGAAGGCGTATCTGGATAGATTTGTGATTGAATTCATTGATGATATTCTCATCTATTTTAGGACTTGTAAGGATCACGCGCGAAGAACATCTCCGGGCAGTTCTGCATACATTGAGGGAACACTGGTTATATACCAAGTTCAGTAAATGCGAATTTTGGCTTCAGGAAGTCAGATTTTTGAGCATGTAATTGGAGCTAGTGGAGTATTTGAGGTTCCTGCTAAGATTAAAACAATAATCGATTGGCCTACACCGACTACAGTGGTCGAGATACGTAGTTTTCTAGGTTTAGCTGGTTATTATCGTCATTTTGTGCAGGAACTTTCCTGAATTGCTGCACCAATGAAGCGATTGACTCATAAGAACGTGAGATCTGACCGGGATAAGAGTTGCAAACATGCATTTTCTACTTTGAAAGAGAAGCTGACGACTGCACCAGTTTTAGCGTTGCTTGAGTCAGGGATAGATTTGGTGGTGTATACAGATGCTTCGAAAGTTGGCTTGGGTTGTGTATTGATGCAGGAAGGCAAAGTGATTGCATATGCATCTCGACAGCTCAAGACTCATGAAAAGAACTATCCGACGCATGATTTAGAGTTAGCCGTTGTGATGTTTGCATTGAAGATTTGGCGACATATATCTGTATGGTGTACAGTTTGCTTTATTCACTTGATCACAATAGCTTGAAGTACCTTTTCTCTCAGAAAGAACTGAATCTGAGATAGAGACGTTGGTTGGAGTTCCCGAAGGATTATGACTTTACACTTGAGTATCATCCAGGGAAGGCCAATGTCGTTGTTGATGCTTTGAATAGGAAAGTATGCGTTACGATCGAGTTGATGAGTTCAGATGATATACCGACTACTACTAGGACACAAATTTGTGTTCGGATGAGGATGCAGACTATTTTGATTGAGGTTGTACGTGACGGACAGCAGGTTGACGAGTTGTACCAGCGATTTAGCGATATGGCTGAGAGTTCAGATCATCCAGAATGGAGTCGATCGACAGATTCATGTTTGAGGTTTCGAGGACGACCGTGGATTCTATCAGTGGCTGAGCTGCGTACCGAGATACTTCAGGAAGCTCATCATTCGCGATTTTATGTTCATCCGGGTCGGACTAAGATGTACGCAGATATACGACGTCTATTTTGGTGGTCGGGGATGAAACCGATGTTTCAGAGTTTATTCGAGCGTGTGTGATATGTCAGCATGTTAATGTTGAGCATAGGAAACCTGGAGGTTTGCTATAGCCACTTCCCATTCCACGGTGGAAATGGGAGCACATTGCTATGGATTTTGTCAGTGGTTACCTCGATCTCCTCGTGGACATGACTGTATATTGGTGATTGTGGACAGGTTGACAAAATCCGCACATTTTATACCAGTTTCCACTACACACAGAGTTGTTAGATTGAACAGTCTCTACGAGCGAGAGATAGTGAGATTACACGACATATCATCGTATATACTGTCAGATAGAGGACCACAATTTACGTCATTGTTGTGGCAGAGCATGCAAGCACAATTTGGCACTAGACTTGACATGAATACAACGTACCATCCACGACAGACGAGCAGTCCGAGAGGCTGATTCAGGTGTTAAAGGACATGCTTAGAATGTGTGTTTTGGAGTACCGAGGATCTTGGGAAGAGTATCTTCATTTGTGTGAATTTGCTTATAAAAATAGTTTCTAAGTCAGTATCGGAATGACACCGTTTGAGGCGTTATATGGTAGGCCATGTAGATCGCCATTGTGTTTGGCAGAGCCTGAGGATGCGGTGACTGTTGGGCCGGAGATTGTTGTGGATCACACTGAGAAGATACGATAGATTCGTCAAAGTCTGAAGAGTGCACATGACAGGAATAAGAAGTTTATGACAAGTACCACGACGAGTTGCAGTACTCCGAAGGAGACTATGTATATTTGAAAGTTTCGCCACGGTTCAGAATCAAGGGAAAGCTTGCGCCTAGGTTTATTGGTCCGTTTAGAGTTATGCGAAGAGTCGGTAAGGTTGTTTATGAGTTGGAATTACCTCATCAGCTCGTCGGCATTCATCCAGTGTTTCACATCTCTATGATTCGACTTGACAAGTCGAAGGAAGGACGACGACTGACGGTAGACTTGAGTAGATTAATTTGAGATATGATATTACATATGAGGAGCAGTCGATTCAGATCTTGGACCGAAAGGTGAAGGTATTGAGGGCGAGGAAATCCTTCAGTTCTCGTCAAATGGCAACATCACGGGGACGAAGAACTAACCTGGGAGTTCGAGACATATATGCGCGAGCACTTTCCCTATCTATTTTGATTTTGGTAAGATTTAATTTTGGAGTTTCATTTTAAGTTTCAATTTCTATTTTAATGTGGTCACATTGAAAATTTAATTAGAGGCCTAAAGTAGTGAAATTAAAATAAAGGCTTTAGGATGTGCATCGAGACACGTATTGAACCATCTAGAGACCAAGTGAGTCAATGTTTGGAGTCACTCAAACATGACTTGAGGGACAAGTGTGACAAGGTGGTCCATTAGTTGAGTATCGAGATACGTGTGCACAAATGATCAAGGGCTATGGTTTAAAGCTTATCACCTTATCAATTTAACCACCAAAGTCAACATTTGAATTATATTTTTCATTCTCAATCGACATAGCAAGTTGGAGAAGAAGAGAGGCCGTTGGAATTCGATCAAGGAGAATGAGAGGTGTAAGTGAAGAAAAAGATCAAGGTCATCAAGCTAGGTAACCTCTTCATCTCCATTAACATAGCTTGGTCCATTCATTCAATTCATGTGTTTGGTGTTGTTGTTACTGTTTTTGTATTTTGGTTGATGTTGCGGACCAATGTGTATGAGGGTTCCTAAACAACAAACAAGGCCTATGTGTAATGCAAACTCAGAATTCAAATTGCAGAATTCTGGGTTTTGCTGCACATAATGCACTAGATTACTCACATAGCGCGCTAATATTAATTACCGTGCTAGATCTGTAAGGTAGCGCACTAATTGCGAATTAGTGCGCTAATGTCAAAAATTAGCACGCTAATATTGATTAGTGCGCTAAGGGTTTAAAGTAGCGCGCTAATTCCCCTGGCAGCATCTAAAATTGAAATTTTTCAAAATCTCCAAAACACTATAATTTGGTCTAAAACATGTTTTAGGACCTTATAAACCTAAGGGAAGGTCTCGAGAGTTCGAGTATTCGCTTTGGGAGAGTGTCCGAGCAGCGAGGGTGGGATAGCGCGAATCCGAAGTAAGTAAGTAAACCAGTTAAGGAAATGCATAGTAATTCATATTTCGTATTTGTTGTCTTAATTGATAAATGCCCCTGTTTGGAAGTCCATTCTTTATTCCTTGGTTGAGTATCTATGGCTTAAGTGTGTCGGGAAGGTACTCGTGGGATTATAGCTAGTTAGGCTAACGTGAACACTACATGCGGAGGTGCAGCTACCCAACCAAACGTGAGTTTTCCCCGAGTACTGGATTGTTGTGGATTTAAGACCACTTAGTTGTCTCTTTTGATTCCCAGACATTCATATTTCATTGTGTATATATGTCAGTCTGTTTATCATGCACATCCTTTATTTTTATGTCTTTAAATACCCGCATGATATTTGGATGTTTTTACATGATTCATGAATTATTATTTATATCATTCAGGTTATTACTTTCTACTTTACTGTACTCACCGTCTAGTTTGCGACAGTGGGTGCAGAGAGGACAGAGACGGGCAAGGGGAAAAGACCAGTAATCGGTGGTTTTCTTTGAGGAATTTGTGGAGCGGTTCCCTCTTTGCATGACTGTATGTCTTGCCATTTTTGTTGTATTTATTGTATATTATTGTTTTTGAAATACACTGGGATATAATGAGACCAAGTGATATAGGATAAGCGTGTTTATATGATGGTTTTCAGGGTTTCCACACTGTAGGTTGTATCATTTTTAATAAAATCTGAGTTATTTAATCTTGTCATAAGTTTGATTCTGCTGCAAACTATTCTGTAAAAGACATAACACAATAGCTCAATGTTAAACATACAAATTTATTGGGAATGTAACTATGTGAGGCTGACTAAACCTGCATAGACCTTGCGAGGATTGATTCGGGGGTCCACGTGGGTTTAGGCCGGGCGGGGCCCAGTTTTATGGGGAACTGGGGTCGTCATATCTCATCTCCGCGGGGATTAGGCAAGGATGGGATGAGGATGAAAGTTCATATCTGTGTAGGGATGGGTATGGGTACGGGTATGAGGGATGAATTCTTAAGTGGAGATGGAGATGGAGATGGGTTCCTATCCCTTATCCTCCCCATTTGCTTCCCTATACCAGTCCCATATAATATATTTCATAATAGCCAAGCCATTCAACTCGGACGCCTTGTTTACATCCCATTAAGTCCTTCCTTTGCCAACACCTCATTATTCAGAGTTACCATACTAGTACAACCTAAGGTTGCAAGTGAGGGAGGGCCGGGATTGAATTTACCGTCTCTGTCCATGCGGGATGCGAGGCGAGGTGCAGGGGAAGGGATTTATTTTCGCAAATTCTCCACGAGGAGAACTTTCCCGCCCTCTGCTTGGCCCCGCTGCGGCCTATCTATTTTGTAAAAATGTAAATTGTGATCTCCACTTCTTTTCGTTTTACCAATAAACTACTTTTTCAATTTTTATTTTTTTTAGTAAACTATTTTTATCATATTAAAAGATTAAATTAATTTTATTTTAAATATTTTTATGTAAATTGCATTTAATCAAGCACAATCGAAGAGTTCGATCCATGTAGCTGGCCCCAATTAATTTGGAATTGAGGCTATGTTGTCTTTGTTGTTGTTCAATATTGTTGTGTCGATTGAGTTCCTTAATTAAATATATATAATTTTTAAAATTAGTATAAAAATATATTTCACATGGCATGGCAAGATTTTGCCCCGCGCTTCACCTGCTAGGGTAAAAAGTGGGGAATCCCTACCCTCATTAGGGTGGATGTGACGACCCGATTTCCAAACTGGGTACCTCCGGCCTAATCGCGTCATTAAGTCATAATCCATGTCACATAGGACTTACGTTAAGTCAACATTTTCAACTCATTCACCTCGTTACACGCGATCAACATAATTATTAATTACAATTTACAGAGTTCGCTAATAAGTTATTAACATTATATTAATTATCAACGAAAGACTTGATGAAATTAACGTAAGCACTTATAAAAACACATACTGTGAAAATCAGGTAAACAAACGATCATATAAAAATAACCAAAGTAATATATGAAACAGTAGGGAAGTCTAGTCTCTCCACCCAATATATCATCCAAAATTATACAAAAAGACATAGATAATAATTACACAAAATGATCACCTATAAAAATAACATAAATTGTCATCAGTCGACTCAAAACTAATCATCGATCTTCTCATTCCCTGATCTGCTACTCAAAGTATATGCACCCACCGTCATAAAAAAGATGGTGAGTACAGTAATGCAGAAAGTAACAGTGAGAGACATTTAGCCACATTTTCAAATATACAACAAGTATATAAAAGCATAACAATATCGAGAAAAACTGAAACAAGAATCATGTTATAAGATATTTCAGTTTAAACATAATGAAATTGACACTCAACTAAACAGTAATGATCTAGGGTTGGTTGATTATAAAATTAAATCACATCAACTCTGTTCCACTAATTCATCCTTACTAACACAAATTTCAACTCAAGTGGTCTCTCGATGTGTCTATGTGTCTATACATATCTCAAGGAATATCAATGACTAATGTTTAAACTTGCTAACTTAAGTTTCATTTAATGTAAATCAACTATGGCCACATCTAATTCAACTAATTAAGTTACATTAAACTTAAATTAAACTTACAACATTAGTCACTATCCCGGTCATATGCCGACACCCATCTCGAGGTGCACCGCCTCTAACGTCTCGACAACTATATACAAGTAGGAGTGACTTAATAAGTTTACACAAATAAATTACCCTAGGAATACACCACATCAATTCTAACATATTTCTCAATCCTCTAGTCGAGTATTAAGATTGTGTACCTGCTCTCGGACATGTCACGAGTCGGTAACCCTGATTAGAGACTAATTTACTATTAGTAAATTTTGGGTGTTATAGTCTTCCCAACTAATAAAAATTGTCATCGAAATTTAACTCAATCACAAGCTTAATAGCACAACTCAATCTCATTTCTAAAATAGAGCAACTCGACTATTAGTTCATCACCTTTTAAACATATGAAAAAATTTATTTTCACTTCATTCTCTCAATAATTACCCTAACAAAAACTTCAAATGATACTAGCCCCAAATTTCAAGTGACGTCCTGTAACAGCCCGCATTATTTAATCTTAATTAAATTATTAATTACAGATTAGAACTCATAGCTCGAACCCACATAGAAACCGCCGATAAATTTGGGGCACGCCAACAAATGTATAAATAGTTATTTTTGTGTAATGCGTGTTATGTTGTATTATTAATTAATTTGTGTCACACTAGTTGATATTTTATTGATCTCGTTATGCACGTGTAGTGACGACGAGAGTGTGCGACATTGCGGGGTGCGCGTAACGCAGGTTTATAGGATAGTCAGGGATTTAATGGGTCATATCACCTATCAAATCAAATCACCTATTAAATCATCCCATACCTACCCCTCACTTTTCTCTCTCCTACTTTTCTCTCTCATCTCCTAACAAAACCCACTTCACTCTCCACCCCCCGCTGATTTTCATCTTCTTCCTGCTCACATTTTTATTTTCTCCATCACCAAACTCTCCCTCACCAAGCTTTCCTCACTCCTCCATTGTATCCTCGCCCCTCTCGCGAAGTCTCTCCCTTTTGGCGGCTCCGCGATGACCTCCCTAGACTGAGGTAGGTGGTTATATTTGTTGTTGATTTTGGAGAGAATTTTTGGAGCTTTAATAGCAATGGTTATTATTGTTGTTAGTTTGTTGTTGGTATAGTTATAATTGTTGTTATTGTTATTTTAGATTAAAAAAAAATTGTTGTCTCTTCTCCAAAGGCGAAACCCGTCTCTCGAGAAGAGACGAAAAATGAGAAAGGGGGTAACTAAGTGGGCTACCCCAAGGGCCCATGGCCCTTGGGCCGGGTCGACCCGACTCAAGCCCATATGGGCCGAGCCGACCCTAATCCGGGTCGACCCGAGTCGAACCGACCCAAGTTCGGTTAGACCAAGTTGGGTCGACCCGACCTAACCCATATAAAAAATAATAAATTATTTAAAAGTAAATAAAAATGATTTTTAATAAAATAAATAACAAAAATAGATAAAATAGCTAAAAATAAATAAAAAATTATGGAAAACTCAAAAAAATTCTAGAAAATATAAAAAATCTAGAAAAAGGCTAGGAAAATGAGTTTCGAGGCTTTTTCAAGCGTTTGACACCCCATTATAATTCGAAAAATGTGCCAAAAATCTAACTTTTTGGAATAAAAATTAAAATTTTGGTATCACATTATAAATTCATTTAATGTGACTCTAAAATAATTAAAATTGTATAATTGGACACCAAGAACTTAGGAGACCATAGTCGGGTGTCGAGTGCACATCTCGAGGCGTGTGCGGGATGTTTTGAGAGTGATTTGAGATTGTTTGATGTAAGTAAACTCATGTGAAAATTAGTTAAAATTCATTTATAACACTTCCTTTGTTTTAAATTTCAATTATTCTATTGTGCTATTAATTGCTATCCACTTTTTGTTCATCCACTCCCACGTGTGTATGTGTGTTTGTCGACGAGATCAGGCATGGCACAGACTCACACCCCGGGGCTAGCTACCTCGCGCCGTTCGAGAAATTGGCCATGTTAGGGCTATGCAATGATTACTTTTCGCGAGACTCGTAGGTTGAGAAATGTTTGACGAAGATTTAAGTCTTCGTCATTGGTTCCTCTCGAGAGATGTTTGGATGGGGTTCTACCATTCAGGGGTTCCTCTCATTCGACCGTAAGATGTTTGGTGAGGTGATCGTCATGGGGTTCCTCTCGGTTTAACTAAATCGATTCCCGAATGTCGACTATAGTTTCTGTCATGCTACAATCGTGTCTAGTTTTGACTTCTTTGCGATTTACTTTCATGCGATTAATTTATTTTCTGTTCCTTATTTAAAATTGCATGAATTGTAGCATTTTTATTGGATTTCGTGAATATTAGCTAACGTTCTCTTGGATTTACTCACTGGGATTTGTCATTATTTTTGTGACAAATCGCAGATCTTACGACAAGTCGAGGCAAGGGGTGTTAGGCAACTACCTCTGAGTTAGGTGTGATGGCCCCAATTTTTCACAAACTGGGCCCTGCTCGGCCTAAGCCCATGTGGACCCCTGAGCCAGTCTCACAAAGTCAACGCAGGCCTAGTCGGCCTTCTGATCCACCCATATAAGTAAATTCATAATTTCAAGTCGAGTTATTTATATTTTTTTAAGTTTTACAAGTTAGTGGAAGCAATTAATACGTTAAATAACTTCGAATAAAGTAAAAGAGTCGGACATTTTAAATAAGGAACCCTGTAAACATGTATATTCATGTATATTTTGTGTCAAGTGTTATAACTAAACAAAAATGATATACAAGTAATGTGTATCTCTCAACCCAAACAAGTATCCCAAGTGTGATAACAACATATATAAATAATACAAAAAGTCAAAAACCTAAAAAAATATATAGAGAAAGGCCGCTTCGATATCCTCGGAGTAGATCGCTAAGTGTCGGCGTCTTGCACTTGCTCGGCTGCGTATCTGCACTCGGTTAAACACAAGAATGCCAAGTCCAGTAAGTAAAAGCTAGTAGGATCTAAACAACAATTCAAAATAAATAAAACAATCTAAAATTCATGCGGATAGTAAGAATGCTATATGGAATGCATGATAATAAGATTGTCAAAATGAAAGCACAATGAGAAATGAGTGTTAAAGGAAACAATAGAGAGGTGCACAAGTAGTCCAAGACCACCGAGTGCGGGTGCCACAGGTCGGGGTCATAGAGTCGCGACAACGCCAAGCAGACTCGAGTTCTAGGACTTGGCGTCGCCTGTTGTACCTAGACCGCGCAAATGAGGGATATCAACGGTGCCCAAGATAAAACACATCTCATTCCGACCAAATACTCAAGTGATTCAAGATCATAGCCCCGGTTGCAAGCCGGTAACCACTTCAATCAGAGACACTCGCATGACTCACTTGGCCCTCATACACTCATAGGTGGGTGAGAATTCCAAGAAAGGGACACAATACAATATCAATAAAATATAAGCTTAAATGAACTACTGTGCATTTCCTAGCTGGTTTTACTTAACTCAAACAATCGCAAATTTTCCTCAAAATATCTCGCTCACGCCTTAAGATGCGCACCCGACACCCGACTATGGTCTCATAAGTCCCCGGTGTCCAATTATACCATTTTAATTATTTTAGAGTTATATTAAGTGGGTTTATAATGCAGGACCAAACATTTGAAATTTTATTCTAAAAAATTTTAGTTTCGGCACACTTTTCGGGTTATACCGGGGTGCCAACGCCCAAAAACTTCTCGAAAACTACTTTTCTATCTTTTTCTCATTTTTATATTTTTTCTGATTTTTTTGGATTTTTTCATAATTTCCTAGATATTTTTCATATTTTTCTGATATTTATTTGATGTAAAAATGTATTTTATTTAATTCTTAATTAAATAAAATTAGTTTAGGGGTGGGTTGGGCCCAAACCGGGCCCGGTTCGGCTCAACCGGGCCACTCGGGTCCGGGTCCAGGTCCGGGCCTGGTCGGCCCAACTCTTGCCTGGGCTTGGCTGCCCACCCTCCCCTCTTCCTCCCGAGCTCTCTATTTCAGAGATGTTTTTTTTTTTTAATAACACAACAACAATAAGAACAACCACAACAACAACACCAACAACACCATCACTATTAAAACTTTAAATTTCTCCACCAAAAGTTTATAAAATCAACAAAACTCACATAAATTCGGAGATCGTCGCAAGCGCCACCGAAATGAGAGAGCACCGTGAGAGATATGAGACCGAGTTGAGAGAGTGATGGAGAGCTTGGTGATGGGGAATTGGAAGAGAGGAAGAAAAATGAGGGAGTGAAAAGAGATGGCTCAGGTAGAGGGAGAGAGTGAGAGATTTTTTTTTTATTTGGAGAGGAGAAAGAAAAAATGAGGGATGGGTTAAAGTATGGTGATTTGATTGGTGATGTGATGGGATGTGTGATGTGACAACTAAATCCTGGACTACCCCATACACCTGCGTTACGTGCACACATCGACGTCGTACATTCTCGTCACTACGCGCGCACATTACTACCAATAAAAACATTACCTGGTGCGATGCGAATTAATTAATAATACGACAATCTAACACATGCATCACACAAAATAACTATTTATACCTCGATTGGCGTGCCCTGAACTTATCGACGGTGTCCAAGTGGGTCTAAGCTACGGGTCCTAATCTCGGTGTCAACTCCCGAGGGTTGACCGAGTGTGCTGCATCACGACAGGTCCAGGTCACCGTCCTGAGATGCCACGTGGCACAGGTTAAAACTTAAGGGTCGTTACAGTCTTCCCAACTAATAAGAATTTCGTCCTCGAAATTAAAATAGCATGAAGTAAGACTTACCAGAATCAAAATAGATATGGAAAGTGTTCGCGCATATAAGACTCTAGTTCCCAAGTCAACTCCTCGTCCCCGTGATGTTGCCATTTAACGAGGACTGACGGGATGGTCTTATTCCTCAGTCTCTTCACCTGACGGTCCAAAATCTGAATAGGCTGCTCTTCGTATGTGATGTCTTCCCTCATATCTATCGACTCAAATCTACCATTGGTTGTATGCCTCCTATTGACCTATCCAGCCAAAGCATCGAAATATAAAATACGGGGTAGATCCCGGCTAAGTGAGGCGGTAACTCTAACTCATATGCAACCTCGCCGACTGTCCTCTTGACTTTGACAGGACCAATGAATCTCGGCGCAAGTTTTCCTTTGATTCCAAATCTATTGTGACCATTCAAATGTGAGACTTTCAAGTACACGTAAGCTCCCTCATCATAGTCTAACTTACCATGGTACTTGTCGCAATACTCATTTTGTCTCTCTTGCACACCCTTCAGACGTAATCTGATATGTCGTATCTTCACTGTGTAATCCACCACAATCTCTAGCCCAAGAACTGCCACATCCTCGGGCTCTACCCAACGCGATAGAAATCTGCACGGCCTACCGTAAAGTGCCTCAAACGCTGCCATCCCAATACCGGCCTGATAACTGTTATTGTAGGCAAGCTCACACAAATGAAGATGCTATTCCCATGATCTATCATACTCTAACACACTCATCCTTAGCATATCCTCAAGAATCTGAATTAGTCTCTCTGACTGTCTATTAGTTTGTGGATAATAGGCAGGACTGAGATCCAACTGTGTGCCAAACTGTGTCTACATGCTCTGCCAAATATGAGATGTAGGCTTGATTACGGGATTAGGTCGAGCGGTGCCCTGTTTAGTAGTTGGGACCGTTACACGATGGTACAGATATCGAAGCAGCAGAGAAGTTTATGAGGAGTCACGAGAAGAATCATGACGTCTTGGACACACCAGAGCATATGCGGTCGAGCATCTCATTAACTTCGTTGTTCGGAGAGGCTGATGTCAGGTGGCGTAGCATGGTCGCTACGAAGGGGAAGCCCAAGGACTGGGCTGAATTCAAGAAGAGGTTCAATCATAAGTTTTTCCCTCCCTCGGTCAGGAATATGAAGAGGACCGAGTTTCAGAACATCCGACAAGCAGCTGACGAGATAGTGATGCAGTATATGGGTCGATATTTGTGGTTGATGGACTATGCCGGAGGCATAGCTGATACGGACACTGACCAGGCCTACTACTTCATGAATGGCCTGTTGGGTGAGATCGGGTCTATGGTGGTGACCACAGCTCCAGGGACTTTACAGGAGGCGTATGAGAGGAGTTTGGCCAGTGAGACTTTTCTGAGCACACACACTGGTACAGTAGTCGCAGCTCCACCACCAACACAGTCAGATGTCAGATCGGGTGGTGACGGGAGGAGGAAGAGACCTAGACAGTGGAGGTAGAGAGATCGAGCTCAGAGTGTGGGGTCTGTTGCATCTCCACCTCCTGCGAAGCACGTATTGCGGCAATACCATCTGCTCCAGTACAGATTTATATTAGCCCACCACGATTCTTCGGCACGATCGGGTTCTCGGCGATAGCGGTATTAGACGAGGCGAGGGCGGTGGCATGGCAATGGCGTGGTCGGTCGAAGCGAGAGGTATGGACAGGGACAAAGTGTTCCATCTAGATCGGGATCTCAGTGTACTTGTTGGGAGTGTGGATAGCCAGGTCACTCGCCAGTACGTGTTCACGATTGGGCAAAGGGCAGCCACAACAGAACCAATAGCAGGTTCATGCTGTTGTCGAGCCAGATCCGACAGCTACCCGTAACCTGATAGAGGGTATGCTTTATATTTGCAATCGTTTTATGTACACTATGTTAGATTTTGGTGTTACGATATCTTTTATTTTCGGTCACTTGGTCGATGAGTTTGGTTTGAAACCCACTAGACTAGAGAGACTGACAGACAGTCAAAATGACTGATTCATATTCTCGCGGATATACTAAGGATGTGTGTGTTAGAGATGGTAGACCAGGTCAATGATAACAGACTCGCCAAACATGCGTACTTAAACCCCCAGGGCGCATGTTCTAGTCTAGAGAGGCGAAAGACTATTCCCAATATATGTTTCGAGGATGCTGCCCTTACATATATTGGGGGAATGACATAGATTGAGTCTCACACTACCTAGAGGTCTCGGAGGAGCCCAACCCAGTGTAGGGTATAGCCTTGGGCCTTCACAAAAAAAATCTTCCTTTATGAATTGCTTCAATTTCGAGGACGAAATTCTAATTAGTTGGGAAGACTGTAACGACCCTAAAATATAATTCATGTCACATGTCATTTCAGGATCGTACGTGGGACACACTCGTCGTGATCCGTATGTCTAAATCTCGGGTGTAGACACCGAGGTATGTTAATTTTGTGTGATGCTTGTATTATTTATTATATAAAAGATTGAACAATTTAAAATAATTAATTTCGGAAATGTGTAGGTAAGATCTTACTTCGAGTTTCATGTCAGTTTGCAGTAGACGAGGTTGAGATTGGGTTTAATTTAGTGTAAGCTTGGTTAAATATGGCAAGAGAATTGATTCGTGAGAGTTGGGTATGTCATGGACGAATGTAAGATTTTTGGGATTTTGGTGTAACCGAAACCAGCATTTTGGACATTTTATGAAGATTGACTATTTTGTCGAGAGTTAAGTTCAATTTGGTAGAAAACGAAATTGAAAACGAGCACCGGAAGTCAAAACATGTCAAAATAGGACTTTCGAGAATTAATAAATAAAAAGAAATATAAGGGGTTATATATATATATATATATATATATATAACATGAAATAAAAATCACGAAAACCTCATTTGGTTTCAAACGATCAGTTCGTTCGCTCCCTAAACCCCTCAATTTGGGTTTTTGTCACGGCCCAAATAATTAATACACGTTTAATTCTTTAATCATGACCAAATGTCCCGTGACGTGGGACTCGCAGCGAGATACGTGTCACTACCGAGGCACGGTGGCCGAGGTAAATGTTATATTTGTGTGTTGTTTGTTTAGTGAATTGTATATGTGTAGACTACTAAGTCATTTCTACGGGTATGCAGATACCGAGACGAGCGGGGACTTACCTTGTGTTGCGTACCGACGTGGGCCCGAGGTAGCAGCTCATGGGGTAAGCGTAACTAATTAAATTATATTACAAAAAAAATGATGATATATGATTAGTGGTTGATATGTGACCACATCTACCAATATATATGGTTAAGGGCCTAAGTTCAAGAAAAAAACATAAATCACTAGATATACATTTTGATACATACACACACACACATCTCTAGAAAGGGTGTCAAGTATTGGTGTCACTTGAGAGTGACACAAAGGATAAGTGGTGTGAGTAAGACCTCATGATGTGCCTCGAGATACGTGTGTGGTTTGAGATGTGTGGCTCAAAAACAAGCTAACCCAAACCATATATATAAGGGTCAAATGCCCCATTAGTCAATCTCTATCTCATACCTATCTCATACAAAAAAAATCAACAGAGAAGAAGAAGAAACATAGGCCGAAGAAGAAGAAGGAAGAAGGAGAAAGAAGAGAGAGAGAGAAAGAGAAAGAGAGAGAGAGAGAGAGCGAGCGAGAGACCGAGAGCTCGAAGAAGGTGAATGCAAGGTGAGTTGATTGTTGTTGTTGGTTGTGTCGTTGTTGTTGTCGTGGCCGCCATGGAAGTTCGGTCATGGAAGGCTCGACCTCCATGATCGAGAGGTGTGAGGAGGAAAATGGCAGGGGCGTCTTCCCTGCCATCGACTTCAGTTGGGTTGGGGTTGGGAGCCAACCTCAACGCCTTAAGAAAAAAAAGAGAAAAAAAAATAAAAAATACAGAGCACGAAGTGCTCTATATGTCGAGAGGAAGAAGACGGTCCTGAACGGGGCCGGTTCGGCCACCCGAGCCGAACCCGGTTCAGCTCGGTTTAGACCCAAAGCAAAAACAAAAAAAAGAGGAGAAGATGGGTTGGGCGAACCGGGCCGGTTCGAAACCAGTTCGGCCGGTTCAACCTTAACCCAAAAAAAAAAACAGAAAAAGAAGAGAAAAAATGAGGAAAATTGGGAAAAATTTCAAAAAATTATATTTTGACAAAATAAATAGAAATTGATACATTTCTATGAAAAAAAAATATTTGAAATTTCGGACGAGACTTTTACGGGGTTTTTACCTCGAAAAGACCAACTTAGAAAATTTAAATAATTAATATTGAATCTAAATTGATAAATTGTCAAATGTTAGGACCCTAAAAGAGCTATTTCGGGATGTTGGGTGCGTACAGTGACTCGACGAGAAGCCGGATAACTTAGGAATTGTTATGATATGTAAGTAAACTGAGTGAGACATTCATTTACATTTCATTCCAATTCCTATACTTTGTCATGTTGTTTGTTATGTTTGGAAATCAGTGATATAACATGCTATTAGGTTAGTTTGTTTATTTTGACTCTAATCCTTTGTGCATTAGTATGCAGTTACATCTCTTGGATTCTATTACCGAGTCATTATTGAAAGTGAAAGTGGTTCTTGTGATTAGGGTCATTTGATGATAGAAATTCAGCTTTCATACAGGGGTCACTAGACTTTTCGGGATGTTAGGAAATATCTTCACTACCTTGCATGACACGAGGTAACGTGCCTTGAACGGGGTAACCGGAGGGGTTTGTTGGCGCAAGAATAACTTGGGTGAGCATGATGAGTTTTAAAACTCGGGTATGTTAGCAAGTATACATTCAGGTGATGACTAATTCACTTGGAATAAAAAAAGACGTAATCGTAAGTACGACCTTTTGAATTTATGATCTATAGCTCAATTTGTAATGAAATAGTATAAAGCAGAACTCAAATTGTAGTGGAAAGGCTGATGTGACGTAGCTCACGGCCGACCGACCCTAATCCATTACTTGTAACAGCCCGCTCTAATTAATCCCGATTAACTGACAATTACAAATTAATACCCTGAGCTCAGACCCACGTGGACGTCGTAGAAAAGTTCAGGGCACGCCTAACGAGGTAAAATTTGTTATTTTTGTATGTGAGTGTTTATTTATTTTACTAATATTAAATAATTAGCGTCGCATTATTTGACATTTTATTAGTCGCGTTGTGCGCGTGTAGTGACGAGAGTGTGCGACGTCGCGGTGTGCGCGTAACGCGGGTGTACGGGGTAGTATGGGATTTAGCTGTCACATCACACATCACATCACCCTATCAATCATCACTCATCATTACTCCCTCTCCATCACTCATCATTACTCCCTCTCCTCTCCAAAAACAAAAATTTCCTTTAAATCGGGAGAAAGAGAGAAGGAAGGGAGAGAAAGAGAGAGAGAGAGAGAGATGGCGCTGGTAGAGAGAGAGAGATGAGAGAGGGAGAGTGACGGCCAGGAGGGGAAGCTCCGGCGAGGACCGAGAGACGAGGCAATGGGCAGCAGCGAGCAATGGGCGAGCTCGGCGGGCAGCGGCAATGCAGCGAAACGGACCCCATTAATCAAGTGAGTGGTTAAATGTTGTTGTCGTTGAATTTTGAGGAGTATAGGTGATGGGGTTGTGTTGTTGTTAGGTTGGTGTTGTTGTTGTTGGAATTGTTGTTGTTGTATTAAAAAAAAAAGGAGGATCGACGATCGGGGAAGACGAGCAAGCGGGTGCCAGGCCCCTGTCTGGCGCGCCATTATATGGGCCAGGCTGAGCCTGGCCCAGTGGCTGGCAAGCAGCAGCTCAACCGCCTAGCCCGGCCGAGGCCGAGCCGGCCCGGACCTGGCCGTGGTTGGTCGAACCGGGCCCGGTTCGGGCCAAACCTACCCTAAATTAATTAAAATTTTTAAATAAAATACATTTTAAATCAAATAAAATATCAGAAAAATAGGAAAAATAACTAGAAAATTATGAAAAAACTCAAAAAAAATCAAGAAAAATATAATAAAATGGGAAGATATAAAAAGGTAGTTTTTGAGGACATCTGGGGCGTCGGCACCCCGGTATAACTCGAGAAATGTGCCGAAATTAAACTTTTTGAAACAAAATCTCAAATTTTTGATCTCACAGTATAAATTCATTAAATGAGACTATAAAATAATAAAAGTTTTTATAATTGAACACCAGGGACTTAGACTACCATAGTCGGGTGTCGGGTACGTATCTCGAGGCGAGTGCGGGACGTTTCGAAGGCGTTTGAGGTAAGTAAACCCACGAGAAAATTAGTTAAAATTCTTTTATGACACTTACTTTATTTCGCATTTCAATTATTCCATTGTGCTTTCTATTGTTGTTCATTCACTGCTCATCCACTCCCACGTGTGTATGTGTGTTTGTCGACGGGGTCGGGCATGGCACGGACTCACACCCCGGGGCTAGCTACCCCGCGCTGTTCGAGTAATTGGTCATGTTAGGGCTATGCGGTGATTATTTTCCGAAAGACCCGTAGGTTGAGAGATGTTTTACGAAGACCTAAGTCTTCGTCATGGGTTCCTCTCGAGAAATGTTTGGATGGGGTTTCTTCCGTTCAATGGTTCATCTCATTCGACCGTGAGATGTTTGGCGAGGTGGTCGTCAATGGTTCCTCTCGGTTTAGCTAAGACGATTCCGGATGTCGACCAGGGTTCTCTATCACGCTACACTCGTGTCCAAATTCGACTTCTCAACGACTTATTTTCATGCGAATTTTCTTATTCTTGTCCTTTATTTAGATTGCATGAATTGTAGCCGTTTTATTGGATTTCGTGAATATTAGCTAACGTTCTCTGAGATTTACTCACATGGGATTTGTCATTGTTTTTGGTGACAAATCGCAGATCCTGCGACGAGCCGAGGCAAGGGCGTCTTAGGCGACTTCGTCTGAGTAGGAGAGCTCGTCGGTCACTTTTTGCGTAGGCGTCTGTATGTATCTATTTACTGTTTTTATGAAATTTTTGGGAAGGACTTGTGTACCTGATACATGTATATGCTCACATTTTGTACTTTTGTTGCTCTTGATATACATGGTATCTAATGCCGGGTTTCCACACTATAGGGCTATTTAAATTATGCAAACTTTTTATTTCTACCGTGTTTACATGCTTCAAAGACTTCCGCTTAAATGTTAATTTATAATAATTTGCTAAATCGTGAACAAATTAACATAGTTAATTTAATGTGAATATTCATAAAATTTTCCATAAATACTAAGTTAAGGCGAATAAGGTACGTATAAAGGTGTAAGTCGCAGGCAATCAAAATTAAGTGTGCGGTGACATGGCATGCTTGGTGACGTGTCTCGCGACGTGGCGGTACCCGATTTGCCTCGGAGTTGGGGCCCGTCACAGTTGGTATCAGAGCCTAGGTTCAGGCGAACCTAGGGGAAAGTTTAATACAACCGAATAAAACTTAACAACAAACATTAGATGTGGAAACCCGAAGATCCTGACTTAGAACTTTAGTTGGGAAGCGAACATGGGATGAGTAGTACCAAGGCTTATATGTTATATATTTTGAATTGTAATAGTATATATGCGTATACGAGGCTGATACGGACCTCAGCCTTTTGCATACGACATGGACGGACAGACGACTCCACCTTCGGAGTATGGTGGACTGACGGGTGGTACTACGCCTATCGCGACTGATCAGAGTGTACTTGATCGGATTGCGGCACACGATCGATAGTTCGAGTAGATGATGGCCTTGCTCCGTGCTCAGACAGCGGCTATCGCGACGCTTACCGCCGCCATCACACCGAGCGCCACCGAGCCGACATCCGTGCCGATTGTTCAGGGTACGCCAGTCACTGCAGTTATGACAGAGACTACCACACCAACTATAGTTTTAGAGATTCGTACTAAGGCTATCACATCGGCATCTACACACGCAAGGACACTAATACAGACCTCATAGGAGATCACATTTGAGACTTCCCTATCAGCTGAGGCTAAGCTGACAAAGGAGTTTGTGAGATTTCAGCCGGGATATTTCTTTGGAGGCGGAAACCCAGAGGCTAGCTGCGAGATGACTTCTTGCACACGAGAAATTACATAATCTTCTGAGGATTTATGACAATATTTGCGCCAGGATATTTGGATATATGATCCGATGAGAGGCCAGAGTTTGGTGGACCGCTCATACCGAGACTCTTGGAGAGCCGATTACTTGGGCCGATTTCAGACAAGTCTTTTATGACCAGTATATACCGAGGGAGATACAGTTGCGTCTGAGACAGAAATTTTTGTGTCTTAGGCAGGGTAATCGCACAGTGGTCCAGTATATGGAGAGGTTTCGCTACCTGTTATAGTTCGCTGGGGATTTGGCTTATATAGATCGCGATCAGGTTCACTACTTTGGAGTCGGGCTTAGAGATGATATTGCGAGCGCAGTAGTATCAGGCGGAGCTCGTACACTGCAAGAGATCTACGAGAGGGCCTTAGCCCATGAGACATATCTTCTCTTTCGTGTCGCGACGCCCATGCCACAGTTGGCATCGTGGTCGTCCCAGCAAGGCACCGGGTCTGACAGGAAAGGGAAAAGGATAATCGATTATAGAGATAGGAGAGGACAGAGGCCCAGACATGAGGATCACCAGGAGGTCACTTCTCATGCGATAGTACTGCACATCAAGACACATTGTCGGGTGGTGGTTATGGACCGCGGCCGGGGCCGAGATCGACCCAGGATCAGGGAGGCAGGGACCGAGGACAGTATGGTCAGAGTCAGGGCCAAAGGTCAGACATATGTCAGGGCCAGGGGTCAGGATACAAGCATCTTACTTGTTTCAAATGCAGACAGTCTGGACACATTAAGAAAGAATGTCTGATGGCTTCAGTAGCACCGATTGCAGCACCACCAGTTCAGGCCAGGGAACGAGTGCACGTTGTAGCACAGCCAGACCGCGAGGCCACCAGACATCTTGTCGAGGGTATGATTTCGATTTGCAATCGTTTTATGAATACACTGATTGATTCTGGTTCCACAATATCATTTATTTTTGGACGTATGGTTGATGAGTTAGAGTTAACACCGATTACAGTTAGTACACTCATGATTCTTAGCACCGCAGCTGGGGAGAAGGTTTACCCTAACATGATTTGCGAGGGTTGCACGATAGAGATCTCCGGACACCAACTCCCTATCGACCCACGCGTTCTAGAGTTCTTAGAGTTCGATGCATTTTGGGCATGGACTGGCTAGCGTCATATCACGCCCAGGTGGATTGTTTCCGTAAGATAGAGACTTTTCAGATCCCCGACATACCAGAGTTCACTTTCACGGGTGATGCGAGTATACTACCGACCACTAGGGGTAGATTGGCCACGACCTTAGAGATGAAGGTATTTGCAGGGATAGTAGAGTCAACCGATACCTCAGAGGTTAGACTTGAGGATGTTCCAGTTGTCAGTGAGTTTTTTGATGTCTTCCCGGAGGATCTACCAGGATTGCCCCCACACAGAGAGATTGAGTTTGTTATTGAGCTAGTACCAGGCACACAACCGATAGCTAGCAGACCGTACCGGATTTCACGGAAGGAGCAGGAGGAGCTGAAGACTCAACTGGAAGACTTAGAGAAGAAGATGTTTATACACCCGAACACATCACCATGGGGAGCACCGGTCATGTTCGTTAAGAATAATGATAGTAGCTTGAGGATGTGCATTGACTATAGGAAGTTGAACCAGGTGACTGTACGAAATCGTTACCCTTTGCCAAGGATCGACGATTTGTTTGACCAGTTAGCTGTTGCCCGTGTCTTCTCTAAGATCGACTTAAGATCGGGTTATCATTAGCTCAGGATTTTGGATGAAGACATACCTAAGACTGCATTCAACACCAGATATGGGTTATTTGAGTTTACAGTGATGCCGTTCGGACTAACGAATGCACCGGCCATGTTCATGGACTTGATGCACAGAGTACTGAAGCCGTACTTGGATAAATTCGTTATAGTCTTCATTGATGACATATTGATTTACAGCAAGACTCGCGAAGATCACGGGCAACATCTCAGGCAGATATTGATGACGCTGAGAGAGCACAAGTTGTATGCTAAGTTCAGTAAGTGCGAGTTTTGGCTGTCAGAAGTCAAATTCTTGGGACACGTGATCAGTGACAGAGGTATATCAGTGGATCCGAGTAAAATCCATGCTGTCATAGATTGGCCGACACCTGAGACAGTGACAGATATCAGGAGTTTCCTTGGGTTGGCAGGATACTATCGGCGATTTGTGAAGGACTTCTCGAAGATCGCCGCGCCGATGACTAAATTGACAAAGAATGATGTACCTTTCAATTGGTCAAAGGAGTGCGAGGACGCATTTACACAGTTGAAGATGACACTAACTACTTTGCACCAGTACTAGTGTTGCTAGAGCCGGGCAAGGGATTGACAGTTCATACTGATGCTCGCGGCACAGGGCTAGGTTGTGTGCTGATGCAGGGAAACAACGTAATCGCCTACCTATCCCGACAGTTAAGGACCCATGAGAGGAATTATCCAAGTGCACGACTTGGAGCTTGCAACAGTCGTGTTTGCACTGAAGGTATGAAGACATTACCTCTACGGTGAGAGGTTCACATTATATACAGATCATAAGAGTTTGACATACTTATTCACTCAGAAAGATCTGAACATGAGACAACGACGTTGACTTGAGTTGCTGAAGGACTACGACTTCTCCATTGAATATCAGCCTGGGAAGGTAAATGTCGTAAGTTGAGATGCATTGAGCGGGAGATGACCAGATTATTCGAGACGGTTTGTCTGCCATATGATGCACGAGTATGGTTTACTAGAGGCGGCGGCAACACTGAGTTTGACAGAGGTTTCTGCTACAGCAGACGCACATATTCGTGGACAGATTGGTGTACCGTCCATTTCTATTCTGCGAGTGTTGGAGTGTCAGAGGACTGACGAGATGTACTCGAGATTCAGTGAGATGGCACGCAATTCCGATCACCCGGATTTGAGTGAGTCTGTGGATCAGTGTTTAAGGCACCGAAGGAGGTTATGGATTCCAGCAGTGGCAGAGATACGCGATGGGATACTCCAGGAGGCTCACAAGGCCCGGTATACAGTGCATCCTGGCAGGACCAAAATGTATCACGATATGCGACGATTATTTTGGTGGTCAGGGATGAAGGCGGACGTCGGCGCCTATGTTAGGGGTTGTGAGGTGTGCCAACAGGTTAAGGCTGAGCACATGAGGTCTGGAGGGTTATTGCGGCGCTGCCCATCCCTCAGTGGAAATGGGAACACATTACGATGGATTTCATTTGTGGATTACCGCAGACTTCGCGGAAACACGATGCGATATGGGTGATCATGGACAGGTTGACGAAGTCAGCTCATTTCCAACCAGTCTCTATGAAATATAATTTCACACAGTTGAGCATATCATTCGAAAAAGAGATTGTACGACTGCACGGAGTACCAATTTCGATTGGTTCAAACCGAGACAGTCGTCTTACATCATCATTGTGGCAAGCGATGCAGGAGCAGTTTGGTACTAGATTACAGTTTAGCACTGCATTCCATCCTCAGACAGACGGACAGTCAGAGAGATTATTACAAATACTCGAGGATATGCTCAGGGCATGTGTGTTGCAGTTTGGTGGGTCTTGGGATGATTACTTGCCACTCTGTGAATTTGCTTACAACAACAGCTATCAGGCCAGTATTGGGATGTCACCATTTGAAGCCTTGTACGGTAGACCGTGTAGATCACCGGCTTGTTGGGCAGAGCCCGAGGATACAGCAGCTGTGGGGCCTGAGATTGTTGTGGACCATACAGAGAAGGTGAAACTGATTCGTCAACGGTTGTTAGCTGTCCAACACACACAGAAGAAGTATGCAGATAGGTACCGCGATGGGCTGAGCTACGAGGTAGATGATTGGGTCTACTCGAAAGTTTCTCCGTTTAAGGGTCATCAAAGATTTAGGATTAAAGGGAAACTAGCACCAAGATTTATTGGGCCGTTTCAAATTGAGAAACGAGTTGGGAATGTCGCTTATCAGTTAAGATTGTCAAGTCGATTGGCAGAGGTTCATAATGTTTTTCATATTTCGATGTTACGGTTGGCTAGATCAGGACCGAGACCGATGGTTGATATGACTAGAATCGAGGTTCGACCAGATGTGACGTACGAGGAACACCCTATTGAGATAGTGGATCGCAAGGTACATACCCTTAGAAGGAAATGAATACCACTTGTACTCGTTCGATGGCAGTATCATAAGAACGAGTGCCTCACTTGGGAGTGAGAGTCTACTTTGCGAGAGCGATACCCCCACTTGTTTCAAGGTAAAGTCTTAATTAAATTTGAATTTCGGGACGAAATTCCTCTTAGTTGGAAAGATTGTAATTGCCGCTCTAATTAATCCCGATTAACTGACAATTACAAATTAAGACCCTAAGCTCAGACCCACGTGGACGTCGCATAAAAGTTCAGGGCACGCCTAACGAGGTAAAATTTGTTATTTTTGTATGTGAGTGTTTATTTATTTTACTAATATTAAATAATTAGCGTCGCATTATTTGACATTTTATTAGTCGCGTTGTGCGCGTGTAGTGACGAGAGTGTGCGACGTCGCGGTGTGCGCGTAACGCGGGTGTACGGGGTAGTATGGGATTTAGCTGTCACATCACACATCACATCACCCTATCAATCATCACTCATCATTTCTCTGTTTTCTTGTTTTCTTTTTTTTTTCACCCGACTTGAAAGCAAAGGGGATAAAATATTTAGTGTCCTCGAGATTCGTGCAACACAAATCTCGAGGCAACCCAATCCTTATCCTCTCTTC